>OX122893.2:27710035-29170674 GCA_944738655.2 Andrena hattorfiana | reverse complement strand
ATAATCATTTTACATATATTACAATCTATTTACTTGTCTGTCTGCCTCCTTCACTCCTCACCAATTTCTATCGACTCTGCATAATTCTTTCTATGATTCTCGCCTCCAATTGTAAAGACGACACTACATAAGAAGTCTTTGTATTTCAAACTGAAATACAGTATCATTTTTATTTAATCTTAAGCCATGTATAAGCTACATATGTGTATCCGCGGCTGCATCAAACTGCAGAAGATGTGAGGAAAAACTTTAAAACTTTTGTTAACGTGTTGTAACAGAGCGATGCTGCCTGCTAAACATTAGATACGCATCCTGCTGCTAAAATCATACGTGATGGCGAATATTACGACGAGGATTATCTTATAGATTGCGAACTGGTAGCATGTGCCATCAATGATATTCTAGCTAATGCTCGTAGGAAAAAAAATGTTAAATTATATTACATTTCTATTTATATTTTTATATTCTTTTAATTTTAAATAAATCTCTTAATCATATTATTTCTCCATTTCATTTACCCGTCTTCCTTCTCGCCACATAATTTTAAGATTTGCTGACGTCGCATAATTCTATTTCATTCTTCGCGCCGCCAAATGACGTCATCCCGCGCGACTGCTCCAGGGGAGTCAAGTTACACACGATCGCGCGATACGCTGCGACGTTAAATCGGAACGCTTTAGAATACTGGTAGCTTTAGAATGAATGCTGCATAATGGTTTGGTAGACCGCTGGTTAAAAATTTTAGAATATCTGCGAGTGTACCGCTATGTAGTGCTGTCTCTTTCTCTCGAATTTAGCTTTAAAAGTGATGCTCTCTCTTTCCCACCCTCCGAATTTAGATTTATAACGAAGTATTGCTCTCTCTCTTTCTGTCCCGAAGACGTGGTTCGTAAAAGAAAAGAACGTCGATCTTTCCCGATCTTTCCCGACATCGTCCGAAACAATTTCGGAAAAGAAATAAATTATTATACAATTTCCGACGCATGTTGGTTTGAAAAAAAATCCTGGGGGCTGTGCCCTCCCTGGGTTAGGTCTGAAAAAATTTTCGGCGTGGGCCAACGTCTGAAAAAGACTTTTCGGGGGTCATTCCCTCCCTTTGAAAAATTTCGGGGACGGTAGGTCAGGTCTCCGTGGCTGCTCGGCCCGGACTGATCCCCTCCGCGGTTGCGGCTTCCCCCAGGCCCCGCGCCCAGGTTTCCCTCCGCCGCGCTCCCCCGCGCGCCCTCACTTCCCCCCGCCCCCGCGCTACCCTCAGAGGACCTGGGTTGGAACCCGCCTAGCCTTACTACTGGACAGCGCCGTGAATTTAAATACTAACAAATAGATTCTGATTGACTTTATTATACAATTAATGCATTGCATTCTAAGCGGAAAAAGGTCTGTACCGTTGGCAACGGTGCTCGAAAAGTGAGCACCGTAAAGACCGGTGCTGGGCCCATTCACGGCGCTATCCAGCACCGAAGAACACCGTTGTGAATGGGCGAAAACATCAGTGCTGAGCCGCTGAGTATCGAAAGCGATATCTTTAAAAGTATGAATATGTATCGTTGCTTTACAATGTCTTTAAAATTGTTATTTGCATCGTTGCTGCAACAAAGTGTGTTATATTCTAGAAGCCTCTTCTAGAAGAGGCGAATAGATCTATTCGTCTTAACGATATCTTAACGATATTGTCGATATATTGTTAAATATCAATAAGATATCGACAATCTATCAATAATCGATAGTCACACCTCTAATCAAGCATAGAAATCTGTAAACATGAAAATTGATGCTAAAATCAAGTAGAGTCTAATAAAAGGCATGAATTTGGCAAACATAAACAAATTAAGCTGAAACTTATTATTTCGATGAAATGTACTAAAAAAATGACGTTATGAATAGGAAATTTTGATTTCTTAACCACGAATAATTACACTCATCGACTTCATAAATATATCGTTGAGGCGTAATAATAATATTTTGGAAGGATGTTAAGTCATAAAAAGTTCACAAATGTAGCCCAAAAGAACGAAATATCCAATAAACATTTATTATCCTGTAGCATATAGGTTAAGTATATTTTCTGTCACTTCGAGGACAGAAAATCCACTCTTCGAAGTGACCGAAAATATAACCTAACTAAAAGGCTTTACAAATGTTTATTACGTGGTTGTAATTATATAACCCCCCATAAACATGACTCATGTATGAAAGAAGCTAATTCCCTTGTAACGAGTTATATCGGTAGGACGCGAATCTTCCCCCCACCACGCGCGCCTGGCGCGGCCCGCCGCTGCCAAGCACGGGCGCGAGAGGGCCGCACGCCGAGCGGCGCTCTCGCTCGAGAAATCATCACGGCGCTGCTTATAGGCAAGCGCGGCGGGCCCGTCAGGCAGAGTCTACCACGAGCGTTGCAGGCGAACGGTCAGAGCTCTCCCAGCGATCTCTTGTATTGCACAAGCTGTATCGTTGCGTACTTTTGAATTCCCCCACCTCCACGGCTCCTAGAGGAACGCGAGTCCGCCGACCTCTAGACGCAGGTCGATATCCACCGTCAATCTTAGGGTCAGACTTTGTCTGCCCCGGAGGACATCCTACAGTCTCCGTTTCTCCCGCGGGTTTTACCCACTGGGCGAGCGGACGCAAGACTTCCCGGTCAGGGCCATTGGTGGAGACCACAGCCAAGGCACCAGAACGACCACCCCCCACTCCTACTTCTGCCGACGAAACGCACCGAACCGCGCCCCGCGATCGCGACGCGCCGCCCGCACTCCACCGCGCTAGTATAGGTCATAGGATAAGCCGCAAAGATTCTGTTAGCCAGCACAGACCTGGCCGGGCAACCTTGTACCTCGACGATAAGAATAAAGAACCGTTACACAGCTCACTTTGCCTCGTTCACTCGGCCACCCCGTACATCCGTTCGATAGCGAACCTCCACGGAGCGAGGCTACATTTGGCGCCCAACGTGGGGCTTACAATCAGTTGCCGAGCGAATGACCAAGGTGACCTGGGTATACGAGCTACCAAAAGCCAAACTCACGGAGTGGGCCAAACAGCACGGAATCGATCATTCCGGAGATCTCGACACTCTGCGAGCTCGGGTGGTGGCTCACCTCAGAGCCATGAACAAGGACGGCACCAGAGGCGACGTGTCGATTAACATCGATCCTTCAACCGATGGGGCAACAACTTTAGCCGTGCCCCTCCTGAGTTTCTCCCCTAGACCCGGAGACCAGCAACCATTGGAGGCAGCCGCCCCCACCGACACATACCACATAATGGAACGAGTACGGCGGTGGGGCGGACATTACGATGGCGGCAAGGGAGCCGAGGACTTCCTCGACCAACTGGACGACCTACGGGACAGCTATCAGGTCACTCCAGAGCAAATGCTGCGATGCCTCCCCGGAATTTTAAAAGGCTCGGCTCTCCAATGGTTCCGGAACGAAAAAGCCGACCTTCCCACCTGGGATGCATTCCTAGAAGCATTCCGGCAAACCTACCTGCCGAGGCGACGACAACACGAGCTGGAAATGGCCATCCACCAACGACGCCAACGTCCGGGAGAGAAAGCCCGTGAATTCGCCTCCGCCCTCCGAACGCTTATGCGCCGCCACGGACAAATGCCCGCCGCCACTCAATTGGAATGGCTATATTCCAACCTGCGGGTGGAGTACCGCCTTTACATAAAGCGGACGGACTTTAGCTCGCTCTCCGGACTCCTCGGTTTGGCCGCCGACTATGAAGCGCTGCGCGAAGAGGAACCCAGCAGCACCCCAGTCCAGCCAGACACGCCAAAACCTAGCCTCGACGAGGTAGGTAGCCGGTACACCCGGGACCAGTGCTGCTGGAACTGTGGCCAGCGAGGTCACTTTCGCCGGGACTGCCGCCGACCAGGACGGCGATTCTGCAGCCGCTGCGGGACCGAAGGCCGGCTCAGCCGGGAATGCGACTGCGCCCCGGCGTCGGGAAACGACAACGGGTCCGGCGGACAAGGCCCCGACCGGACCACGCAACCCCAACGGCCTCAGCGACCCCAGCCACCGATAGCCGCCCGTATTTGCCCATAAATCTCTACGGCTGGGAGTTCCAGGCCCTGCTGGACACGGGAGCCTCCCTCTCGTATATTAATCGAGACGTCGCAGACTGGTGCAGGCGAAACGGCGACGAAACCACCGACACCGATCGGTGGGTCCAAGTCGCCAACGGTGCTACCGCCACCCTAGACGGCGAAATGAGGGTAAGAATGGTTGTCGGGGATTGCGCCATGGCAATTACGTGTGGGGTCCTTCCCAGCCTCACACAGGACGTAATCCTGGGAATCGACGCTCTCCACACCCTCGGACTAACGGTGCAGGTCCGAGGTATGAAATGGCGCCCAAAGGACGAGGCCGCCACCATCGAATCCACCTCCGGCCTCCAGGGATGCACCACGGAGCAAACGCAACGCCTCGAGGCGTTCCTCGTCAGTGAGCTGCAGCACTTCGACCGTGTACCAGGGCTGACACACATGGCGAAACATCGCCTCCGGTTGAAAGCCGGAACCGAACCGGTAAAGCACCGGTACACACCACGCAACCCTGCCATGCAGGCAATTATAGACGAAGAGGTGACCCGGATGCTCGCAGAAGGAATCATTGAACCGGCCGCCAGTCCATGGAGTTCTCCGGTGGTCATTGTCACAAAAAAAAACGGGAAAAAAAAGGTTCTGCATCGACTTCCGCCGAGTAAATGAGGTCACAGAAAAAGACGCGTATCCATTGCCCCAGGTCCAAGCCACGCTAGAAAAATTGCGGGGCGCCCGATACATTTCCACACTGGACCTGGCCAACGGGTACTGGCAAGTGCCCCTGGAGTCCGACAGCCGCCCCATTACCGCATTCACAGTACCGGGGAGGGGCCTGTTCCAATTCAAAGTCATGCCCTTCGGACTACATTCCGCCCCGGCTACCTTCCAGCGCCTGTTAGACCGGGTCATCGGACCGCAGCTGGAGCCCCGAGCGTTCGCATACCTGGACGACATCATCGTACTTGGAGCAACCTTCGAGGAACACCTCGAAAACTTACAAGAGGTCCTCCAACGGCTACGGGCAGCAGGACTCAAACTAAATAAGGACAAATGTCAGTTCTGCCGCACCGAGCTGCAATACCTCGGGCATACCATCACGAACGAAGGCGTGGCCACCGACCCCGATAAAGTACGAGCCATCGCTCAGATACCCCCACCGACCACGATAAAGGAACTTCAACGATTCCTAGGCATGGTATCCTGGTACCGGCGGTATATCCCCAGATTCGCCGACCTAGCCGCGCCGCTGACCCGACTGCTACAGAAAAAGCAGAAGTGGAGCTGGAGCCCGGAAGAAGCTGCAGCGTTTGACGCCCTCCGGCAGCAATTGGCCGCCGCCCCCATCCTGTCATGCCCGGACTTTAGCCGGCCCTTCACCCTCCAGACGGACGCCAGCAACGAGGGCCTCGGGGCCGTACTCACGCAGGAGGTAGACGGAGGTGAAAAGGTCATAGCATACGCAAGCCGTACGCTCAACGCCGCGGAACGAAATTACTCCGTGACCGAAAAGGAGTGTCTCGCGGTAGTGTGGGGCATTAGGAAAATGCGGCCATATTTAGAGGGATACCGCTTCACCGTACTTACCGACCACCAATCCCTCAAATGGCTGCAATTAATGGACAACCCGTCCGGCCGCTTGGCCCGCTGGGGCCTAGAGCTCCAGCAATACGATTTCGAGATCCACTATCGCCGAGGGGAGTCCAACGTAGTCGCAGATGCTCTATCCAGACAACCAGAGAACGAACCCGCCCCACCAGAGGGGGAAATAGACAGCCTCGAATCACCCTCTGGATGCGCCTGGTACGACCGGATGAAGACCGCGGCCGAAACAGAACCGCACCGATACCCGGAGTATCGCGTAATAAAGGGACGCCTCTACCGACACGTTTCGGATACTCACGGCCCCCGGTCTGAAGCAGAGTGGCGAATGTGCGTCCCCCAACCCCTCCGGGAGGCAGTGCTCCGCGAAACGCACGACGCACCCACGGCGGGGCATTTGGGCGTCAGCAAAACCGCGGTCCGATTAACCCGGCAATACTTCTGGCCCGGAATGATCCGCGACGCTCGACGATACATACAACGCTGCCAGAAGTGCCTGGAACACAAGGCGTTCCAGCAGGCACCCGCGGGCGGCATGCAGACCACACCAGCTGCTAATCCCTGGGAGGTGGTGGCCGTCGACCTTGTTGGACCTCTGCCACGGTCAACGAAGGGGTTCACGATGTTGGCCGTGATGCAGGATAAGTTCAGCAAATGGGTCGAACTGCAGCCATTACGACAGGCCACCGCCCCAGCCGTGACCAAGGCCTTCAAGGAGAGGGTGGTGCTCCTCTTCGGGTGCCCCAGACGCGTCATATCGGACAACGGGAAACAATTCGTGAGCCGAGACTTCACCGAAATGCTCCGGGGGTACGGGATCGAACACCGCCAGACCCCCCCCCCCCCCATACACACCCCAGTGTAACCCCGTGGAACGTGTCAACAGGGTAATCAAGACCATGATTGCCCAGTTGACCGATGGAAACCACCGAGAATGGGACAAATGGCTGCCCGAGATAGGTTTCGCCTACAACTCCGCTCGACACGACTCTACGGGGTACTTCCCGGCTTACCTGAATTACGGAAGGGAGCCGGCCACCCCCGGGGCACTCCACCAGCCGACCGCGGACATCGCGGAGGAAGAGGTCGAGGCCGAGTACGCAGCACGAGCCGAAGATCTGGATCGCCTACACGAAGCCATACGCCTCGCCCGCCACACACAGGCCCAGGCCACGGAGACCCAGAAAAAGGCCTACAATTTAAGAAGGCGAAATTGGCGGCCCCGCATGGGGGAAAATGTCATGCTTCGGGAGCACCCGCTGTCCTCCGCGGAGAAGAATTTCGCGGCGAAACTGGCCCCTAAATTCTCGGGCCCGCACCAAGTACGCGAGTACGTCGGGCCAAATTTAGTGGTACTACGGTGCGGGCGGAAGACCAAGAGGGCACATCTCCAGGACCTCAAGCCGTGCGAGGGGGAGGGGGAGGATCCCCCCCCCCCTGCAAGGCCTCGCTCGGAAACACCTCGTCTCACCGCGAATAACGCCGCAAACGCTGACGACGCGACAGTCGCGAAACCCGGGGAAACGGCAGCCACTAAACGAGACCACGAGAGGGCCACGGAGATAAAGACAACAAGGCCAATTTCGCGCTGGCAAAACCAGCACAACACGAATGATACGACCGCGGAAGGATCAAATCTGACAGAAGCAATTAGGAACGCTACCAGGCAACATACCGAAACCGAAAATGCCGCAACCGAGGATATCGCACGAGGCAAGCAGGAAGATGGCAATACCGCTGAGGCGCGAGAACGCGGTACGTCCGCTGGAGTGCCGAGTAAAACCGGCGGAGGCCGGGGTCAGACCAACCGCCCCGGCCGCGAGGAGGAGGTTGGATTTTGGAGGCCCGCCACCACCGGCGCGGGGACCGCCGCAGAAGACGCGGCCGCCCCCACGACCAACAGCTGCGACAAAGCTCGCGATACTGCAGGCCGTGGAAAGCAGTCGGCTCCCACAGCCGGAGGCGCCGGGGAGAGAACGGCCGCGACCACAAATAATAAGCGACCTCCGCCTCCCACCACCAGACCCGAGAGGTCCCGGAGCCTCCATCCTGGAGTCACTGCTCCAGGCGCCAGCTCCGCCGTGGCCAGCAATGGCCACCCCGCTTCCCCGGCCGACGACACTACCGCCACCGAGGTCACTGCCGCTGCAGGCACCGCCACCAGGACCCAGCCAGGACCACCAGCGCCTCCACCCCAGCCGCCGGGCTCAGCGCAGCAGCAAAGGACGGGCCAGCCGAAGCCACCAACGCAGGAGCACCGAACCCCTCGACTCCCGCCACCCCCGCAGCCGCTGACCCCGCCTCTCCCCTCACACCCCCCGGCCCTGATGGAAGTGCAGCTGCCAGCGCCAGAACCAGGAGCCCCAGCAGCCAGGCCCCCCAGCAGCACAAACCACCCCACCGCCACGGCCCCCAGACCCCCCTGGCGACTCACCCCCGACCCCCCGGAGCTGCGCATCGACATTCCGGCTCTCCGCGAGGGACAGAGATTCCGGGTAACCACCCCAGGAGGGTACCTGGAAATCAAGATGTTGCGGAGACAACAGCTCCGGATCCGGTTTGGGTCGGCCTCCACCTCACTGCCGTGACCACCGCCCTCCGGCAATGGTACAGACGCTACTGCGCCCCGTAGTTTAAGGATAGTTGTTAAGGTGGCGGGTAGTTAGTAAGCTTGTACATAGTAGGTTTAAGTGTGGTGGTGGGTAGCCAGTAAGTTTGTAAATAATAATTCGCCAAGACAATGTAGATAAGGGGTGGGGGAAGATCGCGTCCTCCGAAGGGAGAGGGAGATGTAACGAGTTATATCGGTAGGACGCGAATCTCCCCCCCACCACGCGCGCCTGGCGCGGCCCGCCGCTGCCAAGCACGGGCGCGAGAGGGCCGCACGCCGAGCGGCGCTCTCGCTCGAGAAATCATCACGGCGCTGCTTATAGGCAAGCGCGGCGGGCCCGTCAGGCAGAGTCTACCACGAGCGTTGCAGGCGAACGGTCAGAGCTCTCCCAGCGATCTCTTGTATTGCACAAGCTGTATCGTTGCGTACTTTTGAATTCCCCCACCTCCACGGCTCCTAGAGGAACGCGAGTCCGCCGACCTCTAGACGCAGGTCGATATCCACCGTCAATCTTAGGGTCAGACTTTGTCTGCCCCGGAGGACATCCTACAGTCTCCGTTTCTCCCGCGGGTTTTACCCACTGGGCGAGCGGACGCAAGACTTCCCGGTCAGGGCCATTGGTGGAGACCACAGCCAAGGCACCAGAACGACCACCCCCCACTCCTACTTCTGCCGACGAAACGCACCGAACCGCGCCCCGCGATCGCGACGCGCCGCCCGCACTCCACCGCGCTAGTATAGGTCATAGGATAAGCCGCAAAGATTCTGTTAGCCAGCACAGACCTGGCCGGGCAACCTTGTACCTCGACGATAAGAATAAAGAACCGTTACACAGCTCACTTTGCCTCGTTCACTCGGCCACCCCGTACATCCGTTCGATAGCGAACCTCCACGGAGCGAGGCTACACCCTTTAATTCACGAAAAAAGTTAACCTGCAAAGATTGGGAAATCAACTTTGCTGATTCCAATTGTACCTTTAATTCACGAAAAAAATTAAAAAAGTTTTAGCAAAATTAGCAGAATTAGCAAAGTTGATTTCACAATCTTTGCGTGAGAACTTTTTTAATTTTTTTCGTGAATTAAAGGTACAATTGGAATTAGCTAAGTTGATTTCACAATCTTTGCGTAAGAACTTTTTAAATTTTTTTCGTGAATTAAAGGTACAATTGGAATTAGCAAAGTTGATTTCACGATCTTTGCAGGTGAACTTTTTTCGTGAATTAAAGGGAATTAGCTTCTTTCATACATGAGTCATGTTTATTGGGGGGATTTCATCACTTTTTTCATAATTTGTTATAAATTACTAAGTGTCGTATTTCATAACGGTCTTCATCCTCAAAGCGGTTCATATTCATGCATGATACGTGATGGTACATCAGCATCGAAATGTATTGACAACGACAAAATTAATCAAACGAAATGGCCCAAAAACGCAAAAAATGTGTATATTCTTTTTTTGTAACGTCAAAAATGAAAATAAATCATATTTTTTAAACGAATTTATTCAGCGTCGAAGGGGGTGAAAATTGTACCCAGTCAGCAATAATTAATAGATATAACCCATAACCACAAATCCAAACGACTTGAAATCACTCACTCGCGGTTTTACGAAAAAGACAAAAAGACAAAAGCTGCGTTTGGGTCGCTAGTCGCATCACGAGTTCCCTAAATACACAATTTATATGGAGAAATGATTTGTTATGAATGAATAGAGAAAAAAAAATAAAACATTGAAGGTGTTCTCAAACAGGAAAGGATGACTTTTGGCAGCATTAAAGATTGCAATGAAAAAATGTATAATTTCGAGGAGAAAAAAAAATAATTGGAACATAGTATTATATTATTATAAATTAAATTATAAATTAAACGAAATTAAATTAGGTGGGGAAAAAGTATATAATTTTAATTGAACTATTTATTTATTTTATTATTAAACTATATGAAACAATATAAATGATAATATTTATAAATTTAATTTAACTCTTAAAATAAAATATTTACAAAATACGGCAGCCACGACCACGGCCACGGCCACGGAGACGACCATAACTCTGCTGTTGCACTATCGCTCGCAGGGTACTAGCCTGCGAGCGGAGGCTCACAGCTTGAGCCCGCACCGCCTGGAGGGTGGCCCAATTTTCCTGTCGTGCTCGCACCCTCCAGCCGCTCCTCTTATGTCTTTTCGACGTGTATCTTTCTGTAATTAGTAAACGTCAACAACTATATTATAATAATTTATACATTTTTGGCACGCGCACAAAAATTTGTTCGCCTCCCCTGATATAGGCTAAACCGAACAATTTTTATATTGTAAAAACATAAAAAGGTATTTAATTAAATTATTAAAAAATATTACCATGTGCCGTGACCGGGCCCTGCATATTTTGATGCGGGGGACAGGGTGATGGTCGCGGCGGAGGCGCCGTAGATGCGGCTGGCAGCGGCGGCGCCGTAGTTGCGGCTGCTAGCGGCCTCCAAACTGGCTGGTCTCCCTGCGGTGCTGGTGGTGGTGGCGCCGCGCTTCCCGACACCTTACTAGCTGCCTTTAAAATAACAGCATCATTCAAGTCTGGCAAAATAAATTTGAATAAATGTATATATAAAAAATTTTATTATTTAATTCTTCTGTAAGTTTACCGTTAATAAAACTTACCATCGAGAAGATCGTCCTCGTTTATTTTCTACAAAAATTAATAATCAATTAATTAAACCAAAATGATGATCAAGAGTTTATAAAAGCGGCGTATGATAGAAGAAAGTGATATGTTAAGTATCAGTGGACATAGACCCTAACTATATAACAAGTAATACAACAAGAACATATTGGATACATAGAAGCATATTTTAACTCAGATGTGTTTTATATTTCTAATCGTTGGCATTACAAGTTAGTTAGAATATGCTTCAACGTGTCTAATATCTTCTAGTTGTATTGTTATTATACAGTTACGGTCTAGGTCCACTGATACCGTAGGCCAAGTGCAACTCTGCTATGAGTATATGAATAATAATAATAGTAGAGTATTTTTATATAACTTACAGTTTCTTGTTCCGTCTCCATGTTCTCGTCAGCCATTATCCTTCTGATTTCTAGCTTTTCTATAAAGCTGGCCTAGATGCCAAGTAAAGAATTGACGATCAAAGAGCACTTCTTAGTAAATATCGACTATCGAAATTCTTCATTACGTTATGCTCAAGCCGTGAATCTTAGAGTATATAAACATGGAGAAAGCATGCAATGGGCGAAAATGTAGACGGCGGTAGAAAGAGAAAAATATACATGAGTGACACCCTCTCTCTTTTTTCTCTATTCGTTCATAACGAATCATTTCTCGATATAAATTGTGTATTTACGGAACTCGTGATGCGACTAGCTACCCGAACGCAGTAATTGATTTCAACTCGTTTGGATTTGTGGTTATTATAGGTTATATTTATTGATTATTGCTGACTGGGTACAATTTTCACCCCCTCGGGGTTATTTGATTTTTAAAATATCATATTGTCATCCGAACCACGCACGCCTCCAAAGTTTCAAAACAATTGGATTGGTGGAATTGTTTTAATTTAAATTTTCAGAGGAATCGAAGCTGAATAAAATCGTTTAAATCATTTTTGACGTTGCAAAAAAAGAATATACACATTTTTTGCGTTACGAGGCCACTTCGTTTGATTAATTTTGTCGTTGTCAATACATTTCCATGCTGATGTACCATCACGTATCATGCATGAATATGAACCGCTCTGAGGATGAAGACCGTTGTGAAATACGGCACTTAGTAATTTATATTTTTTATTACATATTGATATCGGTTGTGGAGCAGCTGTAATTTTACAATTAATTTCTTTAATAATGTCACCATTTTCATCACAAGAGAACAACAACAGTTGCATTATAATCATTATTGGCGGAGTATTAATTTTAATTTTAGTAAACATTTGCTCAGAACATTGTTCGCACAGTTTTGCGAACTCGATTTCCAACCAATCGGTAAAGCAATATTAATATAATCTTGTAAAGGTGAACCTTTCTTTGACTTTAAACACATATCTTTAACTGGCAAGGGGAGAATATAATGCTTGTTAGTGGTTGTTTCTTTATAAGGACATTTTCTGCACTGTACAGATGTTGTCATTTCAAATTGAACTATTTTTCGGAGCCCTTGTAAATTATTGCATAATGCTAAAAGAAATTCAGATGCATCTTGTTGAACTTTTTGCAAAAATTTGCCTCCTATGAAACTTCTAATATTCAAAGTAGTCAATTTTTTATGTTGTTCCAAGTAATCATTTATGAAATCTCGAATTTCGTGAAACTCTGTAAACTCTAATAATTTTGTTTTGATTACATAACATTGTACAATACATTGCATGATGGCATTTGCATAACTTGATATTTGATCAGTGTTAGGTAATCCACGAATTTCTATACAATCTTCAGCATTATCCTCAATGGGAATTTGATGGGCTAGCACTCCTTTGGGCACGGCCCAGAAATTGTCTGTGATTTTTTTATATTTAATGTTTCGAATTTCGTTAGTTGGAAGTGGCGGATCATGAGTGGCCCCTAATTTGTTATATTCAAGAATGACCGATTCACTAGCTGCAACAGATTGCGGGTCAAAGTTAATCAAGTGAAGTCCTTCCAAAGTAGTGATTCTTGAGAGAGCCACGTAAACTTGCCCAGTAGAAAACACACTGTTGCCAGCGTCAATGATAGCATTTGCCAAACTCAAGCCTTGACTTTTGTGTATAGTGATACCATAGCTAAGACATATGGCAAATTGTTTTCTAACAACGAACACCTTTTCCATAACTTCAAATTTAACGGAAACTCTTTCTATAGCGCATTCTTTGCCTCCTGGAAGGACAATGGTTATTTTGTCGATATCATCTTTTTTGTCAATAGATCGAGTGACTGAAATAATTGTTCCAATAGTACCGTTAACTAGTCCTAAAGTGACGTCGATGTTCCTACGAATCATAATTCTCGCTCCAATTTTTATTGTTATACTTTTGGCCAGACCAGCAGTTCGTGAATGATCTTCTTCGTATTTATTTAATAATTTCGTTACTTTATTTTTCAAAAATTTAGAGCAATTCAGCTGGTCCTGAGCAATAAGCTCGATCTTTCCAGATTTAATTTTTTCAAGTATTGCACTGTTAAGAGTATCACACAGGTGGCATGTAGGTAATAGGCAAACAGTGTCAGCAGGCAAATGATTGATGTATTCACATAATTCATCAAGTTTAATTGAATAATTTGACGATTTGAATTTTAGTTGTCTCGTTTGCAACAATTGCATATCTGAAGTCAACAGTGTGCCAAAACGAATTCTCGATAATAGTTGACGATATGTTTCATCGCCTTTTTGACGCATATTTATCGTTAATACTTTGTATTGGAATAAAGCCCATAAATTCTGACCTGCTAAGCAATTTAGAAACTTCTGTACTTGATCGGCAGACATTTGCAGGTAACATGGACCTTCGCGAACTGGAGGGAGTTGTAGTAAATCTCCGATTACCAGTATATGCTTTTTACCGAACCAGCCCTCGTCACATTCATATGTATTGAATATTTCCATGAGACGTAAGTTTATATACATCAATGTAACATTTGATATCATCGATACTTCATCTATTATTATTAATGAAATATTTTTCAATTCGTCTCGTAATATTTTGAGAACGGCGTTAGACAATTGTTTATATTTTTTTGTTCTACCGCCATATTCGACAGGTAATTGAAACAATCTGTGTACTGTCAAACCGTTAACATTGAAAGCTGCGATTCCGGTAGGCGCCGTTACAGCCGTTTCTTTACCCAAATTTTGTTTTATATAACCCTGGAGAGCTTGAATCAAGCGACTCTTACCAGTGCCACCTTCTCCACTGACAAACAGTCTCAAAATTTCATTTTCTGAATTTATAGCCGAAACTACTTTATCGAAAATACTTTTTTGATCAATATTCAAGCCACCAATCATTTCCGAAAGCTCGTCTCCGTTAACGTTATTAGCAACGTCATGAAAATCTTTCATCGCATCGCCAACTTCGAAAGGATCACATTCTAATGCATTTTCATCGCGGTCGTTAGGATTATTTTGAGATGGTTCATTAATTTTATGATTTACCATTTCCTTAACGGCTTCAATGCATTTTTCTAAATCAGTCAACTTTTTATGATACTTCATTGCTTCTTCTAAAATAGTTTGTACTGCTAAAAAAGACTCTGAGTATGTATCACATCCATTTTTCAATTCATCTATATCTCTCCAAGGTTGAAACAACAACAGTAAGGCATAGAAATATCTTTCTGGCTGTGTTTTCGAATTATTCCTGTAGTGATTTATCAAATAAGGTCTCTTTCTTCTTTTGAAATACTTATTTCCTACTTCGAAGCATTGGAGTTCGGAATCATCAACATTATTATCTTGATCATCGTCATTATTGCAATCATCATTGTTTAGTGCCTTTTTCGTATCGTACCATCTTGCAAACTCGTATAAACTCATCGATTCGTATTGGACTGGTCGGTTTGGGTAATAATCGTCAATTATATTTGGGAAGAATATATCAGTCGAATCGGGATCCAAGTTTTCTATTTCTTCTTTGCGTTTAACTCTCCGATTTCTGATTACATTGACGTCCAACCATCTAATAGTTGTTTTGGTATCCGTACCGTATAAAGATATTCCCAACAAAGTATCAGCAGCTTCAAGAGCACCGCATTCTCTATTATTTAAACCTTGCATTCCAATATTCCATAAGCGAGCGCATAATAATTTTGTTGATTGAACGTCTACAAACATTTCAGCTGCATAACTTTTCTCATGTTTTGTCACGTATTTAGTGCAATACCAACACAAAGTAGTTGAGTTTTCACCTACAAATTGAATATCCATATTTCCTTCCCATGCTGTTAAGACAATTGGGTTATAATCGTTAATATTTACTTCTTGTTTGTCACGTGGCAAGTCGTACAATCTACTACGACTTCTTAATTGCTTTCTACCAGCTATAGATGTAGCTACGTCTCTCATCTTTATGTTTTTTGTAACAAGTCTAGGAAATCCAAACCGACACACTCGCTGCATGCGATTATTTTTTTCTTTTTTGTTCTCATGCAATACGAATTGTGATGATGCCTTTGGTGGGTATTCACACGTCTATACAAAGTAGGTGAGATTTTGGGATCTGGAAGTCTACATGTGACATATCTTTGTATGAAAGCAGCTACTATTTCATCTGAATCTTTGCCTAGAATAGGAGCATCTTTGATCCATATTAATAAGTGGAAATGTTGCAGTCCTCTACCTTGGTATTCTCTTCTCCAGAAATAATGTACCACGTGTCCGATTGGGTTATCGATAGAACAAATAAACTCTAGCATCGCATGAAATTTGTTATCGAGAAATCTTGACACAGATACTAGATCTTTTGTTAGAATCTCATTACTCGACATTTTATCCATAAATGGCGTATTAACTTCTTTAACGTATTCAATTAAATCTGACCATAACCATTCAGATGGACTGAGAGTGAGGAACCAGGTAGCTGGCCCATAATATTCCAGCATGCATCTCAAATTACTTCTAGGTATATGCCAGAACGGTTCTGTATTTGGAATTCGAGAGAATATAATCGTTAAGTGACACTCTAAAAGGTCCTTTTGTGTTAGATTCAAATATGTACTTGCTGTACATTTTTCTTTTGGATTAATTATGTTCAATTTTTGATAAATTCCAGCTTTCAATCGTCTAATGGTGGTTTGATTCAATAAGAAAAATAGGTATTGCACGTCCAGTCGAAACTGAGAATGTTTTGATTTAAGCCTTGCTTTAATATATTCAAATTCTGTCAAATAGACTTCTCTATGTTCATGTTCTCCATGCATTCCATAAGGATACAAATGTGGAAAGCATTGGAGATCAACGGTCTTACAATAAATATCAAGTGGCGCGTCCTCTACCTTTTTTTGCTGATATAATGTTGTCGCTTTTTCATTAATCCTTTTCTCGTATAATGGATAAATTGTGTATTGTTCGTAAATACCATCATCTTTATCAGCTTGACTTACCAGTGCAGGTAATTTTACTTGTTTATCAGTGTCTTCAGCTGTTTTGTTTTCTGTTTGTGCGTCGGAGTCGTCTATTTTATATTCAACTTCCGGCCAATCATTTTTTAATAATTCATTTGGATTTGGAGGCAAAATGATATGTTCATATAAGCGATTGATCTGTTTCAAACGTACCAAAGCATTATATACGTTTTTTACATTTACAAGATGTTCCCAAACCTTTTTCGCTTTTGTTGGTAAACTACGCACCAATATGTAAAATTCTTGATTGAGATTGATTGGATCTGTTGATTTACAAATCTTTTTGAGCGTTTCCTCTATTGGCAATGGCAAATAAAATGTTCTTCCTTTTACTTTCTGGATCATATGTTGATGAGGTATATTTTTTTTGGCTTTCGAGACAGTTTCCATTCGTTGGACAACTTGAAATGCTTTTGCTCTTTGTATAAACATTCTTTCATACTCGTTTAATGCAGATATTTCTTTTGGCATTTCTTTCACATACAACATATTTTTAACGCAAGTTGGAGGCATTTGATTCCTTTGGAATTTTTCCTTACAATATTTGCATATAAAATCACTGTGCAATCCGTTTTTCTCTGCGAAAACTTTAAAGTTTTTCCATGATTCTGATGTCAAGGGCTTCCTCATATCTGCAATTTTCATCACTTCTTTACGGTAGCACAGTTTTTCGCATGAAATTTTTAGCAGTATCTAATGTTCTTTTGGTCAATTGTTTAAAAGCATTTTTATATTTAGACATTATGTTTTGTTCATTAAGATTTTTTATTTCGTACGGTTATTTCGTATCATAGTTTTACTCTTCTCTATCGCTTCTGTACTAATTTTTTTGAGATATTCTATATCAGTTTCATCCAATCTCTTGCCAAGATTCTTTATATTATTGAATTGTTCAAAAATTCTACAAATAATTCTTTTTATATCTCTTACATCGACAAAGTGGGGGGCTAAAAGTAAAACTGGTAAAAATGTCGAAGAGCATGTATCAGGTTCAACATAACAAAGAAATGAATGTCCTAATTTACGGGACATGTAACTTCTACTGCAAGATAATAAGTTTGTGGCAAATTTATAAACACTCTTTACTTTGAGCCTGTCAGCAGTCTTCAACAATGCTTGATATCTTTGTATAATGGATACGTTATCAATTTTACAAATATCATTCTAACATCCATATTTTGCGTTGTTTTTTGTTATTGTCGTCTAATAATGGTAATACGTTCGTAACCTGGCCTTTCTCATTGAGAATAAGAAGTTTAGTTTCAATTGGCAGAGGTTCTAAAACTTTGTCAATATTCACACCATTTGCATTTTTAGTCACTGATTGATCATCCAATTGTGTAAATTTATTTTCATGTACATTTACTTCTATGTCGTCATCCTTTTCGTTTTTATCTTTCTGATGAGAATCACATTTAGATTTCTTTATCAGGAATTTGTGTTTGTATGCCGCCTCATAAAAGTACGCTTCAGAAGACGGCACATGCTTTGAAAATCGACACAATGCCTCAGTTTTATCCGAAATATTGCATTCTGGACAATTGTTAGCTCGAGTCAAAGCAACCTCAGCTTTTTCTTTCAAGATTCTTATATTTTTTCTCAAATAGAATAAGTAGCTTTTCCTTTTCTGCATGCACCAATTATACATTTTCATAGCTTCAAATCGGCTACTCACTACACATTTCTTTTTCATTTCTGATTTCTTCGTTTTGCTACTGTTTTCTTGGAAAAATCGATTATATTCAGAGCATCATTAATCTCGGCATTATTTTTTTGTGAATCAGTTTGCAAAATTTGTTCCACCATATTAGAAGGAGACTTCATTAATTTGTTATCAAAGTTTATTTGATCATTACAATATTGAAGTACAGGAAACAGGGCTATGGCATTATTTTTTAACATTTTGATCAAATGGTCACGCATTTTATTACGATCATATTGCACTTCAGTAGGTTTTACTCCTAATGCAAGTGACACGGCATTAGCTATTGCGTATACGCCACAATCATTGAAATTTGTTTGCATCTGTACTGAGTGGAGAATGACACCTTTTTCTTCGAAAGGATAAAATGGAAATAATCGTTTTAGGATAATTTCATGGTGTCGATGTACAATTCTTTTGTTCAGAGAATCATATATATAAATCAAATTTGTATCATAATAACTGCAAACCCAATGGCCACCTGTGCTATCAAACCAATTATCGTTCGCTTGGCTGTATAAAATTTGTATATGTTCTTTCGATTCGTCTACTGGGATTATTGCATCTGGACATTGTAGTAAAAGCGTATCTATGGGTTCATAACCATGAAATTGTCGCAGAATATTGTGAAAATGGCTTATATGCGTGTCTTCTAACCACTCCCCTATCTGAATGATCTTTTCATCTTTTTCTGACAATTCCATTTTTCTCAATTTCATCGATCGTGGAATCGTTCTAGAGTTATTTGCTCTCGATATCGAATGCTTACGAGAACGTCTTAAATCAGTTACTATTTTATCATTAATAAATTCATTACCATTTATGATCGCTTTATTCATATTATTATTGTTTGTGATATTACTCCCTGACGAATAATTATGTTCCATAAAAATATTTTTAACAGTGGATGAAATCTCTTGTGCAAATGTAGGATCATGATTTATATCGTCATTAGGAAAAATGCCTTCTTCGGTCTTATTCAAAATTTTATTTGATCTCAGGATGGATTCTCCTACTTCGATAAACATCTTGTCGCTTACAACGGACATTTTTCGGATTGGTACTTTTTTTGTGTCGCGTCCAGCAAACTGTTTTTTGTTACCTTCAGCCTTTATTTTACCATTAGATGGCTGTCTAACATCTACCTTAATTCTTCGATTTCGAATATTCATTCGTAATCTTTCGTAACATTTTTGCCGTGCAACTTGTAACGGTAAAACTTGTTGAGGAGTTTTTACATTATGATCTTGGGGAAAATGTTCGAACTGTATTTCTTCGGTCAACAATTTCAACAGGTGATTTCGCTTAAGTGTTGTATCATAGTAAACGTTTTGTGGTTTAATACTAAATGCTAATGAAACGCCAATTGCTATAGCCATGACTCCACAATCTCTTGTATTTTTTTGTTGTTGAACATTCGGAAAATTAACGGTTTTGTCAGTAATTGTAATATGAGGATACTATTTTTCCAAAAAAAGTTTTTGCTCTTTGTGTAACGGATCCGCGAAATTCTGCAGCGTATCGTATATGTAAATATTTGTCCCGTCATAGTAACTACAAGTCCAATGTTCTGAACGATGCAAAATTTGTATGTGGTTCCTATCTTTCCTAACGGGTTTGATTTCTAGAAGGTTATATCTTAGATACGTAGGTCGAATTTCGTAATTAGCGGCTTTGTTCAATAAATAAGAAAAAGCCGACATATGAGAATCCTCAAGCCAGCCATCGTTTGACTCACATCGTATAGTTTTTTTATCCTCATCGGTTAAATTTTTATGAGGAATATTAAAATGTAGGTCTTGTATTTTAGATCTTAAATCTTTATTTTGATCATGTACAGACATTTTGTTTTTTGTATATATTATTTAACTTTAAACTTAATTAAAAGTTGATATGCTCGAAAGAGAAGGCGCTCTGCAGCCTATCGAGTAATGTTATAAGATAAGATAAGGCGCTCTGCAGCCTGTAAAACTTACTCGGAGCGCACAGCAGCCGACCGAGTGTATTTTACTTAATTTGGGAATATTCCAACCTGTAAAAAACAACAAATTTGTAATGAACACTACTACCGTACGTATTATTATAAATAAATATAAAGGTCACTTACCAAATATAATATTTGTGCTATTTCAGTGAAAAGAATGGAATGTCCTTCCAAGGGACTTGATACTAAAAGGATACACATTTCAATAAAGATACAGGTTAATAAAAATCTGCGCAGACTATTATTTGACTGCACATAAATCTGTTCTATTCATTGAAAATATGTTCGTTTCATTATACATACAGCTTAATTAAGATAATAATGAAGCACACTTACATGTAAGAAAATAACGAAGAATTTTCGAATGCCAGGAATGTCTCTGCCAATCTGCCAAAACGAAAATGAAGCGAGCCCTGGTCGCCCGCTTCGTTTTGTCACAGACCAGGTATAGAATAGACCTATCAACCAATGTATTTTTCTGTCACCGGTTTGGGGTGTCCTAGGACCCCCTTACCATTTCAGTGTCGCATGCAACGTTACCGGTGAAGTCTCGAAACATCTTGTAACGCTACGCGTGGTAGGAATTAGAATTCAGCACGGGTAAAATAAGGTTATTTTTTGACAGTCGAAGCCCGCGATTTACAAATGTTTCTGTTAGAGTAACAATTTAAAAATCGTCTTATGAACATATTCCATTCAACGGAAGAGAAAGGAGGATGAATATAAAACGATATTACATTCGATTTTTAACCTTGCTGTCCTATTCCGGTTTATTTAACGCAAAACAAATTTCATTCGCTTGCAATAACGTAATTTGTAAAAACTGTACTTTAATGTTTTTTAAGAGCATCTGTTGCTGAACCCCACCATTCATCATGTGTTTGCGCATACATTAATGATGGTCTATATGATATAATATAGACATATAATAATAACAATAATAATAATAATAATATCTTTCTACTGTACTATATTATTTAAAAGGAACATATCGAACCCGTACACACTGATTTTGGTGGAATTTTGCAAGTGTGCAGAGTAGCTAAAAATATTCCATACATATTTTTTGAAGAAGGAATTCATTCTCCTCCATAACTATTAGAAAAATTCATTTGTTTATACTATATACTAACTGACGTTGACTGACTAATGTTAACTGATGTTCGGATGTTTCAGAAAGTTTATACACTATGTCCGATTTATTTGTATATTATTTTTCACGCGCTATTATTTTACTAACTATTGAAAAAGCAATAAATGTTTCATATGAAACTTTTTTTATTTGATCGAGGAAACTGAATAGTATAGGAGGAAAAAGGAGTACGGTATTTAGAATGCAAGAAGTGAATATATTTAAGATTTGGAATACATAATGTGCTCGACACGACCGTCCTATGCGAGCGACTACAGGAGACCAGAGATGGCCAACAAATTATTTGAAATAAAAATTTGTGTACGAAATTTTTATTTCAAATAATTTGTTGGCCATCTCTGCAGGACATTGCCTTCGTCGGCCGCCCATCGACTTGTTCTTTTGCCCATGTCGACGGGATTGACGTCGCATTTCTGCCGCGTCCAACAATGCATTTGCAGACTTCAGTATCTATTGTTCTGGTTTCACGACTTCAAAAAAATAAAAATGCGATAAAAAGTAAAAAATAATTTTGTCCCTTATTTAATCTATGACACTCAATTTTTTTTAAGTCGGCGCCAGATTTACACAGCGCAAATGATGAGGCACCGATATAAAAAAAATTGAGTGTCGTAGATTAAATAACGAACAAAATTATTTCTTACTTTTTAGTGCATTTTTATTTTTTTAAAGTCGGTTTTAATTATAATTTTCCATTTTATTCAACGATTAGCCATTATTGTGGCTTTTACACGCAGGTGGTGAAAAATCTCTCCGTACGGGAGTATAGCGCCGCGGTCAACCCTGTCGTAGCTAAAAGTTTTGAAATTGAGACGGGTACGAGACCAGTCGACATTGTTTTCAAACTTCATTACAGTAATGTGAGGTGCGAGTGGTAAATCGGATCATAAAAACGGAGCGCGCGGCTCGCTTACCTGGGCCGGGAAATTCCCAATAGCTCTTTGCCACGTGAATTTGAAAGAGACCATCCCAAGATTTTCGAAACTCGGGGATTACTGCTGTCCAGCGGTCGCTGGCAGCTCTCCGAAAGCCGGGACGGCGCATGATTCTAGTGCAGAGATGGGCAAAAAATTATTTGAAATAAAAATTTGTGTACGAAATATTTACTTCAAATAATTTTTTGCCCATCTCTGCAGGAGACTGCCTTCGTCGGCCGCCGATTATCTCGTTCTTTTATCGATGTCGACGAGCTCGACGTCGCGGTTTCAGTCCCGTCCAACAATGCGTTTGCAGACCTCAGAATCTATTGTTCTGGTTTCCTTTTTTATGATTTTATCTTTAATGCAGGGTATGCATAGATTGAACTTAAGGGGCAACTAATCGGACGTGTTTTTGATAGTAGCGGTGTTTTAATTTCTTTTTCTAGAATTTTTGTGACTGAATGCTTTAACCTTTTAGCTATTCAACGCCACGCTTATACCGGCTTCCGTTAATGCCATTTCTTGGACCGATGCGCCATTGTTGTGGCTTTTACACGCAGGAGGCGAAAAATCTCTCCGTGCAGGAGTATACCGCCGCGGTCAAACTTATCGTAGCTTAAAATTTTGAAATTCAAGACCATTATACTCATTCATCTTCTTCCTTCAATGTCGGATCTGTATTCGTACTCAGAAAGTTAAAATTCGATGGCCACGACATCCTGGCTTTTTCACTGTACGCTTTCTTGAAATCGGTTGAACGGTAACGCGTACCTTTTTTTACGATCCTGATGGGTTCTTAGGTAAAAGCTTTCAAATGATGCGGGTCGGGGGTCATAAACGCTAGAGTAGTGGCATAAAGACAAAGTCAACGATAGGCCATTCACTAATGAGTATGCCAATTTCCATCATAGAAGTATCACAAATGGATTACTAGTATTTTTCTGATGAAAATGACACACAAACATGATGAAATCTTGATTATTTTTAATGACTGTAATGGTAAGTACTTAGAGTAAAGTAATTGACGAAAGTAACGAAGAGTACCTGAATTCTGCGTGAACTTTCACTGAACTGCTGTGTGCCCGAATCTTAACGTAAGCAATACCTACGCTCGTGTACTTACATCTTAGATGTTTTTTACAATTTTTAAATCCATTCAATAGTTAATAAGGACAGAGCCAATCAATTTGTAATGAAACGTAGGGATTTAGGTGCCTTGGGTCCCAAAAACTACGAATATAAATTTTACAAAAACGTTTCAATTCATTATTTTCAATGATTTTTACGTGTCGTAGGATGGGCACCGTCTATTTAGACACGTGCGATGTACCGAGATTTACGGGAATGTTAGTAATAGCGTCAATTTTTAATATTTTTCGGCGTACGACACGTGAAAATATTAGTTAGTTCCACTACATATAAAATACTAACAATCAATTTCATCTTGCAATTTATAGTTTGTATAAGCTGTCAAGAAGAGTCATATTGCAGCGCCATATAGGCTCCTGATCCCCGAAATAGATTTTCAGAGAGAAATCCGGCGTAAGTCATTGACAAACCGAGCCAAAGCGTAGCTTAGCGAAAGCCCGCCCTCTATGTTAAACTCTCCCTCTAAACAAGTCACATGTATACAAGCACGCACACATCTTTCAGTATTTCAACCCATTTCAGAGTAGTTCTTGAGTTGGACGCTGTTCATGAACAGAGGTCGCTAAATTCAGTCCTCAAATTATGGGTCGGTAACACAGTTTGGGTGGTGACACGAAGTCCCATAAGGTGATAGGTCTATTCCATACCTCGTCTGTGGTTTCCAGTAAGATTTAATTTCAATTCCTACCACTCGTAGCATTGTAATCTTATTTTAGACTGAATCGATAACGTTGGGTGTGACACGAAAATGGTAAGGGGGCTCGCGAGCCCCCCGAGCGTGTGACACAAAATTACATTCCGTGATAGGTCTATTTTATACCTGGTCTGTGTGGTTACGCCATAACCGAAAAAAAACCGCAATATATATATTGGTTACGCCGTAACCGAAAAAAAATTCCCGCAATATATACAGTATTGTCTCCGTATGTTCTCAGTTTGGTGCACACGATACGTGCTTGTCGCTATCCCCACCACTTCTGTCTCACTCTTGTCCGGCGAAGGTAAGAGCGAGATGGAACGAGAGCGAGCGAGACCCACTGAAAGCGAGCGAGAAAGGTACGAGACAGACGACGCGTTGATGTTTTGTCTCCCTCAGTCTTTCGGGCGCCGTGACACTCCGTCCTTTGCATGCGCGACGGTCGCAAGCACTTACGGTGAGCACGGGAACCGCTTCGCAAAATCTTAACGCAGGCCCGGCTTAAGTCTTTTTTGTGCCTTAGGCGAACTTGTCAAATTGTGCCCTTTATTATAATACATTTATTTGAGATTATTTATGACTTTACTCTGCAAAATTAGGCGACTGCCTAGGCCGGAAAGTCGACAAGAGGTGCAAAATGATATTTTCATTACTGGTATTGTCGAAAATAAACTTTAAAATTAAATATTACAAGTTGTACTATAAGTGAATTAAACTACGAATAAAAATTCGGAGTAAGGTTGTCAATAATCTCAAATAAATTTATTGTAATAAAGGGCGTAATTTGACAAGTTCGCCTAGGGCGCAAAAAAGACTCGTGCCGTGCCTGCCTGGCTATCTGACCGTCGCGCGCATGCGTCGAGCAGTCACGATTCTATCTGAGTGCTCGCACCCGTCGCGCACGCCCGCGCGCACGAAAAGCGTTCCATCTCGCTCCCCCCTTCGGCCAGAAAGGAGCGAGAAACGAACACTCGGCATTAGGGATCTGTTCACGATAGGAGCTCAACGCCGGTCCCGACCAGCGAGCACATACGGAGACAATAGTGTATTGGTTACGCCGTAACCAAAATAAAATTCCCGCAAAATATATTGGTTATACCGTAACCAAAAAAAATTCTCGCAATAAATATTGGTTATACCGTAACCAAAAAAAATTCTCGTCAACGATAATGGTTATTCGTAACCAAAAAAATTCTGGTCATCGATAATGGTTATTCGTAACCGAAAACAATTTCCGTCGTCTATAACAGTTATTAATGACCAAAAAATATTTCCGTCGTCAATAATGGTTATTCGTAACCGAAAACAATTTCCGTCGTCAATAACAGTTATTAGTGACCAAAAACAATTTCCGTCGTCAATAACAGTTATTAGTGACCAAAATCATTTAAACGAAGATATTAATTCTTATGCCATAACTTTTAAAATTTAGGTTATAACAGTTATGGTCTCTGCTTTCTTTACATTTTTGGTATATCTTTGTTCCAAACATATTTGGGGTTATCCAACCTGCATAGTGTTATCCTTCAATCTCTGGCCTATCAATTAAAAAAAAAAAAAAACAATCGATGCAGTACAGTCCCAGATATAAACAGTTTAAGATGGACAGGGTCTCAGACCCGTGGTGTACGAACGTAAGAAACGTATAAACGGAGTACTTGAAAGATAAGGAATCTCATTAATTTACTGAGTTCCATGATCTTCATTGACATTTTGTAATTCCTACATTTGTGTTAATTTCGCCACAATAAGAATATTAAGCTGAAAACGGTGCAGTCTCTCATCAGTGACAAATCTTTGCGTCAATCAAACTGTTGACATGATTTATCCATTGTTTGTGTTGCAAATTCCAGTAGTATTTATCAATAGATTTAATATTATTATTATTATTGTTCTCATTGTAGCCTCGGCTGTCATGCTTATTCACGCGTGTGTTAATATTATTATGTTCCACATTATAATACAATCAAAATAAACGTTATCATTACAAAAATATAGAGTATTCATAAAATCTTGGTGGCCAGTTAATAATTTAGATTTCTACGTTAATTCTTTTCTTGCATCACTAATCGTTTTTCTTGTGAATAGATTAATTAATTATAGAATTTCGCGGTCAAAACATTTTTGATGCGAAGACTTTTTTATAAATATGATTTAAATTTTGCTGTGACTTTCTTATTTTGTTACAAAAAATACTATCGTGTAATTTTTTAATGAAATATTAATTGTATGCTCATTAGGAGGTACAGTTAGTAAAAAAAGTATTTGGACACTTTTTAAAATCGCATAACTTTTTTAGAATTGGTCTTAACGACTTGATTTTTTTTTGAGGACCTAGAAGGATTAGTTTTCTAAGTGACGTGTTTCGTCGCTTTCGAAAAAATAGCAATTTGTCGGAATAGCGAAGAAAATAGTAAAGGTCGTTTTTTAAACTTTTTTTTGTGAGCTTGTAATGAAAATTCAAAAAACCCATTTGTAGATTGAAGTAAGTTGTATACATGCTGAAAATTTCATTAAAATCGGTTAACGTTATAAACGCTTAAGCATCGCAGAATAAGGTCGAAAATCGCTGCTTTCGGGAATTTCGCAACAATGGTGAACATGCAATCGCGGTAATGTATATCTTTTTCTGCCTCAAACTATCCTTGTCCCCCACAATCCACGACCCCGTACACTAGCGAGCACTACTGTATAGCGTAATATGTTGCATCACATCACGCTGTTCGCGAGTAAAAAATTCAAGTCCACGATTAAAAATACTGGTCCACGCGGCCTCGTACAATGATTGAATGCCCACGGTATCGCGAATCTTAAGCGTTTCTAGCACCACTGTTTCTGCATCCAGCTCGCGATTCCCAGTTGGAGTATCATCACTTCCAAAAATCTCCTTGTCCGACGATGACGATGAAATCAATAACTCTTGTCGCAACACTCTCTCCTTCTCTAGATCTACCGCTTTCTGTCGCACACCAATCCGTAGTACCTTGAGACATAGGATGATCAGTAGTAACTGACGACGTTTGCTATTTCCCAGAAGCAGGTTTTTACGTCGAAACTCTATGACGGCTCGTATGCATTCGTCGCACCTATCTGTTCAGTCTCGATATTCCAGGATCGTGTGCAGGAGCATGCAGCTTGTTGACAATGATTTAAAAGCGTTAATATATATTTCCATTATCACACACTTTTTTTTCACTTAATGTACATGTACTATACCTCACGGCTCCCACTCGTTTTCTTCCGCCCGTTCCAACATTTTCAAATACACGGATACACGCATTTTTCTCAAACGTACCATCAATACTCGTAAATGTTCTTTATTATTTTCCCACACTATGTTCTCACATCGAAACTCCGCGGCGAGTTGTAAAAATGTGTCGCACCGTTCAAGCCACTCGATTGTTCATAGGTACGTAAAAGCGTTATCGCCTAGAACAACACTATAACAGCCTGTTCAAACGTTTCCATAATAATTATTATTATTATAGCGAACGCATGTAAAAACTATTTCCCTTATTATGGAGAACGAATGTAGAAACTAACTACTTACTTTTTCATAAAAAACACGATACTCGCAACGCTTGCCCCACAAAAAATGTCTTCCGACGCGTAACCATTCGCAATTTTGTCCCGTCGAAGATGCGACCTGCTTTAACACTATTCCTACCACGACCGGTCAAATGACCGTTTTTAAACTTTCGATTAGAATTTCATATATACAACGTAATTGAATCGCCTTTAAACTTCACGACTTTTCCTCAAATATACGTATCATACATTTTTCAATATTCACTTCTTTATTTATTGTTTATTTTCTGAGAAAAATTTGTAGTCTGTCTTACCTACCACGACCGGTCATTTGACCGGTAGAACGATTTATATCTTTTTGTAATAGTATTCTCTCGAAGATTCAATTCTGAAACTATAAAGTCGTTACAAACGAAAGATAATGCAAGTGTGGCATGACTTTAGCGCGTCAGAACAAACGTTCGCGACCTTTCCTCGTCCTAGCGGTGAGCCTTTTCGAGACGTGGGAGCGATCGACAGAACTACATCGATATTATTATTTTACCTGAACTAAAACCCTACAATTTGGTTTACATTGTTATATTTTAGTTTTTATTTTATCTGTTAAATATTCACCCCCAAAATGTCAAAACGCTCGAAGAGTGTGAATTTATTATTAGAAAAAATAAATAATATTGATGAAGAATGTTCCGAAGATGATCAGGAAATTTTTGATATTGAAAATGACAATGCGGAAAATTATGATCTATTTGAGACCGACTCGAACACCGATGAGAACGAAGAGAATGTTTCGAACGTACGTAGAGGACGAAAGAGAAGGAGATTTTTAGTTAGTTCCGAGAATGAGGAAGAGGTAATCGAAACTGCTATAGACGGAACTGTTTGGTAAGAAGTAAAAGAAGGATCGAATCCTGGAAGAGCACCTCATAATATTTGTAGGGAAACATCAGGCCCGACAGGGTATAGTAAACGAAATATTATGAAAGGTAAAGTTAGGACGGCATTTTCTCTGATTATTGATAAGAATATAATTGAACATATAAGAAAATGCACAAAAACAGAGGCATTTCGATGGGGTTTAAATGGGATTTATCTACTGCAAAGTTATATGCATTTATTGCACTCCTGTATGCGCGTGGTGCATATGAGGCTAAAAATATAGATATAAGACTTCTATGGAACAAAAAGTGGAGTCCAGCATTTTTCTCAAATACTATGACCAGAAATAACTTCAAGGAGATTATGAGGTTTATTGTGTGTGCGTGCGTGCGTGCGTGCGTGCGTGCGTGTGTGCGTGTGTGCGTTCCCCCTCCACCTATTCCCAGGCCGTGTTCCCTCACCACTGACTCATCCCCACGCCGACGGGTCGCGTTCCCTCCACCCGCCTCCCCCTCGCCATCGGTGCAGTTCCCCTAGTGACATCAGTATATTCTACACTTGCTTTATCAATGTAACTTTTTACTTCTATAAGAAACCGATCAATAATACTAAATGTTCACATTGCAGGTATATTCTGAAGCACAGAAGTGTTTGACTCTATTATCTACAAGACTTGATAATTCAAAGTATTTCTTTGGCCTAAAACCTAGTGCACTAGATGCCATTATATATTCTTATTTGGCCCCACTGCTGAAAGCTCCTCTACCAAATCCAGCTTTACAAAATCATTTAAAGGCTTGTACAAATTTAGTGAAATATGTATCACGTATATCGCAAAAATACTTTGCAAGTGAATATCTTGAGTATAAACAACAAAAAGCTAAAGAACATGCTCAGAAAATAAGAAGAGACTCGGAGACCGAATTTCCTAATAAAAGAAGAAATCAAGTTTTTGCTGGACTGTTTGCTGCCTCGGTAATGGCAGGTTACGCATTTTCAACTGGAATAGTAGAGGTAAATGTTTATCATACAAAAACTTTACAGCAGTTATAAATAGTACCTAACAATCCTTCCGCGCATCCATGAAACGTAAATACGTAATTGGTTTTAGTTCATGTAAAGCAATAAGTGTGTATATATATATATATATATATATATATATATATTATTATTATTATTATGGCTAGCGATGAATAATTGAACTGAAATATGTTTCTCTGTAAACAAAGTTTAAAGTTTTATTCGCTATTTTACACCAATTATTTACATTATTTACACTCTTACCTGTAAACAAAGAAACGACAATTACAGTTTACAATTATCGCTTCTCTATTTATCCTAATCGATCTGATTACAATATCTTTCTTATTCTTGGATTTTACCTTTCTATATTTTCCACATGTGCTCTATCACGTAATGACTATGTCTATCTCCCGGCGCGGCAATATTCAAATTAACGGAAGTATACTTTCGTTACATATATATACAAGCAGTTCCATAATAATATATGTTGAAGCATGCTAATTTCTTTATGCAAAACGAAATTGAAAAGTCCTTTACTATATCGTAATGTAGGTATTCGGGTTCGAGATATAAGCAATTAATTATTATGTGTTTGGCGTATGAAGCCATTGATTGTTCGAATTTAGGAGTGATTAGAAATATGCCGACATATAATTAAAAATAGTCTAAATGCAGTCCTGCTCGCACTCAACTTCATAGGGAGGATCACCCCAATCTATTACCAACACAATGATTCCACTTTATTGAAGATTTAATGAAAAATATAAAAAAGACAATCATAGTAAAAGATACATTTTGGACGTTATTTAAAAGAAAAATAGTTTTTTGGTGTAGAGGTTTGAGGTGCATCTGCAAATTTCGACACCCTACCTCTTAAAGCCAGTCGAAAGGGTCCAGCCGGGTAAGCACAGTGAAGTCTAGCAAGAAAAGTCGAAGTGACACCTATTATGTATAGATACTGGTCATCACTTATACACGCAATTAAGGTCTGTATCAGATATATTGGCTGGCGAGTTTCCGTTCGCGAACAGCGATTAAGGAGATTTGACGATCGTGGATTTGTCAGTTGGAGTTGCGTGGCCCCCGAAGGGTATGGTGGGGTAACATGAACGCAGGTCGGCTCCGCCTGTCGTTACAGCTACGTTAGTTGTGTGGCTGTTGTTTATTCTTAGCGTAATAACTGTGTGTGTTACGAAGCTATGGATAGACCAATACGAGATAAAGCTATCGAGAGAGAATCAATCTTCTGACCAATAGAACTCTGAATTTTTTCGGGCCGAACTGAAACCTATTCTGACGTATGTGGCATTATAACAGGCCTTTTCATTTTCTTTCCACCGTCGCTCATGCTCTTCACTATCTCCTCACTTTTATACTTTTACTTTCTCGTATTTTTTCTACACACTTTTTTCTTGTAAATACATTGTTTCTCTCCCTCGCACGCACTCTACTTTATTTGTATAAATTATCTGTATCAATACGAGAAAATTATATGCAGCTCATGATGTAAGGTGTTCTAATAAAAAAATGATGTGTGGCCGTCGGATGAATTCCCGTCGAATAAACTGATTCATCCGTGGCGTTACAAATAAAAATTGATTCGGGTTATTTTGATTCAAGATAAATAGAAGTAAGGTCTCTTTTATTTGATACGTTATTTTCATACTTTTGTATTTAAATAATGCTCATCTCCGATAGTTGCAACAGGAAAAGGAGGACGCTTAATCATTTGCCACGTAGGATCAGCGCAATACGGATTTTTGGCACACGCGAAATTAGTTTTCCAATCTGGTAAAACCCATAATGATTACCATAAGGAGATGAATACCGAGCTTTTCACGAGTTGGTTTATCCAGTTAATGGAAGGTCTGGAGCAAGCCTGAGTAGTATCGCTAAGAGAGTTCCAACTCAAATTTGAGTGTCAAGGCCATTTCCCCCACCCCTCCCCGACCTTGAAATCCAAATTTGAGTTTCAAGGTCGGAGGAAATCCAACGCGGCGGGCGGGCGGCGGCGGATGACGTCGCGGGGGGTTTAGTGCGAGAGCAGATATCGAATCAATCGATACCGCGGGTGAGAAGTGCTACTGTGGAGCGTGGTACCGACTACTGTTGGTAAGGAAGGAAATATTAATTTAAGATATTAATATATATGAAAAACAGAATTTCGTGTGACGGAGCTCGAACCCAAGACCCCGCGTTACGAGTCAGTCGCCTAACCAACTCCCCCAACGCCAACTCTCCGACATTAGTCTTTCCCAAATGGTACATATACCGAGCATCACGCGCATGCGCACACGCCATGAGCCGTTGCCAAACGTCAACGCATAATAATTTATTTTTATCGGATGATGTCGGGCAATGTCGGGAAAGATCGGCGTTTGTACACACCACGTCTTCGGGGACGGGAAAGAGAAAGCATTATTTTAAAGCTAAAATTCTGGGGAGGGAAAGAGACAGCACTACATAGTGATACAATCGCAGATATTCTAAAAATTTTTCAAAAAGTTTTTTTATCTTAATATCGCAGCGCATCACGCGATCACACGTAATTTGACTCCTCTGAAGCAGTCGTGCAGGATGATGTCATTATCACGGCGCGAAGAACGCATAAACGAAATATAACACTTTGGAAATGTCGAATCGTAAAATTAGGTGGCGAGGAGAGAAGGAGGAAGATGTGTAAATAAATTGGAGAGAGAATATATGTTTAAGAAATATATATAATTTTTCTATTTTACAAGTGTTTCCTAATCTATTCTATGCTGCATAATCTTCTTTTATCACTTTCCTGTTCTTCTCATGTTTTCATTCTCCCTATTATCTCCTGTAAAGTAGCCAAGTTTTTTCCATTTTCCTCTAATTACCTCTTTCCAATTCCTGCCGCTCTCTCCACTTGCTTCACATGCTTCAATCACCTGTTTCACTGTTTCTTCTTTTGTAAGAAAGATCTTACAAAACCTGCATTCCCTTTCTTCTTTCTTTAGCCAATATTTGCATGCCCTTGTTTCACTACCCAGTATCAATCTTCCTATCCTTTCTAGTTCTCCTCTCATATAATTTGAATGCAGGAGTTTAAATTTTAAGTCTGTTCGACTTTTAATATGTTACATGATTTGAGTTCAGATCGACGTGAGCCAGATCGGATTCTATCTATATTTTTCTAATAAATTTTTGTACGAATGGGCTTAATTTATCAATTATTTTTTGCTATATTCAATAAAAAATTGGAATTTTATATTTATTAAGAATAGGTGTTTACCCTGTGATAATTGTTGGTTGGGCTTCAAATTCTAATTATTCAATACTAGGAGCGATTGAGTCAGTTTCTTATGAAGTAAGTTTATTTTTAACAATATTTTCTATAATTTTATTAATTGAATGTTATTCATTATTGGATTTATATAAACTTCAATATTAAATTTCAATGTTAAATTTCAATATTATATTAAATTTATTTTAATTTTAATTCCAATACTACGACAAGAATACCGCGGGATAGGTCTTTTAAAATCGGAGACCAAGTGCTATCGCACGACGAGACGCTAAAACGCGGACGGTAAAAAAACTAACACCTGCGTGCATAGCCCCTACACGATTCAAAATACGCATGATAACAATAATTACAGTATAAAGGGCGACGAACGCTCCGGGTACACGCGAACCAATTTAAACACCTTATGGAATAGGGCAGGAATAAGGAACTGATCGCAGTTATGAAGAAAAGTAATGATACACTAACTATTATATAGGGATAAAACTAAGAAATGTAATTTATTGAGATAGAAAACGGGAGGGTGAAAATACAAGAATAAGCACCCCAATTAGGCGTCGCCATCCCAGCTTTGAAGGACGCGGCTTACCTCCAATAGCGATCACAGTCGAGGTCGTGGACCTGGCCCCACAAAAACGTCCCCATGACGTTCTCCAAAAAGAAAGGGGGGAGAAACCAATTGTAAAACTACTACTACACGTACGGAAATAGAAACAAATAATTAAACCTGCAATCACCGGTACAATCAGACATTCACCAAATTGAGCCCTCAGACCCCACGAGCCCTCCGCCTCCTCCCAGAAATCGGCCTCCTGGAGAAATCGGGGCCAGTGCGCCCGATACTCCGTGATCGCCTCCATGTAAGCGATGTCGATACAGCCCGACGGAGCGGAGCACTGGAAACGCTATGGGAATAAACGGATAGATAGGATAATAAAATAACACACACAAAGCACAAACAAACATCACTCGCACGTACAATTAGAGCAAACATAATGTCTCGAGGCACGTCTAAGATGACCAACAACATCTTTGTGCAGGAGATCACAACGAAATAAGAAGCGACCAAGAAAATGGATCCCCGTATACCCTCACTTCTCACTTCTACCCAGGCCCAGGCAAAAGAAGACGAGCTGTCCTACCTTAGCAAAAATTTATCTCGCGCACGCACGAGGTAAGACTTCGCGACAAAACGAAACACCGACTACACCTCGACATTATATTTTTCAGGAATTCTCCCCCGACACAGATTTCGCTATAAAAGAATTCCAACACCACCTCAGCATTTACGTCGCAAACCTAGGCGATCTACAGATTTATCGAGATAGCTGGAAGTTAGTATTCTACTTAGTCATCTACCGACGCGAAGCAAACCTCCAAACTACATTTTATGATATATTTGCGCCATGTAAAAAACCTTCTACTAACAACTTATAAAAATTGTGTAAAACATTCGCCGCGAAAATCCAAGACAAGGTACGTCCTACGTCTCCTACGTCCAGTGGTACGTCTCCTACGTCCAGGAAACTAAAAGCTCAGCACAAAAATAGCGTCGTGGACATATAGATGGATTAGGTTACATAGGCAAATCACTCTTCGGGCTAATAGATTCCGAAGATAGAAAAAAATCAATGATTAAATAGACCTTTTAAAAAGACAGGATGACAGATTAAAAAAATGCAATCAAGGGACAAATGCGAATTGTAAGAGTCAACACCCGAACTTCTTAACGAGACTATACATGACATATGAGACAGCGAAAACGCACTCTTAAACGCGACTTGGCAAATTCAATACTTACTCCAACAGACAGCCGACATTACAAATTTTCGAGAAACAATAGCATACTAATAAATAGTGTCACAGAAACACTATTGCATGACACACAAGACTAGTTAGAATTCATTATGGATATAAAGAAAAGATTCCTAAACCCACGATTAATACCAGCAGCACAAATCATAACGTAGCTCATTTCCGCACTCGCACATATTCCGATTGGGAAATCTAGTCCAATCGGAATAAAATTAGAAAACATGCACTTTCTGTATGAGATCCTTACGTTCTCCGCATTTTCGAATACCAAATCAATTACTAGAGTACTAGATATTCCATTGTTAAACACGAAAAAAATTCAAATTGAGCAAGGTACACCTGGTACCCACGAAGATAAACGAATCGTTCTACGCATATAGAACCCCTCGACTCATACGTGGTACTTGACACCTCGGTGGAAGATTACATACATCTAAGCAAACAGGGCCTAGTAAAATGTAAGACAATAAACGATCTGTACCTCTGCACCTCTAATCACCCAATGTTCAAAGTGACACCATACGGACCGTGCGAAGTACAGTTGTACACAAAATTAACAAAAACCCCAAACAATTGTAAAATGCGAATTATTACACTGTATCACATGTTCCAGATAGAATTACAACAACCCGGCACGTGGATTTATATCGCGCCGAAACCGATACAACCAGCAGTAACTTGCGACGACAAGAGTACAAATATGTATAGAATTTAGGATTCTGGTATAATAACAATAAGAAACAAATATACAATCACTACCGCCAAATTCACAATAGAAACTAGAAAACAGTACGGAATAGAAAAAACATGGCACTACTTACCTGGCCACAGTTTTGTCATTAGATGAAATTACACTTCCACAGACCACTGTAAATTCGTACGGAAACACAAATTTCAAGCTTAAAAGAATAATCAAACACCCGGAAGAATTAAATAAAGTTAACAAAGAGATTTGAAGACTCACAAAACGATTCAGAAAAACCCGAAATTATACCAACCGAGTATCACTATAGCTTCTTTACACTATCTAAAATAACGGGATTCATCACATGGAGGCACATTCCTAAAGCTGTATACGTTGCAAAGTAGGCTGCCTTTGTTCTTCACCTTCTTCTTCACTGACCATCCCCTTCGTCCTTGCACTCATCTTCTTCGAATTCTTCACAGATCATCCTGTCCTTCTTTGCACTCATTATTCGGCTAGATCATACCACTCTGAACGTGCATCGAACGTTTATCGTACCACTCTGAACGCGTATCGAACCACTTTGAACATGTATCGAACGTCTATCTTACCACTCTGAACATGTATCAAACGTCTATCGTACCACTCTGAACGTGTACCGAACGTCTATCGTACCACTCTGAACGTGCATCGAACGTCTATCGCATGGTCATCCCTTCCTTCGGTTACGTCTGAAAATTTCCACGCGAAGACTTTGACGAATTTTTACCATTCGTCGAAGGGAGCTCAAGCGAATCAGATTCTTTTACGGATGAAGACGATTGAGTTCCGTAAGTATACTTATTGTAATAATGGATTCGTATACACCTGCAAAATGATAATTATTTATACTGATATCAACATTTTAATACTTTTACAGCAGATATCAACATTTTAATACTTTTACAGCAGATATCTTGAAGAATGGGGAGCACTCGCAGTTCAAAATGGATCAGATACTGTAATTGCTCCATTTCCGTCACGAGAAGAGGACGAAATTGAAGAACCAAGAGGGCATTCGTCAAACACTGTGTTTCTTGTTATTTCTTTTACAAAATCTTTCTCTTGCACTATTTCGGCGTCTATCACACATTTTTTCCGATCTTGTATAATAGTCCCGTTTAACTCGTCATCCACTAATCCTGTTACTGTTGCCATCTTAAATGACTTGTATTCGGCTACTTTTCACTTGCGCCCACATCATCTAAATGGGGTTGCACTGACAATGATAAGGTGGAAGTGTCATAACTTCATGTACCATTTCAAAAGCCATTTCATTCAGTACATATTGCTTTGCGAGCTTGTGCTGTTTGACTATGGTTAACAGATCTGGTTTAGTCAATGATTCGTCAAAATTTACTTCCTTGCTGCGCAGCCAATCGATTTTTTCATTTTTTCTTGTTGGCGCTCGTTGGTGCCCTATGTTTGACGACAGAATGATACGGTGCATTATCTATCACAATAATGCAGGCTTGCTCCACACCTTCCAATAACTGGATAATCCAACTCCTGAAAAGTTCGGCATTCACCTCCTTATGGTAATCATTATGGGTTTTACCAGATTGGAAAACTAATTTCGCGTGTGCCAAAAATCCGTATTGTGCTGATCCTACGTGGCAAATGATTAAGCGTCCTCCTTTTCCTATTGGAACGCTTAAACCTCCGCTGTTTGTCGCGGAGTCTATCCATATATGTTGTCTCGTATGGTTCTTATTAACTCAGGTTTCATCTAAGTATATAACAGGACAAGGGTCTTTACATGTCCGGATTCTGTTTATTTTTCTTAAAAATGATATCCTTGCAGCTACAATGTTCAAACGTTCCATCAAAAATTTTTTGCTGTCGTTCCCCTTTTTGTACCGGAATCCCAAATTCTTTAAAACACGGCTTAGCGAACATATTGAGCTCTCGAAATCGCCGAACTTGCGTAACTTGATCAGGACTTTCTGTCCCGTTGGGAATTCTTTTCTGTCGTAGAATTCCAAAACGGTGCGTCGAATTAATTACTTCTTTTCATCATCAATATTGGTCGCTGCACTACGTCGATGCCTGGGACAAAAATGATGTGCTTGGTGCATCCTCGTCGACGGCTCTTGGTTATTTTCCTTCTGCACAAATTCGACGAACAGTTCTTTCTGAAACAGCACATGCTTCGGCCGTCGCTAGCTGTGCCGTATTCATTACAGTCTTTAATATTTATATTACTGTGTCTTACACGCATGACATTAAAAAAAGAGTTCATTTTGTATACGATTTGCTTCGGTTGCTTTTGTGTGTCTCCTGATTTTGGGGACGTTTGTAAAATTAATAAACACAAATTGAATATATTTTTTTATGGTTGCTTTTGTTGTATTTATTTTTCTACACGATTCAAATCACTTTGATGTGATTTAAGGTGGAATTTTCTATACGTGTTTACACGCACGTGTCCACACGCATATAGGAAATCCCGTCTTTAGATCTGAAGATTAAGCCGACCATGTCCTAATATTAACGTTATGCTCGTTTAGAAAACTTATAGTTATACGGGAAGTGAGTTCTGGGTCATTATTCGCTTGAAAGATCCAGTATTGGGATAAATTGTGTTTAGAATAAGATAGCAAACAGTCATTTCACACATCAACATAGATCAGTTGGTGAATAATTCCGATCACACGGCAAATTGATCCAAAGCCGTTTATGGCCATTTCTATCCAAACCTTTACGGAGCCCGCATACCCTTTAACAGTGGGGTTTTTATATTTTTCAACAAATTACTCTCCAATTTGTCAATACATATTGAAAGCGAATTTTTATTACGATCGCCGGCTCCCGACGGGACCCCAGGTTGGCTCGTAGCTCGCGTTGATAATTCGTCGTTGCGAAACATAGTTGCATAGTTGGAGACGGTACGAGGGAAGAGGAGGAAAAGAACCGGGCATTCGGTGGGCGACAGTTCGACCGAACGGACGACTAATCCTGCGATCGAGGCTTCTTAAAGCATGTTTGTACCGGCTATTATATTATAATACAGCAATTATATTTTACTACATTATGTACGCTCGGATATATATATATATGTTGACATCTTATATGATTGTTTGCTATATTATGCTGAGGACTACTCGAAGAATAGTTAATATAAACAGCAAAAATTTATCGGCAAGAATGTAGGAGCAACTATCGGAGATGGGCATTATTTAAATACAAAAGTATGAAAATAACGTATCAAATAAAAGAGACCTTACTTCTATTTATCTCGAATCAAAATAACCCGAATCAATTTTTATTTGTAACGCCACGGATGAACACACATCATTTTTTTATTAGAACACCTTACATCCTGAGCTGCATATAATTTTCTCGTATTGATACAGATAATTTATACGAATAAAGTAGAGTGCGTGCGAGGGAGAGAAACAATGTATTTACAAGAAAAAAGTGTGTAGAACAAATACGAGGAAGTAAAAGTATAAAAGTGAGGAGATAGTGAAGAGGCCTGTAAAATAAAAAGGCCTGTTATAATGCCACATACGTCAGAATAGGTTTCAGTTCGGCCCGAAAAAATTCAGAGTTCTATTGGTCAGAAGATTGATTCTCTCTCGATAGCTTCATCTCGTATTGGTCTATACATAGCTTCGTAACACACACAGTTATTACGCTAAAAATAAACAACAGCCACACAACTAACGTAGCTGTAACGACAGGCGGAGCCGAGCTGCGTTCATGTTACCCCACCATACCCTTCGGGGGCCACGCCACTCCAACTGACAAATCCATGATCGTCAAATCTCCTCAATCGCTGTTCGCGAACGGAAACTCACCGGCCAATATATCTGATACCTACCTTAGTTAAAAATTCAAACTTATCAGCGGTAAAGATTAATTGCATTGGCGCATTTACCACATGTGAAAGTATTTAGAATAGCATATAACAGCCATTTAATGACCAAAATATGAATATGGCACTCATTTGCGTACGGGAAGGTAGGAACTATCAGTTTTTCATTTTTTATAACTACGTTCCACTCTTTCGAAAAATCTGAAAAAACTACAAATTAATAACAATAGCAAAGACGCTAAAACTATAAATATATAAATGTGGTACCTTGATAATTTGAATATGAAATCGGAATTTTTAATATTTTGAATTTTTTAAAATATGGTTTTGCAGCTGAAAATTGTGGAAAATTTCATAGACATGTACACCAATGGGTAAAATATCTCTGATTTTCTTTATATTTTTTTGTTCTCTAGAAGAAAAGTAATGGAGCTTAACACGTTGACCGCCGTGTAACCCGTATTCGGGTGACGGCAAAAATCTTGATTGGGCCGCGTCACCCGAATACGGGTGACGGCAAAAATCTTGATTAAGCCGCGTCATCCGAATACGGGTGACGCTTATTTGAGCGCTTACGAGGCAAATTGGTAGGCTTGCCGATATTGTAGCGTTCGAACTTCAGTTTAAGTGCGCGCGGTATAGCATCGCGCGTGGCCTGACGGAGATTTTCTTACAAACTCGCGTGGCAGTCAACGTGTTAAACTGCAAATTACGTTTCACCCAGTAATTACCCTAGTAGTAGGGGTATCGGGTTGATAACACTAGTTTAGTCATTTCTTGATGTAGACTCCGCTATGAAATTCTTATGTAAGGTGGTCCCCTAAACTCAAAAATCGATTTTGAGATATCGCCCGATGTATATTTTGGTAATTTTTTAAAAAACGACCCGACGTTTTTGACCATATCTCGCTTTAGAGTTGACCGATTTGAAGGACGACTCTTAAATTAAAGGTAATTACATTGCATACAATTCTTTCCAACATGGTTTTCCAATTGGACCAATAGTTTAGGCGGAATCCGGCGAAACTTAAGAAAATTGTAATGTTTTGGGACCAAAATTGAATTCGAAAAGTCACTACATAGCCTAGAAGACATAGAAATTATCATGTGATGTCCAGTTTCTTATTTTTTTACGTAGAGTGCGCACCTTTTAGGTCGAGTTTCCTAGCCGCGGCCGCCGGCCAGAATCCGGCCACTGGTAGGGATGTGGATATTTTTAGAAGTATCGATATATATCGTATCGATATTTTTCAAATATATCAATATCGCATGATCTATCGGGAAAAAATATTGATATTTCGATATATCGGTTTTTTTTTAATTATTGAGGAAAGTTTAAACAAATTATATGTTATTTTCGTTATGTTTATTCAGCAGGTACTGGGAAAAAATACAAAAATTTAAAAAATACACAAATATAAAAATTAATTGAACCAGTATTTTTGAGAAATAGTTTTTAAGAAAACTCTTTGATGTGCTCCCCTGTCAGCCTACTGCGATTGTTGGGAACTACGATATTAATAGTTGATGCAACCCTTTCAGATGCAACAGACGATCCAGGTGTAATTAAATATTTCTGGCCAATTTTCGACAGTACGGGTATAAAGTGTCGACTGTCTATCCAAAACTTTAATGAATTGGATGTCCGTGAAATATTTGGTTGATCCAAATATTGTTTTAGTTATGTTGGCATTGTGCCAAAACTAGGAACATCTTGATTTGACACACTTTCTATTATCATTTTTTCGTGTCTAGCCCAAAGTGACGGCGATAAATTGCTATACTTCTATGGTGTAGATGGAGATTTTCCGACTTTAGGCGAAATATTTCCCCTTTGCTTGTGCTCCAAACTAATATCTTTAGATAGTTCTGATATTACATTAGCAACAGCCTTTGCTGAAGTAAAATGTATTTTTTTAAAGCGGTGATCCAGAATTGTCGCTTTTGCCAGAAAAATATTCTGTTCAAGTGGCTCTAATCTGTTATTGATTCCTTTTAATAAGTCTTTTTGGACAGACAATCCCACATCAGTTGGCATTTTCGCTTGTTCAATTTCCTGACGTAATAAATTAGTTAGCGGAATCACCAAACTAGCCGTGACATATTTTTCACCACTTATTTCTTCCGTGGTTAATTTAAAAGGACCGAGAAGAGTAATTAAATCACGTAAGATATTTAATTGGGAAGTGGCTACCATATCTGGTACACTTCTATTTGTTAATTGACTTCGTGAAGCTAATATTTTGGCCACAGTTGCAGATAGTTGTAAAAATCGCTCCATCATATTAAAGCATGAATTCCATCTAGTGCTAACTGATTGTATTAGCATTAGAACCTGACCCTCATTTTTCCCAGATGCTTCTTGCTCAGCTCTCAATTCGTCTGAAGCACTGACTGATTGTTTGAAATAAGTAACAATAGTTTTTATCTGGTCTACCAGTGTGGAAAAAGCAGTATTGTTTCTTAACACCTCATCATGCAGGGAATTCTCTTATTTTCTCCCAAGAACAATTTTACAGCAGCGATTATATTGCTTCCACCATCAGTGGTGATAGATACAATTTGACTTTTATCAATAGAAAATTCGTTCGTGATTTCTTCAAATAATTCTTTAATATATTCTCCTGTATGTGCCTGAAAAAATCATGTTTATTAAAATTTTATAAAAAATGCGTTTGTACTGTATAATTATATTTTAAAGCAATTTAATTGTTGAAATTGTACTTGTAACATCCGTTGGGCAGCAAGGCAAAAGCTGTCAAGAACTTCATCTGTGTCACTTAGGAACTGAGCTGTTACTACAAGATAACTCCTCGTTGAATTGGTTACAGTTAAAATGTCGCTACTCAATGCAACATACTTTATGTTTTGTAATACTTTTTTTAATATAATTTTTGTAGTCTCGTATTGTTGCTCCACTAGTCCAGTTACCTAAAAAGAAAAAATACGAATATTTAAAAAGTAGTATATAATTTTTAAAATAAATGTAATAAGGATAAATAAGGCCCTTGCCTTGAATCTTGATGGTAATTTATAACGAGGACATGCTATATGCAGAAATTTTTTCATTCCTTCTTTTTCAACACAAGAAAAAGGCATATTATCTTTAACAATCATATAAACCAAAGATTGGGTTATTTCAATATGCCGTTGTCCTCCATCTGAAAATAAAATAGACATTGTCCAAATAAACAGCACAAACACTGAAACATCTTTATTAAAATTCAAACATGTTTACGCATTGCAGAATACAAACCCTCAATAATAGTAAATAAAAACATCACAAACATACCTTTATAACTTGCACTCTTATCAAACAATTGTGACAGAGTTGGTTGTCTTATTTTTTTGTCGACTCATCTACTGATGAATTAGAAATATTACTTATGCTCCTTCGATCTTCATTATCAACAGTGTGTAATAATTTATTGCATAGGTTAGGAACTTGCTCATTCAAAAAATCACTGAATAGATATATCCATATTAGTTTATAGGTTAATATTGATATAAAAATGCATTAAAGGTAAAATATATGTTTACTTTGCAGAAATTAAATTCCTCACTCACTGTAGTCACCATACCTGAATCATTGTCACAAGTGTCTGAAGTACTTGTTGTTGCACGTGCAACGATTGTTGTTTTTCCAATTTTATCTTTTTTGTTTTTACTTTTTATAGTCAGTTGAGCGTATGCATTATGATGTTTATTTTTTAAGTGTGTGGCTAAATTTGTGGTATTTCCACTAGTTTTATAAGTCTTTCCACACAAATTGCATGATACATTTCTCATGTCCACCTTTTTAAAATAGTTCCATACAATTAGAGATGGAGTGCAAAATCACTAACAGTGATTTATCACAGTGATCGCAGAATCACGATCACTGTCGTGATTGAAGTTAAATCACGACCGTGATTGTGATTTTTTTTTAATTTGAGTGAATTGTTTACTGTGATCGTAATTCTTGATCTTGATTGAATTATTTTTTATCAAATACTTCAATATAGCTTGTGTTACAGTCAAAGCGTGCTAATTCAGCGAATATTTAGAATATAAATTCATAAATAGTCAATGTATTCACGCACTGATTTGATTGGCTAAAGTATTCATATATACATTATACTTTTTAACTAAAGTGGAGAAATATTCGTTAATTTAAATAGATCAAGAACAATTACATTAATTTAAAATATACAACTGAGATTCTATAAGAACAGTGAGGAATTGAGGATGTTTCGAGAGAAAGCAGAAAATAGGGTTATGTGGCACGTGCAAAGAGCAGTTATGCTCTCCACCAATCGGAAGCGATCACAAAAATCACGAATTACTGTTCTGCCTGCACCAATCAGAAGCGATCACGGATCACTGTTCTGTCTGCACCAATCAGAAGCGATCACGAAAATCACGGATCACTGTGAAAAATCACCGTGATTGGGAACGAACGTGATCAGATCACTCGTGATACACAAATCATGGTTCTAGCCAACACCCCAGATAGCACAGAGACGTGTCAGCGACATCTTTCGGACGTCTGCGCCAGACGTTCCCGTCGTCTGTGAGACGTCTTGAATGTCGCAGCTAGGCCTGGGTTTGGTCTTCTGCCCGGCTGTTGTTACAAAATAGTACGCCTTCAAGACGTCTTTAAAGTCGTCTCAAAGACGTTTAATGGACGTCTTTAAGACATTTTTAAAGCCGTTTCAAAGACGTTTAAAGGACCCCTTCAAGACGTCATTAAAGCCGTTTCAAAGACGTTTAATGGACGCCTCAAGACATTTTTAAAGCCGTTTTAAAGACGTTTAAAGGACGCCTTCAAGACGTGATTAAAGCCGTTTCAAAGACGTTTAAAGAACGCCTTCAAGACGTGATTAAAGCCGTTTCAAAGACGTTTAATGGACGTCTTCAAGACATTTTTAGAGCCGTTTCAAAGACGTTTAAAGACGTCTTTAAAGCCGTTTCAAATATGTTTAACGGACGCCATTCAGACGGTTGAAAAAGCGTTTAAAAGACGTTACTGAGACATCTTTATTAGGCCTAAATTGGGTCGGATACAGCTCTTAAAAAGACAATATTAGGACGTACTTGAGACGTTATTATCAGATCTAAATTAATTAGGTCAAATGCAGGTTTGTAGATTAGGAAATATCTAAATGAAAAATGATTAGAAAACGTATTTAAAGCGTTTGTCGATATAGGAATTAGATTTAATACAAATCTAACAGAGGAAATGGTGTGAAAAATAAAATAGAGTTTAATAAAATATGTATTTAACAGTCACTTTTATTCGTATTATTATTACATATGTTTAATAAACGATCATCTACCGCATTATTATGTGTTTACAGAAGTATTAACGAGGAACTAATAACTATATAAATATACTTATACAATACTTAAAAGTACAAATAAAGTATTACAAATGCAGACATGGATGGCTACGGTTCTGCCCCGTCAGACTCTGCTTCCCAGATTTGACTAGCAGGGTATGATGTTGTATCGACTATATGTTGTATTTGACATATTATGACGTGGAAGCGGGTGGTTTTCAAACGGAGTACACAGTCAGTTTTTGTATGCAATAATAATAAACTATATTAAACATAATAAATAGTACAAAAGTATAATGCCTTATCACACAACATCACAGTAGCCTACTCTGTTAGAGCAGCGCCATCCGCTAATACATACATTCAGAATACAAGCATACGCACAACACGCATAAAACAAACTAAATAGTAAACGTTTTTCATTGTACCTTAACATTTATAGACACATCGTATTATGTATACATATTTGTTATCAGATTATTAATGCTTATGTAAGAATTATGAATACAGGATATATGTAGTTTGAATAAATAGTACACGTTAGAATACACAGACTATATACGAAGTATATATACAGAGAATATACAAAATATGTGTACAGCTTGTCCCACGGATTTTGTGAGTTTATAATTACAAGTGTTTCGTTAACAATTTTGTTGCGTCGCGGACTAACGTTGCGAAGAGCTACAGGGGTTCTTGAGTAATTTATTGCAAGGTTTATGTAGTACTAGCAAAATACCGCGTGCTTCGCTACGGCATCAATCAGACTTTCCGTTCTCATTTACTTTACCATTTAATTTTAAGCCTCTAGCCCATAGCAGTCCCATTAAAACAAAGATTCTTCAGGCATATGGTCCATCGAAATCGGTTCAGTAGTTTTTGAGTTTTTCGCTTCCAACATACGTACATGCATACATACATACATTTACACATGCACGGCACGACCATTTTTATACAATGGTATAGATTCAAAAGCAAATGTTTGGAAAAATCATTTTTATATGAACATGAATTCCTATTAACTAAATGAAAAATCATAGCTGGTGGGGGGATTAGTTTAAAATTTTTTTCGAAATTTTTCCATCAGAGGCAGGTTTATTTCGAGTCGGTCATTTCGACCGATATTTAAAATATCATGCAAACATAACTTATTAAAATTAGTAAAATGGTATAAATAATACATTATAGTATTATCATTAGCTTCACAACATTCTTTTAAGAACAAATCCCGATATTTATCATAGTCAAACACCGTCGCACACGGCAGCGAGAAAAGACTAACGTTACTACACTCCGCGTCAAAATTAAAGGAACACTATGTTTTCCCTAAAATTTTGGTCATTTTCAAATGGCTATATCTTTGCGAAAAATGTTCGCAGAAAATATTTAAAAAACGCATATTAACGCTTGAAGTTTCTAGTTTTCGAATCAAGCAGGCAAATTTTTTTTCGTCCATTATGATACTGTTTTAAGAAGATGAAGCGCAGGAAATGAGGTTTCAGAAATTTTTGCCTAGTTTGAACATATGCACGGGTCAAAAAATTGAACATGACATTGAACTAACAAAAAAAACGTGCACCAATCGTTTAAAAGCTTCGAGAACAAGAAAAGGGTTTTGAAAAGACACATAACGTAAAAGAGGTGATCGTTCAATTTTTTTAGACTATATCGCATGTTGCAAAATCAAAAATCGGAAGTTAAAGAGAAATGTTTGCTCTATAAGAGCTCTTCGTTGGATTTACGGGAAACAAATTTTTTTAGCCCGTGTATACGTTCAAGCTAGGTAAAAATTTCTGAAACTTCGTTTCCCGCGCTTCCGACGCCACCAGAACACGTGCCACTAATTATAAAACATTATGTGCCTACCCACTTCATACATTACACAAATGAAAAATTCGCCCGCAAACCATACGCACTCATGCAAAATCGCAGTATAGGTACATAACAAGTCGAGACATATCTAAAATGAGAATAGCTCTTGCGGAAAACGGCAACAATGGAAGATTTTCGATCATATTTTAAAACATGAAAATGTTGGTCGAAAAGACCCATGCGCGCCTGCTCCCGGGTGAAGTGTTCCCATGCAAAGTTCCCCCATGCGAAGCACCCCCGTGCGAGGGGTTGCTGTGCGAGGTGATCCTGTGCGAGGTCCTCCCGTGCGAGGTGATCTTGTGAGAGGTCCTCCCGTGCGAGGTGATGTCGTGCCCCATGATGCTATCCGAGGTGCTCCTAGATATAACTAATGAAAAGACAAAATAAGAATAAAGTGTAAATGTAATATAACTACTCGAATGTGAGCGTTCCTAGAGGAACGCTAACTATTCAGCAAAACAAGATATCAAGTAGCATAAAAAGAGGAAACGTACAGGAAAGTTTTCTATCGAATGCTGGCTTAAGTGTCCCAGTGCGTGGTTCTCCGTGCACGCTGCTCCCCTGCAACGTTCTCCCGGTCGAGGTGCTCCGGTGCAAAGTGATGCCTTCAGGGGTGAGGCCGTGTGAGGTTCTCCCCTGCAACGTTCTTCCGGTCGAGGTGCTCCGGTGCGAAGTGATGCCTTCAGGGGTGAGGCCATGTGAGGTTCTCCCGTGCAGCGTTCTCCGGGTCGAGGTGCTCCGGTGCGAAGTGATGCCTTCAAGAGTGATGCTCTGCGAGGTGGCCCTCTGCAACGTTCTCCGGGTCGAGGTGCTCCGGTGCGAAGTGATGCTTTCAGGGGTGTGGCCGTGTGAGGTTCTCCCCTGCAACGTTCTCCCGTCGAGGTGCTCCAGTGCGAAGTGATGCCTTCAGGAGTGATGCCGTGAGCGTTTCCCCGTGCCAGGTTCTGCAGTGCGAGGTGCTCCCGTGCGAGGTGATGTCGTGCCCGATATTGCTGTACGAGGTGCTCCTAGATATAACTAATGAAAAGACAAAATATGAATAAAGTGTAAATGTAATATAACCACTCGAATGTGAGCGTTAGAGGAACGCTTACTGGTTAGCAGAACAAGATATCAAGTAGCATAAAAAGAGGAAACGTACAGGAAAGTTTTCTATCGAAGGCTCGTTGAAGTGCCCCAGTGCGTAGTTCTCTGTGCACGCTGCTGCCCTGCAACGTTCTCCCGGTCGAGGTGCTCCCGTGCGAGGATCTCCGGTGCGTGGTGCTCCCGTGTGTGATGCTCCGGTGAGAGGATCTCCCGCGCGAGGATCTATCCTCCGAAGATCTCTGGTGCGCGGTGCTCCCCTGTGAGGATTTCCCCTTCTCGGTGCTCCCGTGCGAGGATCTATGTTGCGATGATCTCCGGTGCGCGGTGCTCCCGTGCGAGGATCTCCGGTGCGTGGTGCTCCCGTGCGAGGATCTCCGGTGCGTGGTGCTCCCGTGCGAGGATCTCCGGTGCGTGATGCTCCCGTGCGAGGATCTCCGGTGCGTGGTGCTCCCGTGCGTGATGCTCGGGAGAGTGGATCTCCCGCGCGAGGATCTATTCTCTGAAGATCTCCGGTGCGCGGTGCTCCCGTGCGAGGTGATGCCGTGGGAGAGTATACCGTGCGAGGTGATGCTGTGGGAGAGGATGCCGTGCGAGGTTGTGCCGTGCGAGGTGCTCCTAGGTATAACCAATGAAAAGACTAAATAAAGAATAAAAAATAAACGTAGTATAAATACTCGAAAGTGAACAGTCACAGAGGAACGCTAAGTATTTAGCTGAGCAAGATAGCATGTGGCATAAAGGATGGCAAGATACAGAGTTGTAATATTTGGAAATCTTTCTATTGTAAGTTATTTGATAAATAAGGACGTGGCCCATATTACTATTACTACCCTGCTCGATATTTCCACCTTCTGCCTTACAATTAAGAATCTCGGAGTATGAAATAGCATAATAAAGAATGGTTAAAACATACAGTGTTAAAGTGGCCTGTCCCCTCTCCTGTCAGAAGCTCGCTTTAGCCACAATTGAATATTTCGCTCGGACTCTATCCTATTCCCCGTGGCTTTGCCTTTTTCCACAGCATCTTAAACAAGAATTTGGATGAAACATTATATTTAAGTTAGAGAATAATAAATATTAGGAACAGTAAAATGTGAATGACATTTACATACCTATTATCAATTTCGCCACCGAGGAATTAGAAAACGGCCGTTTCCCCTTTCGCCCCAGCCAACTGTATTTTAGGGCCAATTCGTTGGCCATTAGGGGGGTCAGCATCCTCTTCACACAGTTGTATACATTTGAGCCTCCGTACTTGGCCAATTCATTGACCTAAAATTTAAGAATTACTTAGCATTAACAAAGTAAATATAATTTCATATCGAAGAAATACCAAAAACGAATTTTAAAAACAGCTTGAAATTTTAGATATTTTTTGCATTATATATTTTTTGCATTATACATTTTCTGCAAAATACAATGACCTATTTCCACCATAAGTTTTTACGGAAATAAGTTTAAACCCGACATATGTAAATATTTTACTTACCGCATCTTCAAAATCCTCCCGATTTTGCAGAGCATCCTCTAGGACATTCCACTCGTCTACACTCTTCAGAGGAAACTCCAGATCATACTTAGAAAATAATGAAGCTTTGCTTCTTTCGGGAGCATTCCCTTCCATTTTTTATTTATTTTTAATAACATTTGCGAATTATCCGCCTGCATAGCCCGGAACATATGCATTTGGGTCGCCAGTTTTTTTACCAAGTCCGTAAGGACTATGCAATGCTTGCAACACCTGCCCGTGTTTTCTGCAAATTATTTATTACATTTCTATGATAAAAAAGAATTTCCGCCTAAAGTACCTTTATACAAATACATATAACATATATTATCTTACCAATGATGCTCCCATGATGTGAGGTGCTCTCGTGCAGGGTCCTATCTGGCGAGGATCTCCGGTGCGTGGTACTCGCGTGCGTAATGCTCCGGTGCGAGGAACTCCCGCGCGAGGATCTATCCACCGAAGATCTCCGGTGCGCGGTGCTCCCCTGTGAGGATTTCCCCTTCTCGGTGCTCCCGTGCAAGAATCTATGTTGCGAGGATTCCCGGTGCGTGGTGCTCCCGTGCGAGGTTTTCCCCTTTGCGGTGCTCGCGTGCGCAATGCTCCGGTGCGAGGATCTCCCGCGCGAGGATCTATCCACCGAAGATCTCCGGTGCGCGGTGCTCCCCTGTGAGGATTTCCCCTTCTCGGTGCTCCCGTGCGTGGTGCTCCCACGCAAGGATCTATGTTGCGAGGATTCCCGGTGCGTGGTGCTCCCGTGCGAGGTTTTCCCCTTTGCGGTGCTCGCGTGCGTAATGCTCCGGTGCGAGGATCTCCCGCGCGAGGATCTATCCACTGATGATCTTCGGTGCGCGGTGCTCCCCTGTGTGGATTTCCCCATCTCGGTGCTCCCGTGCGAGGATCTATGTTGCGATGATCTCCGGTGCGTGGTGCTCCCGTGCGAGGATCTCCGGTGTGTGGTGCTCCCGTGCGAGGATCTGCGGTGCGTGGTGCTCCCGTGCGAGGATCTCCGGTGTGTGGTGCTCCCGTGCGAGGATCTGCGGTGCGTGGTGCTCCCGTGCGAGGATCTCCGGTGCGAGGATCTCCCGTGCGAGGATCTATCCACCGATGATCTCCGGTGCGCGGTGCTCCCCTGTGAGGATTTCCCCTTCTCAGTGCTTCCGTGCGTGGTGCTTCCGTGCGAGGTTTTTTCCCCTTTGCGGTGCTCGAAGAAATAGGATCTGAAAATAAGAATTATTTCTGTCGAGGAGATACTATTTAAATACTAACTGATGGACACATTAAACATATGTATTTACCCACCTAATAAGGGATTGGTCTTCTTCATTTTAGGTGTCGGTATATTTTTTCCCTTGCTGCCCGAAAGCTTCCTCTTTTGCCCTTTCTTTTTTTCTTTTTCATCTTGTTGGGACAAAAAATTGAGCGTTCTCTGCGCCACTATAGCCTCGGCCTTAGCTGCGTCATAATCATCTGCAGGCACACATTAGTAAGTAATTGGTATACAATTAACCATTAATTAATATAATAAATAGTAATTATTGTGCAAATTTCAATGTACCAAAACTGGCATTTGTGATCATCTTGACCGGAAACTGCGTCCACGAAGCTGCAGGTATCTCGCATCTCCGAATGGCAGTGGCGATACGCTTCTCATTATATGGTGGCCACGAACATCTCCCTACCTCTAACCATGTCGACGGCACCACCTCGACCTTTCCATTATTATAGAAGTGGACAACGTTCCAACCGTCCTCCATGATTTTTCTGCATTAATAACTTAATAGGACAAATGTATAGGTCAGTAGTATTCTTACGTTAAGAAGTATAAATATATGAAACAGGAAAAACCTCGAAACCTGGATGATTTGTATGGCTAGAAGTTGGAAAATATAAAAATTGAAAGAGCATTTTGTTAATGTTTCGGAAGAGTCGTATGTAATAAGGGAAATATAATAATTTTGCCTTCTGTTTCTAATTTGACACATTTGTATGATATGTCTGTGACATTAAAAATTTTCAATGGACCTAAATTATCTGCAACGAATATTCCTAAATCTGATGATTTGAATGGATCTGTATAAAAATCTGTTAATGTAAAAAATGGTTTACCAATTATTTTCTGTTTATTATTGGATAAAACTAAGTTGTATATAATAATAATGCTGCCGTTGTTAAGACAGCAGCAGTTATTAGGATTTTTAATTTTTAAAGTATAATCTGGAAATACGATCCTTCTGAATTGATAAGAGTCGCGAACAGTGTCGATTAATGGACCTTCAAAATGTTGATATTTAAAAAAGGGGTATTCTACGTTAGGGTGCAATTTTTCTGGTAAAGAATTTATTTTCTCGGATTGGCGTTTGACTATTTGCTCTAATGGTTGGTGACCCTTCCTAACATACTTCAAAATGCCCTGTAAAAAGTTCTCGAATGGAAAGCAACTGAAGTCGTCAAGCGGGCCATGATTTTTTACATCTTGCGTAATATGTAAAAGATTGTGTATATTGTGGGACACGTATTTTGGGCCATATAATTCTATCAATTTCTCAACAAACTTTTGCAACAGGTCAGCTGCGCGATCAATGTAGACAGAGTGTCTTGAATTAGATAAAATAACGGATGCTATGTGTAAATGGAGAAAGTTTCTATATCTTTTCGTAATTATGGTGCGGTATAAAACTACAGGTCCTGTATAGAACAAAAATTGACGAAATTCTGTTACCTTCCATCTTTTTAAATCATTCAGACTTCGAGGTTGTCTATTAAATTCTACTGGAATACTATTCTGTAAATCTATTAATTTTGCAGATATCTTGGATATTGTTGGTTTCGAATATTTTGTGCGGCGTTTGCCACGACACCATAGCTTGAGAAGTATTGTTTTAATTACGCCGAGACAAATTAAATGCATGTAATCTAGAGGAAAGGAGTTAATCATGTCGATGCCGGGAATATTTCCTATAATTGATGTGCTTATGGTGCTCTGTTCCAATTTGTAATCTAAAATCAATATTTGTTCTTAAAGGAATATTATCTGAATCTGGAAAACAAGTTCTACTATCTATGCTGTCGCCTTTGATATGGCATTTACTACAAGAATAATAGCCAGTGTGACCTTTTGTATACTTAATAAAAGATTTGGCAGGGACATCACAAAGAAATGATTTGATTTTAATACAAAACAGTTGTTCATTAATGGCGATTCTATTGTTAATAAGGTCTATGGCTTCATTGACAAAATCGTGCAGAAAAGAGTTGGCATCTTTTCCATGGTTTCTCATACCCATGGTATATGCCGATCATAGCTATATCTTTAAATCCTGCAATATTGCATAAAATGGGGTACGCCTAGCCAGTACGCCTAGTACGGTAGCCACCGGAACTGTTAGAAAGTGGTAGACCGTCAACGTTAATATTAATATAAATTGTATTATTTTGAATGTGAGATACACCGACAGATTTCATTAGTTGTACAATACTATTTGGATATACTACGGTATGACCCAACCAACGGAATGAACTGAAATTTTGAGAGGTTGGGCGGGAGGGGGAGAGAACCTCTAATATAAAATTTCAGCTGCGGGTATTTGTTAGTATCTGAGATATTAATAAAAAACTTTCGGCAAAAAACATATACTCATACAATACTTAAAAGTACAAATAAAGTATTACAAATGCAGACATGGATGGCTACGGTTCTGCCCCGTCAGACTCTGCTTCCCAGATTTGACTAGCAGGGTATGATGTTGTATCGACTATATGTTGTATTTGACATATTATGACGTGGAAGCATAAAGTTGATGATGAAGCCATGGTAATAAATATTCAAACTAAGTACGTGACAAAGGAGCAAAAGCCTCAACAACAATCGCACTTGGCTTGCGTCCAGTTTCTGTTACCGTATCCCTATACATTGTATCGTCGGCTGCGAAACAATCGACGGCGACGAGAAGATGGTTATGATAGTAACGTCTGTATAGGTAGATTTCAATGTATTTTGCCGAAAGTTTTTTATTAATATCTCAGAAACTAACAAATACCCGCAGCTGAAATTTTATATTACAGGTTCTCTCCCCCTCCCGCCCAACCCCTCAAAATTTCAGTTCATTCCGTTGGTTGGGTCATACCGTAGTACAGCCTACTATTTTCTAATCCAAAATGATAATAGTGTCCTGGCTCAACACATTTTGTCACGATTATTCTTTCTGTTTTTAAAAGCGTTCTGGCGTCAGATGGCGAATCAAGTGAATATGAATCCTTCAAAATTGAAAGCAAATGGTTAACTGTACTATGAGGAACGTTGCGTTGCAAAGCCCACTGGGCTAGAGAAGAAGAGGAATTATGACTATTGGCTGGATGTTCTTCTACACGCGATTGACAATTAATATTATTGTCAGAAATATTAAAAGAAAGTTCGGAGCTACTGCCAGACGGAGGATGGATATCAATAGCCGGATCATGAAATGAACTTGTAGAACATGAATCTAAATGACAATTAACATTATTTTCAGAAGTATTAAAAGAAAGTTGGGAGCTACTGCCAGACGGAGGATAGATATCAATAGCCGGATCATGAAATGAACTTGTAGAACATGAATCTAAATGACAATTAACATTATTTTCAGAAGTATTAAAAGAAATTTGGGAGCTACTGCCAGGCGAAGGATGGATATCAATAGCCGGAGCATGAAATGAACTTGTAGAACGTGAATCTAAATGAAGAGTACCAGTGCCAGGTGAAGCAGAATCATTAGTTTGAAGAAAATCAAGTAAAATTTGGTAATTAGTGGCTGATGATGTGGTGGCGTCTTCCTGAAGGGACTTATCGAAAGCTCTTTTAGCACGCATGTAATACTTGTTCAATGGCATTCTATCAGACATTATTGCGAGGAGGAAAAAGTAAAAATATGTAAAGACTGTACTTTAAAAGAAAAAGAGTAGTTTTAGAAATATATAAATGCGGAACTTGCCTCCAAGTAGTAGAAATCACTAATGCACTAAGGAACTACACCAAAGTAATCGCACTTGGAAATACCAAATAAACGGACGCTTCAAATCGCTAGTTCGTACGTGAACGGCGGATCCACGATAACTGCCGTAGCAGAGTTTGCTGTGATGTGGAAGAAGGAACCCTCGCCATCCCCACTCCGTGGCCTCAACCCCCGATGGAAGCGCCTGTGGTAAAGAAGGGGGGGAGGTGTCCGTCCCCGACTTGAGGCCCCCATACCAACCAATGCCAACAGTTGGCTGAATATGCTTTAAGCGCGAAAAAATATTATGTCTCTAGCAGTGTTATTGATTAAGTAATGAAATGTATTTGAATGATAGATATATACATGATATTAGGAGGACAAAAAAACAAAAATATAAAGTTGTAACTTTATTTACTTACAAAAAATAGTTTTAACTTTAATTTTATTTTATTTGCGGTGTATACATATGTGCTGTATCCTTCTGCTCTTTCTCACTTATAATTGCATCTCAGTAGCAGCTAATGGTAGCCAATTTTTTTTTAATTTAAAGGTAAAGCTTTGCCCTTTTCAATGCGGTGTCCAGAGGAAACACCGAAATCGATCAAACCTTTGAGTACCCAAAATGGAGGAAAAGCTTTTAAAGGAATAATCACTTTCAGAGTCACACTTTTCGCTTGCATATATTGTCTCTAAATGAACTCCAAGGGTGTACATTTTTATTAACTTAAAATTACATAATACTCATTCATACAAATAAAATATTATACTTTGACTTTATCTATTGGCCTTGCTCCGTATTTAAAACTGTTACTACTATGTAGTCTTAAATATTAAAATATAACGTTTAACAATAATGTGTGGAATATATATATATATAGCTTATAAGTATACATTATAATATAGTAAAAACAATAGTAAAGATATAAAATAGTAACACAATACAGAAATAATATAATTTTTATTATGCAAAATCATTACTGTAACAGTGGAACCCATACCTACTAACTACGAGGGAAACCGAAGCTGAAAATCTGAGCACTGAATTGATTTGTGGCCAATAAAGGAATGTCAAGTATAAACAGTCACAGAGGAATTAGTGTTCGAGCGGAGAACGAGAATACAATTGGAATTAGCAAAGTTGATTTCACTATCTTTGTATGTGAACATTTTTCGTGAATTAAAGGGAATTAGTTTCTTTCATACATGAGTCATGTTTATGGGGGGGGGGGGGTATATATTGCTGCTCGTAGTTCATTTTCTATTGTATGGCTTTCATTCTTTTTTATTTTCCCAACAAGCGTAAATATGTCTCTGAAGATCCATTTCTTGTATTCTCACTCGAATTCTTTCGTGGAAAATCTTGGTGACGTAAATGACGAACACGGAGAGAGATTCCATCAGGATGTGAAGGGTATTGAGCGGCGGTATCATGGATTTTGGGATGAGACCAGCGGGCCATTTTACATAAGAAAAAAAAGTGGCATCTCCTGCGCAAAATGGCTGTAAACTAGTAGTATTGGGAAGAGATGAAATACAAATTCCCACACCGTTAAAAAGCAGTAAAAGTTATTCATAGTGTACCTGCTACACAAGTTAGCGCTGAACGTGCCTTTTCAACACTGAAGTTTATATTGAACGATAACAGATATAATTTAAGTCCTATAAAATTAGAAAATGTTTTGCTTGTAAAATTAAATTAAATACGATAATGTGTTATAGTTATAATACTATCACGTTGAATTGCAAAACATAAATAGTAGGTATAATAATAGGTAGATGTACAGTATTGTGTCCGTATGTGCTCGCTGGCCGGGACCGGCGTTGAACACCTATCGTGAACAGATCCCTAATTCCGAGTGTTCGTTTCTCGCTCCTTTCTGGCCGAAGGGGGGAGTGAAATGGAACGCTTTGCGTGCGCGGCGAGCGTGCGCGACGGGTGCGAGCACTCAGATGGAATCGTGACTGCTCGACGCATGCGCGCCACGGTCAGATAGCCAGGCACGGCACGAGTCTTTTTTGCGCCCTAGACGAGCTTGCCAAATTACGCCTTTTATTATAATACATTTATTTGAGATTATTGATAAGCTTACTCTGAATTTGTATTTGTAGTTTAATCCACTTATAGTACAACTTGTAATATTTAATTTTAAAGTTTATTTTCCACAATACCAGTAATGAAAATATCATTTTGCACCTCTTGTCGACTTTCCGCCCTAGGCAGTCGCCTAATTTTGCAGAGTAAAGTCATAAATAATCTCAAATAAATGTATTATAATAAAGGGCGCAATTTGACAAGTTCGCTTAGGGCGCAAAAAAGGCTTGAGCCGGGTCTGCGTCACGATTTTGCGATGCGGTTCCCGTGCTCACCTAAGTGCTTGCGACCATCGCGCACGCTCGTCGCGCACGCTAAGGACGGAGTGTCACGGTGCCCGAAAGACGGAGGGAGACGAAACATCAACGCGTCGTCTGTCTCGTACCGTCCTCGCTCGCTTTCAGTGGCTCTCGCTCGCTCTCGTTCCATCTCGCTCTTGCCTTCGCCGGACAAGAGTGAGACAGAAGTGGTGGGGGTAGCGACGAACACCTATCGTGTACACCAAACCGAGCACATACGGAGACAATACTGTATATTCATATATTCTATTATTGAAATGTAAATATTATATATTATATTATAGAATTTCTATGTCTTTCGGTTCATGTAACTTATAAAAAAATGTTATTTAGGTATTGTACTTGACAAGTTCTCTTTTCAGTTCAATACTTCTTATGAAACCATTAGTTACTTATGTCATGATTTTCATACCTCTTATTAAATAAACATATGAAGAATAAGATCTTATATTGTTAAATAAAACTAGGTAGTACCTAATAGTTTAGTACTTTTCTTTATCTTATGGAAACTTTCTTAATAAACGTTCTAATATATCTTGTTTCCATGGAACTTTTTTTATACAGATTCTAAAATATCTACGTAGGTAAGTATTACAAATAAATAACACATTCAGAATATCAATTTAACTGTAAGAATTATTTAATATTGTTGTAGTACTATCCACTGAATAGTATTCAGTATTTGTTACAACGATTGAGAACTTTTTTAATATTGGTGAACAAAATATCTGTTCCTGTTATAGAAAATTTTTTATTTTTATATATTATAAGTTCCATTCCAACTAGAACCTTTATTTTCAAGAACTTTTATCTTATCGGTTCTCCTGGGAACTTATAATGTGAGAACATTTTTAAAAAAGTTCCGCGGTCCATGTTTTAAATGGAATCTATTGAAAAGTTCCAGAAATTTTTCGATACCTGACTCAAGACAAGTCAGCGATATATTAATCTACAGGCAATATTCATATCAAATAAAAACACAATGTTTAAAATATACGAGTACCTAATGCACGCAGCATTGATTAATTTTAGGGAGTTGTTAGAAACGGCGTGGGTTTTTCCCAAAACTCATGATCTGTCCGGGGATGTTCCGCGTTGCTCACATAAAATAATAAAACATTATAGCAGCCGATATGCGGACGACTCGGCGAACGTTAAGCTCTTAATCTTAAGTAGTTTATATTAGTAGGTATACTCCAATACTCACCGATGCACCGAACAACAGGGTCGTAAATCCGCACTCGTCGGCAGACGCTCGCGACTTCGGCGCGGCCAAGTTAATCTTTGACCTTGCATATTTATTATTTTCACCAGCAATCTGATACTGCAATAAAATTCATTACAATCATTACTATTTGGAAACATGGTTGCAACTAACTAACCGGATTACCCGGTTATAGATGTCTTGTGTGATCTTGTGTACCGAATCGGTTGCGGATTAAGGGGGTATTACACCCAAAAATTCGATCTTTTTTTTTATTTTCTAATAGTTTGGGGTTTCAAAAGTATGTCCCTAAAATATTAAGGTGGAATTCATAGAACTACCAGAGTTATAGGGGCTTAAGGCCGCAGCGTGGCACGTAATCGTTTCCTCGATCCTTGTATCTAAAGAGGCTATGACTGCCACCAGAGAAACGCTTTTCGAATAGCTCGCTAGCTGCACAACATGATTTTTTTTGAAGCTGAGGAAGGTTTCCTCTTATGTACTGGTATACCAGATTAGGGATAAGTTACAGAAATTAGTCGTTATCTACCGTAACTTCAGTCGTATAGGTCGTAACTGCATGAAAAACTTTAAACGCGTTTTCCCCGAAACAACTTTTTTAGATCGGGCGCACATTTTTCTCAAAAACTACTGGACCGATTGAGCTAAGACACACATTCAAAGTGAATGTGTACATATAGCCTGAAGCAGAATTATATCAATAGTTTTAATACATCCTACCTCGCACCTTGTTTTAGCTCAAGAAAAGTCGAAAAAATCAAACATAAATTTTTAAACAGCTGCAATGTCGGTAACAATGTCCGGACTTGGTTACACCTACTTCGGGCGATAACTACACTCATATAGATTAAAAAAATCTTTGGTACTTTCGTTTCAGACGACTAGGACGGCCGCAATTCGTGCGCCCGATGGGGCCGATGTTTGATAACGTGACCTGCGCTTCGGCGTAAAACTTGTACAAATTTCAATATAATGCATTCCAAAAATTTGTGTTGATAGTTCAAACACTACTAAATATTCTGGTAGAGACGATAGCCAAAGGCATACAAATAAAGAATAACTCTTTACATTTTTTGTTTTTGATCACTAGAACGAGCCCAATCATGGTCACCGTGACCCCATGTTTTTTTTTCAACATTACTTTAAAGCAGTCAACTGCATTTGATTTTAATTTTTTTTTATTGATAAAATTTGTAAAGATAGTTCAAATATCAATAAGCATGTAGCAATAAACTAAATAATAATAAAATTTGTGGGTTCCTTGTAAAAAAATTCCGAAATAACGCGACGAAAACGCCTCGTCAGACCAGAATACCCCCTTAATACACGTGAAACCGTATATTTCGATACACGGATACAACGATCCGTGAATTTCGATACACGTATACACGTGTATTTCAATTCCCGTGTACCTGTATATTAAGAAGTACACGGATTAGAACACGGATATTTTTACTACACGCGTATCTTTAATACACGTTCTACGCCGGGATCCCTGCAATCAATCCTTCGACACCCGATAGCTGTGTAGGAGACCCAACGTGGTTATCAGCTATCGCCCGTCGCCAGATCTGTGGTCTCGCGTAATACCGTCTATCAATACCCAGGCTAAAGGTCTGAGCACACATATCAGTTCCGGGTCAGTACCGTTCCGGTGTACTAGTGGTAAGAAGACGAGACCCTCTACGCCCCTCTTCTTCTTACCACTGGCATGCCGGAACGGTACTGAAACGGAACTGATATGTGTGCGCAGAACTTAACTCCCTGCCATAAAATCCGTGAAGGCAAGATAGCATGGGATTATCCGCCCTCGAACTCACCCTTAAATTTGGTGACACTAACATATGTATATGTATAGATTTCTCTAACGTATAACAAGCAGAATTGGGCATTATCCGAATAAAATTTTATTCGAGTAACCTTCGAATAACAATTACGAATACCTATGAACCAGTTATTGGGAAGTGACGAATAATTTTGTCGTGTGTTATCGGTACGTGTATGTATGTATGTATGTTTGTTGAAACAGCGAAGCTGAAGGGTCTGTCTGTCATTAGGCCGCATACAGACTTGAGCATGAACGCGAATGAGGCAAGCCGAGGCAGAATGCGTATGCAAGTATTGCACGTCGGTGAATTGCTCGGGGCCGTTCGCCGCATGCCTCGGGCCGTTCGCCGCTGCCTCGGGGCTTTTCACCGCACGCTATCGATCGAAAAAAATTCATTCGTGTTCAATGCGGATGTCGTGTCCAAGGCATGCGACGGAAGCAAGAGAAAGACGAGCCTTCTTCTATACATATTTATTTGTATTTTATTGCCCATCTCTTGGTCTGACACTTCATAGTTCACACTACTGTTTCGCGAGATTCATGCTTCTGGTTTCTCGTATCAGACTGACACCTAATCAGGTGTCCACACATACATATACACGTATATACATGTGATATGTGAATATGCATACAATGTGAGTGACTTAAGGAAGAACGATTAAATGATTCGTATGCGAGTAAAGATATGGACAAACTGCTAGTTCAAAAAGAAAAAAGTAGGTTCCTCAAAACAGCATTTATGCCATTCTCTATAAGCCAGGAATTTCGAGACTTCGAGGATGCACACCAGTCCATACTTACCGGCGCATTTGAGAAATACGAATTGGAAAGGAAATGAACATGGAGTTAAGAAAGTCAATAAGAACTTTGAGACGCAATGCCCGCTCGCTCCTCGCCTTTGATTGTTCGCGGCGATTACCCTGGTGATTTTACTATTTGTGCTGTTACGTTACCACGCCATAACGCGTGAACATAGCTTTATAAATTGATTTCGATTGCTTCGCAATTAAATGCGAAAATACCGCTAGCATGTAAATATCAATTTGTCCAGCCCGAGACATTCGGGTCTGCCTCGGCTTGCCTCATTCGCGTTCGTGTTCAAGTCTGTATCCGGCCTTAGGCAAATCGAGACCCTCGTCTGACGAGGGAACTCCTTCCCAGTTGTAACACTACCTATATAAAATGAGCCGTATGTCCAGGTATGTACAATCATAAAACGATCAAGTTAATATTTCCTTTTACCCCCTCGTATTACAGGATTGTAAAATTTCAGCAAAAGGTCGGGAGCTCCCTCCGTACCCCTCGCGGATTCCTGCCGCCCGCACATATAGAAGTAATAAACAAATGACGCTTATTCCCTTGACCCTTCGTCGCCACACAGTTCTTTCGAATAACGTTTAAAAGATAAGCAAATAAATGAATTCATTCGATGAGAATGAAGAAATTTTCTTTAATCGAAGAGCGTTTCTCATCCGTAGCGACGTACCGTTTATTTCAAGGTTCAATTCAAGGCGCATAACTTCACTCTGCACTGCGTTCCTTTCGAATCAGTGTGACGCGTCAAGTACTCACGTAGGTACATATCGATGCGCGTTACGAAGAGTAGCACGTTTCATTTTTTTTTTTACGGACAACTGCATGTAGATAAAATGAAACGTGCTACTTTTCGTAACGCGCGTGGATATGTGCTCACTGATGGAATGATGAGGGACGAGCGACAAGCGACTAGGACCGTTCTCATTTAGGTATGAATAAACATTAAAAATGAGAATAAGAACAGGATTGCTAGAATTACAAACGACGTTTTTGAAGTTGCGTCTCGCATTCAAGAACTTTCATCAAAATGTGATTTGATGTCGACCACGCATGAAACGAGGAGTTATCGAATTTATTTAAGAAGTACTAATATTTTTTTTAGTAAAAAATAAATAGATTGTGTTTTGTTTGCACGAGTACCTGCATGACTTTTTCTGCAATTCTTCCAGGATTATTTTATGCAGGCCATTCATTGAAACTCTCGGGTTTTCCCCCGAGGTCCTGGGTAAGTCGGGCTATGTACAGCCAAGCTACACATCTGGCAACCAGTTTCGCGCAGGTCAGTCCTTTTTGCGCGTGGAAGCGGTCAGTTTTCTGTTTCCGGTGACTTTTCGCGCCCCTTTTTTCTGCGCGTTTTCAGCGTCGCTTGAGGACCTCGGTCCTCTTCGAAGGCAGTAGATTGAGTAGGTATAGATCGAAACGTTTTTGTTAAGGTGAATATGAAATTACTAATCGTAAAGAACGAATGAATTTTCCTCAAAACAAAAATTCCTCAGACTAGTCGACCAGAACGTCTCGCCAAGGGTGGTCGCGGTTTATGACCGTATTATCCCGTGAGTGGACGGTTGACGACGGTAACTGCGCGTCCGAATTGTCATCGTATGTACTTACTGCGTATCCACCGACAGAGCAATATATGGATTAACCCAGAATGAAGAATTCCGGTAATTATGCATAAAAGGGTACACTTCACGGATTCTAATGACCTTGAAATATGTTGTCGAGGTCATCATTCTGAACAACTTTTCCCTATAAGTACAGTATACATGTTACCGCCGTTCGACCTTCGTTTCCGAGATATTTGCGAAAAACTTCTTTTGATTTATTCCGACGCAACGCATTCCACTTTCCAACTTGTCCCGCGTATCAGGGTTATCCCCGATTAGTGTTAGGGTTAGGGTTCCCCCCAGAGGGTGGGTGGCAGAATATACTCTCAGCCTAACGGGCTTGTCGTAAGAGGCGATAGCAGCCCTCCCCCCCCCCAACTGGCCAGATTCACGAACGTCAAAAATAAAGAAGCGAGACGCAAGGGCCGCAGGTAGGCAAGGCCCGCGCCGTCAACTTGGAACGGACGCGGGGGACCCTCGCGCGCCGGTTTTCGTCAAAATAAATTAACCGACTCGGCTAGCTATCCTTAACTAAAAAGGGGAACGAGGGACTTTCCCAAATCGCGCGAACACAATGGACTAAAAGTCCACGAGTAACGGTCACGTCAACATGAGGCGCACGTGCAGCACCCGCGAAACGAAAGACCTCCATAAAAACGGATCGAGGGGTCGTATCCCAATATAACACTAAATAGCGAAACAGGGAACAATAAATTCAACCGGGCCTCGGAGCTGGGCGCCGCTTGGGAAATAACCACAATAAGCCAGGGAAATTAGAAGACCTGGCACCAAAGGACTAAACACGTGGAAGGTGAACGCGTACCCTCCAAAGTTTACAGGAAACCGCGCCCCGCGAGATACCTACCGCGGACAAGACAGCGACAAACACACGCGCCAGCATACAAATCCACACGCTCCATCGCACACGAGCACCAAATAACAAGTGCCCCAGGCGGGCTACGCTTCGCTCGCCCGCCAAACTACATAGGCTCCGGCTACACAGCACGACTCCCTCCGGACTCCAAGGTCGCGACCGCCGAAATCGATGCATTTTCCAACGAATCCCCTCGGACTGGATTCATAGAAGCAATACTTTGATTTCAAATCTCTCTACGCGCTCTTCAAGCTGTCCTCTGTACGTTGCAGGAACGTACTCGCGATTGAATTTCCTTACAGTACTTTAGAAACTAGCGTAGAAAACGTTTTCCGATGTCAAGGTCGCGGCGACCGAAGTCGATGCATTTTTCAACGAGTTCCCTCGGATAAGATTTATAGAAATAGTACTCCGATTCCAAGTATCTCTACGCGTTATTCAAACTGCTCCTAGTACGATACAGGAACGTAATGGGGGAAATGGAGATCACCAATGGATTCCTTATGTTTTTCTGATGAAAATCATACCAAATGTCATGTAAATCGGATTACTTTTACATAAGGAATACAAATTGCTTTTGTAAAAGTAGTCCGATTTGCATGACATTTGGTATGATTTTAATCGGGAGAACGCCAGGAATTCCTTGGTGCCACTTTCATATCGATACGATAAAGAATGAAGAATTTCTCAATAAGCTGAAATGGATATTTCGCATTTTCGCCCCTTGATTGCGAGGCGCCGACCTTAATTCGCTACGGTCGGTCGAGGATTCATACCTGGGTAAATGTTTACATTAGAGGAGAGTTCTCCGATTTCAATGACCTTGACATATGTTGTCAAGGTCATCATTCTGCGCAACATTTCCCTCTAAACTTTTCGACGGTCGGCTTTGGTTTACGAGATATTTGCAAAAGAACTTGGCATAAAATTATACATTGAAATCTGCGTATAGAGACGACTGTTTCACAGCCGACAGTATTAGTATTGGTTGGGGCTAGATTTGGGGGGGGGGGGAGTTCGCCCGCTTGCGGGCGCGTAAGGCATGGTACCGAACCGATGTGAGTATGTGTTAAACTCGGTAATTCTGGTGTTACGCCCTTGCCTAGCCCCAACCAATACTAATACCGTCGGCTGTGAAACCGTCGGTAGTTGTAGTGTTAAGTAAAGATTTTTGCAAATATCTTGTAAACCAAAGCCGAGCGCCAAAAAGTTTAGAAGGAAATGTTGTTCAGATTGATGATCTTGACAACATATGTCAAGGTCATTGAAATCGGAGAACCCTCCCCTAATGTAAACATTTACCCATACCTGTTTCAGTAAAAAATAATTCTTTATTCTTTATCGTATCGATTCTTTATGTTTTTCGGATGAAAATCATACCAAATTTCATGTAAATCGGACTATCATTAACGAAAATAGCTTGAGGTTATAGAAATGAATTTTGTATGGAATTTGTTTCATTATTTTCCGAATTACCTCGTTCTTGGTGTAAGTTTCAACATAAGGAATCAATTGGCGTCGTTTTCGCAAAGATCTGATGAGAAATGCAGAAGTCGAAGATTGCTCACTTCTTAATGCAGGCACTCCAACTCCTTGGGGGGTCGAAAGCCATAAAATTCGGTGAGGCACTGCGAGGGGTTATCCTCTCCAGAATCACCCTGTAATTGACGACGACGCTTCGGTGCTTTCTCAATGAATAAACGATATATTCGTGTTTTTGCATTCGTTATCTTACAGTTTCTATTTTATTTTTGTTGGTTTTGTTGTTTTCATTGTTATCATCGTTATCGTTGTTATCGTTGTTATTATTTATAATACATGCAATAACACAAGTATTGAATAAACATAATTTTTTTAATAATTCCCAAGCTTATTATTTTTTCGCATATGTACAACAAATACCCAATAGTAATCCGAAAACCCTCCCACCTCATTACATAGTATCTCGGTGAGGGTCTCGAGCGACCATCGAATATGTATTAGTGAACTATCGGTGTGGTTCTGACTCAGGACTCAAAGTCCCGTACTCGAAGGGTTAATAAACAGTTAACATAATGGATGGTTTAAAAGATCGTTGCAACCAAGAAATCAACGTAGAACAAACTTTAAGACATCCGTGTGTGCTATACTATGTATACCTATACGTTCTTTCCCAACTAAAATGTGGAGTTGACTGTGACCAGTTAGAAATTTTGAGTGTCCTTTCTCTTTCACTAAACTCTAAAGAAATTTTAAGGGAACGAAAGATAGGTAGGGAAAGTAACCGTGGCTCTAACCCGCCGACATCTGTTACTTACTAACGTTCAGATGTTGGGATAGGTAGGTACTTACATCTGGCAGAAATCGCGATAGCATTCTCGAGAGGATGGCACGAAACAGTCATTGCTCGGTTCTTTTTTTGGGGTGCCGGTCAATGTTAACGATAGGTAGATATACATACATACATTGTATTACCTACCCAGATTTTCGGCGTTTGAGAAAACACACTTCTTACAGCAAATATATCGAAAATCGACTCGTGGAACGTAATATATACAATATGTAAAAGTTTTAACATCATTTCCTGACCAAACAGCGGTTCCTTTGCGACATTATGGTTTTTTTTTTAAATTTATATATTATCTCTTTTGTCATAATCAACCTTGCGACAAGGTTTTTTAATGAATAGCCATCGATTCAGGGGTGCAGATTCATCCCCTATTGTTCACGACAATATAATCCCTTTACACCCTGTACATCAAATAAACAGAAAGTTTACAAAGAGCAGCGATAACAATAGGTAGCAATCGTTCGATATGTTAAACGATTTTATTCAGCTTCAATCCTCTGTCTGTTTGTTTGGTTCAAATCTAGAAACGCAATTTTAACCCATTTCCAACTATCCAATAGACTTGAAACTTTGCAGGCGTATGTAGTTTTGATGACAATACAAAATTTTGAAAAAAAAAATTAATCCCCGAAGGGGTGAAAGAATTGCATCCCCTACGATAAACATGCATAACCACAACTCCAAACGACTTGAAACCAGCCCTGTATAACCACAAATAAAAACTTAGACACGCAAGAGTAAATAATAATTAAAAAAAAATGAAAAGAAATTTTAAGTTGAACGATTTTATTTATTTTGAAAAAAATGGACTAAAAACTAAACAAGAATTTAAATAAAATCGTGGGGCAGGATATTTTACAACAGGATATGCATCAGTTTCATACAGAATCAAGCGTCGAAATGAGCGATGAAAATAATTGAAAAAAAATTAAAACCGACTTTAAAAAAAATAAAAATGCGCTAAAAAGTAAAAAATAATTTTTTCCTACATTTAATCTACGACTCTCATCTTTTTTAAGTCGGTGCCTTATCATTTGCACTGTGTAAATCTGGCGCCGACTTAAGGGGGTAGACACGGGTAATGCAGAGCGCTGTATACCGACACAATCTGGCCCGAAACATGGGTTTGGGAAATTACGTTGTTTGTCCTTATATGAGCAGATTTTGGGCTGGGCAAGGTCTCATTCGAAAGAGGAAGGTTCAGTGCAGCGCGCTCTGGTCATGGTTCGACGAGATTGTGTTGATATCTAATAATATGAGCGTTCAAAGTAGAGCAAAAGTCGACAAAATATACTCGCAAGAATCCAAGTCTCTTTTAAGTCACTAAAAGTGTTTTGTGACTAAAATGATGACCAGAGCGCGCTGCATTGAACCTTCCTCTTTCGAATGAGACCTCACCCAGCCAAAAATCTGCTCATATAAGGTCAAACAACGTAATTTCGTAACTGCATTCCTAAAGTACGAGTTCCGCCATATTGGCGATAATACAGAGCAAGTCACGTGACAAATTTAGTTGAGCTAGTGGATACGAGATGGCGCCTACTCGGGAGGACTGCCAACGTGGAATCACAGCAAAACTGAAGCGTTAGCTGGATGTATGCATTTTCGGACGATTGTAGGTTAGGTTATATGCATTTTAGGCATATATTAACCAGGAACTGCTGGGAATTGTATACATTTACTAAATTAATGGTTTTACCGTGACACATACATCACTTGAAATCGCTGTCGAATTTATGTTATAATTATATGATCACATTATTTAAAATAAGAAAAGAGAAATTGGAACTTTTTTACTAATACTGGAAATATTGATTTACTGATATCATATTTTCAGAATGTGGAAGTTCTGGCAATTATTTGCAATTATTGCTCTTATTATTATTCTTCCGACTATTGTATGTAACATGTAACAAGGAAAAGTCTTCAAATCGGTCAACAGTTGACTCCCTGATTTTTTTTTGTAATTCTTTACGGTCCTATGCAGAGATGGGCATTATTTAAATAAAAGAATATACTTCCAAATGGCCCCAGTGGCCGATCGACACGAGGTTTCGGGGAGGGTGTGTGTACCCTAAATCTAAAATTCTGTTTAGCTTCGGATATTTAGTTTCCTTTGATTATTCAAAGGCCTTTCATCTTAAGCTTCGAATACTATTTCATCTGTCATCGTATTTTTATCCTAAGATCGTATGCAGATATATTGGCCTGTCGATTCGTTTTCGTGAACAGCGATCGAGGAGAAATCAGTCACCACCATCTGACGATCGTGGATTTGTCAGTTGGAGTTCTGTGGGCACCGAAGGGTATATCTGAATACGATCTTAGAAGCTCGAATGACCGACGAGAACCTTTGTGGTCCGAGCCGCGCGAAATCACCGTTGCTTGGTGATGTGTCATCGATTACAGTAAAGTCTCGTTACGGTCTCGGCAAAGAGGAGATATAATAAGAGGCGTCACTCGACAAGGACAGAAATAAACTGGGGAAATCACTAGACAACCAATTTAAATGTCCATTCGGCATGGATCGGTAAACCTCGACAATAATCAGCCAACTGCGGTAAGGTAGATTTAGTTGATTTGAATATCCCGCTCGAATAGACAACCAATTTAAATGCCAAGGTCAAGTAAGGACTTCAAACGTTCCGCCCGGAGTGACGTCTCTTATTATATCTCCTCTTTGGTCTCGGTTTGGTGTACACGATACGGACTTTTCGCTATCCCCACCACTTCTGTTTCAGTCTTGTCCGGCGAAGGCGAGAGCGAGATGAAACGAAAGCGAGCGAAGGCACTGAAAGCGAGTCAGGACAGTACGAGCAGACGACGCGTTGATATTTTGTCTCGCTCCGTCTTTCGGACGCCTGACACTCCGTCCTTTGTGCGCGCGAGAGGCGTGCGCGATGGTCACAAGCGCTTACGGCGGCACGGGAACCGCTTCGCAAATCTTGAGGCAGGCCCGGCTCAAATCTTTTTTGCGCTCTAGGCGAACTTGTCAAATTGCGCCCTTTATTATAATACATTTATTTGAGATTATTTATGACTTTATTCTGAAAAAATAGGTAACTGCTAGGGCGTAAGGTTGACAAGAGATGCAAAATGGTCTTTTCATTGTTGGCATTGTTAAAAATAAATTTGTAAATGAAATACTACAAATTATACTACAACGGTTTTATACTACGATTAAAAATTAAGACTAAGGACATCAATGTACTCAAATAAATGTATTATAATAAAGGGCGCAATTTGACAAGTTCGTTTAGGGCGTAAAAAAGACTTGAGCCGGGCCTGCGTCAAGATTTTGCGAAGCGGTTCCGTTGCTCACGGTAACTCGTAAGCGCTTGCGACCATCGCGCACGCCCGCCGCACACGCAAAGCATTCCATCTCGCTCCCCCCTTCGGCCAGAAAGAAGCGAGAAACTCACACTTGGAATTAGGACTCTGTTCACGATACGGGCTCACCGCCGGTTCCGAACAGCGAGCGGCTGACGAGATTTTACTAGAAACAGAATTTGTTTATTTTTCATCGTATCGATATGACAGTGACACAAATGGATTCCTGGCATTCTCCCGATTAAATTGACAGAAAATAATTTAAATCGGACTATTTTTAACGAAACGGGCTTTCAATCGTGCAAACAATGTTTCACGTAATTTCCTTCAAAATATGGTCCGAATATTATAATTTTTGGGGCCAATTTGATCGAGAAAACATGAGGAATTGATGGACGTCACTTTTGCAAAGATCTGATTAAAAATGCAGAACTGCAGATTTGTCACTGCTTAGTGCGCAACATTGTATGGCCCCGCTAGTTTCGAGCGTCGAAACCACGAAACTCAGCGAGTCGCATGATTGCCAGCGTGAAAGACAAGAGGAGACTTTCCATGGCGAAGGAAAGTCAGCCTTCTATAGAACTCAAATCAAGAAAGACTTTGCTGACAAACTTTATATTCACGTCAAATAAATACTTTAATTGTAAAATTTAGACGACGAACTATTGTTGAATTTCGCCAGTTCTTTCATATGCATTACTTGGTTGGGAATTCCTGATCCCAAAGTTTCATGCATTTCCCTATTAGAAATGTTGCTTCAAGTCTTGATTCAAGTCATCATTGCTTTTTCTCGTACATAGAACATATATATGTTCGCGAGGAGGTGTCACGAATGACGCGACTTTGGTTTCCCAAATAAATTCACATTTATCAGGGCCCTTGCCCGAACCGCTTGACAAGGAGGCTGAATGACGTAAACCGAGTGCGAGTGAAATAGCGGCGCACCAGCGAGAGACCCTCGGTCGACGGCGACTTGAGTCATCGAGTATTGAATATGAAAATGTTCATATTTCTCATTACACCTTGATAAGAGTGTTACCACCGATGGATTGGTGAGTTTATGTCCACGAAAATGAGTCGAGACGCGAAGCAATTCAGTCTATTTTTTCTTATGAATACATGATTAGGACACACACTACGTTCACTAAAACTGGACCGAATTGCTCCATGTTTGGCATCATTTTCATCGAGAAACCCTAAAAACTCCATTGGTAATACTTTCATCAACAGTTATCAAAAACATAAACATTTTATCTGGTCCGTCGGTTTTATTACTCTCGGCTGTCAACGGGTGGTCTACTCGGGCCCGAAGGTCCTCGCTCGCAGCGAGAAAGCAAAACAGTGGGGTGGGTACTGGGTAGGTCTTTCCCGATAATCCGAGCCTAACCATTTGCGTACTTCACACTATCGTTTATTAGCATTTATACGAGGTGATTCGCTAGCTAGAATCGTCAAATGCGATGCTTGCCAACAATCATGTGTCTCGCTGAGTTTTGTGGACTTCGACGCTCGAAACCAGCGGGGCTATACAATATTGCACACTAAGCAGTGACGAATCTGAAGTTCTGCAATTTCTAATCAGATCTTTGCGAAAGTGACGTCAATCGATTCCTTATGTTTTCTCGATCAAATTGGCCCCAAAAATGATATAATTCAGACCATAATTAAGGAAATTAATAAACAATAAATGTAGAGCGGCTACTTCATTCTTTTGCTCTACATTTGTGAACTTTTTATCATCCTTCCGAAGCATTATTATTACGCCGTAACAGTATCTTCAGGAAATCGGGTATAGCATATAGGTTATATTTTCTGTCACTTCGTGGAACCGACCACATAATAATCACGCGCATCCAGCCTGCGCATTTTCAGTAGCGGATTTCACGAACGGATTTTCTCTCCTCGAAGTGACAGAAAATATAACCTAATTGCTATACTCGATTTCCTAAAGATGCTGTTGCGACGTAATAATAATGTTTTGGAAGGATGCTAAAATGTTCACAAATGTTTCGTAAAAGAATGAAATAGCTACTAAACATTTGTTGTCATATAGCATATACTTAGGTTATATTTTCTGTCACTTCGAGGAGCCGACCATATAATAATCACGCGCATCCAGCCTGCGCATTTTCACTAGTCCAATTCAACATCCAACACAATTTTATATATAATGTTTGTTCATAACTGCTTTCTGCATAGGACGTGTAATAAGTGTATTTCATGTTCTGTTTCGTTGCTTTGCTAATAAAAAAATGTCTAACCTAACAAACTTCATTTTCTGGGGATATCCCCTCATTTATTTTCCGTTTTCACTCATATTTCCTTACTGCTAATGTAGAATATTGTAGCATAAGCACATTTTAAGTAATTAAAATGTATAATGAATTTTCTACGTTTGCAGTACCAGCCGACTTTCCGTTTAAATTTTTATAAGTATAACGCAACAGCTGAGAATTTCTTTCCTTATTCAGAATAGAATACGGAAATAGCAAACAGCTCCCTCTCGCGTCACCAGGCAGCCGCGTATCTATGGGTATTACCATTTCTGTGCAGAAAAAACCTGCTGTAATACCGACCTGCCAAATCGGCCAGGTCACGTGACGTGTCTACCCCCTTAAGAAAGATGAGAACCGTAGATTAAATGAAGGAAAAAGTTATTTTTCACTTTTTAGCACCTTTTTATTTTTTTTGAAGTCGGTTTTAATTTTTTTAAAATTTTTTTTATTTTGTACTTTTTAGTTATTTAAGTTATATTGTATATATTATAATATAAATATAACATAATATATAATATTATAACGTAGAGGGGACACGATTCCGAGCAATCGTTTTCGCTCCTTTCTTCCCGATGGCGGAAGCGAGATGGAACGAGAGCGAATCATTGGGACTGAAAGCGAGCGAGAAACGGTACGAGAAAGACGACGCGTTGATATTTTGTCTCGCTCTGTTTTTCGAACACCGGCTACTCCGTCCTTTGCCAGCCCGTGCATACAATCTATTATAATGAACAGATTTCTAATTTTTTGGTGTAACTTCAAAACTACTTGACCGATTTTGATAATTCTTCCTCCATGACCTAAGTTAATCGAAGCCAAACTAAATGCAATAAGTTTCACCAAAATCGGTTCAGTAGTCACGGAGAAATTCGCGGACAAAGTTAATACGTATAACATACATATAAACACCTCGAACTGAGAACCTCTTTCTTTTTGAAGTCGGTTAAAAAACGATGAAATATCACGCCCCACGATTGGATTTAAATTATTTTTTTTAGATTTTAGTGCACTTTTTATCATTTGTAGGTAAGATAAGTGGTAAGGTTTGTTAAATATTCCATTACAATTGAATTACATACATCTACCTATACTTATAGGTGTAGCATTAGAAGTGAACAATATCGTTTCTATTGCACACATCTTATTTACTAATTTTATCTACTGCCGTATACATGTAGACACCAAAACAGTAAAAAATGTTCACGCATGTGGACAACATATAATCACATTTTGATCAGAATTCGCGAAAGCGACGCGTCGTCAAAAATATATTCAACATTGGCTGACCCAATTTGAAATTCTCATTTTGAATGCGCATTCGTATGTAAGAACGGTCCTCGTCCCTCTTCATTCGCCACTGGGCAGGGCAGTTGACGCCACTCTACTACTTACCTATGTATGCACTACGGATGAAACGCTCTTCGAATAAAAAAAGTATCTTTATTCGTTGGATAAATTCTCATCGAGTAAATTTCTCTCAACGAAATTATTCGTTGCTGGTAGGAATATGCTAAATGGGAATATTGGAACCCTCGGATCACGCATAAAAATAAAGTATCTTTTATTTGAATCGTCATATAAATAATTTTTTATCGCGGTAATCCCCATCTTTGATAACTATAACGAATGTTAACGCTACAATCTTATTTCCGAATACTAACGAATTTTGCTACCCTACCCTACTCTGCGACGGCGCGTACGAGTAGGGCTGAGATTTTTTTGTCAATTTTCTTTTTGTACTCGAATCGACCTCATTCGTTCAACTCTTAACGAATATACGGTAGCTCGGTGCGAATCGGATCAGAGTAAGAATTTAGTCTATATTTCTTACATCGCGATAGAAATGAGCATTCCGATTGTTCGTAGTACATCGCATCTCCCCCCCCCCCCCCCTGCACCTACCGTAATAGCCCGTCAATTAGTTTAAGTCATTGTTTAGAGCTGGCATACGGTTTCAGTCAGATTGACGCGCGCGAACGTTACAATTTTCGTCAGAATCTAACCTACGTAATCTGCAATTTCGTATTTAAAATAAAAAGTAAGTTTGAAAATTCAAATGTGTTTATTGTTATTAGTTTGCACGGTGTCCAAGTTTAGTATTTGATGTATTTTAGACTATTATATCATAATATGTTTATGTAATCTACAACCTTTGAAAAACTTACATATAGGGATAATCGGATCACGTCATTTGGGGCGACTCTTTTTTCATTTGAGTATTTTTATGATCATAAATATGATAATTGTTTATATACAAATGGTTCGTAGGTACATAAAAATGAGCAATCAGGGATCATGATGCCCCCCCCCCCCCAAAAAAAGAGGAAGCTGTGATAAAAAATAAATCTAAAGAAATGAGGAAAAAATAAATAAATTAATGGTCTTAAGAAGATGGTATTGTATTTATTGTGGTGAAAAATTAATTCGCCCACTTGCAGAAGATTTTCTGAGAAGAGTGGTGCCACGAGAATTGTGCTGATAGAGCGGCGGCAAAACACGGCAATATCCTTCCGATCTGTGTTCTAAGTAGTGTCACTTGACTTCACTGGGTCATTAAATTAGATTTGTTGAAGTTGATTCTAAAGATTTTGTTATGAAAATTTCAGTTTCTTCAGAAATTTCTGTGTTATCCGATTCGCCCCAAATGAATCGGATATTTCTCACGTTTTCGTTTTTTGTTTACAAATGAAAGATTTTTATGTTTAATTTCAATTTTGATATATTAATGTTAAAGCCAAAGGTGTACTGGTCACGAATATATAATAAAACAATTGTTTTTTTAATGTTTGACTATTATCTTTTTACCATCAAGAGTAGTATAGCAAGGCGGGTTCTAACGCAGGTCCTCTGAGGGGAGTGCGGGGGCGGGGGGAAGTGAGGGCGCGCGGGGGAGCGCGGTGGAGGGAAACCTGGGCGCGGGGCCTGCGGGGAGTGGAAGAGCGGTTGCGCGCGCACGAGCCGCGGAGTGGGGGAAGCCGCAACCGCGGAGGGGATCAGTCCGGGCCGAGCAGCCGCGACCTGACCCACCGTCTCCGAAATTTTTCAAAGGGAGGGAATGACCCCCGAAAAGTCTTTTTCAGACTTTGGGCCACCCCGAAATTTTTTCAGACCTAACCCAGGGAGGGGACGGCCCCCGAAATTTTTTTCAAACCAACATGCAGCTGAAATTGTTTAATAATTTATTTTTTATCCGAAATTGTTTCGGACGATGTCAGGAAAGATCGACGTTCTTTTCTTTTACGCACCGCGTCTTCGGGACGGAAAGAGACAGAGCATTATTTTAAATCTAAATTCGAGGGAGAGAGACAGCACTACATAGCGGTACAATCGCTTTCGTTCTAAAAATTTTCAAAATGATTTTAAATCTTAGCGTCGCAGCGTATCGCGCGATCTCGCGTAATTCGACTCCTCTGGAGCAGCCGCGTGCGATGACGTCATGTGGTGGCGCGAAGAATGTAATATAATTATGCGACGTCAGCAAATCTTAGAATTAGGTGGCGAGGAGAGAAGGAGGATAAATGAAATTGGTAAATAATATGTGTTTAAGAGATTATATATATATATATATATATATATATATATATATTGTTTACAAAAAAAGAAAATATAAATGAATATAATATAAAAAAGAATATAAATGAATATAATATAAAAAAGAATATATATATATATATATATATATATAATATAAAAGAAAACACAATTAAATAATAAATATAATAGAAAAAAGAAAATACAATAGAAAAAAGAAAATAAAACAATAAAATAATAAAATAAAACTAGAATATAAAAATAGAAAAATAGAAAAAACAGAATATAAAAAATGGACAAATATAAAAAAATAGGAAAAAAAATAGGAAAAAAATATAAAACTATTCTAAGAAGGGGGATGGTGGCGATGAAGGCGGCGAAGGTGGCGAAGGCGACGAAGGCGTCCACGTATCCCACTCGATAGGGTCATCAGCAAATAGTTCACTTAATAATAAATCTACAGGAACTTGCGCAGGGTCAGTTTGAACTCCAACAACGCCAGCCCGAAGCCCCGATATTTTATTCGCGGAAACGTTATCATAATCAATCTCTGTTTTCACGTTTCGCCAAACCATACTCTTTGGAGCATGCGTACGATTCCGCAGAGATATATTCCTATACACATCATCGCAGTCTAAAAACATTTGGTCCGCATATCGACGCAACCAATATTGCTCATCATCGAGGTACTCATACGCATGGTCATCCGTTAGGTTGCGAAATACTTTTAAATAAATGTCACCATCCTGATTAGCTTCCGCCTCATAAAGTTCTGCGCATCGAATTTCTTCGGTTTGAATCGCAACATTTCAACACGCCACATACACTTTCGGACTGTGTGAATGAATAACTGTCGCAGCACCGGTGATCGTAGCGGTAGCTGGACGTTTCAAATTTATGGGCAATGACATAATCTGAAACCGATTTTTCTTATAATTCTCAAAGTTACTAACACAACGATTCACTAAAAAATATGATAATGGAAACTTACGATATTAATTGATTGTATTTCTATGCGTCGAACGACTGACGATATCCTTGGAAAGCAATCTCCTTCAAAAGCAGTCTCCTTCAAAAACGATCCACTTCAAAAAGCGATTCACTTTGAAGCAATTGCACCTAAGGCGCTCGACATAGATACGATAAATTCTTAAAAAAAAAAAACGTTTCTCTCGGTAACATACGTCTTGACCGCTGCAGTAGCATTTTGAGATCTGATTTACGGCGTGAAGAACGCTCGAACGAAATAGAATTATGCGACGTCAGCAAATCTTAGAATTATGTGGCGAGGAGAGAAGGAGGACGGGTAAATAAAATGGAGAAATAATATACGTTTAAGAAATTTTATTTAAAATTAAAAGAATATAATTTAACATTTTTTCTTACGAGCATCAGCTAGAATATCATTGATGGCGCATGCTACCAGTTCGCAATCTACAAGATAATCCTCGTCGTAATATTCGCTATCACGTATGATTTTAGCAGCACGACGCGTATCTAATGTTTCGCAGGCAACATCGCCCTGCTGTAGCACGTTAACAAAAGATTCAAATTTTGTCCTCACATCTTCTGCAGTTTGATGCAGCCGCGCATACACATAGTTTATGCATGGTTCAAGATTTAATAAAAATGATACTGTATCCGGTTTGAAATACAGTGGCTTATCATGTAGCATCATCTTTACAATCGGTGAATTAAAGATCCGAATAAATTCCACCGTTAATTCATCAATCCGCATCGAAGGTGATCCAGGTAATCGTGAACGTTCTTCGATGGCTGTACGACTGTTGCATAGCACATGCCATGTATACGATGGTAATATCAGATGATTCCCACGATTGTCACCGAGAAGAACTTCAACATCGACCGTAGGCCGTACGTGGATTCCAATTTCCAAATACTTGCTGCCCATGGATGTTAACGCGTATCTTCTGACCATGATACGCGATACTCGGCGCGGGCTAAGAGAACAATCAAAGCTATGAAATTGTCCGCTCGTATCAGGAATACAATTTTGAGAATATGTGAAAATTAAGTCTTACCAAGCAACTGTATCCTCACCGCATCGAGCTACACCATCATCTCGCTCGATCGGAACGTAATAATTCATACGTTCAACGTTTCCTTCGACACTGGTACTGCACATTTTTTTTTCAGAGCACTATTTGTTCCGTCGAACGTCACTGAGGCTACTGAGCGATTGATGGAATAGCATTCGGGAGATTGGCTTAAATAGCGGTGCAATTGGTTCCCCCACCACCGCATTTTATTCTAAAGCTACCAATTTTTCCATAATGTTTTTCAATCTTAACGTCGCAGCATATCGCACCATTGCATGTAATTTAATCCCCATCCTCAAGGATAAAAGTCTCGACACGTGTTGAATGTAATATAATACCTGTGGAAGCGCAGAATCTTAGAATTATGCGGTGTCAGCAGAAACTGTGTCGGATGATTTTGCGCGCTAATTCGTCATACGCGTGAATCACGGAAAGAATTATGCTGTATCGGCAGAAACTGCACAGATCGTCGTTTTTTGCATGCGGTGCATTCGAGGGAGGGGGTACGCCAAAAGAGTTAGACAGAGATACCAAATCGTGGTATCAGTCATAAAAGCACGCTCCGAACTGCACAAAGTCTCAAATCGTTGCAACCTGTTGCGCGTAAAAGACGTTACATATACAGTCCATTTACAATCACTCCATTTACAATCATGGAATTCGCACACGTAATCCGTCAATTATTGGATCAATCTGCACGATTGATTTCACGGGAAGAGTACCTCGCGTGGGAAGAACGGTGCAACGAGTGTATCGAATCGTTGGAAGAACACAGCCGAGTGAAACGCCCGCGATTATCGATCGGTGTTCAACAATCGCTGATTGCTCGAATCGCGCGACTCGAAGGACTGAAACATTCGTTGCGCGGCCGTTTCGTGCGCGAAGGTGCAGGACATTCGAGTACGGGACTTTTGTGGCGCGAAATAGACACTGCGTTCGATAGCCGCGTGTTAACCGGTGCCGTGCTCAATTCGAACTATATCGAGCCGCGCAACTTCCTCCAGGATGCGGCGACCATTGTGTTGGAGCATGTGCGGGGCGCTTTGAGGAAACGTCGAAACCTCAAAGTGAACACGGTGTTCAACGGTGAATTTGTGGTGGGTGATAAAGATGCTTGCAAAAGCATCAACACCCGGAACTGCGAACTCTTCGACACATCCGATCTGCAGGAGTGGTACCAGCGATGCGTCGTCGAACCGACCCTGACATCGCTGGAAGAGTTCCAGGAACGCGACAGCGGATGGGCATTGACGCGAATCCTCAACCTAACCGTCAATGTCAATAAGTACAATCCGCTGCGCGCGGGGTGCCACCACAAGTTGCCGCGGGAAATATCGCTGAAGAAGGCAACGATCAGTGTGCAATCCCCGGACAATGCGTGTTTCGCGTGGGCAGTGGTCGCCGCTCTTCATCCTGCTGAACGAGACACCGAGCGCCCAAGTTCATATCCGCCATATGCTTCCATATTAAATCTCCAGGGCATTGAGTTTCCAATGTCCCTGGAGCAAATTGGGAAGTTTGAGCGGTTAAACGAAATCTCGATCAACGTCTATAGCTTCGAGGCGGAGAAGACGAAGACAGTCTTTCCGCTGCGTCTCACCAGCCACAAGAGGGATCGACACATCAACCTGCTCTACATACCGAATGATGGAGATGTAGGGCACTTTGTATGGATCAAGGACTTGTCCCGGCTGGTGAGCGCACAGCTGAGCAAGAAGAAGGCAAAGAAATTCATCTGCGACCGGTACGTATAGAAACGTATGAAATGTTGAAATGTCTCGCGAAACAAATTAAATAAAAAATTTTTTTGTTTTTTTACAGATGCATGCACTACTTCGGATCTGCTGAGAAGTTGGAGCTTCATTCGCTGGACTGTAGCAAGATGAACGACTGCGCCATCCTGCTGCCCAGCGAAGGTAACAACTTGCTCAGCTTCGAGAACCACTGTAGGAAGGAGCGGCTCCCCTTCGTGGTGTACGCCGATCTGGAGTGCATCATCGAGAAAACAGAGGACAGCCAACGAATGGGTGATGATAATAAATTACACACGTATCAACACCACGAAGTTCATAGTATAGCCTACTACATGCATTGCTCGTACGATACATCGCTATCGGTGTATCGATGTCGCCGCGACGCGGATTGCGTTTCATGGTTCGTAGACGAACTAAAATATTTTGCAAATTTCGCCAAACCCATCCTGACCAGCAATGTTCCCATGCTTGATTTAACCCCCGAACAGTGGACGGCATTTCGCGATGCAACACACTGTCATATTTGCGAAGAACCATTCGAGGCTGGCGATATACGAGTCCGCGATCATTGTCATCTATCCGGGCGGTTTAGAGGTCCAGCACATTCGGAGTGCAATTTAAATTATAAAAACGCGTTTTACATCCCCATAGTTTTTCATAATTTATCAGGCTACGATTCGCATTTCATTATCGAGGAAATAGCTACCGCTTTCGAAGGTCACGTCGACGTATTACCCATAACTAAAGAAAAGTATATTTCTTTCACAAAAAATGTCGAAGATACGGCTGACTCAGACTCGCGAAATTGTATTAAATTGCGATTCATCGATTCGTACAAATTTCTCAACACCAGTCTCGACAAATTAGCATCTTTTCTTAGCACAGATCAATTAAAAATTTTACGATCCCAATTTCAAACATTATCCGTCGAGGATTTCAATTTACTGACGCGAAAGGGTGTCTTTCCGTACGAATATCTTGATTGCGCGAACAAACTGCAGGACCCATGCTTACCACCGCGCGAATCATTCTACAGTTCGTTAACGGGTGAGACTGTATCCGAGAGCGATTACGCGCACGCCGAGACTGTCTGGCAGCGTTTCGGCATTAGAACCTTGGGCGAATACAGCGATTTGTATTTGAAAACAGATGTCTTGTTATTGGCAGATATTTTTGAAAATTTTCGCGAAAGTTGCATCAAGAGTTACGGACTAGATTCAACTCATTATTATACATTACCCGGTTTCACGTGGGATGCCATGCTAAAACATACCAAAATTACATTCGAATTGCTCACTGACGTCGATATGGTCATGTTTATCGAACGCGGTATACGCGGGGGTTTGAGTCAATGTTCCGGAAGATACGCACATGCCAATAACAAGTACATGCCATCTTACGACGCATCGGAAGAGTCATCGTACTTGATGTACTTTGACGTGAACAATTTGTATGGATGGGCAATGTGTCAGCCTCTGCCATATGCTAAATTTCAATGGGTCGAAGATGTTGAAAAATTTGACATGTCTTCGATCGCTGTCGATTCGCCCACGGGGTACATTCTCGAGGTAGATCTGGAATATCCGCAAAGTCTGCACGACGCTCATGCCGATCTACCGTTCTGCCTGACGCGTGCCAAACCACCTGGCAGCAGACAGGACAACTTACTCGCGACGGTATACGATAAGCAGCATTACGTCATCCATTACTGCAACCTGCAGCAGTGCACGCGTCACGGTCTTCGTGTTACAAAGATACACCGCGTGCTTCAATTCGCTCAATCCCCCTGGCTCCGCGATTACATCGAACTCAATACACGGTTTAGAACAGGCGCGACAAACGACTTCGAAAAAAATTTGTACAAATTGATGAACAACGCGGTATTCGGTAAAACTATGGAAAATATACGAAATCACGTGGACGTAAAACTTTTGACACATTGGGAAGGGCGATATGGCGCGGAGGCAATGATCGCGAAACCGAATTTCCACAGCAGAAGTGTTTTTTCGGAAAATTTAATAGCTGTTGAATTGCGAAAACTCGAGGTGAAATTCAACAAACCGATATACGTGGGTATGTGCATTCTGGACATATCAAAAATTTGTTTGTACGAATTTCATCACGAGTACATGTCTCCCCTGCACGGGCAAAATTGTAAAATTCTATACACAGACACGGACAGCCTCATTTATCACATTCGATGCGACGATATCTACGAGTCCATGAAACGCGATATCGATAGATTCGACACAAGCGATTATCCTATCGACAATTCATATAATATGCCGTGTGTAAATAAGAAGGTTCCGGGGCTGATGAAGGACGAAATTAACGGTGCGATAATGACCGAGTTCGTAGGTCTTAGAGCGAAAATGTATGCACTCCGCGTAGACGGCAAAAAAGATACGAAAAAGGCGAAAGGCGTCAAGACCAACGTCATAGCCAGAACGATAACTTTCGACGACTACGCGCAGTGTTTGCAAAGGGAGATCGAAATGGTTCGCAGGCAATCGTGCATACGGTCTAAATTGCACCAAGTGTACACCATTTCGGAATCCAAAATCGCTCTAAGCCCGTACGACGACAAGCGGTATATCGTACCTGATTCGATCGACACTCTGCCCTGGGGACATTATAAAATACCATTGTAAAATTCCGTTGTAAAAAAAAGAAAAAAATCGATGTAAAATAGAAATTATTGTATTTATTAACTCCTTCATATAAAATGGTTGAATTATTGTATAAAAAATTGTTCACACATGTATATATCATTGTATTTTTTATTGAATCATATATTATTATGTTACAATACATTATTTTTATTTATCCAAGAATTGTGTGATTTATCAAACCCCAACCACTTGACGTACACCTTATCCCCCTTCCTACGCAACACTTTTTCCACCAGGTACACATCAGGATCGGTGACGCGTTGCAGCTCGTGTTCATAGAATCCTCCGGCAACAGGTTTTCCACAGGAATCGAGGAGCAGATACGTCGCGGGATTAGTTGCCTGTACTTTGGTTATCTTGAACACCTCCGTTGTCCAATTCGGCGTATAGCCTTTATCGAAGATGGTTTTAAATTTGCTCACGCGCACAAACTCGCCCAACTTGAATCTCGCCGGAGCAGCGATCTTTATGTTGCCGTATACGGTGGCTAGCAGCTTGTCGGCGATCGCAGGGGTAACATCGCGAGGACGCATTCCGATGGTTCTATGTTTTCGCGCGTTATACTCTGGGAGAAGACGCGATAGCGAATCGATCCATTTGTAGGTTCCATTGAGCGTAAACATTTTCCACATATTGTTCTTCAAAGTTCGATTGAAATGTTCTACGACGGAGGCCTTCATCACCGAATACGTCGAATAATGATTAATGTCATGTTTTGACAAGAGTTTCTGCACATCGGCGTTGTAAAATTCTTTTCCTTGATCGGTTTGCAAATTTTTCGGATATCGATCTCTAAATATCTTTGCGAACGCTTTGGTCACCTCAGCACCACTTTTAGTCTTCAGCGGCACCGCCCATGCATACTTGCTCAACACATCGATGACGGTGAGTATGTAGTGGTGACCTTGGTTGAATCGCGAGTATGGACGCATTTCTACAACGTCAGCTTGCCACAGATCGTCGTATCCGTGCACTATGACGCGCCTCCGCGGGAAATGCCTTCGAGCTGGAGCATGCAATTCCTCAACAAGTTGCCGCTTCTTGGGGCCATGGTTTTCTTTACTTTTAGATTTCGATAATGGTTGCATGTTTGATCGCAGAGGTGTCTTTGACACGAATGATGCGATAATTATCGTGTACATGCATTATGTGCTCCCCATCGGTCCGAGGACAAGTTCAGCCACCTCGCATGATTCTCCTTCGCAACGCTGCTGTGGGATTGAATTTGACGCCTGCGATATCTTTTTAACGCTATTTTGCAACGTCAGCATATCTCTCTGAAACACGACCATCTTCCTCTCTAATTCTTCATGCTGCTCTCTCAAAAGTTTAATGCTCTTTTCCATGTATAGTTTATTGACGACATCGCTGTCAACCACCGGCTGAGCTACGCGTCGTATCTTGCGTGATTTTGCATCAAAGTCGGCACCGTCCACGCAAAGAGCGTTATCTCGTATATAATTTCGAAGCATGCCGCTCCATTTGTAATAGTCCATTCTAGCTGCTCCACTCTTCTCGAGCGATACTCCAAATTTGTTGATCGGCATCTCGATGCATACAGTGCAAATCATCGACGTGTGGTTTAATTTATAATGAGGCCTACCTCGCGGAGTTCCTCGATAATCGATAGACTTTCGGGATCATGAGAGTTGTTACCAGCCTGACGCGACGCTTCCAACAAACGCAATCGATCCACCAGCTCGTTGGGATCATCCCAATGCACGTAATCGATCTTGTTGTCGCTTACCATCATAGCTAGCGGTGTTCTTAGACCTTTCCCTGCCCTACTAGCCGATACACGGGGGAGTAGAGGTGCAATTACATGTTTGTACTTGTATCCCTTATTGCTTAATATGGGATATTTAGCGTTATGACTGCGTCTGTGGGCATTCGTCGTCAGCAGTATACTTTTGTATTTTTGTTTGTCGGCATCGGTGTACAGGGCATCGTCGGGAATTCTCTTGAAAATCAGTTCGTAAAGACCGGACGTTCCTCTGTATCTTACACCATCAATGATTATATTATCATCCTTGTCTATATCGAAAGCCTTATCTCCAAGCATCGTTCCACTATTGCCAAAGTATACACCATACACATAGTCCATTGTTGTATCCCTATCACCACTTAGGATTGCGCCCATGTATTTTTGCCCCAGCGGACCGAAATGGCTGCGAAACGTTTCTTGTCCCTCGGATGTTTGGAGTTGATGTCTAATAGATGTTGCAAACGACTCATCGGAACTAGTTTCGAAAACGTTGTCATCAATGGTTGTGAGCGATTGTATACCGGTATTTATTGGTGTGGGAGGAACGGGGGAATCGTTTGACGCGGCATTCTGTCGTTTCCGCTTCGATTGAACTGGTGTGGAGGTTATGGGTGAATATTCCGATGACATGTGTGGTTTCCTCTTTGTCTTGCGCGATGTGTTCCCTTTCGACTGAATTTTTGTTTTAGGCGTTAATGTTTCATTCCCTCCAACGTCTGTGCTCATCGACGGTGATGCGTCAGCTTCTGCCGCTGTGGTATTTTTCATGATATGTTTTAAGGGTTCGACGACAGGTTTGAAGTATCTCTCCAACGCGATATCTTCCTCCATCTTGCCAGTCTTCAAAGCCTGATGTTTCTTACGAATGGATTCGCTGGTTTTTGCAATTTCCTTCGCTATTCTCTCGCGATCCTTAATCTCCAGACTATCGATATCAATCATCGTTGTACCGCAGACGTTGCTTTCCCACCGACGTGTTGACGACAATTGACCATCTCACGGTACGGCAAACTCGTTAAATCCCTTTCTATAACGTCCATTGGGCATCGCGCTATCCTTGTCTATTACCACGAAACCATATTCCCGTTGCCAACAATTACGGCAGAAAGCGCAGAAATCCTCGTAAGACATATCAGTGTTTACGTGATCGTCGTACGCATGTTTCAAGTTGGTACCATCCTGCTTAAACAGAATCAACAGATTGGCATTGTCGCGTATAAGATGTTTGGGAATCTTTGCATACGTCTGACAGAGATAGAAGCAGTCAACGTTCGAGTGGCGCCCCATTGCAAAGTATTCCCTTATCGTATCTTGCTTGTCGCATGCCACGTAATCAAAGATAAAAATGGAATTCGGAAGCGATTCGCTCGGTGGGATGACATCGCTGTTATTCGAAAACGTAAAGTAGCCAATTTCATCTATCGGAGTCAATAAATTCTCCAAATACTGATATTTCGGCTGTTGCAACGACTTGGAATACACGTACACGTTCTCGAAGCGAACACCGTGAGGACTTTCCAACAATCTCACCAGCACGTTGGTCTTTCCACAATTTGATGGGCCGCAAATGAGACAGCGTATATTGTTTAGTAGTATGCTGCCATGTTTGCGCTCTGTTTTCGAGGACATCACTCGTGATTTATCGTCAAAATTTGTCACGCGTATCGTCACAGGTTGTCGCACGAATCGCATCCTCTCCGCGAATTGTGAAAAATGATTTTGATACGTCGAAGCGGCGACGCGCCCTATTTATAGGTCCGCGCTGAAGCAAAACAGCTCAGTATTCAAAATGCTTCTGATCCTGTCGGATAATTGCGATATTCGAGACTTAACCTCTGAACAGTTGAAATATATACCAAAGATTATTCTACTGCGAGAGTTTGGCAGACACATTGTTCAGTTGTCGGACAGACTCCCCGAGCATATAAAAGCCGATTTCGAGGTTCAACAGTATCGCCGGTGTCTGGAACATTATAATCGCCCTTGGCAGCGAACGCATATCGACGGTCCGGCACCATTGATTAAAAACTGTAGCGAATGTCACCAACGGGAGTAAAGAAAGGTAATGGTTTGTTAAATCGGGTGATAAAGGCGCTACCTATCGAATTACATATCCCGGGATACCAGTTTTGCGGTCCAGGAACAGATCTGGCAAAACGATTGGTTAGAGGTGATCAAGGCATCAATCCGTTGGACGCAGCGTGTCGCGAACACGATATTGCGTATTCGCGCAGTAACGTACTCGCTGACAAAGCGCGAAAACGCATCGTTGCGCGAGACTCGACTCTGGGCGAAAGAGGTGCTGCTACGGCTATTTGGGCAGCTATGAAGGCCAAGACGAAAATCGGAATGGGGATGAAAGCAAAATTGCGCAAAAGGATTCCAAAAAGAGCATCGAAAAAGCGGATTCCAAAGAGAGCATCGAAAAAGCGGATTCTCCCAGTGGCAAAACGGGGTGGTATATTACCACTTCTCCCGCTGCTAGGTGTTCTCGGATCGTTATCTGGTGGAGCGGCGGGGATCGCTAAGGTGGTAAACGATAATAAGGCGGCCCAACATCAGCTGCAGGAAATGCAACGTCATAATCGCTCCATGGAAGATCGTGGACTTTATCTCGCACCATACAAGCGCGGACAGGGAATATCGAAACGAAAAAAAAAAACGTCGAAAAGAAAATAAAAATGTCCGCGGGCGTAACTACCGACGCGCAATTGGAGGAGTTTGCAAAACGTATGCGTATTCCATTCTTTAGAGGCGTTTTCATGCGTAACGCGCTACCTGCCGGAGGAGTACGTCGAAACGAGAGCGGTATCGTGAATTTGGACAATGTCGAGGGGCCGGGGACTCATTGGGTGGCGTATGCGAAGAGAGGGTGTCGAGCTATATATTTCGACAGTTTTGGGAATCTTCGACCGCCTAAGGAATTGGTACAATATCTGGACAAAGATGCTGTGAAAATCGGATACAATCGAACGGCTTATCAGAAGTACGATCAGAGCAATTGTGGACAACTATGTCTACGCTTCCTACAAACGATTGGCACCAAATTTAAGGATTGACTTCCCATCACTCTGATTCAGTACCAGTCCAGTCGCACAGCTCGGAATATGTCGTTAACATTCACTCTAACCGGCAAGAGTAGCACCCTCGCGGTAAGCTACTTTCCGCCCATAGATTTGAGCGACGATGATTACGAGCTTGGTCTAGCAACCTTTGAAACTTATCACACGATACCAAACATCGACTCGAGCAACGATAAATTCTACGTTGTCGTAAACTATGACATCAACAATAGCATCGACACCACTCATGAATACATTACGATTCCCCACGGCTCCTACGAACTAGACGCCATTGCCAAGTATTTGAAGCAGCGATTACTCGAGCGGTATCCTCAAAATCTCGGCGGCATCGATGACGGTGACAACGATGTGTATCCAATAGTGTTGCGTCCCAACAACAACACCATGAAAAGCGAGCTGTACTGCTCGTTCGCCATAGACTTTACGAAACCCAATAACATTGGATCGCTACTGGGATTCTCGACGAATCGGGTATTAGAATCTGGACGGTGGTATGAATCGGACGATCCAATTAATATCATGAACGTGAACATTATTCGCATAGAATGCAGCGTGACCGTTGGGGCGTACAACAATGGAAAGCGCGTACATACGATACATGAATTTTCTCCGAGAGTCCCACCAGGATATAAGATATCGGAAACGCCCGCGCAGATCATTTACCTTCCAATCACCGCACGGGTCATTACGGATCTAACGATACGCGTTGTGGATCAAGACGGACGGTTGCTCGATTTTCGAGGTGAAGAGATTACCATCAGATTGCACGTACGACGGCGACGACGATAATACGTGTGGCGTGACCGAAAGAGATGCTTGTGTTGAACGACTCCAGAAACTCGTTTCTTCCAAGTGAAATTGTTTGCAACAACAACAACAACAACAACAACAACAGCTCTGATTACACTAAAAAGAAAAGGCTCAGTTCTGCGAACATTGCATTTTTGAAATCATTGGGATTCCTTGTGCGCATTTAAGTTGAAAAAAATGGTGGACATTCTAAGCATTGGAGGGAAGCCGACGTTCGACGATCGCATCGTCAAGCTCGAGACTCACACATACAACCCATACGTCAACACGACGTTTGGATACAGCGATGAGATAAGAATACCCATACAGCAGCAGGATTTATACACATTGCCGTGTGAAAGTTTCCTCTACTTGGAGGGGAAATTGAAGATAAACAAGCCAAGCGATACATTATCGGTGACGTTGGGAAATAATTGCGTGGCGTTCTTATTCGATGAGATTCGATACGAGCTGAATGGCGTGGAGATTGATCGCAACAGAAACGTTGGAATAACTAGCACGCTTAAAAACTATGTATCGCTGGCATCTGGCGAAGACAAAAGTATGGAGAATGCCGGATGGGGCTTGAAACGACGCGATGGGCTAATAGTGAAAAATCATTTCAATTTTTGCATCTCGCTTAAATTTTTGCTGGGATTTTGCGAGGACTACAAACGCATGATTATTAATGCGCGTCACGAATTGATTTTAATACGATCGCGCAACGACAACAATTCTCTAATAGGATCGCCGTTGTTGGAACCAGAAATTGAATTACTTAAAGTGCAATGGCGGATGCCTCATGTGACGCTGAACGACGTTAATAAGCTATCGTTGCTACGTGCTTTGGAAAGTGGAAAAAACCTGAGCATTTGTTTTCACTCGTGGGATCTGTACGAGTATCCTCTCTTACAGAGCACGACCAAGCATTCGTGGGCCGTGAAGGCATCCGCACAGCTGGAGAAGCCGCGAGTTATTATCCTTGTTCTACAGACTGATCGAAAGAATGTGATGAGCGAAGATGTTACTAAGTTCAACAACTGCAAATTGGCCAATGTAAAACTTTTTCTCAACTCGGAATTTTATCCATACGATGACCTGAACTTGGACTTTGACAAGAATAAGCATGCCATCTTGTATCACATGTATACGCAATTCCGTAAATCGTATTATGGACATAGTTGCAACGAGGCATTATTCACCGTGGCCGAATTTTTACAATTTGGTCCCCTCGTGGTGATTGATTGCTCGCGACAAAATGAGTCGATCAAGAATGGCACCGTGGACGTGCGCATAGAATTCGAGTGTAAAGAGAATGTGCCTGCAAATACTACGGCCTACTGTCTGATTCTACACGATCGTGTGGTTGAATACAATCCGCTGACAAACGTGGTGCGCAAAATCAATTAAATTGCCCCGCCCTCTCCTGTGTCAAATTCATACAAATATTTCATCGTGAAAATCGAGATGCTTTACGAGAAGGACTGCATTCTCCCGACTGTCTTGGAAGCGAGCGGACCTCTAAATCGTATCGATAATGGTCGTACCAACATTTGTTGACCTGCAAGGGTTCATCGTCGATGGAAGATTTGTCGTCAAGGAAGTGGCTGTCCTGCGAAAGGGAACAATTATTAATATATTTTTGGGAGTTCGATGCCGCAATATCTTCTTACGAAATCCGACAAATCGAACATCCGGTGGTTGGTGGCAAAACATCACGGGCTACGGTGGGACGATGGAGACGTTGCATACTGTATGGCTAAACGGCTAATTACGAAAGCTGTAGCTGATGCGATCGACGAAGAAGATGACGCATCCCATATCGTATACGTTAAAGGGTTGCAGAAACGAGAATGGACGTGGTCATCGAGACGCTGGACATTGACTACGAGGATATCAAATCTCTAAATAAGCTAAATGTAATTAATACTCTGCGATGTGGCAGACACGCAAAGCACTGTGCCATGCAAAATGTATTTAAAATATTCAACTGGTGGTCTAAACGCCAGAGAGAAATGCTTAAATAAAATAAAATCAATTTTTTTAATGTATAAACGTTTTTTCTTCACCCTCCCAACCTCCTGCATGTAATGTACGCTAGATTAAGACGATAGTTATGCAGAAACGGTATGATTCATGTTCGATTCACGTTCAGAGTGGTATGATTCATGTTCAATACCCGTTCGATACCCGATCAAAGCCGTTCGATACCCGTTCGATACCTGACCAAACCCGTTCGATACCCGATCAAAGCCGTTCGATACCCGATCAAAGCCGTTCGATACCCGTTCGATACCCGATCAAACCCGTTCGATACCCGATCAAAGCCGTTTGATACCCGTTCGATACCTGATCAAACCCGTTCGATACCCGATCACACCCGTTCGATACCCGATCAAAACCGTTCGATACCCGATCAAAACCGTTCGATACCCGATCAAAGCCGTTCGATACCCGTTCGATACCCGATCAAAGCCGTTCGATACCCGATCAAAGCCGTTCGATACCCGATCAAAACCGTTCGATACCCGATCAAAGCCGTTCGATACCCGTTCGATACCGTTCAATACTCGTTCGATTCATGTTGAAAGTGGTGTGATCTAGTCGAATGATGTGTCAAAGAAGGAGAAACGATTCAGTCAAATGATACACGCGAAGAAGATAAAGGAGAGGATGGCCAGTGAGTAGTTCGAAGAAGATGCATGGAAGGTGTTGATGGTCGGTGAAAATGCAAGTGGAGTACATAGAAGGAGAGGGTGGTCAGTGAAGAAGAAGATAAGTATATGGAGGAGGATGGTCAGCGAAAATGCAGGTAGAGAACAACAGCATCTTACTTTTGCAAAGCTACGCACTTCTCGATTTCATGATAGGAGTTTATACGCGAGAGCTTGGAGATGCAGCGAGACCAGTTGCTCTTCAAATCGTGACAGCGAGCTGTCTAATTTCTGTGTGACAGTTTTTGCCAATATTGTGCTTTTTTTTTTAAAATGGGATTACGCAGGATCGCGCCGGAGTGTGACCCCGAGGTATGTACATTTAAATATTTTTACATTTATCGCGTTTAACATTTGAAACCGAGTGCTATTAAATCAGACGTTTGTGCGAATATTATATTGCTAATTATCTTTTAGAACTCGCCACCACCATCGCCGCCCCAATCGCCTCCGCTACAACCGCCACCCCCACATTCCCCAAATTGGTCGAGCGACTGGGGCTCGCCGCAGCCGTCGCCGTCGCCGCCTTCGTCACCGCCGCCGCCTCCAGTGGTATGTAATACATTGCAATGCTTTATACATTTGATGTTTATTATGTTTAATGTGTCATTATTACACTGACGTTTGTATCTGTGTTCTAGGACATATTTTTCATGATGCATGTGGAGCTGGTGGGTGATGAAATTGTGCCACCGTCGCCCCCATCACCCCCACGACCGCCTCAAGTGGTATGTAATTCTCTGCATTGTTTTTGTGTGTGTGTGTGTGTGTGTGTGTGTGTGTGTGTGTGTGTGTGTGTGTGTGTGTGTGCGCGCGCGCGCGCGTGTGTGTGTGTTTCATATTTAATATATTTATTTATTTATTTATGTGCTTAATTATAATGACATTTGTGTGTATGTTCTAGGACCTGCAACAAGTCATTGGTCCTGCGATGGCGGCTCGGCTGCGACGGCCTTGGACGCCCTACCGTCGGATGGGGCCCCTGCGGCGGCCACATCGTCCAGCACCCTCCTGGATTGACGTCCGGGGCCCGCTGCCGCCACCACCACATCCAGGGTGGGTAATGGCGCCCCCGGTCCAGGCGGCGTCGCCGGCGTCATCATCGTCATCATCATCGACTAACACACCTCCATGGTGGCCCCCGGCGACGCCGTCGCCGTCGCCGTCGTCCTCTTCGCCGTCGCCATCACCAACCCCCTCCCCACCTTCCCCTTTAACGTAGTTTTTTATATTTTTTATATTGTTCTATTTTTTCTATTTTTTCCTATTTTTCTATTTTTTTCCTATTTTTATATTTTATATTTTATATTTTATATCCTTTTTATTATATTCTTTTTTATGTATTCTTTTTTATTATATTCTTTTTTTATTATATTCTTTTTTATATATTCTTTTAATTTTGTAACAATATATATTCTCAAACCTATATTATTTACCAATTTCATTTATCCTCCTTCTCTCCTCGCCACGTAATTCTAAGATTCGGCGTTTCAAAAAAATTATTATTATTTCTCTGCGTTGGAGAAAGAAATTTCAGCTGACGCCGCATAATTCTGATTCGCGCCTTCTTCGCGCCACCACATGACGTCATCCCGTACGGCTGCTCCAGAGGATTCGAATTACGCTGCGACGTTAAATCGCAACGCTTTAGAATAAATACTGTTAGCTTTAGAATGCTTGCTACATATCTGCTTGAAATAATATTTCTACAGAATGGTTCTGTAGATAGCTGATTCAAAATTTTAGAATATCTGCGATTGTACCGCTATGTGGTGCTGTCTCTCTCTCTCTCCCTCCTCCGAATTTAGATTTAAAATAATGCTCTGTCTCTTTCCGTCCCGAAGACGCGGTGCGTAAAAGAAAAGAACGTCGATCTTTCCCGACATCGTCCGAAACAATTTCGGATAAAAAATAAATTATTAAACAATTTCAGCTGCATGTTGGTTTGAAAAAAATTTCGGGGGCCGTCCCCTCCCTGGGTTAGGTCTGAAAAAATTTCGGGGTGGGCCAAAGTCTGAAAAAGACTTTTCGGGGGTCATTCCCTCCCTTTGAAAAATTTCAGAGACGGTGGGTCAGGTCTCCGCGGCTGCTCGGCCCGGACTGATCCCCTCCGCGGTTGCGGCTTCCCCCACTCCGCGGCTCGTGCGCGCGCAACCGCTCTTCCACTCCCCGCAGGCCCCGCGCCCAGGTTTCCCTCCGCCGCGCTCCCCCGCGCGCCCTCACTTCCCCCCGCCCCCGCACTCCCCTCAGAGGACCTGCGTTAGAACCCGCCTTGCTATACTACTATCAAGCACCAAGTGATCCGATTCGCCCCGGTCTACCCTATCTAATTTGGAATGACATTCGAATGTCAGAGTTTCCCGAATACTGTGGGGTCTTCAAAATTTCGAATTTTCACATTTTCAAAATTTCAAATTCTTAAAAATCCCGATTCTCAGAATTAAAAATGTTCACATATTCAAGTTTCCAAATTTTCAAATACTCAAAATTTCAAACTTTTAAATGTTCACATTTCAAAATTTTTAACATTTTAAATTTACGAATTCCCAAAATTACAAACTTTCAAAATTTTCGAAATTCTTTTACACCGTTTTTGAGCAAAATAGTTTGCACCTTCACTCCTCGATTGCCTTCCCATAAGCGAAATTATATTGGGAGGTAGGAATGGGGGTGCAAACTATTATGCTCAACGGTGTACTTATACTTTCAACGGTGTAATATTTTAAATCATCAAATTCTTTAATTCTTAAACATTTGCATAGAGTATGTATTTATATGTATTTAAATACTAAAATATCCCAAGTTTATTCTCGTAGTCGAATATACATACAGGGAATCACGAAAATATTCTGACACCCTTTAAGACAGAATAACGTTTTTAAAATTGATTGAAAAGGCTTGAGTTTTTTGAGACACTGGAAGGATTAGTTTACTATTTAGGTGACGTGTTCCGTCGGTTCCCACAAAACTTGTAATTGGTCGGAATAGGGAAGAAAATAATAGTGAAGGTCGTTTTTTCAACTTCTTTATCTAAGCCTGTAATGAAAATTTTAAAATCCCGTTTGTAGATTTAAGTAAGTTGTATACATGCCGAGAAATTATCATCACTTCTACCTGCTTGTAGTAGCTCATAGCTACGTTAATGGCGCGTGCGCGCGCACGCATGCGCGTATACATCATTCGAGAGTAGTTCTTGATTTGGACGCTGGTTATGAGAAGAGGACGCTAAGATCAGTCACCTTCAATTTATGGGTCGGTAATACATCATTCGAGAGTAGTTCTTGATTTGGACGCTGGTTATGAGAAGAGGACGCTAAGATCAGTCACCTTCAATTTATGGGTCGGTAAAACAGATTCGTTGGGCCGTCCAATTCATTGCAAGTTAAAAATTAAAAGTAAAAATTAAAAAGCCACTTAAAATTGACAGTGCAGCCATATATAATATATATATATATAGAAATATTAACTTAAAATTTCAAAAATTATTTGAATTATTTCAGTGTAAAACAACTCTATCTTAAATTAGATATGTATACAGATTTATATATATATGTTGTAAATGGTTGTTTAATATTTATTTTAAAAAAAGTAATTATAATTAAATTTGTTTTTTGTATACAACTAAATTAATATTTATATAGCTGCTGTATATAAACTAATCTGCAAAAATGAACAAGGATGCGCACAAATACAAAAAAGTACATATATGGTATTATTAAAAATAAAATACCTTTTGCAACATCTAGAAATTAAGACACATTTTTCTAATTGTCATTTCATTATATATCTGTGTCTGTAAAAATATGAATTATACTGGGTGATTAATATACCCTACGCAAATAAAGATATTGTAAAAAAAAACAATACTTCGACTACTATAACGGACACGTTTCAGAAATGTCCGTTCCAAGATGTCTTAACAGCGTCTGGTACAGACATCTTAAAGACACACGCTACAGACGTCTTAAAGACACACGCTACAGACGTCTTAAACACGTCTGCTACAGACGTCTTAAACACGTCTGCTACAGACCTCTTACAGGCGTCTGTAGCAAACGTCTTTAAGATGGTTACTATACGCCTTCTAAGACGTCTATCAGACCTTTGACAGACGTCTAGAGGGCGCCTTAGAGACACCGGAGAGACGGCTTCACAACGGCCATGTTACGACTATGGCCGTTCAGACTTTCAGACCTAAAATAGACATGAACTAGACGTCTCTAAGACGAGGTGTGCTATCTGGGACTACATACAATCGAATTCGCTGCAGACGACATTTATTAATAATTATACTCCACTACACGAAATGAAAATGAATTTTACACAATTTTACAAAAATTAGCGGCATATAACGGCAGTGTAACCTAAGACTGTAACAAGTCTGCTAACAACGTGATCGGCATAACCGCAAACAGTTGTGGCAAAAACGGAAATGACATTGCCTTTTTATCTTTCTTTTTCTACCCGTATTTCGGTCTCTTTCTTTCATTAGCTTGTTTCTCTGCTACTTCCGCTTTTGCCACAAATGGCAGCAACCAATCAACGACGATACTGCTCTGATCACAGGACGCTATACTCTGTCTCCGGGCTCGTTTAGAGAGTGATTGATAAATGTACTCCGATTAATTAATTTGCCACAAAAAACGATAATTTGTAATTTTAAAAAAATATATCGATACCGATATTGAGATTTTAATATCTATCGATATATCGGGTTGAAAAATATCAGCCGAAACTATCGATATTTCGCGAAAAAAATATCGATATTTCGATATATCCCTAGCCACTGGCCCGCCGCGGCGGCCAGACTCCGGGCGCGCAGTGTTCGAGCGCACTTGAAAAGGTCTACGGTCGAGGATTAATACCTGTTTCAGAAATAAAATAATTTTTTATTCTTTATTGTATTGATATGGAAGTGACACCAATGGATTCTATATGTTTTTCCGATGAAACTCATACGAAATTTCATGTAAATCGGACTATTGTTAACGAAGACAACTTGAAATGATATAAATTAATTTTTCATGAAATTTCCTTCATATGGTCCGAATTACGTCGTTCGTGGTGTTAGTTTCATCGGCGAAACATAAGGAATCCATTGACGTCGTTTTCGCAAAGATCTGATGAAAAATGCGGAAATCCTGTATATTTCTGACTTTTTAATGATATTCGAGCCCTGTCAAAGGTCGAAAGCCATAAAATTTGGTGAGGCACTGCGAGGGGTTGTCCTCGTCACGGGGTACCATGCGGCATCTGAAGAGATGTGTCAAAGGACAGGCGCCGCTGAAGAATCACCCTGTATGTAGTGGTAGAGTAAAATACAACCTACTATAACATTCAACTAAAAAAATTCCATACCAAGAAGGCTCGAAGCTATTATAAAATCAAAAGGCAATCCCACAAATTATTAAAACATTAAATACTTAGTTTATTTCCATAGTTTATTGATCCTTTATTTAACTGTACGAATACTTACTGCGCGTCTTTTTCTGCACGTTTATCTGCTATTATTCATATTTTTGTAAATGTTAAGGGGAATAAAAATTTGTTTATACAAGATCTATTTTACAAACATTTAAGAATATTTATTAATCATCTTTTTCTGTTAAAATGTAGTACTGACATGTATATACAAAGTTTTACTTTAAATTGGTCGCTGCACGAATACTTTTTACACTGACTGTATATAAATACCGAGGCCTCCAACGAGTTAGGTAAACGACAAACAACGGTGGTCGTTTAGTCAAACCCTATTCCGCCGTGCTAGGGACATAAGTCAGCCTGTTCAGCTTTTAATTATCAATTAAGAAGTATTATCCACCAAGTCCACCATCAATACGCCTCGCGGAAAGACACAGAAAGAAAGGGGGTAGCAGTCCGCTGACTGCGCGTGGTCACACCTGCGTCGTCCTCCTTTCAAATTAAAGACGGATTCCTTATCTCTCGAGTATATAGGCACACGCGCTCGAATATCAAAACAGAAGGACCCGCGACGTATTGGGTGCAAGGAAAGGTGGGTCATAGGGAGGAGATTATATTATGACCAATAAAGTACTTCTCAGTGTCACATTTTGCGTCTGTGTTAGTGACGAGTGTCTGACGAGTGTCTGAAATGTTGACGAAGTTACAGTTTTCGTCTGCGGAGGACAAAACATTGATAGAGGATATATCCAATTAAATATTGTGTCCTTTATGATTGCAAGAAGTGAAAGGAAATGTACGGAGAGAAGTGTCAATTAAATTAAAAAGAACAGGTAAAGTATTCTTCAATTATACTTATTTCTTTAGTATTGCTAATTATATTTAATTATTCTTTCATCATACATGTATGAGGCACTTAGAAACAAAGCGATGCCAGTGACATTTTTAAACTTTTCAGTTAAGGGGGTATTCTAGTGTAAACGCCGTTATTTTCTGCGTTTTTGTGGAATTTCTTACAAAAAACTCGCTAAAGTTATTGAATCCGGGTTTTGCCTACATATGAGCTATTTCACGTCAAAACGGATAGAGGGAAAATTTAGTTTCACCGATTCTCTTCAAAATTACAGCATTGGTCGATAACCTTGCAAAAACAAAGTATATTGAACTTTAAAGGCCTATGTCAAATAGTTTTCGAAATATTTAATATTAAAGTCTTAAAAATTGGAACAAAATCGGCTGTCGCGTCATCAGTTAAACTCTAATATCGCGGTTATTTTTAAAGATAATGTCTCCGTCATGGGCTCATTTTAAAGCTGAAGGAATGCTTTCTCAACCAATATTTAGAATATTTTGTTTATTGTTAATAAACTTGATGGCAATCGATGTTAAAGTTTCAAATCGCGATTTTACGTCGTTCCCACACACGGTCCGGTTTGAAAAAAATACCATTCTATTTGTTGAACCCTTAGCTAATAAATGGGATTTTGAAAAAAGTGGAGAAATTGTGGGAACAGTCAACAAAAAAATAAAACTTACGATAGTGCACGCCGCTTGGAACTGCACGGATCCCATGGTCAGGCCGCACGCACGCGTTTTCAAAACAATCGCCTAGCGTAGGAAAGTATTTATATACGATGCGACAAAACAAACATTTGGTTCAGTATAATTTTTACTTTGTCGGCACGTGTTGATGCAGCAGCAAAACCATGCTTCAAACTATTTATCAGTTCACAATTTTCGTGATCATGTTCAGAGGCCAATGTATTATCCGTAGCCGATGTAACATCTTGCCTTACAATAATTTCTTCATTGCCTTCTGCACAACCACTAAGCATTTTCTCAAACATTTCTCGAAAACAAACATTTCGTTTCGGTATTCGTGAAGACATATTGTTTTTATTTCATGTGATTTGAGTCAGTCGCGATTTAGCTCGTGTGAGGCATAGCTTTTCATTTAAGTGTTATAAGTTTGCACTATGGTAAAATTAAAATCTGATAGGTGTTTCAATCCCTTAAATATAACGCCCCACAGACAGAATCCAACTTCCAAATTAAGAAGAGTTCCCTTATGGATTTTAAACGATTATAACATTAACACGGCTGCTAGTCATGTGCAGGAAAGGATCTGTCATTCGTGTAGTCTGCAATTGCAAAAGCAAGAGAAGAAAAGAAAAACGGGCTGTGACAATGGAATTGACAATGTTTCTGCCAAAGAAAACATTAGTGGTAGTGCAGAAGGTACTGAAGACATTATTGTAAGGCAAGATGTTACATCGGCTACGGATAATACATTGGCCTCTGAACATGATCACGAAAATTGTGAACTGTTAAATAGTTTGAAGCATGCTTTTGCTGCTGCATCAACACGTGCCGACAAAGTAAAAATTATAGCACTATTACCACAAAATTGGACCTTCGCGAAAATTACATCAGAATTTTCGTGCACCCGTTATTTAGTAATAAGGGCTAAAGAATTGGCCAGAAATAACTTGATTTTTTTCAAGATTGCTGAAAAAAGGGGAAAGATATTATAAGAAGACACAATGGAATTAGTAAAAAAGTGGTATAATTCTGATGATTATAGTCGCGTCATGCCCGGAGAAAAAGATTTTGTAACTGTACGGCACAAGAGTACCAAAGAACAAATACAAAAAAGACTAGTCCTTTGCAATTTAAAAGAATTACAGTATTGTCTCCGTATGTGCTCGCTGGTCGGGACCGGCGTTGAACTCCTATCGTGAACAGATCCCTAATTCCGAGTGTTCGTTTCTCGCTCCTTTCTGGCCGAAGGGGGGAGTGAGATGGAACGCTTTGCGTGCGCGGCGAGCGTGCGCGACGGGTGCGAGCACTCAGATGGAATCGTGACTGCTCGACGCATGCGCGCCACGGTCAGATAGCCAGGCACGGCACGAGTCTTTTTTGCGCCCTAGGCGAGCTTGCCAAATTACGCCTTTTATTATAATACATTTATTTGAGATTATTGATAAGCTTACTCTGAATTTGTATTCGCAGTTTAATCCACTTATAGTAGAACTTGTAATATTTAATTTTAAAGTTTATTTTCCACAATACCAGTAATGAAAATATCATTTTGCACTTCTTGTCGACTTTCCGCCCTAGGCAGTCGCCTAATTTTGCAGAGTAAAGTCATAAATAATCTCAAATAAATGTATTATAATAAAGGGCGCAATTTGACAAGTTCGCTTAGGGCGCAAAAAAGGCTTGAGCCGGGCCTGCGTCACGATTTTGCGATGCGGTTCCCGTGCTCACCTAAGTGCTTGTGACCATCGCGCACGCTCGTCGCGCACGCAAAGGACGGAGTGTCACGGTGCTCGAAACACGGAGGGAGACAAAACATCAACGCGTCGTCTGTCTCGTACCGTCCTCGCTCGCTTTCAGTGGCTCTCGCTCGCTCTCGTTCCATCTCGCTCTTGCCTTCGCCGGACAAGAGTGAGACAGAAGTGGTGGGGGTAGCGACGAACACCTATCGTGTACACCAAACCGAGCATACGGAGACAATACTGTATATGCTAGTTTTAAAGAAAAGTACCCAGAGATAAAAGTGGGATTCTCCAAATTTGCAGAACATAGACCTCCGCATTGCGTTCTGGCAGGTGCGAATGGTACACACAGTGTTTGTGTTTGTATGATACACCAAAATATTAAATTAATGATCGAGGGAGCGAAAATACAAAAATTAACCCAAGAGGATATGAACCCAATCCCAACATATCATCACTGTATAGCACACCTTATATGTAATCCTCCCAAAGAAGAATGTCATTTAAATGAATGTACAGAATGTCCATGTAGCAACAACTTAAAAGAGCAATTAAGAAGTGTATTTGAGAGTAAAGAAGTAGAAATAGTACGATACAAACAATGGGTTGCTGTTGATAGGACAACATTAGAGACGTTAGAAAAAACAATGGAGGTGTTTATTGATAATTTCGCTGAAAAATTAACTGTGCTAAAAAAACATTCTTTCATAGCAATTCAACAAAATTCATACAAAAATGATCTACGAAATCAGTTAAACAGTGGAGAATATTTAGTACTGTGTGACTTTTCTGAAAATTATGCATTCGTTGTACAGGATGAAGTACACGGATTTCATTGGAATAATAACCAGGCAACAATTCATCCATTTGTTACATATTATAAAGAGATGCACACTATAAAGGCATTATCATTTGTGGTTATATCAGAAAATGTGAAACATGATACAGTGGCCGTCCATTTATTTAAAAAAAAATTGATTCATTTTATGAGCGAACAGTTTTCAAACATTTCCAAAATTTATTACTTCAGCGATGGTGCCTCAAGCCAATATAAAAACAAACACAATTTTCTGAATTTATGTTATCACGAAGAAGATTTTTAAATTAAGGCCGAATGGCATTTTTTTGCAACGTCGCATGGGAAAGGTCCATGTAATGCTATTGGCGGAACAATTAAAAGACTTGCAGCAAGAGCAAGTTTACAAAATTCTCTAGAAAATCAAATTCTATCACCGACTGATTTATATGAATGGGCAAAAAAACATTTAAAACAAATTACAATTGAATATGCTACAAACGAAGAACATTCAGTGACTAAAGATTTTCTAAAAGGAAGATATGATAAAGCACGACGAATTATTGGAACGCTAAATGCACATACTTATATTCCACTCAGCACAACGAAGATGGAAATTAAATCATATTCTCATTCGTCGACGAGTACGGTACACAACATGCAAAAAAAGAAAAGGAAGAATCACTAAAAGCTACCTAGTGTTGCTAATCTTTTATATGGTGAGCAGATATTCCTATTATTTTTCTCCAGAATACTGAAAATACTGAACCAAATGTTTGTTTTGTTGCATCGTATATAAATACTTTCTTACGCTAGGCGATTGTTTTGAAAACGCGTGCGTGCGGCCTGACCATGGGATCCGTGCAGTTCCAAGCGGCGTGCACTATCGTAAGTTTTATTTTTTTGTTGACTGTTCCCACAATTTCTCCACTTTTTTCAAAATCCCATTTATTAGCTGAGGGTTCAACGAATAGAATGGTATTTTTTTCAAACCGGACCGTGGGTGGGAACGACGTAAAATCGCGATTTGAAACTTTGACATCGATTTTGACAAGTTTATTAACAATAAACAAAATATTCTAAATATTGGTTGAGAAAGCATTCCTTCAGCTTTAAAATGAGCCCATGACGGAGACATTATCTTTAAAAATAACCGCGATATTAGAGTTTAACTGATGACGCGACAGCCGATTTTGTTCCACTTTTTAAGACTTTAACATTAAATATTTCGAAAACTATTTAACATAGGCCTTTAAAGTTCAATATACTTTGTTTTTGCAAGGTTATCGACCAATGCTGTAATTTTGAAGAGAATCGGTGAAACTAAATTTTCCCTCTATCCGTTTTGACGGAATAGCTCATATGTATCAGCACGTATTTACAAATTTTTTCAGCATAAAAAAATTAAAATTGGCTGCAATATTTCGCGTTAAAGTGTTCCATGAAAAAAAATGTCTGCGCACGGTGATCATGATTTTGCTGATTATGCTTATCTGAAACAAAAAAGGAAAAAAGATTCCAAATTTGTATACCACCGGCTATCGCAGGTACCAGAATGAAGAAAAAATAGCGAAAATTATTAAAATAACGACATTTTGAAGATAAGGTTGTGATTTTAGTAGATTTTTTATACTTTTAAACGTATGTAAAATGGAAACAAAAAAATAGTTTTTCATGACCGTGGTAGGGACGATAGCCACACTTCTATTGAATATGTATGTACAAATTCGGCTTAATTGGTCAAGTCGATTTCAAGATAGCATGGTCACCGCTTCCGAAAACATGGTTTCGAGAAAAACGCGTTTGAAGTTTTACACACAGTTTTTATTACAGAGAAAATTTTGCTCACCTCAAGTTTTAGTCAGCTATTCCAGGGCCATAAAGGGGACCCTCCTCCTGCTCGAACCAGTCCTGTTGAGCTGATCTTTCTTCCCTGCGGTCGATTCTGGCAAGTTTAGCCAAGTCGCTCGAGCGTCGCTCTGAACGGTTGACACGAGTATCGTTCGAATTAACGTACATTTCTGCTTGTTGTCCAATTGTCGCTCCCATTACTGTCATAATTTTCAAAATTGGTAAAAACCCCTCATTAAATATAATGACAGCCAAAAATGTAGCTATTTGGACACTTTTTGGCCCACAATGAATATGTTTTGGAGCAAAACTCCATATCAATGAATTCAAAGATTCGTTATTGTTTTGTGTTTCTGCTCCTAAACACTTTTGCAGTAGATGGTCAGCTGACAGGTCTTCATATTGTTGCGCCGGGGCGTTTCCATCGTCGATCACCCCGACGCAAAGGGATATAATGATACGCGGGAATATACACGACACAACTATATTTCGAAATACAGAGTAGTGGCAGTATAACCCGCACGTCCGAACGCTACGGCGTTCGGTACAAGACAGTCCACGGCGTCGTCCTGATAGTCTTCTCGAAGGGGGTTGACCCTCTTCTGTCTTCCGCTGCGAGCACCAGCAGGCTATGCACGGGCCTATACCCGGTGCTCGCAACACTGCTCCCCCCTCTGGAAAAGCGGGCGTCCCGACCGCGTTGGCTCCTCTTCGGAATCTCCGTACCCTGGTCTGAAGAAGTGGTCGTGCTGTCTGGGTGGCTTCCTCAGACCGTCGCCTCGGCATTCGCCTTCACGCCCCAAGGAAAAACCACCAAAAATCTTGAGGCAAGGCGTGGGTACAACGGGACGAACGGCTTGGCGAAATCCTCTCCTGGTGAAGTCCTCCAGTAAGGTCCTTCCAGTTCCTTATCCCACGACGTTCTTGGAACTTTGCCCTCCAACGACGATTTCACTGCGTTGCGTTCCCTCGGCGGGAATCTCCAGCGTCGAAACATCCTGGCTTCGTCGAGTGTCCTCTGGGACTCCAGCGGTGCTCTCGTCCTCTCCAGTGTGTCCCGCGACGAAATCCACGGAGAGCTCCAACAGTTCCCCATTCCGCGGATACTCCGTCTGGAACTCCGCTGTGGAACGTCCCACGACGGCTCCATCGCTCCGACGCTGCATCCTCCTTACGGACTCGGCTCCGACGAGGCCCTTCCGGTGGCCTGGTCCTGAACTCCAATCCTTCGATGGCTACAGAGTTCCCTTTTCAAAAGAGGAAAAATAAACTTTAACGTCCTCTTTTAACGGCAGTGAAGACAAGGGTCGGGCTACGGAGAAAGTCTCCATAGCCCGGTCCAATTAAGATGGAGTGAGTCCTGTCGAGTTCCTCCCCGCCCCCCTCCAGGTGTTCCTGCAGCTGCTCTATTCCAAGGGCGACTTGAAACTGTCGACAGCCAATTCCTCTCTTCGTTGTTCTCCTCGCCCAACGTCTTCCGCTCACCAGCCGTCACCCCAGGTCTTGACCTATCTCGATGTGTTCTGTCTTTTATGGGGTTGGGTTCGCCGAACCCGGGCCGATCCCGCGCTGATTCCGCGACGGTGTTCGACCACGAACTCCCTCCGCCGCGGCAGTAGCAATCTCGTGCCCTCCAGGCACGTCTTCATTGCTTCGGTGGTGCCGCGCTCCTGGGGACGCCGCTCGCCAGCAACACAACTGCATGGATCCCTGGCCGCCACCCAGAGCCGTGCACCCACCCACGGTGTGGTCCGTGCACTCCCGGACGTCCCTGCGCCTCCGCCGGAGTCGCACCTCCACCACCAATACTCCGACACTCCCTCTTCAGCGTCCTTACTCAGCTTCTTGTAACGACGATCGGCGCTTCCCTCAAACATCAGTTTCATCGGACAACGCAACAGGATGTCCTCGGCCGTTGTCAGTGGTGTAGACAGGCAATTAATGCGGAGAACAGGACGAGTCATTAAAACATATTGGGGAACAGATTACATATTGGAGACAGTGGGCATATTGGGGGAACATATGGGGAAAACAGGGAAAACACATATGGGAATTTACACTCCCTTGGAATTGTAAACCCGGCCATTTTGCAGGCTAATTATTTCAAGCTACCCGCCACGACCGACTGATGTTTCCATCTAATGAATACCGCGGCGGTATTTTAAAGATAGCTGAAGTCGAAAGTTGATTTGACCAAGTCGCGATCGTGGAAGTGTGCTAATTAATTCCCACAATTCATTTTATCTTCCAGATTTTGGAAATCTAATAAAGGAGCAAATTAAAAGGTACAGGCCGTATGCAATAAAAAAACAAATCCATTCGGCACACCGCGTTTACATAAGACAGCGATCAGGAGATATGCGGCTAACCTCGGGACGTCAAAACACCAACGCGTACTCGTCAAAAGAACCAACTTCAGAGCGCGCTGTCATTTCTCCGATACGAGCCCGTATTACATTTTACATTACCCAATGAGAACGATACAACCAAAATCTGGATCCCTTTTCGTAGGTCGGCTTCCCGAGATTCCAGAGCCGACCCAGCAATTTTCTCCTATTTCCCCTCTCCGGCTGCATCCTCGCTGAAGCCTCGAAACCGCTCCAATGTCGACGGGCCTCGACCGCCGTCGACGTTGCTCCTATGGTTGTCCCTCGACGTCGGCGGACCTCGACCGCCGTCGTCGCCCCCGCGTGTGTCCCTCGATGTTGGCGGGCCTCGGCCGCCGTCACCGCCGCTCCTGTGGCTGTCCCTCGTTGTTACCGCTGGCTGGATCGTACGCAACGGCTCCTTGCGTATCGCACGCAACAGCTCCTTGCGTCTCGCACGCAACGGCTCCTCGCGTATCGCACGCGACAGCTCCTTGCGTTTCTTCGGGATCCGTGGCCACGGATCCCACTTCTGACACCATTGTTGCGCCGGGGCGTTTCCATCGTCGATCACCCCGACGCAAAGGGATATAATGATACGCGGGAATATACACGACACAACTATATTTCGAAATACAGAGTAGTGACAGTATAACCCGCACGTCCGAACGCTACGGCGTTCGGTACAAGACAGTCCACGGCGTCGTCCTGATAGTCTTCTCGAAGGGGGTTGACCCTCTTCTGTCTTCCGCTGCGAGCACCAGCAGGCTATGCACGGGCCTATACCCGGTGCTCGCAACAATATATAGGTTTCAATACCTCTAACACTTTCTCATTCAGAGGTGGCTTATGTATAAAGCTTTCCAGTGTACCTGCGGCTTCAGCTTGGCGCCACTTGCACCAACTTGTTTCACCTGGAGGGCAGTTTTGATGTTGCGGCTTTGTATCGGTGGAACTTTTGTGATAAAGAGTTGACCATATTTCTTTTTTCATTTCCTGAACTGAGGCAGGATGCCTTCTAATGGCTAAGCTGTAATATTTTGTAAGCTCGCCAATAAGCTTATCTGTTAGTTTTCCAGTGCCTTTGCCGCCAATACCTTTGTTCCTTTTTTTTACATTACGAAGTCTCGTACCTATTCTTTTCTCGATGTGACCAACACATTCTTTTTTTGTTACAATCACATCTCCCTCGTATGGATTCACTGCTAAAATACCATTGAATGTCTTACTGTCCCCGTCTCCAATATAAGTGGAGTACCGTACTCCGTGCTTTTCTTCAGATGTTAAAAACATCTCGGTAATAGCATCGATCTCCATTTTACCAGCACTGCCATCGTGATTAATGGAACAATTTTCCGCATGGGTTTTGTACCAATGATTTAAATCTTCAGTTTCCTCACCCTTTTTCTTCTTCCATATATTACATGCTAGACAAAAGCTACTTTTTACTATAATATCAAGTACCTTTTTTGAATACTTTCCTATAAGCGTAGAGACGCCAAACAAAGAAGAAAATCCTTTTTTTTCCATGTTCCGTCACCCGAAACTGTCAAATTCATGGCAATATGTCCGGCTTCCTCATTCATTTGCTTTTCTTCTGCAACTGCTTTTTCCAAAATAATGTTATAAACTGCAGACGCCGCGTCATATATATTTTCAAGGCAGGCATAATATGTGTTCGATGCTATTCCCTGACCAATATCCATCAAACCGCAAAATAAATTCAGGCCTTCTCTGCCAACACCTAACAGTCGCATAACGAATACAATACGTCGATTAATTTCGTATGCATTTTTTATAAATGGCAATGAATTTATGAACACATTATTGCAATTGCACTGCATGAAAATATTAAAACCCAACCCACGAGCAACTGTCTTAGAAAATTTGATATCACTTTTGCACTTTTTGCAGATCTCATACGAAGCAACTGTTGAAAACACTGTGAAGAAATTTAAAATGCAATAACCAAATTCTGTGGAAATGGGAAAGTTAATCTCTTCAGCACTTCGTAATTTTTTAGCCGATGTGCTGGCATGTTCCGTATTCTGCTCAACGGTGTGTTGGTTACCTCGAAAACTTCGTTTTTTTACGATCTGCATAATTGCGCACTAGTCTTGATCCTTTTCTGTCCATTGTTGACACTTAGCAATATACACGTGAAATCACTGTACACCAAACCGAGCCCATAAGGAGACAATACTGTACTATGAATTGAGGAAGCTAATGCTCCTTCGCGGTACGGGCAAAGTCGACACTCCTCTTGGGGAAGATTTGGATGTCTCGGTTCTTATGACTGTTTGAATGATACTGAGGCGTTTTTCGGAGTCCGTTTATTCCTACCGTCGTGGTGTCCAAGTCGTGATTATTGGGGGTTATTCCTTCGTTAGGTATACCGAAAAATAAGAAGTCCCTACCTCAGGTCAAAAAGTAATTGCCCCCGTGGAGGGTTTCCCGTTCATGCCGCTATTGGGTGTTTATAACCACATTGTCCCGCGAGTCGAAGGCAAATATGGGCAACCAAGCCCACGGTCTGCCTCTCTTACAATTACCAGCTGCTGAGTAATTCGGGTCTTAGAATTTTTTATTACTCGAAATGTATTGTCTGTGAAAAATGTGGCCCCTCAACACAAAAATATTTTCGGAATGAAGCCCATAGTATAAGTCTCGAATGCTAAGCTGTTAAGCATCCGGCGACCAAATCCTTTGAAATCGGTTGATCTGTCAAGCTGACGAACTTTCGCCAAAACATACCTGTCGAGACATTACTCTTGAGCGGAGCACGTACCGCTCGGAGAGCGCGCCATATGTATACGCATCTCTTCTAACCGCTATAACTCTGTCATTTTTACGAATTGCAGAAAATCCTTTTACCCACACATTTTCTATAATATATACTTATAGAAAATGCAAAAAAAAATCAATTTTTTTGAGCCCGCACACTAGAATACCCCCTTAAGAGTAGGAATGGTTTGTTAAATCGTTAAATATAATGTTATAAATAATGTAAGTAATTTAACGTTATATCAAAATATCATTTAAAGGCTAGAAAAATTGACAGCTAAGCAAATGATTGATAAATGTTCGTGCCAAAAGTATACAAGTGATTTATTATCTCATACGTTTCAGTATAAACACCAATTACCATTAGTAACGAGAATACGAATATTAGTATGAAGAATTTCTCTGAATCTGTTGAGTGACGATAAACTCAATACAGTTTTGATAATATCTTAAATTAATAGTGGTATTCATAATAAACGCATGGCGGAGCAGTGTATTCCAGCGATGCGCTGTTGCAAAAATTTAACTTGCATTGTTTCTAATGCACCTCCTTCCAACAAATATGTTTCGTTACGCCAAAACAGATGTGGCACGTTGTCGCGTACATATAATCCATAAGATGGATTTACAAAAACAATTGATTTGTAGCGTTCAACATCAGTCTATTACATATGACAAAAAATTACCCGGTTACAAAAGTCGAAATGTACACGAAAGTGCGTGAAAATCAATAAGCAGCGACATAAAATCAGGAAGTATTATACATTAGAATATAATATGAATATATATTTAAGATAATAAAATAAAATATTGTTTTGTTATGGTTTCATATTGCCAAGGAACTTCTCCAGCAAGCGAAATAAACCAGTCTGCGAAAGCGTTACGAATGTCCATAGTTTGTTAATTCAGTCTTGCATAGCATCTTGTCTTATTTGTTTTCAACGCGAATGCTTCATCTGCTACTAAAACATTTGGCATCGAAATGTCTGTGCATGGGAAAGATTTAGTAGGTGGCACGTGCAAACTCTGATCACCAGTAAGCGAAGCTTTTCCAAATGTACAATTGGCAAATACTGTTCCATCACTATTCCCTCCATAGGAACCGCCATTTATTGTAATATGTTTGTGACTATTTAACATTTACAATTGCCATCAAAATAATTGAAAATGTTCCTTTATAATTGTAAAATGCCGATCCAGAGTTTTTGAGAGCAAATATATGCACGTGTTTGTTATCCATTGCGCTAACACATTTCGTGATATTTCACTTTTTGATAAAAGTCGGTTCGTTTTTTTTTTAATTTTTTATTATTAAATTTTGACGGCATAAGCGGGTTACAGATCGTGTGGCAAATTTGTTGGACAATATTATTGACAGTTGCCTCTCCAAGACGAAAACTGAAGGCTATTGCTCGAAAAGACAATAGTGGACAGAATCTAAAACATTATTTAAGATAAGAAAAAATTATTTAAAATAAACGAATAGTAATTTTGCAATTGAATAATTTCGAATGGAAAATCAAAAATCATTCTTCAATATACAATTTGGTTGTGACTTAATATAACTGGTTAATATAACTGGTTCTCAAACTCATTCTGATTTGATACTTTGACGTCGATCTATCATGGGACACGTAAATGATTTTCCGACAAATCATATGTTAACTAACCCAACTATCCAATGTATACACAATTAAACTAATCAATTTTTGATACACAAATAATATATAGTTCTAATTTCAAAAATAAAAGGTACCTGTCCGTCATGCGCACCGTGCTTGGTGGAATGTTAATAACGTGTGATTTTTTGTTTCATTTATGTTCAGACGCCTCTTCCGACACTGTCCTGTTGCCATTCCATGGCTCCCTCCAGTGACGTAAAATAGGTCCGAAATATATCCCGAATGGCTAATCCCTCCGCATTACCAAACCCTCCTACTCCAGCCATAGGCACCATGATATTTCTTTCCATGCTTGGCTCCAAATGTTGTTGCTTCGCGGGATTGTTCCACATACATTCATCCCGCAACATGTTGCGGTTACAATATTGTCGATTGTTTCCGGCAGTACCGCAATTGGTGAATAGAAAATGCGAAATGTCTGGGACAATATCCCAAATGCATTCTCTGACACCCTGCGGGCTCGGCACAGCCGATAATTAAACATTTTCGTCGACATATCTTGTGTTGCCACGTTCATTGGGTACAGTTTCATCATATGTTTTATGAGGCGAAATGCCTTATCGCCCACAATTACGTGAGGGGCTGTCACGTTCGATCCCGGAAGAGGTTTGTCTATGGAAAATTTCATTTTTTCTTCGCGAATGGCTTGGCCCATAATTGATTTACTAAATATACCGCTGTCTCCTTCTTTTCCGTAGGAACCAACGTCAATGATGATAAATTTATAATTTGCATCCACCAATGCTAATAATACCATGGAAAAGAAGTTCTTATAATTAAAATACAGAGAACCAGTATTGAGTGGACATTGCATTCGGATAAGTTTCCCGTCAATGGCTCCAACATAATTCGGAAAATTCCATTTGACTAGGAAGTCAGTCGCTATTTTTTCAAAACCCGCAATACTCGGTTGCGGCATGAATAGTGGAACTAATTTATCGCACAATTCTTCCAATACTGTGCGTACAATAATGCTTATGTAACTTGGCGATATTCGAAATGCGAATGATAACGATCTATATGATTCTCCAGTGGCTAGGAACCTGTAAAAAATATATTTTCTAATTATTTCTGCTGGGGATTGTAAGAAGAGATGGAGGAACATATGCGATACATATAGGAAAATGAAGCGGGGCATTAAGTACGGTACAGGGTCGGCAGCAAAGCCAAAATCAAAATGGCCGTTGTTGGACCAGGTAAATTTTTTGGAGAATGTATGGTTTGAGGGAAGATAAATATTTTTTACACACAATATGAGTTCTAAAATACAATGAATTTGAATTTTTTTTATAGTAGCCACAGTAATGTGAAACGAACTAAAGAGGTTTGAAATGCAAGAAGGTGTGCGTATTGCGACAGTTCAGGAACATAGATGTACATATGTTATAGCCAGCTGGGAAGCTGTTGTAGAAACACATTCAAAAGACAATATTCCTCCTTCAAGGGACACAAGATACGGCAGTACCGACATCTACCTGTAGGTACATATAGTGCAGTGCCAAAAAGGCACAGAAATGATTCCAGTACTGTACTGGATGTTCTGACATGAATAGCTCTCGAAAGAGAAAAACTGATGGGCAGTATCAGCAAATAATTGGAAGCAGATTGCGACTCCATTTTGATATTTTTTAAAAGAATGTGGATGGCAGGCCAAAAGTTTCTGCCATACTTAATTGCGGAGACAAAGGCGTGGGTGTTTAAATTGATTAATGATCTCGAAATGAAATCAGTGCAAGATACATGTGTATGTGCATGTGGTATTAGTAAAATACAATAGCCGTGATGTTCCCGAGGTCCCACCGAATCGTACAGAGGATGGTCACCGTAGGGTTTTACTCGATAAGAATCCGACACTACCTCGGTCTCACACCCCGCGAGGTCGAGGTGTCTATAGGGTAAATCCGGGAGACGCGGTCGACCTAATATAAAATGGGTGTTAAAACTAATACAGATATTACTTATTTTATCAGAACAAACATAATATGTTCAGAATTTTATGCTAATTCAGAAAAACTGGTCGATATTTGCTTTAAGACAATATTTACTGTAAATCGGGTTGAAAACTGAAGTCATGACATCTGACCACCTCTCCCGAGGTGCCGGGAGAAATGGTTTTCGTCGTTGGCAGAGACCACTCACATAATTATTCATGGAAAAATAACAAAGAAGAAAGCAAAATTATTTATGAGTGAATACAACTACAGATTCATTGATATTTAATTTGTTTACGCTAAACAAGTAAAGAACACATAAAAAATAAAGCGAACTACCTACCGGCGATTAGCAAGGCAAATGAGTACAAAAGTGAATAAATAAAATAAATAAACAATAATAATAATAAAATAATGATAAAAAATAAAAATAATTAAAAAATCATGACTTGAGCATCTCTCCTTTCTGCAGCGAGAGATGGTCTTCTCATTAGTTTTGAGAGGAAGAGTTAATATGGCTAAATACTTTGGCTGCATTGTCCCTCAATATCTCTACTATCTTATTAAATGTAACCTCAGTTTACATTTTATAGCCTGTAAATCTAGAAAAACACAGAAGGAACAGAAGTGACGCTATTCATTCAATTGTTTGACTTCTAAGGAAGTAATTGGTCTGCACTTTTATGCGGTTTTGTGTATAGAGTCCGAAATATAGCGACTCGACCAACTCTCCGGCCCGACCGCGTCTCCCGGATTTACCCTAAAGATATACCCCCCCCCCCGCAAAAAGGAAAACGCGTTTGTGTAAGAAAACAACCAAGAGTGACACTGAGAGCTCTCTTTGGAGAGAGTGTGACGACGTCAGCGATGACCGAATGCGTGATAGAGTAATTGGCAAAAGGAAAGAGAGAGGGGGGAGAGGGAAAGAGGGAGGGAAAGAGAGAGAGAGAGCACAGGTAAAAAAAACGGAATAGGGATAATCGAATGAACGAGAGCGAAGAGAGAATGAACGTGAGAGCATGCAGCGAGCGAAGCGAGAGCGTACAACGCATGTGCAAATCAGTAGTCGGAGCGTGATTATTAAGAAACCACAGGTACTTTGTATTAACTACAGTAAGAATATATAATAACTGTAATAAAATTATGTGACGAAAAAATAAAACATGCTAAATATAAAAATTAACTTGCGTCAATGTCAGGAGCAACTTCTTATCTTCGAGTGAAATTGGTTTCTTGACTCTTGTATACGAATTTTTCTCCAAATCCTTTCCAATAAGATTCAAAACCGAATGAACCTGTTCTTTATTTAGCCGAAAAAATTGTCTATAGGTTTCCTTGTTATCCATTAAATGGTTTGTTATCAAAATACGAGAATAACCCTCGGTCCGTCGAGTCTGGTACATTGTTTTCACTGCACTTCTTTTTCTCGTTTCGAAATATGCTCGCAGAAGCATGTCGTCGTCTTCTTCTTCTTGCAGCAACGCACGCAGCAGCAATTTGCGATTCATTATAGGAATTTAAATCGCTTTCCTGTACCGATCACGTCGCACTGTCACGTCAGCAGGCAATATTTAACACTGTACGAACGTCTGTAGATCACGAATTCACAGAGATGTGTCTACTTTGAAGTCAGAAGAACGAGTGTCGTTCTAGCAAAGGTTGGGACAGGGCCAAAGCTAAAGGCAATAAAGTGACTGCAGTTATGGCATCCGCTAGATAGGTATAAACTGTTTTGGTGTATCGGGTCTTAGAGTACGCTCACCAGGCCAAACTTGCTTTTCCATTTCAGAAATGCGAAATAACCAGAGAAAACGAGACATATGTATGTTAGGGTAGTCCTTATATATATGGTAAAAAATCAAAGTTTTTAAAATATTCTTCTGACCCTCTCAGAAGCTTCCAAATAGTTTAAAAGAATTTCGTATAAAATTTTGTTAAAACATATTAAGGATTAAAGGTCGCTCAATGGCATTTAAATATTACTATTTTGGTATAAGTTGATAGAAATTTTTGCAATAAGGACGAAATAATTTTATTAACTTTTAAGTGAGAGTATAACATTAAAATTCGGGCACGCATCGCATAGACGAAACGGGTTTATAATGAGTGTGTACTGTATTGTGTTGTGGCATAAGGCGTTATATGCAGATTTAAATTTTTCTCATCAGCAGCTCTCGAATCAGACGCAAACTTTGACGTACATTCTATTCAGGTTGTTAAATGCATAGATAAAAGCATGGTTTCGAATTCTGACATATAAATATGGGCTCCGTTTCATTAAAATTAACAAGTGACAATTATGGAAAGTCGCAGTTGCCAAAGTTGGTACATGCGAAATATAAAGTCCTTGAGCTACCTTTATATATCAAAATATATAAATAAAAAACAGAAAGATATTTTTTTGTCGAATAGAAGATTTTAAGAGGGTCAGACAATACAAATTTTAAAGTTGAAAAATAAGGACCACATGTATGTGTGAACACCTGATTCGACCCAAGTCTCCTGCAAGAAACCAGCACCATCGTCCAGAAGATGTTATTGTAACAGATGAAAAATTGCCGTTTCAAACGAATGCAAGACCGATTGGTCATAATGTAATCTCCTCCTTATGGTTCAGCTTCGCTCGCAGCGCATACGTCGGCGCGTGCTTCTGATTTGATGTCCAAATGCGTTTTTATATTCGAGTGATAATTCATCCGTCTTTAATCTGTAGGGAGGATGACGCAGGCCGCACCATGATAGGCCTGGCGCAGACTGCTTTCTCGTACTGGACTTGTGCCGGATCAGGTGTCTACACATACATATACATGCATGTGTCTCATTTTCTCTAACACTTGTTATTTTGCTTCGAACTGAAAGTATCTCAAAAAAGTCCTCTTCCAAAACGGACTGATTGTGAGCTACTGTGGGAAGAATTGTAATTCCAAAGTAAAATCGTAGTGGTGTTTATTTTGTAGGGTCACGACAATAATTCCAACGATAATTCCAACGATAACAGAACTGAATATGGAAAAATCAATTTTTTCAAAACATAGGTACTCGTATAATCGGACATAATTCCTGACTAGGGGAATCCCACAGTCGGTTGACTGTCAGAAATTGTCATTAAGTACGAATTAATTATAACAGTGTAATAAGTGTACAAAAGAGATAAGAGGTTCAACTCACCAGACAGTCACAATAATATAAATGACAATGTGTTTTAAATTTCCTTTTTGAAGATTGAGTAGTTCTGAGTCGCTGATAAACTTTGAAGTTTGGATAATTCTGAGTCGCTGATAAACCTAAATCAGAAAGCGGAATGAGACGCGAACTCGCACACACTTGATTATAGGATGGAATAGACCCGAGTTAAATTATAAAATGAAACTGAATAATAATAATTTTAACTGAGCGAAATGAATGATAATTTTAGTAATTCACTAATAGATTAATATTGTAAGCAAAGTTTAGTAGAAAGAATTGTGTCGCAAAGTTGAATCTTTCACGCGGTTACACAGTAGACCGGAGAACTCTAGCTCTAAAACACTTGCGGACCAAATGACACGCACCTCGCGATTTACCGTCACAGAGTGTCGCAGCTTCACGCTCTCGACAGTGGCCAGTGGCGTGAAAACGCTCACGTTGCATTTTATCGCTCGGCCACGCTACTATGGGCCCCTCTACTTAACGAGGCGGTGTGTCTGTGTTCACGTCCATCCACCAGACTCTTAACTCAAATATATAATCGATCTTTACGGAACATTCGTACGCACAGGAAAACATAACATCCCACATCTCGAAAACCATACAATTTCATACGGCTGAGGGCCCTCCCCCAATGTTCATAAATTCATATACACAATTTCTGACTAGGGAGATCCCACAGTCCTTAGACTATCAGAAATTGTGTTAGGTATCTAATTTTAACAAAACAATTCCTAATTAATTAATAATCCACGCATGCTCCGAAACGTACGACAAGACCGTGGGAAGACGCGGTTCCCTGCACCGGATGTAGAGTATACAATTCCGTCAATGTTCTAAGAAGTGGTCCAGTCTGCGCATTCTTGATGTAGCCGTTACTGATTATGTTACAATGTTTAGAACAGATTCAGCACAACAGGAGAACCACTGGGTCTTTTCGAACGCGACTCTCTGGTGAGAACGCCGCTGCATCACCACCGCCTTATCTTTATCGCGGGACGTCGACGCGACGACGCTCCAAGAAAGGGGTTTTTGTTCTACCAAAAATATTATTAATTAATAGGCAGGAGTATGATCAACGAGGGATTTCCCATAACGGCAGGCGTTGTAGATGCATACCCTGACCAAAAAGAAAAATTTTACGTTCCGAACGTAACAATAACAATGAAACCTATAGACAATTTTTTCGGCTAAATAAAGAACAGGTTCGTTTAGTTTTTAATCTTATTGGAAAGGATTTGGAGAAAAATTCGTATTCAAGAGTCAAGAAACCAATTTCACCCGAAGATAAGTTGCTCCTGACATTGAGGCAAGTTAATTTTTATTAATTTTTAGCATATTTTATTTTTTCGTCACATAATTTTATTACAGTTGTATATTCTTACTTAATAATCACGCATCGACTACTGATTGGCACATGCGTTGTACGCTCTCGCTTCGCTCGCTGCATGCTCTCATGTTCACTCTCTCTTCGCTCTCATACATTCGATTCTCCCTATTCCGCTTTTTTTTACCTTGATCTTATACGTGATTCGGAGGGACGCACGCACCAGTTCACGGATCTTCTGCTGCTCTACTTTGTAGATCCAACATTATTTTGAGGACGGAAGTCTTTGCTTCCGCGAGTAACTACCGCGGCAATTTTTTCCCCATTGCCCCCATACTCTTAAAAAACAGCACGGTCTCGTCAGCTTCATCTTCCATAGACATGTGCAAGAATTGGTCTCTTTCCAAAGACCTTTTCGCTATCGCATCCAGGAAATTGCGGGAGTCGTTCCTGTGCCTTTTCGGCGCTGCAGTTGAGGTACTGCCGCAATTTCTTTTTCTGGAAGGAGCGATTGTGAGTTCTGACGGTGTTTCCGGTGATGGAACACCTTCCCAGCAAGCAGCAGTTTCCGGGAAGTCTACGGGTGCTGAGATGTCGGTACCGCTATTATTGTTGTCACTAATATTTGGAACATCTTCATGTGGAAGTTCCATATTGCTCAGTGTGCTACAATAAAACAAATAAAATAAATTTTTAAAATGTATTTTAGAACTCATCTTGTGTGTAAAAATACTTGCCTTCTCTCAGACGCAACACTTCAAAATATCTAAATGCTTCATTAATGACCACTGCTTTTTTGGCTTCTCTGCCGACCCCGTACCGTGCTTGTTGGCCCGCTTCTTTTTCATAAATGAATCGCGAATATTTTTCCACCGTGTTTTACAATCCTCAGCTGAAATAATTAGATAATATATTTTTGGGGGAGTTCATTGCTACTCAAGAAGCATTGAGATCCTTATCATTTGCATTCAAAATATCATATGGATACATAGTAAGTGTTGTTGTAACAAACGAACTGAAACAATTGAGGGCTCGGATGCATAAGGGGACTAGCGCTCGAAAATGGGAAAAATTATTGTCCAAACGCTAAGAAAGATTGGAAAATTAAATGTTACTAAACTGAATTTTAAAAAATATGTTGTAAAGCTCGTCACGACACACATTTTTTCTATTTACAGTTTGTTTATCGAATCATTACTATTCGAGCTAAAAATTATAAACAAAAAGTTTTTCATCGTCCAAAATCATCATTTCTTTAAACATAAATTGCGATAATTTGAGTAAATATTAAGGGCTCGTTATGAGACTTAAAACATAACTTGAGAAAACCCTAGCGAAGCCGTAAAACGTATGCACAAAACCCTTATGTTAAAAAATGTAATAATATTTAATTAAAAAGAAATACTGGACATAACCCATGTTTTTCAACGTTCGCCGTTAAAAAGTATCGCGGCAATTTTGAGTAGTGAGGCAGGTATGGGGAATCGGAAAAAGAAAATTCCCGAATGATGTAAAGAGAAGGTTATTCATGTTCGATGCTTTAGTATGGACGGTGGAGAGTTATGGGGTAGAGGTATGGGGTTGGAGGGAAAGGAAGGCAGTAGAGGCGACGCAGGAGAGATACATAAGGTGGGTCTTAGGGGTGGAGAGGGTAACGCCAGGGTATATGGTAAGGAAAGAGGTGGATAGAGAAAAGATGCGGATAAAGGAAGAAGAGCATGGAATTTTGAGGTAAGGCTGGAAGAGGGAGGAGGGAGTGGGGTGGCGAGGAAGTGTTGGGAGGAAATAAAGAAAAGAGAAGGCAAAGAAGGAAGAGTGTCCGCGCGGGAGGAGGAAAGGAGAGGGTTTTACAAAGAGGTAGGACTAGGGTTAGAGGAGGTGAGAAGGCTAAGGGAAAGGGGGAGGGAGGGGTACGGAGAGATAGAGAAAAGGTACAAAGAAAGGGACGAAAAGCAAACGTGGGAGAAGATAATGGGGTCGAGGTACAACAGGTGGTATAAGTGGGTGAGGGGGGAGGGGTTCCCGGAATATCTAAGAAAGGGGTGGGGGGAAAGTAGATGGAAACGGATTGCAAGATTTCGGTTGGGAAATGAGGTAAGGGAAGCAAGGTATTGGGAGGTGATAGAGAAAAGGGTATGCAGAGTTTGCGGGGGAGAGGAGGAAACTTGGGAGCATGTGTGGGAAAGATGCAGGGAAAGGGAGGACAGCTGTAGCTGGCAGGAGAAAGTGAGAGAAGTGCTGGGAGAAGGGGGAGAGGGGGAAGGATGGCTAAGAGCAATGGAAGAGGAGAGGAGAAGGGTTCAAGGGGGAGAACCGGGAGAATGAGGGGAGAGAGAGAAGGAGGGAGAGGAAGGGAGAGTGAGAGAGAGAGACAGATTACGGAAACGGAAGAATGGAAGGATGAATGCAGAGAGTGCAATAGGAGTGGTGAGAGAGTAAGGAGAGCGAGAGCGATAGGCGAGCGAAGGCGGCGAGAAGCGAGCGAGGGCTGCGAGATGCGAGCGTGGGCGGCGTGAGGCGAGCGAGAGCGACAATACGCGAGCGAGGGCGTAGTGTAAATATAGTGTAAATATAGTGTACAGAGCGTACATAGTGTAAATAAGGGGGAGAGATGGCGTTAGTTGTAAGAAGTAGGTTTAAGTAGAGTTAAGTAGGGTGGGCAATGCGGAAGCGGATGTTCTTGTAACCCCAAGGGGAACAATAAAGATACATACATACATACATATTTTGAGCGTACAATCTTTTCTTTACTTTTTAAAACCTTTATTTCTGGCATCTTGGGTCCCTTCAGCCAATTAGCCGATTGGAAGATTGCCCAAATATTGTATAATTTCGTAGGAATGTATTAACACTTTGTGAATAGTATTTGGTACCTATATAGAATAACATGGATACAGGTTTGCAAATATTTCTGCACTTTCCATAGTATGTAGGTATATTTATCAAATTGTTCTAGTTTTATTGGAATTATTGACATTATTTTTTTAAATGACGTCAATCCTCCGTGTGAGTTGTATATTAATACTTTTTTTATGAACTTCCTTAATTATATTCGGCAGTTTCAGTGCGAAAAATGTGATGTTGAATTTTCCCCTATTTCTTGGGATTCAGCCTCACTGTGCGACAAAGAATACAGGTAATTACTCCATTATTGGTAAATATTTGCCAAATATTGTTTTCGCAGTTGCAAAGTAAATATATGTTGATTATAAAACAAAAAAGAAATTTGCTCGGAAGTTCCCGGAGGTTAACTAAAAAGCCGATAATTGCTGATATTTATTCAATGAGTTTCTTAAGGAAAAGAACTGTATGTAACTAATTATTTGCTGTTGCTTACCAAAAAAGATACTACGCATTTCGGTTCCCAAAACATTTGTGTCTTTTATATCATAAAAATTTAAAAGATTCAATTCAAAATTTCCCACAAGAAAAAACATACAAACTTTGACACGTGTTTACACACAGATCAGAAGTAGTCGCCACGATATTTTCCCCTTTTTTAGGAGCTAACATTCTTAGTTTACAAGAAACATATAAAGAAAACATAATCCCATAACTTTTGAATTCTGACTTGTTTCCTTATTTTGGGGATTCTGTCTCACGGTGGCGCTGGATCGCAGCGCGGCCGCGGCTACGACTCAATTTGGAGGAGTCAAGCTTTTGAAAAAGAGACAAGTTTCAAGAGACTGTTTCAAGAAAACAGACACTCATCGCATTGTGTTGCGTCTCGAGTAGCCTAGGTTGCTGCTGTAACAGACGCGCGGCCGCGGCCGGTCGAAAACGCGGCTAGGAAAACAGATGCATGCTTCTCCATAAAGGTGCCATTTCCAATGCGCGGCTCGCCGCGGCAGCGAGCGGCGCGTCGCGGTACACTGGTACAATGGAAAAGCATTCATCTGTTCTCCTATCTGCGACTTCGACCGCGCGCGGCTGCGGCAGATTGCTACAGTGTATGCAAGTCTGCTCCAGGAGCAGCCTAGGCTACTGGAGAAGTAACACAATGGGATGAGGGTCTGTTTTCCGCCATTACGGCAGAATCTACTAGCCGCTCGACGGCCTGCGGCTGGCCGTCACGCGGCCCATCGCCACAATGGGACAGAATCCCCAGAAATAAGGAAACAAGTCAGAATTAAAAAGTTATGGAATTATGTTTTTATATATTTTTGTAACCTAATAATATGAGGTCTTAAAAACGTAAAAATATCATGGCAGCTACTTCTGCTGAATGTGTAAACATGTGTCAAAGTTTGTATGTTTTTTTGTGCAGAATTTTAAATCGAGTCCAAGAAAGTTACAAGAAATCCTTGTACAAAGTTTAAAATCGATTTACCATATAGTTATCGAGAAATTATTAATTAAAGTTGATACATTTTAACACAGTGGCATATGGCGAAGTAAAAAAAAGAGGATTATAGTTTCAGTTTTTCTTCCGAAACAGGAAAACCATATTTAAGAAATGTACCAAAATTGGCACAAAAGTACATCGAAATGTCGGAAAATGAATTTATAAATTTCTGCAAAATTAACCACATAGTTTCTTCGTAAATGCCCATAAAAAAATAAGTTTACGTGCAAATTTTTCAGAAATTACGTAGAGCAGTGAACGTGGCAACGTCGCACAATCGATATGTTTAGACATTTAAATAGGGAATGAAGATTCAGATCCATATGAACTTTTTTTCTGATATTTTGGTTATAGAAAACGCTCCGAATGAATGCGACGTTGTCAGATCTGCTGCTCCAATTTACTACGCTAACCAATTTAATATTCCATTTTCGTATTATAATTATTTATATTAACATTGCACTTTTTAAAATATATATACATGATGTTAAAAATTATTATTATTATTTCCATAGTATCATACTACTTTATATTTATCGTTTAATATCCAACTCTAATTTGATTAGCATAGTTGGTTAGGAAGTACCTTAAAAGAAACAACCAAATGTTACTGACTTGTTCAATCCGACCCACTGTGCCGTTGTAAATCGGACTACTTTTATACAAGCAATAAGGTAAAAAAAATGCCTAGTAAAATGCTGTTATTATTTGTTTTGCTTCTGTAAAAGTAGTCCGATTTACATGTCATTTGGTATGATTTTCATCAGAAAAACATAAGGAATCTATTGCTGTCACTCCCTTATCGATACGATAAACAATAAAGAATTTCTTATTACGCTGAAATGAGTATTTCACCCTCGACTGTGGGTCGCCGACCTCGATTCACTGGAGTCGGCTGAGGATTCATACCTGTTTCAGAAATAATATATTTCTTTATTTTTTATCGTATAGATATGGAAGTGACACCGATGAATTTCTTATATTTCTCCGATGAAAATCGTACCAAATTTCATGTAAATCGGACTATTTTTAACGAAGCTAGCAAGAAATTATATAAATTAAGTTTTCATCTAATTTCCTTCATTATGTTCCGAATTATGTCGTTCTTGGTGTTAGTTTCATCGGCGAAACATACGGAATTGATTGGCGTCGTTTTCGCAAAGATCTGATGGGAAATGCGAAAATCGTGGACATTTCTCACTTCTTCTTGATGGTATTTAAACCCTTTCGACGGTCGAAAGCCATAAAATTCGGTGTTGAAAACGGTCCTCCAGACCTCATACAACAATAGACCTTTTCAAGTGCTGGAAAAGGGCCAGCGCGGCGCGTCGTGGGGCCCTGGCGCTGACGCTTCGGTATAGGAAATACCATCTGCGGCCGCACGAAGAATCCTGCGGCGCGCTGAGGCGGCACCGCGCCGCTCGTCGCCGCCGTGGCTAGCCGCGCATTGTAAATGGCACCTTAAGAGAGGTGCTTAGGATTTGGCCGCAAGCCGCCGCCACCGGCCGCGGCTAGGAAACTCGACCTTTACGAAGAAAACAAGCCCAACTTGGTCAAAATCCATGCACAAATAAAGAAGTTATGAGAGATATAGTGGGAGTGCCTATTTTCAACTTTTTCCCTATTTTTGCCTTTCTTCCTGTTTCTTGGCGAATTATTTATTTGTCTTCAATGAAAACAAATTTAAATATATTTTATTCTATTTTTGAAAATCAATTCTGGCCCTTTCTGTTTCTTTTGTCCGCATTGAGATCAGTTTCTCTTACACGGAACCAGTCGTACTCATCCCTCATTGATTCATCCCAGAATCCTTGGTAGCGTCTCTCGACACTTTTTATTTGCTAAAGAAATCTTACGCCATGTTCATCGCTTACAACACCAAGATTTGGTGGGAAAAAATCCAAATGCGAGTGGAGGAAATGGATCTTCAAAGACATGTTAACGGCTATATTGAGAGAATAAAGAAGTAAAAAGCATGTTATAATAGAAGATCGATACGAATGAAATTATTACAAATGCATTTAAATTTGTTTTCATTGAAAATAAATGCGTAATTCGCCAAGAAACAGATAGAAATGCAAAAAAAAATAGAAAAAAGTTGAAAATAGGCACTCCTACTATATCGCCCATAACTTCTTTATTTGTGCATGCATTTTGATAAAGTTGGGCTTGTTTTTTCATAAAGGTGCGTACTCTACGTAATAAATGAGAAACTGGACGTCACGTGATAATTTCTATGTCTTCCAGGCTATGTAGCGAATTTTCGATTTCAATGTCGGCCCCAAAACATTACATTTTTCTTAAGTTTCGCTCGATTCCGCCTAAACTATTGGTCCAATTGGAAAACCATGTTGGAAAGCATTGTATGCAATTTATTTACTTTTAATTTCAGAGTCGTCACCTTCAAATCGGTCAACTCTAACGCGAGATATGGTAAAAAACGTCGGGTCGTCTTTTTAAAAAATTACCAAAATATTCAGCGGGCAATATCTCAAAAACGTATCCATAGGATTTCGTCTCATGTCGATTTTTGAGTTTACGGGACCACCTTACATAAGAATTTCATAGTGGAGTCTGGGTCAAAAATAATTTTTTGGATTTTGTAATCTAGTGTAATTGACAGTTTTAGATAGCAGAAATAGCAGATATGCAGAAGTAGTTTTCTTTAAGGAACCTATCGATTGCTATACGCCAAGTTCAATTTTACTTTGGGGCACTTGTCACTATGCTTACCCGGCTGGAACATATTCAGATAAATAGGTACATGTTGTTGGTTATTACATCAATAAAGGAGCCTTTAGAAATCGTGAATGATTATTTTATTTTACCCTTTACATAGCAACACGTGGTCGTTGCTACGGATTGTAATACCGGTAAACCGTTTTACTATTTTTTTTCAGCACTAATTTAATAAATTACATATAGTAATATAGTGCGCATATGCGTTCCATAATTCCTTCGGCATCTACTACATTATCAATGAAAGAAAAACTTCAATTACTAATAAAGACGAAAAGCGAAGTATCTCATAATGAACCAACTCTGATAAAAAAAAAAAAAAAATTTGAATCAAATCATCAAAAAAGATTTGACGTATTTTCAAGAGAAAAAAGTAAGTAGAAAGTATATACAAATGCCATATGATTCCCTAATGACGACCGGACCAACAATGGTAGAATCTGAGACAGCTTTTTCCGCAGCTGGATAATATGGTACAAAAATTAGGTCGCAAGTAGGAGAACAAAATTTAGACAAATTATATTTTTATGTGCTTATTATTTAAAAAAATTGTTAAATAAAAAATATTTAATTATGTATATAGGGGAAATGTGTCTAAAACGATCCCCTTAGGGGGGTAAACACGTCACGTGACCCGGCCGATTTGGCAGGTCGGTATTACATCCGGTTTTTTCTGCACAGAAATGGTAATACCGATAGATAGGTAGGAACTGTTAGCTATTTCCATATTGTATTCTGTATGTGGTAAGAAATTCTCAGCGTTGCGTTGTACTTGTAAAAATTTAACCGGAAAGTCTGCTGGTAGTACAAACGTAGAAAATTCATTGTACATTTTAATTACTTGAAATGCGCTTATGCTTCAATATGCTACGTTGCCAGTAAGGAATTATAAGTGAAAAGAAAATATATATGAGGGGATGTCCCGAGAAAATGAAGTTTGTTAGGTTAGGTTAGGCATTTTTTTATTAGCAAAACACTGAAACAGAACCTGAAAGTAATATTCATATTATAAGGTAACTAGATTAAAGTACCCGGCGTTGCCCGGGTTTGTTATATGAATGTACATTCGCATGGTCTTCAATTTAATGCGATAATATATTTAGTATATGTGTTCCCGGCCTTCGTTGCAATGCCACTCAAAGAAAGGAAGTGTTTGTGTTTTAATTTTGTTTATTGAAGTGCTTTTGGATACACAATATTTTTTGTTTTTCCATCTGGTGCGTACACACACTTGTAGCGATTGTCCCTGTGCTTTATTAATGGTCATTGCAAATGCGAGTCGCACCGGAAACTGCAAACGTTTGAATTCGAATGGCATATCTGTCGGAATCATTGGGATGCGTGGCAACAGTACATCTTCTCCTTTAAATTTACCATTTAAAATTGTAGCTTCGATAATATTGTTCATCATCTTTTTTACTGAAAGCCTGGTACCGTTGCAAAGTCGTGGTGGATTGATGTTTCGGAGAAGAATGATAGGCACGCCAATTTTCAATGTTAAAACGTGCAGCGGCATGCCTGGCAAATCAAGTGAATTCAAGAATTCTGTTGGATAATTGATAACTTCGTCTTGATTTATGATAGTATCGATGGACTTATACGTTGTCGCTTCGCCTGGTATTTCGTTTTGAGTGCTGAAATTGATGGCATTGACATCGTTGTTTTTGGCTGCTAATATAGCACGTGCACTGAGCCACTGATGATTTTTGTAATTTTGTGCGATATTTGGGAAAACTTTGTGAATCAATTCGTCTGTGGTTGCTGTGATTTTACAGAAGTTTATTGGCAATGTGATATATTGTGTGGATTCATCGATTGCCATTTTCCCATTCCCAATATCCAACAATTGTTTTGCAAAACATTCAGCGGATTCATCATGTTGTAGTTGTACATGCATATTGGTCTTCAAAGTCGATTTCTGTACGTGTCGCCCTAAAACTGATGATTTGAGACATGCATTAAGTTCATCAGCGGGTGTTGAACGTGGTATAACTGGTATAGTTTGTCGAAAATCACCCGACAATAAAATGAGTGCACCACCGAAGAGCTGTTTATTTCCTCTCAAATCTTTTAGTGTACGATGAATCGCTTCCAATGCTTTTTTGTGGGCCATAGTACATTCCTCCCATATAATGAGTTGACATGATTTGAGTATTTTACCCATTCCAGAATTTTTGTTGATATTACATGTTGGTGTCTCAGTGATTTGCATATTTAACGGCAATTTCAGTGCTGAATGTGCTGTTCGGCCACCATCTAAAAGAGTTGCCGCAATTCCAGATGATGCGATTGCTAGTGCAATATTTTTTCGTGATCGTATGGTTGCCAAAATAAGTGAAATGAGAAAAGTTTTCCCTGTGCCTCCGGGCGCATCTAGGAAATATAATCCGCCGCTTTGGCTTGTAATTGCATGCATAATTCTGTCATACGCTATGCGTTGTTCTGGAACCAATTTCGGAAGATTCGTTTGAACAAATGTATCCAATTCGTCGACATCAAAGTGTGTTTCTCGTTGCAAATCACGATCGAAAAGGTCGTTTGCAGATCGATTCGGAGCAGCCATTCCCAATTGTATCAGTGCTTTGTTAGCGATTCCCAAACATATGTCCTCAATCAAAACCAATGCCTCATTATACACGTTTGGTGTAAATTGAATGTCCGGATTTTGATTCGTTCCACGCAAACGATGTAGGATGTCTTCATTCATGTAGTCTTTGTATTTTCCCTAAAGATCTTTTGGATTGGATGGGAAGCACGTTGTCAATATAATTGCAAATAACGTGCGTATTTGCTGTGGTTGAGCAGTATTCGATGCATCAGCGAGTGAAGTCTCCCAATGTGTATCGTTTTCAAGAAGATTTAATTCTTGGCAAGCTTCACGATAAGTGGCACATACTTTATCGTTTACTGTTCTCAATTCTTGGAAGGATGTCGGTCCACGTACATTGATTAACAGTAATCGCAAGTAGAAGCATTCTGCATTGTTTGGGTGAACAGTATACAGACGGGCTAACGTGTCGGTGGAATATAAATTGGGATGTCCTTCAACTGCTTTACCTTGCTTGCGGCGTTTATACTTTTTTGCTGATGAATTCCATGTGTAGTATGTTGGCACTTCGGAGTGAAGTAGTGTCTTTGCAAACATATCATCCCCGCACAGTAAGAAAAATGCATAAAATGAAATGCATCAAATTCATGAAAATGCATGAAATGATAAAATGCGCCATACTGCTTCATTGCTACTAATGTAGCGTCCCAGTTGATATTGGTCGATTTCATTGATAGATGCAGTTGCATTTCCCACTCCAAAAACTGCCATATCGCTTCCTTTGTTGACATATTTGCAAATGTACTTGATCGATTTCACCGAATTGCAATACTCGACATTGATGTGTGCTTTGTACGTTTTCGAGAGTAACGGTGAATACGGTACAACCCAACGATTATCGACTTCAACATTATTGTTTCGTACTTTTAAAGTGATGGATTTGCCGCCATCTTCAGTTGATTGTCGACGATAGAGTGGATATCCGTCATTGCCAGTGATAGTCTCGGCAAGTAAGTTTCTTGGGTATCGTTTCGTGCATTTTCCATCAGACATGCATGGTGAATTTTTGTTGAATAAGCCACATGGACCATGAATCATGTTTTTGGTGACGACTTCAAATAAGTCTGGATCAATGTCGACATCTGGTATTTCTGCTGAGATGACATGATCAATTTGATCTGGTGTGACTTTTTTTGCCATTCAATGGAATACATCCAACAGCGTGTCTTTCCAAAAACATGATGCTTGACAATGAAATCCATTAAAGATTTCAATTTTTGTTTGAACACACGTGCGGAAATATCATGACAATCCGATGCTGATTGTCCAGTTAACAAAAGTTCTTTTATTTCATTCCATGTAGGATTGCATGTGAATGTCATAAACAAATCTGGGCGGCCATATGCGCGAACATATGTCATTGCATCTTGTGCGTATTCATGCATGTGCCGTGGACTCCCTGTAAATGTGGCCGGCAGTATGACCATTTTTCCCAATTCATTGGGATTCACATTGCCCTCATTAATAACTGCATCACGTAAATGAATGTACTCTTCCGAACGCAACTTGGTTTGATTTAATCGAATGTAGAGGAGTCGTTCGCTTTTGATTTTCGCATACATATCGACAATGTATTGATGGCACAATTGTCGACATTTCAAGATATGATTTTCAGTGTTTTCACGAATCACCAATCGATATGAATAGTAATTCATGGCACTGACTTTCTTATTTGTTTCCAAATCTGTTTGTGGATTTCTCAATTTGATGTTGAAATAATACCCACCTTTTCTCCTTGCCAAAATAAAATCGGATATTGCAATCCGTCGTATGAGCGATGAGTTTCTGAGACTCGCTGAACATCACCATTTCTGCGATGAAGAATTATATCACGCGAGTTAAATTCTTCGCCAACTATAACGATCGCCACGTCATCAATTGTTGGTGCATTGTACTGTTTTTCGTGTTGGTCGACAGGTGTTTTATCTGCTCTAACTACAACTTTGTAGTCATCAGTTGGCATTTGTTCAAGGGCAGTTCTAAACAATCGAATTAATTCGTTGTGTTGATCGAATAAAGTTTGTAATGCAGCGACAATTTTTCGTTTAGTGTCCGTATTGAATCGACAACGTTGATCGATTTGTTCATCAGTGTTTCCCATGAAATAAATTTGAAGAAATATGTGATCTGCGTCCGGCAGTGGTAGTAGTGATCCTGCATGGTGATAAATTTGCCCTTGTACTTTGAATGTTGGCATGTAATTCTCGCGCACGATATTTGTTGCACCGAACGATGTCATTTGGAAACATGAATTGTACTTGCGTATGTTTGCCAAGAAATGTTTCGATTGGCTTGTGTCACCTGATACCAACGTTGATAATGGTTCGGGTGGTGAATGTAATTCTGGCAATTTCACGTTTCCACCTGCGCAGCACATACCAGGTGTTTCATTCTTAAATTTGAGGGCACTGCAATACACGCATAATTTTTCCATTTTTCCAATAACCACACTTGGATGAAGACAGTAATCATAATTAGCATCGTAATGGAATGCACCAAGATTTAAATCAGCGTGCAGTGTTCGTCTGAATCGAGCAGTGCGTACTCGAGCGGTTTCTAATCTTGTGTCCCGTTGCTCGTCTGTTTCAGACGAACGGGCTTGAGCAGTGCGTAATCGAATGGTTTCTATTCTTGCTTTCTGTTGCTCGTCTGTTTCTGAAGCTCGTGATGCCTTTTTCTTTCGTGCTTGAGGCGTAGATCGACCAAACGCTTTTCGTTTGGGTGGCATAATCACTTGCAAAAAGCAAAGAAAATACGTGTGATATCTATTATGTATCTAATGTCGACCGCCAGTTGGAACACAATCAACACCACTTGTTATTTCACACACGAACTGAAATGTTGTTGTTTGTATTTGAAAGGACTCGCGCGCACCCTTATATAAAAGGATTGTACTAATTCAGAAACCTTCGCGGGCGTGCGCACAACAACTCACCAAAGTTTCATCGTAATCGGATGACTGGTTTAGGAAAGCATACGGGACAAACGAACAAAACATTCGAAATACACTCATTTGTTGAAACGACTCGCGCGCCACCTATTATAAAATGGTTTTACTAATTCAGAAACCTTCGCGGGCGTGCGCACAACAACTCAGCAAAGTTTCATCGCAATCGGTTGAATGGTATAGGAACGCATGCGGGACAAACAAACAAACAAACAAACAAACATTCATTTTTATATATATAGAAGATTAAACGTCCTATGCAGAAAGCAATTATTAAACAAACATTATATATAAAATTGTGTTGATGCAATAGTGACTTTAGATTGCTATTGCTGACTCGATAGCTTTTCATCTAGAGACGCGGTAGCGTCTCGACGCCAAGTACATGTTTCGACACACTGTATATGTTGTTACGTGCCGGTTACTTTTTGGAACTCATTTCTAAATTTCTGCGAAAATTCTCATTGAATAGTCAATTCACAGATATCGACGACTGATTCAACCATCACGTGTTATGGGAACTTCCCTCAATCAATAGTCGATTGTCTGTGAAAATTCTTAATAGTTATAATTTAATTCTGCTTGAAGCCTGTCACGCCACGGCATATTCTCATGGAAGATTATTGTCAACGATCTCCAACGCCGTCGACGTTCTTAGAATGCGCGTTGTGATAAGCATTCCGAAACCTAAACATTGTAGTAGGCCACCTTATATTTTTCTTCCTTGTTAAATTTTGTTACACCATCATTGACATCTGATCCTACCATTGAGTGTTGTGGGAGTTTCCCTCGATCAATTGTCAATGATTTACAAACCAAATTATAATAGTAATTTTATATGAGCCGCTGCGCCACTGCATTCTTCCATGCGAAAATCTTCCAACACCGTCAACGTTCTTAGAACGCCGGACGCGATAACAACCTAGGCACTGAGATGCTGGGAACGTTCGAGCGACGACGGTTGGGCCCGTGTGCATGAGGTGCAGAGTCAGCAATTTTGGCGCTCTTTGTTCAAAGTCCCAAGCAGTGATACCAGATCGGGGACGGGTTTCCTCGAGAATTTCCCCCACCTCGCATGCACACTATGCAGGAGTCGCGTATGTGATCTACACGCACGTGATTGGTGCATAGTGTGCATGCGAGGTGGGGGAAACTCTCGAGGGAACCCGTCCCCGATCTGGCATCACTGGTCCCAAGTGCTCGGGCCTACCCTGCGTTCGTTCGTGGCAGTCGGCTAGCAAGTCGCGTAGTGCGCAGACGTTCTGTCCGAGGGACATTGCTATTTGTGTAAAATAGTCCTTGAGCTAGAGTTCCATCGTGAATAGTTAATACTTAACGTGGAAAGACTCAGTCCCCGTAGAGACGCGATTATAACGTTATTCATTATCTTAAATCATTATAATTTTCTCGTTCTAATAAATAAATGTTAAACCGTTACTTCAACTCCGACATAATTAAAAACTGTTAACACTATAACATCAGTGTACTGTTCGACGTATCCTGCGCTTCAACATCTTGTACCGGCGCCCAGGACTCCAGGTCGCGCAGAGAGAGAGAGAGAGAGAGAGAGAGAGAGAGCGCTCAAGCGAAAGAAAGAAGGAGAGTAATAGGTATTATAGCCTAACCATCTACGTGTACGAGGTCGGTGAGTGCTTTAGAGTACGTTACTATATATGTGAATTGTGGGCACCATTTAAATCTTTCAACCTTATAAAAATCGTTTTGTTTCTTTCGTTATCCATGTACGGAAGGGGGCAGTTGATCCAACCATTGTGTGTTACGGGAATTCTCCCTCGATAAACTGTCTTACCTTCCTTCCGCGGGTACCGCATTTTTAAATCATTTTCAATTAGAGAATGTACAAAACCAAGCACTCGCGTGATAATTGATCCATTACGTGTTACGGGGTTTTCCCGCGGTCAATTATTGTCGATTAATTATTGTCCGTCAATTGTTGTCTATCGACTGACGTTCGAGGCCGTATTCGTCGTACGCTGGCTCTAGAATCCAGTTTAGAACAACTGTAATCTCCGAAACCGCACCGAATATTGTAAAATTCTACATACCGGGATTTAACCTTGTATTGTTATTCATAACGCAAATCCATGTAAATTCCCCATTTTTGTACCACCCTTCGATTTTCCTTTTGCTATTTATTGTAATACATGGTAATATTTACTTAAATCTGTCTCATTCTGTTCGAACCTGTCTCTACCAAAGTACCACATCCCGACTGGTCAACCTGTATTGGTTGTAGCAAGTACGTATCCCAAAAACAAATATCTAAATTCATTAAGCGTTACGTGGAAGAAATTAGACACATCCGCTCGATCATTTAAAAATTAACGCCTCACGTAACAATGTCGACTGTCGCTACCGCTTATCATTTACTCGTCGCCCAGCTAATTCAACCTAACCTGAAACTTATTTCAATAATATCTCATCACGCCTGCAATATTTTCTAAATTTAAAGGCATTTTTCTTATATAAACCGCATATAAGCTTTCGAATAAGACCAATTTCAATAAAATCGGTCCACGCATGACAGAGATATCATGATATCATCTCATGTATTAGTCCGAAACGGTAAGATTTTTCTCCTTATTCTTCTTCTCCAGTCAAAATTTTTCGTCAACATAATACGTATACGCGTCACACGCACACCTTCAGCCAAAACGAAACTAACACATGTTTCGTTCTTCGTTCGTCGACTCTCGGGATTATTCGGCAGGGATCGTCATCCGAGATTGTACATACATACATACATACATACATACATATATATATATATATATATATATATATATATATATATATATACTATTTTGAATTTTATAACCTACCAAGTGCTAAGTGTCAAATAAAGTAAATTGTCCGAATTTGAAATGTCACGAGTTGTTACACTAAATAGGAGACTGAATTATTGTCTCAATTAACAAGGTAAGTTGCCAAATTTTTTTTAATAGTTTCTTATGTAGAATCGCAGACTTGGAAGTTGTTCGGAGATGGTTCGACAGAGAAGCATCTTCTTTCGCATAACTTTTTAAAATACCAGTTTCTGTACCATATGTACAAAGTAATATATATTGTAACAAATTGCATTTAAATTGTCAGATATTTATTTTTATAGCAAAAAGCTATTTTTAATTTACAGTTTTTATGTAAAGCTTATAGAAATGAAGGGGACGGAGAGGCTTGAATAAAAATGTAGGGGACACAGAGGCTTGAATAAAAATGAAGGGGACGCAGAGGCTTGGATAAAAATGAAGGGGACGCAAAGGCTTGAATAGAAATGAAGCATCTTTTTTTTCACAAGTTTCTGGAAATTTGCCAAATAAGGTAAATCGACAAAATTTGTCAAAAAACATAGCATTAAGAATTAAGAAAATTATGGCAGACTGCTTGCAATGTAGAACAAGTCACATTAGTGAAGAAAGTACGCTGAAAACACATCTCCCTTGATGCTTTTCAATCTTTTGTGTAAGACATTCATAATACTTTAATAAAATCCACAGTAGTTGCCACGCTATTCATTAATTCATTAATTTTTTAGATTCCCATTAAGAATATTTCAATTCACCAATAAACATACTAAATTAATTTTATTCCAACACCAATAAATTGTGCGTTAAAAATATTGGATCTCTTCGTTCATTTTCGCTGAATTGTTACCATTAGCATTTAAATTTCCTGCAGCAAGACTTTTTGTCATACGCTCTCACCTCCTTCGGACACATTTTGTAGTCTCTACATTTACTATAGCAAAATGCCACTCTATTTCTATATAAGTTTTATGTTCAGTTGTAACTAATGTGATATCCCACTATTTTTCGCGCGGTATTATTCTCAGAACTCTGTCATAAATCTCAAAACCACTCCACCAAAGTCCCTCAAACTCAACTCTTACCCCCTTTTCCCCAATCGCTGATCACCTTAACGATGTACCTTAGCGGTCCCCATCTCAAGATGGTCGGTACGAAACCTCCTTCGCTTATTCGCCCTACGAGGCACCAATCCCTCCTTCATACTTGAATTTAAACAAGTCCTTCGTCCCAAAAACCTCTTAAATCGAGACCACGTCTCACTCCCCTCTTTACGACTCACCGAGTCCAAGCTATTCTACCCCTTTTCCTATTAAAACTCCCAAAATCCATTCGATGGGTTGAGCATATTATTCCACAGTCATAAAAACCCCGGAAGTATAATTACGACGAATATTTGGTGTACGTGACAGAAAATGCGTCTAATAATAGACGCACCTTTGTAAAAACCCCGGAAGTCCTACTGCGACTTATTCATTAAATAGGTCAAGGCCTGTACCGCGCTTACCCCCGCGACAAACATATAAATACGAGGGGACCGAGGCAAAAGTCCTCTTTCGACACTCTCTTTCGACAGAAATCTTTCGACACCTCTTTCATTAAGAAGTTTATTTTTATCAGTGTTCATCACCATCGTAGATCCTCGTAAGCAATTACAATTACCATTTTTATATATCACTGCATATCATCATCCATATCATCTTGTCTTATTACTATTCTTTCTAATCATCATATTATTTGTATTACCAACGCTTATTGCATTTCATGATATTTTGTATTATTTCGCTTATTGCTTTATATCATTTCATTGGCTTATTTCCATGTGTTTCATGTACATATTCTTATATTGACACATTTATATATATATGTTATGTGCAAATGCTTAATGTCTAACGCATTCTCATGTTAATATTGCTATAAACATAACCAGTGCATATATTCGGGTTTCAAGCTAATAAACCTCTTTGCTTAAATCACACTTCGAACTATTGTGTATATTCTTCGGGTACAAAGACCCCAAAACCAAAACAAATTGCAGCAACAGCTGATCTCGGTTCGCGAACGCGAAAGTGCTTGCAGTGTTTACCAACGTTCTTTTTCACGGGCCGTGTACAGCCGTATGCCTAGACGGATATCGCGGAAACATTGCGTGTAACTTCTTATGTGAATGCAACGTTAAATCCAATTACCGGGCCAAACCAAAACAAGTGCTCTAACGGGTGTTCCCCGGATACCATTCGCCTTTAAACTTCCCTGGTCGATCAGTGTGCTGGGTGCAAGATTCGCGCCTGACCTCCTTCCACCCTCAGTGTGAAGGATTAAAGATTCGCGCCTGACTCCTTTCTACCCTCAGTGTGAAGGATTAAAGATTCGCGCCTGACTCCTTCTACACTCAGTGTGCTGGATTAAAGATTCGCGCCTGACTCCTTTCTACCCTCAGTGTGAAGGATTAAAGATTCGCGCCTGACTCCTTTCTACCCTCAGTGTGAAGGATTAAAGATTCGCGCCTGACTCCTTCTTCCCTCAGTGTGACGGATGCAAGATTCGCGCCTGACCTCCTTCTACCCTCAGTGTGACGGATTTAAGATTCGCGCCTAAAAGCTACCAACCCCAGTGTGTAGGATTTCACATTCTCGCCTGACTTTCTCCCCACATAGTCATCGTTCCCTAAAGACCTCCACCCGGGACGTGACACTAAAATAACTAAAATGTGGATTTTATATATATTTACAGATAATCGAAGCAGAAGATGGTGCAGTGTGATCTATGTCAGAGAAAAAATTTATGAGACTATTAAGGATCAGAAAACTAGTAATTATTAATAAATATGTATTAAAACATGTCCATAGCTTAATAAAATTGTAAATGTAGCATACAGTGTCAGAAATCTGACTCTGGCGAATGGATTTCTTAACGATAGAAGAATTAATGCGTATAAAAGTGATGTTAATACGGAAGTAAGTAAAAGTACTGAAAGCAGTCAGCTAAAGACTAATAATGTATGTACATAAGAACATATTTTTTGTAATCTTTAGTGTCTTTATCTTTTATCACTCATCTGAGTTTTATTCCTTAACGAAGTGTTCAGTTATGTAATTTATGAATTTAACAATGACGGCATATCTTAAGATTCCTAATAAAATGATATGAAGCGTGTCACCATTTTCGACAGTTAGAAACTTATTTATTAAAAAGATGTCACTGGAATATCCGAACGGAGTTTGAGGTTGGGATGTGCGAAGGGAAAGACCATCTGTCAAGAAGGGAGGGATAAGACGAGCAAAGAGTAGTGAAATTAGCAAGGGGAGAAGAGTCGGAGGGTAGGAGGCGAAAGCAGGGGAGAGGATCCCTCTCAGCGGAGTAAAGGACTTCCTGGGATATGCGGGAGAAGGTCTGGAGGAGATGAAGAGGATCATCAAGGAAGGGGAAAGGAAGGAAGAAGAGAGGAGGAGGAAAGGGGGGCTGATAACAGGGGTCTAGTCGGGGAAGGATACCAAAAATAAAGTGCAAAGAACGTAAAGGGAAGTAGAGTAAAATAACATAGCACAAAGAGTTTAAGTGTTAATTTTGATTGTTTATTAAATAATTTTTATCATATCATATATCATTGAGGGCCGCCGCGACCACGGGCATGGTATAGGCCACGGCCACGGCCACGGGCACGAGCACGGCCACGGCCACGGTACTGCGACACCACCAAGTCGCGGAGGGTTACGGTCTGGGCCTGCAGACTGTTCGCTTGCGTGCGAACAGCCCGCAGGATGGCCCATTGTTGCTGATTGCCCTTACCCTCACTCCGTTTCTCTGGTGGTGGGCCACACGTTCTCCTGTAATTAGTAAAAAAAATGAATTTATTAGTAAAATGTTTTTTAATTAAAAGACCTTTTCAACGTTTAGATATAAGCTAAAATGAACAATTTTTACAGTGTTTAAAGATAAAAAGATATCTAATTAAAGATCAGAATTAATATCTTTTCTCGTGAAAACGTCCGGAAATTTTGTTAAAACACTGCGGCACAAGATATATACTATATAATGTTATCCATAATGAAAAAAATTGTTTATTTAGACCTGTTTCCAAGCATTCTAAAAGTATGTAACTCCTTAAAATGTGTATGTCTGTATTTACCGTTTGCCGTGGCCGACCTCTCTCTATGTGGTGATGGTGGTGGTGGTGGTAGTGGTGGTGGTGGTGGTAGCGGCGGTAGTGATGGTGGTGGCGGTGGCTGATATGGTGGAGGAATATCTATTGACATGTCATCCTCCGAATCTGGAAAAATAAATTTGAATAAGTGAATATAAATTGTTATTATTTGACTTTTCTATAAGTTAATAAAACTTACCATATAAATCAGGTTCCTCCGCTTTTCTCTACAAAAATTAATATAAACAATTAATTAGTAAAAGAAATGAAAAGTTCATAAAAGTGGCGTATGATAGGAGAAAGATTTACATGTAGCGCAAGGATACGTATTGTTAATTTGCAAATTGGAAATTAGGAAATATAAAAGTTTGAAAATTGAAATAGTGTATAATGCGAAATTATAAAAAATACATTACATTACATATTGACATATAATTTTCCGAATCTGGAAAAATAAATTTGAATAAGTGAATATAAATTGTTATTATTTAACTTTTCTATAAGTTAATAAAACTTACCATGTGAAAGGAGTTCCTCCGCTCTTCTCTACAAAAATTAATATAAACAATTAATTAGTAAAAGAAAAAATCAAAAGTTCAGAAAAGTGGCGTATGATAGGAAAAAGATATACATGTAGCGCAAGGATACGTATTGTTCAATTGCAAATTGGAAATTAGGAAATATAAAAATTTGAAAATTGAAATAGTGTATAATGCGAAATTATAAAAAATACATTACATTACATTACAGAATATGTTTCTTCTTATTATTTCATGAGGTTTTCCATTATTTAATCATAAAAAAACTGTAACGTATTATAACTTTATTTTGTGAACGATTCGCACTTATAACTAGTAGTAAAACAAGAAGATATTAGACACGTTGAAGCATATTATAATTTATAACACCAACGATTATAAATATCAAACCTATCTGTCTGAGTTGAACGTAAACGAACATGTAAAGTACAACATTTTAAAAGTCTTTGGTAGAGACTTTGTCTATGTTACCTATCAGTGTATGTAGACCGTAACTGTATAGCAAGTAATACAACAAGAAGATATTAAACACGTTGAAGCGTATTCTAATTTGTGATGCCAGCGATTAGAAATATGAAACACATCTGAGTTAAAATATGCTTCTATATATCCAATATGTTCTTGTTGTATTACTTGTTATACAGTTACGGTCTACACCCACTGATACTTAACATAGGCAAAGTGCCTATCAAAGACTTTTATAATGTTATAGTTTACATGTTCATTTACGTTCAACTCAGATATGTTTGATATTTATAATCGTTGGTGTTATAAGTGAGAATATGCTTCAACGTGTCTAATATCTTCTTGTTTTACTACTAGTTATAAGTGCGAATCGTTCATAAAATAAAGTTATATAAAGTTATAATACATTACAGTTTTTTGTATGATTAAATAATGGAAAAGCTCGTGAAGTAATAAGAAGAAACATATTCTGTAATGTAATGTAATGTAATTTTTATAATTTCGCATTATACACTATTTCAATTTCCAAATTTTCATATTTTCTAATTTCCAATTTGCAATTGAACAATATGTATCCTTGCGCTAGATGTATGACTATCAGAATTTAAGTGACGAAAAAATCACACGAATTACGAATATAATAAATTTCTCACGAATGAAACTAACGATAAATGTAAATCTCATGAATATCTCACGAATAAAACTAACGAATACAGATAACCGGGCTATAGTATATGAATATCGATATCGATAGCTCTGCTATGAATATATGAATAGTATTTTTTTATTACTTACATTTTCAGCCATTATTATATATGTCTTCTCTACTTGTAGTCACGATCGAGAATGGGCTTTCTCGCCACGTGCAACGATGAGGCGAGCTCCTCCGCTGCTCTTTTGTTTTTTAAGGAGCCCGCTTTTGGCATAGATACGGACACATTCTGCCGCGGGCTCTTTGAATTGTTGATTTTTAAGCCGGGAATCTAACAAGGGGACGCCACGAATGTGGAAATCGCTTTTGGAACAATAGTATATATACATATGGGGGTAGTAGTATTCATGTAGTATGAAAATACCATTTCGGCTATTTGTCGAATAGGTTAACAATTTTTCCCGTGGAAATATATTTTGTGGATATTACGAATTATATAGTACGTTACATATTTATTACTTTACGCAAATTTTAATGTTAAAAATACGGCTATTTTAAAGGCTATCCCACTTTACTTGCTCGACAATTGCAGGCGTCACACATTCTGGACAGGAGTCGGAACACCTGTCTATTACACCGTGGTCACGGCGTCCGAAAATTCTTCCTCATTTCCTTGCATGTAAGTGTGCTTCATTATTATTAATTAAGATGTACGCATAATGAAACGAACATATTTTCAACGAATCGAAATTGTTTCATTACATGTGTAAAATAATAGTGTGCGCAGATTTTTGATAACCTATTTGTTTATTTAAATGTGCATCCTTTTAGTTACAAGTCCCTTGGAAGGAAATTCAATTCTTCTCGTCAGTAGGAGAAGCAAAAGAGAAAATATTATATTTGGTAAGTGACGTTTACATATATATATAATAATAATACGTATGATATTATTTTAGTGTTTATTACAAATTTTTCGTTTTTTGCAGGTTGGAATATTCCACAAAAAAGTAAAGTACACTCGCTGAGCTGCTTTGCGCCTTTCCGAGTATATTAAGCTTTACTGGCTGCATCGCGCCTTATCTTATTATTATATTATAACATAACTCGATAGGTTGCATTGCGCCGTGTCTCGAGTATAACAACTTCCAAAAAAAGTTGGGCGTCCGCGATCGCATAATCGCCACGCTTATATATATTATTGTACTATATATAGTGTACTAGAAATATAAAATAAAAATATAATTGTCATGTCTGTAATTAATAGTATTAATATCTTACCCCTCAGTTTTAATAATATGCAAATTCTCAGTAGAGGTGAATGGTTATCAGATGATCATATCGAATATTTTCATAAATTATTACAAGCTAATTCTAATTATAAACCACGCGACACATGGAGAATTCAATTGCCTGATACAATTCAAGCAGTTCCTGAAAATCAGGATCACATACAGATTTTGCACCAAAGCGAAAAATTGGGAAACAATTTAGGGGGACATTGGGCGTTGTAGCTTCTATAAACATGATGAAAGAAGAGTTTATATTTATGATTCTTTTAATACCTCGAAGTTGCATAGTCATCATAAAATTTTTCTGCAGAAGTTATACCCTTTTTTGAACAAACATGGCGGTGCAATTGACGAAAAATTTATTGAATTTCCACGTGTACAATCTCAACCTAATTGTCGGGATTATGGAGTTTTTGCGATTGCATTTGCTGTCTCGTTATTATTCAATATATTACCAGACAAAGTAACGTACAAACATGCGTTGATGCGTCAACATTTGATCCAAATGTTTCGATCTAATCGTATCGAACATTTTCCAAGCAACCAGAATCAACAGCAACACGTTGTGTGCACGAATATGAATCTACAATTGGTAATAAAATTAATAAAAATCCCTCTTGTCGAAATGATCCCCCATTTAAAATTGGTCAAATTGATATTACTAATGAAAAAGATGAAATAACCCCAGTTCAAAATGTACCACTTCGTGACAAAGAAGTCACTACACATATAAAAAATACAATTTAGACAGATCCATCATTGGTTTCTAAGTCAAAAATCAGCAATGTGTACCTACCAAGTAATAGGACAGAATACATGTCTAATTATTATAAAAAACATGAAGAGGAAATTAATCTAAAAAGAAGAGCTGTTTATAAAGCAAAGAAAGGGAGTGTAATATGAAAAAAAAGCAAAGATTGTAAAAAAAGGGTGAAAGGCAAAAAACTTTCTAATTATGAATATTATAAAGCACACAAAGAAGGTATAATAAAAAAGAAAAAATGCAGTATGGCGCAAATAAAAAAGTGAAATGTAGAAAGGGAAAAAATTACTATGAGTTAAATAGAGAAGGTATAATCAAAAAGGCAAAAGTGCATTATGCCGCAAATAAAGAAGTGATATGCGGAAAACGGAAAAATTATTATCAGCTAAATAAAGAAGGTATAGTTAAAAAAGCTAAAGTGCATTATGACGCAAATAAAGAAGTGAATTGCGGAAAGAAAAAAAATTATTATCAGCTAAATAAAGAAGTTACAGTATTGTCTCCGTATGTGCTCTGTTTGGTGTACACGATAGGTGTTCGTCGCTACCCCCACCAGTTCTGTCTCACTCTTGTCCGGCGAAGGCAAGAGCGAGATGGAACGAGAGCGAGCGAGAGCCACTGAAAGCGAGCGAGGACGGTACGAGACAGACGACGCGTTGATGTTTTGTCTCCCTCCGTCTTTTGAGCACCGTGACACTCCGTCCTTTGCGTGCGCGACGAGCGTGCGCGATGGTCGCAAGCACTTAAGTGAGCACGGGAACCGCATCGCAAAATCGTGACGCAGGCCCGGCTCAAGCCTTTTTTGCGCCCTAAGCGAACTTGTCAAATTGCGCCCTTTATTATAATACATTTATTTGAGATTATTTATGACTTTACTCTGCAAAATTAGGCGACTGCCTAGGGCGGAAAGTCGACAAGAGGTGCAAAATGATATTTTCATTACTAGTATTGTAGAAAATAAACTTTAAAATTAAATATTACAAGTTGTACTATAAGTGGATTAAACTACGAATACAAATTCAGAGTAAGCTTATCAATAATCTCAAATAAATGTATTATAATAAAAGGCGTAATTTGGCAAGTTCGCCTAGGGCGCAAAAAAGACTCGTGCCGTGCCTGGCTATCTGACCGTGGCGCGCATGCGTCGAGCAGTCACGATTCCATCTGAGTGCTCGTACCCGTCGCGCACGCAAAGCGTTCCATCTCACTCCCCCCTTCGGCCAGAAAGGAGCGAGAAACGAACACTCGGAATTAGGGATCTGTTCACGATAGGAGTTCAACGCCGGTCCCGACCAGCGAGCACATACGGAGACAATACTGTATATCCAAAAAGCGAAAAGTATATTATGATGAAATACGTAAAGAAGATGATTATAATGAAGTAGCGAAACGACGTGCTGCTCTGAAAATACTAAAAAAGTATCGTTATATTGCTGTAACAAATAACAATATAGCAACCAAAAATAACAAAGAAACTTATATTAAAAATCTTTCAAAAATTATTAGCATGCCGTCCGGAGGAGCAAGTAGATTGGAAGCTGAGCGTATAATAAAATGGTGTTTTCATATTAGGCAAAAGTACATTTTGAAAATGAGGAAACTGTTGAAAGATTGTAAACAAAAAGTGGAAGTTTCCTTAACGCGCGCAGCAGAATGTTTAGACGTTGATGACAGGATTAATGCTTTGCGTGGACAATCCGGACATACATCTTCTTCAGAATCATATTTTGCGGAAAGTTCGTACCATACTTTCACTGGTTCTGAATCAATCATACTGAATTCGGAAGGGAAAGCTATAAACGTTTTACCTCTATTGCAAACGAAGAATACGACAAAAGCATGGCATTGCAGTTATCTTTGTAAAACAAAAGATGTTGAAATTCTGAATAATTTACAGGATTTCTTCAAACGATTGTTAGAATGCTCATTAAAAAAGGTACATAAGTTGAACAACCATATCAGTAGCTGTTCTAATAAAGTGCATGCTGAAAAAGTTGGTCATTCTCATGGTTGTTACATAAACCCTAAACTATGTAAGTCCAATTTTTTAGCCATTGAGATTTTGGAGAATGGTATACAAAATAGCGAGCATTTATAAAGACCAATTACATAACTTAGACAAAGCCTTAAACGATAATGACCTTGAAACACTTGAACGAATAACACTGCAAGCTCGGAAAGAAGCTGAAGCGTTACAAAAAAATAATACTGACATAAGCTGTAACAAAGAAGAGATTATATCTCGATATTATTTAGCATTTAGAGCTTTCACAAAGCGGTCTATGGACACACCACGTATTCCGTGTGTTTCCTGCGAGAAACTCTGTTTTAAAAGAGAGGTTATTAAGTTTGATATTTCTAAAAGAACATATAAGGGAAATGTAATGCAAACATTGTTAAATCATATTGGATACAAAGTTGGTGACATGCATTTTATTTGCCGATATTGTCACGATAAAATTCGCAACGATTCCATACCACCAAAATATATTTTAAATAAGCTTGATGTACGTTCAGTTCTAGAAATAGCAGTGTTGAACGATTACGAACGAATTCTCATTCAAAGAGCTAAACCGTTTCAAACGATTGTGAGAATGGATACAGTAATGCGTAAAAATATGCCACATAAACATATGTTTCCAAAAGTAAAGGGAAGAACATTTCACCTTCCTTTGCCATTACAAGAAAATTTAAAAAAATTTGTCCTGCGACTGAACCTTTAAATCAAAATCATGAATTATACATATTGGTGCGGGGCGTTCCAACAAAGTCTAAAATAGTTTGGGAAAAGTTAGTTGACTTGAAGAAAGTATGGAATGCCTTAGTATGGTTGAAAGCCAATAATCCTCTATACTCAGAAATTGTTTTACCACAATCGCACGATTTATTGCTGAGTGCCAAATTACCAGATACAGAATTTCAAGAAGAAGTTGTTGCCAATGATAATAATAACGAATCTATCGAGGACATTGGAGGTGAAACACTTAATATCGATGAAAACAACAAACGTGCATTATTGACGCAAATGTCACAATCTGATTCATATTATGAGCAGTTTACGATTTATCCAATGTATGACAAAAGGGTTAATGAATCTGCTACCGCACTCTATCAAATGCTTAAAGTTCATGACGTTCCGTTGGGCCATCGTGCTGAACACTTAGATGCGAAATGTTTCCCAGATTTATATCCTTATGGGGTGAACGGACAGCCTGAAGAAAGATTGGTTCGTTTGACTGATCATGAATTCATTAAGTGGAAACTGATGTCCAACCAGTTACAATTTCGATTGAGCATGCAATATATTTTTCATTTATTACACGATACCAATATGCGGCAATTGAACGTTGGAATTTTTCACAAAATGAACGTCGTAAATCCACGTGAAAAATACACAGCTGCTGGTTTTCTAGAGCAACTCTCTAAAGATAAGCTACAAACGAACTTGAACACTATATTTTCCAGATTACGTAATACAGCGCAGTATTGGCGAAAACCGAGAAATGATTTGAACTGTATGATAAACCATTATGGACCAGCTACATGGTTCCTCACGCTCAGTCCAAGTGAGTGGCTATGGACAGATTTAATAGAATATCTTCTTGAAGTAAACGGCCCATCGGTGGCTAAAATGTCCCCGAACGAACTCATTGCTTCTGATCCCGTTTCAACTGCTCGATTTATAGATAATGCATTCCACGCTATGCTGGATTTCATTTGTTCGCCGGACAATCCGATTGGCAAGGTCACTCATTATTTTTGGCGCAGAGAATATCAAAGCAGGGGATCACAACATTTTCATCTTTTAATTTGGATTGAAGATGCTCCTATAATCGATAAATCTTCGAAGGAAGATGTAGCATGATTTATTAAGAAATACGTCACTTGCAGATTGCCATCACCGCATGTGTCGCCAGAATTATATAGTCGTGTAATTGCATATCAAATGCGTAAATGCAATAGTTACTGTCTACGCAACAAAAATAACTAAAAATTCCTTCTGTAAAGTATGTAGGTTTTCATTTCCACGTCCAGTTACAGATAATAAGGGATGTGGCTGTTTCTATAGGTGCTAGAAAACAATTGAAAGCAAAAGGCAGACTCTATGATCTTCCACGGTCAATAAAGGAACTCCGTATCAATGATTATAATGCTCCCGTTCTCACGATTTGGAGAGGTAACATGGATATTCAATATATTGGGGAAAATACAGGGTTGGTAACATGTTACTGTACTAAGTACGTGTCAAAGCCGGAAAAAAGTTACGCTACGGACACTATGGCAGCAATGGATTCTACTAAGTCATTGGCTAGTCTTCTGTGCAACCTTGGAACCCTAGAAACGCATGTTAAATCATAGAGAATGTGGAGCACCTGAATGCGCTGATACTCTTTTAGAATTATCATTACATGGCACTGACTCCAGTACTACTATTAGATGGTTAGATGTAAATATACTGAGAAGTAGGAAATTGAAAACTCGCAAAGAGATTGAGGATCTGGAAGGTGAATCCACAGACATATTTTGTCCATCCCTCATAGATGATCACTATCCTAACAGACCTAAGGAATTAGAAACTATGCATCTGTACGATTTTGCTATGTGGTATGACGTTACTAACATTAGACCGTCTGAAAAGACTGAATATTATGAAATCTGTGCATCTTTGTTTTTGAAAAAAAAAGGCAAAGAGGGTATCTTATCAATCATTATAAGTACAATGTTCAAACCCAACCTGAGAATTATTATTTCTCATTATTATTATCATTCCAACCATGGAGAAACACCGACGAATTGAAAAATGGATTTAACACATATACGGAAGCATTTTTGTCGCTAGAATCACAATTGACAGAGGCAGTTCAGTATCGCGAACAAATAACGGATATTCAAGAAGCGCGTGATCATATAAAGGAAGAAATTGAAAAGAACGTGCTGAATACTGTAGAACAAGAAGAAAATGATCAAGGCGATCACCCATTAGAGTGTGTTCCCGTTGAAACTGTTGGTGCCATGAAAGATTTTAAAGACGCGGGAAACAAATTTGACTGTATTGATCTTCAAGAAATGATTTCGGAATTGAACCATGATCAGAAGCGGATATTTGATCCAGTTACTAAGTCCTTGACGTCCTTGACGATAACATTCTCAGACTTTATGTGAGTGGAGAAGGCGACACTGGGAAAAGTTTTTTCATAAAAACTATCAGACACTGGATCAAGCAGATTATCGGAAAAGACACAGCAGTAACTGCTCCTACTGGAATCGCAGGTTTTAATATCGAAGGTCTTACCATACGCCGATTATTTCAATTACCTGTAGAACATGGGCATACAGCCCAGTATAGGCAACTTAGCGATGCAGCCCTTCAAATTGTACGAGATCAACTCAAAAATGTTGCTTTAGTAATCATCGATGAAATTTCGATGGTTTCTAACGTAACTTTCCTGTACATACATTTGCGACTTACAGAAATATTTGATACTGCAGATTCCGATGATGCTTGGTTCGGAAAAATACCTATTCTGCTATTTGGTGACTTACTACATTTCCTCCTGTTCACGAAGAACCTGCTTTTATACAATTATCCAATAAGAGTATGGAGAAAAATGTTGGAGGATTAGATTCTTATAATTTATGGTCTGCCTTGTTTAGCTATGACGAATTGACAATAAACATGCGACAGCAAGGTGATAATATTTACAAAGAGATCTTGTCGAGAATTCGCACCGGAGTAGTGACCGATTCGGATACAAAGCTTTTAGAATCGAGGAAATTAAATGTCAAAGCGACAAATTGTAATGATCGATTAAAGGAATTAAGTGATTACATGCTTAATGTGGGATCTAATACGGCGTGTTTACTTCCCACATGTGTACAGTGTGATGTTTTGAATGCTGCAATGCTGAGTCGATTTCCGTCCGAAGAAATCCATTTGATTGCTCATGATACAATGAACTGTGCACCGTACTTGAAAAAAAAGGTGTCAAAGGTACTAAACAATAATGACGATGATAGCTCCCGAACGGCGGGACTTGCAAGAGTCGTAATTGTTAAAGTAGGAGTGCAAATCATGATTAGAAGAAATATTGATGTTACACTAGGTCTTGTCAACGGTACCATTGCTAAACTTGTTTCAGTTACACGAGGTGTTGATAATGACGTTGAAAAATTGAAAATTATATTACCCACGGGGCAAGAACATATGATAGAACGGGTAAGTGTTAAATTTGAAGTAATGAATAGACCGTTAGTTATTAGAAAACAATTTCCGATTTGCCTTAGCTATGGTATAACTATTCACAAAAGTCAAGGACTAAGCTTGCAGAATGCTGTCATAGAAGCAGGTAATTCAATATTTACTTGCGGACAAATTTACGTTGCTCTTTCTCGGGTGACCACATTACAAGGACTGTATCTTATCAATTATGATCCATTTTCCGTAAAGGCATAAGAATCGGCTATAATAGAGTATAATAGATTGCGAAAAACATATAGACCTGATCTTATGACTATTTCAATTTCTAAAAACTGCGTTCTCAATGTTCGTGATGCTGTTTGGGCAGTACCTAATTATAATGTATCCGAATGTCAGAATACTAATGATCACATCATGGATACCATTCAATACTACGTAAGAGGTCTCCCGAATTCTGATGGTGTCTTGTTATGCGAATGCCACAATCCAATGTATCTTATATTGTTCATCCATAAGAGAAAACTTATTTTCGACTGAAAAAGCTGATCATATTATAAAAGTCTTTATGGACCAATATAAATCGGATCAAAATCCAAACATAATATCATTACGGCAATTCGCAGGAGAAAAATACGCTAACAATCAGCTACATGATGCAGCTGAGTTTATTACCTCTCTTTGTGATCATGAGATTCTTATTAAGAATGCAGTACAACATGAGATTACAACGGTATTAAGATGTTTAAAGTGTAATTACACAAGTACTACTAACAGTACAAATTGTGTGGTACATCTTGCACTGCCCAAGATGTTAAAGAAAAAATCATTTGAATTTCAAGATATAATAAAATACAATTTCACACGATGGAAGAATGTGAAAGATCCCTGCAATAATTGTGATAATTCAAATTCAAACACAATGAAGAAAATCGATATAACTGCTTCCAAACTAATGCTTATTGCAAATTTACATTTGTTCGATCACGATAATAGTGAAACGACGAAAGTGGAAAATTTCTACATCAAAGCAATACCTACTACTAGAATACAATTGGTAGATAAGTGTTATAAACTTAAGGCTGCGATTTTCCACCACGGTAAAAGTATTGCCGATGGTCATTACACGGGTATGGTAAGGGGTAAAGGCACAACGTGGGTATACGTTGATGATTTACGAGTAGAAAAACAAGCTTGGCCACAAAATGCTAAAAATGCATACATATTTTTCTTCGAAAGGTGTTAATTGTGGTCGTTATTACACTTCTATGATAAATACGTTCAGCGTCATAAGCTGATTCGCGCACCATGTATTGTACACAAAATACTATACATATAATACATATAGATTGGCAATGCGGTGCACATGGTTTCTTTTCGTAGTTGTTAAACTTACGCAGAATTTATAGAATTTATCCTTAATTCTGTCCCGTGATAATTTGTAAGTTATAAAATAATAGTAAAAATTAATTGAAGTCATTCCCTATGCAAATTATCTTTGTAAAAAGAAGTGAGATCCCCATAAAAAACTTCAAAAAAGTAAAAAAATACGCCAAGTACATGAAAAAGTCGAGGACGGAAATGAGTATACATGAAAATACAAATACATAAAAATAAAAAAAATCACAAAAAATAGAAGATAATAATACAAATAAATAAAAAAAAGAAGATAATATAAATCACAAAAAAATATACAATATAAAAAAAGATGTGAAATCAAAATGAGCTGCAAGTACATAAAGGTGCTTTCCAACTGCGCTTAAGATGACACAACTACATATACACAGCTAAAATGCTGTGTTCATACATTTCATGACTCATATTGCGGACATTTTAATTAACCCATCAAAAAGAATCCCATTTAAAAACATTGTCGTAAATTAATTAATAGCTTTACAAAATTAATGATATACAAAAATTGCGGTAATTATAACAATGACTATTTATACAAAGAAAAAATGTATTATATAATATTAAGCAGATATATTTTTATACAAATAAATATTTTAATACGAATAAATATTTTATTTAAAATACTTGGCGCTGCGAAACCGAAAAAATGTTAATTGTCTTAGTATTAATTAATAATTTACAATAATTCCGTTACAATCGAAAATACATAAACATATACATATACATATTAGAAACGCAGTCAGATTTATTCTACATATATTTAATTCTAATATCATACGTAGCATATGCACATACACACATTCACGAACGAACGCACAAGAAAGAAAGAAAAAGATTATTGCAATTTATACATATTTATTCAGTTTAGCAACACCAATTCGGTTTCGCAGCGCCAAGTATTTTGAATAAAGTATTTATTCGTATTAAAATATTTATTTGCATAAAAATATATCTGCTTAATATTATGTAATACATTTTTTTCTTTGTATAAATAGTCATTGTTATAATTGGCGCAATTTTTGTATATCATTAATTTTGTAAAGCTATTAATTAATTTACGACTGTAGCCTTTTGGATTGCAAGGAATATGGATATTTCTGGACAGACAAGATTTATTCAGATTAGGAAGGAATACATGGTTTGATTGACAGGATGGGGCTACAAATTTCGAAGGTCAGACGTTGCGTCTCGATGTATTTATACAATTTTCAAAGATACTATTGTGCAAACGGCACTTGACTTTACTCTAATGAGGCGTCTAGGAGTTACTCTGTACTCTCCCGTTCGATTGGCGTCCAGGTATTGTCGCCGAACTCTCCACATCGAACAGGCGTCCAGGAATGTTCCCCCGTACTCTCCTCTCTACGTTAACGAGGCGTCCAGGAGTTCCTCTGTACTCTCCTGTTCGGTTGGCGTCCAGGTATTGTCGCCGAACTCTCCATACCGAACAGGCGTCCAGGCATATTCTCCCGTACTCTCCTCTCTTTTCTAATGAGATGCTCTGTACTCTCTCGACCGATAGGCGTCCAGGTATTATCGCCGTACTCTCCATATCGGTCGAGCGTCCAGGAACAGACTCTAGTGCCTAGTCCCTCCAGCAGGCGTCCAGGTATTATCGCCGAACTCTCCTGCCGGAGTCCCTAAGCTGTCTGAGAGCGGCCGTGTGTCGTACCTCGTCCTCTCTCTCAGAACAGCGAAGAAGGAAATGCCATTGCGGGCCTCTAATTTATACCCAATTGTTGGTATCCGCGGCCGCAGAAATCAACAGATGCGTTGTCAAGCGCGAGCCTCGCGAGACGTGGTCCCGCGCCCGCACGTCTCTCCTCACGGGCGGCCTACAAGCGTGTTCTCGAAACGTCTCGATGGTCAGCGTTTCTCAAACTTCCTTTTCTGCATGCTACACTACAATGTTTTTAAATGGGATTCTTTTTGATGGGTTAATTAAAATGTCCGCGATATGAGTCATGAAATGTATGAACACAGCATTTTAGCTGTGTATATGTAGTTGTGTCATCTTAAGCGCAGTTGGAAAGTCCCTTTATGTACTTGCAGCTCATTTTGATTTCACATCTTTTTTTATATTGTATATTTTTTGTAATTTATATTATCTTTTTTTTTATTTATTTGTATTATTATCTTCTATTTCTTGTGATTTTTTTTATTTTCATGTATTTGTATTTTCATGTATACTCTTTTCCGTCCTCGACTTTTTCATGTATATGCGTTACTACGATGCGCTACTGCGATGTTGTCATCGATTATACAGAAACAGAATTTGTTTATTTTTCATCGTATCATTATGAAAGTGACATACAAATGGATTTCTGGCATTCTCCCGATTAAATTGACAGAAAATAATTTAAATTGATTTATTTTTAAGGAAACGGGCTTTCAATTCTGCAAACAAATTTTCACATAATTTCCTTAATTATGGCCCGAATAATCCCATTTTTGGGACCAATTTGATCGAGAAAACATGAGGAATTGATTGACGTCATTTTTGCAAAGATCTGATTAGAAATGCAGAACTGCAGATTTGTCACTGCTTAGTGCGCAACATTCTATGGCCCCGCTGGTTTCGAGCGTCGAAACCCACGAAACTCAGCGAGACACATAATTGTTGACAAGCATCGCGTTTGACGAATCTAGCTAGAGAATCACCCCCTATAAATGCTAAGAAACGATAGTGTGAATTGGCGTCCGTTTCAACTGCACATTGACAATATCGTATTAATGAATTAGAAAATAAAAGAATTGGTCAATTAGTTAAAATTAATAAACTGTGCATGATTTTAATGACGCCTAATTTAATTGCACTTACAAACTTAATTACTAATTGTAATTAAAAGAATACTTTTTGACGTGGAGCATGAAACTGCGCACGCAAATGGTTGGGCCCATATTGTCGGGAAAGACCTACCCACCCCACTGTTTTGCTTTCTCGCTGCAAGCGAGGATCTTCGGGCCCCAGTAGACCACCCGTTGACAGCCTAGAGCAATAAAATTGACGGGTCAGATAAAATGTTCATGTTTTTAATAACTGTTGATGAAAGTATTACCAATGGAGTTTTTAGGGTTTCTCGATGAAAATGATGCCAAAAATGGAGCAATTCGGTCCATTTTTAGTGAACGTAGTGTGTGTCCTAATCATGTATTCATAAGAAAAAATAGACCGAATTGCTTCCCGCCTTGACTCATTTTCGTGGACATAAACTCACCAATTCATCGGTGGTAACACTTTTATTAAGGTGTAATGAGAAATGTGAACATTTCATATTCAGTACTGGATGACTCAAGTTCCTGTCGATCGAGGGCGGGTTCCCAAATTTATTTGGGAAACCCATGTCGCGTCATTCGTGACACCTACTGGCGAACAGATATATGTATGTATGTACGAGAAGAAGCAATACTATTTCCCGATGACTTGAAGCGACATTTCAATAGGTAAATGCATGAAACTCTGGGATCAGGAATTCCCAACGAGGTGATGCATATGTAAGAACTGGCGAAATTCAACAATAGTCCGTCGTCTAAATTTTACAATTAAAGTATTTATTTGACGTTAATATAAAGTTTGTCAGCAAAGTCTTTCTCGATTTGAGTTCTATAGAAGACTGACTTTTCTTCGCCATGGAAAGTCCCCTAGTGTCCTTCCGGCTGGCAATACTGCGACTCGCTCGGTTTCGTGGGTTTCGACCCTCGATCCCAGCGGGCCATACAATGTTGCGCACTAAGCAGTGACAAATCTGCAGTTCTGCATTTCTAATCAGATCTTTGCGAAAATGACGTCAATCGATTCCTCATGTTTTCTCGATCAAACTGGCCCCAAAAATGGTATTATTTGCACTATAAGTAAGGAAATTTCGTGAAAATTTGTTTGTAGAATTGAAAGCCCGTTTCGTTAAAAATAGTCCGATTTAAATTATTTTCTGTCAATTTAATCGGGAGAATGCCAGGAATCCATTTGTGTGTCACTTTCATATTGATACGATGAAAAAGAAACAAATTCTGTTTCTGTATAATCGATGACACATCGCCAAGCAACGGCGATCTCGCGCGGCTCGGGCTATAAAGGTTCTCGTCGGTTATTCGAGCTTCTAACAGTTTCTAAGGTCGTATTTAGATGTATTGGCCGGTGAGTTTCGTAACGCGTATTCTCCCACCATACCGCTTGCCTGCCTTGGTGCTTATTTGCTCAACGTTTTCTGGCTCGCTCTCGCCTTCGCAGAACAAGAGTGAGCCAAAAGTGGTGGTGATAACGCCAAGATCCTGACATGTAGGCCAAACCGAGTTCTTAGCGTAGAAATACATACATCAGAATAGGTGTGCATACTTTTGTGACGTCCCACTATTTTTCGCGCGGTATTATTTCAAGTGTCCCTCATAAATTACTCCACAACTCTACCAAAATCCCTCAAATTCAGGTCTTACACCTTTTCTCCAATCACTCATCATTTTGACGATGTACCTTAGCGGTCCCCATCTCAAGATGGTCAACTACGAAAACTCCTTCCCCCTCTTCGCCCTACGAGGCATGATCTCCTCCCTCATATCTAATTTTAAACAAGTCCCTCGTCCCAAAAAACCCTCTTAATTCGAGACCACGTCTCACCCCCTCTCTACGACCCTCCAAATCAAAGCCACCCTCATCCCTCTGCAGTCAAAACACCCAAAATCCATCAGATGGGTTGAGTGTTCCCTTTTCAGAGCCCAAATAAAAACCCCGGAAGTCCTATTGTAACACATATTTCGCGCATGAGTGATCAACACGTTCTAATTATAGATGCATATTTCGAACATGAGTCATGGTGCATACCGTGCATACCCCTCATACCTGACATTCCTGTAAATCATATAAATACAAGGGCCCGAGGGACCGGAGCTCTCTTCTACGGAAACTCTTTTACGGAAATACTCCCGTGAAGCTTAAATATATATACACACACCTTTAAACTAAATTCATTGAACAACGAATAATCTATCTACGGCAACTACCGTAAGCAATTACGACTAATTATTGTTATACGGCATATCATCTCCATATATATATATCTTTTGTATTGTTAACGCTTATTGCTTTTCATATTATTAGCATTACTAACGCTCATTGCTTTATATCATTTTATATTGTTAACGCTACTTGATTTATATTATTATTTCGCTAACGGATTCATATCGTTATCTTACCTAACGCTTATTGATTCATATTATCATTTTGCTATCGCTCATTGACTTATATTGTTAGCGTAGCAAATTCCAATTATTTTTCATACTATTATCTTTCGCTTATACTCATGTATTTCATGTTCATACACATATATTGCTATTAATTACCATTTATATAAATGTTTATGTGCTAATGCTTAACGTCCAACGCATTATTATAAAACCTAATCACTATCGCATTAACAGTGCATGGAATATTTTTGTGCTTCAAATTTAATAAACAGTTTTACTTTAAATCACGCTTCGAATTATTGTGTCTATCCTTCGGTTACTAAGACTCCAAAACAAAACAGCCTATTGCAACAGCTGATCTCGGTTCGCGAACGTGAGAGTTCTTACAGTGTTTACAAGACGTACTTTTGCATAGGCCGTGTACGACCATATGGCTAGACATATTTCGCGGAAATATTACGTGTGGCTTTTTTATATTAATGCAGCGGTAAATCCAATTATCAAGCCAGAACAAAACAAAAGTGCTCTAACGGGTGTCACCCAGATGCGCGATTACCTTTTAAATCTTCCCTGGTCGATCAGTGCTACGAATCTCGCATTCGCGCCTGCATTCCTCCAACTATCGGTGCTACGAAACTCGCATTCGCGCCTGACATCCTCTCACCCTGTGCTACCAATCTCGTATTCGCGTCAGACTTCCACTTACCCTCAGTGCTACGAATCTCGCATTCGCGCCTGACATCCTCCCATCGTCAGTGCCACGAATCTCGCATTCGCGCCTGACATCCTCCAACCCTCAGTGCTACGAATCTCGCATTCGCACCTGACATCCTCTCACCTGCAGTGCTACGAATCTCGCATTCGCGCCTGACTCCCACTTACTCTCAGTGCTACGAATCTCGCATTCGCGCCTGACTTCCATTAATCCCACATTGTCATTGTCCTAAAAACCTCCACCCGGGACGTGACACCTTCGAAAAAGTTCAGAAGTTTGATTGGTCAGAACATTGATTCTTTCTCGATAGCTTTATCTCGTATTGATCTACGCATAGCTTCGTAACGCACACAAATACTACGCCAACAATAAGAATGAATAACAGCCAAACAGAAACGTTCAGACGGGGCCGAGCAACATTCCCGTTACACCCCCCCCCCCCCCCAATACCCTTCGGTGGTCAAGGAACTCCAACTTACAAATCCACGATCGTCAGATGGTGGTGATTGATTCCTCCTCGATCGCTGTTCGCGAAAACAAATCGACCGATCAATGTATCTGAATACGACCTTAGGATAAAGATACAATGATAGATGACCAATTATTCGAAGCTCAACACGAAAGGCCTTCGAATAAACAAAGGAAACTAATAAATACCCGAAGATAAATAGAATTTTAGATTTAGGGTACACACACCCTCCCCCAAACCTCGTGTCGATCAGCCACTGGGGCCATTCGGAAGAATATTCTTTTATTTAAATAATGCCCATCTCTGCATAGGACCGTAAAGTATTACAAAAAAATCAGGGAGTCAACTGTTGACCGATTTGGAGACTTTTCCTTGTTATATCTAGAGACGTGGTAGCGTCTCGACCTCAAGTTTCAACATCCTGTATATGTCGACTGTCGCTACCGTTATCACAGTGAACGGAAGAAATGTTATACGCCGGTAGAGTAATTAGCAGTGGAGGAACGCCGCGGCGGAAAATAAAATCAACGCCAAGGTGGTAAACGAAACGGCGCCACCGTCAAGTCAAGCCAAGCTAGCAAGCCAGGCCAACCGGCGTCGCCGGGAATCGGTTGTTTACGCTAGTTGTCTGCGATCTCACTTACCTTGGCTAGCTTGAATTGGCGGTGATGACGCCGCGCGTCAACCAATCAACGCCAAGCGTAGCAGCCAAGGCAAGTGAGGCCGCAGCCATCTAGCATCGACAACCGATTCCCGGCGATGCTGGTTGGCTTGGCTTGCTAGCTTGGCTTGGCTTGGCTTGACGGTGGCGCCGTTTCGTTTACCACCTTGGCGTTGATTGGTTCGACGTCGCGGCGTTCCCCCACCGCTAATTACTCTACCGGCGTATAACATTTCCTCCGTGCACTGCGCTATCATTTACTCGTCGCCCGGCTATTCCAACCTAACCTGAAACTTATTTCATTTATATCTCATCACGTCTGCAATATTTTCTAAATTTAAAGGCATTTTTCTTATGTAAACCGCATATAAGGTTTCGAATAAAACCAATGTTACGTCCCTACTTCCTATTTGAGGACGCGATTTTACGGAGTTTATATTTTTGATCCGCTTTTGAGCAAATCCTGGGATTCTACGCTCTGGGACAGTTCAGAGTGATAGGGGGTAGATTATGATACATTTCTATTTTTATGATTACCTTAATTTGACTGCTGGGATGGCAGATCTATGGGAATTAGCTTCCACTCAATGGGCGCGTCAAGAATCCCGTAGATCTCGGGCGCTTCTTCTAGCTTTGGGGCCGCCCACTCCCCAGGGAACAGAATATACCCGCAACCAGGATACTCTTGGACTTTGCTGACAGTCGGGGCCTTGGTGACTCCCAAAAGTTCTACACCGTTTACCGGGATTTCATGAAACTGTTGGTACAATTTACGGAGCTGGACACGTCGCCCCGCGCGATGGTTTCGCGGCATTCGTCTTTTGGAATTTTTAATAGCAATAATTAATCAACCAATAAATCACTCTCCACCTTCCGCACCAGGCGCTACCGCGGGCAACGTTCTGCTCTTCAGCGGCACCATCGGCGAGGCAAGCGTGATTTTTCCACATTCGCAACATTTATTTAAACTTTCCATTAATATTTCATCTATCGCGTCGATCACGCTTTACGCTTGATCTATGGTAAAACCGCGGGCAACGTTCTGCTCATAGGTGATACCATTAATCAGCGCAACCCGTGAACTGTCAATGCACATTTTCGTCAATTAATTCAGTTTTCCAAAATACGAACACTCGATTATTTGGATGGGGAATTTGAGGGGAAAACTTCACTCATTTTTATAGAGTTCACTAACACTTTTATTTTCACTTGAATTTTCTGGATTCTTACACTTTGCTTTTCCTAAATCCTTTACAGTTTATTATACTGGGTTGTAATTAACGTTGTTGCGCAAAAAAGATTGATCATTTAAAACTTGAATATATAATGAGCTTCGCGGGTGATCAGTCCCTTTTTATAGGGCTGTTTGTCACTCCTTCTCCAGATTTGTCACATGACAATTAGGACAGTGGGAGATGAAATCTCCCAATCATCTGCCGTGGGATCCACCTGAAGAATTATTTTCAGCGGGCTATCCGAGAGTTTTGTTTACTGCAGAATTTGAGCTATTGCGCACCTATTTCGGCGTCTTCTCCATGACTTAAGACGTATTTCTGCCATTATACGAAACCCTCAGCAGCGTCGATAGTTAAATTCTTATTCTAATTCATATTTTAGATGTTTACGCTATTGGGATTTCGATGTGCTCTGTACGATTGGTTTCGTACAGCCCACATACTAGGGATTGGAGTTAATATACATCGGTTCCGTATTGGAGCTCGATTCACTACTGGCGATGATCAGGAGCGCAGCTTCGTGAAGGTATCGACTCCACTGGCGGAAGGGGCCTCTGACCCATCAGCTGGCGTCCACTGGTCCATTCGGTGTGCATGCGGTTGGCTAGCTAGTGTGCGGCTAGTTGGTGTGCGGCTAGTTCTCCTGCTCGCTGTTGCCGTTCGTCGATTCTTGACTTGATTTCTTTTTATCATAGGTTACAGATTACAATGCCTTATCGGCGATACGTTCTATATGAGCTGGTTATAATACACCAAAGTACGAAATAGTAAATATAATTGATTTAAAGGATTAGTTAATAGTAGACTCCACGTCGCGGGGTGTGACAATCAAATTCAATAAAATCGGTCCACGCATGACAGAGATATCGTAATATTTTCTCATGGATCAGTCGGAAACGGTAAGATTTTTCTTCTTCTGATTCTCCTGAATCTCCAAGAACTTTTTCGTTAAACATAATATGTATATACGCGTTACACGCACACCTTCAGCCAAAAAGAAACTAACACATGTTTCGTTCTTCGTTCGTTGACTCTCGGGACTATTCGGCTGGGATCGTCGTCCGTCATTGTACATACAGGGTCATCCGTTAAAACTGCAACCTACGCGCGCGCTAACAGACGAAAATGGCAACACCGCCTCACAGACGCATTCCACTACAACCATGCACCGGCCCAGCGTTCGGAGGGTTAACAGCGACCGCTGGGGAGCAGTGATGCCCGAGCTCCGAAAATTTTAGGATGGTCTCTTTCAAATTAACGCCGCAAAGAGCTGTGCAGAATTTCCCGGCCCAGGTAAGCGAGCCGCACGCTCCGCTTTTATGATCGGTTTACCACTCGCACCCCGGATTACTGAAATGAGGTTTGAAAACAATGTCAACTGATCTCGTACCCGTCTTAATTTAAAAAATTTTAGCTACGACAGGATTGACCGCGGCGTTATACCCTTGTACGGAGAGATTTTTCGCCACCTGCGTGTAAAAGCCACAATAATGACGCATCGTTCCAAAAAATGACATTAACGGAAGCCGGTATATGCGTGGCGTTGAGTAGCTAAAAGGTTAAACATTCAAACACAGAAATTCTAGAAAAAAGATTCAAACACCGCTACAATCAAAGACACGTCCCATTAGTTACTCCTTACGTCCGATCTATGCATGCACTGCATATAAGTATAAAATTATAAAAAAGAAAACCAGAACAATAGATTCTGAGGTCTGCGGAACTAACACATAATTGAACAAAAATTTAATTTCTCAATTTATGAAGGTAATAACACAGAAACAACTAGCGTGTTGTTTATCAACATCGTGATTTTTAAAAAGAGCATTAAATACGGTATTAAATAAACAGTTTGCAAAAGCTTTTCACAACAATTATGGTTAAAAAATTGATAAAAGTAAAATTAAGTAAACGTAAAATATTTTGAATTATCCATCATTAAGAGGGAATAATTTTTCCTCATTTTTCGGCGCAAATTGCATTCCGATGTCTTTTATAATTCAAAAGTTATACGAAAAAGGCCCCAAATTCTTCAACCCCGGTCGGGAAATTTCAAATAGCTCCTTGTGACGTTAATTTGAAAGAGACCATCCTAAAATTTTCAAAGCTCGGGCATCGCCGCTGCCCAGCGGTCGATGGCAACCCTCCGAACGCCGGGCCGATGCATGGTTGTAGTGGAATGCGTCCGTGAGGCGGTGTTGCCATTTTCGTCTGTTCGCGCGCGCGTAGGTTGCAGTTTTAACGGATGACCCTGTACATATATACTATTGAATTATATTATAACCTACCAAGTGCTCAGTGTCAAATAAAGTAAGTTGTCCGAGTTTGAAATGTCATGAGTTTTTACACTAAATAGGAGACTGAACTATTTTCTCAATTAACAAGGTAAGTCGCCAAAGTTTTGTAAATAGATTTCTTATGTAGAGTCGCATACTTGGAAGTTGTCCGGAGAATGTTCGACGGATAAGCATCTTTTTTCGCATAAGTTTCTGAAAATTTGTACCATGCATGCACGAAATAATACAATGTACAAAATAATATATATTCTAACAAATTGCATTGCATTTAAATTGCCAGATATTTTTATACCAGCAATTTCGAGTTTTTATGTAAAGCTTATATTATAGAAATGAAGGGGACGCACAGGAGTTGGATAAAATTGAAGAGGACGCACAGGCTTGGATAGAAATGAAGGGGATGCACAAGCTTGAAGGTTGTTCGGAGAAGATTAGATAGATAGACACAGCATCTTGTTTCGCACATGTTTCTGGAAATTTGTCGAATAAGGTAAATCAACAAAATTTGTCAAAAGACATAGTATCAAGAATTATTAAGGTAGACTTGTTGATTAGCATGACCATCGCCGATTTCGATGAGCTTGAAATATGTTGTAGGGGGCATGATTCTGAACAACTTTTTTCTATACATGTAACCGTCGGTTGGCCTTACTTTCTAAGGTATGCGCAAGAAACCTTGGTATACATTTCCTCATGGATTTGAAGGAAAAATTGTTTAATCACCTTACCACGATCGCCTCTTTGTACAGTACTTCTGTTGACATATTCCGACACAACGCATTCCACTTTCCAACTTGTTCTCGGTATTAGTATTGGTTTGGGTTAGATTAGGGTGGGGTGCGCGCGCCCGCTTGCGGATATATATAGAGACGCTGAAATTTGGCACCTTCGTCAAAAAATGTGTCAATTCGTTCGGGAAGGCTGTATCTTCTCTTAAACAGATATTCGACGAGGTACGATGACAGATCTTCCTCTTTATTTCCATTTCTGGAAATATTTTCTCGGATGTCTCTCCACGTTCTCTCGATTGACTGTGTGTTGGCATCTACATGATAGCAATTGAGGAATAGATGGCGTACTTTTAAAAAAGTTTTAGATGTGATGCTGCTGAAATTAATTACTAGTATCGGGATCGACGAAGTTGTAAGAGTGGTTGACAGTTAAATGTACATAGCCCTCGCTGTTAAGGCAGTTGTACGCCTTCCAACAATCGGACATTATTGTTGTCCCAGGAAGAAGCCACTCGCGAATAACATTTAAAAGTGTTTCAGCACTCCGGTCATTTACACCAACAATGAAATTTTTTTTAGACTCGCGTTCATATCCTCCGAACACCCATTTTCCTTTCAACACACGTCCACGGTGGTACTTGCGTTTCCCAAATTTAGGTTCGTCGATTTCTACTATCTTATTGGGACCTCCTAGTTGTGTACAATTATCGTTAGACCACTTTAAGCACACCTACCACACGAGTTGAATAATAATAGTATAATTTTTGTTTAAGCAGTAGTGTGAATTTAAATTTCAATGTTTAAAGAAACGCAGTACATTAAATAGCACAGACTCGTTTTCATTTCAAATTCATTTCTAACAATGTTTTGATAATTATTTACAAAGCAAATGACTTCGCCGATTTCAATGACGTTGAAACTCCCCGAAACTAAAGCCGAGCAACGGATGCATGTATGTGTAGAGAAAAGTTGTTCAGAATATAATGAATATAAGACAATACATAAAATCTTACTTCTCTACAAAAACTACTCCAATCGACGAAGGTGTGTGATCCAATATGTAGATCATTGGTAATTACCCCGAAACGTGGCGGTGGAAACCATAGCCATTCGGCAATAAATGTTATAGCTATTAATAACTGTAAACGAACGTTTTCAAACCACGTGTCTGTCCTAATGGATTTCAAATAGTTACACCGAACCCTTTTCCTCTTTGTTTCATTTTTTACTACGTACGATGTGTCAAGACAGTGAAAGAACAATGTTTCGCGATTAAGGGGGGAATTTCTTTTTTCTTGGTCAAAAATATCGATACTTTAGGATTTTTTATAAACAAAAATGTAACATTAACTAATTTGAAACTTTGTATATGTGTTTGTTATACTTTCATCATGTTACATATATTTTTTCAGTTCAGTTCACTTAAAAATACAGTTTCAGTTGCCCGTGAATTAGGACGCTTCGTACAATTGCTTCATTAACGGTTGACATGATATCTGCCTTTCAGTTCATCTGAAATCAAAAATTCTAATAAGATTTTATTTTATACACATATAATTATCGTTTGACCTACAATGAATAAAAAAAATTATTTTTCGAGAAATGGTAACTGCTTAAATTCAGATGTTCGATTTTTGGCCGAAATTACCCGAACTTTTGATAATTAAAAAAATATATACAACCTATCGTCTTGCCTGTAGGTCAAACGATAAAAGGATTCTTTCTTAACATGCAGTTAAAATTTCAAGTTGATCGATCCAGTACTTTTTTTTAAATCATGTCAACCAGCTACGAAAAAGTTGTTTCGAGAAAAACGCGTTTAAAGTTTGTAGTGCAGTTACTGAACAAATATCAGGTACTTACAACTAATCAGCTATTCCAGGTCCGTATGTTATTCCTTCCTCTTGCTCGTCGAATTGATTTTTTTTCTAAATTTGCCATTCTAGCCTCTGTACGGGCCTTTTTTATTGCTTCAAGGCTTCGTCTCGCCGATCTTTGTAATCACCATTCATCTCTAGTCGTGGCGAAACTTTTACATTGATCTCCAATAAAGATACCAATATCGTCCATGATTTTTAAAATTGCATAGCAGCCTTCATTAAAAATGCCTGCTGCTATAAATGCTGAAATCTCAATTGTTTTCAGTCCACAATGAAGGTGTTTGGAGGCAAGTCGTCAGAGCGTCGAGTTGAAACTAGGGGTGTGCGGGTAATCGAATGTGTCGTGTAGCCCGATTTTGTCGGGTAACCCGATTATTTCGGGTAATGCGGTGCTTGATAAGTTGATATACGTATTCAGCTTTTTTAAACAACCGAGTACTCGACAAGCATGTACAAAATCTTTACCTATATGAAACTATAGAATAAGAGAATTTTCACGTGAAAAAATAATGCTTCTACCGGATTTATTCAAAATGAACTTCATTCGATAGAACCTGTATATTAATTTTGTATAAGGTGCATAAGTTGAATTTTTACTTAAGGGGGATTCTCGCGTAACAGCCTCCAAACTTAAGTAATATGTATGATTTTTTTAAAAATAAAACCTATTGTTAATAATGCATTAAACTTCCTTTGTTTAATATCGCAGTACTAAATACATGTTTAAAAACGCATATTTTCTGGATGTTTCATAGTATTTAATAAAAATATACAAGCATATAAATAAATAAATATGTTAAAAAGTATAGTTTTCACTGCAATATCTCAATTTGTTGTATGTAACGTATGTAAAGGACAAGTGAATTTTTGTGAAAGTAATTCTCGTGGATTAGAATTTAAAATCACAATAGAGTGTAAATGTGGTTTTCAATACATACATTCGTGCTCTTTGATCGATGGTAAATACTATGAAATAAATAGAAGAATTATTTTAGTTTTGAGAATGTTGGGAGTTGGCAAAGAAGGTTTAAATATATTTTACTATAGGACAGCCCTTCGCAGTGCCTAACCCGATTTTTATGGCTTTCGACCCTCGAAGGGGTTCTAGTGCCTATTAAGAAGCGAGAAATCTTCGACTCGCGCATTTCTCATCAGATCTTTGCGAAAACGACACCCATCGATTCCTTATGTTTCGCCGATGAAACTGACACCAAGAACGACGTAATTCGGACCATAATGAAGCAAATTCAATGGAAAATCGATTTATATCATTTCAAGCTGACTTGACTTGGTTAAGAATAGTCCGATTTACATGAAATTTGGTATGATCGTCATCGGAAAAACATAAGGAACCCATCGGTGCCACTTCCATATCGATACGATAAAGAATAAAGAATTATTTTATTTCTGAAACAGGTATGAATTCTCGGTCGACCGCGACAAATGGAGGTCGGTGCTCCGCTGTCGAGGGTGAAAATGTGAAATATCCATTTCAGCGTATTAAGAAATTCTTTATTCTTTATCGCATCGATATGAAAGTGGCGCCATTGGATTCCTTATGTTTTATCCATATTTTTTTATTTTTTTACCTCCAATACGTTAGGAGATATCCCGCTGTCCAGTCTACCGTGGGACACCCTGTACAGGCGTACACATCTGGAAAGTTAACGGGGGAACTGGTTATGGAATGGTTAACAAACGTATATCTACCACATGCCGGATCTGGTAGCGTTTTGTTATTGGATTCGTGAACTGGTCACTGTCCACCTACAATCTACATTACGAAACGGCATACCAGTTAATCAACATGTGGAAATATTCACAATACCGAAAACCGCTTGATGTACATGGTTTCCGGATATGGAAAAACTTTGTACGAAAATTTTCCGACCTTGTATTATTGTTTAACTACGTGGGTTGCTACTTATGTATCCGGAACTGGCAACATTAGTGTTGCTAGGCGCCATCTGACATATCCATCGTAAAGTTTGGCGTTTTAGGCGGTATACGTACTCAGAACATTTTGTCATACGGGCGCTGTTGTTTGTTACAATGACTTCCAAATTTCATCGTAGTCCAAAAATGGAATTAACTCGTGAAAATTTTCGTCCGATGATTTACTACGACGTTCGACGTGGATTATCTCAACAACAGTGCATCGATCAACTCGCTTCAACTTTTGGCGATAAAGCACCATCTAAAACCACTGTATATCACTGGTTTAGTGAATTCAATCGTGATCGTCGTTCGCTCACCGGACGAATTTAAAGAACGTCGTTCAAAATCGGTTGTTTTGTCAGAAAACATCAATGCTGTGCGCGAACTGATAATGCAAAATCGTCATGTGACATACCGTGAGATTGAGGCATCCCTGGGCATTAGTATGACAAGCATACATAAGATATTGCATGAACATTTAGCCGTGAAAAAGATTTGTTCGCGTTGGATCCCGCATAATTTGACAATCGATCAAAAAAATGCTCATGTCGATTGGTGTAAAGAAATGTTAAAAAAAATACAATCATGGTGCGTCAAAAGCCATGTATAACATCTACACAGGTGACGAATCTTGGATATATGCGTATGAGTCCTAAAGCAAACAGCAGTCGACAGTGTGGGTGTTCCATGATGAGCCAAACCCAACAAAAGTTGTTCACGCAAGAAGCACTGCGGAGCAAATGATCGCCTGTTTTTTTTGGGGGGGGGGGGAATGGACATGTAGCTACAGTGCCACTAGAGGATCGTAGAACGGTCAATTCTGAATGGTACACAACCATTTGTTTGCGAGTTGTCTTTGGAGAAATACGAAAATACAACCAGCGACGCAGGATCATTCTTCACCATGACAATGCCAGCTCTCACACATCGGCCCAAACAACTCAATATTTGACCAGTCAAAACATCAAATTGGTGGGTCATCCGCCGTACAGCCCTGATTTGGCACCCAATGATTTATTTTTATTCCTGTACGTGAAGAATAAACTACGCGGTCAATGAGTTTCGACCCCAGAAGAAGCGGTTGATGCGTTCAAACTGCATGTTTTCGAGATACCACAATCAAAATGGAAAAAGTGCTATGAAAATTGGTTCAAACGTATGCAAACGTGTATCGATCATCACGGAGAATATTTTGAAAAACAATAAAACCATTTTCACTGATAAATATTTGTTTTTTTTTTGTTATTCCGGATACATAAATAGCAACCCACGTACGATGTGCAGCTAAATGCAAGGAATAACGTCATTAAAGTACAATCTCTTATTCATAATCAACTTTCATCACCAAAGTATCACGATGTGTTTGCTAACGCATGGTATAAAGGTGGATATATTGTTGAGAAACCAAATCAGTTTGAAAATCCAGTAATTTCGCTTTTTCACAGCAAGATGTCATACATCCACCTCGTTGTTCCATATGCAACAATTATGTTATCATACGATGTGCGTGGTGTAAGCAATATTTATGTTTTCAACATTTTTCTGAAGAGTTTCATCACCATGAAGAATAATTCATAATCACACAAGTGTTTTCAAAGTTATCTAACTACAGTATTGTCTCCGTATGTGCTCGGTTTGGTGCACACGATACGGGCTTGTCGCTATCCCCACCACTTCTGTCTCACTCTTGTCCGGCGAAGGCGAGAGCGAGATGGAACGAAAGCGAGCGAGAGCGAGATGGAACGAAAGCGAGCGAGAGCCACTGAAAGCGAGCGAGGACGGTACGAGCTAGACGACGTGTTGATGTTTTGTCTCGCTTCGTCTTTCGGGCGCCGTGACACTCCGCCCTGTGCGTGCGCGATGGTCGCAAGCACTTACGGTGAGCACGGGAACCGCTTCGCAAAATCTTGACACAGGCCCGGCTCAAGTCTTTTTTGCGCCCCAAGCGAACTTGTCAAATTGCGTCCTTTATTATAATACATTTATTTGAGATTATTTGTGACTTTACTTTGCAAAATTAGGCATTTGCTAGGGCGCAAGGTTGACAAGAGGCGCAAAATGGCCTTTTCATTGCTGGTTTTGTTGAAAATAAACTTTAAAATAAAATATTACAAATTGTACTGCATCTGGTTTAAACTACGAATAAAAATTCAGTGTAAGGTCATCAATAATCTCAAATAAATGTATTATAATACAGGGCTAAATTGGACAAGTTCGCCTAGGACACAAAAAAGACTCATGCCGTGCCTGGCTATCTGACTGTCGCGCGCATGCGTCGTTCCCTTCTTCTCCTCTATTTCCACCTGATATATTTGCCCCATGTTTAATTAGAGACAAAAGTATATAAATTATTTCTTATTACGCGTCGCGTATTATTTCCTAATAAATGTTAGAAAAACATTGCTCGTTGTGCAGCTTAAGGCACGTTACAATGGAATCCAAAAGTTCTTCGATTGTCGCGGAGCACATTTCCGCAATATAACAATAGTTGAAATTGTATGGAAAAAGTATGGATTATACTGTTTCATAATTATTTAAACATCCAGTTGAGATTTCACGTGAAACCCCGAATTTTAGAAAACATTCATATTTTTGTTTATAACTTTTTTCTAATTGTTTAAACAATTGATAACACCTTTTCGATTTGATAGATCTAATTAAAAGAAGTAACTTTTGTCTTGAAACTTTTTTTCTATCTCTTGCAGATTGTGTGTTACAAAATAATTTCGAAAAATAGCCGAATCTTCAGGGGTTAATTTCACCCCCTTAGAGTGATTTTGAGCAGCAAAAAAATTGCGTTGTAATCGGAAGGAAATCCCCTACATATCCACAAAGTTTCAATATTTTTTTAATTTTCGGGTTCGGGATCTTCCCTTGTAAGTATTTTATAAGATTTTCCATGAGTACCCTTTTCTTTATAAACTTTCAATACAGGAGCAATAGATTTCCATTGCTCCTCAGATAATGTAATATCAGAATATAATTGCGGTAGTTTATTATTTATTTTCTTGGATTATTGTAAGGCTCGAATTCATGGCTAGTATTACTCTTGATTCAAACATTAATGCTATCTACTAGGAGTGTGCGGATCGTGCCGAGGCTCGAGGTCCCAAGACTCAATTCAGGCTATAAGCGTGACCGCCAACTCGGACGCGATCGGCTCGAAAGCCAGCTATTAACAGGAGAACGAAACGGAAAGAATTCTGTATATCATTTATATCGATACCAGTGATAATTTTTTACTTTTTTGTCTCCTTGTTGTGCTAAGGCGCCTGGGGTCGAGATTCTGGTACTCCGGGGCGTCCTTCACAGTCGTCGTCCAACGGGCTCCGTAGGTTCGGGTCAATATGCCGGGACGGAAGGATTCGTCTTGAAACCGAAGGTAGGGGATCGTTGCGGGTTAAAGAGTTGGAACTCACCGTAAGGTTAAACAAGTTTATTCTGTCCCGATCTGGGTGACAGGAGAAGCGCGTACTATATCGTTGGTGTTCTGATTACCAGAGAGCCCAATCGTGGCTTGTACATCGTTCTTATACTCTAATCGGGGTGAAGCGGGGTCTCCATCTTTGGCCCGCTTTGGGTGTTTCGCCATATGCTGACGGTTCCCGATGCGCTTCCGAGAGTCCTTACGCGGCTGTGCCGGATTTCAGCCGTTCGGTTGCGGCAATCGGAATGTACGCGGTGTCGTTGCCCTTAGGCGTTGGTTGGCTCACAACATTCTGTTAAATCATAATTAACCGAACCATCAGTAACCGAACAAAATTGTTACCTGAGAACGTAGAACAATTATGTTTCTTACATGTTAATTTAAAATAATAAAATATTCGCCATCCCGTATATTTTAGTTACTATGAAACGTCCACGAAATATTCCTTTCTGTATGTTTATAGTTATTTGTACGTTTTTTATTTTAAATCTGAGCTTATCCGCAAAAACATAATATCCTATATATTCCCTTTACATAAAATACTAAGTATGAAGTATATTTTATTAACATTTTAAAATATTGTCGATGTACAAAATAGTCTTCCTCCCAAGTTTTGAACATGGTATTTATTTAAGTACGTATATGGACATATTCAGTATTAGCAGACTATTTGGTAGCAATGAAAATATATACAGGGTGTAAACGGTATACGTAGCAATATTTTAGGGGGTGGTAGGGGAGGTCCAATGGAACATAAAAGTCCTATGACATAGTGTCCGATCGGTCTCCATTTTAAAGTAATAATGCCTCAAAGTTAACATGTCTATACATTAAACTAATAGTCGCAGGATTCCATAATTTTGCAAATACATTGGAAATCACCAGTACAGTAAAATGGTCTGAATACATTTTGTATCTCGTATAGTTTAGCTGTTATAAAGGTTTAAACATCGGAGATGTTTGTGGAAATGATCGTCGCTACACGCACAAAGATGAGCCATAGCACAAACATCGCCAGTTGTGAGCTGTTCAAGATGACCCAGTAACCGAGTAAGTACGGGCCCCTTACAGTAGAGGTCCCATTGAGGATCTGTTTGGAGTGGCGGAGGCACTTAAGGGCGTCAGCTAGAAAATAAGAAACAAGTGAAGAAAACTCTACGTGTTCTTAGGCCAGGCGCGCAGTGATGGCAATTTGTTGCGTGACAGTTTTGATGCTCACGAAAAATGCATTGATTTACATGGAAGTAAGCTCCTTTGACGACGTGACTGCAAAACGTGTTGTTTTTTTTTCAGAAAGTGACAAGACTGTTTCTTTCCTTTGAGTGTGGCTAAACTGTCACGCAATACGCTACTGTAGTAGTAGGGCTAGGAGAGTTCCAACGCAAATTTGAGTTTGAAGGCCATTTCCCCCACCCCTCCCCCGACCTTGAAACTCAAATTTGAGTTTCAAAAGTCGGCGGAAAATTCCTGCAGGCGGGCGGCGCGCGGCCGGGCGGCGGCGGCGGATGACGTCATCGAGATGATGGAGTGGTGGAGGTATAGCGCGAAAGCAGCAGATATCGAATCAATCGATACCGAATCAATATCGAACCGATACCGAACCACATCGAGGAGGAACCGCGGGTGGGTGAATTGCTGCTACTCTGGAGCGTGGTACCAACCACAGTCGGTAAGGAAGGAAATATTAATTTAAGATATTAATAATAATCGAAAATCTGAATCTCGGGCGACGGGGCTCGAACCCAAGACCTCCGCGGTACGAGTCAGCCGCCTATCCAACTCCCCCAACGCCCACTCTCTGACATTAGTCTTTTCCGAATGGTACATATACCCAGCGTCACATGTCATGAGCAGTTGCCAAACGCCAAAGCATAATAATTATCGGATGATGTCGGACAATGTCGGGAAAGATCGGCGTTTTTACACACCGCGTCTTCGGAGGAGGGAAAAGAGAGAGCAATACTTAGTTATTTTAAAGCTAAATTCGAGGGGAGGGAAAGAGGCAGCACTACTTGGTGGTACAAAGCTAACAATTTTTTTAAAATGTTTTCCAACGTCGCAGCGTATCGCGCGATCTCGAGTAATTTGAATCCTCTGGAGCAGCCGTGCGGGATGACGTCATTTGGCGGCGCGAAGAAGGCGGGAATCATAGAATTATGCAGGGTCAGCAGAAATTTTTTTCCATACCAACAGACATACTTTTTTCCGAACCATTATGTAGCAAGCATTCTGAAGCTAACAAGTTTTAAAGCGTTCCGACTTAACGTTGCAGCGTATCGCGCGATCTCGCGTAATTTGAATCCTCTGGAGCAGCCGTGCGGGATGACGTCATTTGGCGGCGCGAAGAAGCCGCGAATCATACAAAGAATTATGTAGCGTCAGCAGAAAATTTTTTTCCATATCAACAGACATTTTTTCCCAACGCAGATAAATAATAATTTTAATCCCCTCCCACACCGATCTGTTGGACCAATATGTAGCAAACAGACAGACACTCTAAAGTTAAAAATTTTTCAATATGTTTTTTCAATCTTAACATCGCAGCGTATCGCGCGATCACGTGTAATTTGAATCCCCCGTGATGGGACCGCCGTGCAAGATGACGTTTGGTGGCGTGAAGAACGTACGCATCATAGAAAGAATTATGAAGTGTCAGCAGAAATTGGTGAGGAGAGAAGGAGGAAGACGGGTAAATAAATAGATTGTAATATATGTAAAAGGATTATATATTGTTGCATTAATTAAAAAATAGAAATATAAAAAAGAAAAAATATAAAAATAGAATATAAATAGTGACTCGGCAGATCCCTCGCTCTCTCTCTCTCTCTCTCTCTCTCTCTCTCTCTCTCCCTCTCCCTCCCTCTCTCTCTCTCTCTCTCTCTTTCTCTATCAGTCTCTCTTTCTTTCTCCTTCTCTTTTTCTCTTTTTTACATCAATCGCAAGACAATTTGAACATTCTCGAACAGGTGATGGACTTCCTATTTACTTTTCGCGACATCATACGTACATACATACTCTTCCACACAACACCTCACATACACTCATATACACTCACGCTCTCGTGACCACCCTGAGTGCTCAGTTATACAGAACAGTAGTATCTCGTCATTATTCGCCGAAACTGTTACGTATCTATTGTATCGCCTCAATTCTCTATCTCTAAATAAACCGCTCTATTCTTAACATTTTTGAGTTCTCTCTGTACAAATAGAATATAAAAATATAAAAATACAATGTAAAAAGAAAAAATATAAAATAAAAAAGAAAAAATATAAAAATACAATATAAAAAGGAAAAATATAATAATAATAATAATAATAATTTAATTTATTGCCCACTTCCGGGTTACAATTTAACGATCATATACTCTTTCCATTTCAGACCCGTGATTGTGTCAGTATAAGTCCTACCCTTCTAATGTTTCCTGCTGTGTCTTAACAATTTTTTTCTATTTTACAAGTGTTTCATAATCTATTCTATGTTACATAATCTTCTTTTATCACTTTCCTGTTCTTCCCATCTTTTCCTTCTCTCTATTATGTCCTGTAGAGTAGCCAAGTTTTTCCCTTCTCCTCTAATTACCTCTGCCCAATTCCTACCACTCTCTTCAATTACTTCACATGCTTCAATCGCGGGTTTCACTGTTTCTTCCTCTTTCTTACATACCCTTTCTTCTTTCATTAGCCAATATTTGCATGCCCTTGTTTCACTACCCTATATGAATCTGCCTATCCTTTCTAATTCTCCTCTCCTTTTTTCATTTTCCCCCATAAGCATTTCGGGTTATCTCCTGGTTTCCTTGCCACCTCTCTTAATTCTCTTAAGAACGTTGACTCTTTTACTTTCATCTCTCTTTCTTGTTCTTGAATGCCTTTTACTTATCTGCTCTATTTTTGATGCACACTTCTTCCCCATTTAATCTTCTTCTTTTCCATCCTTCATTTGACCATCCTCTCGGTTCCAAGAATTTGATTCTCATTCTTTCCCATTTCATTACTTCATTCCCTCTCATTAGTCTTCTCACACATTTATATCTTATCGATCCTTCTTCCGAGTTTATTAGTCTCACTTCAAACTTCATTGCTCTTACTCCCATTTTAATTGCTATGCCACCTCTTCCTGTTTCTTTTAACAGCTAGTATGTTGGTGTTGATCTCTCCAATATCATTATCCACCGTATGTATTTCGCCTGCAATTTTTCTAATATCCTCATACCTTCTCCATCCCCATATCTCTGCTCCATACGCCACGGTACTTCTAACTAGCGCATCAAACAGTTTCATTCTTCTTTCAAAGTCATCTCTGAATAATCTTTCTCACTGTATAACCTAAATATTCCAGTTCTCTTACTCTTTCTCCTTCATTCCAACGGAGTCTTTCCTCTTTTCTTCTTCCTCCTGCTTTCCTGCATATCATTATCTTAGACTTTTACACATTTAACTCCAAGCCTTTCTTCTTTATGTATCTTTCGAATCTCTTTATCATATTCTTCAGTCCCTGTGCATTATTTACCATTAACACAACATCATCCGCATATGAAATTGTCAAAATTTACCTTCTACCTATTACGACTCCTCCTTCCTGTTCTTTGCTCATTTCTTTTTCCAGGTCTGCAAATGCGACATTGAAAAGTGTCGAGCTTAACGGGCACCCTTGTCTAACACCCTTTCCTGTTAAAAAAACTTTTCTATCAGTTCCTTCGTCACTCCTAAAGTGCATATAGTTCTGTTGTACATTTCCTGTATCCTTGTTCTTAGTTGTTCGCCTACTCCTTCTTTTTAAAGTCTTTTCCAAATTTCCATTTGTTCTTCTAATCTCCTCCTTAGAATGTCCGCGTATATCTTACAATTCGTGTCCATTTAAGTTATGCCCCTATAGTTCTTAACCATTTCCCTTTCTTTTTTTTTTTTTGAACACAGGACTTACTATTCCTCCTTTCCATTCTTCCGGAAAGTCCCCTTTCTTCCATGTTCTGTTTATCACCTTTGTTTGATTACCTATATTTATGAAGATGATTGCGACCTCGATGTTGAATTAAGATATAATTTAAATGCAGGAGTTTAAATTTTAAGTCTGTTCGACTTTTAATATCTTACATGATTTGAGTTCACATCGATGTGAGCCAGACCGGTTTGTATCTATATTTATCTAATACATTTTTGTACGAAAGGACATAATTTATAATTTTTTTGTTTTTGCTATATTCAATAAAAATTTGGAATTTTATATTTTTTAGGAATAGGTGTTTACCCTGGGATTATTGTTGGTTGGGCTTCAAATTCGAATTATTCAATATTAGGAACGATTGGGTCAATTTCACAGTCAGTTTCTTATGAAGTAAGTTTATTTTTAACAATATATTTTGTAATTTTATTAATTGAAAATTAATCATTATTGGATTTATATAAATTTCAATATTATATTGAATTTATTTTAATTTTAATTCCAATACTACGACAGGAAAATCGCGGATAGGTCTTTTAAATTCGGAGACCAACAGCTACTGCACGATGAGACGCTAAGACGTGGGCGGTCAAAAACTAACACCTGCGTGGATAGGCTCTTACACGATTCCAAACACGCGCGATAATAATAATTACAGTATAAAGGGCGACGAACAATCCGCGTTCACACAAACACATTATAGAATAGGGCAGTAATAGGGGAATGGTCCGAGTTTTGAAGGAAAGTAACGATACACTAACAATTACATGTAAGGATAAGACTAAGAAAAGTAATTTATTGAAAAAGTTGGTAAATAAGCGCACAACTAGGCGTCGTCGTCCCAGCCACGTAGGGTGCAGTCGGCCTCCAATAACGACCACAGTCGAGGGCGCGGATCAGGCCCAACGAAGATATCCCCATGACGTTCTACACAAAAAACCAATTGCAAGACTATTACTACACGCACGGAAATAGAAACAATAAGCAGATCTACAATCCCCGATGCAATAAGACACTCAACAAATAGGACCCTCAGACCCCATGAGTCTTCGTCATCCTCCCAGAATTCTGCATGCTGGAAGAATCGGTGCCAGTGCACCCGATACTCCCTAATTGCCTCCATATAGGCAATGCTGATACAACCCGGCGGGGCGGAGCACTGGAAACGCTAGAGGGATAAAGGGATAAATAGGATAATAAAATAACATATACGAAGAACAAACAAACAAACATCACTTGCACGTACAATTACAGCAAACATAATGTCTCGGGGCACGTCTAAGATGGCCGACAACATCTTTGTCCAGGAGATCGCAACGAAATAAGAAGCGACTAAGAAAATCGAGTCCCATTTGCCCTCACTTCTCACTTCTACTCAAGCCCGAACGAAGAAGATAAACTGTACTACGTTCGCAAAAAATTTATCACACACACACACACACACACACACGCGCGCGCGCGCGCGCGCACGAGGAAAGACTCTATGAAACGCCGACTACACCTCGGCATTATAATTTACAGGATTTTTGTCCTACAAACGACGATACCACTCGCAAGAGGAACAACCCCCGACATATATTTCATTATAAAAGAATTCCAACACCACCCCGACATTTACTTCGAAAACCTAGGCGATTTACAAATTTATCGAGATAGCTGGAAGTTAGTATTACACGTAAACATATCTTACATCTACCGACGCGAAGCAAACCTCCAAGCTGCACTATATGATATACTTGCGCAATGTAAAAAACCTTATACCGACAACTTACAAAAATTTTGTCAAACATTCACCGCGAAAATCCAAGACAAGGTAGACCGCATCGCCAAAACTCTTTACCTACGTCCAGTAAACTAAAAGCTCAGCACAAAACAGCGTCGTGCACAAATAGACGGATTAGGTTACATAGGCAAATCACTCTTGGGGCTAATAGATTCCGGGGATAGAAAGAAAATCGATGATTTTACTAGACCTTTTCAAAACACAAGATAACAGACTTTAAAAAAAAAAGTAAAAAGCAATCAAGGGACAAATGCAAATTTTAAGAGCAAATACCAAACTTCTCAACGAGACTATACGTGACATACGAGACAACGATAACACACTCTTAAACGCGACGTGACAAATTCAATACTTACTCCAAAAGACAGCCAACATTACTAAATTTCGAGAGACAGTAGACGAACCCCTCATACTAATAAACGGCCTCGCAGAAACACTATTGCGCGACACGCAAGTCTTGTTAGAATTCATAATGGATATAAAGAAAGGAGTCCTAAACCTACGATTAATACCACCAGCACAAATCATAACGTACCTCACTTCCGCATTAGCACATATTTCGAACAGACTAGACTTCACAATTGGAATAAAATTAGAAAACAAGCCACCATTATCGAAATCCTCAAGCTCTCCACATTTTCGGATACCAAATCAATTACTGTAGTACTAGATATTTCATTGTTAAACGCGAAAAAATTCTAATTGAGCAAGGTACACCTGATACCCACGAAGATAAACGAATCGTTCTACGCGTATAGAACCCCTCGACTCGTACGAGGTACGTGACACCTTGGTGCAAGATTACATACAACTAAGCAAACAGGGCCTAGCAAAATGTAAGACAATAAACGATCTGTACCTCTGCACCTCTAATCACCCGATGTTCAAAGCGATACCATACACACCGTGCGAAGTACAATTGTACACAAAATTAACAAACACATGTAAAATGCGAATTATGACACTGAATCACACATTCCAGATAGAATTACAACTACCAGGCACGTGGATTTATATCGCGCCGAAACCGATACAACTAGCAGTAACTTGCGACGACAAAAGCACAAATATGTATAGCATTAAGGATTCTGGTATAATAACAATAAGAAACAAATGTACAATCACTACCACCAAATTCACAATAGAAACTAGAAAACAATGCGGAATAGAAAGAACATGGTACTACTTACCTGACCACAATTTTTTGTCATCAGATGAAATCACACTTTCACAGACTACTGTAAGTTCGTACGGAAACACAAATTTCAAGCTTAAAAGGATAATCGAATACCCCGAAGAATTAAATAAAGTTAGCAAACACGTTTTTTCTGTCCTTGACTTGGACAAAATTTTTGTAAGTTGTCGGTATAAGGTTTTTTACATTGCGCAAGTATATCATATAGTGCAGCTTGGAGGTTTGCTTCGCGTCGGTAGATGTAAGATATGTTTACGTGTAATACTAACTTCCAGCTATCTCGATAAATTTGTAAATCGCCTAGGTTTTCGAAGTAAATGTCGGGGTGGTGTTGGAATTCTTTTATAATGAAATATATGTCGGGGGTTGTTCCTCTTGCGAGTGGTATCGTCGTTTGTAGGACAAAAATCCTGTAAATTATAATGCCGAGGTGTAGTCGGCGTTTCATAGAGTCTTTCCTCGTGCGCGCGCGCGCGCGCGCGTGTGTGTGTGTGTGTGTGTGTGTGTGTGATAAATTTTTTGCGAACGTAGTACAGTTTATCTTCTTCGTCCGGGCTTGAGTAGAAGTGAGAAGTGAGGGCAAATGGGACTCGATTTTCTTAGTCGCTTCTTATTTCGTTGCGATCTCCTGGACAAAGATGTTGTCGGCCATCTTAGACGTGCCCCGAGACATTATGTTTGCTGTAATTGTACGTGCAAGTGATGTTTGTTTGTTTGTTCTTCGTATATGTTATTTTATTATCCTATTTATCCCTTTATCCCTCTAGCGTTTCCAGTGCTCCGCCCCGCCGGGTTGTATCAGCATTGCCTATATGGAGGCAATTAGGGAGTATCGGGTGCACTGGCACCGATTCTTCCAGCATGCAGAATTCTGGGAGGATGACGAAGACTCATGGGGTCTGAGGGTCCTATTTGTTGAGTGTCTTATTGCATCGGGGATTGTAGATCTGCTTATTGTTTCTATTTCCGTGCGTGTAGTAATAGTCTTGCAATTGGTTTTTTGTGTAGAACGTCATGGGGATATCTTCGTTGGGCCTGATCCGCGCCCTCGACTGTGGTCGTTATTGGAGGCCGACTGCACCCTACGTGGCTGGGACGACGACGCCTAGTTGTGCGCTTATTTACCAACTTTTTCAATAAATTACTTTTCTTAGTCTTATCCTTACATGTAATTGTTAGTGTATCGTTACTTTCCTTCAAAACTCGGACCATTCCCCTATTACTGCCCTATTCTATAATGTGTTTGTGTGAACGCGGATTGTTCGTCGCCCTTTATACTGTAATTATTATTATCGCGCGTGTTTGGAATCGTGTAAGAGCCTATCCACGCAGGTGTTAGTTTTTGACCGCCCACGTCTTAGCGTCTCATCGTGCAGTAGCTGTTGGTCTCCGAATTTAAAAGACCTATCCGCGATTTTCCTGTCGTAGTATTGGAATTAAAATTAAAATAAATTCAATATAATATTGAAATTTATATAAATCCAATAATGATTAATTTTCAATTAATAAAATTACAAAATATATTGTTAAAAATAAACTTACTTCATAAGAAACTGACTGTGAAATTGACCCAATCGTTCCTAATATTGAATAATTCGAATTTGAAGCCCAACCAACAATAATCCCAGGGTAAACACCTATTCCTAAAAAATATAAAATTCCAAATTTTTATTGAATATAGCAAAAACAAAAAAATTATAAATTATGTCCTTTCGTACAAAAATGTATTAGATAAATATAGATACAAACCGGTCTGGCTCACATCGATGTGAACTCAAATCATGTAAGATATTAAAAGTCGAACAGACTTAAAATTTAAACTCCTGCATTTAAATTATATCTTAATTCAACATCGAGGTCGCAATCATCTTCATAAATATAGGTAATCAAACAAAGGTGATAAACAGAACATGGAAGAAAGGGGACTTTCCGGAAGAATGGAAAGGAGGAATAGTAAGTCCTGTGTTCAAAAAAAAAAAAGAAAGGGAAATGGTTAAGAACTATAGGGGCATAACTTAAATGGACACGAATTGTAAGATATACGCGGACATTCTAAGGAGGAGATTAGAAGAACAAATGGAAATTTGGAAAAGACTTTAAAAAGAAGGAGTAGGCGAACAACTAAGAACAAGGATACAGGAAATGTACAACAGAACTATATGCACTTTAGGAGTGACGAAGGAACTGATAGAAAAGTTTTTTTAACAGGAAAGGGTGTTAGACAAGGGTGCCCGTTAAGCTCGACACTTTTCAATGTCGCATTTGCAGACCTGGAAAAAGAAATGAGCAAAGAACAGGAAGGAGGAGTCGTAATAGGTAGAAGGTAAATTTTGACAATTTCATATGCGGATGATGTTGTGTTAATGGTAAATAATGCACAGGGACTGAAGAATATGATAAAGAGATTCGAAAGATACATAAAGAAGAAAGGCTTGGAGTTAAATGTGTAAAAGTCTAAGATAATGATATGCAGGAAAGCAGGAGGAAGAAGAAAAGAGGAAAGACTCCGTTGGAATGAAGGAGAAAGAGTAAGAGAACTGGAATATTTAGGTTATACAGTGAGAAAGATTATTCAGAGATGACTTTGAAAGAAGAATGAAACTGTTTGATGCGCTAGTTAGAAGTACCGTGGCGTATGGAGCAGAGATATGGGGATGGAGAAGGTATGAGGATATTAGAAAAATTGCAGGCGAAATACATACGGTGGATAATGATATTGGAGAGATCAACACCAACATACTAGCTGTTAAAAGAAACAGGAAGAGGTGGCATAGCAATTAAAATGGGAGTAAGAGCAATGAAGTTTGAAGTGAGACTAATAAACTCGGAAGAAGGATCGATAAGATATAAATGTGTGAGAAGACTAATGAGAGGGAATGAAGTAATGAAATGGGAAAGAATGAGAATCAAATTCTTGGAACCGAGAGGATGGTCAAATGAAGGATGGAAAAGAAGAAGATTAAATGGGGAAGAAGTGTGCATCAAAAATAGAGCAGATAAGTAAAAGGCATTCAAGAACAAGAAAGAGAGATGAAAGTAAAAGAGTCAACGTTCTTAAGAGAATTAAGAGAGGTGGCAAGGAAACCAGGAGATAACCCGAAATGCTTATGGGGGAAAATGAAAAAAGGAGAGGAGAATTAGAAAGGATAGGCAGATTCATATAGGGTAGTGAAACAAGGGCATGCAAATATTGGCTAATGAAAGAAGAAAGGGTATGTAAGAAAGAGGAAGAAACAGTGAAACCCGCGATTGAAGCATGTGAAGTAATTGAAGAGAGTGGTAGGAATTGGGCAGAGGTAATTAGAGGAGAAGGGAAAAACTTGGCTACTCTACAGGACATAATAGAGAGAAGGAAAAGATGGGAAGAACAGGAAAGTGATAAAAGAAGATTATGTAACATAGAATAGATTATGAAACACTTGTAAAATAGAAAAAAATTGTTAAGACACAGCAGGAAACATTAGAAGGGTAGGACTTATACTGACACAATCACGGGTCTGAAATGGAAAGAGTATATGATCGTTAAATTGTAACCCGGAAGTGGGCAATAAATTAAATTATTATTATTATTATTATTATTATATTTTTCCTTTTTATATTGTATTTTTATATTTTTTCTTTTTTATTTTATATTTTTTCTTTTTACATTGTATTTTTATATTTTTATATTCTATTTGTACAGAGAGAACTCAAAAATGTTAAGAATAGAGCGGTTTATTTAGAGATAGAGAATTGAGGCGATACAATAGATACGTAACAGTTTCGGCGAATAATGACGAGATACTACTGTTCTGTATAACTGAGCACTCAGGGTGGTCACGAGAGCGTGAGTGTATATGAGTGTATGTGAGGTGTTGTGTGGAAGAGTATGTATGTACGTATGATGTCGCGAAAAGTAAATAGGAAGTCCATCACCTGTTCGAGAATGTTCAAATTGTCTTGCGATTGATGTAAAAAAGAGAAAAAGAGAAGGAGAAAGAAAGAGAGACTGATAGAGAAAGAGAGAGAGAGAGAGAGAGAGAGAGAGAGAGGGAGAGGGAGAGAGAGAGAGAGAGAGAGAGAGAGAGAGAGAGAGAGAGAGAGAGAGAGAGAGAGAGCGAGGGATCTGCCGAGTCACTATTTATATTCTATTTTTATATTTTTTCTTTTTTATATTTCTATTTTTTAATTAATGCAACAATATATAATCCTTTTACATATATTACAATCTATTTATTTACCCGTCTTCCTCCTTCTCTCCTCACCAATTTCTGCTGACACTTCATAATTCTTTCTATGATGCGTACGTTCTTCACGCCACCAAACGTCATCTTGCACGGCGGTCCCATCACGGGGGATTCAAATTACACGTGATCGCGCGATACGCTGCGATGTTAAGATTGAAAAAACATATTGAAAAATTTTTAACTTTAGAGTGTCTGTCTGTTTGCTACATATTGGTCCAACAGATCGGTGTGGGAGGGGATTAAAATTATTATTTATCTGCGTTGGGAAAAAATGTCTGTTGATATGGAAAAAAATTTTCTGCTGACGCTACATAATTCTTTGTATGATTCGCGGCTTCTTCGCGCCGCCAAATGACGTCATCCCGCACGGCTGCTCCAGAGGATTCAAATTACGCGAGATCGCGCGATACGCTGCAACGTTAAGTCGGAACGCTTTAAAACTTGTTAGCTTCAGAATGCTTGCTACATAATGGTTCGGAAAAAAGTATGTCTGTTGGTATGGAAAAAAATTTCTGCTGACCCTGCATAATTCTATGATTCCCGCCTTCTTCGCGCCGCCAAATGACGTCATCCCGCACGGCTGCTCCAGAGGATTCAAATTACTCGAGATCGCGCGATACGCTGCGACGTTGGAAAACATTTTAAAAAAATTGTTAGCTTTGTACCACCAAGTAGTGCTGCCTCTTTCCCTCCCCTCGAATTTAGCTTTAAAATAACTAAGTATTGCTCTCTCTTTTCCCTCCTCCGAAGACGCGGTGTGTAAAAACGCCGATCTTTCCCGACATTGTCCGACATCATCCGATAATTATTATGCTTTGGCGTTTGGCAACTGCTCATGACATGTGACGCTGGGTATATGTACCATTCGGAAAAGACTAATGTCAGAGAGTGGGCGTTGGGGGAGTTGGATAGGCGGCTGACTCGTACCGCGGAGGTCTTGGGTTCGAGCCCCGTCGCCCGAGATTCAGATTTTCGATTATTATTAATATCTTAAATTAATATTTCCTTCCTTACCGACTGTGGTTGGTACCACGCTCCAGAGTAGCAGCAATTCACCCACCCGCGGTTCCTCCTCGATGTGGTTCGGTATCAGTTCGATATTGATTCGGTATCGATTGATTCGATATCTTCTGCTGTTGCGCTATACCCCCACCACTCCATCATCTTGATGACGTCATCCGCCGCCGCCACCCGAATTTTCCGCCGACTTTTGAAACTAAAATTTGAGTTTCAGGGTCGGGGGAGGGGTGGGGGAAATGGCCTTCAAACTCAAATTTGCGTTGGAACTCTCCTAGCCCTACTACTTACTGTCAATGCGTGGCTACTCTTACGTGAATGAGTAGTAAAGAAATACAAATTTCGCTAGCTACATTCATTTACAAAAGATGCTCGAAATGATTGCCGTTTGCATCTTGACACGCCTGACACCGACGCAATTAAATGTTGCGAACGCGTGCGAATATTCCAGGCTGCTCGCGTATAACGTTAGCAGCATGAAATACTCTACCCTGCAATTCTTCTAAGGTTTCAAATTTGGTGTCGGCGTATACTAATGATTTCATGTGGCCCCATACGTAAAAATCCATTGGATTTAAATCTGGGCTTCTTGACGGCCACGAAACTGCACCATTCCGTGCAGTTACTCGGTTCCCCCAAATTTGTTCTATAGCTGGTATAGCTCTATCCATATGGGCTGGGGCGCCGTCGTGAAGAAGCCTCATATTTTTTCGGGTGGCCAGGCAAACATCTTCTAGTAGAAGTGGCAAATCCCGTCGAAGAAATCTAGCATATTTTGCGTTATCTAGACGCGCCGGCAAAATATAAGGTCCGAGGAGATGATGGCCTACTACCCCAGCCCATATGTTTAGGCGCAGCTTGTGCTGGAAGTGCCTCGTTACAGTATTGTGGGGATTCATGGGTTCCCACGCGTGAGAATTGCGGAAATTAAATATTCCTGAACGTGTGAACGTTGACTCATCTTCTGCGAGTACGATCGTTGGGAAATGGTCATCCTCTTCTACTCTATCGAGGAACCACCGGCAGAATGTCCGCCGTCTCTCAAAATCCTCATGTAATAAATTTTGCACCCGTTGTGAATGGTAAGGGTATAAGCCTGTAAGATCTTGGATTAATAATTTTTTAATTAGTGGTAGTACGTGTTATTAATGAAATATGCGGAAGCAAAGGATAAAATAATAAGTATCTAATCATTAGTCGACAGCGAGGATAACGTCAGTGACTCAGATATTAAAGGCACCCCCCGGTTAAATCGCGCGAAAACATAGGTGACTTTTATGATATTTTCTAGAGTAAGGTATACAATGTATGAGTCTAAAACTTTTTGCACTTTATTCTGCTACAAATCAGAGTTGGGCAAAATGTAATGTAATTACAAATTACAATTGAAATGTAATTGCGTAATTCAATTACAGATTACTTTGTGTAATCGTTCATTTAGTTGACCATAATTACAATTATAATTGCCACATGTAATTGTATAAAACAGTTACATAGTTCTTAATTGTAAATGTACAAAACAATTACATAGTTCGTAATTGCAATTGTGCGAGACAATTACATGGTAATTGTAATTGGAATTGTAAGTGTGCAGGACAATTACATCTAATTGCTATTACTTTTTAATCGGAATTACTCTGAAATTGTAATGAAAGTAATTACATTTGTAATTGATTATACTCGACTCTGCTTTAGACAGGATCATCCAAATTCAGAAAACCAAAGACATTCCTTAATTATGCATGTGTGGTTATCGCGATATCTTCGGGCAGTGTTAAGAAACAACTGGGCGATGATTGCCAAATGCTTAAACGGTAGGGTCCCCGAAACATGGGGATTTCTCAAGTAGTATGGCTAAGCGGGTTCTAACGCAGGTCGTCTGAGGGGAGCGCGCGGGCGGGGCGAGGTGACGGCGCACGGGGGAGTGTGGTGGAGGGAAACCTGGTCGCGGGGAGAGCAGGGAGTGGAAGACAGTTTGCGCGCGCACGAGCCGCGGAGTGGGGGAAACCGTAATCGCGGAGGGGATTAGTCCAGGCCGAGCCGCCGCGGAGACCTAGCCCACCGCCGAAAATTTCCGCAGAGGGAGCGAATGTCCCTCTGAAAACATTTCTGGGCGGGTCTTGTCTGAAAAATCCTTTTCAGACTCGATCCGCTCCCACAAATTTTTTCAGAGTGACATTCTCTCCCTCTGTGGAAATTTTTTATCTATACCAATATGCAGCATTAGCAGACTTTTTTCCCCCAAACGCAGAGAAATAATAAGATTTTAATTAGCGATCTACCGAACCATTATGTAGAAAACAGACATATTTTTTCAAACAGCATTTATGCAGCAATTTGACACCTCTGAGAAAGCCGCGCGAGATGTCATTTGGCGGCGCGAAGAAGACGCGAACGAAATATAATACTTTTTAAACGTTGAAATCTTAAAATTATGTGGCGAGGAAAGAAGGAGGAAGATGGGTAAATAAAATGGGGACAAATATATGTTTAAGAAATTATATATATTGTTACAAAATTAAAATTATAAATATAATTTAACATTTTTTTTCCTACGAGCATCACCTACAATATCATTGATGGCACATGCTAATAGTTCGCAATCTACAAGATAACCCTCGTCGTAATATTCGCTATCACGTATGATTTTAGCAGCACGATGCGTATCTAATGTTTCACAGGCAACATCGCTCTGCTGTAGCACGTTAACATATCGCGCGATCACATATAATTTGAGCCCCATCCTCAAGGATAAAAGTCTCGACACGTGTTGAATATAATATAATACTTTCGAAGCGTCGAATCGTAGAATTATGTGGTGTCGGCAGAAACTGTATCGATCGATCTTGCGCGCTAATTCGTCATACGCGTGAATCATGGAAAGAATTATGCCGTATCGACAAAAACTGCATAGAACCATGTTGGGACGGATCATCGTTTTTTGCATGCAATGTATCCGAGGGAGAGGGTACACCAAAAGAGTTAGACAGAGATCACAAATCGTGGTACCAGCCATAAAAGCGCGCTCTAAACTACATAAAGCCTCAAATCGTTGCAACGTGTTGCGTGGAAAAGACATTACATTTACATTTCATTTACGATCATGGAAGAATTCCCGCAAGTAGAACGCCAATTGTTGGATCAATCTACACGATTGATTTCGCGTGAAGAATACCTCGCTTGAGAAGAACGGAGCAACGAGTGTATCGAATATTTAGAACAATGCAGCCGAGTGAAACGTCCTTGATTATCGATCGGTGTTCAACAATTGTTGGTTGTTCGAATCGCACGGCTCGAAGGACTGAAATATTCGTTGCGCGGACGTTTCGTACGTGAAGGTGCCGGACATTCGAGCACAGGACTTGTGGCGCGAAATAGTCACTACGTTCGATAGCCGCGTATTAACTGGTGCCGTGCTAAATTCTAACTATATCAAGTCGCGCAACTTCCTTCAAAATGCGGCGACCATTGTGTTGGAGCATGTGCGGGGCGCTTTGAGGAAACATCGAAATCTCAAAGTGAACACGGTGTTCAACGGCGAATTTGTGGCAGGTGACAAACATGCTTGTAAAAGCATCAATACCCGAAACTGCGAACTCTTCGGCACATCCGATCTGCAGGAGTGGTACCAGCGATGTATCATCGAACCCACCCTGGCATCGCTGGAAGAGTTCCAGGCACGCGACAGCAGATGGGTATTGACGAGGATTCTCAATCTGACCGTCAATGTCAACAAGTACAATCCGCTGCGCGCGGGGTGTCACTGCAAGTTGCCGCGGGAATTGGTGCTAAAGAGAGCAACTATTAGTGTGCAATCCCAGGACAATGCGTGTTTCGCGTGGGCAGTGGTTGCCGCTCTCCATCCTGCCGAACGAGACACCACGCGCCCAAGTTCGTACCCCGACTCTGTTTCCGTGCTAAATCTCCAGAGCATTGAATTTTCAATGTCCTTGGAGCAAATTGGGAAGTTTGAGCGGCACAACGAAATCTCGGCCAACGTCTACAGCTTCGAGGTGGAGAAGACAAAGGGGCCAATAGTCTTTCCACTGCGTCTCACCAGCCACAAGAGGGATTGGCACGGCAACCTGCTCTACACGCCGAATAGAGAACACGGCGATGTAGAGCACTTTGTGCTAATCAAGGTCTTATCCAGGCTGGTGAGCGCCCAGCTAAGCAAGAACAAAGCCAAGAAATTCATCTGTGATCGGTACGTATAGAAACTTATGAAATATTGAAACGTATCGTGAAAAAATTTAAATAACAAATTTTTGGGTTTTTTTTGCAGGTGCATGCACTACCTCAGATCTGCCGAGAAGTTGGAGACCCATGCAGTGGACTGCGGGCAGATGAATGATTGCGCCATTCTGCTGCCCAGCCAGGACAACAATCTGCTCAGTTTCGGCAACCACTGCAGGAAGGAGCGGTTCCCCTTTCATGGTGTATTTAGATCTCGAGTGCATCATTGAAAAAACAGAGGACAACCGAGTGGGTGATGTAGATAATAAATTGCGCGCGTATCAGCACCATAAAGTGCACAGCATTGCATATTATATGCATTGTTCGTATGATACATCGCTATCGATGTATCGATGTCTTCGCGGATTGTGTTTCATGGTTCGTCGACGAACTGAAAAATTTGGCAGATTTTGCTAAGCCCATCCTGACTAGTAATACTCAAATGCTGGATTTAACTAACGAACAGTGGACGGCATTTCGCAATGCAACACATTGCCATATTTGCGAAGAACCATTCAAGGCTAGCGATATACGAGTCCGCGATCATTGCCATCTATCCGGACGGTTTAGAGGCCCCGCACATTCAGAGTGCAATTTAAATTATAAAAATGCGTTTTCCATCCCCATAGTTTTTCATAATTTATCCGGCTACGATTCGCACTTTATTATCGAGGAAATAGCTACCGCTTTCGAAGGTCACATGGACGTATTGCCTATAACTAAAGAAAAATATATTTCATTCACAAAAAATGCCGAAGATAAGGCTAAAGAATCAGACTCACGAAATTGTATTAAATTGCGATTCATCGATTCGTACAAATTTCTCAATACCAGTCACGATAAATTAGCATCTTTTCTTAGCGCAGATAAATTAAAAATTTTACGATCCGAATTTGAAACATTATTCATTGAGTATTTCAATTTATTGACGCGAGAGGGTGTCTTTCGGTATGAATACCTTGATTGCGCGAACAAGCTGCAGGATCCAAGCTTACCGCCGCACGAATCATTCTACAGTACGTTAACGGGTGAGACTGTATCCGAGAGCGATTACGCGCACGCCGAGACTGTCTAGCAGCGTTTCGGGATTATAACCTTGGGCGAACAGAGCCATTTGTATTTGAAAACAGATGTCTTGTTATTGGCAGATATTTTTGAAAATTTTCGCGAAAGTTGCATCAAGAGTTATGGATTAGATTCAGCACATTATTATACTTTACCTGGTTTCACGTGGGATACCATACTAAAACACACCAAAATTAGATTCGAATTGCTCACCGACATAGATATGGTCATGTTTATCGAATGCGGTATACGCGGGGGTTTAAGTCAATGTTCTGGAAGATACGCACATGCCAATAACAAGTACATACCATCTTACGAATCATCGGAACAGTCATCGTACTTGATGTGCTTTGATGTGAACAATTTGTATGGATGGGCAATATGTCAGCCCCTGCCATATGCTAAATTTCAATGGGTCGAAGATGTTGTAAATTTTGACGTGTCTTCAATCGGTGTCGATTCGTCCACGGGATACATTCTCGAGGTAGATCTGGAATATCCGCAACGTCTGCACGACGCTCATGCTGATCTACCGTTCTGCCCGACGCGTGCCAAACCACCTGGCAGCAGACAGGACAAGTTACTCGCGACGATATACGATAAGCAGCTTTATGTTATCCATTATGGCAACCTGCAGCAGTGCACGCATCACGGTCTTCGTATTACAAAAATACACCGCGTGCTTCAATTCGCTCAATCTCCCTGGCTTCGCGATTACATCGAACTCAACACCCGGAGTAGTAGGGCTATGACAGTTCTAACTCAAATTTGAGTTTCAAGGTCGTGATAAGAATTTCCCCCGACATTGAAATAAAATTTGAGTTTCAAAAGTCGGTGGAAAATTACTGCGGGCGGGCGGCGCGCGGCTGGGCGGCGGATGACGTCATACACATGGCGAAGTGGTGGGGGTATAGCACGAGAGCAGAAGATATCGAAACAATCGATACCGAATCAATACCGAATCGATACCGAACCGCATCGAGGAGGAACCGCGGGTGAATTGCTGCTACTCTGGAGCGTGGTACCAACCACAGTCGGTAAGGAAGGAAATATTAATTTAAGATATTAAGAATAATCGAAAAACTGAATCTCGGGCGACGGGGCTCGAACCCAAGACCTCCGCGTTACGAGTCAGCCGCCTAACCAACTCCCCCAACGCCCACTCTCTCACATTAGTCTTTAATGAATGGTACATATACCGAGCGTCACCAAGCATAATCCATTATTTTTTTTATCGGATGATGTCGGACAATATCGGGAAAAATCGGTGTTTTTACACACCGCGTCTTCGAAGGAGGGAAAGAGAGAGCATTATTTTAAGGATAAATTCGAGGGACGGAAAGAGACAGCACTACTTAGGATCACAATCGCATGCATTCTAAAGATAACAAGTTTTTAAAGCGCCACAGCGTATTCGCGCGATTACATGTAACTTGAGTCCGACCCTCAAGGATAAAAGCCTCGACACGTGTTGAATGTAATATAATACCTGTAGAAATGTCGAATCTTAGAATTCTGCCGTGTCAGCAGAAACTGTGTCGGATGATTTTGCGCGCTAATTCGCCATACGTGTGAATCATAGAAAGAATTATGCTGTATCAGCGGAAATTGCTGCGGATACTATCTGGAAGGATCAGCTTTTTACATACAATCTATTGGAGGAAGGAGGTACATCGAAGGAGTTAGACAGAGATAGCAAATCGTGGGGAGGATATAAAAGCGCGCTCCAAACTGTCCAAAGCCTCAAATCGTCGCAACGTGTTGCGCAGAAAAAGACATTACATTTACATTCCATTATCGACCATGGGGGAATTCGCGCAAGTAACCCGCCAATTGTCGGATCAATCTGCACGATTGATTTCACGCGAAAAATTCATCGCGTGGGAAGAACGGTGCAACGAGTGTATCGAATCGTTGCAAGAACATAGTCGAGTGAAACGTCCTCGATTATCGATCGGTGTTCGACAATCGTTGGTTGCTCGAATCGCGCAGTTCGAGGGATTGAAACATACGTTGCGTGGACGTTTCGTGCGCGAAGGTGCCGGACATTCGAGCACAGGACTTTTGTGGCGCGAAATAGACACTGCATTCGACAGTCGCATATTAACTGGTGCCGTGCTAAATTCGAATCACATCGAACCTCGCAACTTCCTCCAGGATGCGGAGACCGTTGTGCTGGAGCATGTGCGGGACACTTTGAGGAAACAGGGGAACCTCAAAGTGAACACGGTGTTCAATGGTGAATTTGTGGCGGGTGACAAGCATGCGAGTAAAAGCATCAATACCCGAAACTGCGAACTCTTCGGCACATCCGATCTGCAAGAGTGGTACCAGCGATGCGTCGTGGACCCCACCTTGGCATCGTTGGAAGAATTCCAGGAACGTGATAGCGGATGGGCATTGTCACGAATTCTTAATCTGACGGTTAACGTGAACAAGTATAATCCACTATGCGCGGGGTGTCAGTTTAAGTTGCCGCGGGAAATATTGCAGAAGAAAGCGACTATTAGCCTACGATCCGAGGACAATGCGTGTTTCGCATGGGCAGTGGTCGCCGCTCTCCATCCCGCTGAAAGAAATACCGTGCGCCCAAGTTCATACCCGCCTTATACATTGGTGCTAAATCTCCAGGGCATTGAATTTCCAATGTCCCTAACACAAATTGGGAAGTTCGAGCGGCAGAATGCCATCTCCGTCAACGTGTACAGCTTTCAGGTGGAGAAGACGAAGCGAGCAACAGTCTTTCCAATGCGTCTGACCAACCAAAAGAGGGATCGGCACGTAAACTTACTGTATACGCCAGAACAGGGGGATAGTAATGTGGGGCACTTTGTGCTGATCAAGGACTTGTCCCGGCTGGTGAGCACGCAGCTCAGCGGACATGATGGAAAGAAATTCATCTGCGACCGGTACGTATATATACTTACGAAATGCTGAAATGTCTCGCGAAACAAATTAAATAATACATATTTGGGGTTTACAGATGCATGCACTATTTCGGATCCGCCACGAAGTTGGAGGCCCGTGCAGTGGACTGCAGCAAGGTGAACGACTGAATGACGCGTGCCAAACCACCTGGCAGCAGACAGGACAAGTTACTTGCGACGGTATACGATAAGCAGCGTTACGTTATACATTATCGCAACCTGCAGCAGTGCACGCGTCACGGTCTTCGTATTACAAAGATACACCGCGTGCTTCAATTCGCTCAATCCCCCTGGCTCCGCGATTACATCGAACTCAATACACGGTTTAGAACAAGCGCGACAAATGATTTTGAAAAAAATTTGTACAAATTGATGAACAACGCGGTATTCGGTAAAACTATGGAAAATGTACGAAATCATGTGGATGTAAAACTTTTGACACATTGGGAAGGGCGATATGGCGCGGAGGCAATGATCGCGAAACCGAATTTCCACAGCCGAAGTGTTTTTTCGGAAAATTTAATAGCTGTTGAATTGCGAAAACTCGAGGTAAAATTCAACAAACCGATATACCTGGGTATGTGCATTCTGGACATATCAAAAATTTGTTTGTATGAATTTCATCACGAGTACATGTCTCCCCTGCACGGACCAAATTGTAAAATTCTATACACCGACACAGACAGTCTCATTTATCACATTCGATGCGAAGATATTTACGAGACCATGAAACACAATATCGATAGATTCGACACAAGCGATTATCCTACTGACAATCCATATAATATGCCGCGCTTGAATAAGAAGGTTCCAGGGCTGATGCACTTCGCGTAGACGGCAAAAAAGATACGAAAAAGGCGAAAGGTGTCAAGATCAACGTCATAGCCAGAACGATAACTTTCGACGACTACGCGCAGTGTTTGCACAGGGAGATCGAAATGGTTCGCAGGCAATCATGCATACGGTCTAAATTGCACAAAGTGTACACCATTTCGGAATCCAAAATCGCTCTAAGTCCGTACGACGACAAGCAGCATATCGTACCCGATTCGATCGACACTCTGCCCTGGGGACATTATAAAATACCGTTATAAAATTCCGTTGTAAAAAAAAATCGATGTAAAATGGAAACTGTATTTATTGTATTTATTGTATTTATTCTACTTATTGTATAATATAACATTCTTCGCACATGTATAGAAAATTATTATAACTAGCGAAATTATTGCATAAAAATTGTTCATACATGTATAGAAATCATAAATAGCAAAATTAATGTGTAAAAATAAAATTGGTCACACATGTATATCATTGTACTTATTGAGCCATGTATTATTATTTTACAATACATTATTTTTATTTATCCACGAATTGTGTGATTTATCAAATACCAAACACTTGACGTATACCTTATCCCCGTTCCTACGCAACACTTTTTCCACTAGATACAAATCAGGATCGGTGACGCGTTGCAGCTCGTGTTCATAGAATCCTCCGGCAACAGGTTTTCCACAGGAGTCGAGGAGCAGATACGTCGCGGGATTAGTTGCCTGTACATTGGCTATCTTGAACACCTCCGTTGTCCAATTCGGCGTATAGCCTTTATCGAAGATGGTTTTAAATTTGCTCACGCGCACAAACTCGCCCAACTTGAATCTCGCCGGAGCAGCGATCTTTATACGGTGGCTAGCAGCTTGTTGGCGATCGCGGGGGTAACATCGCAAGGACGCATTCTGATGGTTCTATGTTTTCGCGCGTTATACTCTGCGAGAAGACGCGATAGCGAATCGATCCATCAGTAGGTTCCATTGAGCGTAAACATTTTCCACATATTGTTCTTCAAAGTTCGATTGAAACGTTCTACGACGGAGGCCTTCATCACCGAATACGTCGAATAATGATTAATGCCATGCTTTGATAAGAGTTTCTGCACATCGGCTTTGTAAAATTCTTTTCCTTGATCGGTTTGCAAATTTTTCGGATATCGATCTCTAAATATCTTTGCAAACGCTTTGGTCACCTCAGCACCACTTTTAGTCTTGAGCGGCACCGCCCATGCATACTTGCTCAACACATCGATCTTGGTTGAATCGCGAGTATGGACGCATTTCTACAACGTCAGCTTGTCACAGATCGTTGTATCCATGCACTATGACGCGCCTCCGTGGGAAATGTCTTCGAGCTTGGGCATGCAATTCCTCAACAAGTTGCCGCTTCTTAGGACCATGGTTTTCTTTACTTTTGGATTTCGATAATGGTTGCATGTTTGATCGCAGAGGTGTCTTTGACACGAATGATGTGATAATTATCATGTATGTGCATTATGTGCTCCCCATCGGTCCGAGAAAATTCTGGACAAGTTCAACCTTCTCGCATGATTCTCCTTCGCAGCGCTGTTGTGGGATTGAATTTGACGCCTGCGATATCTTTTTAACGCTGTTTTGCAACGTCAGCATATCTCTCTGAAACATGACCAGCTTCCTCTCTAATTCTTCCTGCTGCTCTCTCAAAAGTTTAATGCTCTTTTCCATGTATAGTTTATTGACGGCATCGGTATCGGCCACCGGCTGAGCTACGCGTCGTATCTTGTGTGATTTTGCATCAAAGTCGGCACCGTCCACACAAAGAGCGTTATCTCGCATATAATTTCGAAGCATGCCGCTCCATTTGTAATAGTCCATTCTAGCTGCTCCACTCTTCTCGAGCGATACTCTAAATTTGTTGATCGGAATCTCGATGCATACAGTGCAAATCATCGACGTGTGGTTTAATTTATAATGAGGCCTACCTCGCGCAATTCCTCGATAATCGATAGACTTTCAGGATCATGAGAGTTGTTACCAGCCTGACGCGACGCTTCAAGCAAACGCAATCGATCCACCAACTCGTTGGGATCGTCCCAGTGCACGTAATCGATCTTGTTATCGTTTACCATCATCGCTGGCGGTGTCCTTAGACCTTTCCCTGCCCTACTAGCCGATACACGGGGGAGTAGAGGTGCAATTACATGTTTGTACTTGTATCCCTTGTTGCCCAATATGGGGTATTTAGCGTTATGACCGCGTCTGTGGGCATTCGTCGTCAGCAGTATACTTTTGTATTTTTGTTTGTCGGCATCGGTGTACAGGGTATCGTCGGGAATTCTCTTGAAAATCTGTTCGTAAAGACCGGACGTTCCTCCGTATCTTACACCATCAATGATTATATTATCATCCTTGTCTATATCGATAGCTTTATCCCCAAGCATCGTTCCACTATCACCAAAGTATACACCATACACATAGTCCATTGTTGTATCCCTATCACCACTTAGGATTGCGCCCATGTATTTTTGCCCCAGTGGGCCGGAATGATTGCGAAACGTTTCTTGTCCCTCGGATGTTTGGAGTTGATGTCTAATAGATGTTGCAAACGACTCATCGGGACTAGTTTCGAAAACGTCGTCATCAATGGTTGTGAGCGATTGTACATCGGTATTTATTGGTGTGGGAGGAACGGGGGAATCGTTTGACGTGGCATTCTGTCGTTTCCGCTTCGATGGAACTGGTGTGGAGGTTATGGGTGAATATTCCGATGACATGTGTGGTTTCCTCTTTGTCTTGCGCGATGTGTTCCCTTTCGACTGAATTTTTGTTTTCGGCGTTAATGTTTCATTCCCTTCAACGTCTGTGCTCATCGACGGTGATGCGTCAGCTTCTGCTGCTGTGGTATTTTCCACGATATGTTTTAAGGGTTCGACGACAGGTTTAAAGTATCTCTCCAACGCGATATCTTCCTCCATCATGCCAGTCTTCAAAGCCTGATGTTTCTTGCGAATGGATTCGCTGGTTTTTGCAATTTCCTTCGCTATTCTCTCACGATCCTTAATCTCCAGACTATCGATATTGGTCATCATCGTTGTACCGCAGACGTTGCTTTCCCACCGACGTGTTGACGACAATTGACCATCTCACGGTATGGCAAACTCGTTAAATCCCTTTCAATAACGTCCATTGGACATCGCGCTATCCTTGTCTATTACAGCGAAACCATACTCCCGTTGCCAACAATTACGACACAAAGCGCAGAAATCCTTGTAAGACATATCAGTGTTTACGTGATCGTCGTACACATGTTTCAAGTTGGTACCATCCTGCTTAAACAGAATCAGCAGATTCGCATTGTCGCGTATAAGATGTTTGGGATATTTTGCATACGTCTGACAGAGATAGAAGCAGTCAACGTTCGAGTGGCGCCCCATTGCAAAGTATTCTCGTATCGTATCTTGCTTGTCGCATGCCACGTCATCAAAGATAAAAATTGTATTCGGGAGCGATTCGCTCGGTGGGATGACGTCATTGTTATTCCAAAACGTAAAGTAGCCAATTTCATCTATCGGAGTCAATAAATTCTCCAAATACTGATATTTCGGCTGTTGCAACGAGTTGGAATACACGTACACGTTCTCGAAGCGGACGCCGTGCGGACTTTGCAACAAGCTCATCAGCACGTTTGTCTTTCCACAATTTGATGGACCGCAAATGAGGCAGCGTATAGTGTTTGGTAGCATGCTACCATGTTTGCGTCTTGTTTTCGACGACATCATTTGCGATTTATCGTCAAAATTTGTTACGCGTATCGTCACAGGTTGTCGCACGAATCGCATCCTCTCCGCGAACTGCGAAAAATGATTTTGATACGTCGAAGCGGCGACGCGCCCTATTTATAGGTCCACGCTGAAGCAGAACAGCTCAGTATTCAAAATGCTTCAGGTCCTGTCGGATAATTGCGATATTCGAGATCTAACCTCTGAGCAGTTCAAATATATACCAAAGATTATTCTACTGCGAGAGTTTGGCAGATACATTGACCAATTGTGGGACAGACTCCCCGAGCATATAAAAGCCGATTCTGAGGTTCAGCAGTATCGTCGGTGTTTGGAACATTATAATCGCCCTTGGCAGCGAACGCATATCGACGGTCCGGCACCATTGATTAAAAACTGTGGTGAATGTCGCCAACGAGAGTAAAGAAATGTTGTGGTTTGTTAAATCGGGCGATAAACGCGCTACCTATCGAATTACATATCCCGGGATACCAGTTTTGCGGTCCAGGAACACATCTAGCAAAACGATTGGCTAGAGGTGATCAAGGCATCAATCCGTTGGACGCAGCGTGTCGCGTACACGATATTGCGTATTCGCGCAGTAACAACCTCGGCGAAAGGCACGCGGCAGATAACGCACCTACTTGCTGACAAAGCGCGAAAACGCATCGTTGCGCGTGACTCGACTCTAGGTGAAAGAGGTGCTGCTACAGCTGTTTGGGCACCTATGAAGGCCAAAACGAAAATCGGAATGGGGATGAAAACAAAAACTCGCAAAAGGACTCCAAAGAGAGTATCGAAAAAGCGAATTCTCCCAGTGGCAAAACGGGGTGGTATATTACCACTTGTCCCACTGCTAGGTGTTCTCGGATCATTAGCTGGTGGAGCGGCGGGGATCGCTAAGGCGGTAAACGATAATAAGGCGGAGCAACATCAGCTGCAGGAAATGCAACGCCTTAATCGCTCCATGGAAGGTCATGGACTTTATCTCGCACCATACAACCGCGGACAGGGTATATCAAAACGAAAAAAAGAAAACACCGAAAAGAAAATACAAATGCCTGTCGGCGTAACTACCGACGCGCAATTGAAGGAGTTGGCAAAACGTATGGGTATTCCATTCTTTAGAGGTGTTTTCATGCGCAATGCACTACCTGCCGGAGGAGTACCTCAAAACGAGAGCGGTATCGTAAATTTGGACAATGTCGAGGGGCCGGGGACTCATTGGGTGGCGTATGCGAAGAGAGGGTGTCGAGCTATATATTTCGACAGTTTTTCGAATCTTCGACCGGCTAAGGAATTGGTACAATATCTGGATAAAGATGCTGTGAAAATCGAATACAATCGAATGGCTTACAGAAGTACAATCAGAACAGTTGTGGACAACTATGTCTGCGCTTTCTACAAAAGATTGGCACCAAATTTAAGGATTGACTTTCCACCATTCTGTTTCAGTACTAGTCGAGTCGAACAGCTGGGAATATGTCGTTAACATTCACTCTAACCGGCAAGAGTAGCACCCTCGCAGTAAGCTACTTTCCGCCCATAGATTTGAGCAACGATGATTATGAGCTTGGTCTAACAACCTTCGAAACTTATCATACAATACCGAACATCGACTCGAGCAACGATAAATTCTACTTCACCGCAAACTATGACATCAACAGCAGCGTCGACACCACTCCTGAAATTATTAGGATTCCACACGCCTCCTATGAACTAGACGCCATTGCCAAGTATTTGAAGCAGCGATTACTCGAGCGGTATCCTCAAAATCTCGGCGACGCCGATGACGGTGATGACGATGTGTATCTAATAGTGTTGCACCCCAGCAACAACACCATGAAAAGCGAGCTGTACTGCTCGTTCGCCATAGACTTCACGAAACCCAGTAACATTGGATCGCTACTGGGATTCTCAACGAATCGGGTATTAGAACCTGGACGGTGGCATGAATCGGACGATCCAATTAATATCATGAACGTGAACATTATTCGCATAGAATGCAGCGTGACCGCTGGCGTGTACAACAATGGGAAGCGCGTACATACGATACATGAATTTTCTCCGAGAGTCCCACCAGGATATAAGATATCGGAAACGCCTGCGCAGATCATTTAACTTCCAATCACCGCACAGGTCATTACGGATCTAACGATACGCGTTGTGGATCAAGACGGACAGTTGTTCGATTTTCGAGGTGAATCAGATACCATCAGATTGCACGTACGACGGCGACGACGATAATACATGTGGCGTGACCGAAAGAGATGCTTGTGTTGAACGACTCCAGAAACTCGTTTCTTCCAAGTGAAATTGTTTGCAATAACAGCAACAACAACAACAGCTCTAATTACATTAAAAAGAAGAGGCTCAGTCCTGCGAACATTGCATATTTGAAATCACTGGGATTCCTTGTGCGCATTTAAGTTGAAAAATGGTGGACATTTTAAGCATTAGAGGGAAGCCGACGTTTGATGATCGCATCGTCAAGCTCGAGACTCACACATACAACCCATACGTCAACACGACGTTTGGATACAGCGATGAGATAAGAATACCCATACAGCAGCAGGATTTATACACATTGTCATGTGAAAGTTTCCTCTACTTGGAGGTGATTGTTAACGGTGATGTTGGGAAATAATTGCATGGCGTTCTTATTTGATGAGATTCGATACGAGCTGAATGGCGTGGAGATTGATCGCAATAGAAACGTTGGGATAACTAGTACGCTTAAAAACTATGTATCGCTGACATCTGGCGAAGACAAAAATATGGAGAATGCCGGATGGGGCTTGAAACGTCGTAATGGGCTAATAGTGAAAAATCATTTCAATTTTTGCATCCCACTCAAATATTTGGTGGAATTTTGCGAGGACTACAAACGCATGATTATTAATGCGCGTCACGAATTGATTTTAATACGATCGCGCAAAGATAACAATTCTCTAATAGGATCGCCGATGTTGGAACCAGAAATTGAATTACTTCAAGTGCAATGGCGGATGCCTCATGTGACGCTGAACGACGTTAATAAGCTATCGTTGCTACGTGCTTTGGAAAGTGGGCAAAACCTGAGCATTTGTTTTCAATCGTGGGATCTGTACGAGTATCCTCTCTTACAGAGCACGACCAAGCATTCGTGGGCCGTGAAGGCATCTGCACAGCTGGAGAAGCCGCGAGTTATTATCCTTGTTCTACAGACTAATCGAAAGCATGTGATGAGCGAAGATGTTACTAAGTTTAACAACTGCAAATTGGCCAATGTAAAACTTTTTCTCAACTCGGAATTTTACCCATATGATGATCTGAATTTGGACTTTGACAAGAATAAGCATGCCATCTTGTACCACATGTATACGCAATTCCGTAAATCGTATTATGGACATAGTTGCAACGAGGCATTATTCACCGTGGCTGAATTTTTACAATTTGGTCCCCTCGTGGTGATTGATTGCTCGCGACAAAATGAGTCGATCAAGAATGGCACCGTGGACGTGCGCATAGAATTCGAGTGTAAAGAGAATGTGCCTGCAAATACTACGGCCTACTGTCTGATTCTGCACGACCGGTTGGTTGAATACAATCCGTTGACAAACGTGGTGCGTAAAATAAATTAAATTGCCTCGCTACTTGTCCGCCCTCTCCTGTGCCAAATTCATACAAAATTTCATCGTGAAAATCGAGATGCTTTATGAGAAAGACCCCATTCTCTCATCTGTCTTGAAAGCGAGCGGACCTCCAAATTGTATCGATAATGGTCATACCAACATTTGTTGACCTGCAAGGGTTCATCGTCGATGGAAGATTTGTCGGCAAGGAAGTGGCTATCCTACGAAATGGAACAATTCTCTCGCACTATATTTTTGGAAGTTCGATGCCACAATTTCTTCTTACGAAATCCGGCAAATCAAGCATCCGATGGTTGGTGGCAAAACATCATGGGCTACGGTGGGACGATGGAGACGTTCCGTACAGTATGGCTAAACAGCTAATTACGAAAGCTGTTTCTGATGCGATCGATGAAGAAGATGACGCATCCCATATCGTATACGTGAAAGGGCTGCAGAAACGCGACTGGCTTGCGGATTTCCGCGATGAAGATACGAGAACGGACATGGTCATCGAGACGCTGGACATTGACTACGAGGATATAAAATCTCTAAATAAGCTAACTGTAGTTAATACTCTGCGATGTGGCAGACACGCAAAGCACTGTGCCATGCAAAATGTATTTAAAATATTCAACTGGTGGTCTAAACGCCAGAGAGAAATTCATAAATATATAAATAAAATCAATTTTTTAATGTTTAAATGTTTTTTCTTCGCCCTCCCCAACCTCCTGCATGTAATGTACGCTAGATTAAGACGATAGTTATAATTATGCAGAAGCGGTTCGATACGCGATCAAAGCGGTACAATACACGTTCTGAGTAGTATGATACACGTTTAATACACAATCAGGGTGGTACGATTCACGTTCGATTCACGTCCAGAGTGGTACGATAGACGTTGAAAGTGGTATGATACACGTTTGATAGATGTTCAATACGTGATCGAAGTGGTACGTTAGGCGTTGAAAGTGGTACGATTCACGCTCGATTCACGTTCAGAGTGGTACGATTCACGTTCGATTCACGTTCAGAGTGGTACGATTCACGTTCAGAGTGGTACGATTCACGTTCGATTCACGTTCAGAGTGGTACGATAGACGTTAAAAGTGGTATGATACACGTTCGATTCACGTTCAGAGTGGTACGATAGACGTTGAAAGTGGTATTATACAGGTTTGATAGATGTTCAATACACGTTCAGAGTGGTACGAATCACGTTCGATTCACGTTCAGAGCGGTACGATTCACGTTCGATTTACGTTCAGAGTGGTACGTTAGGCGTTGAAAGTGGTACGATACACGTTTGATAGATGTTCAATATGTGATCGAAGTGGCCTGATGGACGTCTAATAAACGATCAATGTGGTATGGTCTAGTCGAATGATGTGTTGAAAGAAGGAGAAACGATTCAGCTAAATGATACATGCGAAGAAGAAGAAGGAGAGGATGGCCAGTGAATAATTCGAAGAAGATGCATAGAAGGTGAGGATGGTCAGCGAAAATGCAGGTGGAGTACATAGAAGGAGAGGGTGGTCAGTGAAGAAGAAGGTGAAGAACAAAGATATCTTACTTTGCAACGGATACAACTTTAGGCATGGGCCCACATGTGGGAGCTTGGAGATGCAACGAGACCAGTTGTCTTCCAATTGCAGCAGCTAACAGTTGAAGTTTTTTTTGTGCAACAAATAGTATAGTGACAATGGGATTATTGCGCATTGCGCCGCAGTGCGACCCCGAGGTACTTATCAATATTTTTACATTTATCGCGTTTAACCATTGATACCGAGTGAGATTAAATCAGGTGTTCGTGCGAATATTATATTGCTAATTATGTTGTAGGGCTCGCCACCACCGTCACCCGTGTGGTCGAGTGATTGGGGGTCACCGCCACCGTCACCCCCCTCACCACCACGTTGGTCGCCGCCGCCATCGCCGCCGTCGTCGCCTCCGCAAGTATGTAATACTTTGCATTGTTTTGTGTGCTTCATGTTTAATATGTTTAATATGTTTAATGTATCAGTGTTATATTAACGTTTGTGTTTGTGATCTAGGACATACCACTATCCATATTGAGGGCATGGCTAGCGGGTCTGGAGGCTCGTGCGCTCCAGGTTGCACCCCGAGGGGTGCAGATGCGGCGGTCGGGGCCGGTGATCGACCCTATCATGGCCGCGCGGGTGCGGCTGCACCGGCCGATGGTGCAAATACCAGCTGCGTTAAGATGGGCCCCGTATTGGGTGCCGCGGCCCCCATCGCCACCATCACCCCCATCGCCCCCCTGGCCTCCATCACAACTTTAATTTCTTTTTTCTATTTATTAGTTTTTTCTTTTCTTTTATATATTTTTATTTTCTATTTATATTGTATTTTTATATTCTTTTTTCTATTTTTCTATTTTTCTATTGTATTTTATATATTTTATTGTATTTTTATATTCTTTTATATTTTTTCATTTTTTTTATATTCTATTTGTATTTTAAAATAATTCTATTCTATTTATAAAATTTAAAATTCTATTTATAATTTTAAAATAAATTTCCTAATGTATATTATTTCTCCATTTATTTACCCGTCTTTCTCCTCCCTCTCTCACCACCTAATTCTAAGATTCGACATTTCCACAGGTATTATATTACATTCAACACGTGCCGAGACTTTTATCCTTGAGGGTCGGACTCAAGTTACATGTGATTACATGTATCGCGATACGCTGCGGCGCTTTAAAAACTTGTTATCTATAGAATGCATGCGATTGTGATTTTAGCCTTCGAATTTAGCCTTAAAATAATGCTCTCTCTTTCCCTCCTCCGAAGACGCGGTGTGTAAAAACACCGATCTTTCCCGACATTGCCCGACATCATCCGATAAAAAAATAATGGATTATGCTTGGTGACGCTCGGTATATGTACCATTCATTAAAGACTAATGTTAGAGAGTGGGCGTTAGGGGAACTGATTAGGCGGCTGACTCGTAACGCGGAGGTCTTGAGTTCGAGCCCCGTCGCCCTAGATTCAGTTTTTCGATTATTCTTAATATCTTAAATTAATATTTCCTTCCTTACCGACTGTGGTTGGTACCACGCTCCAGAGTAGCAGCAATTCACACCCGCGGTTCCTCCTCGATGTGGTTCGGTATCGATTCGGTATTGATTCGGTATCGATTGATTGATTCGCGATATCTTCTACTCTCGCGCTATACCCCCACCACTTCGCCATCTGTATGACGTCATCCGCCGCGCGCCGCCCGCCCGCAGGAATTTTCCGCCGACTTTTGAAACTCAAATTTGAGTTAGAACTGTCATAGCCCTACTACTACCCGGTTTAGAACAAGCGCGACAAACGACTTTGAAAAAAATTTGTACAAATTGATGAACAACGCGGTATTCGGTAAAACTATGGAAAATGTACGAAATCATGTGGATGTAAAACTTTTGATACATTGGGAAGGGCGATATGGCGCGGAGGCAATAATCGCGAAACCGAATTTCCACAGCAGAAGTGTATTTTCGGAAACTTTAATAGCTGTTGAATTTCGAAAACTCGAGATGAAATTCAACAAACCGATATACGTGGGTATGTGCATTCTGGACATATGGAAGATTTGTTTGTATGAATTTGACCACGAGTACATGTCTCCCAAGCACGGACCAAATTGTAAAATTCTATATACAGACACAGACAGCCTCATTTATCACATTCGATGCGAAAATATCTACGAGTCCATGAAACACAATATTGGTAGATTTGACACAAGCGATTATCCTACTGACAATACATATAATATGCCGCGCTTAAATAAGAAGGTTCCGGGGCTGATGAAAGACGAATATAACGGTGCGATAATGACCGAATTGGTAGGTCTCAGAGTGAAAATGTATGCACTTCGCGTAGACGGCAAAAAAGATACGAAAAAGGCGAAAGGCGTCAAGACCAACGTCATATCCAGGACCATAACTTTCGACTACTACGCGCAGTGGTCTCCCTTTGCAAAGGGAGATCGAAATGGTTCGCAGACAATCATGCATACGGTCTAAATTGCACAAAGTTACACCATTTCGGAATCCAAAATCGCTCTAAGTCCATACGACGACAAGCGATATATCGTACCCGATTCAACCGACACTCTGCCCTGGGGACATTATAATATACCATTGTAAAATAGAAATTATTGTATTTATTAACACATTATTATAAATATTGGAATTATTATGTAAAATAAAAATTGTTCACACATGTATATGTATATGTATCATTGTATTTATTGAGCCATGTATTATTATTATTTTACAATTGTGTGAAATGAACTTCGGCTCGCGAAGTCTTGACCACGCTTGAAATAAATTGAAGGATTGGATGCTCGGATAATCGACCCTGGTTACGACACGTGTTTAATGAATGTGTATTTCACTCCGATCCGCAGGATCGGACAAAACCGGTGACGATAACTCGAACCGGCGACACAGAATTGTACGTAGTCTTACAACAGAAGGACTCGTACGAAAGAAGTAATTGTACACAAGGAGAAATCGCGTTCGAAGCCCGAGGCCGAATTTCTTAAGCTTGGGAATTATCCACCGCGTGTTTACACTCTCGGTGCGCGAACAAGAAAGAATAACCGCTGCCTCGCGGATCACCGGAACGGATTGGCACCCCGTCCCGCCGCGCCCGCGGCCCGAGCTACTCGGTCCACCCGAACCACGGGAACGACGAGATCGGCCGGGCCGATCCCCTATTGGTCGCGCTAGAGCGCCTAATTCAAACGATGTAATGTACACTATATACACCTTACAAACTAACATGCAAAAGAAAAATATGTATAAGTAAAATAAACCAGCAAAGTAGACTGTTCAATTTAACGACTCCAATCATTGTCCTGCCATTGCAAACACGCTGCCCGCCTCGTCCGAAGGTACGTCGACGAAACAAACGACGGCAAACGCGCAAAAAGAAACTGCCGGACGCAACGCGTTCGAGCGGCGTCGGGTTAAGCCGGGTCAATCCCGGCGGAGTTGGGCTCCACGGTATAGGAGGCGCTGTCGCATCGATTTGCCCATCGATCGGTGATTTTGGCAGCCGGCACGACCAGAGGGCGCGCCGCCCGCCGTGACGACCGGGCATGCCGCAGATGTCATGGCGCTTCGGACTGTGGAGCAGAGTTTCCAACGCTGGTGCTCGTCGATGCCAGTTCGGTGCTCGTCCACTCGGGCAAGGGGCACAGCGTGCCGATGGAACGTGTGGACGTCTTGCTGGAAGTGCGGATTGTGACCACTCTTACGAGGCCATCTTTCCCCGGATGAACCTCCAAAATTCCAGCGAGGGGCCATTTGGTGGGCGGCAGAAGCTCGTCCTTATCGAGAACAAGGTCCCCCACCTTCCAATTGAGACGATGGATCCTCCACTTGGAGAGCTGCTGTAGCTGGTAGAGATACTTCTTGGTCCATCTGAGCCAAAAATGGTCGTGCAGGTTATATATAAGTTTCCACCGTGTCAACCCATGAACAGACATATTTGCACAGTTTGGTTCAGGAATGGAAATTAAAGGTTCGCCGACAAGAAAATGGCCCGGAGTTAACGAGGAGAGGTCGGAGGGATCGTCAGACGTAGGGGTAAGTGGTATCGAATTGAGGCATGCCTTGACTTGGCACAGCAATGTAGCCGTTTCCTCATATGTCAAGGTGTGGTCATCGATGACACGTCGAAGATGGTATTTGGCCAATTTACGGTAGCCTCCCACATTCCTTCGAAGTGGAGTGAATAAGGTGGGATAAATGACCACTGGGTACCATTTATGGCCAGTGTCGCGGGCACCTCTCCATAAAACACGGTCGCCGCCTTGAAGAGGGACTTCAACTCCCCATCGGCGCCTCGGAAAGTCGTCACATTGTCGCTCAGCAGCTTGGCACAATGGCCACGTCGCGAGACAAACCTACGAAATGAGGCAATGAAGGTAGTCGAGGTGAGGTCAGACACCACCTCAAGGTGGACAACCTTTGTGCACAGGCACACGAACACGGCAATGTATCCTTTGTAGGATTTGTGTCCTCTCCCTTTGGCAGTCCGAAGCATCAAAGGTCCAGCATAGTCCACACCACTTTTCAAGAAAGGTCTGGATGGTTGTAGTCTGGACGCTGGTAGGCTACCCATCTGTTGGTGTCCCGTGGCACCTCTGAACCGCAGACACGGAAGACAGTTGTGGATAACCTCTTTAATCAAGGTACGACATTTTGGAATCCAATACCTCTGTAATAGAAAGCAGCGAGATAAAGTGAAACCCCCGTGCAACGTAGTTAAGTGTGCGTATCTTGCCAACAGTGTCGCTAATGGCGAGTATCGGCTTATGACGATGAGATATTTGTGATCTACAGGCAGTGCAGCTTGACTCAATCGGCCACCGACTCGAATGAGCCCTTGATCGTCAAGGAAGGTTCGAAGGGGAGCCAAGGGAGAGGCCACCTTAACCGACCTCGCTTTAAGAAGATCGTCTCGCTCCTCCGTGAATGTGTCCAACTGGCTGAGTCGACAAAGAAAAACCCTGCTTTCAGTCAGCTCAGTGGAAGTAAGAGGATCAGTCCTTCTCCTAGAGCCGCTTCGAAGGTTAAAAACGAACCGTCGGATGAGTGCCGTGACTCGCAGTAGACGGGAGAACGTAGAGAAGCGTGAGAGCAGCTCATTGTGAGTCCTCTCACACACAGTGCATGATAGCGGTACTTCTCTGTTCAGAATCTGCTTCCGACGTCATATCCACCTTCCATGTGGGCCATTCCGAGGGGTTTCGAGTGAGCCATGGAGAGCCCTACCACCAGAGGTTGAGCCCTTGAAGCGCGGGTAGATTCACGCCTCGTCACGCCTCGTCAGGTAATAAATGTTTGTATTTCTGCCACCCGATGTGCCACAAACGTCTTCCAGCGAGACGATGGTCCAGGCGAGCACTACCGATGAGTCCGTCCAGACGACCGTTCTGGCGCCATGTAGACCCAACTCTTTCCGCGTGCACGTCAGTAAGCGAGCGAGTAGCACCGCACCACACAACTCAAGCCGCGGCACGCTGACCACCTTGACGGGAGCGACTTTGGTCCTAGCAACAAAAATATTAGAGTGGGTACGACCTTGATGGGGATTGTGAACGCGAAGGAACACCACAGCGCAGTAAGCCCTTTCTGACGCATCACAAAACCCATGAAATTCGACCTGGGATGCGGTCGGATCATAGAAGATCCACCGAGGAACTCGTACGTCGTCGAGGGACTGTAAATCCTTGCGAAAGGAGTTCCAAGAAGTTGCCAGTGGTGGGGGGATTCGTTCATCCCAGTCCACCCCGGCGAGCCAGAGGTCCTGCATGAGGATCTTTCCCCTTACAAGAACGGGGGCGATCCAGCCCATGGGGTCGAAGAGCTTGGCCAGCTCCGAGCGCACCATTCGCTTGGTCCAGTGGGCATCGGCTGAGATTAAAGGTTGCCCTGGTCCCTTCACGGACAACATGTCTGAAGTGGACGTCCAGAGTAGTCCCAACGCTCCGTGCTGGTCTGAATCCTGAAACAGCTTGGAGCTCTCCGACTTCAGTGGAACTAACAGCGAGTTGGTGGCCCAGTTGCTTAGCTGAAACCCTCCAGCTGTTAGGATACCGATAAGCTGTTTCTGGACCTCTCGGGCCTGCTCCAGGTCATGGCCACCAGCTAGGAGGTCATCCACGTACGAATGCTCCAGAAGCACTTGTGAGCCAAGAGGGAATCGTTCTTCCTCGTCCTGTGCGAGCTGTCGCAACACTCTCAGGGCAAGGAACGGCGCGGAGGCTGTGCCGTAAGTCACGGTGTTCAACCGGAACGTACCCAACGTAAGGCTGGGGTCGGCACGCCACAGGATACACTGCGAGTCTCGATCAGCCGGATGCACCAGGATCTGCCGAAACATTTTGACGATATCCGTGGAGAAGGCAAATTGGTACAATCTCCACCGGGTCAACACGCTCCACAGAGAGGCCTGTAGCTTTGGGCCTGGCGACAGCAGGTCGTTCAGCGAAAGATCTGAAGAAGTAGTACATGAAGCATTAAAAACAACTCTGATATTATGATTCTCCCTCTCACCCTTTCACACAGCGTGGTGGGCTATCCCTCCTGCACGGGTTCCATGTGCTCCAGCTCGAGATACTCGTCCAGAAAGTCAGAGTACTTGTCGCGTAGCCCTGGCTCCTTCTGCTGTCGCCTTTCGTTGCTAAGCAGCACTCTCAGCGCAGCTGGTCTGGACGAGTCCAAGGCCCCAGGGCCGTCTGGACGAAACAGGCGGCGCACTACGTATCTTCCGACCTCGTTCCGCTGGTGAGAGGTCTGAAAATGCTCCTCGCACCAGTGTTCTTCAGGGCTCAGCGATGGGGTCTCCTGAACGTCCTCCAGCTCCCAAAACCGCTGCAGTTGGCCCGAGATGGGGTCCTGAGTGCTCATGTGGTAGACCCGTTGTGTTGGAGCGTCTGCAACGTCTGCATCCGGAAACACCGGACCAAATAAGACCCAGCCGAAGGGTGTGTGGGTGCTGCAGGGGTGCCCCTGGCGCGTCTCTCCGACCAGTGTACTGCGTACATCTGCACCGAGCAAGATGTCGACCCGTGACGGCGTGTGGAATTCCGCGTCGGCGAGCTGAAGGCCCTTTAAATGAGGCCAGCCGGTGACGGAGGCCAATCGTGCCGGTGTCGCCGGCATCACCTCGCGGGTCACCAACGCATGAAATGGGAGGTTAAAAGAAGAGTTAAAATTCGTGGTCAATACCACTTCCACTTCATATTTGGCCGTTCCGACTGTCTCGACCCTGAAAACCAGCAAGCTGCACATGCGTCGACCTTCTCTTTAAACGAAGGGATTGAGCTACCCATTCACTGACGAACGACGCATCAGCTCCCTGATCCAGCACCGCTCGAACCGATACGAATCTACCATTGGGGGCCAAGAGACGCACACGAGCCGTTGTCAGTAAGACCAAACGCTTGGCACAAATAGAATTCACCAAGGTTTTAGGGGTATAATCTGGTTGAACGTCGTTGTGGTCCGTCTTGACCTCGGAAAGCACGTAAGCGTCGTACAGTAGAGTGTGGTGCTTTGAATCGCACACCAGGCATCGAAACGCGGAAGGGCAAGCTGCCACAACATGGCCAAAGTTCAAACGGGATAAACAAACGCCTACCTTAACTGTCTGGGCCTTGCGATCGCCTGCGCTCATCCCTTTGAATTTCGGGCAATAATTCAGGTTGTGATTGCCCTGACACAGCGGACATTGACGATTGCGTTTACCCCTTTTAGCTGGAGCGTCAACTTTCACCGTGAGCGCTGTCCTGGAGCGTTCGTATGATGGCTTCGTCTCCTTGGCTGAGTCGCGTTGCTTTGAGGACGCAGTCGGCTCCGGATTCTGAGCAGCGTAGAGTGCATGGACATGATCCTCGAAGAAGTCCTCGAGAGATGAGAAGGTAGGACTTATCGCACGGTCCTTAAGCGTAACTTCCCATGCGAGGCGAGACGTGGTGTCCAGTTTCTCTGCGAACAAAAAGACGAACCACTCGTCCCATTCCTTCACAGGTCTGTCCAGGGCCGCGAACGAGTCGACGGCCTGACGTTTGATTTCCACAGGGGTCCCTTCGTCACCGGTACACAGTTCACTAGCCTTCTCATGTGCGCAGCGAAGAGGATCCGTTTGTTCTCGAAACGTTTTTGCAGACATGCCCAAGCACCGTCGTAATTCGCATTGGTGATTGGAGTGCACTCCAACACAGTCGCGGCCTCACCAGTGAGGCTCGACTTCAAATACTGGAGCTCTCGGACCTTAGAAAGACGAGTAGAGTCGTGGATCAAAGACCGGAACCGATCGTGGAAGCTCTCCCACTCCAGGAGGCCCCCTGAGAAAGACGGTAACGGTATCTTGGGAAGCGTGGAATTCTCATCGTGCTCCACATGCCTAGAAGTCGAGGCGCACCTGGATTCGTGTTTTCGGGGACATCATTTGCGATTTATCATCAAAATTTGTCACGCGTATCGTTACAGGTTGTCGTACGAATCGCCATCCTCTCCGCGAACTGCGAAAAATGATTTTGATACATCCAAACGGCGACCTGGTCTATTTTTAGGTCTGCGCCGAAGCAAAAGAGCTCAGTATTCAAAATGCTTCTGGTCCTGTCGAATAATTGCGATATTCGAGACCTAACCTCTGAGCAGTTGAAATATATATATATGTCTAAAAATATAGAGTTTTATTATTAATTACATAATAAGTATTTATTGTATACTTCCCAGGTGCTATACTAACCTAAAAATATAGAGAATCAACAATGAAATGTTTGTGCTTCCCTATATTATCTCAACACAAGATTCTTATAGAAACTTGTAGATTTTCGTATCTAAAGAGTTTTATTTATTAGTTCACTCACTAAATATCAATGTAATTAATTATGAGTTTAACTGTCACTCTGTCTATCTATCTATTTACTTTTTCTAACTATTTTCTATCTATTTACTTTTCATACACAAAGCTTGCATATATACCAAAGATTACTCTATTGGGAGAGTTTGGCAGACACATTGATCAGTTGTGTGGCAGACTACCAGAGCATATAAAAACCGATCCTGAGGTTCAGCAGTATCGTCGATGTCTGGAACATTATAATTGCCCTTGGCAACGAACGCATATCGACGGTCCGGCACCATTGATTAAAAACTGTGGCGAATGTCACCGACGCACAGTGGGGCATTACGGGTCGAAACGCGGCAGAAAACATTTTCTGACTGAAATCATATATTTATCGTTAATTTTTTTATTTCATTCAGTTAGGGCGTATATTTGTTGTCCTATTGATACAGAAAAATTAATGAAATTTGTTTATTTAAGGGGGCATAGTACTTTTTTGGCCTGAAAATTGAGCAGTCCTTATGAATTTTTTTTCTATCTAAAACTGAAAAGCAAGAAAGATGGGGTTTGTTGCAAATGAAAGATCACTGTTTGAAAGTATTAAAAGAATTTTTATTTAAAAAAGGCACCCTGCCACCCTTCGCTATAATCGCTCAAAGTTGGTCCCTTGCGGTGCCATAAATTCCGCCTTCTATGCTTGTCTGAAACATAAAAACAAATCAAGACATTAAACTTTATTACATTTTGTTTTGCTGACCGAGCCGATTCTTAAATTTCGCATTTAAAACAAAATGGCGGACTGTCACATCTGTTGGTATCGATTTTCGGCACTGAAAGTAGGGTGAAGCCACTAGTAGTTGACCACTTTCAGAAAAACATGAAAAATAAGGTTTTTAGAAGTGACAATCTTTTGAACAGGGTGTAGATAGAGTGCAGTTAGAGTGCAGTTAGAGAACTGCACTTTGTTCAAAAGATCGTTCCTTCTACAAATCTTATTTTTCATGTTTTTCTGAAAGTGGTCGACTACTGATACATGGTCGACTACTGGTGGCTTCACCCTATAGGTTTGACAGTCCGCAATGGCGCGCCATTTTATTTTAAATGCGAAATTTAAGAATCGGCTCGGTCAACAAAACAAAATATAATAAAGTTTAATGTCTTGATTTGTTTTTATGTTTCAGGTAAGCATAGAAGGCGGAATTTGTGGCACCGCAATTTTACTCATTCCGCGAGCGACCTTTGAGAGCTTATAGCGAGGGGAGGGATGGTGCCTTTTTTTAATAGAATTTTTTTAATACTTTCAATCAGTGATCTTTTATTTGCAACAAACACCATCTTTCTAGCTTTTCAATTTCATATAGAAAAAAATTCACAAAGATTGGTTAATTTTCGAGCAAAAAAGTACTATGCCCCCTTAACTGTATTTGTAAATAAACTTTTGGGGAACATTTAAATCATATAATATTTAATAGTTATAAAATCTTTATTTACGTAACTTCAAAACTATTTAACAAACATATTTTAATTTATTTTAACAAATATCAGAAGCAGCTTATCAGTCTTGCTCCGTACTGAAATGCTTATCTCACTTTGCTGAATTACTTCAGCATTCTTCATCTTCCTCTTCGTCCTCGTCTTCCTCTTCGTCCTCGTCTTCCTCTTCGTCCTCGTCTTCCTCTTCGTCCTCGTCTTCCTCTTCGTCCTCGTCTTCATCTTCGTCCTCGTCTTCCTCTTCGTCCTCATCTTCCTGTTGGTCTGCTTCTTCATCTTCGTCCTCATCTTCATCTTCGCTCTCATTTTCATTTTCGTCCTCATCATCAGAGGATTCTGTCGCAACAAATAATTTCCTCGTTTCTCTTAAGAACGGTTCCGATTTTTTATTTGACCTCTTCCGCATACTGGAGATCAGTGGGTCAGAAGTGAGTAAAAGCCTATTTATAATTGTTAAAATCAATTGTAACACGCGCCATGCCATAAGCCAGGGTATCGATATGTAATCGTACCTGTTTAAAACATCCCTATTGCATTGTTCCCGTGAAAATTTCCTGGCATGATGTAAACGAAACGAACGAATGTGTTTCTTTCGTGCTTCTGCCGCTTCCTCGGATAATTGTCCGATTGGTACTAATGCGTTTGCCACTACTAATGGCCCATGAATTAGTATTTTGTGTACTGTTGGGGTCATTGGGTGCCATGAATATAAACGAATATATAGCTTGGCTGTACCTCTGCAATAAACTTCAAATTTATTTACGTCAATCTCGCGGCCGCTTGATATGGCCTCTAAGATGACTTTAAACCTTTGAAAAATAGAAAGAATTGTGTTAAAAACATGAAACAAGGATAAAATTTTATAAAATTGGAATGTTGCTAAGCAAGACAGAGAAAATATTGATGAAGGTCAGGACTCTGTACCTTCTTATTAACCGCATATCTACACCAGTTATCTCAGCCGACAGTCCAGGATCCATAACAAATCTACGGCTTGTATTCCCATCATTAGTATTTCCTAAAACATTATATTACAAGTCATGTTTTGCAACTTCATTTTTATAAAAAATATTCTTATTGTAATACAGATAAATAAATCTTTTCCAAAGTATTACCGTATCCTTGTTTTGGTACATCAACTAACAAGCCCAATTGGATTCTAAATTGGTCCTGAATTTCTTTCTTCTTCGCTTTCATGACATTCTTGTCGGCTTCAGTTTTGACTTGCCATTTTCTCAGAGGCAATTTGTACGCCAAGTGCAGTAAACTTTCAAAAAAGCGTATTCTGGCGTGTAAAATCGACAGACCGAATTTTATTGTATTTAGATCAACTTCAGATGTTCTTGATAATTTGTTAAAATGCTTTGACGTGGCCCCGCAAATATATCATCTCATTGTCGATGCCGTATTAGTGAGGGCATTGCACACTTTTCCATCAACCATGGCCAATATCATTGTATGCTTCACCGACAATGAACTTCCTTCAACTTGAAGCAATTAAGTTAAATTTAATTATCACTTTTTCATCATTTCCAAGTTGCTCAAATTATTCTTTCATTACCTTCAATTTTAGTATATTTTAAGTTTGTAATTTGTGTTTTTATATATTCGGTTTCCTCCCGAATAATGTCGGTCGTTTCCTTTCTCAATCGGAGGCGTATTGGTCGGCAGTAACGAGGTGAGGACGGTGACGGATTTTGCCAAATAATATCTGTTTCTAAAAATTAAAACCACGTTTTAAGAAAATGTTCTTATAAAATACAAATATTTTGAAACCTTAAAAACGTTCTACATTCGTAGGGTTGCTATTACTTACCATAAATCAATCGCAAAGGTAACATCGAACTTTGGATAATCTGACTATCAGAATCTTCCTCATTATCAAATTTCTGTTTATACTGCATTTGTTGGGAACCATCGCATCCCCATTTGCTGATTAATTCAAAAGGAGCACGCTCACTTTTGTCCAAGTTTGCAACTACTTTGTTTAAATATGTAAATAATCTGGTTGCCGTATGATGTAACAAGTGTTGCAAAAGTACTTCGGTACAAGTAGCTGTCACACGAAATGCTTCTTCTACTGGATAGCGATCTGTTTTTGCTGCTTGAATTCTTTTATAACAGGGAAAAAGCTTCTAATCACTTGTGCGAATTATGTCGTATTGTGCTCGCGACAAGTCAGCATCTACATATATTGCTAGAGCATTTAACAATGATAATCGTTTTGGTTCATTTTGCATACTTTGAATATATGCCTTTCTTAATTTCATCGCCCTAGTTGGAGTTGCAGTAATATCTCGCATCAATTTGGAAGCATCTAATTCGCCTGACTCCTGTAATTTGGATTCCATAGCAAATCTTAATTGTTCCGTCTCCAATTTCCGGATTTGCTCTGTTCTTTTCCGCTTCCCGCGTTTACTTAATTCAATAAAAGGTATCTGGTATTTTGGATCAAGAATAAATCATTTCGTCTTGTAGCTGCCTGCCATCTGGTTTTAATACGATTTTTAAAAATTCGCAATTTACCTCTTAAAATAGTCTTTTCTTTGAGGGAATACCCTTCACGACTCATCACTGTCGCTTGTAAAAAATCCAGTTTCTCGGCGAAAGTTCCATTTTGGTGCTGTTGCATGATTTTATATAATTGCATCATGGTCATAATTTTCGCTCCCGATGGACCTAACAAAATTTACAAACCAATTTTTGAATTTAAATCTTGAATTAAGGAAAGCAACACAAGAAAATGCAACACATTCAAGAAGGTGTAACACCCAAAAGTTCAGTGCTACCATAGTGTGATTTTATAAAATTTAATTACATACCTGGTGGACTTAATTCCATCACTGATCACTGAATTTCACAGTATTGATAAAGATACAAATCACGTTTATTGTCTTATTATACAAAATCGTATAATAAGATAACACAAGTTATCTGTTGTAAAAAGATATCACTTCCGACACATGTGTTACCATAAATGAAACAACGCTTCAATAATTTGACGTGTCACTTGTCCTAACTGCTAAAGCTTAAGAGTCCTCTTGAGAGTATTCCTCGCTAGTGGACACTGCGTTTGAGTGACTCTTCGAGAGCGAAAACGTACGATCTTCGCTTGTTTTCAAATGGATACATAGTAATGCGACCATCGGAGAACTACCTTTGCAAATCGAAACGCTTTCGTATTCTGAGAGTTGCTACCCCCAGGGGCCAGGTATTTTTGTGCTTCGTATAGTTACAATAATGAAAACATGAGAATTCTGATGATCTGTTCATAATGTGTTACTTGTTACAACCAGTAGACACTGCAATCACGTTCGAGACGCTTCAATTCGAAAGGGTCCAGTCAAAAAGAATTTTGCAAGGGCGTCATAAATCAACGAACAAAAATTCTCCCACATACTGCTATAATGGAACATTTAAAAACACTATTTCCTTTTGCCATATTATGTTTATGGCCATGTATCTGAAAGAAAACGGAGCAATGGTTGGGACTGATCCTTCCGATTTACGACTCGTACCAGCTTCACCCTGAGGACTTCTCCACTGGCTATGTACAAATTGCCGACAATATCGTGCACACTGTACATAGGAAAAAGCTCCGCATCTTTCACATGTAAAAATATTTCATATACTTCGAATTTCAATGGCAGGAAAGGCATTTTTGTAAAAAAGAACGCGTCATAGACACCTTCTCGCCCTTCTAACTACCCCAGTAGCAGCTAGTAGCAGCCAATTTTTTCTGTACGATAAAGGTAAGGCTTCACCCTTTCCAATGTGACCAGTAAGAACACTGAACTCCACTGAACTCCCATTCAAAATAAACAATGAAAATTGAAAAATTCAGTAAGGTATAATTCCAAAAATATCAGAGATATCAAAATCAAATTTGGCACACTTCAAATACATATCTCAACACATAATCCCGCCAAAAATTAGTTGAATTAAACAAACAACAAAACTATAAATAGCAATACAAGTTCTGAAGAGTTTCGTGGTTGTCCTTTTCAAAACCGTGTAGTCACGTTAAAAATTAATGAATGTGAAAAACAATCATGCTACATTATCACCCAAATACACAATCAACTACCTGTAAAAAAAATTTGCAGTTTGGCAATATTTTTGTAAAAGGACTTAGTGCCGCGTTTCGACCCGAAATGCCCCACTGTGCGACGAGAGTAAAGAAAGTTTGCGGTTTGTTAAATCGGGCGATAAACGCGCTACCTATCGAATTACATATCCCGGGATACCAGTTTTGCGGCCCAGGAACACATCTAGCAAAACGATTGGCTAGAGGTGATCAAGGCATCAATCCGTTGGACGCAGCGTGTCGCGAACACGATATTGCGTATTCGCGCAGTAACAACCTCGGCGAAAGGCACGCGGCAGATAACGTACGTACTTGCTGACAAAGCGCGAAAACGCATCGTTGCGCGAGATTCGACTCTGGGTGAAAGAGGTGCTGCTACAGCTGTTTGGGCAGCTATGAAGACCAAGACGAAAATCGGAATGGGGATGAAAACGGAAATCCGCAAAAGGACACCAAAGAGAGCACGGAAAAAGCGGATTCTTCCGGTAGCAAAACGGGGTGGTATATTACCACTTCTCCCGCTGCTAGGTGTTTTCGGATCATTAGCTGGTGGAGCGGCGGGGATCGCCAAGGCGGTAAACGATAATAAGGCGGCGCAACATCAGCTGCAGGAAATGCAACGTCATAATCGCCCCACGGAAGGTCGTGGAAATTATCACACACCATACAAGCCCGGACAGGAAATATCGAAACAAAAAAAAACGCCGAAAAGAAAATAAAAATGCCCGCGGGCGTAACTACCGACGTGCAATTGGAGGAGTTGGCAAAATGTATGCGTATTCCATTCTTTAGAGGTGTTTTTATGCGCAATGCACTACCAGCCGGAGGAGTACGTCGAAACGAGAGCGGTATCGTAAATTTGGACAATGTCGAGGGGCCGGGGACTCATTGGGTGGCATATGCGAGGAGAGGGTGTCGAGCTATATATTTCGACAGCTTTGGGAATCTTCGACTGCCTATGGAATTGGTCAAATATCTGGATAAAGATGCTGTGAAAATTGAATACAATCGAACGTCTTATCAGAAGTACAATGACAGCAATTGTGGACAACTATGTCTACGCTTTCTACAAACGATCGACACCAAATTTAAGGATTGACTTCCCACCACTCTGATTCAGTACTAGTCGAGCAGTTCGAGCAGAATATGTTGTTAACATTCACTCTAACCGGCAAGAGTAGCACCCTCGCGGTGAGCTACTTTCCACCCATAGATTTGAGCGACGATGATTACGAACTTGGTCTAACAACCTTTGAAACTTATCATACAATACCGAGCATCGACTCGAGCAACGATAAATTCTACTTTGTCGTAAACTATGATATCAGCAACAGCATCGACACCACTCATGAATAAATTACGATTCCCCACGGCTCCTACGAACTAGACGCCATTGCCAAGTATTTGAAGCAGCACCAAGTATATGAAAAGCGAGCTGCACTGCTCGTTCACTGTGGACTTTACAAAGTCCAATAACATTGCATCGCTATTGGAATTCTCGACGAATCAGGTATTAGAACCAGGCCGGTGGCACGAATCGGACGATCCAATTAATATCATGAACGTGAAAATTATTGGCATAGAATGTAGCGTGACCGCTGGCGCGTACAACAATGGGAAGCGCGTACATACGATACATGAATTTTCTCCGATAGTCCCACCAGGATATAAGATATCGGAAACGCCCGCGCAGATCATTTACCTTCCAATCACCGCACAGGTCATTACGGATCTAATGATACGCGTTGTGGATCAAGACGGACAGTTGCTGAGATTTTCGAGGTGAAGATATTACCATCAGACTGCACGTGCGACGACGACGACAATAATACGCGTGGTGTGAACGAAAGAAATGCTTGTATTGAACAACTCCAGAATCCCGTTTCTTCCAAGTGAAATTGTTTACAACCACAACAACAACTGCAACAGCTCTGATCACACTAAAAAGAAGAGGCTCAATGTTGTGAACATTGCATTTTTGAAATCATTGAGATTCATTGTGCGCATTTAAGTTGAAAAAATTGTGACATTCTAAGCATTGGAGGGAAGCCGACGTTTGATGATCGCATCGCCAAGCTCGAGACTCACACATACAACCCATACGTCAACACGACGTTTGGATACAGCGGTGAGATAAGAATACGTATACAGCAGCAGGATTTATACGCATTGCCGTGTAAAAGTTTCCTCTACGTGGAGGGGAAATTGGAGATAAATAAGCCAAACTATGCATTAACGGTGACGTTGGGAAATAATTGCGCGGCGTTCTTATTTAATGAGATTCGATATGAGCTGAATGGCATGGAGATTGACCGTAACAGAAACGTTGGAATAACTAGCACGCTTAAAAACTATGTATCGCTGACATGTGGCGAAGACAAAAATATGGAGAATGCCAGATGGGGCTTGAAACGACGCGATGGGCTAGTAGTGAAAAATCATTTCAATTTTTGCCTCCCACTCAAATATTTGCTGGGATTTTGCGAGGACTACAAACGCATGATTATTAATGCGGGTCATGGATTGATTTTAATACGATCGCGCGACGACAACAATTCTCTAATAGAATCGTCGTTGTTGGAACCTGAAATTGAATTACTTAAAGTGCAATGGCGAATGCCTCGTGTAATGCTGAATGACGTTAATAAGCTATCGTTGCTACATGCTTTGGAAAGTGGACAAAACCTGAACATTTGTTATCACTCGTAGGATCTGTAAGATTATCCTCTCTTACAGAGCACGACCAAGCATTCATGGGCCATGAAGGCATCTACACAGCTGGAGAAGCCGCGATGCATTGTCTTTGTTCTACAGACTGGTCGAAAGAAAATGGAAGAAATTGAGAAATTGGCCAATGTAAAACTTTTTCTCAACTCTGAATTTTACCCATATGATGATCTGAACTTGGATTTTGACAAGAATAGGCACGCCATCTTGTTTCACATGTATACACAATTCCGTAAATCGTATTATGGACATAGTTGCAACGAGGTGTTATTCACCGTGGCCGAATTTGTACAATTTGGCCCCCTCGTGATGATTAATTGCTCGCGACAAAATGTGTCGATCAAGAATGGCACCGTGGACGTGCGCATAGAATTCGAGTGTAAAGAGAATGTGCCGGCAAATACTACAGCCTACTGTCTGATTCTGCACGACCGGGTGGTTGAATACATTCCGCTGACAAACGTGGTGCGCAAAGTCAATTAAATTGCCACGCTACTTGCCCGCCCTCTCCTGTGCCAAATTTATACAAAATTTCGTCGTGAAAATCGAGATACTTTACGAGAAAGACTGCATTCTCTCGTATGTTTCGGAAGCGATCGGACCTCTAAATTGTACCGATGATGGCCATAGCAACATTTGTTAACCTGCAAGGGTTCATCGTTGATGGAAGATTTGTCGTCAAGGAAGTAGCTGTCCTACGAATGGGAACAATTCTCCTGCACTATATTTTTGGGAGTTCGATGCCGCAATATCTTCTTACGAAATCTGACAAATCAAGCATCCGGTGGTTGGCGGCAAAACATCATGGACTACGATGGGAAGATGAAGACATTCCATACAGTATGGCTAAACAGCTAATTACGAAAGCTGTAGCTGATGCAATCGATGAAGAAGATGACGCACTCCATATCGTATACGTTAAAGGGTTGCAGAAACGCGACTGGCTTGCGGATTTCCTCGATGAAAATACGAGAGCGGACGTGATCATCGAGACACTGGACATTGACTATGAGGATATCAAATCTCTATATAATTTAAATGTAGTTAATACTCTACGATGTGGTAGACATGCAAAGCACTGTGCCATGCAAAATGTACTTAAAATATTCAACTGGTGGACTAAAGGCCAGAAAGAAATGCGTAAATAAATATAATCAATTTTTAATTCATAAATGTTTTTTCTTCACCCTCCCCTCCCGAACCTCATACATGTAGTGTACGCTGGATTATGACGATAGTTATAACAATATTGAATTGGTTCAATACACGTATGATAGATGTTTGATAAATATTCAGAGTGGTTCGATACGCGATCAATGTGATATGATAGACGTTTGATACACGTTCAGAGTGGTCCGATACACGTTCGATACACGATCAAAGCGGTACGATTCACTTTCGATACACGTTCAATACACGTTCAGAGTGGTTCAATACACGTTCGATACGTGATCAAAGTGGTACCATACACGTTGTCTAGTCGAATGATGTGTCCAAAGAAGAAGGGGAAGCGGTTCAGCCAAATGACGAGAAGAAGAAGAATAACGCGTTGCCGGCGAAAATGAAGTTGGAGAACAACAGCATCTTAATTTTGCAAAGGTACGCACTTCTCGATTTCAATATACGAGTTTACGTGCGAGAGTTTGGAGATGCAGCGAGACCATTTGTCATAAAAGCTTGACAGCGAGCAGTGGGGAAACATTTTTGAAGTGACAATTTTTTTTGTGCAATGGGATTAGAGCGGATAGCCCCGGAGTGGGACGAGCCACGTCGGGACTACCCGGAGGTATGTACATAATATTTGGACATTTACTGCGTTTTTAATGTGTCAATATTATATCGCTAATTGTTGGGTTCTAGGACTCGCCACCACCGTTGCCATCCTTACCGCCCCGTTGGCCATCGCCGCCGCCGCCGCTTTCGCCGCCGTCTCCGCAGGTAGGTAATACTTTGCATTGCACTTGATGTGCTAATATAATATCGACGTTTTTGTATGTGTTCTAGGACATGCAACTGCCGATTACTTTATGGGCTCTTTTGGCGCGGCTCCTAGCGGAGGACGCGCCACAGAATCTGCGGATGCGGCGGTCGGGGCCAGTCATCGGCCCCGCGATGGCCGCGCGACGGCGGCACCCGTGGGTGCCATATCAGTAGATGGGGCCCCTGCGACGGGCACGGCCTCCATCTCCGACGTCGCCGTGGATCGACGTCAGAAGGCCGCAGCCGTTGCCGCCATCACCCCCATGGCGGTTCGAGGGAGTGATGTCGACGTCGTCGTCATCGTCCTTGTTACCGGCGACACCGTCATCGACGTCGCCACCGTGGTGGCCGCCCCCGTCGCAACCGCCTTCGCAGCCGCCGCCGCCGCCGTCGTCACTACCATCGCTGCCCCTGAGCCCACTCGGGGGGTCGTCACCATCCCCCCTCGAGTGGTTCGGGGGGCTGTTGACGCAATCGCCATCGCCGCTCATCGATCTGCTCGGGGGGCTATTGATGCCGCCACCGCTGCAGCCCCCCGAGTGGTTCGAGGGGTTGTTTCCGCCGTCGCCGCACCCGGCGCAATAGTTCCTTTTTTTATTTTTCATTTCTTTTATTTTATATTGTATTTTACTATTTTTATTTTTATATTTTATTATTATATTTCTCATTTTATTCTATTTATATTCTATTTTTATATTATTATTATTCTATTTTTTATATTCTATTTTTATCTTTTATTTTATTATTATTACTATTATTATTATTATTATATTTTCTATGTAACAATATATAATTTCTTAACCATATATTCTCCCCCTTTTTTTACCCATCTCCCTCCTTCTTTCTCACCATATAAGTTTAAGATTTCTTAATCTTGAGCCATGTGTAAATTATGTGTATCTGCGGCTGTATCATATTGCAGAAGATGTGAGAGTAAAATTTGAAACTTTTGTTAACGTGTTGTAACAAAGCGATGTTGCCTGCCAATCATTAGATACGCATCGTGCTGCTAAAATCATACATGATAGCGAATATTACAACGAGGGTTATGTTGTAGATTGCGATCTGTTATTTTAAGATTTCAACGTTTAAAAAGTATTATATTTCGTTCGCGTCTTCTTCGCGCCGCCAAATGACATCATCTCGCGCGGCTTTCTCAGAGGTGTCAAATTACGCGTAATCGCGCGATACGCTGCGACGTTCGAAATACTGTTAGCTTTAAAACTTGCTACCTTTAAAATGCTTGCTGCATATTTGTTTGAAAAAATATGTCTATTTTCCACATAATGGTTCGGTAGATCGCTAATTAAAAAATTATTATTTCTCTGCGTTTGGGGGGAAAAAATCTGCTAATGCTGCATATTGGTATAGATAAAAAATTTCCACAGAGGGAGAGAATGTCACTCTGAAAAAATTTGTGGGAGCGGATCGAGTCTGAAAAAGATTTTTCAGACAAGACCCGCCCCCAGAAATGTTTTCAGAGGGACATTCTCTCACTCTGTGGAAATTTTTTATCTATACCAATATGCAGCATTAGCAGATTTTTTCCCCCCAAACGCAGAGAAATAATAATTTTTTAATTAGCGATCTACCGAACCATTATGTGGAAAATAGACATATTTTTTCAAACAAATTTTCGGCAGTGGGCTAGGTCTCCGCGGCGGATCGGCCTGGACTGATCCCCTCCGCGATTACTGTTTCCCCCACTCCGCGGCTCGTGCGCGCGCAAACTGTCTTCCACTCCCTGCTCTCCCCGCGTCCAGGTTTCCCTCCACCACACTCCCCCGTGCGCCGTCACCTAGCCCCGCCCCCGCGCTCCCCTCAAAGGACCTGCGTTACAACCCGCTTAGCCATACTACTTTCTCACGCAAAAATGTTTCTTAAAAAAAATTGACTGTATGAAAATTCGGATTAGAGGGTAGCACGGAAGCCAATGTAAGTACGAGTAGAATCCTATTGAGTGAGCACCCCATTTTGCATGCGTTTATTCGATTAAAATAAAAATTGATTCTTTTTTTAGATTATTAAATCTATTATTAATTTTTAAAAAATCCCATTTCTATCTATTATACCTGCGTCACAATCCATCTTCAATAAACACATATATTTTTAAGGACGTTACACTGTTAATCCCCCTGAACTGCATGTAAAATCTTTGCCGTTAGGAATTTCGTTCTAAAATTTTACCTGATCATTCTTGAGATGTTGTGGAATGAAAATATGCCAAAAAATCGATTTTTTTACCAGTGGGTGCACTTAATAAAAATTTTGCGATACATTTAGTGAAGATTTTTCAGCGACAATGAAATGTGAATTTAAAGTAAGAATAGGTAAATTTATAAAGAAATGTCACTTTATACAACTAAAGTCCTACAAACCTTCACCACGCAATGTGCGATGGACATACGTATGGGAGAGTCCCATTTCTCGAACAATACTCCTCGTACTGCGGGCAGAGTTATTGTGAATATGGTCAAGGTTTTCTTCTTCCCTGTCGATATTCCTTCTCAGTCCTCTTCCTTTGATGCGAGGGAAAAAGGAACCCGTAGTGTGCAATGTTTCACACAAATTGATGATAAACTGCCGGGATGGTTGTCGCTGATTAGGAAACCGTTCCGCGTATAATCGCTTCGCACGTAATGCGCTGCAGCCAGCCTCCCCATACATGACAATCATGTTAAACATTTCGTTGCACGAATACCCCGCATTGGTCTCCATGCTTCACAAAATCAGTTCCTTACTTTTCCACTTAAAAGGAGTTCGCGAGCACGTGTCGCACAATCAGCGATTTCCCACGGATGGCGTCAGCAAAATGTAAACATCTTGTTAGGTTTCGGAGACCGAGTGTGGTGACTGTTGTGTCTTGACTGAGTTTTCTGCGTTTTCCATGGCAAAAGAAAGCACCAACGTGGAACTTGGTCGCAGAGGCAGTGATTTGCATAGCCAATCAGGGTTGGTGAAGGATTTCGTGTGAACCCTGATTGGCAGTAGGGCGGCGGATACCTGCTAGCGGAAGTATCTTTTTCTGTCACGCGGAAAACACGGACATCCGGATTGCACGTAAAGGGCTGGTAGTCTTGCGACCCCCTAGACCCTTCACCGCGAGCGGCCAGAGTCGCGTACCCGACCTTAGAGTCCCTAACCTGACCTTAAAACGGTCAGGCCTTTATGATCTTATGACTTACCTCAATCGAAGCGGATTACAGATCGGCCTGGCCATGCAATGCAGATGTGCGGACTTCTGAAGTGGTTTACAACGGGGAATGAAATACTGCTATTAGTGCATTTCCTGGTTGACGGAAATACTGATTCACAACTAAACGCAGCGGTGAACAAAATACTTTGAATCAGGGATCTTCTTGTAGTCCGTATGAAATTAGAGAGGCCATTTACCATACTTTAAACCTCTATTTTAGTGAATAATTTGTCTTTCTTTTTTCGGTATAGTTGGGGAGGCGGAGGGGCAATACGTTTTGTGCAGAGACACAGGAAGAAAAAGGGTAGTGACTGCACGTGACTCCACCTACGCTGTTTTCCCTTCAAATTGGAGACGGATTCTTTATCTCTCGAGTATAAAGACACGCTCGAATTCCAAAACAGAAGCACGAGTTGACGTATTCCGTGCGAGAAAAGGTGAACCTGGGGGAGGAGATATTGCTGTGATGAAGTAGAAACTTCACATCTGCAAGGAATGCAGATCCGAGTTGTTACAACATAATCTCTACCCTACGTCTCACCCTTTCTCGCATTGAATACGTCAGCGCGAGCTATTGTTTTGAAATTTGGGCGCGTGTTTATACTCGAAAGATAAAGGATCCGCCTTTAATTTGAAGGAAGGGCGAAGCAAGCGGCACCACCAATCAATCACGGCAAGAACGCGAGCGTCTTTCCGGAAGATATGAACATTGTCTTTTCGGAAGATATGAACATTAATACTGTCCACAAAGGGTTAATGCATTCCCGCGAAATTATAAAGTAGATTAATAAGTTTCGGCAGTTTGATAGGAAAAAATGGCATGTTGAAAGGTTTCCCTATTCCTTTTCATTGAATCCCATTGTGCGTCGGGACAAAAATCGGTTCAGAGCGAAGCGAAAATTCATTCGTTTTTTACGATCGATAATTTCATACCTGTGTTCCCAAGAACGTTTCGACAAAATCTGTTTACCAGCATTTCTGAAGGGTAATCAAGAACGTGGTGCGGTCTTTAAAAATTTTAGCTTGAGTTAATTGGTATACTGCTGTATCGGTGGATAGTACATGCGATGACTTCGGACCCGCATGTACCGTTGTCGTTCCCCGACTTGTGGGGCAATACGGTTATAAACCGTGACCCTGACGAAACGCTTTAGCCGGTCAGTTTAATTATTTTTCGGAACACCAATATAGCAATAAGAAAGTATTATTCACCATCAATACACCTCGCGTTCGGACACAGGAAAAATGGATAGTCCGCTCACAGTGCGTGTGTCCTCTTGCTTCGATCTTCCTCAAATTAAAGACGGATTCCTTATCTCTCAAGTATGAACACGCGCTCGAATTTCAAAACAAAAGCACGTGTCGACGTTTTCCGTGCGAGAGACTGTGGGCTTGAAGTCCGATTGGCGCTAATCTACCCAATCTGCCCTGCATCCCTCCCAAACGGTCACTGTCCTCAAGAGGCCCTTTTCACAACAATATCTCCTCCCCAAGGCCCACCTTCTCCCGTCTCGAATTTCAAAACAAAAGCACGCGTCGACGTATTCCGTGCGAGAGAAAGTGGGCTTGAAGTTCGATTAATCCCAAACTAACTAATCAGGCCTGCTTATCTCTCGTGTTTAAACACGCGCTCAAATTTCAAAACAAAAGCATGCGTCGACGTATTCCGTGCGAGAGAAGGTGGGCCTTGGGGAGGAGATATTGCTGTGAAGAGGGCCTCTTGAGGACAGTGGCCGTTTGGGAGGGATGCAGGGCAGATAGGTTAGATTAGGGCCAATCGGACTTCAAGTCCACAATTTCTCGCACGGAATACGTCGACACGTGCTTTTGTTTTGAAATTCGAGCGCGTGTTCATACTAGAGAGATAAAGGATCCGTCTTTAATTTGAAGGTAGGACGAAGCAGGCGGGACTACGCGCAATCAGCGAACTACATGCTCTCCTTCTTCCTGTGTCTCTTCGCAAGCCGTATTGATGTTGAATAATACTTTTTAATTGCTAGTTCCCAAAAATTAATCAGGCTGATGGGCTAAAGCATTTCGCCAGGGTCGCGGTTTATGACTGTATTGTCCCACGAGTCGGCGTTAAAGAACGATTTCCTACAGTTTTCGGTAATTTATGGCTCAGTTGGTTCCGCCCCGTAGCAGACGTGAACTCAGGGTATCGGAAAAGGGAAACAGGAAACAGGATTTTTTTCTTTATAGCAACTCGAAGACTTTCAGTTTCTCTTCGGACCCTTTCGAATCGAAACACGTGGTGCCTGCTGCCTACCTCGAAGCAATGGGTACACTGGCAGTAAAAGGACAGCGCGCTGGCTTTTGCGAAAGTGTAGGATGGTACGTTCGTTGCACTTCTGCAAAGCACTTGTGTCTCGAAAATGTGCTGGCTTCTTTTTACCTAAAGCCTCTTGTCCTGGTGGGAGTTAACTCATAATGGAATGAGAGAAACTACTTTGGGATAGAGGAAGTTGCTTGGAAAAAATCCTGTTAGTCAGCTAGTAATCTCGACCCAGGCATGTACTATGCTGAAGAATATTACTCGATGTTCTGGGTGTACGCCCGGGACAACGGGGACGCAAGTGCTACTGTGCGAACGCTTGCACGGGAATATCCGCGCATCCAAACTGCAAGCGAGGGTACGTGGTCGTCGTCGATCAAAGATGGTCGCCCAGAACGTGGCTTATCAGAAAGGTCGAAATCACCTGTTTCAAATTTTTCGAACTATCTTCTGCATGTCCTATCGGAAACTGTACCTTCACCATACACTTTCAATAAATTTATACATACTTCTGTAGCATTTCTTCCTTGTTGAAATTCGTATAAAATACAGTGGCGTAACTTTATGAGTAGCCATGGGTACACGATCGCTTCACACTTAAGACTAACGTGAATCAACTTTGTTTTAGTTCATTTGCTACGTCAGTATGTATACATTAAGCGATAACAATAGAGAGCCGAACATGCGCCAACTACACATGTGCTTACGAGTCGAAACTTGTTGTCATAGAAACGGACAGAACATTCCGGTAGACCTGATATATATAAATCAATAATAAGATACAAATTATGATTCAACAGGAGACAGAAATATAAAAACTTATCACTGGTAACGATATAAATGATATACATAATTTTTTTCCGTCTCGGTCTCGTGTTAATAGCTGGATTTCGAGCCGATCGCAGCCAGGTTTTGCCTAGCCAATCTGAAATGAAATTGCCCGTTCATGGCAGCTAAACCTGAATCGAGTCTCGGGATCTCGAAAAATACGGAAGTATGGGGACCCCGCCCGATCCCGCCCGAAATTTTCCGGCCCGTCCCGAGCTCGAAACGTTGGGTATACGCACACCCTCACACCCCTGCTATCCACTATTTCTTTCCCATCTTCTTCCACTGGAATTTTGAAAAGTTTTTCAAGTTTGTTAGCAAATTCCACCGATTGTTTTTAACGTAAGAGTTTAGTGTATTTGGTGACAACTTATCAGACATGTTTATAAATGCGTAGTTACTTTCTTTCGCTGACGGCCCTCAGCGCTGCGCCCTAAAGCGGCGCGGCACCAAGTGCCACTTCTGAAACGTAACCAGATGTTTGCCATACTCTCGAAACCTTTGCAAAGACGCACGAAATTCAGTTAGTCTTCAGACACAGTTCTTGCAAGATCGTGCGTTCATTTACGGCTTGTGAAGTAACTGTGTGAAGACAATATTATTTTTCGTTTTGCGATTTCATTGTGGTGATTAGTGAAAAATGCCTAGAAAAGCATTGATAGACTCTGGTGTTATTCTGCACATGCTCCAGATGTGTGAAAAGTGTGAAATATTTGATGAGAGCTGCAAATTGAAGTGTCGTTCGGATAAAGTGTGGGAAGAAGTAGCTACAAAATTTTCAGGTAAGTTGTCGCCAGGCACATTAAATTTTCACGTTAGAACAAATAGGTGAAATTTGTTAACAAATTTGAAAAAAACATTTCGAAATTCCGGTTGAAGAAGAAGAAAAAGAAATAGGGGATAGCATTAATGTTACTAACGAAAGTAATATTAACCAAGAATTCGAACCTCAAAATAATCCGAGTAAAATGAATAATAAACTGCCGCAATTATATTTAAATATTACATTGTCTGAGGAACAATGAAAATCTATTGCTCCTGTATTAAAATTTTATAAAGAAAAGGGCACTCATGCAAAATTTTATAAAATACTTAGTCCCGGTTGGACTGATATTATTTGCAAAGCTTGTTTTTTGAAAATGAAACTTTCTTGCGCGTATACGTTTAAATGGGACAAAATTTTCGATTCCCCGGAAGTAGAAACATATTTGATAATATATGATATTTGCAGTGAATGCGGTGCCGAATTTAAAGCTCATTGCCTATATGAACCGGCTCCTGGCACTGGTATTGTATTAAGAGTGCACACAGTCGATACTTCGGGAATACCGCATGAAAAGAAAAGAGCTGTAAAAGGAACAAATAGGGTGACAATTGGGCAATAGCTTATAAATATTAAACCCAGAAAACGGAGAAATGATGCAGCATCAGATTTAACCTATGACGATCCTAAACCTCCCTTTGTTTTGCGACAATGTACTGTTGCGCCGGGGTGTTTCCATCGCAGCCCACCCCAACGCAAAGGAGTAGAATAATACGCGGGTGTATACACGACACAACTATATTTGCATATACAGAGCAATAACAATATAACCCGCACGTCCGAACACTACGGCATTCGGTACAAGACCGTCTTCTCGCCATTGTTCTCGAAGGGGGTTGACCTTCTTCTGTCTTCAGCTACGAGCACCAGCAATCTATACACGGGCCTATACACGGTGCTCGCAACAGTACTTTAAGGAAAATCAGGGAAGAAGCCATCGTACGGGAATTAGGAATCAATAAAGATCTTGATCCCATTAATTCGTTATGTGAGTTGAAATAGAATCCATGGCCCGCTGGTACTCCTGACGAAGACAAGACGACAGCGAGAAGGCGATCGGAGCGATCGCCTATCAAGTTGTCATTCGAGAGTCACGCGCTATTGCGAATAGACATACCGATACTTCCTTTGCTGGATATTAGAGATTGTATTTCAGTTACTGTTGTTCTGGTTAATGTTCTATTCCGTTTGTTGTACATTAAAGTTTCATTATGCCAAACCGAAATCATAAAATTGGTGTCAGAAGTGGGATGCCCACTCGAAGTGGGATGCCCACTCGCGCATCCGCGGCCTCTACCAACTCTTCTCCTGGAGCGACGGGCGATGCCTCTATACAGGAACTCTTCGCCACCCTCCAGTTAAGCATCGTGAGACAGATGCGAAAACAACGGAGGGACGACGAGGCCCGTCGACAGAGAGATTTTCGTAGAGAGGAAAAGGAAGCCGCCGACCGAAGAACCCAGGCCGCTATCGAGGCGCGCATGTCGAACATGGAGGAACGAATTCACGTCGTAACCGCCTCGTTACAAAATATCCACTGCTCGGTTGACAGCGGCGCGAACCCACGGGGTGGAAAGACAGTCGCCAATGTAAATAATGATGTAAATAATGTACCCCCGGCGCATGTCCCCACACCTGTCGGTGCACCCACCGCTGCCCCTTTGTCGAAACCGCGCGTTCTCAGATTGGGATACGCTGTGAAACCGACAATGTTTGATGGGAAAAAATCATGGGAAGAGTACAAGGTACAATTTGAAACGATCGCGCGCGCAAATGGTTGGAATGACGAAAAAAGCTACAGCCTTGATCGCTTCCCTCGGGGGCGCAGCGAGGAGCGTCCTCCTGACTCTCTCCGCTGCCCAATGCGAAAGTTTCGCGGATTTGGTTTCGGCGGTTGAATTCCGCCATGGGGCGAAATATTTGTCCAACTTGAAGTACGTACTCTTCCAGAGCCATAGGCAACGGAGAAATGTGAGCATCTCCTCGCTCGCCACCAAAATTAAACGTTTAGCGCTGTCCGCGTTCGCCGACTGCCCGGTAGAAACCCGCGACAAACTCGCCGCGTCTTAATTTGTAACGGCATTGTCGAGCTCTGTCATGCAGCGGGAACTGCGACTCGGCGGGTTCACGGCCCTGAGAGCCGTCGTGACCAGGGCTCTGGAAATCGAGGCCGTAGAAGCGATGTCTCACGGTCCCGTGGTGGAGTCACGAAATAGGTACTCAGAAAAACGGAGGGCTAAACCCTCCGACAATTTTACAAGGTACCCGGAAAAGAGGAAGAAGCCCGACAAACCCGAGGACCGAACGGAATTCCCACCAAGGACCTACTGGTTCTGTGGTAAACCGGGTCACGTGCAAAAGGACTGCTTCAAGGCCAAGAGCGGCCAGACAAGAGCAGCCCCTCCTAAGAAGTTTGAGGGAAACGGGAAGAGGACGGCGTAAGGGGGAGACGTCGGACCGTGAGGAACGGTCCCCCGGTCGTCAAGAGTGTGGCGATGCAGGAGGCGACTGGGCGTCAATGGAATCGGTCCGACGAAATTTACGTATGTGGAAAAATCAGTGGAAAACCCTGTAAGATTGTCCTAGATACAGGTTCTCCAATCAACCTTCTGGACAAAGAGCTGTGCCCGACGAGGGACATCGAGAGGAAGAAGATCGACATCCGCTCCACTACTGGAGAGAAAATGAAAGTGTTCGGTAAGAAGAGCCTGGAAGTCAGCATTGGAGGACTCTCGAGCGTAGAAGACTTCTACGTCGTCGACATGGTGGAAAGGTGCATCTTAGGAGCGGTGTTTCTGAAGAAGCATCGTTGCAGCATCGACCTATCCCGGAATGTACTGTGCCTTCCCGGCAAACCGGAGATACGCCTTGGTGAGCCGAGAAGAGGAAACAAGAAGAAGGATGAGAAACGGTCGTCCCACAGCATTTGGAAGAGCTGTATACACGCTGCTCGTCAGGTTTGTCAGAAAGACAGAAAAAGCTATTTGCTGAATTTCTTTGCGAATTTCAGGACGTTTTCGCCGCTGATCCGAGTCAGATTGGGAACTGTGAACGGGTTAAACACACCATCAACACCGGAGATTGCCATCCTATAAAACAGGCGCCGCGGAGGCTGCCTCTACACCGTCGAACAGAAGAGGAAGAGCTGCTCAGGAAGATTTTGGCGCAGGGCGTAATCGAAGAATCCCGGAGCCCGTGGTCTTCTCCGATCGCCCTTGTGAAGAAGAAGGATGGAAGCATACGGTTCTGCGTGGATTTCCGCCGCCTGAATGAGGTTACCAAGAAGGACTCGTACCCTCTACCTCGTATAGAGGATACCCTGGGCGCCCTCGCTGGATCTTCGTGGTTCTCAACCGTGGATGTGCAGAGCGGATACTGGTAGATCTCTATGGACGAAAAGGACCGAGTGAAAACTGCGTTTTCAGTGGGGACAGGACTGTGGCAGTTCAAAATGATGCCCTTTGAGGACGTACTTCAAGGCCTGACCTGGAAAATCTGCTTGGTTTATTTGGACGACATCATCATCTACGGAAATGACTTTGAGCAGGAGCTGGAACACCTTTGGACAGTGTTTTCACGTTTACATCAAGCTGGACTATTGATGAGCCCCAAGAAATGCTCCTTCTTCTGCCGAGAAGTAAAATATCTGGGCCACATCGTAACGGAGAGTGGAGTCAAGGCGGATCCGGAGAAAATTAAAGCTATTTCGGAATGGCCACAGCCGAAGAACGTCACAGAATTAAGAATTTTCCTAGGATTATGCACTTACTATCGAAAGTTTGTGAAGGATTTCTCCAGGATTGCCAAGCCCCTGCATCGCCTCACCGAGGCCAAACAGAACTACCAATGGACCGAAGAATGCCAAGGAGTTTTCCACGAGCTGAAGAGGAAACTAACCGGAGCCCCGGTGCTAGCCTACCCAGTGATAGACAAGGATTTCATTCTGGACATGGACGCCTCTAATTTCGTCATAGGCGGCGTCCTCTCACAGGAACACGAAGGACAGGGAAAGGTCGTGGCTTATTTCTCCAAGACCTTAGGAAAAGCGGAGAGGAACTACTGCGTCACACGGAGAGAAATACTGGCAGTAGTGAAATATATCGATCATTTCCACCACTACCTCTACGGGCGCAGATTTCTCATATGGACGGACCATGTCTTCACTGGCTGCTGACCTTCAAGAGGCCTGAAGGACAGGTCGCCCGTTGGATCCAACGGCTACAAGAATACGACTTCGCGATTCACAATCGAGAGGGGAAAGCCCACGGAAACGCCGATGGACTTTCACGAAGACCTTGTATCGAAGAAGATTGTAAGAACTGCAATCGACTGGAGAAGAAAGAAGCAGAAGAGGAAGAAGTGCATACCACGAAGAAGATTCACAGGATATTTTGTGATGAAAGGAAGACCGAGTGGAAACGAAGCCAGGAGAAGGATGAAGAGGTCGGTTTCATCCTTAAAAAGAAAGGGGAATGAGAGAAGCCCGCCTGGCCCGCAGCTGAAATATTACTGGTCAATCTGGGACTCGCTGGAAGTTCACGAAGGTTTGCTTTTCAGGAAATGGGAGTCCCACGATGGTGCAACGACCTCGTGGCTTTTAGTGGTGCCACGGGAAAGGGTTGCAGAGGTACTGAAGGAGTTCCATGATGCGCGTGCAGCGACACTTCGGAGTGAACAAGACGTTGGCGAAGATCCACCAACAGTTCTTCTCGTCCACGTGTCGACAAGACGTTCAAGAGCGGTGCCGGCGGCGTGACACCTGTGCGGCGAAGAAGGGACCACGTTAGAGGGGAGCCGGGAACCTGAATGTGTACAACGTGGGTGCTTCGTTCGAGAGGCTTGCCCTGGACGTTGTGAATGAACATGTTTATGCTGGTCGTGGCGGACTACTTCACCCGGTGGCCGGAAGTAATCGCGATGCCAGACCAGCGAGCTGTCACAGTGGCAAGAGCTCTGCTGAACAACATAGTATGTCGTCATGGTGTACCTTTGGAGATACACACAGACCGAGGAAGGAACTTTGAATCCTCCGTGTTCAAGGAACTGCTGAAGCTGCTTGGAATCAGGAAAACGCGAGCAACTCCCCTGCATCCTCAACCTGACGGGCTGGTAGAACGCTTGAACAGGACATTGCTCCAATATCTTGCAATGTTTGTTTCAGAGCACCAGCGGGATTGGGACGAGTGGATTCCCATGTCCCTCCTCGCTTACAGATCAGCACGGCATGAGGCTACACAATTAACACCAGCGATGATCCTGTATGGCCAGGAACTTCGTCTACCCCTGCAGTTATGGAGAGGATTGCCTACAGAAGTGGAAGAAGAAGAATACATCGAACAGGGATACGCCGAATGGATCCAAGGAAAAATGAAGAGGATTCATGAATTTGTTCGACGCCATCTGGACGTCTACAGCTCGAAGATGAAGTCGTGGTACGACAAGCGTGTTCATGCAGTGGAATTCCAACCAGGAGAACGAGCGTGGTTGTTCCAACCACGAAGGGTAAAAGGAAAGTGCCCGAAACTGCAAGCGGATTGGGAAGGCCCCTATACGGTGGTGGACAAGATCAATGACGTCATCTACAGAATTCAACGCTCACATAGGAAGAAGTGCAAGGTGGTCCACGTGCGCCGCCTTGCGAAATACAAAGGGTAATTGCAAGAGGAATGAAGACGTCGAGGGACACCGCCACTGCCAAGATTCAAGAAAGAAGATTAGTCTAAGCTAATCAGTGGACTGGGCTGTGGAGGCTACCTTCGTAGCCCGGCCCCCTTTCCTTGTTTGTTCCAGGTTCACGATACCCCGCGACGAGGGACAAGGTGTCGGGGTACCCCGAATTCCCCGGATGTGCCACAATAGCGTGGTGGTCCGCAGCGTGGCGCGGACATACGTGAAACCGCCCCGCTAGCCCCCCTGGAAGCGACTCCTCTGAGCCCCGGGGCACGGCCCCGGTGTGGTGGATCTCAGGGGATCCCCAGATAGCAGTACGCAGCAAGGGGTGGACAGCAGCCGGGAACAGGTGTCCCCATTGACCGGACGGACGTGCGACGCAGTTGCACGGATCGGTCGGAGGGGGCATCGCGGAAACGGGGGCGTTGACGAACTGCAAAGGACGGTCCCGTGGGTCAGCACCAGATGCTAAGAAGCGGAATGGGGCCATCATGAAGCCAAGGCTTAGAGGATGGGAGAAGATTGCAAGAAAGAAGAGGGAAGACGAGCTGAGAGTTCTGGGCGGATTGATCGGGTAACGGGCCGATAGCATGCTTGCGACTAGCTGCGAGCCTCTGCTTTTGTGCTCGTCTCGCCTTTCCGTCTTCCTGGTTCTGCACAGCTCCACCGGATTCTCTGGAATGGAGGAGAATGTTAATATCTCCTTGCCTCTTTTACGAGGAAACTCCAGAGCCGATGATGATTTGGAGTGTCGAGCAGGGCCACCGAAAGGATTCTGAGGACGAACCTGGATGCAGCGTCGGAGCAGAGGAGTTCCAGAGCCGTCGTTGGAGTTCCAAAGGAGCCGTCCACCGAGGGAGATTTCCGCTGTGTGAACCCTCCGTCACAGCACAGCCATCGTTGGACAACTCACGAAAAACGAAGACTCGAAAAGTCCGGACCGTTAGATGATAGGATCTCCCCGCCTGTCTCCACCCAAGAAGAAGATGCGCCGTCGACGAAGACGAAACCAGATTAAGAAAGAAGTACGCAAATTTGAAGACGCAAGTGGAGGGTGGAGACACAGAGGACATTCGGGGGATCCACGTACCCACGCCTTGCCCAGGGTTTTTGGGTGGTTTTCCCCTTGGGCGTGAAGGCGAATGCCGAGGCGGTGGTCGGAAGAGGCCACACAACGTCCTTTCCACTCTTCCGGACCAAGGTACAGCTGCGGGCAACGAGGACACCGCCAGCGGTCGGGACAACCGCTTGTCCAGAGGAGGAAGCAGTGTTGTGAGCACCCTATGGATAGAATCCATGGCCCGCTGGTGCCCGCGATGAAGACAAGAGGACAGCGAGAAGAAGGCGATCGGATCAATCGCCTGTCAAGCTGTCATTCGAGAGTCACACGCCATTGCGAATAAACATACCGATACTTCCTTTGCTGTATATTAGAGATCGTATTTCAGTTACTGTTGTTCTGGTTAATATTCTATTCCGTTTGTTGTACATTAAAGTTTCATTATGCCAAACCGAAATCATAACAATACTCAGGGTACATTAAAGAGATTTCAAAAGATCATTTCTATTGTTTTTACTGGTCTCCTATGCAAATGGAATTTTATAAAAGATTAATTAAAACCAGGGGTTGAAAACAGTTATGATATCGGTTTCGGTTCTCGAAACAGTTATGAGAACCGAAATAATCTTGAAACAGTTACGAGTGAAAAGGGTTCTGGCCTATATCAGTTTCGGTTCCGGTTCTACAGAACCGATATTATATCGGTTCCGTAACGGTTATATATCGGTTCCGTAACGGTTATATATCGGTTAGGTATACAGTAAACTCTCGCCATGTGACTGGGCTCGCCTCAACCATTTTAAGGGGCAACATACACCTAGGAGGTAGAAATGTAGGCTGGATTTTCAGATTTTTTTTTGCTCAATAGATGTTTCTATTTAAAAAAAACATTGAGTACATTGGAAATGCTATATTCCTGTCTATAAAATACTAAATTTTTAATAAGAAATTTTTAATAGGAACAGCAGGGTGGCCATTTCTGCAGAACGATTTTTCAATGAAGGTATCTGCGGTAACCGGTGTAACTTGGATCTTTCTTATCTGAAACAAAAAAGAAAAATTCTTCCTAAAGGAGACGAAAAAAACTAGTACTTGTCGTAGCCGATTTTTGTTTTTTCAATTTTTTGCAGAATGGCAGATATTTATTCATAAAAGTCGATTTTTAAGTGGAAAATATGAGAGTCTTTAATTTATAAAAAGTAAACTTGTATTTAGAAACAAAATCCTACGTGAAAAACTAGATAATTATGTCTAGAATGACTGTATAAAATTTCAAGTAAATCGGTTTAGTAGTTTTTGAGATATAATGGTTACCGTTTTGAAAAACATCGTTTTGAGAAAAACGTCTTAAAAGTTTTTAGCGTACGTAAAATTGGCATAAATATAAGTTTTCATACTTACATTTAATCATCAATGCCTGGACCATAAAATTCACCTTCTTGAGATGTTGACACCTCCATTCCATCCCTTCTGGCTCGTTTTCGTAGTATCCTGGACTCTTTTGTTGCCGTTGCAGCTGCGCGTTCCGCCACGCTTAGTCATCGGCTGTCCTCAGCGGCAGCCCACCGATGGGCATTTGATCCACATTTAACGTCCATTGTTTTCATTATTTGCAGCAACGACGATGTCCCATCGTTAAAAGTGCACACTGCAATATTTGCAGCAATCTCTACAATACTTAGGCCACAATGAACTTCTTTTGGCGATATTCTCCAAATTAAATTGTTTAGGCTCTCATTACTGTTTTGGTTATATCCCCCTAGACAGTGCTCTAATAATGTTTCAGTACTGAGATCCGTGTAAATTGGTTTAAGTGCAATTAAAACATTGGGAGGAAGTGTGTATTGATGGTGATATAAATGCAGGTTTCCCTCTGCTTTTGCTTTCTGCCAACCACACCAAGAGTCGGTCCCTTGGGGGCAAAATTTATGATTCGGCTCTGTATCGGTTGAGCTGTAATGATTGAATGTTGCCCAAATAGCTTTCTCCATCTCTTCTACGGAATTGCTGTTCCTCCTTATGGCTAAACCATAATAAATTGTTAATTTGTCAATCAACATTCCCGTTAATTTATTCCTGTCACCGATGCCTTTATTTTATTCACACATTGCCTCAGCCTTGAATCCATTCGTTTCTGAACGTGCCCAATGCACTCCTTTTTTGTCACTTCCACATCTCCATATGGTTTTAAATCGAGCAGTCCTCTGTATGTCTTAGAATCGCTGTCGCCGATGTAGTTTGTGTACATGACATTGTAACGTTCCACAGATCTGGAAAACATTTCTTTCATGGATTCTACTTCCATTTTTCTCGCCGATCCTTCGTGATTAATGGAACAAGTTTCTTCGTGCTCCATTTTCCACTCTTCACACTCAGCGGTATTAATTTTTTATGCCCAATACTCGCACGATTTGCAAAAACTTGATTTCACATAAATGTCAAGAACTTTTCCGCTGAGCCATCCAATAAGTGTCAGTAGTAAGACTAGGAGAGTTCTAACGCAAATTTGAGTTTCAAGGCCATTTCCCTCACCCCTCCTCCGACCTTGAAACTCAAATTTGAGTTTCAAAAGTCGGCGGAAAATTCCCGCAGGCGGCGGGCGGCGCGCGGCGGATGACGTCATACAGATGGCGAAGTGGTGGGGGTATAGCGCGAGAGCAGAAGATATCAATCGATACCGAACCGCATCGAGGAGGAACCGCGGGTGAATTTTGCTGCTACCACAGACGAGGTATAGAATAGACCTATCACCTTATGGGACTTCGTGTCACCACCCAAACTGTGTTACCTACCCATAATTTGAGGACTGAATTTAGCGACCTCTGTTCATGAACAGCGTCGAACTCAAGAACTACAAGAACTACTACTACTCTGAAATGTGTTGAAATACTGAAAGATGTGTGCGTGCTTGTATACATGTGACTTGTTTAGAGTGAGAGTTTAACATAGAGGGCGGGCTTTCGCTAAGCTACGCTTTGGCTCGGTTTGTCAACGACTCACGCCGGATTTCTCTCTGAAAATCTATTTCGGGGATCAGGAGCCTATATGGCGCTGCAATATGGCACTTCTTGAGAGCTTATACAAATTATAAATTGAAAGATGAAATGGATTGTTAGTATTTTACATGTAGTGGAACATTTAACTAATATTTTCACGTGTAGTACACCGAAAAATATTAAAAATTGAAACTATTACTAACATTTCCGCAAATCTCTGCACATCGCGCGTGTCTGAATAGATGGTGTCCATCCTACAACACGTAAAAATCATTGAAAATAATGAATTGAAAAGTATTTGTAAAGTTTATATTCGTAGTTTTTGGGACCCGAGGCCCCTAAATCCCTACGTTTCGTTACAAATTGATTGGCTCTGTCCTTATTAACTATTGAATGGATTTAAAAATTATAAAAAACTTCTACGATGTAAGTACACGAGCGTAGGTATCGCTTACGTTAAGATCTGGGCACATAGCAGTTCCGTGTCAGTTCACGTAGAAATCAAGCACTCTTCATTACTTTCCACAATTACTTTACTTCAAGTACTTTCCATTACAGTCATTAAAAATAATTAGGATTTTATCAAGTTTGGTGTCATTTTCATCAGAAAAATACTAGTAATCCATTTGTGATACTTCTATGATAGAAATTGCCATACTTATTATTGAATGGCCTATTGCTGACTTTGTCCTTATGCCACTACTCTAGCGTTTATGACCCCCGAGCCGCATTGTTCGAAAGCTTTTACCTGCGAACCCATCAGTGTCGTAAAAAAAGGTACGCGTTACCGTTCAACCGATTTCAAGAGAGCGTACAGGGAAAAGACCAGAAAGTCGTGGCCATCGAATTTTCACTTTCTGAGTACGAATACAGATCCGACACTGAAGGAAAAAGATGAATGAGTATAATGGTCTTGAATTTCAAAATTTTAAGCTACGATAAGGTTGATCGCGGCGGTATACTCCTGCACGGAGAGATTTTTTGCCTCCTGCGTGTAAAAGCCACAATAATGGCGTATCATTCCAAAAAAATTGGCATTAATGGAAGCCGATATAAGCGTGGCGTTGAGTAGCTAAAAGTTTAAAACATTCAGACATAAAAATTCTAAAAAAAAAATTAAAACACCGCTACTATCAAAGACACGTCTGATTAGTTGTCCCTTAAGTCGTATCTTTGCATACACTGCATTAAAGATAAAATTATGAAAAAGAAAACCAGAACAACAGATTCTGAAGTCTGCAAACGCATTGTTGGACGTGGCCGAAACCGCGACGTCGAGCCCGTCGACATCGACAAAAGAACGAGATGGTCGGCGGCCGACGAAGGCAATCTCTTCGGAGAGCTGCCAGCGACCGCTGGACAGCAGTGATCCCCGAGCTTCGAAAATTTTGGGATGGTCTCTTTCAAATTCACGTGGCAAAGAGCTATTGGGAATTTCCCGGCCCAGGTAAGCGAGCTGCGCGCTCTGCTTTTATGATCGGTTTACCACTCACCCCAGATTACTGTAATGAGGTTTGAAAACAATGTTGACGGGTCTCGTACCCGTCTCAGTTTCAAAATTTTTAGCTACGATAGGGTTGACCGCTGGGTTATACCTCTGTACGGAGAGATTTTTCGCCACCTGCGTCTAAAAGCTACAATAATGACGCATCGGTCCAAGAAGTGGAAAATCATAATTAAAACCAACTTCAAAAAAATTAAAATGCGCTAAAAAGTAAAAAATAATTTTGTTCCTTATTTAATCTACGACACTCAATTTTTTTATATCAGCGGCTCATCATTTGCACTGTGTAAATCTGGCGCCGACTTAAAAAAATTGAGAGTCGTAGATTAAATAAGGAACAAAATTATTTTTAATTATTATATGTCTGTATTATATCATATAGACCATCATTAATGTATGCACAAACACATGATGAATGGGTGGGGTTCAGCAACAGGTGCTCTTAAAAAACATTAAAGCACTCTTTTTACAAATTACATTATTGCAAGCGAATGAAATTTGTTTTGCATTAAATAAACCGGAATAGGACAGCAAAGTTAAAAGGCGAATGTAATATCCTCCTTTCTCTTCCGTTGAACGGAATATGTCCATAAGACGATTTTTAAATTGTTACTCTAACAGAAACATTTGTAAATCGCGGGCTTCGACTCAAAAAGTAACCCAGTTATATCCGTGCTGAATTCTAATTCCTACCACGCGTAGCGTTACAATCTGTTTCGAGACTTCGCCGGTAACGTTGCATGCGACACTAAAATGGTAAGGGGGTCCTAGGACCCCCCAAACCGGTGACAGAAAAATACATTGGTTGATAGGTCTATTCTATACCTCGTCTGTGCTGCTACTCTGGAGCGTGGTACCCCAACCACAGTCGGTAAGGAAGGAAATATTAATTTAAGATATTAAGAATAATCGAAAAACTGAATCTCGGGCGATGGGGCTCGAACCCAAGACCTCCGCGTTACGAGTCAGCCGCCTAACCAACTCCCCCAACGCCCATTCTCTGACATTAGTCTTTAATGAATGGTACATATACCGAGCGTCACCAAGCATAATCCATTATTTTTTATCGGACGATGTCGGGCAATGTCGGGAAATATCGGCGTTCTTTTCTTTTACGAACCACGTCTTCGGGATGGAAAGAGAGAGCATTACTTTAAAGCTAAATTCGGAGGGTGGGAAAGAGAGAGCATCACTTTTAAAGCTAAATTCGAGAGAAAGAGACGGCACTACATAGTGGTACAATCGCTTTCGTTCTATAAATTTGCAAAATGTTTTTCAATTATAACATCGCAGCGTATCGCGCGATCAGGCGTATAAATTAATGCCCCTGGAACAGCTGCGTGAGATGACGTCATTTGGTGGCGCGTAGAATGCTCGAATCTTAGAATTCTGCGGCGTCAGCTGAAATTTCTTTCTCCAACGCAGAGAAATAATAATTTTGAATCAATGATCTACAGAACCATTATGTAGAAATATTATTTCCGGTCCCCAGGATTTTTTTCCAAACCAATATGCAGCAGAAATTTTCCCCCAATGCATAATAATTAAATTTTAAATCGATCTACCAAACCATTATGTAGCAAGCATTCTAAAGCTAAACAGTATTCTAAAGCGTTCCGATTTAACGTCGCAGCGTATCGCGCGATCTCGCGTAATTCGAATCCTCTGGAGCAGTCGCGCGGGATGACGTCATGTGGTGGCGCGAAGAATGAAATAGAATTATGCGAAGTCAGCAAATCTTAGAGTTAGGTGGCGAGGAGAGAAGGAGGAAGACGGATAAGTAAATAAAGAAATAATATGATTAAGAAATTTATTTAAAATTAAAAGAATATAATAAAAAAGAAGAAAAAATATAATAATTAAAGATAAAAATACAAATATAATGAATAGAAATACAATAAATGAAATATATAAAATAAAAAAGAATATAATAATAATAAAAGATAAAAATACAAATATAATGAATAGAAATACAATAAATGAAATATATAAAATAAAAAAGAATATAATAAAAAAGAATATAATAATAATAAAAGATAAAAATACAAATATAATGAATAGAAATACAATAAATGAAATATATAAAATAAAAAAATATATAAAAATAAAAAATAAAAAAATTATCGTGGTGGTGGCGGTGATGGTGACGATGGTGCTGGGGGTGATGGGGGCGATGAGGGGGACGGTGGTGATGGTGGCAGCTGCGGTGGTGCTGCAAATATCTGCACCATCGGCCGCCGTAACCGTCGCAGGGCCCCCTGCAGCGGATATGGCCGCAGCCGCGCGGCCCCATATGCCGGCTCCTGCCGCCGCCGCACCCGCAGGTCCACCGGTTGATACATTATGATACATTAAACATAATAAACATCAAACGTGCAAAACAATGCAAAGTATTATTACATACCTGTGGAGGAGGCGGCGACGGTGATGGTGGCGGCGACCGCGGCGATGGTGGCGGCGACCCCCAGTCGCTTGACCATGTCGGCGATGGTGGTGGCGAACGCTAGAACATAGAAGCCCCACGATTCAATATTGATATGAACGTCTGATTTGATCTCGCTCGATTTCAACGATTAAACGCGATAAATGTAAAAATATTTAAATGTACATACCTCGGGGTCACACTCAGGGGCAATCCGCATTATTCCCATTGCATAAAAATTGTATAAAATTTATTACCACAAAAAAAGAGAAAAAATGGACTGCTGCTTGTAATGATCTGAAGACAACTGGTCTCGCTGCATCTCCAAGCTCTCGCGTATAAACTCCTATTATGAAATCGAGAAGCGCGTAGCTTTGCAAAAGTAAGATACTGTTGTTCTCTACCTTCATTTTCGCTGAATATCCTCTCCTTATTCCCACACATCTTCTTGCCCCATTTTTTCTTTGGACACATTATTCGACTAGATCGAACCACTTTGAATGTGTATGGAACATGTATTGAGCCACTTTTATCCTATATCGAACGTGTATTGAACATCAATCGAACGTGAATCGAACGGGTATTGAACGGGTATTGAACGACTCTGAACGTGAACCGAACGTGTATGGTACCAATTTCAACATCAATCGAACATCAATCGAACCACTTTCAACCACAATCGAACCACTTTCAACATCAATCGTACCACTTTCAACATCAAACGTACCACTTTCAACATCAATCGAACATGAATCGAACCACTTTCAACACCAATCGAACCACTCCGAACATGTATTGAACCACTTTCAACATGAATCGAACCACTTTCAACCACAATCGAACCACTTTCAACATCAATTGAACCACTTTCAACATGAATCGAACCACTTTCAACGTGTATGGTACCACTTTCAACATCAATTGAACCACTTTCAACATGAATCGAACCACCTTGATCGTGTATGGTACCACTTTGATCATGTATTGTACGTGTATTGAACGTCTATCATACCACTCTGAACGTGTATCAAACCGCTTCTACATAATTATAACTATCGTCTTAATCTAGCATACATCATGTGCAGGAGATTGGGGAGCGTGATGAAAAACATTTATACATTAAAAAATTGATTATATTTATTTATGCATTTCTCTCTGGCGTTTAGACCACCAGTTGAATATTTTAAATACATTTTGCATAGCACAGTGCTTTGCGTGTCTGCCACATCGCAGAGTATTAATTACATTTATCTTATTTAGAGATCTGACATCTTCGTAGTCAATGTCCAGCGTCTCGATGACCACGTCCATTCTCGTATCTTCATCGAGGAAATTCGCAAGCCAGTCGCGTTTCTGCAACCCTTTAACGTATACGATATGGGATGCGTCATCTTCTTCGTCGATCGCATCAGCTACAGCTTTCGTAATTAGCCGTTTAGCCATACAGTATGGAACGTCTCCATCGTCCCACCGTAGTCCATGATGTTTTGCCACCAACCACCGAATGCTCGATTTGTCGATTTGTGTGAGAGAATTGTTCCCATTCGTAGGACAGCCACTTCCTTGACAACAAATCTTCCATCGACGATGAACCCTTGCAGGTCAACAAATGTTGGCACGGCCATTATCGATACGATTTAGAGGTCCGTTCGCTTCCAAGACACATGGGAGAATGCAGTCCTTCTCGTAAAGCATCTCGATTTTCACGATGAAATTTTCTTTTGGTATGAATTTTACACAGGAGAGGGCGTGGCAATTTAATTGATTTTGCGCACCACGTTTGTCAGCGGTTTGTATTCAACCACCCGATCGTGTAGGATCAGACAGTAGGCCGTAGTATTTATCGGCACATTCCCTTTACACTCGAATTCTATGCGCACGTCCACTGTGTCATTCTTGATCGAGCAATCAATCACCACGAGGGGACCAAATTGTAAAAATTAGGCCACGGTGAATAATGCCTCGTTGCAACTATGTCCATAATACGATTTATGGAATTGCGTATACAAGATGGCATGCTTATTCTTGTCAAAGTCCAAGTTCATGTCATCGTATGGGTAAAATTCCGAGTTGAGAAAAAGTTTTACATTGGTCAATTTGCAGTTGTTGAACCTAGTAACGTCTTCCCTCATCACATTCTTTCGACCAGTCTGTAGAACAAAGACAATGCATCGCGGCTTCTCCAGCTGTGTAGATGCCTTCATGGCCCATGAATGCTTGGTCGTGCTCTGTAAGAGAGGATAATCTTACAGATCCTACGAGTGATAACAAATGTTCAGGTTTTGTCCACGTTCCAAAGCATGTAGCAACGATAGCTTATTAACGTCATTCAGCATTACACGAGGCATTCGCCATTGCACTTTAAGTAATTCAATTTCAGGTTCCAACAACGACGATTCTATTAGAGAATTGTTGTCGTCGCGCGATCGTATTAAAATCAATCCATGACCCGCATTAATAATCATGCGTTTGTAGTCCTCGCAAAATCCCAGCAAATATTTGAGTGGGAGGCAAAAATTGAAATGATTTTTCACTACTAGCCCATCGCGTCGTTTCAAGACCCATCTGGCATTCTCCATATTTTTGTCTTCGCCACATGTCAGCGATACATAGTTTTTAAGCGTGCTAGTTATTCCAACGTTTCTGTTACGGTCAATCTCCATACCATTCAGCTCGTATCGAATCTCATCAAATAAGAACGCCATGCAATTATTTCCCAACGTCACCGTTAATGTATCGTTTGGCTTATTTATCTTCAATTTTCCCTCCACGTAGAGGAAACTTTCACACGGCAATGTGTATAAATCCTGCTGTTGTATGGGTATTCTTATTTCATCGCTGTATCCAAACCTTGAGTTGACGTATGGGTTGTATGTGTGAGTCTCAAGCTTGACGATGCGATCATCGAACGTCGGCTTCCCTCCAATGCTTAGAATGTCAACCATTTTTTTTTCAACTTAAATGCGCACAATGAATCCCAATGATTTCAAAAATGCAATGTTCGCAGGACTGAGCATCTTCTTTTTAGCACAATCAGAGCTGTTGCAGGTGTTACTGTTGCAGGTGTTGTTGTTGTTGTTGTTGTTGTTGTTGTTGTTGTTGTTGTTGTTGTTGTTGTTGTTGTTGTTGTTGTATACAATTTCGTTTGGAAGAAACGGGTTTCTGTAGTCGTTCAGCACAAGCATCTCTTTCGATCACGTCACATGTATTATCGTCGTCGCCGTCGTACGTGCAATCTGATGGTAATCTCTTCACCTCGAAAATCGAGCAACCGTCCGTCTTGATCCACAACGCGTATCGTTAGATCCGTAATGACCCGTGCGGTGATTGGAAGGTAAATGATCTGCGCGGGCGTTTCCGATATCTTATATCCTGGTGGGACTCTCGGAGAAAATTCATGTATCGTATGTACGCGCTTCCCATTGTTGTACGCGCCAACGGTCACGCTGCATTCTATGCGAATAATGTTCACGTTCATGATATTAATTGGATCGTTCGATTCATGCCACCGTCCTGGTTCTAATACCCGATTCGTCGAGAATCCCAGTAGCGATCCAATGTTATTGGACTTTGTAAAGTCCACGGCGAACGAGCAGTACAGCTCGCTTTTCATGGTGTTGTTGTTGGGGCGCAACACTATAGGATACACATCGTTGTCACCACCACCACCACCATCATTGACATCGGTGCCACCGAGATTTTGAGGATACCGCTCGAGTAATCGCTGCTTCAAATACTTGGCAATAGCGTCTAGTTCGTAGGAGCCGTGTGGAATCGTAATGTATTCATGAGTGGTGTCGACGCTGTTGCTGATGTCATAGTTTACGACAAAGTAGAATTTATCGTCGCTCGAGTCGATGTTTGGTATTGTGTGATAAGTTTCAAAGGTTGCTAGACCAAGCTCATAATCATCGTCGCTCAAATCTATGGGTGGAAAGTAGCTTACCGCGAGGGTGCTACTCTTGCCGGTTAGAGTGAATGTTAACGACATATTCCGAGCTGTACGACTGGACTGGTACTGAATCAGAGTGGTGGGAAGTCAATCCTTAAATTTGGTACCAATCGTTTGTAGAAAGCGTAGACATAGTTGTCCACAATTGCTCTGATCGTACTTCTGATAAGCCGTTCGATTGTATTCGATTTTCACGACATCTTTGTCCAGATATTGTACCAATTCCTTAGGCGGTTGAAGATTTCCAAAGCTGTCGAAATATATAGCTCGATACCCTCTCTTCGCATACGCCACCCAATGAGTCCCCGGCCCCTCGACATTGTCCAAATTTACGATACCGCTCTCGTTTTGACGTACTCCTCCGGCTGGTAACGCGTTACGCATAAAAACACCTCTAAAGAATGGAATACACAGACGTTTTGCAAACTCCTCCAATTGAGCGTCGGTAGTTACGCCCGCGGGCATTTTTAGTTTCTTTTCGACGTTTTTTTTTTCGTTTCAATATTCCCTGTCCGCGCATGTATGGTGCGAGATAAAGTCCACGACCTTCCATGGAGCGATTATGGCGTTGCATTTCCTGCAGCTGATGTTGCGCCACCTTATTATCGTTTACCGCCTTGGCTATCCCCGTCGCTCCGCCAGCTAACGATCCGAGAACACCTAGCAGCGGGAGAAGTGGTAATATACCACCCCGTTCTGCTATCGGAAGAATCCGCTTTTTCGGTGCTCTCTTTGGAATCCTTTTGCACAATTTTGCTTTCATCCCCATTCCGATTTTCGTCTTGGCCTTCATAGCTGCCCAAATAGCTGTAGCAGCACCTCTTTCGCCCAGAGTCGAGTCTCGCGCAACGATGCGTTTTCGCGCTTTGTTAGCGAGTACGTTATCTGCCGTGTGCCTTTCACCGAGGTCGTTACTGCGCGAATATGCAATATCGTGTTCGCGACACGCTGCGTCCAACAGATTGATGCCTTGATCACCTCTAGCCAATCGTTGTGCCAGATGAGTTCCTGGGCCGCAAAACTGGTATCCCGGGATATGTAATTCGATAGGTAGCGCGTTTATCGCCCGATTTAATAAACCACAACCTTTCTTCACTCGCATCGGCGACATTCGCTACAGTTTTTAATCAGTGGTGCTGGACCGTCGATATGCGTTCGCTGCCAAGGGCGATTATAATGTTCCAGACACCGACGATACTGCTGAACCTCGGAATCGGCTTTTATATGCTCGGGGAGTATGTCCCACAACTGATCAATGTATCTCTCGAACTCTCGCAGTAGAATAATCTTTGGTATATATTTCAACTGTTCAAGGGTTAAGTCTCGAATATCACAATTATCCGACAGGACCAGAAGCATTTTGAACACTGAGCTGTTTTGCTTCGGCGCGGACCTATAAATAGGGTGCGTCACCGCTTCGATGTATCAAAATCATTTTTTCACGGTTCGCAGCGAGGATGCGATTCGTGCGACAGCCTGTGACGATACGCGTGACAAATTTTGATGATAAATCACGAGTGATGCCCTCGAAAACAAAGCGCAAACATGGTAGCATGCTACCAAACACTATACGGTGCCTCATTTGTGGCCCATCCAATTGTGGAAAGACCAACGTGTTGGTGAGCTTGTTGGAAAGTCCTCACGGTGTCCGCTTCGAGAACGTGTATGTGTATTCCAAGTCGTTGCAACAGCCGAAATACCAGTATTTGGAGAATTTATTGACCCCGATAGATGAAATTGGCTACTTTACGTTTTCGAATAACAGTGATGTCATCCCACCGAGCGAATCGCTTCCGAATTCCATTTTTATCTTTGATGACGTGGCATGTGACAAGCAAGATACGATACGAGAATACTTTGCAATGGGGCGCCACTCGAACGTTGACTGCTTCTATCTCTGTCAGACGTATGCAAAGATTCCCAAACATCTTATACGCGACAATGCCAATCTGTTCATTTTGTTTAAGCAGGATGGTACCAACTTGAAACATGTGTACGACGATCATGTAAATACTGATATGTCTTACGAGGATTTCTGCGCTTTGTGTCGTAATTGTTGGCAACGAGAGTATGGTTTCGTGGTAATAGACAAGGATAGCGCAATGCCCAATGGACGTTATAGAAAGGGATTTAACGAGTTTGCCGTACCGTGAGATGGTCAATTGTCGTCAACACGTCGGTGGGAAAGCAACGTCTGCTGCACAATGATGATTGATATCGATAGTCTGGAGATTAAGGATCGTGAGAGAATAGCGAAGGAAATTGCAAAAACCAGCGAAGCCATTCGCAAGAAACATCAGGCTTTGAAGTCTGGCAAGATGGAGGAAGATATCGCGTTGGAGAGATACTTCAAACCTATCGTCGAACCCTTGAAACATATCGTGGAAAATACCACAGCGGCAGAAGCTGACACATCACCGCTGATAAGCATAGACGTTGAAGAGAATGAAACATTAACGGCTAAAACAAAAATCCAGTCGAAATGGAGCACATCGCGCAAGACAAAGAAGAAACGACACACATCATCGGAATATTCACTCATAACCTCCACACCAGTTCAATCGAAGCGAAAACGACAAAACGATTCCTCGGTTCCTCCCACACCAATAAATACATTTCCCAGTGTACAATTGCTTGCAACCGAGGATGATGATGGCGACGTTTTCGAAACTAGTCCAGATGAGTCGTTTGTAACATCTATTAGACAGCAACTTCAAACATCCGAGGGACAAGAAACGTTTCGCAACCATTTCGGTCCGCTGGGGCAAGAATACATGAGCGCCATCCTAAGTATGGATAAGGATACAGCAATTGACTATGTGTACGGTGTATACTTTGGCAATAGTGGAACGATGCTTGGAGATAAGGCTTTCGATATGGACAAGGATGATAATATAATCATCGGTGGTGTAAAATACAAAGGAACGCCCGGCCTTTACGAACTGATTTTCAAGAGAATTCCCGACGATGCCCTGTACACCGATGCCGATAAACAAAAATACAAAAGTATACTGCTGGCGACGAATGCCTACAGACGCAGTCATTGTGCTCAAAAACCCATATTGGGCAACAAGGGATACAAGTACAAACATGTAATTGCACCACTAGTCCCCCGCGCATCAACGAGTAAAGCAGGAAAAGGTCTAAGGACACCGCCAGCGATGATGGTAAACGATAACAAGATCGATTACGTGCACTGGGACGATCCCAACGAGTTGGTGGATCGATTGCGTTTGCTTGAAGCGTCGCGTCAGGCGGGTAACAACTCCCACGATCCCGAAATTCTATCGATTATCGAGGAATTGCGCGAGGCAGGCCTCATTATAAATTAAACCACACGTCGATGATTTGCACTGTATGCATCGAGATTCCGATCAACAAATTTAGAGTATCGCTCGAGAAGAGTGGAGCAGCTAGAATGGACTATTACAAATGGAGCGGCATGCTTCGAAATTATATGCGAGATAACGCTCTTTGTGTGGACGGTGCCGACTTTGATGCAAAATCACACAAGATACGACGCGTAGCTCAGCCGGTGGCCGATACCGATGCCGTCAATAAACTATACATGGAAAAGAGCATTAAACTTTTGAAAGAGCAGCAAGAAGAATTAGAGAGGAAGCTGGTCGTGGTTCAAAGAGATATACTGACGTTGCAAAACAGCGTTAAAAAGATATCGCAGGCGTCAAATTCAATCCCACAGCAGCGCTGCGAAGGAGAATCATGCGAGGCGGCTGAACTTGTCCTCGGACCGATGGGGAGCACATAATGCACGTACACGATAATTATCACATCATTCGTGTCAAAGACACCTCTGCGATCAAACATGCAACCATTGTCGAAATCCAAGAGTAAAGAAAACCATGACCCCAAGAAGCGGCAACTTGTTGAGGAATTGCATGCTCCAGCTCGAAGACATTTCCCACGGAGGCGCGTCATAGTGCACGGATACGACGATCTGTGGCAAGCTGACGTTGTAGAAATGCGTCCATACTCGCGATTCAACCAAGGTCACCACTACATACTCACCCTCATCGATGTGTTGAGCAAGTATGCATGGGCGGTGCCGCTCAAGACTAAAAGTGGTGCTGAGGTGACCAAAGCCTTTGCAAAGATATTTAGAGATCGATATCCGAAAAATTTGCAAACCGATCAAGGAAAAGAATTTTACAACGCCGATGTGCAGAAACTCTTGTCAAAGCATGACATTAATCATTATTCGACGTATTCGGTGATGAAGGCCTCCGTCGTAGAACGTTTCAATCGAACTTTGAAGAACAATATGTGGAAAATGTTTACGCTCAATGGAACCTACAGATGGATCGATTCGCTATCGCGTCTTCTCGCAGAGTATAACGCGCGAAAACATAGAACCATCGGAATGCGTCCTCGCGATGTTACCCACCGTATACAGCAACATAAAGATCGCTGCTCCGGCGAGATTCAAGTTGGGCGAGTTTGTGCGCGTGAGCAAATTTAAAACTATCTTCGATAAAGGCTATACGCCGAATTGGACAACGGAGGTGTTCAAGATAGCCAAAGTACAGACAACTAATCCCGCAACGTATTTGCTGGTCGATTTCTGTGGAAAACCTGTTGCCGGAGGATTCTATGAACATGAGCTGCAACGCGTCACCGATCCTGATGTGTATCTAGTGGAAAAAGTGTTGCGTAGAAAGGGGGATAAGGTGTACGTCAAGTGGTTGGGATTTGATAAATCACACAATTCATGGATAAATAAAAATAATGTATTGTAACATAATAATACATGGTTCAATAAATACAATGATACATATATGTAAATGCGTGAACAATTTTTTATTTTTACACATTAATTCCACCATTTATATTACACAATAAATATAATTGTATGTTCTATGCATGAGTGAACAATTTTATATTACACAATTCCACTATTTATAATAAATACAATAGTTTTTTTACAATGGTATTTTATAATGTCCCCAGGGCAGAGTGTCGGTCGAATCGGGTACGATATGCCGCTTGTCGTCGTACGGACTTAGAGCGATTTTAGATTCCGAAATGGTGTACACTTTGTGCAATTTAGACCGTATGCATGATTGTCTGCGAACCATTTCGATCTCCCTTTGCAAACACTGCGCGTAGTCATCGAAAGTTATCGTTCTGGCTATGACGTTGGTCTTGACGCCTTTCGCCTTTTTCGTATCTTTTTTGCCGTCTACGCGGAGTGCATACATTTTCGCTCTAAGACCTATGAACTCGGTCATTATCGCACCGTTATTTTCATCCTTCATCAGCCCTGGAACCTTCTTATTTAAGTGGGGCATATTATATGGATTGTTGATAGGATAATCGCTTGTGTCGAATCTATCGATATCACGTTTCATGGTCTCGTAGATATCGTCGCATCGAATGTGGTAAATGAGGCGGTCCGTGTCTGTGTATAGAATTTTACAACTTGGTCCGTGCAGGGGAGACATGTACTCGTGATGAAATTCATACAAACAAATTTTTGATATGTCCAGAATGCACATACCCACGTATATCGATTTGTTGAATTTCACCTCGAGTTTTCGCAATTCAACAGCTATTAAATTTTCCGAAAAAACACTTCTGCTATGGAAATTCGGTTTCGCGATCATTGCCTCCGCGCCATATCGCCCTTCCCAATGAGTCAAAAGTTTTACATCCACGTGATTTCGTACATTTTCCATAGTTTTACCGAATACCGCGTTGTTCATCAATTTGTACAAATTTTTTTCAAAGTCGTTTGTCGCACCTGTTCTAAACCGTGTATTGAGTTCGATGTAATCGCGGAGCCAGGGAGATTGAGCGACTTGAAGCACGCGGTGTATCTTTGTAATACGAAGACCGTGACGCGTGCACTGCTGCAGGTTGCGGTAATGGATGACGTAACGCTGCTTATCGTATACCGTCGCGAGTAACTTGTCCTGTCTGCTGCCAGGTGGTTTGGCACGCGTCGGGCAGAACGGTAGATCGGCATGAGCGTCGTGCAGACGTTGCGGATATTCCAGATCTACCTCGAGAATGTATCCCGTGGGCAAATCGACCGCGATCGAAGACACGTCAAATTTTTCAACATCTTCGACCCATTGAAATTTAGCATATGGCAGAGGCTGACACATTGCCCATCCATACAAATTGTTCACGTCAAAGTACATCAAGTACGATGACTCTTCCGATGCGTTGTAAGATGGCATGTACTTGTTATTGGCATGTGCGTATCTTCCGGAACATTGACTTAAACCCCCGCGTATACCGCGTTCGATAAACATGACCATATCGATGTCGGTGAGCAATTCAAATGTAATTTTGGTATGTTTTAGCATGGCATCCCACGTGAAACCGGGTAAAGTATAATAATGCGCCGAATCTAGTCCATAACTCTTGATGCAACTTTCACGAAAATTTTCAAAAATATCTGCCAATAACAAGACATTTGTTTTCAAATACAAGTCGCTGTATTCGCCCAAGGTTCTAATGCCGAAACGCTGCCAGACAGTTTCGGCGTGTGCGTAATCGCTCTCGGATACAGTTTCACCCGTTAACGAACTATAGAATGACTCGCGCGGTGGTAAGCATGAGTCCTGCAGCGTGTTCGCGCAATCAAGATATTCATACGGAAAGATACACTTTCGCGTCAATAAATTGAAATCCTCGACGGATAATGTTTGAAATTGGGATCGTAAAATTTTTAATTGATCTGTGCTAAGAAAAGATGCTAATTTGTCGAGACTGGTGTTGAGAAATTTGTATGAATCGATGAATCGCAATTTAATATAATTTCGCGAGTCTGAGTCAGCCGTATCTTCGACATTTTTTGTGAATGAAATATATTTTTCTTTAGTTATGGGTAATACGTCGACGTGACCTTCGAAAGCGGTAGCTATTTCCTCGATAATAAAATGCGAATCGTAGCCTGATAAATTATGAAAAACTATGGGGATGTAAAACGCATTTTTATAATTTAAATTGCACTCCGAATGTGCTGGACCTCTAAACCGTCCGGATAGATGACAATGATCGCGGACTCGTACATCGATAGTCTCGAATGGTTCTTCGCAAATATGACAGTGTGTTGCATCGCGAAATGCCGTCAACTGTTCGGCGGTTAAATCAAGCATGGGAACATTGCTGGTCAGGATGGGTTTGGCGAAATTTGCAAAATTTTTTAGTTCATCGACGAACCATGAAACGCAATCCGCGTCGCGGCGACATTGATACACCGATAGCGATGTATCGTACGAGCAATGCATGTAATAGGCTATACTATGAACTTCGTGGTGTTGATACGTGTGTAATTTATTATCATCACCCATTCGGGGGCTGTCCTCTGTTTTCTCGATGATGCACTCGAGATCGGCGTACACCACGAAGGGGAGCCGCTCCTTCATGTTGTGGTTGTTGAACCTTAGGAGATTGTTTCCTTCGCTGGGCAGCAGGATGGCGCAGTCATTCATCTTGCCACAGTCCAGCGAATGAAGCTCCAACTTCTCGGCGGATCCGAAGTAGTGCATGCATCTGTAAACCCCAAATATGTATTATTTAATTTGTTTCGCGAGACATTTCAGCATTTCGTAAGTATATATATGTACCGATCACAGATGAATTTCTTTCCATTGCGCCTGCTCAGCTGCATGCTCACCAGCCGGGACAAGTTCTTAATCAGCACAAAGTGTCCTACATCTCCATCATTCGGTATGTAGAGCAGGTTGACGTGCCGATCCCTCTTGTGGCTGGTGAGGCGCAGCGGAAAGACCGTCTTCGTCTTCTCCGCCTCGAAGCTGTAGACGTTGACGGAGATGGCATTCTGCCGCTCAAACTTCCCAATTTGTGTTAGGGACATTGGAAATTCAATGCCCTGGAGATTTAGCACCAATGTATAAGGCGGGTATGAACTTGGGCGCGCGGTGTCTCGTTCAGCAGGATGAAGAGCGGCGACCACTGCCCATGCGAAACACGCATTGTCCTCGGATCGTACGCTAATAGTCGCTTTCTTCTGCAATATTTCTCGCGGCAACTTGCAGTGGCACCCCGCGCGCAGGGGATTATACTTGTTGACATTGACGGTTAGGTTGAGAATTCTCGTCAATGCCCATCCGCTGTCGCGTTCCTGGAACTCTTCCAGCGATGCCAGGGTGGGTTCGATGACGCATCGCTGGTACCACTCATGCAGATCGGATGTGGCGAAAAGTGCACAGTTCCGGGTATTGATGCTTTTGCAAGCACGCTTTTCACCCGCCACAAATTTACCATTGAACACCATGTTCACTTTGAGGTTTCGACGTTTTCTCAAAGCGCCCCGCACGTGCTCCAACACAATGGTCGCCGCCTCCATGGAGGAAGTTGCGCGGCTCGATATAGTTCGAATTTAGCACGACACCAGTTAACACGCGGCTATCGAACGCCGTGTCTATTTCGCGCCACAAAAGTCCCGTACTCGAATGTCCTGCACCTTCGCGCACGAAACGACCGCGTAACGAATGTTTCAATCCCTCGAGCCGCGCGATTCGAGCAACCAACGATTGTTGAATACCGATCGATAATCGAGGACGTTTCACTCGACTATGTTCTTCCAACGATTCGATACACTCGTTGCACCGTTCTTCCCACGCGATGAATTCTTCGCGTGAAATCAATCGTGCAGATTGATCCAACAATTGGCTTTCTACTTTCGCGAATTCCATGATTGTAAATGGAGTGATTGTAAATGGACTGTATATGTAACGTCTTTTGCGCGCAACAGGTTGCAACGATTTGAGGCTTTGGACAGTTTGGAGCGCGCTTTTATATCCTCACCACGATTAGCTGTCTCTGTCTAACTCCTTCGATGTACCTCCTTCCTCCAATAGATTGTATGTAAAAAGCCGATTCTTCCCGATATCAGCCGAAGCAATTTCCGCTGATACAGCATAATTCTTTCTATAATTCACGCGTATGGCGAATTAGCGCGTAAAATCATCCGACGCAGTTTCTGCTGACACCGCAGAATTCTAAGATTCGATATTTCCACAGGTATTATATTACATTCAACACGTGTCGAGACTTTTATCCTTGAGGGTTGGACTCAAGTTACATGTAATCGCGCGATACGCTGCGATGTTATAATTGAAAAACATTTTGCAAATTTTTAGATCGAAAGCGATTGTACCACTATGTAGTGCCGTCTCTTTCTCTCGAATTTAGCTTTAAAAGTGATGCTCTCTCTTTCCCACCCTCCGAATTTAGCTTTAAAGTAATGCTCTCTCTTTCCATCCCGAAGACGTGGTTCGTAAAAGAAAAGAACGCCGATCTTTCCCGACATTGCCCGACATCGTCCGATAAAAAATAATGGATTATGCTTGGTGACGCTCGGTATATGTACCATTCATTAAAGACTAATGTCAGAGAATGGGCGTTGGGGGAGTTGGTTAGGCGGCTGACTCGTAACGCGGAGGTCTTGGGTTCGAGCCCCATCGCCCGAGATTCAGTTTTTCGATTATTCTTAATATCTTAAATTAATATTTCCTTCCTTACCGACTGTGGTTGGGGTACTACGCTCCAGAGTAGCAGCAAAATTCACCCGCGGTTCCTCCTCGATGCGGTTCGGTATCGATTGATATCTTCTGCTCTCGCGCTATACCCCCACCACTTCGCCATCTGTATGACGTCATCCGCCGCGCGCCGCGCGCCGCCTGCGGGAATTTTCTGCCGACTTTTGAAACTCAAATTTGAGTTTCAAGGTCGGAGGAGGGGTGGGGGAAATGGCCTTGAAACTCAAATTTGCGTTAGAACTCTCCTAGTCTTACTACTAGTGTCGACACACCAAATAATGACGTGAATCCGCGCTTCTTCTAAGTTCCATCTCCAGAGACGGTGAGCTTATTAGAATCAAGATTTTTTTCCGTTGTTAATTGTTGTTCTTTTACGGCGTTCATACACGATAATTGGCATAGGGTTGAAGAAGCTGCATGTATATTACTTACTATATTATCGTATGAACTTTGTTCAACGGGAGGAGGCAAGTCCATTAAACCACAAAATTTTTTTGCACCATTTAGGCCGATTCCTAATAGGCGTAGTGCATAAAAAAATCGTCTGTTTACCTCGTATGCACTACCAATACATGGGCAGGATGGGATTGAGACGGGACTGCATTCTGGACATACAACCACCACTTTAAATCCGAGTCCGCGAGTGCTTTCGCACTTAAACTGCATATCGCTGTTACAATTTTTGCACTTGACACTTTGCGAAATAGCTGTAAATACTGTTGCAAAGTTTAAAATGCGGTAGCCAATGCTATCCTCCTCGGGTACGGGTATATTACTTCCCGAACTTAGCTTCCTCGCCGAAGTACTTGCGCTCATTTCTTCTCGTTCTGTTTCGTACCGATTTTTCAGTGCAATCTTCTTCTTCTTCCTATCCTTCCTGTACGCTCCAGATCGCAGCAATTCACGAGATCCTTTCATTTTTCACTTTTCTCGCAAACACGGCGAATGACACTCACTCAGTACCAAACGAACTGCCCAGCTCAAGCGACCGAATGGAAATGATTTGAAACGAGGAGTTTTAGTTCCCTGACCAGCAAAACCGGCGTAAGCAGGTATAAATTGAGTATACTACAATGAATAGAGAGCCGCTATACCTACGAAACCCATGGGAACTTCCAATAGTTCAAGCGTACAATACTATTGCCCAGTGGCCGTATACCTGCGCGCAAGGGGAGACACGGCTGCGGGCTCCCATAGGCGTAACTTCGTCAATTTTACGAATTTTCCACTCAAACTTTCACAGAGCGCAGATAAATGGATATACAATCGAATAAGAATATTTTTGAAAAATCGATTTTTTTTATATATCTAGGTGTATGTTGCCCCTTAAATTATGATTAAATAATAAATCTGTGAAGAATAAATTGATTCTCAAAAGTAATTTGAAATCAATTTTTTTTTAAGTTACGTTTAAGTAACCCTTATTAAAAATTTAAACAAAGTAAATTATATACCGAAATTGTTGCAGAGCAACAACTATACATCGCATTTTTATGCTGTCATCGCACGTTTCAAAATACTTACGAACAATGTCGCATTTCTTTCGGCCCATTATGTCGATATGTTTTTAAATATCACTAATAACTATTATACACTACGACTAATATTAATTTGACACTTAATTTAAAGTATTGCTAACATTAACAGCAATAACTTTCCTAATATCTACAAACTTACTACCTACTAATTTTATATTAATTATGAAGATTATTAACTATTTTTTTTAAATAAAGACAGTGTCTCGAGGACGACAATGTGTCTTGTTGGGAAATATAAAACTTTTTGTATTAAATTCCACGTGCTCGCAACTAGCTCAGGAATACAAGTGACTCTGGCCCATTGGCCTTAAACAGTGTGCACGGGAAAAGGCCCCGTAGCTATGTGCTACGCTCCGGTACGCATGCGCGAGGATGCGCGTGACGTCAAACCAATCAACGCCAAGATGGGAAACGAAACGGCGCCACTGTCAAGTCAAGTCAAGCGACTGAAGTGACAAATAAAAATAAAATAAAAATAAAATTCGACAAATAGTCCCAGTCCTAATTTGTACCACAATTCATAGCAGTGGCGGGACAAGCATGTGACGTCGGCTTCGCGGATTGACAGTGGCGCCGTTGCGTTTCCCATCTTGGCGTTGTTTGGTTTGACGTCACGCGCATCCTCGCGCATGCGTAACGGAGCGTAGCACATAGCTACTGGGCCTTTTCCCGTCCACACTGGCCTTAAACCCTCCGACTCTTCGCGTTTGTTTATAAGATCCTTCATCGCTGAGCCTCACTATCTAGAATCTCTCTTTTCAGTACTTAATTTACAGATGCTGTCTTTCATTTCGGCTTTTCCTGCATTGATGGAGTTTTAAAGAGAGAGACACCAGATAGAGAGGCCCAGCGATAAAAAGACTTATAAACAAATCGGATTTCCATTAAAAAAAATTGACATTGATCGTAAATATTTTGGAACGTGCAGTACATACCCGATGCGTAACCGACAGGATACGTTACTGTTATAAAACCGATATATAACCGTTACGGAACCGATATAATATCGGTTCTGCAGAACCGTAACCGAAATCGATATAGCCAGAAATTTCGGTTCCTTATAACAGTTATTCAGAATATCGGTTCTTTCATAACTGTTTCAGTCAGAACCGATATATAACAGTTTGAAACAGTTGTTTTCGGAACCGTTTCAACCCCTGATTAAAACGTCCAGGAAAATAAAAATAGATGCGACTGGAAAATTAGTGAAAACAATTGAAAAACTAAATGGTGAGAAGAAACATATATTCTTATACCAAATTATTGTAAAAGGTGCAAATGGTATACAACCAGTATTTCAAATGCTTTCAGAAAAGCACGATACAAATTTAATTACGTACTGGTTGAGGGAGACCATAAGACACGGGGCACCACTGCCTCCAGAAGTTGATTGTGATTATTCACTGGCGCTTTTGAATGCAACCAGCTTAGCATTCAAACGAAAATTTTGGGTGGGCAAACGTGGGTAAACGATGGACAAGCATTTCCCACTGTCAAATCATTAAAATGTTTTCATGGGGGTGCTGATGAAATTTTTTTGCCATAACTTTTTTTTAAGGGTGGGCAAACGAAAATTTTTGTTGGGCAAACGTGGCCAAAGGAGGGACAAATGAATGCCGTCGAATTTTTCCAAAAATTCGAATTTGGGGGTGTTATCTTCACAGACCTTCTCATTGAAGTTATTTGAGCTTCAAATAATTCTCAAATAAAAATATATACATATAAAGAAGAAAAATTATTTGAAGCCCAAGATGAAAGGCCTTCAAATAAACAAAATACCTGTGTCCGTCGGACGAATTCCCGCCGAATAAATTGATTCATCCGTGGCGATACAAATGAAGATAACTAGAGTTATCTTTATTCGACGAGTCGCGAATAAAATTTTTATCGATGTAATCAATAATTTGGAGGATATTATATAAAATATACTTTGTGAGCTGTTAAATAATTATTTAAATCTTCAAGGGCCCATGGACACCTTTTCCCGTTAACCGATCGGCCTCAAACTTTAACAAATTTTTTATTATTATTTGGAACTATTCTGCGGGAGTGCCGCAAAAAATGCTAAAGTCGAAAATAAGAGCCACCCTTGCCTGCATAGTTAAGTGCTTTTTTGTACTGTGCCTTTTTGGGTCGAAAAATAGGTAATTTTTCGTGAATTTTTTGTACAAAAACGATTCGGCAAATTAATTTGAGGTTTGGCAAGCTGTTATATTATACCTGGAGCTATTGTTCTGAATTTTTGTGTGACAGTGAAAAAACATGGCAAATACAGAGTGCTGACTGATAACGTTGAAAAAAAAATATGTAGGTCCTGGCGTTGACGGAAAGTACTGTAATAGGGTTATCTGAAACACAAAAAGGAAAAGAGATTCTTAATCTATATGAATGTGACTATCTGTAGTAGTAGACTTATTGGCGTATCTGTTACCGGTCCTTTTTTATTTAAAGAAGTTTTTCCGATTTTGGGGTCAAATCTTTTTCAGATTCAAATCAGGGCGATTCATCTCCTTCAGAAAGCTGCCATTTTAACATTTTTTTATTTTCCTTATTGAATCTACTACCACGGATAGCCACATTCATATAGATTAAGGAGTTAGGCCACCTTGGACGAAGCACAGTTACAGTTATTTTCGGCAATTTTTTTAGGGAGATAATAAAATAAGTGGAAAATTCAATATGAACCTGTTATTGTAAAACTGTCGACGGAAAAGGCCGTATCTTTTCATACAAAATGGCGGCGGTAGAGCCGTGAGACGCGGAATCTTACCGAACGATGTTTTCCACGGTGTTGAACTTCATGGCTACAACGTTCGTCCTAAAAGAAGAAACCAAAGAGTTTTATTTTCTACATACCTAAAGCTAAAAAAGTACATATGGATAGCCATGAGCATTATCATTTTTGTCGAAATGGTGAACATACAAAGAAAAAGTACATTTTTGTTTTTATAAAAGTGCCAGTTGCAAGGAATATGTTCAAGATATCGGAAAATCGGCATGTACTTCTTTAGTTTTAGGCATGTAGAAAATAAAACTTTTTGGTTTTTTGTCCTATGGTCGGTATCAGATATATTGGCCGGTGAGTTTCGTGAGGGGTATTATTCTTCCAGCACACCGTTTGCCTACCTCGATGCTCCTTTTCTCAACGTTTTCTGATTCGCGCTCGTTCCATCTCGCTCTCGCCTTCGCAGAACAGGAGCGAGCCAGAAGTGGTGGGGATAGTGCCAAGCTTCTGACGTGGAGGCTAAACCGAGCTGTCAGCGTAGAAATACGCACATAAGAATAGGTGTGCGTTAGTTACGAAAAAATTCAGGAGTTTTATTGGTCAGAACCCTGATTCTTTCTCGATAGCTTCATCTCGCATTGGTGTACGCATAGCTTCGTAACGCACACAACTATTACGCTAAAAATAAATAATAGGCAAACGGCTAGGTTCAGGCTGAGCCGAGCAGCGTTCCCGTTACCCCACCATACCCTGCGGGGGCCATACAACTCCAACTGACAAATCCACGATCGTCAGATGGTGGTGGCTGATTTCTCCTCGATCGCTGCTCGCGAAACCGAACTCACCGGCCAATATATCTGATATCGATCTTAGGTCAAACGACATAGCCGCGAGGTTAAACACCGTGGAAAACGTCACTCGAAAACATGTTGCATATCACGGCTCTAACGCCGCCATTTTGTACGAAAAAAAATAAAACTTTTTCCGTCAAGAGTTGTATAATAACAGGTTCACATTGAATTTTCCATTTATTTCATTATCTCCCTAAAAAAAATTGCCAAAAATGACTATAACTTTGCTTCGCCCAAGGTGGCCTAACCCCTTAAGAATCTCTTTTTCTATTTGTGTTTCAGATAATTCTTACAGTACAGTTACCGGGTGGAAAAAAGACTCCTGGCAGGCGGTCTCCGGCGATGCAGTCTGCCGTTGTGACGATTGGTCGAGTCACCTATTTGAGCACACTTCTAAAGACGGGGCACACGTATTTTGGTTATTGGCTGAAGTAGGCACATACAGTGTCACACCGCATGATGAAGAGAACGAACAAAACACATCGAGATCGAGTGGGATAGAGCGATCTGACCGACGAACGGCAAAGCAATAGCGGAGTCATCTCAGACGGTTAACCATTAATATATAATAACATAAAAATTTCCTTATTTTTCACAATATGTTCAGTAAAGTATTATCATTGGTTTGATATCAGAATAATACTTTACTGAATATATTGTGAAAAGTAAGGAAATTTTTATGTTATTATATATTAATGGTTAACCGTCTGAGATGCCTACGCTATTACTTTGGCGTTCGTCGGTCAGAACGCTCTACCCTACTCGATCTCGATGTGTTTTGTTCGCTCTCTTCGTCACGCGGTGCGACAATGTATGTGCCTACTTCAGCCAATAACCAAAATACGTGTGCCCCGTCTTTAGAAGTGTGCCCAAACAGGTGACTCGACCAAACGTCACAACGGCGGACTGCATCGTCGGAGACCGCCTGCCAGGAGTCTTCTTTCCGCCCGGTAACAGTACTTCCTGTTAACGCCAGGACCTCCCGATTTCTTTTCAACGCACTCAGTCAGCATTCTGTAGTTGCCATGGTTTTTTTTCCCTGTCACACAAAAATTCAGGACAATAGCTCAAGAGACAATATAACAGCTTGCCAAACCTCAAATTAATTTGTCGAATTGTTTTTGTACAAAAAATTACCTATTTTCGGCCATACAGGCGCCCTCTCCCCCCCCCCCCCCCCCGCCCTCCCCTTAAAGCGTGCGTTCGTATTGGGTTTTGTAAAGAAACATGTGAAATTTTTCATTAACAATGTCCGGGCGTTGGTATACCTACCAATAGTACTTTTCAAGATTTGACAGCGACATGGCGAGCAACTGGTTCTGTTTTGAATGTTAAACACAATCCTCTGCCTTCTGTTCAAACTCCAGAAGCGATTGCAAATATTCAGCAGGAAATCTTTGTAAGCTGCCACAACAGACTGGTGTTAAACGTACACCTTGTCATCGTGTACTTCATCTCCTACATTTGAAACCTTACTACGTTTCTTGTATTCAGGCATTCCTTCCGACTGATAAAGTAATGGTTTCTTAAAAAGATTGTGGATGGTTCATGATTGATGAGTTGATAAGGCATGATTTCATCTTTCTGGCCATGTGTATTTCCAGAATACTCGCTGCTGGTTTACCGAAAACCCTCACATTTTGCATCCGGTTCCGCTTTATAGATCAGAAATTTGGAATTTATCCCAATATGCTTTGGCAGCACTATGAACACGGAAGTTTATCTTCAATTTTCAAAATCAGATTTTCTACTCTCAATTGACAGAAAATCATTCATATCATTCTTATTGCTCTTTGCTGCCAGTCGCTCGTTCTAAGTAAACAAATCAAAGGACGAGCTCAAGCGTGTCGCTACTTACAAGGGAACACCGCGAACCCGGACTAACCGATTGGAACGCAACTTTGGGGGTTTTTAGAGTGACTCAAAACAAGAACAACGGTGTGTTTCATTTGGGCCCTATCGCCCTTTAAGAGGGTGAAAACTAACCTCAAAGTCAAATTGGCACTTCCACTTTTTCGTGTATAACTCTCAAAGTACAACAGACAGAAAAAAATGTTTCGAACAAAAGTTTAATGGTGCAATAAGTGCTGCAAACTCGCGTTAACAAAATTTTGAAAAAAGTATTTTTTGTTCAGGTATTTTTTTTTAAACCTTGTCAAAATTTTGTTAACGCATGTTTGTAGCGCTTATTGCACCATTAAACTTTTGTTTGAAACATTTTTCTGTGTCTGTTGTACTCTGAGAGTTATACGCGAAAAAGTGGAAGTGCCAATTTGACTTTGAGGTTAGATTTCATCCGCTTAAAGGGCGATAGGGTCCAAATGAAACACACCGTTGTTCTTGTTTTGAGTTACTCTAAAAACCCACAAAGTTGCGTTCCAATCGGTGAGTCCGGGTTCGCGGTGTTCCCTTGTTAGTCTTTTAGTCGCACTAATCGACTAAAATTGTATATCAGTTTCCCAAACTCCGAAATTCCTAAATCGCTAATTGATGCCCGCAATTTGTTTTCAATTTTGGAAAGACTACTGTGCAGATTTAGAAGTCCCAGAGATTTATAAAATTTTAGATAACCACCATTAATGTTAATCCAGCCATTTTTAAAATATGTATGCTATTAACAGTTACATAGGCCAACCTGTATGATTAAAAATAGCTCGAGTGATATCGAGTTTAGACTTACTTTCATTAGGAGAATGCTACCAATCCATTGGTAATACCGCCACGAAGATGTAATAGAAACTATAGAAATTAGAATTTTTATTACTAGATGAGCCAGCGAAATATAAAGCGAACTTCGACATTAGTTTGTTGTCAAAGTAAACATTCCAGTACTCTCGGACAATACTTTCGACACTTCCTACAAAATATCAACTCGAAAATCCGCCCACGTCACTCAAAGTGAAACTGTGCCCATTAAGGGGGTAGACACGGGTAATGCAGCGCGCTGTATACCGACACAATCTGGCCCGAAACATGGGTTTGGGAAATTACGTTGTTTGTTCTTATATTAGCAGATTTTGGGCTCGGTGAGGTCTCATTCGAAAGACGAAGGTTCAGTGCAGCGCGCTCTCGTCTTGGTTCGACGAGATTGTGTTGATATCTAATAATATGAGTGTTCAAAGTAGAGCAGAAGTCGACAAAATACACCCGTAAGAATCTAAGAATTTTTAGGTCACTAAAAGAGTTTTGTGACCCAAACGATGACCAGAGCGCGCTGCACTGAACCTTCCTCCTTCGAATGAGACCCCACACAGCCCAAAATCTGCTCATATAAGGACAAACAACGTAATTTCGTGACTGCATTCCCAAACACGAGTTCCGCCATATTGGCGATAATACAAAGTCACGTGACAAATTTAGTTGAGCTAGTGGATACGAGATGGCGCCTACTCGGGAGGACTGCCAACCTGGAATCATAGCAAAACTGAAGCGTTAGCTGGATACATGTGCTACAGTAAAAGCGTGATGCAGTCAATGACATTTTCGGACGATTGTAGGTTAGGTTATATGCATTTTAGGCATATATTAACCAGGAACTGCTGGGAATTGTATACATTTACTAAATTAATGCTTTTACCGTGACACATACATCACTTGAAATCGCTGTCGAATTTATGTTATAATTATATGATCACATTATTTAAAACAAGAAAAGAGAAATTGGAACTTTTTTACTAATACTGGAAATATTGATTTACTGATATCATATTTTCAGAATGTGGAAGTTCTGGCAATTATTTGCAATTAATGCTCTTATTATTATTCTTCCGACTATTGTATGTAACATGTAACAAGGAAATGTCTCCAAATCGGTCAATAGTTGATTCCCTGATTTTTTTGTAATTCTTTACGGTCCTATGCAGAGATGGGCATTATTTAAATAAAAGAATATACTTCCGAATGGCCACAGTGGCTGATCGACACGAGGTTCCGGGGAGGGTGTGTGTACCCTAAATCTAAAATTCTGTTTAGCTTCGGATATTTAGTTTCCTTTGATTATTCGAAGGCCTTTCATCTTGAGCTTCGAATACTATTTCATCTTTCATCGTATTTTTATCCTAAGATCGTATGCAGATATATTGGCCGGTCGATTCGTTTTCGTGAACAGAGATCTAGGAGAAATCAGTACCACCATCTGACGATCGTGGATTTGTCAGTTGGAGTTCCATGGCCACCGAAGGGTATATCTGAATACGATCTTAGAAGCTCGAATAACCGACGAGAACCTTTGTGGTCCGAGCCGCCCGAAATCACCGTTGCTTGGTGATGTGTCATCGATTACAGTAAAGTCTCGTTACGGTCTCGGTTTGGTGTATACGATACAGACTTTTCGCTATCCCCACCACTTCTGTTTCAGTCTTGTCCGGCGAAGGCGAGAGCGAGATAAAACGAGAGCGAGCAAAGGCACTGAAAGCGAGCGAGGACAGAACGAGCAGACGACGCGTTGATATTTTGTCTCGCTCCGTCTTTCGGACACCGGCACTCCGTCCTTTGTGCGCGCGAGAGGTGTGCGGGATGGTCACAAGTGCTTACGGTGGCACGGGAACCGCTTCGCAAATCTTGAGGCAGGCCCGGCTCAAGTCTTTTTTGCGCTGTAGGCGAACTTGTCAAATTGCGCCCTTTATTATAATACATTTATTTCAGATTATTTATGACTTTACACTGAAAAAATGGGTAACTGCTAGGGCGAAAGGTTGACAAGAGGTGCAAAATGGTATTTTCATTGTTAGCATTGTTAAAAATAAATTTTTAAATGAAATACTACAAATTGTACTACAACGGTTTTATACTACGAGTAAAAATTAAGACTAAGGACATCAATGTACTCAAATAAATGTATTATAATAAATGGCGCAATTTGACAAGTTCGTCTAGGGCGTAAAAAAGACTTCAGCCGGGCCTGCGCCAAGATTTTGCGAAGCGGTTCCCACGCTCACGGTAACTCGTAAGCGCTTGCGACCATCGCGCACGCCCGCCGCGCACGCAAAGCATTCCATCTCGCTCCCCCTTTCGGCCAGAAAGAAGCGAGGAACTCACACTTGGAATTAGGACTCCGGCACCGCCGGTCCTGACCAGCGAGCGGCTAACGAGACTTTACTAGAAACAGAATTGGTTTATTTTTCATCGTATCAATATGAAAGTGACACAAATGGATTCCTGGCATTCTCCCGATTAAATTGACAGAAAATAATTTAAATCGGACTATTTTTAACGAAACGGGCTTTCAATCGTGCAAACAATGTTTCACGTAACTTCCTTCAAAATATGGTCCGAATATTATAATTTTTGGGGCCAATTTGATCGAGAAAACATAAGGAATTGATGGACGTCACTTTCGCCAAGATCTGATTAAAAATGCAGAACTGCAGATTTGTCACTGCTTAGTGCGCAACATTGTATGGCCCCGCTAGTTTCGAGCGTCGAAACCACGAAACTCAGCGAGTCGCATGACTGCCAGCGTGAAGGACAAGAGGAGACTTTCCATGGCGAAGGAAAGTCAGCCTTCTATAGAACTCAAATCAAGAAAGACTTTGCTGACAAACTTTATATTCACGTCAAATAAATACTTTAATTGTAAAATTTAGACGACGAACTATTGTTGAATTTCGCCAGTTCTTTCATATGCATTACTTGGTTGGGAATTCCTGATCCCAAAGTTTCATGCATTTCCCTATTAGAAATGTTGCTTCAAGTCTTGATTCAAGTCATCATTGCTTTTTCTCGTACATAGCATATATATATGTTCGCGAGTAGGGGTCACGAATGACGCTACTTTGGTTTCCCAAATAAATTCACATTTATCAGGGCCCTCGCCCGAACCGCTTGACAAGGAGACTGAATGACGTAAACCGAGTGCGAGTGAAATAGCGGCGCACCAGCGAGAGACCCTCGGTCGACGGCGACTTGAGTCATCGAGTATTGAATATGAAAATGTTCATATTTCTCATTACACCTTGATAAGAGTGTTACCACCGATGGATTGGTGAGTTTATGTCCACGAAAATAAGTCGAGACGCGAAGCAATTCAGTCTATTTTTTCCTATGAATACATGATTAGGACACACACTACGTTCACTGAAAATGGACCGAATTGCTCCATTTTTGGCATCATTTTCATCGAGAAACCCTAAAAACTCCATTGGTAATACTTTCATCAACAGTTATCAAAAACATGAACATTTTATCTGGTCCGTCGATTTTATTACTCTCGGCTGTCAACGGGTGGTCTATTCGGACCCGAAGGTCCTCGCTCGCAGCGAGAAAGCAAAACAGTGGGGTGGGTAGGTCTTTCCCGATAATCCGAGCCTAACCATTTGCGTACTTCACACTATCGTTTATTAGCATTTATACGAGGTGATTCGCTAGCTAGAATCGTCAAACGCGATGCTCGCCAACAATCATGTGTCTCGTTGAGTTTTGTGGGCTTCGACGCTCGAAACCAGCGGGGCTATACAATGATGCACACTAAGCAGTGACGAATCTGAAGTTCTGCAATTTCTAATCAGATCTTTGCGAAAGTGACGTCAATCGATTCCTTATGTTTTCTCGATCAAATTGGCCCCAAGAATGATATAATTCGGACCATAATTAAGGAAATTAATAAACAATAAATGTAGAGCGGCTACTTCATTCTTTTGCTCTACATTTGTGAACTCTTTATCATCCTTCCGAAGCATTATTATTACGCCGTAACAGTATCTTCAGGAAATCGGGTATAGCATATAGGTTATATTTTCTGTCACTTCGAGGATAGAAAATCCGCTCCTCCAAGTGATAGAAAATCCGCTCCTCCAAGTGACAGAAAATATAAGTTATATGCTATATCCAATTTCGTAAAGATACTGTTGTGGCGTAATAATAATGCTTCAGAAGGATGATAAAAAGTTCACAAATGTAGCGCAAAAGAACGAACTAGCCGCCCAACATTTATTGTCATATAGCATATACATAACCCTGATAACCAAATCTGGGAAGCAGAATCTGACATCAGAACCGTAGTCATCTGTGTCCGCATTTGGCTGCGTTCTGAGGTGCAGAGCCTGATGTCAGTGCCTGATGTCAGATCGGCAGCAGATTCGCAGCAGATTCTGTTGTCTGCTACGGTTCTGACGTCAGACTCTGCGCTCTCATGCCAAAGCCAGACCCTGCTACCAATCTGATGTCAGACTGGAGACAGATGGTTATCAGGGAAGTTTTATTTTCTGTCACTTCGAGGAGGGGACCACATAATAATCACGCGCCTCCAGCCTGTGCATTTTCACTAGCCCAATTCAACATCCAACACAATTTTATATATAATGTTTGTCCGTAACTGTTTTCTGCATATGACGTAATTATATTGTAATAAGTGTATTTCATGTTCTGTTTCAGTGTTTTGCTAATAAAAAAATGTCTAACCCAACGAACTTCATTTTTTGGGGTACATCCCCTCATCTATTTTTCCTTTTCACTTATAATTCCTTACTGCCAACGTAGAATATTGTAGCATAAGCACATTTCAAGTAATTAAAATGTACAATGAATTTTCTACGTTTGCAGTGCCAGCAGACTTTCCGTTTAAATTTTTACAAGTACAACGCAACAGCTGAGAATTTCTTTCCACATTCAGAATAGAATATGGAAATAGCAAACAGCTCCCTCTCGCGTTCAGCAGGCAGCCGCGTATCTATGGGTATTACCATTTCTGTGCAGAAAAAACCTGCTGTAATACCGACCTGCCAAATCGGCCAGGTCACGTGATGTGTCTACCCCCTTAAATATTTTCACGTATTTTTTAGAAAATGAAACACCGTAGAAAAAAGTTCTATTACGTATTTTCGATTTATTTTTTCATATCATATCATCGCCTTTCGAGTTGTACCACGAATTACGGAATACTGTTCAATTATAAAATGAGGGAGAAAGGATCAATGATTTTCTTATACCTATCTATAAAACTGTACTTATGCCAATAAAACATATACATACTTACATACAATGATAAAATAACATGAAATGAAGTAACGTTTCCTACATTAATGACACAATTTGGTAGGCTTAATTTACTAGCTGCATGGGACTAATGTACTGAAATTCAGAGATATTCTCTGTAATGAAAATATCTAAGTAGTTATTATATGTAATTACTGTAAATTACTCCGACATTAATATTAAAAGGATAATATGTGTGTTATAGGTGCCCGCGAAGGAGAATGGAGTTTCCGATACACATGCAGATTATATATTAGACGATGAAAACACTGAATAATAATCTTGAGGAAGAAAATGCAACTGTAATGTTAATAGGATAATTTGAAATTAACACTTCAACCTCAAAACGCTTTTTTTCACTGTTATTATTCTTTATTAAAATTATTAAACGATAAGACATTCTTTACACAGAAGGAATATATTATAATTTGCCAATTGTACACGAGCATAAATTTGTATGAATAAAGCTCTTGATGAAATATGTGTACATACAGTGTTTTAATTATTATTTTTATATTTTGATAAAATACCCGCTGTAGCATACTGAACTTCTTCCAAAAAACTGTGAGAATTGTGAACAGTAGTACCCCCTAAGATAATTTTTATTCCTGAATTTTGTTTATTTAAATTATATACGTTCAGGCTTTCTTCATAAGTTGTTCCTCCAATCATAAAGACAATTACATCTTGTGGCCTAAAAAAATAAATAGTATATAAAGTATACATTTTGCATGTTGCGTGGATGAAATAAAGTGAGATTGTAAAAGCAGAGTGGGTAGTGGTAATTCTGATTTTCGGTAACCAATAGCTTATTGGGACGAGTTTGTCATTCTCGCAGACAACCATACAATGTAAGAGTTTAAACACACTAACGAAGGCAGGCTACTTTAGGAACGAACGGTTTTTTAAACAAAAACGGGCGAAATATTTGGGACTAATGGATATAAACAAATCCTAGAATAGTAGCTACTAACACTATCATTTTTATAAAAAATAGCTTTAAACGATTATATTTTTAAGCTGTCCATCAAAACTTTATTAGTAAATAATTCAACTACTGCAGTAGTCCAGGTGCAGGTATCCCGAATCATGAATCTCCAAACTTTTATTCTATATTTTTTACGTATTTCTCACGTAGAATCATCAGCATTCCGTTTGTATCATCGGATACGAAACACTGTATTCTAAAAGTTCGAAGCCGCATCGTAACGTTCATCGTAGAAGACCTTATTGTCCGTTGCCTAGATGCTGTCGCCAGAAAGAATGGGGTCTGATTGGTATATCTCCATAAGCCCACGATCTCTAACACAATCGCAGAGGTAGGGCACACGTATTGTCGCTACTGGCCGCCGCGACAACATCAACGAATACCAAGAGAGCGAACGGAACGCAGGTGATACGAGTCAAGAACCCCTCCTGCCTGTGTGCCGTTCTAGGGATCAGCATCTTGGCGATGCACAGTACTTTGTGGCACCTTAGGGTGCGTCCAGACCTGAGCGGAGCTAAGCACGCCTAATGCCAGTTTTCCACATAGATATGAGAGGCCTATACTTTTGATTTTACCATGAACCTCTATCTGTACGGGATGTATAAAAACTAATGGTCACTGCTTTCGGAGGTGAATCTACACCTCTGGATCGGTGACCATTTGTAAATAAAACTTGTCGCAATATTAAATTTCTTTTACATCAACGTGCTCCGCTCAAAGTGATGGAAGAAGATTCAAAAGAAGCAATGTGTCGCAAACGCACCGTTCCAATGCAAAAAATTTGTTGAAGTTAACGCAGAAAGTAGAGTGTGTAGATCCACTCAACAAGCAGTGGTTCTCGTTTACTCTCACCCACAGACTCACATATTTTCATTGTCACCTTTAAAAAAACAAAGATGAAATTATGATTAATACATCGCTCTACGGAAACACAGCTGGACTTTGATATGAGTGTGAGTGAGAAACGGGTGCGAGTAGAAAAATGATATGATGCTCCCGTGGCAGAAAAACATCTACGTGACAGTGCTTATATGAGTGGTTCTACACGCTTTAATCTTTGCGTAAACTTTAACAACTTTTTGGGCTGAGGGTTGCAGCCCTATTGGCATAATGAACAAAAAGATGCGTTTGGTTGAGGAAGCTGGAAAATGCTTAGGAACTTTGAAGGCCAGTGCAATACTGCACGCTTGTTAAATACCTCACTATATTTCTTCCACTTATAGATATATTAACAGGAACGCTATACTTGCTGCGTTTAATTTATTAAAATAATTTAGAAAATAAAATTAACCTTTTCGATATTATCGTATTTCCGAGATAGGGAAATGTTTGTGAACTGAGCTTTCCTTTTATTAAATCTTCAAGCGTTTCATTCAATAAAGGTGCGTGTTGAGTATATATATTATCCACTCCACTTAAACCTTTGAATAATTTTTTAGTAATCTTGGCTACTGATTCACGATCAAATAAATTGCTTTGCCGTGTATTAATTCCACTATATTGTAGTATGCTGTACACAAGCTAAAACATTATTTTGAATTTATTAATAATAGATATTCCGATATAAACATTATAACTACAACTGTGTTAGTTCTAACATACCTTAATATATTTTTCTGAAACTCCTTTATTTTTCAATAAAGTCAATAAACCGCTAATATCATTATTTGCGTGTTTTTCATAATGAAGTGCATACAACATTACCAATCTCACACTATCAATTTCTCGAATGTGTTGATTATTGATAAGATCTTTTATCTTTTGCAGCTACAGTAAAAAACATAAAAATGGAATTATTTACTGTAACGAAATATAGCAATCCGTTGCTATATGCGTGCAAGCCATTTCTATCACTTCTGATTATGTCGTATAAGGGATCCTTTACCCACCACGTATCTGAGAATAATAAGATTTGCGAAGCAAATGAGTCATGTACTAATGTAAATTAAAATTTTTGCATCTTTCAGTACGTTTGTATGAAATTGTTACCCATAAATTGGTAAGGTTTGCCCAGTAGGAATGACTTCAAACACGACCTCATTGGGATTACTTTATTCTATCCATAGTGTGCAGTTAACTTAGACAATCCACAAGTAATTAGATTTACAATGATCTGCAAAACTGAACGTAAGTACTTTGTAAATATTTCCAACCAAGCTTGTACAGGGTGCTTATAAAAATGTGAGACATTTTTCGGGATCTGTTCTACTCAATAAAATAACAAAAGAAATGCTTAGTTTTGCAGTTATATGCATTTTTGGTATTGATTTCTACATATTTTAAGATGATAAATAATCCATTAAAGTTCGTAATACGATAGCGAGTTCATTTACGAAAAGAATTCCGAAAGGATTTTTAAACTCTATCACTTACAAGGGGACATTACGGATGTGGAAATTGCTTTTGGAACGACAGTATACGGGGGTCGTAGTATTGATGTGGTATGAAAATACTAGAGATTAGTGATCGGACTGATACCAATACTATTGATGTTATTCAATCAATTCGGTACCAAAGTACTCAATGGACAGTATCGATACGTATTGAAATTTTAGGTACTTGGTATCAATTTTCGATACTGATACTTCTTGAATCGATATCAATTCCAAAAGTGCTTACACCGAATCAATACCCGTTTGATACCTCATGAAAGTATCGATACTTGTTTGATACCTCACGAAAGTATCGATACTCGTTTGACACCGCAGAAATCAACAGACGCGTCGTTGAGCGTACTTCATACAACACGTATCTAAGGCATATTTGTACCGAAAGAAAATTCTGAACCGTAGAGCAACAAATCTTGTGTACTTTACAGATATATTATATAAAGGACATATATAGTATATGTAAGTATAATAAGTATATGATAAACTCACAGAGCAAACTTTTAACTTATAGAATATATACTTTTATTGTTTGTAGCATATACATTTTAAAAATGCCGAAACGCTCATGGGTTTGGGACCACTATATAAATGTCACAGATGGTGACGTAGAATGTAGTAGGTGCAAGAAAAGATTAAAATCTAATAAGTGTACAACCAATATGATAAAACATTTGAAAGTACACAATATTTATAAAGACTCACAAAATGATACAATTAATAGCCATCAGGTTATCACACCATATACTGATGATAATAGCAGGAAACAAAAAATTGATGAATTAATTTTAAATTTAATTGTGACAGATTTGCAACCGTTCTCGATTGTTGAGGATAAGGGTTTCACACAATTAATGAAATACCTTGATCCCAAATACGTCTTACCTTCTACGAAAACTGTAAAGAAACTATTAACTGAGAAATATGAAAAACAAAAGGAGGAAGTAAAGAAGGAGCTGCACGATATTGATTATGTGTGCGTAACCACCGATACATGGACGAGCATAAACAATGACAGTATCTTTACAATTACGTGTCATTTTATTAGTCCAGATTTTGAAATGAAATCATATACCATTGAAACAGTTAAAATGACAGAACGTCGCACAGCTGCTGCAATTTCTGGTTATTTAGATAGAGCACTCGAAGAATGGGATGTACAGAACAAAATTGTTGCAGTGGTCACAGATAATGCTGCCAATATGATTGCCGGTGTAAAACAGCTTCAAAAACCAACTCTCAGCATATCGTGTTTTGCTCACACGCTAAATCTTGTTGTTAAAAAATCCTTAAATGCTATTGGTGACATACGTATTCTCCGTAAAAAATGTCGACGTATGGTGACACATTTTAGGCAAAGTTCATTGGCAAAAGATAAATTGACCGAAGTGCAAAATATATTAGGTTTACCGAATCATAAACTAAAAATGGAGGTAGACACTCGGTGGAATTCCACATACGAAATGCTTAATAGATTAAATGAGCAACAACAGGCAATAGTATTAGCACTGTCGTCCTTAAAAATTAATTTTGATAAATTGCTTGATGTTGAGTGGGACGCAATAGCAAAAATTTTACCTATTTTAAAGCCATTTCTTTTTGCAACCGAAGAAGTTAGTGCGGAGAAAAGAGTAACCATCTCAAAAATTATACTGATTAAAAACCAATTACTTACTTTCCTACACATTATTCCTGATGAACATAGTATCAAAGAACAGCTCCGTGTGGAATTGATATCTCAATTAAATAAATATTTCGGCGACATTGAATTAAATGAGGCATATACTATTGCTATATTGTTAGACCCACGGTTTCGTGAATTATCGTTCTCAAACGATGCGATTTGCACGGTGGTACAGAACAATTTAATAAGGGTAGCAAATGTTACTACCTCACATTCCTGCTCTGTATTGCCAATATCAACGTGTGAAATGAATTCAGAAACAACTTCCGAAACGACGACGACCGAAGAAACTGAATCAAATTTTTGGACTGCCTTCGATAATTCCGTGGCACAGAAAAATATAATAGTCTCAGTACAAAATAGTATACATTTAGAGTTAGATAATTATTTAAAAGAGCCTCTTTTGGAAAGAAAAAAAGATCCACTGATCTATTGGAAAAATAACGTGATGAAGTACAGCAAAATGTCCATCTTAGCCAAAAAATATTTTTGCATAATGGCAACTTCTGTACCGGCGGAACGCGTATTTTCAAAAGCCGGAGAATTATTATGTAAAAAGAGAAACAGACTGAAAGACACTACAGTTGATAAAATATTATTTCTTAATTCTTTATTATAATATGATATTATTAATATCTAGTGTTATTGATTTCGATGTATTGTAATGTTACCTAAGAATAAAAAAATTAAGATCAATGAATTGTAGGTTATTGAATGCTACAACTTCTCTGATTTAGATATTCATATTATGTACATTCAGTAATGTTAAATGAGTATCCAAAACTTCGAAAGATATGAAACGGGTATTGCAATTTTCATAGAGGTATCAAATAGGTATCAATACTTTCGTGAGGTATCAAACGGGTATCGATACTTTCATAGAAGAATCAAACGGGTATCGATACTTTCATAGAAGTATCGAATGGGTATCGATACTTTCATAGAAGTATCAAACGGGTATCAATATTTGTGATACCTACGCCTTGGATACTATTCGATACCGCATCATAATTTCCGGGCTGGTATCGATAGTATTGATTTGGTATCGGTCCGATCACTACTAGAGATGTACCGACTAGTGGCCGACTAGTCGGTTAAGCCGACTATCCGGCCACTTTTGTAGTCGGCGATTAGTCGGCGACTAGTCGGCAAAAAAGGCCGATTGATCGATCTTGAACTTTGACTAAAAATCTTTTAGTATTAATGATGAATTGATAAGGCATAGAAATAAATATATAATGTCCTTCCGTTTCTGTCATTACTAATGACTCATTAATATAATTTTAATATTTTTTAATATTAGTATGTAACATAATTATAATTAATTATACATACCTATTTTATATTATTATTACGAAATGTTTTTATTTATCAAAGGCAAATTGTGATGAAGGAATGTTAAATTTTCTGCTCGGTCAGGAAGGAGGCGGTTTCTTTTAGTCTCGTATATATTGCCAGCCTCGGAGAGAAGCCTTTCACTATGTACTGTGCTGGCTGGACAACACAGGTATATTTTGGCTACAGCTGCCATTTCTGGGTATGTCGCTCTGTTCTGTTGCCACCACTTGAACGGGTCTTCATTTCGATTTATGACAGATAATGCACAATATGCCTGGAGTTCGTGAGCTCAAGAGGATTTTCCTTCATTATCTTCAATTTTCTTCGATACTATTTCTTGATAACAGTCCCAAAAATTATGGGGAATTCTATCTTTTCGGCTATCTTCATTACTGGGAGAATTGTTTTCTCTGTTCTCTTTTTCAGAATCACTATCTTCTTCTTCGGCCAATGTAATTTTCAGCGCTTCCAATAAGAACTGCGACCACACGGTATGCACATTTTCTGCTTCGAAAAATTGTACTTTATATCTGGGATCTAGCAAAGTTGCAAGTGTAAATATTTTATTCTTTTCTAAGTCGAATCTCCTTTTTAAGCTGTTTTCTAATTCAGTTTTCATTTGCATTATTTCCGCATCTTCATCAACATAAGTTTCCAAGTACTTTAACAAAGTCTTAAGGTGTAGAATGACTTCAGACATCGACGAGCAGGCAGAAGTAATGATTTTGGTCACCTCCTCAAATGGTTTTAGTAAAGCAATGCATTTTTCTAGGAGATCCCATTCATAGATGAATAAATTAACGAAGTTGACACTATTTTCGGATATGTATAAAGAAACTGCTCGTTTTTGTTCTAAGAGGCGAGATAACATATAGTATGTGGAATTCCACCTGGTGCAAATATCTTGAAGAAGCTGATGATTGGGTAAATTTAGTTCTTTCTGAATATTGTGGAGTTTATCTTGGGCTAATCCAGAATGGTTAAAATGAGTAACAATGCGCCTCGCCTTCGATATAACTTGCGTAATACTTTTCTCACTTTTGAGAGCATCATTAATTGCCAATTGCATTGTATGTATGAAACATGGAACTGCTGAGAAAATAGAATCATTTATGGCTTTGACCATATTTTTGGTTATCACGCACAATAGCATGGATTTTAGTCTGAGTGATGTCCCACAGAGTGGGGATTTCTTCTAAATATTGTTTTATATTTTCAGCGGTATGAGGTCCTGAAAAATGCTTCATTTGCAATACTGCATGTCGAAATTTAAAGTTGTTGTCTAACCAATGAGCAGTAAAGCTTAAAAAGCTTTGTAAATTGTTGGTGTTTGTCCATAAATCAGTAGTGACGGAAATTGCGACGGCACCGAAAATTCCTTTCCTTATTTCGGTTTTTGTCTCATTGTAAATATGGGGTATAATATTGTCTGCGAAATATTTTCTACTGGACATATTATATTTTGGTTTCAATTGTTTCATCAAAGTAGTGAAGCCCGTATTTTCGACAATAGCGATGGGTTGGTTATCAAGTGCAATCATCTTACCAACAGAAATATGAATTTCTCTCGATCTCGAGTCATCAATTGACCACAGCACAGCCATACAATCTTCTATCTTTTGTTGAGATTGTTGAGAATTACTTTCAAACATCGGCGTCAACAATATCTGGGAGGGGGAAGATGGTTCAGCTTCAGAGGAAACTGGTTCAATTGAAGCACAGCTGACAATTGAGGCATAAGGTTACTATGTTTGTACTTGATATGATTTGTCATACTTGTGGTGTTTGCCGCTTTTCCAATACCACCGCGAGAAATCACTGATTGGCATTGGTTACACCTTACTTTGCACCGGTCACCTTCTATTTCATCGAAAAATGCCCAAACACGTGATTTTCTTTTCGACATAGTGGGCACAATCTTTATTTCTTTAAGTAGTAAGACTAGGAGAGTTCTAACGCAAATTTGAGTTTCAAGGCCATTTCCCCCACCCCTCCTCCGACTTTGAAACTCAAATTTGACATGCGGGTGAATTTTGCTGCTACTCTGGAGCGTGGTACCCCAACCACAGTCGGTAAGGAAGGAAATATTAATTTAAGATATTAAGAATAATCGAAAAACTGAATCTCGGGCGATGGGGCTCGAACCCAAGACCTCCGCGTTACGAGTCAGCCGCCTAACCAACTCCCCCAACGCCCATTCTCTGACATTAGTCTTTAATGAATGGTACATATACCGAGCGTCACCAAGCATAATCCATTATTTTTTATCGGACGATGTCGGGCAATGTCGGGAAAGATCGGCGTTCTTTTCTTTTACGAACCACGTCTTCGGGATGGAAAGAGAGAGCATTACTTTAAAGCTAAATTCGGAGGGTGGGAAAGAGAGAGCATCACTTTTAAAGCTAAATTCGAGAGAAAGAGACGGCACTACATAGTGGTACAATCGCTTTCGATCTAAAAATTTGCAAAATGTTTTTCAATTATAACATCGCAGCGTATCGCGCGATTACATGTAACTTGAGTCCAACCCTCAAGGATAAAAGTCTCGACACGTGTTGAATGTAATATAATACCTGTGGAAATATCGAATCTTAGAATTCTGCGGTGTCAGCAGAAACTGCGTCGGATGATTTTACGCGCTAATTCGCCATACGCGTGAATTATAGAAAGAATTATGCTGTATCAGCGGAAATTGCTTCGGCTGATATCGGGAAGAATCGGCTTTTTACATACAATCTATTGGAGGAAGGAGGTACATCGAAGGAGTTAGACAGAGACAGCTAATCGTGGTGAGGATATAAAAGCGCGCTCCAAACTGTCCAAAGCCTCAAATCGTTGCAACCTGTTGCGCGCAAAAGACGTTACATATACAGTCCATTTACAATCACTCCATTTACAATCATGGAATTCGCGCAAGTAGAAAGCCAATTGTTGGATCAATCTGCACGATTGATTTCACACGAAGAATTCATCGCGTGGGAAGAACGGTGCAACGAGTGTATCGAATCGTTGGAAGAACATAGTCGAGTGAAACGTCCTCGATTATCGATCGGTATTCAACAATCGTTGGTTGCTCGAATCGCGCGGCACGAGGGATTGAAACATTCGTTACGCGGTCGTTTCGTGCGCGAAGGTGCAGGACATTCGAGTACGGGACTTTTGTGGCGCGAAATAGACACGGCGTTCGATAGCCGCGTGTTAACTGGTGTCGTGCTAAATTCGAACTATATCGAGCCGCGCAACTTCCTCCATGGAGGCGGCGACCATTGTGTTGGAGCACGTGCGGGGCGCTTTGAGAAAACGTCGAAACCTCAAAGTGAACATGGTGTTCAATGGTAAATTTGTGGCGGGTGAAAAGCGTGCTTGCAAAAGCATCAATACCCGGAACTGTGCACTCTTCGCCACATCCGATCTGCATGAGTGGTACCAGCGATGCGTCATCGAACCCACCCTGGCATCGCTGGAAGAGTTCCAGGAACGCGACAGCGGATGGGCATTGACGAGAATTCTCAACCTAACCGTCAATGTCAACAAGTATAATCCCCTGCGCGCGGGGTGCCACTGCAAGTTGCCGCGAGAAATATTGCAGAAGAAAGCGACTATTAGCGTACGATCCGAGGACAATGCGTGTTTCGCATGGGCAGTGGTCGCCGCTCTTCATCCTGCTGAACGAGACACCGCGCGCCCAAGTTCATACCCGCCTTATACATTGGTGCTAAATCTCCAGGGCATTGAATTTCCAATGTCCCTAACACAAATTGGGAAGTTTGAGCGGCAGAATGCCATCTCCGTCAACGTCTACAGCTTCGAGGCGGAGAAGACGAAGACGGTCTTTCCGCTGCGCCTCACCAGCCACAAGAGGGATCGGCACGTCAACCTGCTCTACATACCGAATGATGGAGATGTAGGACACTTTGTGCTGATTAAGAACTTGTCCCGGCTGGTGAGCATGCAGCTGAGCAGGCGCAATGGAAAGAAATTCATCTGTGATCGGTACATATATATACTTACGAAATGCTGAAATGTCTCGCGAAACAAATTAAATAATACATATTTGGGGTTTACAGATGCATGCACTACTTCGGATCCGCCGAGAAGTTGGAGCTTCATTCGCTGGACTGTGGCAAGATGAATGACTGCGCCATCCTGCTGCCCAGCGAAGGAAACAATCTCCTAAGGTTCAACAACCACAACATGAAGGAGCGGCTCCCCTTCGTGGTGAACGCCGATCTCGAGTGCATCATCGAGAAAACAGAGGACAGCCCCCGAATGGGTGATGATAATAAATTACACACGTATCAACACCACGAAGTTCATAGTATAGCCTATTACATGCATTGCTCGTACGATACATCGCTATCGGTGTATCGATGTCGCCGCGACGCGGATTGCGTTTCATGGTTCGTCGATGAACTAAAAAATTTTGCAAATTTCGCCAAACCCATCCTGACCAGCAATGTTCCCATGCTTGATTTAACCGCCGAACAGTTGACGGCATTTCGCGATGCAACACACTGTCATATTTGCGAAGAACCATTCGAGACTATCGATGTACGAGTCCGCGATCATTGTCATCTATCCGGACGGTTTAGAGGTCCAGCACATTCGGAGTGCAATTTAAATTATAAAAATGCGTTTTACATCCCCATAGTTTTTCATAATTTATCAGGCTACGATTCGCATTTTATTATCGAGGAAATAGCTACCGCTTTCGAAGGTCACGTCGACGTATTACCCATAACTAAAGAAAAATATATTTCATTCACAAAAAATGTCGAAGATACGGCTGACTCAGACTCGCGAAATTATATTAAATTGCGATTCATCGATTCATACAAATTTCTCAACACCAGTCTCGACAAATTAGCATCTTTTCTTAGCACAGATCAATTAAAAATTTTACGATCCCAATTTCAAACATTATCCGTCGAGGATTTCAATTTATTGACGCGAAAGTGTATCTTTCCGTATGAATATCTTGATTGCGCGAACAAGCTGCAGGACTCATGCTTACCACCGCGCGAGTCATTCTATAGTTCGTTAACGGGTGAAACTGTATCCGAGAGCGATTACGCACACGCCGAGACTGTCTGGCAGCGTTTCGGCATTAGAACCTTGGGCGAATACAGCGACTTGTATTTGAAAACAAATTTCTTGTTATTGGCAGATATTTTTGAAAATTTTCGTGAAAGTTGCATCAAGAGTTATGGACTAGATTCGGCGCATTATTATACTTTACCCGGTTTCACGTGGGATGCCATGCTAAAACATACCAAAATTACATTTGAATTGCTCACCGACATCGATATGGTCATGTTTATCGAACGCGGTATACGCGGGGGTTTAAGTCAATGTTCCGGAAGATACGCACATGCCAATAACAAGTACATGCCATCTTACAACGCATCGGAAGAGTCATCGTACTTGATGTACTTTGACGTGAACAATTTGTATGGATGGGCAATGTGTCAGCCTCTGCCATATGCTAAATTTCAATGGGTCGAAGATGTTGAAAAATTTGACGTGTCTTCGATCGCGGTCGATTCGCCCACGGGATACATTCTCGAGGTAGATCTGGAATATCCGCAACGTCCGTTCTGCCCGACGCGTGCCAAACCACCTGGCAGCAGACAGGACAAGTTACTCGCGACGGTATACGATAAGCAGCGTTACGTCATCCATTACCGCAACCTGCAGCAGTGCACGCGTCACGGTCTTCGTATTACAAAGATACACCGCGTGCTTCAATTCGCTCAATCTCCCTGGCTCCGCGATTACATCGAACTCAATACACGGTTTAGAACAGGTGCGACAAACGACTTTGAAAAAAATTTGTACAAATTGATGAACAACGCGGTATTCGGTAAAACTATGGAAAATGTACGAAATCACGTGGATGTAAAACTTTTGACTCATTGGGAAGGGCGATATGGCGCGGAGGCAATGATCGCGAAACCGAATTTCCATAGCAGAAGTGTTTTTTCGGAAAATTTAATAGCTGTTGAATTGCGAAAACTCGAGGTGAAATTCAACAAATCGATATACGTGGGTATGTGCATTCTGGACATATCAAAAATTTGTTTGTATGAATTTCATCACGAGTACATGTCTCCCCTGCACGGACCAAGTTGTAAAATTCTATACACAGACACGGACCGCCTCATTTACCACATTCGATGCGACGATATCTACGAGACCATGAAACGTGATATCGATAGATTCGACACAAGCGATTATCCTATCAACAATCCATATAATATGCCCCACTTAAATAAGAAGGTTCCAGGGCTGATGAAGGATGAAAATAACGGTGCGATAATGACCGAGTTCGTAGGTCTTAGAGCGAAAATGTATGCACTCCGCGTAGACGGCAAAGAAGATACGAAAAAGGCGAAAGGCGTCAAGACCAACGTCATAGCCAGAACGATAACTTTCGATGACTACGCGCAGTGTTTGCAAAGGGAGATCGAAATGGTTCGCAGACAATCATGCATACGGTCTAAATTGCACAAAGTGTACACCATTTCGGAATCTAAAATCGCTCTAAGTCCGTACGACGACAAGCGGCATATCGTACCCGATTCGACCGACACTCTGCCCTGGGGACATTATAAAATACCATTGTAAAAAAACTATTGTATTTATTATAAATAGTGGAATTGTGTAATATAAAATTGTTCACTCATGCATAGAACATACAATTATATTTATTGTGTAATATAAATGGTGGAATTAATGTGTAAAAATAAAAAATTGTTCACGCATTTACATATATGTATCATTGTATTTATTGAACCATGTATTATTATGTTACAATACATTATTTTTATTTATCCATGAATTGTGTGATTTATCAAATCCCAACCACTTGACGTACACCTTATCCCCCTTTCTACGCAACACTTTTTCCACTAGATACACATCAGGATCGGTGACGCGTTGCAGCTCATGTTCATAGAATCCTCCGGCAACAGGTTTTCCACAGAAATCGACCAGCAAATACGTTGCGGGATTAGTTGTCTGTACTTTGGCTATCTTGAACACCTCCGTTGTCCAATTCGGCGTATAGCCTTTATCGAAGATGGTTTTAAATTTGCTCACGCGCACAAACCCGCCCAACTTGAATCTCGCCGGAGCAGCGATCTTTATGTTGCTGTATACGGTGGGTAACATCGCGAGGACGCATTCCGATGGTTCTATGTTTTCGCGCGTTATACTCTGCGAGAAGACGCGATAGCGAATCGATCCATCTGTAGGTTCCATTGAGCGTAAACATTTTCCACATATTGTTCTTCAAAGTTCGATTGAAACGTTCTACGACGGAGGCCTTCATCACCGAATACGTCGAATAATGATTAATGTCATGCTTTGACAAGAGTTTCTGCACATCGGCGTTGTAAAATTCTTTTCCTTGATCGGTTTGCAAATTTTTCGGATATCGATCTCTAAATATCTTTGCAAACGCTTTGGTCACCTCAGCACCACTTTTAGTCTTGAGCGGCACCGCCCATGCATACTTGCTCAACACATCGATGAGGGTGAGTATGTAGTGGTGACCTTGGTTGAATCGCGAGTATGGACGCATTTCTACAACGTCAGCTTGCCACAGATCGTCGTATCCGTGCACTATGACGCGCCTCCGTGGGAAATGTCTTCGAGCTGGAGCATGCAATTCCTCAACAAGTTGCCGCTTCTTGGGGTCATGGTTTTCTTTACTCTTGGATTTCGACAATGGTTGCATGTTTGATCGCAGAGGTGTCTTTGACACGAATGATGTGATAATTATCGTGTACGTGCATTATGTGCTCCCCATCGGTCCGAGGACAAGTTCAGCCGCCTCGCATGATTCTCCTTCGCAGCGCTGCTGTGGGATTGAATTTGACGCCTGCGATATCTTTTTAACGCTGTTTTGCAACGTCAGTATATCTCTTTGAACCACGACCAGCTTCCCCTCTAATTCTTCTTGCTGCTCTCTTAAAATGTTTAATGCTCTTTTCCATGTATAGTTTATTGACGGCATCGGTATCGGCCACCGGCTGAGCTACGCGTCGTATCTTGTGTGATTTTGCATCAAAGTCGGCACCGTCCACACAAAGAGCGTTATCTCGCATATAATTTCGAAGCATGCCGCTCCATTTGTAATAGTCCATTCTAGCTGCTCCACTCTTCTCGAGCGATACTCCAAATTTGTTGATCGGCATCTCGATGCATACAGTGCAAATCATCGATGTGTGGTTTAATTTATAATGAGGCCTACCTCGCGGAGTTCCTCGATAATCGATAGAATTTCGGGATCGTGGGAGTTGTTACCCGCCTGACGCGACGCTTCAAGCAAACGCAATCGATCCACCAACTCGTTGGGATCGTCCCAGTGCACGTAATCGATCTTGTTATCGTTTACCATCATCGCTGGCGGTGTCCTTAGACCTTTTCCTGCTTTACTCGTTGATGCGCGGGGGACTAGTGGTGCAATTACATGTTTGTACTTGTATCCCTTATTGCCCAATATGGGTTTTTGAGCACAATGACTGCGTCTGTAGGCATTCGTCGCCAGCAGTATACTTTTGTATTTTTGTTTATCGGCATCGGTGTACAGGGCATCGTCGGGAATTCTCTTGAAAATCAGGTCGTAAAGGCCGGGCGTTCCTTTGTATTTTACACCACCGATGATTATATTATCATCCTTGTCCATATCGAAAGCCTTATCTCCAAGCATCGTTCCACTATTGCCAAAGTATACACCGTACACATAGTCAATTGCTGTATCCTTATCCATACTTAGGATGGCGCTCATGTATTCTTGCCCCAGCGGACCGAAATGGTTGCGAAACGTTTCTTGTCCCTCGGATGTTTGAAGTTGCTGTCTAATAGATGTTACAAACGACTCATCTGGACTAGTTTCGAAAACGTCGCCATCATCATCCTCGGTTGCAAGCAATTGTACACTGGGAAATGTATTTATTGGTGTGGGAGGAACCGAGGAATCGTTTTGTCGTTTTCGCTTCGATTGAACTGGTGTGGAGGTTATGAGTGAATATTCCGATGATGTGTGTCGTTTCTTCTTTGTCTTGCGCGATGTGCTCCATTTCGACTGGATTTTTGTTTTAGGCGTTAATGTTTCATTCTCTTCAACGTCTATGCTTATCAGCGGTGATGTGTCAGCTTCTGCCGCTGTGGTATTTTCCACGATATGTTTCAAGGGTTCGACGATAGGTTTGAAGTATCTCTCCAACGCGATATCTTCCTCCATCTTGCCAGACTTCAAAGCCTGATGTTTCTTGCGAATGGCTTCGCTGGTTTTTGCAATTTCCTTCGCTATTCTCTCACGATCCTTAATCTCCAGACTATCGATATCAATCATCATTGTGCAGCAGACGTTGCTTTCCCACCGACGTGTTGACGACAATTGACCATCTCACGGTACGGCAAACTCGTTAAATCCCTTTCTATAACGTCCATTGGGCATTGCGCTATCCTTGTCTATTACCACGAAACCATACTCTCGTTGCCAACAATTACGACACAAAGCGCAGAAATCCTCGTAAGACATATCAGTATTTACATGATCGTCGTACACATGTTTCAAGTTGGTACCATCCTGCTTAAACAAAATGAACAGATTGGCATTGTCGCGTATAAGATGTTTGGGAATCTTTGCATACGTCTGACAGAGATAGAAGCAGTCAACGTTCGAGTGGCGCCCCATTGCAAAGTATTCTCGTATCGTATCTTGCTTGTCACATGCCACGTCATCAAAGATAAAAATGGAATTCGGAAGCGATTCGCTCGGTGGGATGACATCACTGTTATTCGAAAACGTAAAGTAGCCAATTTCATCTATCGGGGTCAATAAATTCTCCAAATACTGGTATTTCGGCTGTTGCAACGACTTGGAATACACATACACGTTCTCGAAGCGGACACCGTGAGGACTTTCCAACAAGCTCACCAACACGTTGGTCTTTCCACAATTGGATGGGCCACAAATGAGGCACCGTATAGTGTTTGGTAGCATGCTACCATGTTTGCGCTTTGTTTTCGAGGGCATCACTCGTGATTTATCATCAAAATTTGTCACGCGTATCGTCACAGGCTGTCGCACGAATCGCATCCTCGCTGCGAACCGTGAAAAAATGATTTTGATACATCGAAGCGGTGACGCACCCTATTTATAGGTCCGCGCCGAAGCAAAACAGCTCAGTGTTCAAAATGCTTCTGGTCCTGTCGGATAATTGTGATATTCGAGACTTAACCTCTGAACAGTTGAAATATATACCAAAGATTATTCTACTGCGAGAGTTCGAGAGATACATTGATCAGTTGTGGGACATACTCCCCGAGCATATAAAAGCCGATTCCGAGGTTCAGCAGTATCGTCGGTGTCTGGAACATTATAATCGCCCTTGGCAGCGAACGCATATCGACGGTCCAGCACCACTGATTAAAAACTGTAGCGAATGTCGCCGATGCTAGTGAAGAAAGGTTGTGTTTTGTTAAATCGGGCGATAAACGCGCTACCTATCGAATTACATATCCCGGGATACCAGTTTTGCGGCCCAGGAACTCATCTGGCAAAACGATTGGCTAGAGATGATCAAGGCATCAATCCGTTGGACGCAGCGTGTCGCGAACACGATATTGCATATTAGCGCAGTAACGACCTCGGTGAAAGGCACGCGGCAGATAACGTACTCGCTAACAAAGCGCGAAAACGCATCGTTGCGCGAGACTCGACTCTGGGCGAAAGAGGTGCTGCTACAGCTATTTGGGCAGCTATGAAGGCCAAGACGAAAATCGGAATGGGGATGAAAGCAAAATTGTGCAAAAGGATTCCAAAGAGAGCACCGAAAAAGCGGATTCTTCCGATAGCAAAACGGGGTGGTATATTACCACTTCTCCCGCTACTAGGTGTTCTCGGATCGTTAGCTGGCGGAGCGGCGGGGATAACCAAGGCGGTAAACGATAATAAGGTGGCGCAACATCAGCTGCAGGAAATGCAACGCCATAATCGCTCCATGGAAGGTCGTGGACTTTATCTCGCACCATACATGCGCGGACAGGGAATATTGAAACGAAAAAAAAAACGTCGAAAAGAAACTAAAAATGCCCGCGGGCGTAACTACCGACGCTCAATTGGAGGAGTTTGCAAAACGTCTGTGTATTCCATTCTTTAGAGGTGTTTTTATGCGTAACGCGTTACCAGCCGGAGGAGTACGTCAAAACGAGAGCGGTATCGTAAATTTGGACAATGTCGAGGGGCCGGGGACTCATTGGGTGGCGTATGCGAAGAGAGGGTATCGAGCTATATATTTCGACAGCTTTGGAAATCTTCAAAACCAAATTTAAGGATTGACTTCCCACCACTCTGATTCAGTACCAGTCCAGTCGTACAGCTCGGAATATGTCGTTAACATTCACTCTAACCGGCAAGAGTAGCACCCTCGCGGTAAGCTACTTTCCACCCATAGATTTGAGCGACGATGATTATGAGCTTGGTCTGGCAACCTTTGAAACTTATCACACAATACCAAACATCGACTCGAGCGACGATAAATTCTACTTTGTCGTAAACTATGACATCAGCAACAGCGTCGACACCACTCATGAATACATTACGATTCCACACGGCTCCTACGAACTAGACGCTATTGCCAAGTATTTGAAGCAGCGATTACTCGAGCGGTATCCTCAAAATCTCGGTGGCACCGATGTCAATGATGGTGGTGGTGGTGGTGACAACGATGTGTATCCTATAGTGTTGCGCCCCAACAACAACACCATGAAAAGCGAGCTGTACTGCTCGTTCGCCGTGGACTTTACAGAGTCCAATAACATTGGATCGCTACTGGGATTCTCGACGAATCGGGTATTAGAACCAGGACGGTGGCATGAATCGAACGATCCAATTAATATCATGAACGTGAACATTATTCGCATAGAATGCAGCGTGACCGTTGGCGCGTACAACAATGGGAAGCGCGTACATACGATACATGAATTTTCTCCGAGAGTCCCACCAGGATATAAGATATCGGAAACGCCCGCGCAGATCATTTACCTTCCAATCACCGCACGGGTCATTACGGATCTAACGATACGCGTTGTGGATCAAGACGGACGGTTGCTCGATTTTCGAGGTGAAGAGATTACCATCAGATTGCACGTACGACGGCGACGACGATAATACATGTGACGTGATCGAAAGAGATGCTTGTGCTGAACGACTCCAGAAACCCGTTTCTTCCAAACGAAATTGTATACAACAACAACAACAACAACAACAACAACAACAACAACAACAACAACAACAACAACAACAACAACAACAACACCTGCAACAGCAACACCTGCAACAGCTCTGATTGTGCTAAAAAGAAGAGGCTCAGTCCTGCGAACATTGCATTTTTGAAATCACTGGGATTCATTGTGCGCATTTAAGTTGAAAAAAAAATGGTTGACATTCTAAGCATTGGGGGGAAGCCGACGTTCGATGATCGCATCGTCAAGCTTGAGACTCACACATACAACCCATACGTCAACTCAACGTTTGGATACAGCGATGAAATAAGAATACCCATACAACAGCAGAATTTATACACATTGCCGTGTGAAAGTTTCCTCTACGTGGAGGGAAAATTGAAGATAAATAAGCCAAACGATACATTAACGGTGACGTTGGGAAATAATTGCATGGCGTTCTTATTTGATGAGATTCGATACGAGCTGAATGGCGTGGAGATTGATCGCAACTGAAACGTTCGAATAACTAGCACCCTTAAAAACTATGTATCGTTGACATCTAGCGAAGACAAAAATATGGAGAATGCCGGATGGGGCTTGAAACGACGCGATGGGTCAATATTGAAAAATCATTTCAATTTTTGCATCCCACTCAAATATTTTCTGGGATTTTGCGAGGACTACAAACGCATTATTATTAATGTGCGTCACGAATTGATTTTAATACGATCGCGCAACGACAATAATGCTCTAATAGGATCGCCGATGCTGGAACCAGAAATTGAATTACTTAAAGTGCAACGGCGGATGCCTCATGTGACGCTGAACGACGTTAATAAGCTATCCTTGCTACGTGCTTTGGAACGTGGACAAAACCTGAGCATTTGTTTTCAATCGTGGGATCTGTACGAGTATCCTCTCTTACAGAGTACAACCAAGCATTCGAGGGCCGTGAAGGCATCTGCACAGCTGGAGAAGCCGCGAGTTATTATCCTTGCTCTACAGACTGGTCGAAGGAATGTGATGAGCGAAGACGTTACTAGGTTCAACAACTGCAAATTGACCAATGTAAAACTTTTTCTCAACTCGGAATTTTACCCATACGATGACATGAACTTGGACTTCGACAAGAATAAGCATGCCATCTTGTATCATATGTATACGCAATTCCATAAATCGTATTATGGACATAGTTGCAACGAGGCATTATTCACCGTGGCCTAATTTTTACAATTTGGTCCCCTCGTGGTGATTGATTGCTCGCGACAAAATGAGTCGATCAAGAATGGCACAGTGGACGTGCGCATAGAATTCGAGTGTAAAGGGAATGTGCCGATAAATACTACGGCCTACTGTCTGATTCTACACGATCGGGTGGTTGAATACAATCCGCTGACAAACGTGGTGCGCAAAATCAATTAAATTGCCACTCCCTATCCTGTGTCAAATTCATACCAAAAGAAAATTTCATCGTGAAAATCGAGATGCTTAACGAGAAGGACTGCATTCTCCCATCTGTATTGGAAGCGAGCGGACCTCTAAATCGTATCGATAATGGCCGTGCCAACATTTGTTGACCTGCAAGGGTTCATCGTCGATGAAAGATTTGTTGTCAAGGAAGTGGCTGTCCTACGAATGGGAACAATTCTCTCACACAAATCGACAAATCGAGCATTCGGTGGTTGGTGGCAAAACATCATGGACTACGGTGGGACGATGGAGACGTTCCATACTGTATGGCTAAACGGCTAATTACGAAAGCTGTAGCTGATGCGATCGACGTAGAAGATGACGCATCCCATATCGTATACGTTAAAGGGTTGCAGAAACGCGACTGGCTTGCGAATTTCCTCGATGAAGATACGAGAATGGACGTAGTCATCGAGACGCTGGACACTGACTACGAGGATATCAAATCTCTAAATAAGCTAAATGTAATTAATACTCTGCGATGTGGCAGACACGCAAAGCACTGTGCCATGCAAAATGTATTTAAAATATTCAACTGGTGGTCTAAACGCCAGAGAGAAATGCATAAATAAATATAATCAATTTTTTAATGTATAAATGTTTTTCATCACGCTCCCCAATCTCCTGCACATGATGTATGCTAGATTAAGACGATAGTTATAATTATGTAGAAGCGATTTGATACACGTTCAGAGTGGTATGATAGACGTTCAATACACGTACAATACATGATCAAAGTGGTACCATACACGATCAAAGTGGTTCGATTCATGTTGAAAGTGGTTCAATTGATGTTGAAAGTGGTTCGATTCATGTTGAAAGTGGTTCGATTCATGTTGAAAGTGGTTCAATACATGTTCGGAGTGGTTCGATTGATGTTGAAAGTGGTACCATACACGTTTGATTCACGTTCAGAGTCGTTCAATACCCGTTCGATTCACGTTCGATTGATGTTCGATTCACGTTCGATTCACGTTCAGAGTCGTTCATACCCGTTCAATACCCGTTCGATTCACGTTCGATTGATGTTCAATACACGTTCGATATAGGATAAAAGTGGCTCAATACATGTTCCATACACATTCAAAGTGGTTCGATCTAGTCGAATAATGTGTCCAAAGAAAAAATGGGGAAAGAAGATGTGTGGGAATAAGGAGAGGATGGTCAGCGAAAATGAAGGTAGAGAACAACAGTATCTTACTTTTGCAAAGCTACGCACTTCTCGATTTTATGATAGGAGTTTATACACGAGAGCTTGGAGATGCAGCGAGACCAGTTGTCTTCAGATCATTACAAGCAGCAGCCCATTTTTTTTTCTTTTTTGTGGTAATAAATTGTATACAATTTTTATGCAATGGGAATAATGCGGATTGCCCCTGAGTGTGACCCCGAGGTATGTACATTTAAATATTTTTACATTTATCGCGTTTAATCGTTGAAATCGAGCGAGATCAAATCAGACGTTCATATCAATATTGAATCGTGGGGCTTCTATGTTCTAGCGTTCGCCACCACCATCGCCGACATGGTCAAGCGACTGGGGGTCGCCGCCACCATCGCCGTCGCCGCCTCCTCCACAGGTATGTAATAATACTTTGCATTGTTTTGCACGTTTGATGTTTATTATGTTTAATGTATCATAATGTATCAACCGGTGGACCTGCGGGTGCGGCGGCGGCAGGAGCCGGCATATGGGGCCGCGCGGCTGCGGCCATATCCGCTGCAGGGGGCCCTGCGACGGTTACGGCGGCCGATGGTGCAGATATTTGCAGCACCACCGCAGCTGCCACCATCACCACCGTCCCCCTCATCGCCTCCATCACCCCCAGCACCATCGTCACCATCACCGCCACCACCACGATAATTTTTTTATCTTTTATTTTTATATTTTTTTTTATTTTATATATTTCATTTATTGTATTTCTATTCATTATATTTGTATTTTTATCTTTTATTATTATTATATTCTTTTTTATTATATTCTTTTTTATTTTATATATTTCATTTATTGTATTTCTATTCATTATATTTGTATTTTTATCTTTAATTATTATATTTTTTCTTCTTTTTTATTATATTCTTTTAATTTTAAATAAATTTCTTAATCATATTATTTCTTTATTTACTTATCCGTCTTCCTCCTTCTCTCCTCGCCACCTAATTCTAAGATTTGCTGACTTCGCATAATTCTATTTCATTCTTCGCGCCACCACATGACGTCATCCCGCGCGACTGCTCCAGAGAATTCGAATTACGCGAGATCGCGCGATACGCTGCGACGTTAAATCGGAACGCTTTAGAATACTGTTTAGCTTTAGAATGCTTGCTACATAATGGTTTGGTAGATCGATTTAAAATTTAATTATTATGCATTGGGGGAAAATTTCTGCTGCATATTGGTTTGGAAAAAAATCCTGGGGACCGGAAATAATATTTCTACATAATGGTTCTGTAGATCATTGATTCAAAATTATTATTTCTCTGCGTTGGAGAAAGAAATTTCAGCTGACGCCGCAGAATTCTAAGATTCGAGCGTTCTACGCGCCACCAAATGACGTCATCTCACGCAGCTGTTCCAGGGGAATTAATTTATACGCCTGATCGCGCGATACGCTGCGATGTTATAATTGAAAAACATTTTGCAAATTTTTAGAACGAAAGCGATTGTACCACTATGTAGTGCCGTCTCTTTCTCTCGAATTTAGCTTTAAAAGTGATGCTCTCTCTTTCCCACCCTCCGAATTTAGCTTTAAAGTAATGCTCTCTCTTTCCATCCCGAAGACGTGGTTCGTAAAAGAAAAGAACGCCGATCTTTCCCGACATTGCCCGACATCGTCCGATAAAAAATAATGGATTATGCTTGGTGACGCTCGGTATATATACCATTCATTAAAGACTAATGTCAGAGAATGGGCGTTGGGGGAGTTGGTTAGGCGGCTGACTCGTAACGCGGAGGTCTTGGGTTCGAGCCCCATCGCCCGAGATTCAGTTTTTCGATTATTCTTAATATCTTAAATTAATATTTCCTTCCTTACCGACTGTGGTTGGGGTACCACGCTCCAGAGTAGCAGCAAAATTCACCCGCGGTTCCTCCTCGATGCGGTTCGGTATCGATTGATATCTTCTGCTCTCGCGCTATACCCCCACCACTTCGCCATCTGTATGACGTCATCCGCCGCGCGCCGCCCGCCGCCTGCGGGAATTTTCCGCCGACTTTTGAAACTCAAATTTGAGTTTCAAAGTCGGTGGAGGAGTGGGGGAAATGGCCTTGAAACTCAAATTTGCGTTAGAACTCTCCTAGTCTTACTACTTATTTGCTTACACGGAGAATAACGACACGCAGCCGGCAAATACAGAAAACAAAAACGAAACGACAGGTCCATCATGGCTGGCATGCCGGGTGATCCGATAACACACGAAAACTAACGAAAATGAACGACCAACTATTTAGTCGGCTTACGGCTGACTATTCTGCGTCTTGGGGGACGATTAATCGGCTAGTCGGCTAGTCGGCCAAAACCCTAGTCGGTACATCTCTAGAAAATACCATTTCGGCTGTCCATCAAATGGGCCTTCGTTTTCGAGGTATTGTAATTTAAAGTTTTTAACGTACGTAGTAATCCATATATATACCATCTATAGTAACCTACACCCAAGAAGGTTTCGTGGTCACAACGGTAGCGCGTCTGATTGTCACGCAGGCGGCCGGGGTTTCAAATCTTCCCCACGCAACTCCATACTCCTTTTTTCTTTTTCTTTCTTAACAATTTTTCCCGTGGAATATATAGTACGTAATATCCACAAAATATATTTCCACGGGAAAAATTGTTAAGAAAGAAAAAGAAAAAAGGAGTATGGAGTTGCGTGGGGAGGATTTGAAACCCCGGCCGCCTGCGTGACAATCAGACGCGCTACCGTTGTGACCACGAAACCTTCTTGGGTGTAGGTTACTATAGATATTTTATACTTTAAAAACTTTAAATTACAATACCTCGAAAACGAAGGCCAATTTGATGGTCAGCCGAAATGGTATTTTCATACTACATGAGTACTGCGACCCTCATATGCTGTCGTTCCAAAAGCGATGTCCACATCCGTAATGTCCCCTTGTTAGTTTTTTTTATTTTTTCTGTGCACTGGGTTTTTTTTAACCCCGTCAGAGTTATAGCTACGTATCCAAGATTACATCGAAGAAAAAAAGAATTTTTCCAACATCTTAAAATATATATAAATTAATGCCAAAAAGGCTTCTTATGCTATGTATTACAGTTTTCTTTAAGAAAAATCCTAAATTTAGAAGGGAGTACATGAGAATGTGCCCTTAAAGGGCAACCGTCTGAGAGGCGCGTTTGCCAGTTGGCCTAATATACTATCTTCTCATTCATATCCTTTCTTTCTCGCCTTTAAAAAAGCAACAGTGAAATGATAATCAATACAGTAGTCACTCGTTATAAGCCCGTTTCTACCATGCGTTGTACGCCCAGCGACTATCTCCACCATTTCTTGGAATCCTTCGGACGAAGGTGAGAGTACCCGAGAATGAGCGAGAGGCTCTTTCGTTTTCTCTCGCTCGCTCTTGAGTTTTCTCATTCGCGCGGAATAGTGTTCACAACACGCCGTATGCCCGCCGCCAGCCCCGTTCGTCAGGCTTGTAACGAGTGCGGTATGTATATCGGACCGTGGAAATACAGCTGGGTTTCGTTAAATAGGTGTTCTAGGCCCGTGTTTTACGGCATATACAAATGCGTATAACTGCAAAACTACGCATTATTCGACATATACGTATCTCAACACTTTTATTATTTTAATAATTGAACCGATCCTGAAAAAAATTCCTACAGTTTTATAAACACTTAGTATATGAAGAGTCCGCCACGTCGTTGTAGATCCCGGTCATTTTTCTCGACAAATGGTTTGTACGAAGGTGGACAAAATTATAGGATGCTTTATGACATTTTTTTAAATATATCTTATTTAAAGATTTATTTAAATATAAATTATTTTTATTTTTTAAATAAATCTTCATTCGTTATATTCGCTCGCGTAAATATATGATCCACGACAAGCACGCATATAATCAAGGACTACTGTATTAACCGAACATATTGTTATATTTGTTATACCTGAATTGAATGATCGCTTTGACAACTTAGTTCTTGCTCTAACTCTGATACTTGTAATAAGTTATGATTTTCCACCAGTGAAGAAAGTTCTCCAACTACTGTTACATGTTTGGATACAGTTCCAGAAAGTTTTTTAAACAGAGGATAAGTTTCTACAAAAGTTTTCATATCAGCTATACTTTCTACCTTTTGATTTTTCTTAGCTTTTCTCTGAAATTCGTCCATCAATTCTTTTATTGTTTGCCCAATTTCACCAAAATTGTGATATAAATTCTGTCAAAAATCAGTTTTCATTAAAAACATGATCAAAACTTATGCACATTAGAGCTGTTCGAGTACTCGAAAAAAGCGAGCCGAGCCTGACTGGGCTCGAAGAACCGACTACTCGTAAAAACCGAGCGGCTCGAAGAGAACCGACTAGTCGATTTTTCTTTTTTTCTCTCTCTCTCTTCGACTACTCGGCTCAGCTCGGAAACCGAGTCTCGGTTCGGTCTGAATTTCAAGCTATTCGAATATTCGAGTACTCGAACAGCCCTAATGGACATGCCAGTAATCAAATAGCATAGAATATAATAGGTACTTACACTTGCATAAAATTCATCATGTTCTGCACTGAGAACAACTTCCTTTAATTCTTTTGAAATACTTTTTACGTGTGACAAATTAACACGGTTATTGTTAATAGTCAATAATTCATGAACCATTGCCTGATACGTCCACTGGTTTAATAAAGGTGTAATGGGATCATCTCTTCTGTCAAGTATAAGTAGAAGTGGACTTGATTCCTGTCTGAATTCGAAGGAACTTGATTCTTTACTTAAAACTTCTCGTATCTTTTCTGCCAATCTCTTTGTCATATCAGAGCTGCTTTGGTAACGTATATAGGGACACTTTTTAACTGATAATAAGACAGAAATTATGCCTAGAAGAGTTCGATGCAAGTGTATTGGATTCCATTGCAGACCTTAATAAAAGAATGAGAAAAAATAATGTTACTAATACATACTAAATATTCCTTTCAAACTTACCAAGAATGGTATACAAATAATATGATACACACATTTATCATACAAAGTATTTTAGTGATGTAAATTGTTTAATGTACATTTTACATTTTCATATAATCGTAATAAAAATTTGTGCGCTATTTGCCGTCTGTTTAATAACAGGATGCAGAAAATGAAATAGGGTGATTCTATATGATAAAATAAGATGAAAATCACAAAATTGCGGTGAAAACTTCGTTTTTTAGTTATTAATATTCAAAGATTCGGCTCAGGAATGCCTGCAGATAAGTAATTTGGCCATCAGCGGCGTGTGTTGGGTAGGTCAGCATAGGTGTCCCTCCTCCCGGGGAGGGTGACGTCGACGAGACCGGAAATCCATGGTTGACGAGGGGCGCCGATACATCGGACGCCCCCGAGGTCAGCGACGAGGAGCTCGCTTCTTCGAACGAGCGCATGCGTGCTAAGAACGCGGCTCCAGGTGCGGACGGAGTGCCCGCGCGTGTATGGGCCTGCGCCATGGGCGCCCTAGGAGACTGACTCAGGCGGCTGTTTAACACCGTCCTGAGGACCGGGAGGTTCCCCCCCACGTGGAAGGAGGCGAGGCTAGTCCTGCTCCGGAAGCCCGGAAAGCCCGCAAAGTCACCCTCTATGCGTGATGCGTGATGCATGATGCACACATTACCCCCACTCCTGTAGGTGTTCCCCCACCCAAATAATCTTGTCCATCGAAGAACATTCCCGGCATCGTTGATGTTGTATGTATATATTTTAATATAGTATAGCGTGTAAATAGTGTATGTATATAGTTTAGCGTTTGCGTGAATGTTACTGTATATAATACAATATATTATACTATGACATTGACTCTTTTAATTGTTCTCGCAGTTCGTTCCGTTCCTCGTTATACAGTCTGTCGTGTGGCATCTTTGATGATAATTCTGTGCAATAAGTACTATTCTTTGTAATGCGTTGTTGTTTATGTACTTTTAAATTATGGGATCTTGTCCCGTTGATATTATTATAATAATAATAATAATAATAATAATATATTCTCATATATGTTTTCACTTTTGTCACTTTTGTTCTTGCATACGAAATAAACTTTAGTAAAGTTTTCTGTATATAATATAAGTGTTCACTTTATTATATCCCCGAGAGCAGTAATTGGATTGAATCTGGTTTCCCAGAAGGTGTAAAATATAAATCACAACATAAATCGATCATACATAGAGCTACCTAGTGCTCCATTACAAGAGATCAAGCGAATTTATCTCTTTGAAAAATTTAATCACATTCAGGATATTTTCAAATTTATTCAAGTTTAAGTTCAAATTCTCTCTGATGTTGAGTCGACTTCTTTCCTGCGAGAACTTAGGGTTAAATAACTTGATATGGTTTTCATATCTATACATCTAATATTATACATCTAACTTAATTTATATTCGGTTCCTACAAAACGTTCCAGCTACACCAAGCTAGCACACTGCACCATACAGTCGACTACCTAAAATAAGTATATTCGAGTGGCTCGAAACATTCGAGTTACCCGAAACATACGAGCTGCTTGAAAAAATCGAGCTAAACGAAACAGATTCGAGCGGCTCGAAATAATCGAGCTACCCGAAACACATTCGAGCGACTCGAAAAAATCGAGCTACCCGGAACACATTCGTGCTGCTCGAAATAATCGAGCTACCCGAAACATTCGGGTTGCCCGAAACCGTTCGAGTCTCGGCTCGGCTCGGTTGTTTCGAGTCTCGAAACAGCTCTACGCTCTACGGCACCCCTATATGGGCCGGCGACCTGGAGGACTGTCGCGTCGGGCGGGAGCTCTTGGCAAGAGTTCACCGCCGCACGGTCCTCCGATCCGTGGGGGCGTACTGCACGGTGTCACACGCCGAACTGTCCGCGCTGGCTGGGCCCCCCCCCCCTTTCCATCTGCTCGCGGAGATGGAGGCGGAATTATACTCCGCCATCCTTGATCTCCGCGTAGCTGGGGCCCCGCCGGCCGATGGATGCGAAATGGCGCGGGGCCAGGGCCGGCAACGCACGGGAGCCAAATGGCTCGAGTGGCTGTCCCTCCTGGAGCATCGGGGGGGGGGGGGGGGAGGTCGCGTTGTCGGGGCGCTCCTGCCCATTATCGACGAATGGGTGGGGCGTAGGTGTACGGCAGGCTAATCTTCCGCCTGACGCAGCTGATCTTCGGTGTGGGATGTTTCGCGGATTATCTATGTCGACTAGGGCGGGAGGAGACGTCGCAGTGCCACGGCTGCGACTCTGGTGTCGAGGACTCGACGGACCACACCCTGGCCAGGTGTCCGGATTGGCACGACGACCACCGGATCCTCGAGTTTCGGCTGGGTCCTGATCTCTCGTCGCCGACGGTCGTGCGTCGGATGACGAGGGACCGGGAGTGTTGGGAGGCAATGTCCCTCTTTGCCGAGCAGATCATGCTCGAAAAGGAAGAGGCGGAGAGGGACAGGGAGCGCGCGGGACACCCGTCCCGTATCGCGGCTCCCAGAAGACGGCGGACGCGAGCGACATGACCCGGAGCTGGGGGAGGCCGTGCGGCGACTTAACTTTCTTGGGTCGCCCCGCTACTCCGCTGGCTCTGGGCCGCGCTGTCGTTTGCTCCTCAGACCAGAGGACAGAGATGGCTGGGGAGTTCATGCTCCCCCTCGGTGAGAGAGAGAGAGAGGGGGGGGGGCAAGGAAGCAGGGAAGAGAGGAGGGTGACCCCGTTAGGTAGAGGTCCACCCAATCAGCAGCAGGAGCCGTCGCGGTCGCACCATGGCAGCGTGCGCGCGCCGCGGCGGCGTTGGTGGGAGGGAGAGGGGGAGCCCCGAATCTGGAGGGCCCCCCTTCCTTGGCTGCGCGCGGACGAGCCGCGGAGTGGAGGAAACCGTAATCGTGGTGAGGATCAGTCGTAACCGAGCCGCCGCCGAGATCTCTCCAGACCTGACCCACCCCCGAAAATTTTTTCAAACCTGACCCGCCACCGCAAATTTTTCAGAGGGAGGGAATGACCGCCGAAAAAATTTTTCCGAACTAATATGTAGCAAACAGACATTTTTCCCCCCAACGCAGGGAAATAATAATAATTTTGAATCAACGATATCGAACTATTTTTCAATCTTAACATCGCAGTGTATCGCGTGATCTCGTGTAATTTGAATCCTCTGGGACAGATGAGATGATATCATTTGGCGGCGTGAAGAACGCACAAAACAAAGAAAGAAATATGTGGCGAGGAGAGAAGGAGGAATATGGGTAAATAAATAGAGTAATAATATGTTTTAAGAAATTTATTTAAAATTAAAAGAATATAAAAATAGAATTCGAATATAGAAATAGAATATAATTGAACATTTCGTTTATAATTTAACAGATTCGTTGTCGAAATATTCGCTATCACGTATGATTTTAGCAGGACGATAGATACGTATCTAATGTTTCACAGGCAACATCACTCTGTTGTAGCACGTCAATAAAATTTAAAAATTTCGTCTGCACAAGATGTGCAGTTTCATGCAATCGCGAATACACATGATCCATACACAGCTCAAGATTAAGTAAAAATGTTACTGTGTCCAGTTTGAAATACTTATTACATATATTCCCCTTGCATGTAGCTCATTCAAAAACTCAGCCAGCCATATTGGCTGCTGCGACCACAGCTGTACTCGTCGAATTCTGAGTTGCGGGATCCGAAGTATCGGTGGCAAAGAAGGTGGCGAGCCTTAGAACATATAAACATTGATATAACACTGATACATTAAACACAATAAACATCAAACGCACAAAACAATGCAAAGTATTACATACCGGCGGAGACGGCGCCGGCATCAGCTCGGGCGAAGACGGCGGCGACGACTCGGGCGAAAGCGGCGGCGACGACTCGGGCGAAAGCGGCGGCGAATCCTAGAACCCAGCAATTAGCGATATTAGTACGTTAAAAACATAATAAACATCAAAAAGCACGAAACATTGCAGAGTACTAGGTACATACCTCCTGATTATTCCGCCATAGCGACGGGTCGTACTGCGGGACCATCGTCCCATTTGAGATAGCTGCTGGCACAACGATTGACAGACAACTGGTCTTGCAGCGTTTATACAATTTATCACATGTAGAGCTATACCGAAAGTTGCATACGTTGCAAAGTAAGAAGCCTTTTTTCTTCACCTTCCTTGCACTCATCTTCTTCGAATTCTTCACTGGCCATCCTCTTCTTTTTGCACTCATCTTCTTCGCATTCTTCACAGATCATCCTCTCCTTCTTTGCACCCATCATTTGATTGGACCGAATCACTTCCCCTTCGTCTTTGCACGCATCATTCGACTAGACCATGTCACTTGAACGACTATTGAACGCGTCTATCGTACAACTTTGTACGTCTATCGCACCACTTCTTCATAATAATTACAGCCATCTTCTTAATCTAGTGTACCGCACGTGTAGGAGGTTGGTTGGGAGTGGGAAGAAAAACTAAAAAAATATTTCAGTAGTATGGCCATGCCAATTCCAACTCAAATTTGAGTTTCAAGGCCATTTTCCCCACCCCTCCCCGACCTTGAAATCCAAATTTGAGTTTCAAGGTCGGAGGAAATCCAACACGGCGGGCGGGCGGCGGCGGCGGATGACGTTATAGTGATGGCGGAGTGGTGGAGGGGTTTAGCGCGATAGCAGATATCGATACCGAAGTGCATCGAGGAGGAACCGCGGGTGAGAAGTGCTACTCTGGAGCGCGGTACCGACTACTGTTGGTTAGGAAGGAAATATTAATTTAAGATATTAATATATATATGAAAAAACAGAATCTCGGGCGACGGGGCTTGAACCCAAGACCTCCTGGTTACGAGTCAGGCGCCTAACTAACTCCCTCAACGCCAGCTCTCCTACATTAGTCTTTCCCAACTGGTACATATACCGAGCATCACACGCGTGCGCACACACCATGAGCTGTTACCAAACGTCAACGCATAATAATTTATTTTTATCGGATGATGTCAGGCAATGTCGGGAAAGATCGGCGTTTGTACACACCACATCTTCGGGGACGGAAAAGAGAAAGCATTATTTTAAAGCTAAAATTCTGGGGAGGGAAAGAGACAGCACTACATAGTCGTGCAATCGCAGATATTCTAATAAATTTTTCAAAATGTTTTTGAATATCGCAGCGCATCGCGCGATCACACGTAATTTGAGTCCCCTGAGACAGCTGCGTGAGATGACGTCATTTTCACGGCGCGAATGAAATATAATACTTTTCGAAACGTCGAATCTTAGAATTATGTGGTGTTAGCAGAAACTGTGTCGGATGATTTTGCGCGCTAATTCGTCATGCGCGTGAATCATAGAAAGAATTATGCTCTATCGGCGGAAATGGCTTCAGATGATATCGGGAAGGATCGGCTTTTACGTGCAATCTATTGGAGGAAGGAGACACGCAGAAGGAGTTAAACAGAGATAACAAATCACAGTGTGGGTATAAATATGCACTCTAAACTGCAAAAAGTCTCAAATCGTTCCAACGTGTTGCGCAGAAAAAACATTACATTTACGATCATGGAAAAATTCGCGCAAGTAGAACGCCAATTGTTGGATCAATCTGCACGATTTATTTCGCAGGAATAATACCTCGCGTGAGAAGAACGGGGCAACGAGTGTATCGAATAGTTGGAAGAAAGTAGAAAGGCTATGCGGATTCTGGGACTGGGCGGCAAGGGGGTGAGGCGGGGCGGGGGGTACCCAGTTCGTAGGTGAGGGGGGATGATGTCACAGGGGAGGGGGTGGATTTTCAACATTTCAAAATGGCGTCGCGCGCATTTCGTATTGGCGACACCTATTGGATGTTTAAGGTACTTTGGATCCGCGTCGGTAAATTCCCTAGGTTTTTTCATACATTTCGTTTTGGCGCCACCTGTTGAATATTTAAAGTACTTTGGGCACGCGTCGCCGCCGCGCAATCTCCGTACGCGTGCGGGGATCGGTGCGCAGGCGCAACCGCGACCGATTCGTGGAAATTCAAATCGCGTCTTCGATGATGATTTCTGAGAAAGAGGGTGGACCATGACTTCTGAGAAAAGATAAGGAATCATGGCGCGCAACAGGATTAAACACGTTTTGGCACCTACGTGCACGCGCTTCATGCCGTGTGTTTATATTTGAATCGTGGGACCGATACAGCGTACGTGCAATGATGTAAACACAGAGCGATAATTACTGTAAATCAATCGTCGCGATAGCCCATGGAGTAAACAGGACATTACATTCGATGATGATTTCTGAGAAAGAGGGTGGTACAAGATTTCTGAGAAATCATAGAGCGATAATTATTGTTAATCAATCATCGCTATAGCCTATGAAATAAACACGACATTGCACCGCGCCATGCCGTGTGGTTATATTTGAGCAGGATTGAACGCGTTTTGGCTCCTACGTGCACGCGCTTCATGCCGTATCTTTATATTTGAATCGTGGGATCGATACAGCGCACGTGTAACGAAGAAATGAATTATGCGCTGCGTTCGCGTAAGCAACTCAGTGATAATTATTCGGGGTAGAGTTCCGAGTATTTTCACGATCGAGAACAGGGCGACGTCTCGAGCATCCTTCTCGAGGGGCAAAAGAATTCGTACATAGACCTGCGGGCATCTGGTTTACAGGACCCCCCATATTGCCTATCCGAAAACACTATTGACATTTCCCGAGACCATGCCTCTAAGATGTACCTTCGAGAAAACGCAATGTCCCTGAAGCAATAAATTAGGCGTTGCGTTCACGCGAGCAACTAAGAGATAATTATTCGGGGTAGAGTTCAGAGTATTTTCACGATCGAGAACAGGGCGAAGTCTCAAGCATCCTTCTCGAGGGTGTGCGAGTCAAGCGTCGTGGGAGCGTGTAAGGGTGAAAAGAATTTAGTATAGAACCGCGGACATCTGGTTTACAGCAGACCAGTGTTATAGTCAAGCGTCGTGGGAACGTGTCCGACCTCCCCCTATTGTCTATCCGGAAACGCGATTAACATTCGCTAAGACCACGCCTCTAAAAATTAATATATGGATATGAATGTGCACGAAAGGATATTATAAATGATACGTTACAGGTATTGATGTGAAAGTCATACATTTAGTATTAAACATATATATGCACGTACTATAGTGGTACGTGGTTTACATCACGCAGCATGGATTGTAATCCTAACGCCAACAATTCGCAATCGATCAATGAATGCTTTTCGAAGTGCTCGCTTTCGGAAATTAATTTCACATAATTCGTTGGTACGGAAGCGGTACGTAGAACTTCCACGAAGGTGGCATATTTACTGCTTACAGAGTACATATTTTCAGTTAGCCAGGTGAACATATGATTGATACAATGTTCGTACGCGAATAGTTTACGTATCGTGACTTCAGTCATATATATGACAACGCGATTATCGGTGATTTTAATATGTTGATCATCATGCATACGTGTGAAGTCTAGTCGTAAATGATCAATTACGATGTGAGTTTGGAGCGATGTTGCATTGCTGCGTAATCGTTGGAGTATGACCGCCTCGTTTTGTAGCAGGAGCTTCTACGTCGACATTGAAAAGCTCAACTCGCTGCCTTTATTATCGGCTATGGCGATCTCGACGTGGCACGAATCCATGCCAATGCGAATTCCAATAGTTAGTCGTTTATAAGCTATTGCGGTCAGTGGGTAATCACGCCCCAGGATTCGTACGACTGATGGTTTTGGTGTTTTCAACGTTTTTGGCGTTGCGGATCCAGAACTGTAAGATACATATACACGAAATTAATGCTTCGTTCGTTTGAGTTGACAGTGAAGGAAGTAAGTGAATGAAATAAGTGTAAAGTGTACAGTAAGTATACATATCTCCTATTGAACTGTTGATGATGATGATGTTGTTGTTGGCGTTTATTTGGAAAACCACCATCGTTGTCGGGTGCGCAGGATGAATCGTTTAAGCCGCGTTTGTACATTTTGATATGCACTACGTATGATTTTCATCGACGAAAAAAATGACGCGAACGATACTTAAAACTTGAGCGTACGTGGTGTAATGAAGTCCGCAGGACTGACCAACGCCGCTTTATACTGATTCACGCACACGTGCACGTCAATGTGTGAAAGTATATCACATCAGTGATGGTCAAGGTGTGTATGTACTTGTATACCGCACAAGGATTAGAGAATACGTGGCAAATTTAAATGGCGTGCATGACAAATTCAAAGAGCACGCATGCCACAGAAGAGTCAGAGACGATTCGCAGGGCGAACCATAAAAGTGTGAATCATAAAAGAACACTATAAGCTGGAATAATCAGTTTCATATTATAAAATCATTGAGGAATAAGAAGGATGCGAAGAAACTGTGACTTTGACATCCCCACCATGCCTCAAGACTACCCTACTTGAAAACTATCCCTACCCTGCAACGCGCTGTAACATTGTTCTAGGCTAGGGAAACGAAATGTATATAAGGGTGTCGACCTCCGCCGCACGGGCCAGTACAGTTATTACAAGCATTTTTACACAAAAAAAAAACAACCATGGATGCATTTGAGATGCGACGATGCATCGTAAGTATAGTTTTGTGAAAATTGAATTGGTGCGTGTACTCTATTCGACGATATTCTAATGAAGTTGTGCGTTTATTTCAGCGCATACATGGGGAAATCAAACGTGCGTGGCACGACGAGCGGGATGAGTTGACGCGAAAAATCGTAAGTATAGTTTTTGTGTAAATTAAATTGGTGGGTTCATTCAATTAGGCAGTCTTCTAACAAAATTATGCGTTTGTATCAGTATGAGCTGGATACTTTGGTGAGGGCGTGGCGCGTGGAGCGGTGGGAGGCTATTCGATATCTCGTAAGTGATGTTTCAAAAAAAAAAATTATATTGGTGCGCGTATACCATTCAACAGTGTTTTAATCGAATCGCGTGTTTGTTTCAGCACGAATGAGAGATCGAAATGTCGGAATGGAGTGACGAATACCTAGGGACGGTCGGGCGCCTCGTAAGTGATGTTTCGGAAAAAATGATTCTGATGCGTGTACACCAATCGATGATATTTTAATCTATTCGCACGTTCGTTTCAGCGTCAAGCTGGCGTCGAGGCCCATGCGCGTGATGGGGATTGCGACGTTATCATTCAGCTACTCGTAAATGATGTTTCGTAAAAATTATATTGGTGCGGGTACACCATTCGACGATGTTTTAATCGAGTCATGTGTTTCTTTCAGTGTCGGCAATACCCGACGCGGGAGGAGGGGCGAACCTGCCGCGAATTTAGAGATAAAATACAATCAGCCCGGTGTATGTGACGCGAAGACACACTAGAAGTTCTTACCTTTTGAAGGCGAGTTTTGGGGCCTCTCGCAACTATTTAAGGAGTGAGTACAATAGAATTTTAATTGTTTGGTGTTTGGTGTGCTAACGTTTTATATAAAAATAATAATAATTTGGTGTTTTCTCTGTGTGTTGCAGGACGTAACATCACGACGAAGGTTTTTCTTTAAATAAATTATTTTATAAATTTAAAATTTTTTTAAAATAAATATAATTTTTTATTCAAAACAGTGTGTGTTTATTAATGTACATCCATCCATGCGCACTTAAATTATAAAATCAGTATTTACGCAAAAAAAAATAACGTCCGTATGGGAGGGGTCTTCTTGCTCGTGGGTAGAGGAAGCAGTCGCCGCGGTCATTGCTCTCATCACCGCCGTCGCCGTTGTGTTCATCACTATAGAAAACAAAACAAAAATAATTTTTACATATTCGGTTCTCTGCATATGTCGCGTAAAGTAGATGCAATGTGTGTATGACTTACATTAGGTGATGCTACGTATATAATTCCATATTTTCGCAACATTCTCCAGCGCGCAAACACCGCCGTTGTTATGAAATGCACATCGAATGGCATTCGTTGAAGACATAGACTTCAGGTTAGGAACGTCAGGGTCCACGGTGTCAGGTATGATCCCGCAATAATCATCGTTAACGTCGTAACCGCCGTCGTCTTCGACAGTTCGAGCGTTGTTGTTGCTGTTGTTGTTGCTGTTGATCTTTCGCTCCTTCAACTCGTACAAATTGCATACATCCTCAACGATTATGTCAGGTAGTAGTTGCAGCACCCACGTTTTCTTTTCCGCGCCTTTCACGATGGCGAAGTCGATGTTCGCGAGTGCGCTGGCGAGCAGTCCCGGAAGTTACTAGTATGGAACGCAGCCATCAGACCAGCGGAGACCGTGATGATGTTTCGCGAGCCAGGACGCTTGATATTTCTCGAACCAATTCAGATGATTCCAGAAGTATGGCGGTTCGAAGATCCAGTGGCTGATCGTCGGTGTTTCATCGGTATTGCTGCTGTCATTGTTGCTGTTTGAGCGAATCGCGATGTCTTTGGCGACGAACTCGCGATCGATATTGAAACCTTGCAGATCAACAATGGCGAACATTATTATTCGTTTAGGTAGCACCGTCGGCGACGGTGTCAGAACAGCAACTGAGGTCTTCGACATCGACATTTTAAAACAGTAGCAGTATACGCAGTAGTAGTTATATTATTATTAGTAGTAGTGGTAATCGTTCCCGCACGCAAACTATATTAGTTTGCGTACCACGTTTGTTAAGGGGCTGTATTTGACCATACGATCGTGTATGATCAAACAGAAGGCGGTAGTATTAGCGGGAACATTTTCTTTGCATTCGTAATCTATTCGCATGTCCACCGTAGCACTCTTCAACTCGTTTTGCGTAGAACAATCTATGGCCGCGGTAGGCGCGTATTTAAGGAATTCGTTCACGTTCAGCAACGGTTCTCCGTGACCGTAGTACAATCAGCCGAATTTCGCATACATATCGTACAGGAGTGCGTATTTATACTTATTGAAATCCAAGTTCAAGTCGTCGTACGGATACGCGTCGGAATTAAGGTACAGTCGAACGTTTGTGAGATTATTGGGGTCGAATTTCTACGCGGGTGTATTGGGCTGATTCTTTCAATCGGTTTGCGTGCCGTATAAGACGTATCGGGATTTCTCGATTTGCGATGTAGCTTTCACGGTCCACGTGTGTTTCGTTGTCACTTGCAATAACGGGTACTCGTGCAGGCTCCACGATCGGAAACTCATCGCGATCGGTCGACCGCTTTCCAAGATACGCAGCATCGATAGTTTATTCAATTCATGCAAAACGACGTGGGGCATACCACACTGCACCTTGCGTATCTCCAGTTTCGGCCAGGCAGTGGCAGAGGTGCAGTGCATCGCGTTCGTATCGACTCGCGATAGTATAAGGATCAGCTCGTGCCGCGCGTTCATAACGAGGTGTTTGCAATCCTCGCAGAATCCTAATAACATGTTCAGGAGTACGCAGAAATTGAAAGCGCCCGAATGAAAAATGTTGTTATCGTAATCGATGGCATAATTACAACCGGTATTTGCAAGCACTTTGCTTTTATCGACTGACAACGAAACGTAATTTTTCAACGTGGTAGTGATTCTTGGATTTTGGCAACGATCGATCTCGACACCGTTCAATTCGTATTGAATCTCATCGAACATGAACGCAACGCAATTATTGTCGAGAACAGCGGTCGCGGAATTTATCAGGCCTGTCGCGTCCTGCGCAGACAACGTGCCACGACCTTCGATGTAGAAAAAACTTTCACTCGGAAGCATGTACAGATCTTGCTGTTGTATGGGGATTCTTATCTCGTCGTTATTGTCGAACGTCGTGTTGGCGTATGGATTATACGTGTGTAACTCGATCTTCGTGATACGATTGTCGAAGCTTGTCCAAAATAATCTACATGGTGGTTGCGTGTCAATACGCGACGATGAAACCTAACGATCGTAGGAAACGTGCGTTTCGATGAGTCAATGGCTTTCTTAAGCTTCTTACCGGTCCTCTTGTCTTTATTCTTCTACTTTCGCATGTCGATAAAGGGTGCGCCGATGACGCGAGACAGAGACGCCAGGAGTAACAGCGGCGATTGATGATTCGTACGTGTGATCTAACACTAACATACTACACACGCGCGAATACACGTGCACTCACGCTAGCCTATCGCGCGGACGTCGTTGAACGTGCAAACGAATCGTTATTTCTTAGCCGCGGTAATCTATAGGACGATTGTGTTGATCGACGATACACAACGTTAGATCGTGTATTGCTCGTGCGACGATCGGCAGGTAAATGACGTTGTCGCAGAGTTTTCGATATCTTATAACCCGGCGGCACGCGAAGCGAAAATTCATGGATCGTGTGTACTGGTTTATCGTTACTGTACGCGCCGGTAGTAACGTTGCACTTTACTCTGATCACGTTAACGTTTATAATATTCACGGGTACGTCAGACTCGTGCCAAATTCTTGGCAATAAGACGCGATTAGGGAAAATCCTAGCAACGAGCCCACGTTGTTAGGTTTCATAAAGTCTACAAAGAACGAGCAGTACAGGTTGCTTTCCATGGTGTTGTTGCTAGCTCGTAGCATTAGAGGATACTTGTCGTCATCGTCGTTCTCGTTGTTACCGCGTCTTCGAGGATAGCGATCGAGTAATCGTTGCTTCAGGTATTCGGCGATAGCGTCTAATTCGTAGGAGCCATGGGGGATCGTAATGCTTTCATTAGCGGCGTCGACGATGGAGTTGTTTTCGGTGTCATAGTTCACGACGAAATAGAATTTATCGTTGATCGTGTCGATGTTCGGTATCGTGTGAAACATCTCCAAGTCCGCGAGTCCTAATTCGTATTAACCATCGCTCAAATCTATCGGCGGGAAATAGTTAACCGTGAGCACGCTGCTGCAACCCGTTAACGTGAGCGTGAACGACATATCATAGATTACACTCGGGAGACGGAGAGAGGGGAAGTGACGCGCGCGTACGAATACTCGGCAATTTATCGATATTATAAGTCTTTACTATAGAAGATGTGAATCGCCATTACGCATGGACACATTGTAACATAATCTTAGTACATACCGTTATTATTATTATTATTATTATTATTATTATTATTATTATTATACAGGCCATAATTCCATAGACTTTTGCTGTAAAAATTGCATGCACAAGCGATCGCAATTTATCTCATCGAAACGTTGAAAACGATTGTGATTGTACGTGACCGTTGTACCGCATGCGAAATAGTAGATGAATTCCGCGGGAAGTCCCAGATTCCCCAAACTATCAAAGTACTGTACCCGTGGTCCGTGTTTGGCGTACGCGACCCAGTGCATACCGGTGCCACGATTCTCATCCAGATTCACGATTCCGCATTCGATGGTTAGTACGCGCGTGGGAAGCGTGTCGCGCATAAACACCCCTCGATAGAACGGAATGTTGACACATTCGCACTCTAATCGTAGGTTCATTATCGGCTCTTGCGTTATCACCGCCTCCATCGCCACGCGGTTACTCGATCGACGTTTTTTTTTTCTTTGATCGCAGTCGTCGTTCGCGCCACCGTCGCGGGTTCAAGCCCGTGCCTCGCTTGTACGGTGTCAGATGCATTCCTCGCCCTTCCATCGCCCGATGATGACGTAACGTCTCTTTCAACTGTTTTTGAGAGGCCGTCGAATCGTTGACCGCTTTGGTTATACCAGCCGCTCCACCGGCCAATGCTCCGCTAGCCGATAAAGCGGGCAGCACGAACGGAAGAAATTGAAGGAAGCCACCGCGTTTCGCCACTCGTAGATTACGATGCCGTCGTCGCCATTGCGGATGTTTCCTTCCTGACTTTATCTGTTTACGTTTCATCCTTATCATACCCATGCCGAGTTTGGTCTTGGCCTTCATCGTTGCCCACACTCCAGTCGCGGCTGCTTTTCCGCCACAGGTCGCGTCGTTCGCGAACACTCGTTCTCGCGCTCGTTCGGCTAACGCACGATCCGCGTCGTGTCGCCCCTCTAAATCCTTTCGACGAGAGTACGCGATATGGTGATCGCCGCACGCTGCGTCCAGGGGTTTCACACCTTCGTCGCCACGAGCCAATCGCCTTAGCAAGCGCGTTCCCGGTCCGCAGAACTGATAACCCGGAACGTGTAGTTCGAACGGTAGACGGTTTATGATACCGTTCACGAGACCCGATCCAATCTTCTTTTTCTTCTTCAGAGTCTTCTTCCTCTTCTGACTCTTGCCTAGTCCGTGAGATGTCGCAGTTGTTGATGCTACCATATACGTTAAAATAGTCACAATAGCTGCTACAATAATAAACGCGTAGGCACGCTGCACCAATCACAGTGATAGTGACCTGTGCGACGCATGCCACGAATATAAATAGTCGTACTTCGTCACACGCACGCGAGTACCTGAGAAACACCGCGAACATGCGATTCGCGAAACAGTCGAATGTTATTCGCGTGACCGCGAACAGAATGCTCGAGGATGATAGGGATCCGAATCGATCGAACAGACACGGCCCGTTGTTGTCGAACAGTGTGCGAGGCGTAATTTACGGACCGCCCAGATGTGGAAAACCGAACATGCTTCTAAGTATGCTAGAGAGCCAGAACGGTTTGCGTTTCGAGAACGTGTACGTGTACTCGAAATCGTTGCATGAGCCAAAGTATCAATATCTCGAACAGGTGTTGTCGCTCGTCGACGGAATCGAATACTTTCCCTACTCGGACAACGCTGAGATCGTCCCACCGAGAGACGCTCGGCTGGATTCGATCTTCGTGTTCGACGACGTGGCGTGCGACGAACAAACGCTATACGCGAATACTTCTCCATGGGTCGTGACGTGAACGTGGATTGTTTTTATTTATGTCAGTCGTACGTTAGAATACTTAAACGTTTGATCAGGGACAACGCGAATTTTCTCATGCTGTTCAAACAAGACACTACGAACTTGCGTCGCGTGTACAACGATCACGTGAACACAGACATGACGTTCGAGTCGTTTAACGACTTGTGCGCGAGATATTGGCGTCGATGATACGATTTCGTGGTGATCAATAAGTATAGTTCCATGTACGAAGGTCGATATCGAAGAGGATTTAACGAGTTCGTTGTAGCTCGTTGACATCAGTTAACCGCGAGTCATTCATCGAGTAACACGAAATATCTAACGAACCGACGACGACTACGATAACCTCGAGCAACGTCGACGCGAAGCATTCGCAAAAACATCGCCGACGTCATCGACAAAAAGGAACGAAACATCGAAAATGGACGGAGCGTGGACACAAAGGTGGAAATCGCCAATGTCAGCGACGTTATACGTAAAAAGTGCTTGGCCTTGAAAATTGGAAAAATGGCTACGGAAGCAGCTGTAGAGGCGAGCACGCGTCCCATCGTCGAACCACTGAAACGATTGATCGAGAACGCGTCCACGTTGAAGACGCGCTCAACGCCTCGATCGCGACCAGTGAAGAGGAAACACGAATACGATTAACAACAATCATTGAAGAGACTTCGACCCATTACTCCGTCGACAATCGAGGAACGTCCAAATAACCTTCCAGATTCTAGCGACGACGACGACGACGACGACGAAGACGACAACGACGCCGACAACGACAATGACAATGACAACGACAATGACAACAATAATGGTAACGACAACAACGATGTTGACGATGAAGATAATATTAACGATGATGTTGTTGACGATGTCGAAGACGAAGATGACGAAAAAATTCAGAATGATGAGTCCTCAGCAAAGGTTCATGATTTAGGTTCGCTGCGCAAACCATTCGATGATATCGAAGTTTATATACGGAACGCCAAAAGAACCTTGTCGCGAGAATACCTGTGACTGCTCTTCACCGATAGCAAGAAACGAATCGATAACGCGTACGGCGTATACTTGGGGTCCGACGAAGATCGGCGATTCCGTACTCACCATTGACGAGGATGGCGACGACGTTCGTATCAATGGAACGCGATATGCGGGGACTCGGGGTTTGTACGAACTGCTGTTCATGCGAATACCGAACGTTCGCACGTACACGGACGCGGATATTCACGCGTACCGCCGCATCCTGTTATCGATGAGCGCGCATAAGCGAAACCATTCGCCGAGCAAGCGCACGCTGGGTAACAAGGAGTACAAGTATAAGAAAATCATATCCGCGATAATCGGCGGGTTGCGGACATCGGGTATCAGACGCGCTAGGGGCAGGAGTAGGGGCAGCGCGGGCGGCGCGGTCAACGGGGGCACGCGACGAGGTCGAGGATTGCCCATCGACGAATCGATGACGGTCACCGATAACGCGATCGATTATGTGTACTGGGACTCTCCGAATGAATTGGTCGATAGACTTTGATTGCTCATGGCATCGCGCGCGGCAGGTCACACTGGTCACGATAACGAAATCGCATCCATCGTGGAGGAACTTTGCAAGAATGGACGTATCTTAAATTGAACGATCCGGTGATCACCGCGTCAGTAGTGTTCGCGCGCACGCATCGTTATATCGGTGAACAAGTTTGGCACCGCGTTATGCGACAACAACAACAATAACAACAGTGACGAAGCGAGAATGACAATGACGAGATTATTGTCCTCGGTGGACGAACACTTTACCCAAAAGATCGAAATGGCTATCGCGAGCGCGTGTTACGTCCTGAAGGGACTTTTGCGAATCACCCCGAGCGGTTGGGATGAATTATCGAGTCCTTGCTCAGTTGAGGTGCTAAAGCACGCCTTGACTATACTTACCGGGAAGAGGAAGATAGGAGGTGTTTGAATGAAATGGTACTCGGTATTTAAGGGGAAAAAAATAGAGTAAAGTATATTCTTTAAGAAAATAAGATAATGTTAACATACCTAAGGGACGGTGCTCCGTCCCTGCTATCGCTGTGCGCTCGGGTATCGCTCGCGATGTCCAGAGATAAAGTACGGCACGCTTGCCGTCTATCGTTTCGCTCGCTCGGGTGTCGCTCTACCTAGCGCAGGTCGCGGTCACTCGCTGTGCTCTCGGGTGGCACACGGATGTCGGTGAAATCGGCGTCCGTCGTATCGCTCTGACTCGTCCCGTCACACGTCTTCGCGGAGTCAACGGCGGTTCTAATCACGGCGCAAGGGCTCTCCCGGCTAGGCCGTTCGCGGTGTATCGGAAGGAGTTACCTGGTCCGTGGCTCCCGTTTTCGAAATCGATAGGGGGAAATCGCCCCGTCGGCACCTGTCGATCGCTCGTTATTAGGAAATATCGAGGCCCAGGCCGTCAACGGTCGCGTTCCGCTGACAACGATAAATCCTGGGTTCGGCGACTGGACTGTCGTTCGCGGTGCGATTCCGCTGAATCGCCGATGTCGAAACGGAAGGCGACGCGCGGACAGCAAGCACACGCGCAGTAACAAGCAGTAACACGCGCGACTGGACGCCGAGTATCAACGATCTCAACTCGAGACGCGAGTACAACGAACGATGACGGATATCGTTAACACGCAATTGTCTCGGCTAGAGGATGATTTAAATAACGCGATGGAACGACGCTTGGATCACTTGAAAGACAGATTCGTAGAGTTCACGACGTCGGCAACGACGCCGACTGCGATAACGACCATGGATCTGTACAAACGAAAGGAGCCGCGAAAAGCGAACGAGGGTCTACGACGACGACGGTGATCACTGACGGTGATAATAGCGGCTACGGATTCGAAACGTCTAATAATAACGAACGATCGCGAAAAACGTGCATCGATTTCGTTTTGCGAGCACTCGAGGAACTCATACTACTTCTAACGTCCTTGGAACGTCGCGATCATCCATCGCCCACCCACGAAGCATGAGCAAGGAGCGAGCACAGTTAGTGAACGAATTACACACACCCGCCAAACGAAATTTTCCGCGGTGACGCGTCGTGATTCGCGGCTACGGTGATTTGTGGCAGGCCGATTTGCTGGAGATGCTTCCGTATGTGAAGCAAAATCGAGGATATCACTACATACTAACGATCATCGATGCGTTCAGCCAGTACGCGTGGGCTATACCCGTGAAAATGAAAAGCGGACGCGACGTGACCGCGGCGTTCGCGACCGTATTGCGGCAGAGCGATAGATGTCCACGAAATTTACAAACCGACATAGGTAAGCGTCGATCGTTGAACGTTTCAATCGCACACTGAAAAACCTCATGTGGAAACAATTCTCCTTGAACGCGTCCTATCATTGGGTCGATCTGTTAGTTGCGCTCGTACGCACCTACAATCATCGCAACCACCAAACGATCAACGCCTGACCCGTTGATGTGACCCCACAACGCGTTTGTCGTTCGCCGCGAATGAACCCCCCTCACCCTCCGCATCGAAAGACATTCGACGACGCGACAAATTCAAAGTCGGTGACAAGGTACGCGGGAGCAAGTTCAAGACCCTCTTCGAGAAGGGGTATACTCCGAACTGGTCGATCGAGGTGTTCGAAATCGTAACCGTACAACGAACGAGTCCGGTGACGTACATTCTGCGCGATTCCGCTGGAGAGATGATCTCAGGTGGATTCTACGAGTACGAACTGCATTCGGTCGCGAATCCGGACGTCTATCTAGTCGAGAAGATTATTCGTCGCAAGAGAAACCAGGTGTACGTTAAGTGGCTCGGATTCGATTCGCGGAACTCGTGGATAAGCGACAAGGATATTCTATGATTACCGATTATAAACGCACTATATGAAATAAATAAATAAGTAAATACATATAAATACATATAAATATATATACACGTTTCTTTCTTTTGTTCATGTTATTTATTTACGAATATCTAATATATGTATAGCGTAGAATAGCCAAAATTATATATATATATATACATGCAAAACATACAAACATAGAAGCATACAAACATGCAAACATACAATACAATGGGATTCTCGAGGGACTCGTGGGGCTCAAGCTCGAGGCGCTCGTGGGTCTTAAACTTGGGGATTCGATAATGCCTCCACGGAAACGATAATGCCTCCAACGGACTGAGAGCGTGCTTTTCCTCATTTACGGTATACACATCGTGCTGCTTGGAGCACATATTGTTCTGCCGAACCGATTTCTCGGCGAGATTGCGAAGACAACGAATATAATCGTCGAATTGTACATTATTCGCGACCACGTGTCTCCGCACACCCTTCACTTTTTTGGTCTCACTCGTAGACCCCACTGCAGCGTTAAACGTTCTAGACGCGTACATCTTGGATCGTAGTCCGACGAATTCAGTCATCAAGACGCCTTTGTCCTCATCTTTCATGAGTCCCGGCACCATTTTGTTTACGTGGGGCATACCGTACGGATTGTCCACCGCGTAATCACTGGTATCGAATCGGGCAACGTCACGCTTTATCGTTTGATACGCATCTTCGCATTCCACACTATACATGAAACTGTCGATGTCGGTGTACAGGACCTTACACTGATCACCGAACTCCGCACGCATATATGCATAATGAAATTCATACAAACATTCTTTCGATACGTCGAGCACACTCATTCCCACGTATATCGGTTTGTCAAAAGGCACTTTTAGTTTTCGTCGTTTAGACCGTCCCACCGAGTCACCAGTCGCACGTCTACACGATTCCGCACATTCTCCATCGTTTTGCCATACACTGCATTGTTCATTAATTTATAAAGAATCTTTTGGAATATTCACTCGTGGTGCGCGTCCTCAAATCGGTTTTTGATTGAATGTAGTCACGCAATCAATGTGACTGATCGAATCGCAACACACGATGAATTCGCGTCACGCGTAAACCGTGTCGCACGCTCTGTTTCAGGTATCGCTCCTTATTATCGAGCGCGGCAAGCAGCTTGGTCTGCTTTCCGTCTGGCGCCTGCTCGCGCACCAGGCAGAATGAAAGGTCGGCGTGCGCGTTGTGAATCTCCTTGGGATACTCGATATCCACCTCCAACAGGTATCCCTCGGATTGTTCGGTTTCCTCGCCGTCGGGCTGGGATGATACGTCGAGGGCAGCCACTGTCGCATCGTCCAGCCATCGAAACCCTTCTCGCGGCATAGCTTGCGACATTGCCCAGCCGTACAAGTTGTTGACGTCGAAGTACATCAAATACGTCGACGCCTTCGACTTGTCGTACATCCCTGCAGGCAGGCGCTTGTTGTTGGCACGCGCATACCTGTGCGAGCACTTGCTCAGACCGCCGCGTATGCCACGCTCCACGAACAGTAACATATCCACGACCGTAAGAAGCTCTAATCGTACGTCCGTGTACTTGAGCATCGCGTCCCACATGAAACCCGGTAGCGTAAAATAATGCGCGGGATCCAGATTGTAACACGCGATACAGTCTGTGCGGAAACTCTCGAATACGTCGGCGAGTAACAGTACATCTGTTTTCAAGTATAAATCACTGTACTCGCCCAATGTCTGTACGCGAAAAGTATTTCACACGTTCACGGCGTGCGCGTACTCAGGCTCCGACGCTGCGGTATCGTTCAGTCGGTTATAGAACGCTTCACGGGACGGTAAACACGTATAGTTCAGCTTGGTGTATGACGTCACGTAATCGTACGGGAAGACGCCCTTCCTGGTCAGGAGATTGAAATGATGGTCTGGCAGATGTTGAAACTCGCGTCGTGGAATCGCGAGTCGTTCTATGCCAAGGTTCGAAGCGAGTTTCTCCAGACTAGCGGCCAAGAACTTTAGCGAATCGATGAATCGAAACTTCAATTCCCTCTTCCAATCGTTGTTCTCGGCTTCGATTCCCTTGACGTGTTTTGTGAACGATATGTACCGCTCCTTGGTCACCGGCAGCAGGTCGATTTGTCCCTCGAACGCGGACGCCAACTCCTTAATCACGAAATGCGCGTAGCCTGATAGTTTATGAAACACCATAGGTATCGTGTACGATCGTTGGAATTGTAAGTTGCAGGACACGTGGGTCGCGCCTCGGTACTCGCCCGTCGGGTGGCAATGGTCGCGCACTTTTTTGTCCCCGTCGACGAAGGTTTGTCCGCACGCATGACACACGATCGCGTTGTTAAAACTGAGTCATTTTTGCCTCGTCAACGAGTTCATCGGTTTCGCGTTCTGCAACCACGAATGCGCAATGTTTGCAAAGTCACGTAGTTCTTGCACGAACTACTTCATGCACTTGGAGTCGTGACGATACGCGCGATAACGACACAGAGACGCGTCACTGGAACAATGAATGTAGTATCCCACGCTGTACGCCCTGTGATGCTGATACGTGTACGTACGACTCCGCTCCGCAGGCTCGACTTCGTCCAGCATGCACTCGAAGTCCGCGTACACGATGAATGGCGCTCGTTCCTTGTTTTTGAAATTTTTGAACTGCAGCCATTTATCATCCACGGACGGCAATTCGACGACACACTCGTTTAGACGTTGACAGTCCACGTTGTGTTTGGTCAATTGCTCGGACAAGTAGAAGTAACTCAGACATCTACAACGATAACAATAACAGTACTAATAAAACATAAGAATAAATAATACATCGATTGAAATGTGCCGTAGGGTAAACCAACCAGTAATTGACCGCATACCAATGAATGACCATTAGCCAAAGAAATGTCAATTATAAATTTAAAAATATTGTATGTTTATAAATGAAATGTAGTTGCACTTTTAATAGCCCACATTTTTAGTACGCGTATTAAGCAAACATAATTAAGTACAATTCTTATTAAAAGTATGCGGTCATTTACTGGGCTTCTACACGTTTTGCAGTTTATAATCGTTTTTTATAAAAATTACGATAAGAATAAGTAATTATTTTTTTTTAGAAATTTCAAGAAAAATAAATTTAAATGCAATTTGAACAGTTGTTTCGTTGTTATACATAAATATATTCAAGTATTAACCTCAAAGGTCTATAAATTCAACAATTCGGTCATTCACTGGTTGGTTTACCCTATTTGACTCACCTTTCGCAAACGAATAGTTGACTCTTGTGATTGCTGAGTTGCTTCGATACGAGCCTCGACAGGCTGCGAATGCACGCGAAATAATAACGTTTGGGCTCCTCGGGATCCTGCATCAGTAGCGGGTTTGCGTGTCTCTCTCACTTGTCCTCGGTCAAACGAAGAGGCGCGCAGCTTCCGTCGGACCACGTGTACACGTTCACCGACACTTCGTTCAACCTCTCAAACTTCGTCAGCTGGTCTAACGTCATGGGAAGAGTCATATCGTCCGTGCGAAGTACCGCCGAGTAGTGTGTGTACGATGAGTCCCTACATACGTTCGTAGCAGCAGCAGCAGGGTACAAACTGGCGCCGACAGCCCACAAGAAGCACGCATTGTCTATGCTCTTTACATTCACCACAGAGATGGGCATCATTTAAATAAAAAGTTATTTCAATAACGTATCAAATAAAAGAGACTTTATTTTTATTAGTCGTCGAATAAAAATAACTTTGGGTTATTTGTATTTGAAGCGCCTGAAATAACTTTTGTATTCGACGGGATTCATTCGACGGCTACGCATGATTTTTTTATTCGACGGGAATTCATTTTAAGCTTGAAATGATTTTCTCCGTTTCAGGCGTCTTTTATTTCAAAAGTTATTCGAAGTTAAAATAACTTTGGGCGAGCCTCGAGAGCCTTTGATCGAAGCCGCCGGCTTCTCGAGCCGAGCGACATTGTATCGTTCACCCGTATACACTGCAGCGCGGAGTTGCTCGGCAATGTGTCATCGATTATACAGAAACGGAATTTCTTTATTTTTCGTCGTATCAATATGAAAGTGACACCAATGGATTCCTTGCATTCTCCCGATTAAATTGACAAAAAAATATTTAAATCGGACTGCTTTTAACGAAACGGGCTTTCAATCTTGCAAATTAATTTTATGCCTAATATCGTTAATTAAAGTTCAAATTATGTCAGGTTTGGTATCATTTTCATCGGGAAAACACAAGGAGACGATTGATATCACTTTCGTGCAGATTCGATGAAGAATCTGATTTCACATTTTTCCGTTCTTAATGGCTTGTGCTATCTATGTCTTTTATGGCCCCGTGTTTCTCGGCTGCCGAGCGCTCGCTTCTGAAGGGTCTCAGGTGTTAACAAGGTCAGGCACGCATTTTAACTGCAATACTTATTGGCAATACCGAAGATTCTAGGGCCTAGAATATTAGCTTCGTATCGCGATGTTCTTAACCAGAGTTTCGTATCAATCAATTGAAAAATAAATGGATTGGCCAACTAGTAAGTAGTTATAATTAATGAATTGTGCATGATTGTAATGACGTCTAGTTTAATTGCACTTAAAAACTGAATTACTAAGTGTATTTAAAATAATACTTTTCGACGTTTCATACATTTTTTCCGGTTAATATTAGGTCGAGAAGTGGAAATTTTGGGGAAGAACCTTGAGTGTGGCCTGTGTGTTATTGGGTTTTCTTCGTTATTGCATATCCCTATGTTGCGAGGAAGTTTGGGCGAAGTAAGGAAGTGGGTGAACAGAGTTAATGGGTAGAAAAGTGAAAGTAGGAAAGGTCGTAGACAGGAATTACCTAAGGGTTGATGCGTATGGGCGAGCCGAATGCTTTATGGCTGTTTTCGGTACAACGTTTATGGTGCTGAACGTTTGGCATGCAGATGTGTAGTTTAGCCGCTTCAGGTAGTAATTCGAAGTTTTTGTCGCTAAGCACGTAAAGGTAGATAAAAGATGGGCGTTTCACACCAATTTTAAGAAAATGTTGGGCGGTTAATGAACGGTCGGGCGCAATAACGGGACTACCGCTCGAAAATGTGAAAAAGTATTATCCAAACGCTAAGAAAGATTGGAAAATTAAATGTGGCTAATGCGGATTTTAAAAAACATAGTGTTGTAAAGCTCGTCACGACACAAATTTTCTATTTACAGCTTGTTTATCCAGTCATTACAATTGGTGATAAAAATTATAAATAAAACATTTTTCTTCGCCCAAAGTCAATCTTTCTTTAAACATAAATTGTGATAACTTGAGTAAATTGTAAGACAATTCGGCGCTGTTCGGAAAAAGCTGATCGTTGCATCGTGGGTCTGTTTATAGTGCAACGGCTACGGCGACGACACCGACACAACGACGCCTTCGCCGGTCATAAATTGTTTGAAGGGTCGAGGAGTATGGGAAACCAACTGAGCCAGTGACTTTTGCAGACGGGTGGCCCTTACACAGTTTTTCGTGCAAAATATAGTACTTATAATAGTACAACCAATTCCAGTCGTAATTTTCATTGACTTCAAGCTTTTTCTTATAAAATATTAACGGATCTTTATGAGATTTAAAACAAATTTCAGAAAACTCTAGTGAAGCCGTAAAGTGTATGCACAAACCCCTATGTTAAAAAATATAATAATATGTACAGGGCAGAATCCATGTTTTGCAACATTCGCCCCTACAAAGTATCGAGGCAATTTTGACATACATATAACTTGGAGCGAAAAAGTTTTTCTTTAAGAGGGGAGTGCGGCTTGTTTGTTCGAAAAATAGGTAGTTCTTTATGAATTTTTTGTACAGAAACGGTTCGTCAAATTAATTTGTGGTTTGGCAGGCTGTTTTATTGGATCGAGCTATTGTTCTGAATTTTTCTGTGGCAGCGAAAAAAACATGTAAGATACGGAGTGCTGATTGAGAGCGCTGAAAAAAAAATCGGGTGGCCCTAGCGTTTACGAAAACTACTGTAAGGGTTACCCGAAACACAAAAAAGAACAGAGATTCTTAAAGTATATGAACCGAGGACCTGCATACGGCTGTCATTAACGCTTTGCGGTCGGTGTCCCCGTAGCGGGGACATTTTTAAATCGTCGTAGAAGTCGGTGTCCCCGTAGCGGAGACATCGTATCGGTGATTGTTTCGCGAAATACCATTCTTTAGAACATTACAGAGATTAAAAATGTTATATTCTTACGTATTATAAGCAGTATTAAATACAACAAATCAGTTTCAACAAATTGTGTGTGTTGTAATATCCATATATTGACTTTAAATCCTGTACGGAAAAGTAACTGCGAAACGATAGATTTGCTCCGACCTGCTGGTACTCCCAAAAGCGAAATCTGCCGATCGCAAAGGGTTAATTCCCGAAAATTTGAGGTGATCTACCTCCTTGACAATGAGTTCGCGCGGTACATGACATTTTTTGACAAAGCTAATCGGACTACCTCTTGGGAAACCCGACACCGTTCCACGAACGAGACGCAGCCGTGTGCGAATGTATACAAAAGACGAGCACGGTGACGCCGGATCCGGACAGCATGCTGACATGCCCATTATAAATCAGATAGGGCCTTAATGATTCTCCGATAGCGTCAACGCGAGGACTTCTCGGCCCAGAACGGACAGTCTTGCACAGACCTCGACTCGAGACACGTTCTGTCAAAGCTGCAGCTTCATCTTAAACTTATTCCGTTGCACTGTTTCAATTCTTACATACCCGAATCTATAAGTGCTGTGCTCTAAATAAGATATTTATCTAGGACTATTAAATAAGTGTAGCGTATATAAACTTTGTTAAATAAGTGTAGTGCATATAAACTTTATTACATAAGTCTAGTGCATATAAACTTTATTAAGTAAGTCTAGTGCATATAAACTTTATTAAAATGAGCGACGGTGAGTGCGAAGAACAAAACATTTCCATCGCCGATCCACTTCACGCGTCGACGTCGACTGCAAGTGGAGGTTCGGTTCTGGACCAGCAACGTATGCCTAGAATTTTAAACGGGAAGTATTTCTCAGTTGTACGGGAAAAATCCAATGACACATGCATTACCGGACAATGCCAAATTTGTTTGCCGAAAACAACTGAAATTAAAGGACGTATAACATCGACGTCGAATTTTCTCTCGCATTTGAAGCGAAAACATTCTACCGCGTTTGACGCATATTCTTTGGAATCGGGAAGAAGCAAGCAAAGAGCATCTGCGAGGTCTGCAACTAATGACGAAACGAAGACTATAACACAGAATCGGTTCGAAATGATTGTCGCCAAGTTCGCCGTTCGTACAATGATTCCATTGAAGGCGTTGGACGATGAATCCTTTCGGGAAATATTTGAGGATCTAAAACTTGGTGCTAAGATTAATGTAGTTAGTCGTCGTACACTGGGAAGAAACATCGATAAAATGTATTTAGACAATATGTGCGATATTAAAAACGAATTGAAGACGGTTGCATTTGTCTGCACGACTGCAGACATTTGGTCAGGGAGACGACGAAGTTGTTTTGGTGTTACAGCATACTGGATTACAACAAATTATGAGAGGAGATCAGTCGCTCTAGCGTGCCGCCGCTTTGCCGGTGAACATACGTTTTCTACAATCACGGAGTTGCTCCACAGTATTCATACAGAATTCGGTTTAACTGTTAGGGGCAAAATTGTGGCAACGATCACAGATAATGCCAGTAATTTTGCGAAGGCTTTCAAAACATTTGGCGTTCAGGCAGCCCTCATTAACGTGGAAGATGAAGGGGATTGTTCTTCCTCCCATGATTCATCCAGCGACGAAGAATCTACACCATCGAACGCAGTTAATACACTTCATTTACTGCCTCGCCATGTTCGCTGTTCTGCACATACCCTCAATTTGTGCATTACAACAGATATGATACGTGCAATTAATGACGACGCAGTACTATCTATCATTCATAAGGACATCATGGAGAAATGCAACACGTTGTGGAAAGCAGCGATAAGGCCAAAATCCGCCGAAATAATAAAACTAACAATTGGTCGAATTCTTTGTATGACTCTCTACGACAAATTGTTAAAATTGAGGACAAAATGACGGACTTAACAAGCCTTTTAGGAATAAGAAATGTGTTGGGGGAAAGTGATTAAATATATTTGAAAGAACACCTGGAATGTACAAAGCCAATTGCGGAAGCCATAGATATACTACAAGGCGACAATATTTTCTATAGCGTACTTTTACCATGTTTGTTATCGTTACGTCTAAAATTGACAAGACTGGCGGAAAAGGAGTTACAATATTGTAAACCCATTAGTAGGTGCCTTAGCGCCTCTTTGCAGTCGAGATTCGAACTGTATTTGAATTTCACCACATCGGAGTCACACAATGCCGCTCTGGCCGCTTTAACGCATCCGGAATTCAAAAATTCGTGGTTCCCGTGCATTTCCGACAATGACCAAGACAAAGTGGAGAAGCTCCTTAAATCCGCAATAATTGAGGAAATGAAAGCAAGTAACGAAATTGGAATCGCTCACAATCAGCCATCTACATCGTCTAATCGTCATAGTTTCTTTGAATTTGGAAATGCGCGTGCGGTAGGATCTGCAGAATATGCGTCTAAAGCAGCACTTCAAGTTAGTACTTTCTTTCATTTAGTAAATATATTATGGAATATACGTATTCCTAATCTGTTGACAGTTTATTTACAGGTATTACACTATTTCGAAGAGGAAAATACCAAATTTAATATTTTAGAAAAATATACAATTATCAACAAAGTGTTCTTAAAATATAATACTCCGCTGCCATCATCCGCTCCAGTGGAAAGACTTTTTTCTTATGCCACGATGACAAATGCTCCGAAGAGCAATAGACTTTCTGATAGCATGTTTGAAAGGAGAGTGGTTTTGAAGGCGAATTTGAAAAATCGAAAAGGAAAATGACTCTCCTTTTTGAAGAAAGGATTTCTTATCTGTCGCTATGATAATTGAGTTGGTTGTCATAGTTGTAAACCAAAAAAGGTTTTGAAGGTTCATTAGTATTGTTACGAACCAGGGCCGCAGCAACGCGAGAGGCCGGCGAGAGGGGCATTTCCCAAGGAATATGGTTTATCAGCTTGTTAGTTAGAGGTGCGGATGAACCTGATGCGAAATCAGGGAGTCGCGGGAAATGTTAGTTATGCCTCGTAATACAGAATTTTAAAGGAATTGAGTGTAGTTATTGTTCCAACCGCCCTGGAATGGAGCAAAACTTCAAAGAATATCCGCATAAATTCCGCTGATTGCCGTGCCTGACTTGTGACGAAAGAAGGCAGAATTAAAATAAGAAGAAAAAGAAAGGCCATAGAAGACCTTAATCTATCGGAGAAAGATGTAATGTATGGACCAGGCACCGATTGAAACCCATTAGTAGCAATTATTAATGCGTAAAGTACAACAAAACTGCATGTCCAACTTTAAATGCAAGTTCCCATGAACTACCTACGTTTCCCACAACTGTGAACATAACATCTCGAAACCTATTCCCCACAATGTGTCGGAAGCAGATTTTTTAACAAAAATTCCTAAAAAAAAAGATAAAAAATATTTTTCCTACAGAAAAAAGGAAAAAATCGTATATATCAACATAAAAATTGTAAGAATTTTTTTATCAAAATTTTGCTTCCGACACAATGTACAGACTGTCTTACACATTATAAAAAAATATATAAAAAACTTTTTAAGTTAAATGATTTAAAATACATTAAAAACGTTGCGCCTCCGCGTGGGCAACACCTGCATTCAGTCTCCATACGTAACACGAAGAATTTATACACATAAGCAAAACTTTGAAAGTATCTTTGTTGCATAATAAATTAGATATTTTATGTTTTTCAAAAAAAATTATTTTCTTGTACTACAATATCAATGGTGTGTTCTCACTTTAAATAAAATCGTGGGGCACGATATTTCATACCAGAATATGAATCACTTTAATATGTACTTCAACTTCTGGTTCCACATGGTGCCCTACGATTTTATTTAAAATGAATTATTTAAAGTGATATTAACACCATCAGAATTGTAGTACAAGAGAAGAATTATTTTTTAGTTTTTACTGCATTTTAATTTAGTTTTTAGTGCATTTTTAATAAAATCGTTTAACATAACATTTTTTAATATATTTTTATATTTTAAACTATTTTAAAAATATTTTATCGTCATCCAAACTACGCACGCCTGCAAAGTTTCAAGACATTTGGATTGGTGGAAGTGCCTGAAAATTCAGTTGTCTGATTTGAACCAAACATACAGAGAATCGAAGCTAATATAAATCGTTCAAAAACGCTTTTGCTTTATGTTTTAGGTAATTCACCTGTCAGGAATGATGTATAATCTGCTTCAAGGAGGATAAAACCTGATGTTGCTAATGCTTCTATCTTTTCTTCATCGTATCGAAGGGGAAGTGGCGGCAATGGATTCCTGGCGTTCCGTCGATTAAAATCATACCAAATATCATGCAAATCGGACTACCTTGACACAAGCTATTTGTATTCCCTATGTAAAAGTTGTCCGATTTACACGACATTTGTAATGATTTTCATCAGAAAACCACAAGGAATCCATCGGCGACACTTCCATATCCATACGATAAGGAATAAAGAATTATTTTATTTCTTAAAAAGGTATGTACAGGCTGATTCTGGAGCTGCGCCCGTCATCCCGTGGCGAGGACAACACCCCGCAGTGCCCATCGAATTTTATGGCTTTCGACTTATATGTACGAGTTATATGTACCTCAAAATTGCCTCGATACTTTTTAACGGCGAACGTTTAAAAACATGAGTTATGTCCAGTATTTCTTTTTAATTAAATATTATTACATTTTTTAATATAAGGGTTTTGTGCATACATTTCGGCTTCGCTAGGGTTTTTTGAAGTTATGTTTTAAGTCTCATAACGATCCCTTAATATTTACTGAAGTTATCGCAATTTTTGTTTAAAGAAATAATGATTTTGGACGATGGAAATATTTTGTTTATAATTTTTAGCTCGAATAGTAATGATTCGATAAAAAAAACTGTAAATAGGAAAACTGTGTGTTGTGACGATCTTTACAACCCTATATTTTTTAAAATACAGTTTAACAACTTTTAATTTTCCAATATTTCTTAGCGTTTGGACCATAATTTTTCCCATTTTCGCTAGTCCCCTTACTGCATCCGAGCCTTCAATTATAAATATTCAAAGAAAATGTTTTCGTTACAAACATATAAAATATATTTATACTTTTAATAAACACTTTGTATCAATAAAGCGAACGAACTTCTGCACCGAGCTAATATTAACCGAAAAGAATGACAGAAACGTTTGTTTTCATCTCTCTCTATGTACAATGGTTAAAGAAAAATATTAAAGATGTATAATGGAACTCGTGGTACTCTATATGTAATTACTTCTTGCCACAATCGGTATATTCCTTTTGCCGATTCTCCTTGTCCGTCTCTCTCTCTCTCTCGCCCCCCCCCCTCTGTCTCTCTCCGTCTATCCCCAAATCACGCAACCAATCTCATTCGATCCTATCATGCGCGGCCATGAAATTCGTGTTACACGTCGAAAAGTATTATTTTAAATACACTTAGTAATTCAGTTTTTAAGTGCAATTAAACTAGACGTCATTACAATCATGCACAATTCATTAATTATAACTACTTACTAGTTGGCCAATCCATTTATTTTTCAATTGATTGATACGAAACTCTGGTTAAGAACATCGCGATACGAAGCTAATATTCTAGGCCCTAGAATCTTCGGTATTGCCAATAAGTATTGCAGTTAAAATGCGTGCCTGACCTTGTTAACACCTGAGACCCTTCAGAAGCGAGCGCTCGGCAGCCGAGAAACACGGGGCCATAAAAGACATAGATAGCACAAGCCATTAAGAACGGAAAAATGTGAAATCAGATTCTTCATCGAATCTGCACGAAAGTGATATCAATCGTCTCCTTGTGTTTTCCCGATGAAAATGATACCAAACCTGACATAATTTGAACTTTAATTAACGATATTAGGCATAAAATTAATTTGCAAGATTGAAAGCCCGTTTCGTTAAAAGCAGTCCGATTTAAATATTTTTTTGTCAATTTAATCGGGAGAATGCAAGGAATCCATTGGTGTCACTTTCATATTGATACGACGAAAAATAAAGAAATTCCGTTTCTGTATAATCGATGACACATTGCCGAGCAACTCCGCGCTGCAGTGTATACGGGTGAACGATACAATGTCGCTCGGCTCGAGAAGCCGGCGGCTTCGATCAAAGGCTCTCGAGGCTCGCCCAAAGTTATTTTAACTTCGAATAACTTTTGAAATAAAAGACGCCTGAAACGGAGAAAATCATTTCAAGCTTAAAATGAATTCCCGTCGAATAAAAAAATCATGCGTAGCCGTCGAATGAATCCCGTCTAATAAAAAAGTTATTTTGAGGCGCTTCGAATAAAAATTACCCAAAGTTATTTTTATTTGACGACTCTCGAATAAAATTTTTGTCTTTTATTCGAAATCAATTTTTTATTTAAAATAATTTTTTGCCCATCACTGATTCACCGCTTTTTTCAGGACGACGGCGTGCGAAAGAGGTACGTCGCAACCGCCTCGAAGTGGATTATGCTTATTAATATTCACTAGAATATTTAGCACAGCTCTTAGCGTCCATCCACTGTCGCGATCTTGAAACTCTTCGAGCATCACTAGCGTGGGAGCAACCACGTGCTTCGAGTACCACTCGCGCACGTTCGAAGTCATTAACAGTACGCGAGTTTGCGTACCGACAATTTTCGTGTCCGTATTCTCCCCCAACATAAACTCCGCGTTCAAGTTCGTATTCACGGACACGCTCTTATGCGTCGTGATAGCGTCCGTGACGCGCGAGATCACAGTTCGTCGAGCACCCTCTAAAAATCGACGCGGATCGACGTGTCCCACGTTGATGACCGCACCGGTTGAAATACGGCCTATAAACGCAGATTCCACGTCTTCCCATACGACTTTGGGTGCTGTCGATCGGCCCGAAACCCCGCACCCGACTCGCAAAAACTTTACCCGCTTCCCAGAGACGCCCGATTTCACCGGATTTCATGATGCGGCTTTTCCAGGTGATACGATCATGCTCCCAATCCGGAAATCGAAAACTCAGCGGTCTAAGGATGAGCTTCGAGTTTTGCGGCAGACTCGTACGCTCGTCCAAAAATCGTATCAATTCCCGACACAGAAACCTATGCACCGTAATTGTTGTTGTATCGGGACTCAGTACTTCCAGTACTTTGACCACTTCGTTCTCGATGTCGTGTAGAAGCGTCAACGGCGTACACACGATCGCGGTAATGTACTTCGTATGCTTAAGGTACACGTTCTTATCAGTAACGATGCAATGCAATGTGCATTTATCCGCAGTACTGTATCGCCCGATATGACGTAACAATTGACGATGCTCATGCGGTAATTGCATAAATCTGTATCGAAAGATGCTAATCCATGACGTCTCGGATAAAGATAGTGCGCTTAGCGTGTCACGAATCTTATACCATTCGATCGTCAGTGATTCGTCATCCAACTGCAGAAACGTAGGTAAATGGTTCACCCCACCATTGGTATCGTCATCGGAAGACGATGACGCGAACAATGCGTCTCGCGCTCCCAGTTCAGCGAGTATGCACGCTATTCTGCTTCGGACACACGTTTGCACTATTTCAACACTACTCATAAGTAATGTCAAACGTTGTTGTTCAGTTTCTGATACTCTTCGGGTCTTAAAATACACGTGGATAAGGCGCAAGCACTCGTCACACGATATGAACCACTCATCGCACTCTTCTGCGGTACGCAGCAGTGGGATCATTCCCCGCAACGACTTGTATAAATTCACGAAAAAGTCCATGCCTGCGAAACTTATACACGTGTAACGTATTTCACGATATTCACAGAGCGACTGTTGGATTTAATATACTAGCCGCCTATTCTATCCGAGATCATTATAACGCTATCGCACTATGTTTACGTTAGTTGCGGTTGGAACGGATCTACAAATTTTTCTCACCCTTACACGGTCACTGTACTACTCCCTCGATTCAGATATAAACATGCGGTATCGCGCGGTGCAATGTCATGTTTACTCCATGGGCTGCCGCGACGATTGACTTACAACCTACTCGATAAGGACGCTCGCTCTATTCTCGATCACCAAAATACTCGAAAATCTACCTCGAATAATTATCGCTGTATGTTTGCGATGGTTGCTTACACGAATACAACATTGAATAATTATTGATCTATGTTTTCGTATGTGAGATCATGGAACGACCAAATTAAGATCAGTTGTCTCATGCTACTGCATCAGTCAGGTCATACGTTACTACAAGAAACATTTTAAAAGTTTATTATTGTTGTTGATGTTGTTGTTGTAAGCGAGATCGCTTTGAATGATATCGTTCGCGGTCCAACGCATACGAAATATATCGAATAATACCATAAGTTTCCATTGCCATATTTTTAGTGAATCGTTGTGTTGGGTGGGTTAACAACTTTTGTAAGTTGTAAGGAAACAATCTGTTTCAGATTATGTCTCTACCCATGGCTTTGAATCGGGAAGTTGCCGCTGCGATCCCCAGTCACGCATCTCATCCCAAAATATATGTAACGTGCCTGGATGTCGATGTGCAATGCGAAGAAATTCGAGGTGGTGAATTTCACGAGGCAGAAGTTCTTTACGATGACGATGTTTATTTGAAGGTGTTTTATAATGACAACTGCGAAAACGACTACTTTTCGCCGGGTCAATACGGGAACATGTATTATTGACTAGGTATGCATAGGCGAACTTCATTCCTCATAGGTGATGATAATGATGAGGATGATGTGGCTGCGTCGCCCTGGGAGAAGGCCCCACAATTTGTTGTATGGCGGAAATGTACTAATGCGGAACAAATCGACTATATCGCAATGAATGATAATGCAGTTCAGGTTGACGAGTCTGATTTTAATACGAGTACGCCATCGCAAGTTGATGCATTTTTAATTAATGATGATTTATTTACTGAAATCACCGACAATGCATTCTTTACGAACGACATCGACGATGCTATATTCAACGATGATGTTGTTGAATTGTGATAACTAAGTTAAATAAATTACTAAAGTCATGAAAATTTATGTACGAATTCTTTTGCCCTTACACGCTCCTACGAAGCTCGACTTGCAGACCCTCGAGAAGGATGCTTGAGACGACGCTCTGTTCTCGATCGTGAAAATACTCGGAACTCAACCCCGAATAATTATCGTTTAGTTGCTTGCGCGAAAGCAACACATAATTCATTTCTTCGTTACACGTGCGCTGTATCGGGGCCCCACGATTCAAATATCAAAACGCGTTCAATCCTGTTGAAATATAAACACATGGCATGGCGCAGTGCAATGTCGTGTTTATTCCATGGGCTATCGCGATGATTGATTTACAATAATTATCGCTCTATGATTTCTCAGAAATCTTGTACCACACTCTTTCTCAGAAATCATCATCGAATGCAATGTTCTGTTTACTCCATGGGCTACCGCGACGATTGATTTACAATAATTATCGCTCTGTGTATATATCATTGCACGTACGCTGTATCGGTTCCATGATTCAAGTATAAACACACGGCATGAAGCGCGTGCACGTAGGTGCCAAAACGTGTTTAATCTTGTTGCGCGCCATGATTCCTTATCTTTTCTCAGAAATTATGGTCCACCCCCTTTCTCAGAAATCATCATCGAAGACGCGATTTGAATTTCCACGAATCGGTTGCGGTCGCGCCTGCGCACCGATCCCCGTACGCGTACGGAGATTGCACGGCGGCGACGCGTGCCCAAAGTACTTTAAACATCCAACAGGTGGTGCCAATGCAAAATGCGCGCGACGCCATTTTTAAATGTTGAAAATCCACCCCTCTCCTGTGACGTCATCCTCCTCACCTACGAACTCGGATTGCGCGCGCGACGCCATTTTGAAAATTTTGAAATCCCCCTTCCCCTGTGACGTCATCCCCCCTCACGGACGAACTCGGTACCGCCTCCCCGTCCAGCTTCACCCCCTCGCCGCCCAGTCCCAGAATCCGCATAGTCTATCTACTGCAGAACACAACCGACTGAAATGTCCACGATTATCGATCGGTGTTCAACAATCGTTGGTTGCTCGAATCGCGCGGCTCGAAGGACTGAAATATTCGTTGCGCGGGCGTTTCGTGCATGAAGGTGCCGGACATTCAAGCACAGGACTTTTGTGGCACGAAATAAACATTGTGTTCGCTAGTCGTGTATTAACTGGTGCCGTGCTAAATTTGAACTATATCGAACCGCGCAACTTCCCGCAGGATGCGGCGGTCATTGTGCTGGAACATGTGCGGGACGTTTTGACGAAACATCGAAACCTCAAGGTGAACACGGTGTTTAACGGTGAATTCGTGGCAGGTGACAAGCATGCGAATAAAAGCATTAACACCCGCAACTGCCAACTCTTCGGCACATCCGATCTGCACAAGTGGTACCAGCGATACATCATCTAACCCACCCTTGCATCGCTGAAAGGGTTCCAAGAACGCGACGGCGGATGGGCATTGATGTGAATTCTCAACCAGACCGTCAATGTCAACAAGTACAATTCGCAGCGCACGGGATGTCAGTACAAGTTACCGCGACATTTAGCGTTGAAAAACGCAACAATTAGCGTGCGATCCGAGGACAATGCCTGTATCGCATGGGCAGTTGTCGCCGCGCTACATCCCGCCGACGAAATTCCGATCGCACAAGCTCATACATTGGTGCCACACCATACATTGGTGCTAAATCTCCAGGGCATTGAGTTTCCAATGTCCCTGGAGCAAATTGGAAAATTTGAGCGGCAGAATGGCATCTCCACCAACGTGTACAGCTTCAAGGCGCAGATGAAGAAAGGGGCAACAGTCTTTCCACTGCGTCTCACCAGCCAAAAGAGGGATCGGCACGTCAACCTGCTCTACACGCCGAATCAAGAGCACGGCGCTCTAGGGCACTTTGTCTGGATCAAGAACTTGTCCCGGCTGGTGAGCGCGCAGTTGAGCACGCATGTTAAAAAGAAATTCAGCTGTGATCGGTATGTATAGAAACTTATGAAATGTTGAAATGTCTCGCGAAAAAAAAATAAATAAAATTTTTTGTTGTTACGGATGTATGCACTACTTCAGATCTGCCGAGAAGTTGAAGCTTCATTCGCTGGACTGCGGGAGGATGAATGATTGCGTCATTTTGCTGCCCAGCGAAGGAAACAATCTACTCAGTTTCGGCAACCACTGCAGGAAGGAGCGTCTCCCCTTCGTGGTGTATGCAGATCTTGAGTGCATCTTGGTGAAAACGGAGAACAATAGAATGGGTGAGGCAGACCACAAATTGCGCGTGTATCAGCATCACAATGTGCACAGCATTGCATATTATATGCATTATTCGTACCATACATCGCTATCAACGTATCGATGTCACCGCGACGCGGATTGTATTTCATAATTCATAGACGAACTGAAAAATTTTGCAAACTTTGCCAAGCCCATTCTGACCAGTAATACTCAAATGCTTGATTTAACTAACGAACAGTGGACGGCGTTTCGCAATGCAACACATTGCCACATTTGCGAAGAGCCATTCAAGGTTAGCGATATACGAGTCCGCGATCATTGCCATCTATCCGGACGGTTTAGAGGCCCAGCACATTCAGAGTGCAATTTATATTATAAAAATGCGTTTTACATCCCCATAGTTTTTCATAATATATCCGGCTACGATTCACATTTCATTATCGAGAAAATAGTTACCGCTTTCGAAGGCAGCGTTGACGTATTGCCTATAACTAAAGAAAAATATATTTCATTCACAAAAAATGTCGAAGATATGGCTGAAGAATCAGACTCACGAAATTGTATTAAATTGCGATTCATCAATTCGTACAAATTCCTCAATACCAGTCTCGATAAATTAGCATCTTTTCTTAGCGCAGATAAATTAAAAATTTTACGATCCGAATTTGAAACATTATTCATTGGGGATTTCAAATTATTGACGCGAAAGGGTGTCTTTCCGTATGAATACCTTGATTGCGCGAACAAGCTGCAGGATCCATGCTTAACACCGCGTGAGTCATTCTACAGTTCGTTAAAGAGTGAGACTGTATCCGAGAGCGATTACGCGCACGCTGAGACTGTCTGGCAGCGTTTCGGCATTAGAACCTTGGGCGAATACAGCGACTTGTATTTGAAAACAGATGTCTTGTTATTGGCAAATATTTTTGAAAATTTTCGCGAAAGTTGTATCAACAGTTATGGATTAGATTCAACGCATTATTATACTTTACCTGGTTTCACATGGGATGCCATGCTAAAACACACCAAAATTACATTTGAATTGCTCACAGACGTCGATGTGGTCATGTTTATCGAACGCGGTATACGCGGTGGTTTAAGTCAATGTTCCGGAAGATACGCACGAGTCAATAACAAGTACATGTCATCTTACGACGCATCGGGACAATCATCGTACTTGATGTAGTCTGATGTGAACAATTTGTATGGATGGGCAATGTGTCAACCCCTGCCATACGCCAAATTTCAATGGGTCGAAGATGTTGCAAATTTTTATGTGTCCTCAATCGCTGTCGATTCGCCCATCGGATACATTCTCGAGGTAGATCTGGAATATCCGCAAAGTCTGCACGACGCCCATGCTGATCTACCGTTCTGCCCGACGCGTGCCAAACCGCCAGGCAGCTCGCGACGGTTATCCATTATCGCAACCTGCAGCAGTGCACGCGTCACGGTCTTCGTATTACAAAGATCCCCCTCAAAGCTCAATCCCCCTGGCTCCGCGATTACATCGAACTCAATACACAATTTAGAACAGGCGCGACAAACGATTTTGAAAAAAATTTGTACAAATTGATGAACAATGCGGTATTCGGTAAAACTATGGAAAATGTACGAAATCATGTGGATGTAAAACTTTTGACACATTGGGATGGGCAATATGGTGCGGAGGCAATGATCGCGAAACCGAATTTCCACAGCAGAAGTGTTTTTTCGGAAAATTTAATAGCTGTTGAATTGCGAAAACTCGAGGTGAAATTCAACAAACAGATATACGTGAGTATGTGCATTCTGGACATATAAAAAATTTGTTCATACGAATTTCACCACGAGTACACGTCTCCCCTGCACGTACCAAATTGTAAAATTTTATACACAGACAGACAGTCTCATTTATCATATTCAATGCGAAGATATCTACGAGTCCATGAAAGATAATATCGGTAGATTTGACACAAGCGATTATCCTATCCACAATACATATAATATGCCGCGCTTAAATAAGACGGTTCCGGGGCTGATGAAAGACGAAAATAACGGTGGAATAATAACCGATTTCGTAGGTCTTAGAGCGAAAATGTATGCACTTTGCGTAGACGGCAAAAAGGATACGAAAAAGGCGAAAGGCGTCAAGACCAACGATATAGCCAGAACGATAACTTTCGACGACTACGCGCAGTGTTTGCAAAGCGAGATCGAAATGGTTCGCAGACAATCATGCATACGGTCTAAATTGCACAAAGTGTACACCATTTTGGAATCCAAAATCGCCCTAAGTCCACACGACGACAAGCGGTATATCGTACCCGATTCGGCCGACACTCTGCCCTGGGGACATTATAATATACCATTGTAAAAATAGAAAGTGTACTTATTATGTAATATAAAATTGTTTTCACGTGTATAGAAATTATAAATAGCGGAATTATGCTAAATAAAATTGTTCATGCATATATAGAAATTATTATAAATGGTGGAATTAATGTGTAAAAATAAAATTATTCACTCATTTATATATATATCATTGAATTTATTGAAACATGTATTATTATTTTACAATACATTATTTTTATTTATCCAAGAATTGTGTGATTTGTCAAACCCCAGCTATTTGACATATGCCTTATCCCCGTTCCTACGCAACACTTTTTCCACTAGATATACATCAGGATCGCTGACACGTTGCAGCTCGTGTTCATAGAATCCTCCGGCAACAGGTTTTCCACAGGAATCGACGAGCAGATATGTCGCGGGATAAGTTGCTTGTACTTTGGCTATCTTGAACACCTCCGTTGTCCAATTCGGTGTACAGCCTTTATCGAAGATGGTTTTAAATTTGCTCACACGCACAAACTCGCCCAACTTGAATCTCGCTGGAGCAGCGATCTTTATGTTGCTGTATACGGTGGCTAGCAGCTTATCAGTGATCGCAGGGGTAACATAGCAAGGACGCATTCGGATGGTTATATGTTTTCGTGCGTTATACTCTGCAAGTAGACTTGGTAGCGCATCGATCCATCTGTAGCTTCCATTGAGCGTAAACAGTTTCCACATAATGTCCTTCAAAGTTCGATTGAGACGTTCTACGACGGAGGCTTTTATCACCCAATACGTCGAATAATGATTAATGTCATGCTATGTTAAGAGTTTCTGCACATCGGCGTTGTAAAATTCTTTTCCTTGATCGGTTTGCAAATTTTTCAGATATCGATCTCTAAATATCTTTGCAAACGCTTTAATCACCTCGGTGCCACTTTTAGTCTTGAGCGACACCGCCCATGCATACTTGCTCAGCACATCGATCACGGTGAGGATATAGTGGTGACCTTGGTTGAATCGCGAGTAAGAACGTGTTACGTTCCACTACTTTTCGCGCGGTATTATTCTCAAAACTCTGTCATAAATCTCAAAACCACTCCACCAAAGTCCCTCAAACTCAACTCTTACCCCCTTTTTCCCCAATCGCTGATCACCTTGACGATGTACCTTAGCGGTCCCCATCTCAAGATGGTCGGTACGAAACCTCCTTCGCTTATTCGCCCTACGAGGCACCAATCCCTCCTTCATACTTGAATTTAAACAAGTCCTTCGTCCCAAAAACCTCTTAAATCGAGACCACGTCTCACTCCCCTCTTTACGACTCACCGAGTCCAAGCCATTCTACCCCTTTTCCTATTAAAACTCCCAAAATCCATTCGATGGGTTGAGCATATTATTCCACAGTCATAAAAACCCCGGAAGTATAATTACGACGAATATTTGGTGTACGTGACAGAAAATGCGTCTAATAATAGACGCACCTTTGTAAAAACCCCGGAAGTCCTACTGCGACTTATTCATTAAATAGGTCAAGGCCTGTACCGCGCTTACCCCCGCGACAAACATATAAATACGAGGGGACCGAGGCAAAAGTGCTCTTTCGACAGAAACCATCGACACTCTCTTTCGTTAAGAAATCTTTCATTAAGAAGTTTATTTTTATCAGTGTTCATCACCATCATAGATCCTCGTAAGCAATTACAATTACCATTTATATATATCACTGCATATCACCATCATCCATATCATCTTGTCTTATAACTATTCTTTCTAATCATCATATTATTTGTATTACCAACGCTTATTGCATTTCATGATATTTTGTATTATTTGGCTTATTGCTTTATATCATTTCATTGGCTTATTTCCATGTGTTTCATGTTCATATTCTTATATTGACACATTTATATATATGTTATGTGCAAATGCTTAATGTCTAACGCATTCTCATGTTAATATTTCTATAAACATAACCAGTGCATATATTCGGGTTTCAAGCTAATAAACCTCTTTGCTTAAATCACGCTTCGAACTATTGTGTATATTCTTCGGGTACAAAAAACCCCAAAACCAAAACAAATTGCAGCAACAGCTGATCTCGGTTCGCGAACGCGAAAGTGCTTGCAGTGTTTACCAACGTTCTTTTACACGGGCCGTGTACAGCCGTATGCTTAGACGGATATCGCGGAAGCATTGCGTGTAACTTCTTATGTGAATGCAACGTTAAATCCAATTACCGGGCCAAACCAAAACAAGTGCTCTAACGGGTGTTCCCCGGATACCATTCGCCATTAAACTTCCCTGGTCGATCAGTGTGCTGGATGTAAGATTCGCGCCTGACCCCCTTCCACCCTCAGTGTGAAGGATTAAAGATTCGCGCCTGACTCCTTTCTACCCACAGTTGCTGGATTAAAGATTCGCGCCTGACTCCTTTTTACCCTCAGTGTGAAGGATTAAAGATTCGCGCCTGACTCCTTCTACCCTCAGTGTGACGGATTTAAGTTTCGCGCCTGACCTCCTTCCACCCTCAGTGTGACGGATGCAAGATTCGCGCCTGACCTCCTTCTACCCTCAGTGTGACGGATTTAAGATTCGCGCCTAAAAGCTACCAACCCCAGTGTGTAGGATTTCACATTCTCGCCTGACTTTCTCCCCACATAGTCATCGTTCCCTAAAGACCTCCACCCGGGACGTGACAAACGCATTTCTACAACGTCAGCTTGCCACAGATCGTCGTATCCATGCACTATGACGCGCCTCCACGAGAAATATCTTCGTTCTGGAGCATGCAATTCCTCAACAAGTTGTCGCTTCTTGGGACCATGGTTTTCTTTACTCTTGGATTTCGACCAGCAACCAACGGCCCTTTTTAGGGCCACCAAAAAGGTAAACGAAGATAACTCTGATCAACTAACATTCAGTAAACATATCAGCCATTCCATCCCAACTCATTCACGATTCACCACAAAGTCACCATTAACCGTTAAGTTCGAGATTTTTTAAAAGTAGTACGTAGTAGTAAGGCTATGGGGATTCTAACTCAGGTCCTCTGAGGGGAGCGCGGGGGCGAGGGGAAGTGAGGGCGCGCGGGGGAGCGCGGCGGAGAGAAACATGGGCGCGGGGCCTGCGGGGAGTGGAAGAGCGGTTGCGCGCGCACGAGCCGCGGAGTGGGGGAAGCCGCAACCGCGGAGGGGATCAGTCCGGGCCGAGCCGCCGCGGAGACCTGACCCACCGTCCCCGAAATTTTTCAAAGGGAGGGAATGACCCCCGAAAAGTCTTTTTCAGACGTTGGCCACCCCGAAAATTTTTTCAGACCTAACCCAGGGAGGGGGCGGCCCCCAGGATTTTTTCCAAACCAATATGCGTCGGAAATTGTTTAATAATTTATTTTTTATCCGAAATTGTTTCGGACGATGTCGGGAAAGATCGATGTTCTTTTCTTTTACGAACCACGTCTTCGGGACGGAAAGAGAGAGAGCATTACTTTAAAGCTAAATTCGGAGGAGGGAAAGAGAGAGCATTACTTTAAATCTAAATTCGGAGGGTGGGAAAGAGAGAGCATCACTTTTAAAGCTAAATTCGAGAGAGAGCATCACTTTTAAAGCTAAATTCGAGAGAGAGACAGCACTACATAGCGGTATAATCGCTTTCGTTCTAAAAATTTTCAAAATGATTTTAAATCTGAGCATCGCAGCCTATCGCGCGATCGTGTGTAACTTGACTCCTCTGGAGCAGCCGCGTGCGATGACATCATTTTGGCGGCGCGAAGAATGTAATATAATTATGCGACGTCAGCAAATCTTAAAATTATGTGGCGAGGAGAAAGACGGGTAAATAAATGGAGAAATAATATAGGTTTAAGAAATTTATTATAAAATTAAAAGAATACAATCTAACATTTTTTTTTCCTACGAGCATGGGCTAGAATATCATTGATGGCGCATGCTACCAGTTCGCAATCTACAAGATAATCCTCGTCGTAATATTCGCTATCACGTATTATTTTAGCAGCGCTGCGCGCAACTAATGTTTCACACGCAACATCGCTCTGCTGTAGCACGTTGACAAAAGTTTCAAATTTTACTCTCACATCCTCTGCAGTTTGATGCAGGCGCGGATACACATAGCTTATGCATGGCTCAAGATTACATAAAAATGATACTGTATTCAGTTTGAAATACAGTGAGTTATCAGCTCGCATCATCTTTACAATCGATGAATCAAAGATCCGAAGAAATTCCACCATTAAGTCATCAATCCGCATCGAGTCTGGTTCAGGTAATTGTGCACGTTCTTCGATGGTTTCACGGCTGTCGAATAGCACATTCCATGTATGCCATGGTAATATAAGATGATTCCCATGATTATCGCCGAGAAGAACTTCAACATCAGCCATAGGTCCTACGTTGATTCCAATTTCCAAATATTTGCTGCCCATGGATGTTAACGCGTATCTTCTGACCATGATACGCGATCCTCGGCGCGGACTAAGAGAACAATCAAAGCTATGAAATTGTCCACCCGTATCACGAATAAACATAAAAAAAATTCGAGAATATGTGAAAATTAAGTCTTACCTGTCAAATGTATTATCCCCACATGGAGCTACGCCATCATCTCGCATGATTGGAACGTAATAATTCATGCGTTCAACGTTTGCTTCGGCACTGCACAATTTTCGTAGTCGTATCTCGTCTATCAAAGTCACCGAGGCTACTGTGCGATTGATAGAATAGCGACCGGGAGACTGGCTTAAATAGAGGTGCAATTGCTTCCCCCACCACCGCATTTTATTCTAAAGCTACCAATTTTTCCATAATGTTTTTCAATCTTAACGTCGCAGCATATCGCACCATTGCATGTAATTTAATCCCCATCCTCAAGGATAAAAGTCTCGACACGTGTTGAATGTAATATAATACCTGTGGAAGCGCAGAATCTTAGAATTATGCGGTGTCAGCAGAAACTGTGTCGGATGATTTTGCGCGCTAATTCGTCATACGCGTGAATCACGGAAAGAATTATGCTGTATCGGCAGAAACTGCACAGATCGTCGTTTTTTGCATGCGGTGCATTCGAGGGAGGGGGTACGCCAAAAGAGTTAGACAGAGATACCAAATCGTGGTATCAGTCATAAAAGCACGCTCCGAACTGCACAAAGTCTCAAATCGTTGCAACCTGTTGCGCGTAAAAGACGTTACATATACAGTCCATTTACAATCACTCCATTTACAATCATGGAATTCGCGCAAGTAGAACATCAATTGCGGGATCAATCTGCACGATTGAGTTCGCGTGAAGAATACCTCGCGTGGGAAGAACGGTGCAACGAGTGCATCGAATCTTTAGAAGAACATAGCCGAGTGAAACGCCCGCGATTATCGATCGGTATTCAACAATCGTTGGTTGCTCGAATCGCGCGGCTCGAGGGACTGAAACATTCGTTGCGCGGACTTTTCGTGCGCGAAGGTGCTGGACATTCGAGTACGGGACTTTTGTGGCGCGAAATAGACACTGCGTTCGATAGTCGCGTGTTAACCGGTGCCGTGCTCAATTCGAACTATATCGAGCCGCGCAACTTCCTCCAGGATGCGGCGACCATTGTGTTGGAGCACGTGCGGGGCGCTTTGAGAAAACGTCGAAACCTCAAAGTGAACACTGTAATCAACGGCGAATTTGTGGCGGGTGACAAGCATGCTTGCAAAAGCATCAACACCCGGAACTGTGAACTCTTCGACACATCCGATCTGCAAGAGTGGTACCAGCGATGCGTCGTCGAACCCACCCTGGCATCGCTGGAAGAGTTCCAGGAACGCGACAGCGGATGGGCATTGACGCGAATCCTCAACCTGACCGTCAATGTCAATAAGTACAATCCGCTGCGCGCGGGGTGCCATCACAAGTTGCCGCGGGAAATATCGCTGAAGAAGGCAACGATCAGTGTGCAATCCCCGGACAATGCGTGTTTCGCGTGGGCAGTGGTAGCCGCTCTCCATCCTGCGGAAAGAAATGCCGATCGCCCAAGTTCATATCCGCCATATGCTTCCGTATTAAATCTCCAGGGCATTGAGTTTCCAATGTCCCTGGAGCAAATTGGGAAGTTTGAGCGGTTAAACGAAATCTCGATCAACATCTATAGCTTCGAGGCGGAGAAGACGAAGACGGTCTTTCCGCTGCGTCTCACCAGCCAAAAGAGGGATCGGCACATCAACCTGCTCTACATACCGAATGATGGAGATGTAGGACACTTTGTATGGATCAAGGACTTGTCCCGGCTGGTGAGCATACAGCTAAGCAGACACGGGAAAAAGAAATTCATCTATGATCGGTACGTATAGAAACATATGAAATGTTAAAATGTCTCGCGAAACAAATTAAATAAAAAATTTTTTTGTTTTATTACAGATGCATGCACTACTTCGGATCCGCCGAGAAGTTGGAGCTTCATTCGCTGGACTGTGGCAAGATGAACGACTGCGCCATCCTGCTGCCCAGCGAAGGAAACAATCTCCTAAGGTTCAACAACCACAACATGAAGGAGCGGCTCCCCTTCGTGGTGTACGCCGATCTGGAGTGCATCATCGAGAAAACAGAGGACAGCCCCCGAATGGGTGATGATAATAAATTACACACGTATCAACACCACGAAGTTCATAGTATAGCCTATTACATGCATTGCTCGTACGATACATCGCTATCGGTGTATCGATGTCGCCGCGACGCGGATTGCGTTTCATGGTTCGTCGATGAACTAAAAAATTTTGCAAATTTCGCCAAACCCATCCTGACCAGCAATGTTCCCATGCTTGATTTAACCGCCGAACAGTTGATGGCATTTCGCGATGCAACACATTGTCATATTTGCGAAGAACCTTTCGAGGCTATCGATGTACGAGTCCGCGATCATTGTCATCTATCCGGGCGGTTTAGAGGTCCAGCACATTCGGAGTGCAATTTAAATTATAAAAATGCGTTTTACATCCCCGTAGTTTTTCATAATTTATCAGGCTACGATTCACATTTTATTATCGAGGAAATAGCTACCGCTTTCGAAGGTCACGTCGACGTATTACCCATAACTAAAGAAAAGTATATTTCTTTCACAAAAGATGTCGAAGATACGGCTGACTCAGACTCACGAAATTGTATTAAATTGCGATTCATCGATTCGTACAAATTTCTCAACACCAGTCTCGACAAATTAGCATCTTTTCTTAACACAGATCAATTAAAAATTTTACGATCCAAGTTTGAAACATTATCCGTCGAGGATTTCAATTTACTGACGCGAAAGGGTGTCTTTCCGTACGAATACCTTGATTGCGCGAACAAGCTGCGGGACCCATGCTTACCACCGCGCGAATCATTCTACAGTTCGTTAACGGGTGAGACTGTAACCGAGAGTGATTACGCGCACGCCGAGACTGTCTGGCAGCGTTTCGGCATTAGAACCTTGGGCGAATACAGCGATTTGTATTTGAAAACAGATGTGTTGTTATTGGCAGATATTTTTGAAAATTTTCGCGAAAGTTGCATCAAGAGTTACGGACTAGATTCGGCGCATTATTATACTTTACCCGGTTTCACATGGGATGCCATGCTAAAACATACCAAAATTACATTCGAATTGCTCACCGACGTCGATATGGTCATGTTTATCGAACGCGGTATACGTGGGGGTTTGAGTCAATGTTCCGGAAGATACGCACATGCCAATAACAAGTACATGCCATCTTACGACGCATCGGAAGAGTCATCGTACTTGATGTACTTTGACGTGAACAATTTGTATGGATGGGCAATGTGTCAGCCTCTGCCATATGCTAAATTTCAATGGGTCGAAGATGTTGAAAAATTTGACGTGTCTTCGATCACAGTCGATTCGCCCACGGGATACATTCTCGAGGTAGATCTGGAATATCCACAACGTCTGCACGACGCTCATGCCGATCTACCGTTCTGCCCGACGCGTGCCAAACCACCTGGCAGCAGACAGGACAAGTTACTCGCGACGGTATACGATAAGCAGCGTTACGTCATCCATTACCGCAACCTGCAGCAGTGCACGCGTCACGGTCTTCGTATTACAAAGATACACCGCGTGCTTCAATTCGCTCAATCTCCCTGGCTCCGCGATTACATCGAACTCAATACACGGTTTAGAACAGGCGCGACAAACGACTTTGAAAAAAATTTGTACAAATTGATGAACAACGCGGTATTTGGTAAAACTATGGAAAATGTTCGAAATCACGTGGACGTAAAACTTTTGACACATTGGGAAGGGCGATATGGCGCGGAGGCAATGATCGCGAAACCGAATTTCCATAGCAGAAGTGTTTTTTCGGAAAATTTAATAGCTGTTGAATTGCGAAAACTCGAGGTGAAATTCAACAAAGCGATATACGTGGGTATGTGCATTCTGGACATATCAAAAATTTGTTTGTACGAATTTCATCACGAGTACATGTCTCCCCTGCACGGACTAAGTTGTAAAATTCTATACACAGACACGGACAGTCTCATTTACCACATTCGATGCGACGATATCTACGAGACCATGAAACGCGATATCGATAGATTCGACACAAGCGATTATCCTATCTACAATCCATATAATATGCCCCACTTAAATAAGAAGGTTCCAGGGCTGATGAAGGATGAAAATAACGGTGCGATAATGACCGAGTTCGTAGGTCTTAGAGCGAAAATGTATGCACTCCGCGTAGACGGCAAAAAAGATACGAAAAAGGCGAAAGGCGTCAAGACCAACGTCATAGCCAGAACGATAACTTTCGACGACTACGCGCAGTGTTTGCAAAGGGAGATCGAAATGGTTCGCAGACAATCGTGCATACGGTCTAAATTGCACAAAGTGTACACCATTTCGGAATCTAAAATCGCTCTAAGTCCGTACGACGACAAGCGGCATATCGTACCCGATTCGACCGACACTCTGCCCTGGGGACATTATAAAATACCATTGTAAAAAACTATTGTATTTATTATAAATAGTGGAATTGTGTAATATAAAATTGTTCACTCATGCATAAGTAGTATAGCTATGGGGATTCTAACTCTGGTCCTCTGAGGGGAGCGCGGGGGCGGGAGGAAGTGAGGGCGCGCGGGGGAGCGCGGCGGAGAGAAACATGGGCGCGGGGTCTGCGGGGAGTGGAAGAGCGGTTGCGCGCGCACGAGCCGCGGAGTGGGGGAAGCCGCAACCGCGGAGGGGATCAGTCCGGGCCGAGCAGCCGCGGAGACCTGACCCACCGTCCTCGAAATTTTTCGAAGGGAGAGGCCCACCCCCGAAAAGTCTTTTTCAGACTTTGGCCCACCCCGAAAATTTTTCAGACCTAACCCAGGGAGGGGACGGCCCCCGAAATATTTTTTCCAAACCAACATGCGTCACCAAGCATAATCCATTATTTTTTATCGGATGATGTCGGGAAAGATCGACGTTCTTTTCTTTTACGAACCACGTCTTCGGGACGGAAGGAGAGAGCAATACTTCGTTATAAATCTAAATTCGGAGGAGGGAGAGAGACAGCACTACATAGCGGTACAATCGCAGATATTCTAAAATTTTTAACCAGCGATCTACCAAACCATTATGTAGCAAGCATTCTAAAACTAAACAGTATTCTAAAGCGTTCCGATTTAACGTCGCAGCGTATCGCACGATCTCGCGTAATTCGAATCCTATGGAGCAGCCGTACGGGATGACGTCATGTGGTGGCGCGAAGAAGGCGCGAATCATAGAAAGAATTATATGGCGTCAGCAGAAAGAATCTTTTCCATATCAACAGACATTCTTTTCCCAACGCAGAGAAATAATAACTTTAATCCCCTCCCACACTGCTCTACCGAACCTTTATGTAGAAAACAGACACATTTTATCCGAACCATTATGTAGCGAGCATTCTAAAGCTAACAGTATTCTAAAGCGTTCCGATTTAACATCGCAACGTATCGCGCGATCACGTGTAATTCGAATCCTCTGAAGCAGCCGTACGGGATGACGTCATGTGGTGGCGCGAAGAAGGCGCGAATCATAGAAAGAATTATATGGCGTCAGCAGAAATTGGTGAGGAGAGAAGAAGGAAGACGGGTAAATAAATAGATTGTAATATATAGAAAAGGATTATATATTGTTACATTAATTAAAAAATAGAAATATAAAAAAGAAAATATTTAAACATATAATATAAATAGTGTCTCAGCAGAATTCTCTCTCTCCCTCTCTCCCTCTCCCTCTCCCACTCACTCTCACTCCCTCTCCTTCTCTCTCTCTCTCTCTCTCTCTCCCTCTCTCTCTCTCTCTCTCTCTCTCTCTCTTTTACATCAATCGCAAGACAATTTGAACATTCTCGAACAGCTGATGGACTTCCCCTTTACTTTTCGCGACATCATACATACATACATACTCTTCCACACAACACCTCACATACACTCATATACACTCACGCTCTCGTGACCGACCCGAGTGCTTGGTTACACAGAAAAGTAGTATCTCGACAACATTCGCTGAAACTGTTACGTATCGCCTCAATTCTCTATCTCTAAATGAACCGTACTATTCTCAACATTTTTTAGTTCTCTCTATACAAATAGGATATCAAAATACAATATAAAAAAGAAAAAATATAATAATAATAATAATAATAATTTAATTTAATTTAATTTATTGCCACTTTCGTGTTACCATTTAACGATCAAATAATCTTTCCATTTCATTCCCATGATTGTGTCAGTGTAAGTCCCACCCTTCTAATGTATCCTGCTGTCTCTTAACAATTTTTTCTATTTTACAAGTGTTTCCTAATCTGTTCTATGTTATATAATCTTCTTTTATCACTATCTCCCATAGAATAGCCAAGTTTTTCCCTTCTCCTCTAATTACCTCTGCACAATTCCTGCCACTCTCTCAACTTACTTCACATGTTTCAATCGCGTGTTTCACTGTTTCTTCCTCTTTCTTACATTCCCTTTCTTCTTTCATTAGCCAATATTTGCATGTTCTTGTTTCACTATCCTGTATGAATCTTCCTATCCTTTCCAATTCTCCTCTCCTTTTTTTCATTTCCCCCCATAAGCATTTCGGCTTATCTCCTGGTTTCCTTGCCACCTCTTTTAATTCTCTAAGGAACTTTGACTCTTTTACTTTCATCTGTCTTTCTTGTTCTTGGAGGTCAATTACTTATCTGTTCTAATTTTTAATCCACACTTCTTCCCCATTTAATCTTGTTCTTTTCCATTCTTCGTTTGACCATCCTCTCCCTTCCAAGAATTTGATTCGCATTCTTTCCTTTTTTCGTTACTTCATTTCCTCTCATTAGTCTTCTCCTACATTCATATCGTATCGATCCTTCTTCCGAGTTTATTAGTGTCTCTTCAAACTTCATTACCCTTACTTCCATTTTAATTGCTATGCCATCTCTTCCTGTTTCTTTTAACAGCCAATATGTTGATGTTGATCTCTCCAATTTCATTATCCATCGTATGTATTTCGCCTGCAATTTTTCTATTTCCTCATACCTTCTCCATCCCCATATCGCTGCTCCATACGCCACGGTGTTCCTAACTAGCGCATCAAACAGTTTCATTCTTCTTTCAGTCATCTCTGAATAATCTTTCTCCAATCCCCCCATACTTCTCCTAGTATCATATTCGCTTCCCTAACTACCTTCTTAATATGGTGTTTATCCTCGTTGTTCTCTCCCTCTCGTTCTATAATTTAAATATTTCAGTTCTCTTACTCTTTCTTCTTCATTCCAACGGAATCTTTCCTATTTTCTTCTTCCTCCTGCTTTCCTGCATATCATTATCTTAGACTTTTACACATTTAACTCCAAGCCTTTCTTCTTTATGTATCTCTCGAATCTATTTATCATATTCTTAGGTCCCTGTGCATTATTTACCATTAACACATCACCCGCGTATGAAATTGTTAAAATTTTCCTTCTACCTATTACGACTCCACCTTCCTGTTCTTTGCTCATTTCTTCTTTCCAGGTCTGCAAATGCGACATTGAAAAGTGTCAAGCTTAACGGGCACCCTTGTCTAACACCCTTTCCTGTTAAAAAAACTTTCCTATCAGTTCCTTCTTCATTCCTAAAGCGCATATAGTTCTGTCATGCATTTCCTGTATCCGTATTCTTAGTTGTTCGCCTACTCCTCCTTCATAAAGTCTTTTCCAAATTTCTTCCCTTTCCAATCAATCAAATGCTCTCTTCATATCCGTGAAAAACAGATATAGTTTCCGTCTTTCTTTTGAGGTTTCTATATCTATAACCATTTTAACTACCGCTATTGCGTCTACTGTTCCTCTCCTTCTCCTGAATCCCATATGCGTATCGTTTAATATCCCATTTTCCATTTGTTCTTCTAATTTTCTCCTTAGAATTTCCACGCATATCTTATAATCCGTGTCCATCTAAGTTATGCCCCTATAGTTCTTAACCATTTCCCTTTCTCCTTTTTTTTTCCTTTTTGAATACAGAACTTACTATTCCTTCTTTCCATTCTTGCGGAAAGTCCCCTTTCTTCCATGTTCTGTTTATCACCTTTGTTTGATTACCTATATTTATGAAGATGATTGCGACCTCGATGTTGAATTAAGATATAATTTAAATGCAGGAGTTTAAATTTTAAGTCTGTTCGGCTTTTAATATCTTACATGATTTGAGTTGAAATCGACGTGAGCCAGATCGGTTTCTATCTATATTTACCTAATAAATTTTTATACAAAAGGACTTAATTTGTATATTATTTTTTGCTATATTCAATAAAAATTGGAATTTTATGTTCATTAAGAATAGGTGTTTACCCTGTGATAATTGTTGGTTGGGCTTCAAATTCTAATTATTCAATATTAGGACCGATTGGGTCAATTTCACAATCAGTTTCTTATGAAGTAAGTTTATTTTTAACAATATTTTCTGTAATTTTATTAATTGAAAATTATTCATTATTGGATTTATATAAATTCCAATATTATATTAAATTTATTTTAATTTTAATTCCAATACTACGACAAGAAAATCGCGGATAGTTCTTTTAAAATCGGAGACCAAGTGCTACTGCACGACAAGACGCGAGCGGTCAAAAACTAACACCTGCGTGGATAGGCTCTAACACGATTCAAAACACGCACGATAATAATAATTACAGTATAGAGGGCGACGAACAATCCGCGTTCAGACAAACACTTCATAGAATAGGGCAGTAATAGGGAAATGATCACAATTTTGAAGGAAAGTAACGATACACTAACAATTACATATAAGGATAAGACTAAGAAAGGTAATTTATTGAAAAAGATGGTAAATAAGCGCACAACTAGGCGTCGTCGTCCCAGCCACGTAGGGCGCAGTCGGCCTCCAATAGCGACCACAGTCGAGGCCGCGGATCAGGCCCAACGAAGATGTCCCCATGACGTTCTACACAAAAAAAAAACAATTACAAGACTATTACTATACGCACGGAAATAGAAACAATAAGCAGATCTACAATCCCCGATGCAATAAGACACTCACCAAATAGGACCCTCAGACCTCATGAGTCTTCGTCATCCGCCCAGAATTCTGCATGCTGGAAGAATCGGTGCCAGTGCACCCGATACTCCCTAATTGCCACCATGTAGGCAATGCTGATACAACCCGGCGGGCGGGGCACTGGAAACGCTAGAGGGATAAACGGATAAATAGGATAATAAAATAACACACACGAAGAACAAACAAACAAACATCACTCGCACGTACAATTAGAGCAAACATAATGTCTCCGGGCACGTCTATGATGGCCGAAAACATCTTTGTCCAGGAGATCGCAACGAAATAAGAAGCGACTAAGAAAATCGAGACCCATTTGCCCTAACTTCTCACTTCTACTCAAGCCCGGACGAAGAAGATAAACTGTACTACGTTCGCAAAAAATTCATCACACACACACACACACACGCACGCACGCACGCACGCACGCACGCACGCACGCACGCACGCACGCACGCACGCACGCACGCACGCACGCACGCACGCACACACACACACACACACACACACACACACACACAGAGGAGGAAAGACTCTATGAAACGCCAACTACACCTCGGCATTATAATTTACAGGATTTTTGTCCCACAAACGACGATACCACTCGCAGGAGGAACAACCCCCGACATAGATTTCACTATAAAAGAATTCCAACACCACCCCGACATTTACTTCGAAAACCTAGGCGATTTACAAATTTATCGAGATAGCTGGAAGTTAGTATTACATGTAAACATATCTTACATCTACCGACGCGAAGCAAACCTCCAAGCTGCACTATATGATATACTTGCGCAATGTAAAAAACCTTGTACCGACAACTTACAAAAATTTTGTCAAACATTCACCGCGAAAATCCAAGACAAGGTAGACCGCATCGCCAAAACTCTTTACCTACGTCCAGTAAACTAAAAGCTCAGCACAAAACAGCGTCATGCACAAATAGACGGATTAGGTTACATAGGCAAATCACTCTTGGGGCTAATGGATTCCGGGGATAGAAAGAAAATCGATGATTTTACTAGACCTTTTCAAAACACAAGATAACAGACTTTAAAAAAAAAAAAAGTAAAACGCAATCAAGGGACAAATGCAAATTTTAAGAGCAAATACCAAACTTCTCAACGAGACTATACATGACATACGAGACAACGATAACACACTCTTAAACGCGACGTGACAAATTCAATACTTACTCTAACAGACAGCCAACATTACTAAATTTCGAGAGACAGTAGACGAACCCCTCATACTAATAAACGGCCCCGCAGAAACACTATTGCGCGACACGCAAGTCTTGTTAGAATTCATTATGGATATAAAGAAAGGAGTCCTAAACCTACGATTAATACCACCAGCACAAATCATAACGTACCTCGCTTCCGCATTAGCACATATTTCGAATGGACTAGACTTCACAATTGGAATAAAATTAGAAAACTAGCCGCCATTATCAAAATTCTCCAGCTCTCCACATTTTCGGATACCAAATCAATTACTGTAGTACTAGATATTTCATTGTTAAACGCGAAAAAATTCTAATTGAGCAAGGTACGCCTGATACCCACGAAGATAAACGAATCGTTCTACGCGTATAGAACCCCTCGACTTGTACGAGGAACGTGACACCTTGGTGCAAGATTACATACAACTAAGCAAACAGGGCCTAGCAAAATGTAAGACAATAAACGATCTGTACCTCTGCACCTCTAATCACCCGATGTTCAAAGCGATACCATACAGTCCGTGCGAAATACAATTGTACACAAAATTAACAAACACATGTAAAATGCGAATTATGACACTGAATCACACATTCCAGATAGAATTACAACTACCAGGCACGTGGATTTATATCGCACCGAAACCGATACAACTAGCAGTATAATAACAATAAGAAACAAATGTACAATCACTACCACCAAATTCACAATAGAAACTAGAAAACAATGCGGATTAGAAAGAACATGGTACTACTTACCTGACCACAATTTTTTTGTCATCAGATGAAATCACACTTTCACAGCCTACTGTAAGTTCGTACGGAAACACAAATTTCAAGCTTAAAAGGATAATCGAACACCCCGAAGAATTAAATAAATTAGAAGACTTACAAAAACGATTTAGAAAAACCCGAAATTATACCAACCGAGTATCACCAAGCTTCTTTATACCATCCACAGTAACGGGATTTATCACATGAGGACCCATGCCTAAAGTTGCATACGTTGCAAAGTAGGATGCCTTCGTTCTTCACCTTCCTCTTCACTGACAATCCCCCTTCCTCCTTGCACTAATCTGCTTCGAATTCTTCACAGATTATCCTCTCATTCTTTGGCCTCATAATTTGACTAAACCATATCACTTGATCGTGCATCGAACGTGAATCGTACCACTCTGAACGTGTATTGAACGTCTATCAAACGTGTATCATACCACTTTCAACATCAATCGTACCACTTTCAACATCAATCGAACATGAATCGAACCACTTTCAACATCAATCGAACCACTTTCAACCAAAATCGAACCACTTTCAACATCAATCGTACCACTTTCAACATCAATCGAACCACTTTCAACATCAATCGTACCACTTTCAACATCAATCGAACCACTTTCAACCACAAGTGTGTGTGTGTGTGTGTGTGCGTGCGTGCGTGCGTGCGTGCGTGTGTGTGTGTGTGTGTGTGTGTGTGTGTGATGAATTTTTTGCGAACGTAGTACAGTTTATCTTCTTCGTCCGGGCTTGAGTAGAAGTGAGAAGTTAGGGCAAATGGGTCTCGATTTTCTTAGTCGCTTCTTATTTCGTTGCGATCTCCTGGACAAAGATGTTTTCGGCCATCATAGACGTGCCCCGAGACATTATGTTTGCTCTAATTGTACGTGCGAGTGATGTTTGTTTGTTTGTTCTTCGTGTGTGTTATTTTATTATCCTATTTATCCGTTTATCCCTCTAGCGTTTCCAGTGCCCCGCCCGCCGGGTTGTATCAGCATTGCCTACATGGTGGCAATTAGGGAGTATCGGGTGCACTGGCACCGATTCTTCCAGCATGCAGAATTCTGGGAGGATGACGAAGACTCATGAGGTCTGAGGGTCCTATTTGGTGAGTGTCTTATTGCATCGGGGATTGTAGATCTGCTTATTGTTTCTATTTCCGTGCGTATAGTAATAGTCTTGCAATTGTTTTTTTTTTTGTGTAGAACGTCATGGGGACATCTTCGTTGGGCCTGATCCGCGGCCTCGACTGTGGTCGCTATTGGAGGCCGACTGCGCCCTACGTGGCTGGGACGACGACGCCTAGTTGTGCGCTTATTTACCATCTTTTTCAATAAATTACCTTTCTTAGTCTTATCCTTATATGTAATTGTTAGTGTATCGTTACTTTCCTTCAAAATTGTGATCATTTCCCTATTACTGCCCTATTCTATGAAGTGTTTGTCTGAACGCGGATTGTTCGTCGCCCTCTATACTGTAATTATTATTATCGTGCGTGTTTTGAATCGTGTTAGAGCCTATCCACGCAGGTGTTAGTTTTTGACCGCTCGCGTCTTGTCGTGCAGTAGCACTTGGTCTCCGATTTTAAAAGAACTATCCGCGATTTTCTTGTCGTAGTATTGGAATTAAAATTAAAATAAATTTAATATAATATTGGAATTTATATAAATCCAATAATGAATAATTTTCAATTAATAAAATTACAGAAAATATTGTTAAAAATAAACTTACTTCATAAGAAACTGATTGTGAAATTGACCCAATCGGTCCTAATATTGAATAATTAGAATTTGAAGCCCAACCAACAATTATCACAGGGTAAACACCTATTCTTAATGAACATAAAATTCCAATTTTTATTGAATATAGCAAAAAATAATATACAAATTAAGTCCTTTTGTATAAAAATTTATTAGGTAAATATAGATAGAAACCGATCTGGCTCACGTCGATTTCAACTCAAATCATGTAAGATATTAAAAGCCGAACAGACTTAAAATTTAAACTCCTGCATTTAAATTATATCTTAATTCAACATCGAGGTCGCAATCATCTTCATAAATATAGGTAATCAAACAAAGGTGATAAACAGAACATGGAAGAAAGGGGACTTTCCGCAAGAATGGAAAGAAGGAATAGTAAGTTCTGTATTCAAAAAGGAAAAAAAAAGGAGAAAGGGAAATGGTTAAGAACTATAGGGGCATAACTTAGATGGACACGGATTATAAGATATGCGTGGAAATTCTAAGGAGAAAATTAGAAGAACAAATGGAAAATGGGATATTAAACGATACGCATATGGGATTCAGGAGAAGGAGAGGAACAGTAGACGCAATAGCGGTAGTTAAAATGGTTATAGATATAGAAACCTCAAAAGAAAGACGGAAACTATATCTGTTTTTCACGGATATGAAGAGAGCATTTGATTGATTGGAAAGGGAAGAAATTTGGAAAAGACTTTATGAAGGAGGAGTAGGCGAACAACTAAGAATACGGATACAGGAAATGCATGACAGAACTATATGCGCTTTAGGAATGAAGAAGGAACTGATAGGAAAGTTTTTTTAACAGGAAAGGGTGTTAGACAAGGGTGCCCGTTAAGCTTGACACTTTTCAATGTCGCATTTGCAGACCTGGAAAGAAGAAATGAGCAAAGAACAGGAAGGTGGAGTCGTAATAGGTAGAAGGAAAATTTTAACAATTTCATACGCGGGTGATGTGTTAATGGTAAATAATGCACAGGGACCTAAGAATATGATAAATAGATTCGAGAGATACATAAAGAAGAAAGGCTTGGAGTTAAATGTGTAAAAGTCTAAGATAATGATATGCAGGAAAGCAGGAGGAAGAAGAAAATAGGAAAGATTCCGTTGGAATGAAGAAGAAAGAGTAAGAGAACTGAAATATTTAAATTATAGAACGAGAGGGAGAGAACAACGAGGATAAACACCATATTAAGAAGGTAGTTAGGGAAGCGAATATGATACTAGGAGAAGTATGGGGGGATTGGAGAAAGATTATTCAGAGATGACTGAAAGAAGAATGAAACTGTTTGATGCGCTAGTTAGGAACACCGTGGCGTATGGAGCAGCGATATGGGGATGGAGAAGGTATGAGGAAATAGAAAAATTGCAGGCGAAATACATACGATGGATAATGAAATTGGAGAGATCAACATCAACATATTGGCTGTTAAAAGAAACAGGAAGAGATGGCATAGCAATTAAAATGGAAGTAAGGGTAATGAAGTTTGAAGAGACACTAATAAACTCGGAAGAAGGATCGATACGATATGAATGTAGGAGAAGACTAATGAGAGGAAATGAAGTAACGAAAAAAGGAAAGAATGCGAATCAAATTCTTGGAAGGGAGAGGATGGTCAAACGAAGAATGGAAAAGAACAAGATTAAATGGGGAAGAAGTGTGGATTAAAAATTAGAACAGATAAGTAATTGACCTCCAAGAACAAGAAAGACAGATGAAAGTAAAAGAGTCAAAGTTCCTTAGAGAATTAAAAGAGGTGGCAAGGAAACCAGGAGATAAGCCGAAATGCTTATGGGGGGAAATGAAAAAAAGGAGAGGAGAATTGGAAAGGATAGGAAGATTCATACAGGATAGTGAAACAAGAACATGCAAATATTGGCTAATGAAAGAAGAAAGGGAATGTAAGAAAGAGGAAGAAACAGTGAAACACGCGATTGAAACATGTGAAGTAAGTTGAGAGAGTGGCAGGAATTGTGCAGAGGTAATTAGAGGAGAAGGGAAAAACTTGGCTATTCTATGGGAGATAGTGATAAAAGAAGATTATATAACATAGAACAGATTAGGAAACACTTGTAAAATAGAAAAAATTGTTAAGAGACAGCAGGATACATTAGAAGGGTGGGACTTACACTGACACAATCATGGGAATGAAATGGAAAGATTATTTGATCGTTAAATGGTAACACGAAAGTGGCAATAAATTAAATTAAATTAAATTATTATTATTATTATTATTATATTTTTTCTTTTTTATATTGTATTTTGATATCCTATTTGTATAGAGAGAACTAAAAAATGTTGAGAATAGTACGGTTCATTTAGAGATAGAGAATTGAGGCGATACGTAACAGTTTCAGCGAATGTTGTCGAGATACTACTTTTCTGTGTAACCAAGCACTCGGGTCGGTCACGAGAGCGTGAGTGTATATGAGTGTATGTGAGGTGTTGTGTGGAAGAGTATGTATGTATGTATGATGTCGCGAAAAGTAAAGGGGAAGTCCATCAGCTGTTCGAGAATGTTCAAATTGTCTTGCGATTGATGTAAAAGAGAGAGAGAGAGAGAGAGAGAGAGAGAGAGGGAGAGAGAGAGAGAGAGAGAGAGAAGGAGAGGGAGTGAGAGTGAGTGGGAGAGGGAGAGGGAGAGAGGGAGAGAGAGAATTCTGCTGAGACACTATTTATATTATATGTTTAAATATTTTCTTTTTTATATTTCTATTTTTTAATTAATGTAACAATATATAATCCTTTTCTATATATTACAATCTATTTATTTACCCGTCTTCCTTCTTCTCTCCTCACCAATTTCTGCTGACGCCATATAATTCTTTCTATGATTCGCGCCTTCTTCGCGCCACCACATGACGTCATCCCGTACGGCTGCTTCAGAGGATTCGAATTACACGTGATTGCGCGATACGTTGCGATGTTAAATCGGAACGCTTTAGAATACTGTTTAGTTTTAGAATGCTTGCTACATAATGGTTTGGTAGATCGCTGGTTAAAAATTTTAGAATATCTGCGATTGTACCGCTATGTAGTGCTGTCTCTCTCCCTCCTCCGAATTTAGATTTATAACGAAGTATTGCTCTCTCCTTCCGTCCCGAAGACGTGGTTCGTAAAAGAAAAGAACGTCGATCTTTCCCGACATCATCCGATAAAAAATAATGGATTATGCTTGGTGACGCATATTGGTTTGGAAAAAAAAATTCGGGGGCCGTCCCCTCCCTGGGTTAGGTCTGAAAAATTTTCGGGGTGGAAAAGTCAGAAAAAGACTTTTCGGGGGTGGGCCTCTCCCTTAGAAAAATTTCGAGGACGGTGGGTCAGGTCTCCGCGGCTGCTCGGCCCGGACTGATCCCCTCCGCGGTTGCGGCTTCCCCCACTCCGCGGCTCGTGCGCGCGCAACCGCTCTTCCACTCCCCGCAGACCCCGCGCCCATGTTTCTCTCCGCCGCGCTCCCCCGCGCGCCCTCACTTCCTCCCGCCCCCGCGCTCCCCTCAGAGGACCAGAGTTAGAATCCCCATAGCTATACTACTTGCATAGAAATTATAAATGGTGGAATTAATGTGTAAAAATAAAAAAAATTGTTCACTCATTTACATATATATATATCATTGTATTTACTGAATCATGTATTATTATGTTACAATACATTATTTTTATTTATCGAAGAATTGTGTGATTTATCAAACCCCAGCCACTTGACGTATACCTTATCCCCCTTCCTACGCAACACTTTTTCCACCAGATATACATCAGGATCGGTGACGCGTTGCAGCTCGTGTTCATAGAATCCTCCGGCAACAGGTTTTGCACAGGAATCGACGAGCAGATACGTCGCGGGATTAGTTGCCTGTACTTTGGCTATCTTGAACACCTCCGTTGTCCAATTCGGCGTATAGCCTTTATCGAAGATGGTTTTAAATTTGCTCACGCGCACAAACTCGCCCAACTTGAATCTCGCCGGAGCAGCGATCTTTATGTTGCTGTATACGGTGGATAGCAGCTTGTCGGCGATCGCAGCGGTAACATCGCGAGGACGCATTCCGATGGTTCTATGTTTTCGTGCGTTATACTCTGCGAGAAGACGCTATAGCGAATCGATCCATCTGTAGGTTCCATTGAGCGTAAACATTTTCCACATATTGTTCTTCAAAGTTCGATTGAAACGTTCTACGACGGAGGCCTTCATCACCGAATACGTCGAATAATGATTAATATCATGTTTTGTCAAGAGTTTCTGCACATCGGCGTTGTAAAATTCTTTTCCTTGATCGGTTTGCAAATTTTTCGGATATCGATCTCTAAATATCTTTGCAAACGCTTTAGTCACCTCAGCACCACTTTTAGTCTTGAGCGGCACCGCCCATGCATACTTGCTCAACACATCGATAACGGTGAGTATGTAGTGGTGGCCTTGGTTGAATCGCGAGTATGGACGCATTTCTACAACGTCAGCTTGCCACAGATCGTCGTATCCATGCACTATGACGCGCCTCCGCGGGAAATGTCTTCGAGCTGGAGCATGCAATTCCTCAACAAGTTGTCGCTTCTTGGGACCATGGTTTTTTTTACTCTTGGATTTCGATACTGGCTGCATGTTTGATCGCAGAGGTGTCTTTGACACGAATGATGCGATAATTATCGTGTACATGCATTATGTGCTCCCAATCGGCCCGGGGACAAGTTCAGCCGCCTCGCATGATTCTCCTTTGCAGCGCTGCTGTGGGATTGAATTTGACGCCTGCGATATCTTTTTAACGCTGTTTTGCAACGTCAGCATATCTCTTTGAAACACGACCAGCTTCCTCTCTAATTCTTCCTGCTGCTCTCTCAAAAGCTTAATGCTCTTTTCCATGTATAGTTTATTGACGGCATCGCTGTCAGCCACCGGCTGAGCTACGCGTCGTATCTTGCATGATTTTGCATCAAAGTCGGCACCGTCCACACAAAGAGCGTTATCTCGCATATAATTTCGAAGCATGCCGCTCCATTTGTAATAGTCCATTCTAGCTGCTCCACTCTTCTCGAGCGATACTCCAAATTTGTTGATCGGCGTCTCGATGCATACAGTGCAAATCATCGACGTGTGGTTTAATTTATAATGAGGCCTACCTCGCGGAGTTCCTCGATAATCGATAGAATTTCGGGATCGTGGGAGTTGTTACCCGCCTGACGCGACGCTTCAAGCAAACGCAATCGATCCACCAACTCGTTGGGATCGTCCCAGTGCACGTAATCGATCTTGATGTTGTTTACCATCATCGCTAGCGGTGTCCTTAAACCTTTTCCTGCTTTACTCGTTGATGCGCGGGGGACTAGTGGTGCAATTACATGTTTGTACTTGTATCCCTTGTTACCCAATATGGGTTTTTGAGCACAATGACTGCGTCTGTAGGCATTCGTCGCCAGCAGTATACTTTTGTATTTTTGTTTATCAGCATCGGTGTACAGGGCATCGTCGGGAATTCTCTTGAAAATCAGTTCGTAAAGGCCGGGCGTTCCTTTGTATTTTACACCACCGATGATTATATTATCATCCTTGTCCATATCGAAAGCCTTATCTCCAAGCATCGTTCCACTATTGCCGAAGTATACGCCGTACACATAGTCAATTGTTGTATCCTTATCCATACTTAGGATGGCGCTTATGTATGTACAGAAATGGTTGCGAAACGTTTCTTGTCCCTCGGATGTTTGAAGTTGCTGTCTAATAGATGTAACAAACGACTCATCTGGACTAGTGTCGAAAACGTCGTCATCATCATCATCCTCGGTTGCAAGCAATTGTACACTGGGAAATGTATTTATTGGTGTGGGAGGAACCGAGGAATCGTTTTGTCGTTTACGCTTCGATTGAACTGGTGTGGAGGTTATGAGTGAATATTCCGATGATGTGTGTCGTTTCTTCTTTGTCTTGCGCGATGTGCTCCATTTCGACTGGATTTTTGTTTTAGGCGTTAATGTTTCATTCTCTTCAACGTCTATGCTCGTCAGCGGTGATGTGTCAGCTTCTGCCGCTGTGGTATTTTCCACGATATGTTTCAAGGGTTCGACGATAGGTTTAAAGTATCTCTCCAACGCGATATCTTCCTCCATCTTGCCAGACTTCAAAGCCTGATGTTTCTTGCGAATGGCTTCGCTGGTTTTTGCAATTTCCTTCGCTATTCTCTCGTTATACTTAATCTCCAGACTGTCGATATCAATCCTCGTTGTACCGCAGACGTTGCTTTCTCACCAACGTGTTGACAATGATTGATCATCTCACGGCACGGCAAACTCCTTAAATCCCTTTCTATAACGTCCATTGGATATCGCGCTATCCTTGTCTATTACCGCAAAACCATACTCCCGTTGCCAACAATTACGGCAAAACGCGCAGAAATCCTCGTAAGACATATCAGTGTTTACGTGATCGTTGTACACACGTTTCAAGTTGGCACCATCCTGCTTAAACAGAATCAACAGATTCGTATTGTCGCGTATAAGATGTTTGGGAATCTTTGCATACGTCTGACAGAGATAGAAGCAGTCAACGTTCGAGTGGCGCCCCATTGCAAAGTATTCCCTTATCGTATCTTGCTTGTCGCATGCCACGTCATCAAAGATAAAAATGGAATTCGGAAGCGATTCGCTCGGTGGGATGACATCACTGTTATTCGAAAACGTAAAGTAGCCAATTTCATCTATCGGAGCCAATAAATTCTCCAAATACTGGTATTTCGGCTGTTGCAACGACTTGGAATACACGTACACGTTCTCGAAGCGAACGCCGTGAGGACTTTCCAACAAGCTCACCAGCACGTTGGTCTTTCCACAATTTGATGGGCCACAAATGAGACACCGTATAGTGTTTGGTAGCATGCTACCATGTTTGCGCTTTGTTTTCGAGGGCATCACTCCTGATTTATCGTCAAAATTTGTCACGCGTATCGTCACAGGCTGTCGCACGAATCGCATCCTCTCCGCAAACTGCGAAAAATAATTTTGATACATCGAAGCGGTGACGCGTTCTATTTATAGGTCCGCGCCGAAGCAAAACAGCTCAGTGTTCAAAATGCTTCTGGTCCTGTCGGATAATTGTGATATTCGAGACTTAACCTCTGAACAGTTGAAATATATACCAAAGATTATTCTACTGCGAGAGTTCGAGAGATACATTGATCAGTTGTGGGACAGACTCCCCGAGCATATAAAAGCCGATTCCGAGGTTCAGCAGTATCGTCGGTGTCTGGAACATTATAATCGCCCTTGGCAGCGAACGCATATCGATGGTCCAGCACCATTGATTAAAAACTGTAGCGAATGTCGCCGATGCGAGTGAAGAAAGGTTGTGGTTTGTTAAATCGGGCGATAAACGCGCTACCTATCGAATTACATATCCCGGGATACCAGTTTTGCGGCCCAGGAACTCATCTGGCAAAACGATTGGCTAGAGGTGATCAAGGTATCAATCCGTTGGACGCAGCGTGTCGCGAACACGATATTGCATATTCACGTAGCAACGACCTCGGCGAAAGGCACGCGGCAGATAACGTACTCGCTGACAAAGCGCGAAAACGCATCGTTGCGCGTGACTCGACTCTGGGCGAAAGAGGTGCTGCTACAGCTATTTGGGCAGCTATGAAGGCCAAGACGAAAATCGGAATGGGGATGAAAGCAAAATTGTGCAAAAGGATTCCAAAGAGAGCACCGAAAAAGCGGATTCTTCCGATAGCAAAACGGGGTGGTATATTACCACTTCTCCCGCTGCTAGGTGTTCTCGGATCGTTAGCTGGTGGAGCGGCGGGGATAGCCAAGGCGGTAAACGATAATAAGGTGGCGCAACATCAGCTGCAGGAAATGCAACGTCATAATCGCTCCATGGAAGGTCGTGGACTTTATCTCGCACCATACAAGCGCGGACAGGGAATATCGAAACGAAAAAAAAAACGTCGAAAAGAAAATAAAAATGCCCGCGGGCGTAACTACCGACGCGCAATTGGAGGAGTTTGCAAAACGTATGCGTATTCCATTCTTTAGAGGTGTTTTTATGCGTAACGCGCTACCAGCCGGAGGAGTACGTCGAAACGAGAGCGGTATCGTAAATTTGGACAATGTCGAGGGGCCGGGGACTCATTGGGTGGCGTATGCGAAGAGAGGGTGTCGAGCTATATATTTCGACAGCTTTGGAAATCTTCAACCGCCTAAGGAATTGGTACAATATCTGGACAAAGATGTCGTGAAAATCGAATACAATCGAACGGCTTATCAGAAGTACGATCAGAGCAATTGTGGACAACTATGTCTACGCTTTCTACAAACGATTGGTACCAAATTTAAGGATTGACTTCCCACCACACTGATTCAGTACCAGTCCAGTCGTACAGCTCGGTATATGTCGTTAACATTCACTCTAACCGGCAAGAGTAGCACCCTCGCGGTAAGCTACTTTCCACCCATAGATTTGAGCGACGATGATTACGAGCTTGGTCTAGCAACCTTTGAAACTTATCACACAATACCAAACATCGACTCGAGCAACGATAAATTCTACTTTGTTGTAAACTATGACATCAACAATAGCATCGACACCACTCATGAATACATTACGATTCCACACGGCTCCTACGAACTAGACGCTATCGCCAAGTATTTGAAGCAGCGATTACTCGAGCGCTATCCTCAAAATCTCGGTGGCACCGATGTCGGTGACAACGATGTGTATCCTATAGTGTTGCGCCCCAACAACAACACCATGAAAAGCGAGCTGTACTGCTCGTTCGTCATAGACTTTACAAAGTCCAATAACATTGGATCGCTACTGGGATTCTCAACGAATCGGGTATTAGAACCTGGACGGTGGCATGAATCGGACGATCCAATTAATATCATGAACGTGAACATTATTCGCGTAGAATGCAGCGTGACCGCTGGCGCGTACAACAATGGGAAGCGCGTACATGCGATACATGAATTTTCTCCGAGAGTCCCACCAGGATATAAGATATCGAAAACGCCCGCGCAGATCATTTACCTTCCAATCACCGCACGGGTCATTACGGATCTAACGATACGCGTTGTGGATCAAGACGGACGGTTGCTCGATTTTCGAGGTGAAGAGATTACCATCAGATTGCACGTACGACGGCGACGACGATAATACGTGTGACGTGATCGAAAGAGATGCTTGTGATGAACGACTCCAGAAACCCGTTTCTTCCAAACGAAATTGTATACAACAACAACAACAACAACAACAACAACAACAACTGCAACAGCTCTGATTATACTAAAAAGAAGAGGCTCAGTGCTGCGAACATTGCATTTTTGAAATCATTGGGATTCATTGTGCACAGTTAAGTTGAAAAAAAAAAATGGTTGACATTCTAAGCATTGGAGGGAAGCCGACGTTTGACGATCGCATCGTCAAGCTCGAGACTCACACATACAACCCATATGTCAACTCAACGTTTGGATACAGCGATGAAATAAGAATACCCATACAGCAGCAGGATTTATACACATTGCCGTGTGAAAGTTTCCTCTACGTGGAGGGAAAATTGAAGATAAACAAGCCAAACGATACATTAACGGTGGTGTTGGGAAATAATTGCATGGCATTCTTATTCGATGAGATTCGATACGAGCTGAATGGCGTGGAGATTGATCGCAACAGAAACGTTGGGATAACTAGCACGCTTAAAAACTATGTATCGTTGACATCTAGCGAAGACAAAAATATGGAGAATGCTGGATGGGGCTTGAAACGACGCGATGGGTCAATATTGAAAAATCATTTCAATTTTTGCATCCCGCTAAAATATTTGCTGGGATTTTGTGAGAACTACAAACGCATTATTATTAATGCGCGTCACGAATTGATTTTAATACGATCGCGCAACGACAATAATGCTCTAATAGGATCGCCGATGCTGGAACCAGAAATTGAATTACTTAAAGTGCAATGGCGGATGCCTCATGTGACGTTAAATGTCGTTAATAAGCTATCGTTGCTACATGCTTTGGAACGTGGGCAAAACCTGAGCATTTGTTTTCAATCGTGGGATCTGTACGAGTATCCTCTCTTACAGAGCACGACCAAGCATTCGTGGGCCGTGAAGGCATCTGCACAGCTGGAGAAGCCGCGAGTTATTATCCTTGCTCTACAGACTGGTCGAAGGAATGTGATGAGCGAAGATGTTACTAGGTTCAACAACTGCAAATTGACCAATGTAAAACTTTTTCTCAACTCGGAATTTTACCCATACGATGACATGAACTTGGACATTGACAAGAATAAGCATGCCATCTTGTATCATATGTATACGCAATTCCATAAATCGTATTATGGACATAGTTGCAACGAGGCATTATTCACCGTGGCCGAATTTTTACAATTTGGTCCCGTCGTGGTGATTGATTGCTCGCGACAAAATGAGTCGATCAAGAATGGCACGGTGGACGTGCGCATAGAATTCGAGTGTAAAGGGAATGTGCCGATAAATACTACGGCCTACTGTCTGATTCTACACGATCGGGTGGTTGAATACAATCCGCTGACAAACGTGGTGCGCAAAATCAATTAAATTGCCACGCCCTCTCCTGTGTCAAATTCCTAACAAAAGAAAATTTCATCGTGAAAATCGAGATGCTTTACGAGAAAAAGTGCATTCTCCCATCTGTCTTGGAAGCGAGCGGACCTCTAAATCGTATCGATAATGACCGTGCCAACATTTGTTGACCTGCAAGGGTTCATCGTCGATGGAAGATTTGTTGTCAAGGAAGTGGCTGTCCTACGAATGGGAACGATTCTCTCGCACTATATTTTTGGGAGTTCGATGCCGCAATATCTTCTTACGAAATCCGACAAATCGAGCATTCGGTGGTTGGCGGTAAAACATCATGGACTACGGTGGGACGATGGAGACGTTCCATACTGTATGGCCAAACGGCTAATTACGAAAGCTGTAGCTGATGCGATCGATGAAGAAGATGGCGCATCCCATATCGTATACGTAAAAGGGTTGCAAAAATGCGACTGGCTTGTGGATTTCCTCGATGAAGATACGAGAATGGACGTGGTCATCGAGACGCTGGACATTGACTACGAGGATATGAAATCTCTAAATAAGCTAAATGTAATTAATACTCTGCGATGTGGCAGACACGCAAAGCACTGTGCCATGCAAAATGTATTTAAAATATTCAACTGGTGGTCTAAACGCCAGAGAGAAATGCTTAAATAAAATATAATCAATTTTAATGTATAAAATGTTTTTCTTAACCCTCTCCAACCTAATCTCCTGCACATGATGTATGCTAGATTAAGACGGTAGTTATAATTACGTAGAAGTGGTATGATACACGTTCAAAGTGGTATGATAGACGTTGAAAGTTACCATACACGTGCAATACATGATCAAAGTGGTACCATACACGATCAAAGTGGTTCGATTCATGTTGAAAGTGATTCGATTCATGTTGAAAGTGGTTCGATTCATGTTCGATTCATGTTCGATTCATGTTGAAAGTGGTTCGATTCATGTTGAAAGTGGTTCGATTGATGTTCGATTGATGTTGAAAGTGGTACGTTTGATGTTGAAAGTCGTTCGATTCATGTTCGATTGATGTTGAAAGTGGTTCGATTCATGTTGAAAGTGGTTCGATTCATGTTGAAAGTGGTTCGATTGATGTTCGATTGATGTTCGATTCATGTTGAAAGTGGTTCGATTGTGGTTGAAAGTGGTTGAAAGTGGTTCGATTGATGTTGAAAGTGGTTCGATTGATGTTGAAAGTGGTTCGATTCATGTTCGATTGATGTTGAAAGTGGTGCGTTTGATGTTCAAAGTGGTTTGATTCATGTTCAAAGTGGTTCGATTCATGTTCGATTGATGTTGAAAGTGGTTCGATTGATGTTCGATTGATGTTGAAAGTGGTACGTTTGATGTTGAAAGTGGTACGATTGATGTTGAAAGTGGTTCGATTCATGTTCGATTCATGTTCGATTGATGTTGAAAGTGGTTCGATTGATGATCAAAGTGGTTCGATTGATGTTCGATTGATGTTCGATTCATGTTGAAAGTGGTTCGATTCATGTTGAAAGTGGTTCGATTCATGTTCGATTGATGTTCGATTCATGTTGAAAGTGGTATGATCTAGTCGAATAATGTGTCCAAAGAAAAAAAAAGGGGAAAGAAGATGCGTGTGAATAAGGAGAGGATGGTCAGCGAAAATGCAGGTGGCCTGTGATGAAGATGGCGAAGAACAACAGTATCTTACTTTTGCAAAGCTACGCACTTCTCGATTTCATGATAGGAGTTTATACGCGAGAGCTTGGAGATGCAGCGAGACCAGTTGTCTTCAAATCTTTGACGACAACAGTTGAAAGTTTTGTGTGACACTTTTTTTTTGACGCGAAAAAATGGGATTGGAGAGGATCGCCCCGGAGTGTGACCCCGAGGTATGTACTTTTAAATATTTTTATATTTATCGCGTTTAATCGTTGAAATCGAGCGAGATCAAATCAGACGTTTGTGTCAATATTATATCGTGGGGCTTCTATGTTCTAGCGTTCGCCACCACCATCGCCTGTGTGGTCGAGCGACTGGGGGTCGCCGCAGCCGTCGCCGCAACCGTCGCCGCCGCCACCGTCACCGCAGCCGTCGCCGCAGCCGTCGCCGCCACCGTCGCCGTCGTCGTCGTCGTCGTCGTCGCCGTCGCCGTCGTCGTCGTCGTCGTCGTCGTCGTCGTTGTCGTCGTCGTCGTTGTCGTCGTCGTCGCCACCGCCGCCGCCGCAGTCGCCGCCTCCTCCTCCTCCACATGTATGTAATAATACTTTGCATTGTTATGTGTGTTTGATATTTATTATGTTTGATGTGTCAAAATTATATCGACATTTGTGTCTATGTTCTAGGATATTCCACTATCTATATTGAGGGCATGGCTGGCGGGCCTGGAGGCCCATGCGCTCCAGGTTGCACCCCGAGGGGTGCAGATGCGGCGGTCGGGGCCGGCATATGGGGCCGCGCGGCTGCGGCCATATGCAGTGCCGCGGCGGCCAATGGTTCGGCTGCCGGCTGCAGTTCGATGGGCACCATACAATATTCCACACCCTCCATTGCCACCATCGCCCCCAGCACCACCATCGCCACCATCACCCCCATCACCACCACCATAATTTTATATTTTTTATTTTTTATTTTTTATATATTATTTTTTATATATTATTTTTTATATATTATTTTTTATTATATTCTTTTTTTTATATTCTATTTTATATTGTATTTTTATATTCTTTTTTCTATTTTTATATTTTATATTCTTTTATTATTATATTCTTTTATATTGTATTTTTTTATATTTTTTCTTTTTTTATTTTATATTCTATTTTATATTTTATATTTTATACTCTTTTATTATTATATTTTATATTGTATTATTTTTATTATATTTTTTTTTTTATTATATTCTTTTATTTTCTTTTCTTTTATTTATATATTCTTTTATATTTTTATATTCATTTATAATTATATTTATATTTTTTTATTATATTCTTTTTTATTTTATATTCTTTTAATTTTATAATAAATTTCTTAAACCTATATTATTTCTCCATTTATTTACCCGTCTTTCTCCTCGCCACATAATTTTAAGATTTGCTGACGTCGCATAATTCTTCGCGCCGCCACATGACGTCATCGCACGCGGCTGCTCCAGAGGAGTCAACTTACACACGATCGCGCGATACGCTGCGATGCTAAGATTTAAAATCATTTTGAAAATTTTTAGAACGAAAGCGATTGTACCGCTATGTAGTGCTGTCTCTCTCTCGAATTTAGCTTTAAAAGTGATGCTCTCTCTCTTTCCCACCCTCCGAATTTAGATTTAAAGTAATGCTCTCTCTCTTTCCCTCCTCCGAATTTAGCTTTAAAGTAATGCTCTCTCTCTTTCCGTCCCGAAGACGTGGTTCGTAAAAGAAAAGAACATCGATCTTTCCCGACATCGTCCGAAACAATTTCGGATAAAAAATAAATTATTAAACAATTTCCGACGCATGTTGGTTTGGAAAAAAAATTTCGGGGGCCGTCCCCTCCCTGGGTTAGGTCTGAAAAAATTTTCGGGGCGGGCCAACGTCTGAAAAAAGACTTTTCGGGGGGCATTCCCTCCCTTTGAAAAATTTCGGGGACGGTGGGTCAGGTCTCCGCGGTGGCTCGGCCCGGACTGATCCCCTCCGCGGTTGCGGCTTCCCCCACTCCGCGGCTCGTGCGCGCGCAACCGCTCTTCCACTCCCCGCAGGCCCCGCGCCCATGTTTCTCTCCGCCGCGCTCACCCGCGCGCCATCACTTCCCCCCGCCCCCGCGCTCCCCTCAGAGGACCTGAGTTAGAATCCCCATAGCCTTACTACTGTACGTCGTCGGGGAACGTAGTTAAATCATCCACATGCAATACATATATTTTCAATTAAACGATGCATCGCTGGAAACATCGACGAAAAAACGGTAAAAGTTGAAATGCTAAATCTTTTGCGAACTCGCATTTTGTTAACTACAGTTACCAAAGGATTTATGCCTCATGTTAATTAATAAGTGTTAGAATTTTGAAAGAACATGGAATACAATTTTGCTCCCAGAAAATCTCAATGACAGTTGAGTTAAGAACTCTACGAACGCGCCACCGACGACGTGACCGGGCGTTGGGCTATCGGGCGGTTCGTAGCACTCGGTCACCGGGGGCTCGGAAACCGGAGCTTCGAGACAGGTTGACAAAATTCGGGCGAGATCTCGATACCTCGAGATTCTCTTCAAATTCCGGACGAAAGTTTCGAATTCGCTTCGACTTTTATTCGATTTAGGATGTTCTGGAAAGTCTTAGACATTCTTTGAATATTGTAGAACTTGCAAATACTTTTAAAATAAAAATATTAATTGCTGAGTAAAATTATATTCTATGTCTCTGTGCGAAATAGACGGCGGTTTTGAAATAATAACTCAGAACTTCCTCGTTCGAATAACACACGAAGCGATTCGAAATGTTCGTTACCGAAAACCGCAGCAACTGATTGATGTACGATGTTAGTATTCTGCCGTTTTGATACATAACCAGAAACAGTTCCTTGATGTGCTACCTACAAAATCAGCTCTATTCTAGAATGGTCCCTTTCAAATTAAAGTCGCAAACAGTTATTAGGTAGTGAAGCGGAGGCCCCCGCCTCAGGTAAGCGAGCTGGGCGCTCCGCTTGTATGGCCAGTTTACCACTCGCATCCCAGATTACTGTAACGATGTTTGCAAACAATGTGTCGACTGGTCCTGTACCCGCCTCAATTTCAATAATTTTAACCACGACAGGGTTGACGGCGGCGCTATACCCCTGTGCGGAGATTTTTCGCCACCTGAGTGTAGAAGCCACAATAATGGCCTATCGTTCCAAAAAATACATAACCGGAAGCCGGTGTAGGCGTGGCGTTACGTAGCTAAAAGATTAAAACATTGAGACACAAAAATTGTACAAAAAAATTCAAAGACCGCTACAAACAAAGGCACATTCTCTCAGTTACTCCTTACGTTCGATCTACGCATATTTACGTTAAGGATAAAATCATAAACAATATATCAAGGACATGAACAAAGCATTTGAACAAAAACGGTGGCTATGTGGCAAATCGTGTGGCTCACATGTTAAAATTTTTCCCCAAAACAATTATGCAAGAATCATTTCCCACTTCGACCCTCTATTTATGTTATTATTGAAGACGTTCGCGCTGGAACGACCCCCCACGATCGGTGACGCGACGCGTTCCGAACGTGACCGAACACCGAGCGCGAACGAACCAGGCAACGGGTATCTGCCCGCCACGAGGCCCGAGTGTGACCGAAGTTCGACTTTCAAACGGAGGCACACTTCTCGAAGTCATTTCTCGCACCGGCCCGGCGTTCAGAGCTGCCAGCGACCGCTGAACAGCGGTGATGCCCGAGCTTCGAGAATTTTTAGATGGTCTCTTTCAAAGTAACGTCACAAAGAGCTAGGTATTGGGCATTTCCCGGCTCAGGTAAGCGAGCCGCGCGCTCCGCTTTTATGGCCGGTTTACCTCTCGCACCCCAGATTACTGTAACGAGGTTTGAAAACAATATGTCGACTGGTCTCGTACCCGTCTCAATTTCAATAATTTCAGCTACGACAGGGTTGGCTTGATTTTTCGCCACCTGCGTGTGAAAGCCACAATAGTGGCGTATCGTTTCAAAAGATGATATTAACGTAAGTCAGCCCATAGTGGCGCACACCGGGCTCAGGAATATGGTTTCAAGTTGGAATACGTTATTGCTACTACCCCAATTTCGAAAAGAATGTGGGTTAGTCCGTTGGTTGCTCTCACTGTCTCAATTAACGATATTACGCATAAAATTAGTTTGTATGATTGTAAACCCGTTTCGTTAAAAGTAGTCCGATTTAAATTTTTTTGACAATTTAATCGGGAGAATGCCAGGAATCCATTGCTGTCACTTTCATTTTGATACGATGAAAAATAAAGAAATTCCGTTTCTGTATAATCGATGACACATCGCCGAGCAATCTCGCGCTGCAGATTAGACGGGTGAACGATACAATGTCGCTCGGCTCGAGGAGCCGACGACTTCGATTAAAGGCGCTCGAGGCTCGCCCAGCTTTAAATAACTTTCGGATATAAATCTAAATGAAAAGGAGAACATTATTCGAAGCTTCGGACGAATTCCCCTCGAATGAAAACATTATTTACGGCGCTTCGAATAATAAATAACTCCGGGTTATTTATATTTAATTGATTTCAAATAATGCCAAAAATTTCTGCCTTTTACTCGAAACCAATTTTTTTATTTAAATTAATTTTATGCCCATCTCTGGTTCCAACTACCACTACTGCAGGGTGGGAAAGGTACCCTTCCATGCGGCCGCCCGGTCTGATGAAAATGCGCAGGCTGGATGCGCGTGATTATTATGTGGTCCCCTCTTTGAAGTAACAGAAAATGTAACCTATACGCTACATGACAATAAATGTTTATTGGCTATTTCGTTCCTTTACGCTACATTTGTGAACTTTGTATGACTTAACATCCTTCTATGGGCAGAGAACTGCGTAGCGGCGGTGCCCTTGGAAGGCAGGTATGCCCGGGCGCTGCGTTGCGACGGTGCTCTTGGCGGCCCGCCGGTGCCCCGCGGAGGGTCCTGGAGTAGTCCGCGAATTCTCGTGGTGCAGAACTGCAGAGCAGTCGCTTTTTGGCATTCCCAATGTAACGAACGAATAAACCTTTTTAGTCATTTTCACCCTACAGCTTCAGAAGTGGGATAGTGTGCCCTCGTGTTTTGGCGTTTCAAATCCCATTCTGTCCAGTGCTTGTACTGTGATGCGAGTAATTTGGTGAGCGTTCATCATTGTTCGTGTCGTTGCTGCAGTCGCGGTTTCGTTTTGTCGTTTCCGAGAACTTTGTGCGGACTGGTGTCGACACGATTGACTTGCATTGGATGCGTGTGACTCGCTTAAAGTGAGAACTTGAGTGACTGAATATTGGAATTGGCGACCGGTCACGATGGAGGCAGACCGAGTACCATTATTGAATCAATACACGACGTAGCAGTTGAAGGAGTTCGCGAAGCAGCAAAGCCTTCAGACAAGTGGTTCAAAGGCCGAGCTGGTCACTAGACTTGCCGCCCTGGATGGTGATTCCTGGCAGGCGATTTTAACGAGTATGAATCAACGAGCCAATCCAGCAAAGGGCGGAACTGTACCCAAGTCAGTCGTGTCTTCGCCATCGGTGATCCGGCGCGAGTCTGGTGATTTGCGTAACGAGGGGGCTACAGGACGAAGTCGGGAAGCAATCGATGATACGCACGATGGTACGGCGGAATTGATACGCCGCGAAATGGAAGTGTTGAGACGCGAAAAGGAAGTGCTCGAGCGAGAAGTGAGACTGTTACAGAGACGTACAGACAACGCCACCCCCGCAGTGAGTGCAGCAAGTGCAGCGAATGTAGTGAATCCGACATCCACGATCGGCATACGTTCGATCGCCGAGCTCCTACCTGATTTCTGTGGAGACAGAGACACGTTTGAGACTTGGAAAGCGCAGCTCGAGCTTCTTCGCATGACTTACGAACTGGACGAGCGTTCAACGAAGGTGTTACTTAGTCAGAGAGTAAAAGGAAAGGTCCGGGATTGGTTTCACTCACGACCTGAGCATCTACAGTCTGACATGGCTGAATTACTTGGAAAAATGGATCGCATGTTCATCCGGCGACCAGACAAAATGAGATTACGTGAGGATTTCGTGAAGCGTAAGTGGCAACGGAATGAATCTTTTGCGGATTACTCCCACGCAAAAGCAACGCTGGGAAACAAGGTGCCGATTGATGACAATGAATTTATTCAGTACGCTATTGATGGCGTGCCTGATACCCACCTACGTAGGCATGCTCGGTTACAACGATTCCAAACACCGGAAGATTTGCTGAAAGGGTTCGAAGATGTATCACTGGACCCCGAATCGAAGGAGAATAATGGTCGACGGGAAGAGAAGAAGGACGGCACGAAAGCATCCCGAGGAGGAGCGACGGTGTCGACACGACGTGATGGTACACGTTGTTACAATTGCGGTGAGACGGGTCATCGTTCCAGTGCGTGTCCACAACCAGCAACGCGGGAAAAAGGTGCGTGCTTTAGGTGTGGGAGCATGCTGCACAGAATCCGAGATTGCCCGAATGACCCGAAGCAGTCGAAGGACCCGAAGCAGCCGAAGCAGTCGAAGGACCCGAAGTAGCCGAAGGAGCCGGAGAAAACACCGAGCCTGGAAAGCACGACCAACGTTGTTGAATCGGCGGCAGAAACTGCTCCTTATCAAGTCTCGTTATCATACGCAGTGGCTGACGAGGCTGGTAATGTTTGTACTTATAATGTTGTTGCGATAATAGACTCAGGATCGCCTATCAGTCTGATCAAAGAGGATTTCGTTCCTCCCTGCGCGCGAAAACCTATTATTGAAAGCGGCAATGCGTATTACGGCATAAACGGTTCGAAGTTAAATGTTTCGGCGTTGTTCCCTACTAATTGTAGTGTGGGTGATGTTCCGATGAATCTGATTTTCCATATCGTAGCAGAGGGAACGATGAATTGTGCCGCGTTATTGGGAAGAGATTTTATTTCATCCCCTCATATTTCTATATCGTTCAAAGAGACCCTGGTAGTTTCTAAAAGAGATTGTAACCCCGCGGCGGAGAATAAGCAGAATGATGCACCTAACGATATCTTACTCATTGATTGTGGTGTTAGCGGAGCGACTAACAGTCAGAATTTGAACATCAATCCGCAAATTAGTCATAGTGTATCCGAAAAACTTAAAGATTTATTTACGGAGGAGTATTTAGATAATAAGTGCATAAATCCTAAGCCAAAAAGTGACGTGGAAATGGTGATTAGTCTGAAGCATGATCAGCCCATCAGCTTCCGACCGCGTAGATTAGCATTCTCTGACAAAGAGAAGCTGAAAGTCATTCTGGATCAGTTGTTGCGAGACGGAATTATTCGGCCGAGTGAGTCAGCTTACGCGAGCCCGATTGTACTTATCCGAAAAAAAACGGTGAAGTGCGATTATGCATTGATTATAGTGTAGGAATAAATAAAATCACGATTAGAGACAATTTTCCAACCCCGCTTATCGACGATCATTTAGACCGGTTGCGCGATAAGCGATATTTCAGCTGTTTGGATTTAAAGAACGGATTCCATCATGTACGCGTAAGCGAATCGTCCGTGAAATTCACGTCTTTTGTCACCCCATTTGGACAATTTGAATATCTCAGGATGCCATTCGGTTTAACAAACGCCCCAAGAGTATTTCAACGCTTTATAAATTCGATATTTTCGGAATTGATATGGCAAAACAGAATTTTAATATATGTTGACGACATCCTTATTGCAACTGAAGATGTTGAGGAACACTTTTGCATATTGCGACATATATTTAGACTTGCGGCGCGTCACGGATTGGACTTTCGGCTGGACAAGTGTTCGTTTCTGTTTGAAGAAACCACGTATCTCGGATATTTAATTAACAAAGACGGAATATGTCCTGGTAGTGATGACCCTATGCCTCGAAATTCTAAAGAAACTCACAGATTTGTTTGTCTGGCGAGTTATTTTCGGCGCTTTATCAAGAATTTTTCTAGTGTCACAAAACCCTTGTACGATTTGATCAAGAAGAACGCGAAATTCCAATTCGGTAGCGAAGAATTAGCCGTGTTTGAAACGTTAAAACCTGTTTAGCGTCGCGACCGATTCTAGCAATTTATTCACCAAAGCTTGCGACAGAATTACATTGCGATGCCAGCTCTAGTGGGTTCGGAGCCATTTTGATGCAAAAGCAACCGGACGGATTGCTTAAACCGGTGTTTTATTTTAGCAAACGGTCTACCGAAGCAGAGTCCAAATACCATAGTTTTGAATTGGAATGTTTGGCTGTAGTATACGCTGTTCAAAGGTTTCATATTTATTTATTCGGTATTAAATTTAAAATACTCACAGACTGCGATAGCTTCCGGTTGACACTAGGTAAAAGTAATATCAATTCGCGTATCTCGAGATGGGCTCTTTTCTTGGAGGCTTATGATTATGTTATTGAACACCGACCAGGGACGAAAATGTCTCACGTCGATGCGGTCAGTCGATGTCACGGAGTACTCATATTAGAAAGCACTGGGTTTGAGCGAATTTTATCAGTAAAACAGGACAAGGATGAGGAAATTACAGAAATTCGAGACCGACTGGAAAACGAGGAAGACAGATATTTTGAGTTACGCGACGGACTGGTCTATCGGAAGACCAAAGACCGAAAATTATTGTTTTACGTACCGAAATGTTTAGAAGATAATGTCATCCGCTCTTATCATGACGATATTGGACACGTGGGGATCGACAAGGTTGTGGATAATATAAGTCGAGTGTACTGGTTTCCGAAGCTTCGCGAAAAAGTAAAGATATATATTGCTAATTGTTTAAGGTGCGTTGAATTCTCGCCGACTAGTGGGAAGCGCGAGGGATATTTGCATAGTTTGCCGAAAGAGAATATGCCCTTTCAGACGGTTCAGGTCGACCACTATGGGCCGCTAGAAAAATCGGGTCGTGGATTCAAGCATATTTTGTCAATCGTTGACGGGTTCACTAAGTTTATACGATTATATCCCTGCAAATCCACCACCACCGACGAGACGATAGGACATTTGAACGACTATTTTCGATCATATAGCAAGCCAAAGCGTCTAATAAGCGATCGCGGAACTTGCTTCACCTCCGCCAAATTCCCGACTTTTATTGAGGAATGGGCTATCGAGCACGTGTTGGTTGCTGTGGGTGCACCTCGTGCAAACGGCCAAGTCGAACGGTTTAATTGGACTATTACACCAATGTTATCAAAATTGGTCGAGTCACCAAACAGGTGGAGTCACGCATTGATCTGCGTCGAATATGCGTTAAACAACACTTTGTGTCGGTCTACGGGTACTACGCCCAGCGAGTTGCTGTTTGGTGTTGCGCAATCCAGAAAGCCTAATGATCGTCTGCGTGAACTCCTCCAGTCGTTGTCCACGGAAGAGCGAGACTTTCCTTCCATTAGAAGTGCCGCGTATACAGTTATTTCTAAGGTTCAGGAGGAAAATTCACAAAACTATAACAGGAAGCGAAAACCCTCCACTGTCTATAAAGAAGGAGACTATGTTATGATTAAGAATTACGACACGATGCCGGGAGTGAATAAAAAACTCATTCCTAAATACAAGGGACCTTATGTGGTGAAGCGTGTGTTAGATTTCGATAGATACGTTGTATTTGATATCGATGGATTCCAGTTGACCCAGATTCCCTATACTGGAACTATAAGTGCGGACTATATGAAGTTATGGGATTCGACATAATGTAAATACTGTAAATATGTACGTAACGCTGTATGTTAGTACGTTATTTCGCTTATTTTTTGTCTTGGTCATGTTTGTATGTTTCATTTCTCATGTGTTTGTGAGTGGATAAGCAATTTGTTTTGTTTGTTGTGGGTTATCTGCTGTATTGAAGACTACGTTTTTTTTTGTTTTTGTGTGTAATGACCGAGACGGTCATATTGTCAGTAGAGGCTATGGGCAGAGAACTGCGTAGCGGCGGTGCCCTTGGAAGGCAGGTATGCCCGGGCGCTGCGTTGCGGCGGTGCTCTTGGTGGCCCGCCGGTGCCCCGCGGAGGGTCCTGGAGTAGTCCGCGAATTCTCGTGATGCAGAACCGCAGAGCAGTCGCTTTTTGGCATTCCCAATGTAACGAACGAATAAACTTTTTTAGTCATTTTCATCCTGCACTTCCAAAATATTATTATTACGCCGCAACTGTATCTTTATGAAATCTGGTATAGCATGTAGGTTATGTTTTCTGTCACTTCGTCGAGGAGGGGACCACATAATAATCACGCGCATCCAGCCTGCGCATTTTCATGTACCATTTCAAAAGATGACATAAACGGAAGCCACTACAGGCGAGGTGTATAATAGCTAAAGGGTTAAAACATTCAGACAAAAATTGTATAAAAAATTCAAAGAATGCTAGAGAAACAACGACACATTCCATTAGTTACCCCCTACTTCCGATTTGTGCATGCACTACATTAAGGATAAAATCGCAAAAGAGGAAACCAAAGCATTAGATTCTGAGGCTGCAGAACTAATATATAATTGAATAAAAATTTAATTCCTCAATTTGTGAAAGTAATGATACATGGACAACTAGCCTATTGTTTATCGGCGCCACGAATTTTAAAAAGAGCATTATATAAAGTATTTAAATAAACAGTTTGCAAAAGCTTTTCGCAACAATTATGGTTAAATAATTGAAAAAAGAAAAACTAAGTAAACGTAAAATTTGGTCAATTTTCCATCATTAGAAGGTGATAATTTGTCCCCATTTTATGGCGCAAATTGCAGTCCGATATCTTTTGTAGTTCAAAAGCTATGCGAAAAATGCCCCAAATTCATCAACCCGGACCACTAACGCGTCAGCGTGTTCTAATACCGCTGCTGGATCATTGCATACGTAGATAACGGAATCGGCGCGGTCGCACTCTTAAAATGGCTTCCGTTTTCTTACCCGTCTGCTACGTCAAATTTAATATTCTTTAGCAAAATCGAAAAGCACCCTCTACTGGCACCTAAAAGACCCTACACTTTCATCATTGGTTCATAGATAGCGGAAGTATCGGCGCATGGTTGTAGTGGAATGCGTCCGTGAGGCGGTGTTGCCATTTTACAAGTTCGCGCGCGCGCGGGTTGCAGGATTAAACGATGACCCTGTATCTGTGTTTACGTGATCGTTGTACACATGTTTCAAGTTGGTACCATCCTGCTTAAACAGAATCAACAGATCCGCATTGTCGCGTATAAGATGTTTGGGAATCTTTGCATACATCTGACAGAGATAGAAGCAGTCAACGTTCGAGTGGCGTCCCATTACAAAGTATTCCCTTATCGTATCATGCGTGTCGCATGCCACATCATCAATGATAAAAATGGAATTCGCTGGAATATCACTGTTATTCGAAAATATAAAATAGCCCATTTCATCTATCAGAGCTAATAAATTCTCCAAATACTGATATTTCGACTGTTGCAACGACTTGGAATACACGTACACGTTCTCGAAACGGACGCCGTGTGGATTTTGCAACAAGATCACCAACACGTTGGTCTTTCCACAATTTGATGGGCCACAAATGATGCAGCGGATAGTGTTTGGTATCATGCTACCATGTCTGTGTCTTGTTTTCGGGAACATTTGTTGTGATAAGAAAATTTAGTTCTCGTCTTTAGTACTGTCTAGATTTTTCTGAAGTGCTTGTAAGGGCGGGATCCTTACTTTGAATTACTTTGAATTAAGACACGTGTCGGCCACAGGCGTATGCAATATCGTTCTATGTATTATATAGTTCTGTGTAAAAACCTACCGGTTTTTTCCCGCTCAACACTTCAAGTCACACGACAAACGCACGTTCCTTTTTTGTATCCAACTAATCCATAAAATATTACTTATTAAATATTCTATATATACTGTCGTCGTTCACGAAGGCCTCTATAATTCACAAACCCTTAAACAGGTTATGGGCCCAGATTCGTAAACGGGAGAGGATATTTGAAGAGGGAAAGTAATAAGATAAAAGTGAGGTTAGGTCGGCGGGCACGTGTCTTGTGTTAATTTTCTGGACTCTGTGACTCCTCACACCCAATAAACATGGAAGGAAATAGAGTGAAAATTGAGAAGCTATCGGGCCCGGACAACTGGATGCAGTGGAAATTCCAGGTGCGCACAATTTTAGACGCACGTGATGCGTTGAAGATAATTGAAGGCACGTGGGTCAAACCGGAAAAGGACGCAGCACATGCGGCTGATTTGACCCGCTGGAAAAAGGCAAATAAGGTAGCAAAAGAAATTCTGGTGACCACAATGGACAAAAAGCCGATGTTCTTGGTCATAAATTGTGAAACGTCGCGAGAAATTTGGGTAAAGTTGTTAAATGTTTACGAACAAAAGTCCGCGGATTCAGTGTATTTGTTGCAGACACAGTTTCGAGAAATTCGCTACGTGCCAGGGGATGACATTACGACGCACGTCAGCAAATTGGAATCGCTTGCTAGACGCCTGGCAGATCTGAACGAACCAGTTTCGGACTCAATGCTAATAACCACGGTGCTGAACACCCTACCGTCCGAATTCAAGCATTTTCATAGTGCTTGGGACTCGACGTCCGCTGCGGACCGTACCCTAGACAAGTTAGTATCCAGGTTAATGATTGAGGAAACACGACACAAAATGGCTGAGCCGGGTATGGCTGCCGAATCCGCTCTAGTAGTGAAGCGGAAGAAAAACAAGAAAGGCGCAGGACTCAAGGCCAGTACCGAACCCCAAAAGGTCAAAACACGAGTGAAATGCTGGAAGTGTGCAGGCCCACATTATCAAAAGGACTGTCCACAAAGAAATAAAGGAAATGAAGTCGCACCTAAGGCGAAGGATGATGCACAAAGTCACGCAATGGTGAGCAGGCAACTCCTAAGAACAGTAGACACGACAAAATGGGTTATTGACTCTGGATGTACTGAGCATGTATGTTGGCAAATGGAATACTGCTCCACCTTCGAGCAATTGGAGGAGAGAGTTACATTTGGGCTAGGCGATGGACGCGAGGTTGAAGCAAAAGGAATAGGAAACGTCAAAATTATTTCTCACACAAACGGGGTAGAGCATCGGTTGGAGAATGTACTCTATGTCCCGGACATGAAGCTTAACCTGTTTTCAGTGCGTTCAGTAGAAGAAAAAGGTTTTAAACAGATTATCGAGAAAGGAAAATGGTCGTTCATAAAGCACAACGTACTGGTCGTCGAAGGCCACAGGAGAGAAGATAACCTGTACATCCTGGGTGCCGATGTGATCCAGAACAAGGAGCTGTGCCTTGTTGCAAGAAACTCGAAAGAAACCTCTCTACAAGTCTGGCATGAGAGAATGGGACACCAAAGTAAGTCCCATGTCAAACGTCTCCTGAAGTCTAAGGGCATCGCGGTCTCTACATCAGACGACGCTGAAGACTGCGATGGCTGTGCATTTGGAAAATTCCAACGAACAAACTTCCGAGTAATTCCAAAGGCGACGCATGCTGGGGAACTGGTTGTGACAGATGTATGTGGACCAATGGAGGAACCATCATTTAGTGGCCTTAGATATTTTGTGACATTCAAGGACGACTACGCCCAATATCGTAAAGTATACGTAATACGGTGCAAAGATGAAGTTGCTGCCTGCTTTGAAGATTTTCTGAATTTTGCAAAAACTCAGGCGGGACACACAGTGAAAGCAGTCATGTCAGACAATGGGACTGAATATACATGTGGGCGTTTTCAGGAGATCGCTAAAAAGAATGGCATTGAATTAGGGCGATCGGCCATCCATACTCCCCAACAGAACGGACGGGCGGAACGGGAAAACCGCACACTGCTGGAGATGTCGAGGAGCATGCTGCTGACGCATGGGATGTCCATGCGATTCTGGGCTGAGGCGATAATGTGTGCCGCGTACGTATTGAACAGAACCGGAAACAGTCGCAAAGAAGGGCAGACGCCTTTTGAGGTTTGGTATGGTCGGGAGTATCCACTGAAGCACCTTAGAATTTTTGGATGCGAGTGCTTTGTAAGAATTCCTAAGGAAAAGAGAACCAATAAAAAGTTTGGTGCAACAAGTAAACGCGGAGTCTTCCTGGGGTACGAGGAAGTTTCTGGGAACTATCGCGTCTGGATTCCAGAAGATGCACGAATTGAAGTGAGCCGTGATGATGAATTCTGTGAGATTCCGGTTCCAACAACGATGGTGGAACTGAATCAGAAGGAGACGGTGGATGCTCAGAAAATGCAAGAATCCGACACGTTGCATGAACAAGAGGTAAGTCAAGAAAATAAAGACTGTGTTGAACAAACTGTTGAAAAGGAACCGCTCAGCATGGAGGAAGGGTCGGGATATCAGTTGAGGAACCGCCCTTCTATCAGACAGCCGGACCGACTAGCCTACGTGTGTAGAAGATCTGTTGTTGAGCCAAATACTTACGCTGAGGCGACTGAGCTACCGGAAAAGATGGACTGGAAAAAGGCCATGGACGAGGAAATGCAGTCACACGAGAAAAACAAAACCTGGGAGCTGGTGAGACCTGAGATGGGAATACAACCACTGACATCAAGGTGGGTTTACCGTGTCAAAACCAAGTCAAACGGAGAAGTCAACAAATACAAAGCAAGACTGGTTGTTCGAGGTTTCGAACAGAAGGCCGGCGTCGATTATAACGAGACGTTCAGTCCCGTCGTCAGACACGACACGGTTCGTCTGTTGTTCTGGCTGGCTGCGGCAGAGAAATTGGAAATGTGCCAGTTTGACTGCAAGACCGCGTTTTTGAACGGGACACTGGACGAAACTCTCTACATGTTACAACCCAAGGGATACGACGACGGATCTGGGCGTATCTGCAGACTGATTCGGAGCTTATATGGACTCAAGCAGGCACCTAGGTGCTGGAACAGAACTCTGACAAATCATCTAGGCTCCATGGGTTTCAGGAGTTGCACTTCTGATCCGTGCGTCTATATAAGGCGAAAGGAGCAGGGGCTGATTATTCTCGCCATCTATGTTGACGATGGACTAGTTCTGGCACAGCACAGGGAAGATATTGAGGAGTTGCTGCGCAACTTGGAGCAGAAATTTGAAATCACAATCTGTAATAAGGTCGAGCAGTTTTTGGGTTTTCAGGTGGAACGTCTTGAGGAAGGGAAGATCAGGCTCCACCAAGCAGCCTATGTACTGAGGACCCTAGAACAGTTTGGAATGAGCGACTGTCGACCTTCAAAAACCCCCACTGATCGAGCGACTCTAGAACTGCTAGCAAATGAAACGGAGGCAGATAACGAACACCCCGCAGCCTCCACGCTGGGTAGACTGATGTATCTGGTGGTAACCACCAGACCTGATTTGGCGTTCGCTGTGGGAAAAGCATGCCAGTGGCAGTCGAAACCCACAAGCGGACTTTGGAAATTTATTAAACGTATATTTAGATACTTGCAGGGAACTATCACTATGGGACTGGTTTACGATGGTCCACCATCAATGCTCCTGAATGTGTACAGTGACGCTGACTATACTGGGGACAAGCAAACTAGACGGTCGACCACTGGATATGTGTCGACAATGGGCAATGGGGCCATCACCGGGAGCAGCCAGCGTCAGCAGTGCGTGGCTGTTTCGACAACAGAGGCGGAGTACGTAGCTGCCTCCACAGCCGCAAAGGAACTCGTCTGGCTGCAGAACCTGGTCAGGGAATTCATACCTGGTGCCAGGGCTCGCCTACTGGTGGACAACCAAGCGGCGATACGACTGGCCAGTAACCCAGAACACCATAAACGTTCGAAACACATCGAGGTTAGGTATCACCATATCGGCGAGCTAGTGCTGGAGGGGAAAATGTCACTCGAATACGTAGATACTACGAATCAGCTGGCTGATGTTCTCACGAAACCTATGGCACCTGTGAGATTCGCTGAACTGTGTAGAAGAATCGGACTGTACAAACGATATTTAGATAAAGATTCGTCCTAACGCAAGTTTCATAGATTTAAGCTGTTAGGTTTAATAGAGAAACATAGACTTATGTTCGAAAGTTCCTTGGTTTTATTACTATGATATATTTTTTGTCTTGGTGGCTACCCTCTGAGGATATACGTATAAGTAATCACTCACTAAAGGGGCTCAATTTTAGAGGGAGTGTTGTGATAAGAAACTTTAGTTCTCGTCTTTAGTACTGTCTAGATTTTTCTGAAGAGCTTGTAAGGGCGGGATCCTTACTTTGAATTACGCGGTCAGACACGTGTCGGCCACAGGTGTATGCAATATCGTTCTATGTATTATATAGTTCTGTGTAAAAACCTACCGGTTTTTCCCGCTCAACACTTCAAGTCACACAACAAACGCAAGTTCCTTTTTTGTATCCAACTAATCCATAAAATATTACTTATTAAATATTCTATATATACTGTCGTCGTTCACGAAGGCCTCTATAATTCACAAACCCGTAAACAACATCATTTGCGATTTATCATCAAAATTTGTTACGCGTATCGTTACAGGTTGTCGCGCGAATCGCATCCTCTCCGCGCACTGCGAAAAATGATTTTGATACATCGAAGCGGCGACGCGGCCTATTTATAGGACCGCCCCGAAGCAAAACAGCTCAGTATTCAAAATGCTTCTGATCCTGTCAGATAATTGTGATATTCGAGACTTATCCTCTGAACAGTTGAAATATATACCAAAGATTATTCTACTGCGAAAGTTCGAGAGATACATTGATCAGTTGTGGGACAGACTCCCCGAGCATATAAAGCCGATTCTGAGGTTCAGCAGTATCGTCGGTGTCTGGAACATTATAATCGCCCTTGGCAGCAAACGCATATCGACGGTCCGGCACCATTGATTAAAAACTGTAGCGAATGTCGCCAACGGGAGTAAAGAAAGGTTGTGGTTTGTTAAATCGGGCGATAAAGGCGCTACCTATCGAATTGCATATACCGGGATACCAGTTTTGCGGCCCAGGAATTTATCTGGCAAAACGATTGGCTAGAGGTGATCAAGGCATCAATCCGTTGGACGCAGCGTGTCGCGAACACGATATTGCGTATTCGCGTAGCAACGACCTCGGCGAAACGCACGCGGCAGATAAAGTTCTCGCTGACAAAGCGCGAAAACGCATCGTTGCGCGAGATTCGACTCTGGGTGAAAGAGGTGCCGCTACAGCTGTTTGGGCAGCTATGAAGGCCAAGACAAAAATTGGAATGGTGATGAAAACAAAATTCCACAAAAGGACTCCAAGGAGAGCACCAAAAAAACGGATTCTTCCGGTAGAAAAACGGGGTGGTATATTACCACTTCTCCCGCTGCTAGGTTTTCTCGGATCATTAGCTGGTGAAGCGGCGGGGATCGCCAAGTCGGTGAACGATAATAAAGCGGCGCAACATCGGCTGCAGGAAATGCAACGCCATAATCGCTCCATGGAAGGTCGTGGACATTATCTCACACCATACAAGCGCGGACAGAGAATATCGAAACGAAAAAGAAAAACGCCGAAAAGAAAATATAAATGCCCGCGGGCGTAACTACCGATCCGCAATTGGAGGAATTGGCAAAACGTATGCGTATTCCATTGTTTAGAAGTGTTTTTATGCGCAACGCACTTCCAACCGGAGGAGTACGTCGGAACGAGAGCGGTATCGTAAATTTGGACAATGTCGAGGGGCCGAGGAAATATTCGGTGGCGTATGCGAAGAGGGGGTGTCGAGCTATATATTTCGACAACATTGGGAATCTTCGACCGCATAAAGAATTGGTACAATATTTGGATAAAGATGTTGTGACAATTGAATACAATCGAACGTCTTATCAGAAGTACAATGACAGCAATTGTGGACAACTATGTCTACGCTTTCTACAAACGATCGGCAGCAAATTTAAGGATTAACTTCCCACCACTCTGATTCAGTACTAGTCGAGCAGTTCGAGCGGGATATGTCGCTAACATTCACTCTAACCGACGAGAGTATCTCTATCGCGGTGAGCTACTTACCACCCATAGATTTGAGCGATAATGATTACGAGCTTGGTCTAACAACCTTTGAAGCTTATCATACAATTCAGAACATCGATTCGAGCAACGATAAATTCTACTTCGCCGTAAACTATGATATTAGCAACAGTGTCGACACCACTCATGAATACATTACGTTTCCCCACGGCTCCTACGAACTAGACGTCATTGCCAAGTATTTGAAGCAGCGATTATTCGAACGGTATCCTCAAAATCTCGGCGGTACCGATGACAACAACGATTGCAATGACAACGATATGTATCCAATTGTGTTGCGCCCCAACAACAACACTATGAATAGCGAGCTGTACTGCTCGTTCGCCGTAGACTTTACAAAGCTCAATAACATTGGATCGCTACTGGGATTCTCGACGAATCGGGTATTAGAACCAGGACGGTGGCACGAATCGGACGATCCAATTAATATCATGAACCTGAACATTATTCGTAAAGAATGTAGCGTGACCGCTGGCGCGTACCACAATGGGAAGCGCGTACATACGATACATGAATTTTTCCCGAGAGTCCCACCAGGATATAAGATATCGGAAACGCCTGCGCAGATCATTTACCTTTCAATCACCGCACGGGTCATTACGGATCAAACGATACGCGTTGTGGATCAAGACGGACGGTTGCCCAATTTTCGAGGTGAACAGATTACCATCAGATTGCACGTACAACGACGACGATAATACGCGTGGTGTGAACGAAAGAGATGCTTGTATTCAACGACTCCAGAAACCGGTTTCTTCCAAGTGAAATTGTTTACAACAACAACAACTGCAATAGCTCTGATAACGCTAAAAAGAAGAGGCTTAGTGCTGCGAACATTGCATTTTTTAAATCACTGGGATTCATTGTGCGCATTTAAGTTGAAAAATGGATGACATTCTAAGCATTGGAGGGAAGCCGACGTTTGATGATCGCATCGTCAAGCTCGAGACTCACACTGTTTGAGATTCAACTAGTTCACGTCTCTACCACGCTTTGCTCACGGCAGCACCTCCTGGGCTGCGGAACGCACGCATGATCCACAATCGATCAGCCAATCAATACTCACCGTCATTCGAACCACCAATCAACTCTCACCACGTCGATCCTCTCTCGAGCATGTTCGAGAAGACGCGTAACGGAAATCATCCATCTTTGATTCATTCTTGTTCACATAGCGTGCCAGTAAACATGTTTAGCGTGCGACTTAGTTATTACAAGCAACTAGTGAATTTCATATCTCAACTCTTTCAGTGCTCACCTCATTGTATTCAGTGTACCACAATGGCTCACGCTCACTCAACGAGTGTTTTAATAAATTGACGTGCTCATTGCAAGTTCTGTGTTCATCGCCTTTCTTACCGTCGACCATAACCTCAACAGATTCCAGCGCGCTCAATCCACCATTTCTCAAATATTTGGTCCTTCGAGCCGGATCGACGGTGAAAAGTGAAGTGCAGTGCAGTGCGTTAGTGCTCAAGCTCATCCTCACACCAGCTCAATAATGACTGGCGACGAGTCGACCAAGTTGCAAGTGGCAGCAAAGACTGTGGCGCCCCCATCAACCTCGCTCACTCTCCCCACTGTGAATCCAGGCTCATCGGTTGACAGGAAGGAGAAGAACCGTTCGAGATCGACATCTCCATCCACCCTACCAACGCAGCTCATTCTCAAAACAAAAACTCAGGTGGGTCGTGTCAAAGCGCTCAAGGCGCTTCGTTCTCAGCTGCCTACTCATGCTCACTCGACTTCTAGCGACGAGTTGAAACTCATCACAGAGCAAGTCGAAGAGATACATCAGAAGTTCTACAACGAACATGAGTATTTTGAATCAGCGTGGCCTGCGAGATGCCTCGAGCATGAGTATTTCGAGACTGAGGTGGCAGCTCAAGAGACACAGCTGGTGTGGGACATCAAGATCCAGCTAAACCGTCTCAACGAGGATGTGCAGGCAATCGCTCACTCCAGGCCCACAGTCTCAAGCTCATCAACCACTCGTGCTGGAAAGCTGCCTGAAATAGCGCTCCCAACCTTTTCAGGCATCTATACAGATTGGCCAGGGTATAGCGAATTATTCACATCATTGATTACCAATGATAAACAGCTAGCAGAAATAGATGGCTGCACTCTCTACGAGCAAGCCTCCGAGGAAGAGCCCTCAAGGCAGATCAACGCTTACCCGCTCACCGGCTCATCGTTTCAAGCATGTTGGGAGTATCTCACCAACAAATACAGCAATAGGAGGGTACTCATCGAGGAACAGCTGGACAAACTGCTCAACTTGTCTCCGATTTCATCTCGCAGCGCCAAGACAGTCAATGAACTAGTGTCTTCAATCAATGAAGTGGACTAGTCCATCATCGCCTTGGGAGCTGCAGATGACATTTACAATTGTTTGCTTGTCCATCAAATGACCAACTGCCTCGACAAGAACACTCGAGAAGCGTGGGAGACATCGGTGGGCTCCACCACCGAGTACTCTCGATACCAGCAGCTGGTGTCATTCATTCAAGGAAAGGCGACTGCACTGGAACGGCTGGAAGCCGCTGAGCAGCTCAAGGCATTAAAACAAGCCAGCTCATCGTCATCCAGCCGTGCTTCTCCACGCAAAACCGCTGCTCATCCAGCAACTCAGGCTCAACTACAAGCTCAAATCAAGCCCTCATCAACCAGCTATCCTTGCGATTGTTGCAAGGAGGACCACTATAACGTTAGATGTCCCACGGTTCAGGGAGCTGAGCATCAAAGCAAGGCGCAAGTTGATCACGACTAAACCACTTTGTCGCAATTGCTGTGGCCGGCACAAGACGGAAGTGTGCAAGTCGGCTCTCAGATGTAAGGCGTGCGGGGCTCAGCATCACACCATGCTGCATCTGCCAGCAGACAAGAACCAAGCTCAACGATCAGACGCGCTCAGCTCAGCTCCAAACACTACTCCTCAACCATCGGCTCAAGAACATTGAAGTATCGGTGCAGTCGTCTCATCAGACTCATGCTCACCAGACTCAACTCATCGTTCCTGCTCAACATGTCTATCCTCACCTCCTCACTCTGCAGCCATTCCAACTACACGCTCATCAGTCACGCTGTTAGCAACTGCTAACGCCCAGCTCATCTCACCGGTGACTTCCCTACCAGTGAGGTTGCTCATCGACTCAGGCTCCGAGCTCACCTTCATCAAGGAGAAGCTCATCACTCAACTCAGTCTTCAGCGCATCCAGTCAAACATTTCAATCTTCGGCATTTGAGACAACAAAGCTACTCAAACTCCAGGAGTTGTATTAATTACGCTCCGCTCAAACCACAGCCCTTCAACTGTACTCATCCAAGCTCACATACTCAGGGCATTGACGTCAAATTTGCCATATGTGGAAGTACCTCAGCAAGAATGGCCACATCTCAACGGCCTTCCATTGGCTGATCCAGACTTCCTAACGTCAAGATCCATCGACATTGTCATCGGCGCAGACACTTATGGGCAAATCATCAAGCCCAATCTCAAGAAGGGCGACCATTCAATGCCAATTGCTCAGCTATTAATCTTTGGGTGGCTCGTTCTTGGACCGATCACAGTTGATTCCATTCAACTAAGATCCTTGCATCACTCTGCCATAGTGCAGCACAAGGACAACGCTCTTCAAGATCTGCTAACCAAGTTTTGGATCCAAGAAGAACTCCCAATGGACGCACCTACTCAACTCACGCCTGAAGAACAAGAATGTGAGGATCACTTTCGAGCGACACACACTCGTGACTCTACAGGGCGATACATCGTACGCATCCCTCTCAAATCTTCTCCGAAGCAACTCGGCAATTCCTATCAGACTGCACATGCTTGCTTGAAGCGCACGCTCAATAAGCTCAACAGGAACATCGAGTATCATGACCTTTATCAAGGGTTCATGAAGGAATACGTGGAGCTTCAACACATGGTAAGAACACCATCCATCTCACCTAACACTCATTCTATTTTCTATCTCCCACACCATGGAGTGCTCAAGCTAGACAGCAAAACAACGAAGTTGAGGGTCGTCTTCAATGGATCAAGCCCGACTACATCTGGGCACTCAATTCACGACCTCATGCATACTGGCGCAAATCTTCTTCTCAACATCACGGATGTACTGGTGTGGATTAGTCAGCATAAGTTCGTCTTTGCCACGATGTCACAAAAATGTATCGTCAAGTCAAGGTGCATGAAGACGACCAAGACCTCCAGAGAGTGCTGTGGATTGATGATGACTCAAAGGAGGTGCCCTACAAGCTCACTACAGTCACATATGGTATCAAGGCTGCTCCATTTCTGGCTGTCAGAGCGCTGTTGCAATTAGTGGAAGACGAAGGCCATCGCTTCTCACTGGCAGTGCCATCCGTCACTCATGCCAGATACGTCGATGACATTTTTGGCGGCGCCGACACAGGTGAGACACTCACCACAATAGCTCAACAATTAAACGACCTGTGCAACGCGGGAGGTTTTCCACTTGGCAAATGGCATGCGACATACCCTCCGTTGCTTGAATCACTTTCTCAAACCACGCGAGCCCATGGCTCAATTATATCACTAGACGACTGCAATACCAAAATTCTCGGATTACAATGGAATGTTCTCAATGACAATTTTTCATTCTCATCAAAATCAAGTTTGAATTCAAGGCTCACCAAACACCTCATTCTCTCAGAAGTAGCACAAATATTTGATCCACTCGGCTTTCTATCACCAGTCATCATTCGAGCAAAAACACTTTTGCAAGAGTTGTGGCTACACAAACTCAGTTGGGATGATCCACTGCCACCCCAAGTCACATCCGACTGGCTCATCATCAGAGATGATCTTACAAGCCTGGCCAGGCTCTCAATTCCAAGGTGGTTCCACACCTTCAGTGACTCAACAGTGGAATTACACGGATTCTCTGATGCCTCTCAACTCGCCATGGCAGCGGTAGTTTACCTCACCGTAACATCACCGTCCACAAATCACAAAGTGTCGACACTCGTGTGCTCCAAGAACAAGGTAGCACCCCTCAAGAAGCTCACAATCCCAAGGCTCGAGCTTACTGCAGCATTGATGCTTGCCAAGCTCACGAAGTATGTTCAAGCAACTCTTCAGCTCAACATTGCTACAACTCACCTGTGGACGGATTCTCAAGTGACATTAATATGGATCAAATCTCACGCATCACGCTGAAAAGATTACGTAAGGAATCGTGTCTCTTAGATTCAAGAGCTCACCCAAAACGCACACTGGAGACATGTTCCAGGGAAGTCAAATCCAGCGGATTGCGCATCTCGAGGCTTAACAACAGCTCAGCTTGAACATCACGAGTTGTGGTGGACGGGACCATCATGGCTCACTCAACTCAGTGACTCATGGCCTACACAACCAACCGTGAAGGACGACTCAAGTGCACTTGAGGCTCGCCCAGGAATTTCAAATCTACTCAATATTCAACAAATCAAATATCACTGGGATCTCATATAGATACTCTTCTCTCAACACGCTCTTTCGCATCACTTCAGTTTGTTTCAGATTCCTAACTAGACTGAAGAAGTTGCCATTATCACTGCCGATCATCTCACCATTGTCAGAGGACTTGGAATGGGCCAGGATCTTCTGGATCAAGGCAACACAATCAATCTACTTCTTAACCGAACTCAAGGCCCTCAGCTCAGGTTCATCGATGCCAGTGTCTCATGTCTTCAATAGGCTCACAGCATTCATCGATGAACAAGGAATCATTCGAGTTGGAGGCCGACTCAACAATGCTCACATGGTTTATGAAAGTAAGCATCCAGCAATCTTACCTCGCCACTCAAGATTGTCTGGTCTGATCATAGACCATGCTCATCGACAAACTCTCCATGGAGGGACCCAGCTCACCCTCGCTCACATCAGACACAGCTATTGGATCATCGGAGGGCGAGCGCCAGTAAAATCTCACATCCTGCGGTGTGTTGTGTGCACTCGACAAAGGGGGATCCGTGCCCATCAACAGATGGGCCAACTACCTCTTTCGAGAGTTGCACACTCACGACCATTCACTCACTCTGGCATCGACTACGCTGGTCCCATCATTCTCAAAACGTGAAAAGGTAGAGGTGCAAAGACACAGAAAGGCTGGATCTGTGTGTTCGTCTGTCTCACAACCTCAGCTGTTCATCTGGACGTCGTTACAGACTACTCGACAAACGGTTTTATCGCCACATACAGAAGATTCACCGCAAGAAGAGGAATCCCACACACTCTCTACTCCGATTGTGGAACCAACTTCATCGGAGCAGACACCGCTCTCAAGAGGATGTTCATTCAGGGCTCACAAGACCATCACCACCTCAGTCAGCTGTTTGTCAATGACAACACTGGCTGGTGCTTCAACCCACCATCAGCACCTCACATGGGAGGCAAATGGGAAGTCGTTGTGAAATCAATCAAACACCATCTTCGGCGAACCGTCAGTGAAACGGTACTCACCTATGAAGAATTCAGCGCTATTCTTACTCAAATAGAAGCCATGCTCAATTCACGACCTCTCGAGCCTCTCAGTGATGACCCTGAAGACATCTCAACACTCACCCCGGCTCATTTCCTCATCGGAGAGCCTCTTTCGACTTTGCCAGAACCCTCTGTCGAACACTCAACGATCTCACCGTCAGCCAGATGGCGACTCATCCAACAAAGGACTCAACGCTTCTGGACCCAATGGTCATCACACTATTTGCAGCGTCAGCTGTCGATCTCGAAGTGGCATCACCCATCTAACAAAATCAAGGTCGGCTCCCTGGTGCTCATCACGGATGAGCGATTCCCACCGAGCAAGTGGCCACTCCTCCTCATTGGGGGACCCCTCAATAACCTCATTGTATACAGTGTACCACAATCGTTTATCTCAACCGCTCATTTCACCGCTCAATTACATTCTCGTGTTTTTGCATGATCGATTGTGGATCGTGGGCACGTGGAGGCTTGTGCCCGTGTTTCACCTCACCGGACATACTTCATCGAATTGTTCAGTGACTGCTCAAAATTCATTGCTCAAGGCTCACGCTCACTCAACGAGTGTTGTAATAAATTGACGTGCTCATTGCAAGTTCTGTGTTTATCGCCGTTCTTACCGTCGACCATAACCTCAACCGATTCCAGCGCGCTCAATCCACCATTTCTCAAATACACACATACAACCCATACGTCAACACGATGTTATACAGCGATGAGATAAGAATATCTATACAGCAGCTGGATTTATACACATTACCGTGTGAAAGTTTCCTCTATGTGGAGGGGATATTGAAGAGAAATAGGCGAAACGATACATTAACGGTGTTGTTGGGAAATAATTGCGTGGCGTTTTTATTTGATGAGATTCGATACGAGTTGAATGGCGTTGAGATTGATCGCAACAGAAGCGTTGGAATAACTAGCACGCTTAAAAAATTTGTATCGCTGACATCTGGCGAAGACAAAAATATGGAGAATGCCGGATGGGGAGTAGTATAGTGTCATGTCCCGGGTGGAGGTCTTTCGGGCAATGACAATGTGGGGTTAATGGAAGTCAGGCGCGAATGCGAGATTCGTAGCACTGAGGGTAAGTGGGAGTCAGGCGCGAATGCGAGATTCGTAGCACCGATCGTTGGAGGAATGCAGGCGCGAATGCGAGATTCGTAGCACTGATCGACCAGGGAAGATTTAAAAGGTAATCGCCCACCTGGGTGACACCCGTTAGAGCACTGGTGGTTTTCGTTCTGGCTTGGTAATTGAATTTACCGCTGCATTAATATAAAAAAAGCCACACGTAATATTTCCGCGAAATATGTCTAGCCATATGGTCGTACACGGCCTATGCGAAATTATGTCTTGTAAACACTGTAAGAACTCTCACGTTCGCGAACCGAGATCAGCTGTTGCAGTAGGCTGTTTTGTTTTAGAGTCTTCGTAACCGAAGGGAAGACACAATAATTTGAAGCGTGATTTAAAGTAAAACTGTTTATTCAATTTGTCGCACGAAAATATGCCATGCACTGTTAATGCGATAGCGGTTAGGTTTTATAATAATGCGTTGGACGTTACGCATTAGCACATAAACATTTATATAAATGGTAATTAATAGCAATATATGTGTATGAACATGAAATATATGTGTATAAGCCAAAGATAATAGTATGAAAAGTAATTGGAATTTGCTACGCTAACAATATAAGTCAATGAGCGTTAGCGAAATGATAATACGAATCAATAAGCGTTAGCTAAGATAAAAATATGAATCCTTTAGCGAAATAATAATATGATTCAATTAGCGTTAACAATATAAAATGATATAAAGCAATGATCATTAGCAAAGATAATAATATGAAAAGCAATAAGCGTTAACAATACAAAAGATATATATATGGAGATGATATGCCGTATAACAATAATTAGTCATAATTGCTTACGGTAGTTGCCGTAGATAGATTATTCGTCGTTCACTGAATTTAATTTAAAGATGTATATATGTTTGAACTTCGCGGGAGTATTTCCGTAGAAGAGTTATCCGGTCTCTTGGGCCCTTTTTTTGAGAACGAGGGACTTGTTTAAATTTAAATATGAAGGAGGAGATCATGCCTCGTAGGGCGAAGAGGGGAAGGGAATTTCGTAGTTGACCATCCCGAGATGGGGACGGCTAAGGTACATCGTCTAGATGGCCCGATGGTTCCGGAAAAGGGGTAAGAGTTGAAGTTTGGGATATTTCGATGGAGTTATGGAGTGATTTATGAGGGAGACTTGAAATAATACCGCGCGAAAAATAGTGAGACGTCACAATAGCAAGGCGGGTTCTAACCCTGGTCGTCTGAGGGGAGCGCGAGGGCGGGGGGAAGTGTGGGCTCGCGGGGGGACTGCGGTGGAGGGAAACCTGGACGCGGGGAGAGCGGGGAGTGGAAGACCGGCTGCGCGCGCACGAACCGCGGAGTGGGGGAAGCCGTAATCATGGAAGGGATCAGTCCGGGCCGAGCTGCCGCGGAGACCTGGCCCACCGCCGAAAATTTCCACAGAGGGAGAGAATGTCCCTCTGTGGAAATTTTTTATCTATACCAATATGCAGCATTAGCAGAATTTTTTCCCCCAAACGCAGAGAAATAGTAAGTTTTTAATCAGTGATCTACCGAACCATTATGTAGAAAGCAGACATATTTTTTCAAACAAATATGCAGCAAGCATTCTAAAGGTAGCAAGTTTTAAAGCTAACAATATTTTGAACGTCGCAGCGCATCGCGCGATTTCGCGTAATTTGATTCCTCTGAGAAAGCCGCGCGAGATGGTGTCATTTGGTGGCGCGAAAAATGCATGAACGAAATATAATACTTTTTATGAAACATCGAATCTTAAAATTTAGGTGGTGAGGAGAGAAGGAGGAAGATGGGTAAATAAAATGGAGAAAGAATATACGTTTAAGAAATATATATTGTTACAAACGAAAATAAAAGAAAAAATAATAATAATATATACAATAAATAATCCTATAATAATAATATATATAAAATAATAATATGTATATATGAATAAGAATAAGAGAAAGAGAAAGGAGGAGGAGGGGAGGAGGAGAAAGAAAAAAGAAAAATGGAATGAATATAAAAAAAACTATATAAAAATAAAAATATAAAAATACAATATAAAGGAAAAAATGAACTAATAAGAAAAGTCGTCGGTGGGCGATGGCGATGGGGGCGGCGATGGTGACGGCGGCGACTGCGGAGGCGATGACGGTGATGGGGACCGCGGTCGTCGCAGGCCCCCAGGTATCTCATATGGCCGTTGCCGCGACTGCGCGGTCATCACTGGGCCAATAACCAGCCCCGACTGTCGCACCCGCCGGTCCTCCGCCAGGTCCAAGGGTGAAGGATGCGGCGCTGGCTGTGGCACATCCTCCGCCAGGTCCAAGGGCGGAGGTTGCGGCGGCGGCGGCGGCGGCTGCAACGCCCAATCGGGCTCTCCCCAATCTGGGGACCAGGGGGGCGACGGTGGTGGCGAGTTCTAGAAAATACAACACCACAATATAATGTTGACACGACCGCCTGATTTAATCTCACTCGATTTCAAAGGTTAAACGCGATAAATGTGAAAATATTGCAAAGTACATACCTCAGGGTTGTCCCGACAACGCTCCTGGTCTCACTCGGGAGCTATCCTTTCCAAACCCATTGTTGCACACAGACTTTTTCACGCAAAGGTTGTACAAATCTAACTGTCGCTGCCACGATTGATGAGCGACTGGTATCGCTGCATCTCCAAGCTCCCACATGTGGGCCCATGCCTAAAGTTGCATAGCTTTGCAAAGTAGGATGTCTTTGTTCTTCACCTTCTTCTTCACTGGCTGCCCTCTCCTTTTATGTGCTCCACCTGCATTTTCGCTGACCATCCTCACCTTCTATGCCTCTTCTTCGAATTATTCACTGGCCATCCTCTCCTTTTTCTTCGCATGTATCATTTGGCTGAAGCATTTCTCCATTCTTCTTTGGACACATCATTCGACTACACCATACAACTTTGAATGTATATCAAACATCTATTGAACTACTTTGAACGTGTATTGAACGTGTATGATACCACTCTGAACGTGTATCGAACGTGTATCATACCACTTTGATCCTGTATTGAACGTGTATCAAACGTCTATTGAACCACTATGATCATGTATAGTACCACTCTGAACATGTATGGTACCACTCTGAATGTGTAATGAACCACTTCTACATAATTATAAGTATCGTCTTAATCTAGCGTACATCACATATAGGAGGTTAGGTTGGGGGAGGGTGAAGAAAAAACATTTATGCATTAAAAAATTGATTATATTTTATTTATGCAATTCTCTCTGGTGTTTAGACCACCATTTGAATATTTTAAATACATTTTGCAAAGCAGACTGCTTTGCGTGTCTGCCAAATCGCAGAGTATTAACTGCATTTAGCTTATTTAGAGATTTGATATCCTCGTAGTCAATGTCCAGTGTCTCAATGATCACGTCAGCTCTGGTATTTTCATCGAGGAAATCCGCAAGCCAGTCGCGTTTCTGCAGCCCTTTAACGCTAGAACAACCAACGATTGACGTAAAACCTACTTTTACCGGAGGGGTCAAAATGACTTGTTTTTTTAACTTAAAAAGTCATTTAAGAACAGACATAGCATTTTATTGTGTTTTTCTATATTTTCCTATTTAATGAACGAAAATTGAATATAAACTGTATAATAATAGTAATAATAATCAGCCTGCTGCATCCACCCCCGACTCGTTTGCGAAGCCGACAGTTTCGTTGGATGCGTGAGTCAGATACAGGGGATTCATGCTTTTTTTCGGGAAGAGATAAAAAGGCGGCATCGAATTGCCTGACGCACTAACAGCAAAAGCCAACGTTATCATGCTGCTGCGTTCGGCAGATGTAATTTGGCCGGCACGCTTCACGCCTTTCAGGGAAACAATTTTGCCCATCCGAGTTGGCACTGTCGAAAACCCAGTTTCGTCCATATTTCAGATGGAACTGGCAGTGAATGGCTGTACGGCGAGAACGGAGTCCAAATTTCGGAAAAAGTGGTTCACATTTTCGCGGCAAAAGGCTTTGGAACGGTTGAGACTGGTTTTTTCGAGCATGCGCAGAGATAACTTTTTGTGCCGCAGCATGAAACCGTAATACCACTGTATGCCGGCCATTTTATATTCATTCCAGCTTCGTGGATATTCGGCATCAATTTTTAGAGCAAACTGATATGCCAGTTGCTTTAATTCAGTGATGCTGAAGCCATAATAGTGTTGGGCGCACTTCACCACGTATTCGATTAGCGCCTTCTCTTGTTCTTCATTAAAAACCTACAGAAAGATCGATAAAATGAATTATAGAAGTCATTAAAATATATCATCATTAACAAACCAATAATGGTGTGGCGTATGATGCAATTTGGTGAACCACTTCTAACAATTCATCATCTGTGACAGCCGTAATATCAGGAACTGCAGCATCGAATTTCTGCACATATCGGCCCAAGCTTCGCATATCGATGTTGTATGCCTTTGCAGTGCTCTTCCTTGATTTATTGTTGACTTTGATTGCTTTAATTGCGTCGAGCAACGCTTCAAAATCATTAATGCCGCGTTCAGATTTTCTTGACCTGTGTGCTGCCATACTAAAAATGTATAAAAAATGTAAAAAATAAACGAAAATATGAAAATATAAACATCACATAATCATGAAAAATGACATTTGAGTGTAAACAAGCGGGAAAGAGAGAGGTGGCAACCTGCAAGCCAAAAAAAGTAGAAATTGCATTCCGACGCATTTTTGGAAAATATGAGAAAAAATTGTCAATTCATGATACGTTTGGAAATCTGTTTGGCATATGTAAATTAGATAAAAAAAAAACAACACAGTACGTTAATAGTTACCTTGAATTGTCGATGAAAATGTTCAATTTAAGAGCACAGGGAAAACACACAATTTCAATAATTCAATTTCTTGACAAACACTATATCACACTTCGCTCAGCAAACACAGTGTTATTGCGTCTGTCCGCTCCAGAGGTTAATAAATAGTGACAACTACTCTTTTAACGTCGATGTGAGTCAGAGTTGAGGTAACACTGCTAGAAAGTCGAAATACAGCAGGGGTGGCAACCTGCAAGCAGTGGCAACCTGCAAGCCTCTTCCCTACATGAAGATATTTCTTCTGCTTCTACTGAGGATCGTCCGGTTAGATGTTTGTAGTCACCTGCAAGTTCTTCAGCTAACTGAAATAAGAAGTCTTTTCTTGAAATATTTTCTCCTGTTGTTTCTGTGTATAATATCCAGGCATTTATTCCGGCAAGATCTAAGATATTATAAAATACTTGTAATGGCCATCTTCGGGATCCAGCTTTCAGTATATTTTCGGGCCATTTGATCTGTCATATCTACGGCAAATTTGGTGTTGTTATAAAATACCACAGTTTCAGGCAAACGTTTACTATCTTTTTCAATTTTTACAGACTTATGTTTCGAACTCAGTAACAATACTTTTTTATTTGGTTTACTCTTGTATATAGTAAGAGTACAATTTTCTGTTTTGTAAACAATTGTCGAGAAGCGAGGCATGTTATCTTTTTTTGATTTTGCAAGTTTAGGTAATTCTCTTATTTTGTCTAATGGTGCCAACTAAGGAAGTTCTTTTAGTTATCAGTTTTCTTGCTAATGACAAACTTGTAAAGAAATTATCTGTTGTCACTGTTCTCCCGCAACCAATATATGGTTCCATAAGTTTTAGGACGACAAATTCACCCAAAGGTACTGATAATCTCACTGCGTCTTTTCCTAAGTAGGGAAATGCATTTACAACATATTTACTTTTTACATCCGACGTCAACCAGAATTTTATACCAAACTTATTCGGCTTGTTTGGCATATACTGCGTAAATCTACATCTGGCTTTAGTCGGGAATAATTGTTCATCAACTGTTCATCAACAGGCACCCCCTGGTTTATAACACATTTGGCTATTTTCAATGAATTTATTCCACACTTCTGAAACTAATGCAAATTTATCTGTTTGCAATCGTTGGCTTCTTTCATTTTTCTTATCAAAACGAATTATCAGAACAATTTCGGCGAATTTATTCCTGCTCATTGTTTTCGAGAAAAATTCAGGTCCCCATTTTTTGGACCATAAATATGAAAGTTTTAGGGTCTTTGCTTCGTATGCCCCACGGGCATATAAAATTGCTATAAATGCGTCCTACTCTGCTAACTACAGAGTCCAGTCGTTATCCAGAATTTGACGGGCTTCTGCTTCGGTGCAAATATTTATATGTCTCATAACACTGTTGCAGAGTATCAAAGAAAATGCTGTTCTTACACCACCTTGCATGATATGTCGTTTCGCATATGCCATTGTCCTGACACTTCTTTGAAAATGTTGTGTAATGGTAATCTTCCCGGCGTTGAGCCTTCTTGCTGTTTTTTCCACATAGTGCCGTCAATAGATATTTCAGTATCTTGCTCTGTTACAGACATTTCAACATCCTGATCACTTTCATTTTCGGAATTAGAGAAAACTTGGAATCTTCTTTTTTTTCTATCCAAACGTAGAAATCTTTCATCTTCACTGTCATTATCGGATGACTCGCTTGTGCTTCCGTTGTATGATGGTAGATATTCATTTCCAATGACTACTAGATCACTTTCATCATAGTCGGTATCAGAACAATTTGGATCCAAATTATTTATTTCTGCCAGTAATTTACTGCTTCGTGAAAATTTTCTCATAGATTCTAAGTAATTTTATGGGTTAAAATATTTTTGCAGATCACGATAAAAAATAGAATTCCGATTTTATAAAAGTAATATGCCACAAAATAACGTTTCCTCTGTAATCGTTTCTTTCTGACCAAATGCGAAATACTTTCTGCGACGCAAGGGCATCGAAAACAGACGCACATCGTTATATACAAGCGTCACATGTTTTTATAAACAAGCGAAGATATTGTTACGGCCACGTAACAATATGAAGAAAGTAAAAGAACATTGAAAAAATTGAGCAAACATAATACATGTATCTTATGGCACTTTTTGTACAACGTGTATATATATATATATATATATATATATATATTATTTTCGTAATACGAAACACATCTGAAACTAAAAATTTAGCTGCGTTCCGCGAGGGGTCAAAATGACCCATTTCGGTATACATAGGTATACTACATATAAATTTTAAAGAAAAAACAAACGAGGATCAAAACTATTTTACAGAATTAATTATTTGCATATTTTAGAAAAAGTCATACAAAATTTTAGAAAACGAAATGTACTGGAAATGAGTACTGATTATAAGAAATGCCAAACAAGTAATTTTGACATGGTATATGCGATGCGATTGATATGGGATGCGTCATCTTCATCAATCGCATCAGCTACAGCTTTCGTAATTAGCTGTTTAGCCATACTGTATGGAACGTCTCCATCGTCCCACCGTAGTCCATGATGTTTTGCCTGAGATTTCGTAAGAAGATATTATGGCATCGAACTCCCAAAAATATAGTGCGAGAGAATTGTTCCCTTTCGTAGGACAGCCACCTCCTTGACGACAAATCTTTCATCAACGATGAACCCTTGCAGGTCAACAAATGTTGGTACAGTCATTATCGGTACAATTTAGAGGTCCGCTCGCTTCCAAGACAGACGGGAGATTGCAGTTTTTCTCATAAAGCATCTCAATTTTCACGATGAAATTTTTTACGAATTTGGCACAGGAGAGGGCGGAAAAGTAGCGTGGCAATTTAATTGATATTGTGCACCACGTTTGTCAGCGGATTGTATTCAACCACCCGATCGTGCAGAATCAAACAGCAGGCTGTAGTATTTGCCGGTACATTCTCTTTAAACACGAATTCTATGCGCACGTCCACGGTGCCATTCTTGATCGACGCACTTCGTCGCGAGCAATCAATCACCACGAGGGGACCAAATTGTAAAAATTCGGCCACGGTGAATAATGCCTCGTTGCAACTATGCCCATAATAAGATTTACGGAATTGCGTATACATGTGAAACAAGATGGCATGCCTATTCTTGTCAAAGTCCAAGTTCAGTCATCATATGGGTAAAATTCCGAGTTGAGAAAAAGTTTTACATTGGTCAATTTGGAGTTGTTGAACTTAGTAGCATCTTCACTCATCTCATTCTTTCGATCAGTCTGTAGAGCAAGGATAATGCATCGCGACTTCTCCAACTGTGCAGATGCCGTCACGGCCCACGAATGCTTGGTTGTGCTCTGTAAGAGTGGATACTCGTACAGATCCCACGATTGAAAGCAAATGCTCAGGTTTTGTCCACTTTCCAAAACATGTAGCAACGATAGCTTATTAACATCTTTCAGTGTCACATGAGGCATTCGCCATTGCACTTTAAGTAATTCAATTTTTGGTTCCAACATTGGGGATCCAATTAAAAAATTGTTATCGTTGCGCGATCGTATTAAAATCAATTCGTGACGCGCATTAATAATCATGCGTTTGTAGTTTTCGCAAAATCCCAGCAAATATTTGAGTGGGATGCAAAAATTGAAACGATTTTTCACTATTAGCCCATCGCGTCGTTTCAAGCCCCATCCAGCGTTCTCCATATTTTTGTCTTCGCCAGATGTTAGCGATACATAGTTTATAAGCGTGCTAGTTATTCCAACGTTTCTGTTGCGATCAATCTCCACACCATTCAGCTCATATCGAATCTCACCAAATAAGAACGCCACGCAATTATTTCTCAACGTTACCGTTAATGCATCGTTTGGCTTATTTATCTTCAATATCCCCTCCACGTAGAGTAAACTTTCACACGGCAATGTGTATAAATCCTGCTGCTGTATGGGTATTCTTATTTCATCGCTGTATCCAAACGTCGTGTTGACGTATGGGTTGTATGTGTGAGTCTCCAGCTAGACGATGCGATCATCAAACATCGGCTTCCCTCCAATGCTTAGAAAATCAGCCATTTTTTCAACTCAAATGCACACAATCAATCCCAGTGATTTAAAAAATGCAATGTGCGCAGCACTGAGCCTCTTCTTTTTAATGTAATCAGAGCTGCTGCAGTTGTTGCAGTTGTTGTTGTTGTTGCTGTTGTTGTTGTAAACAATTTCGCTTTGAAAAAAGTCTGGAGTCGTTCTGTTGAGAATCGAGTAAATTTAGCTGAGTGAGAATGAGTAATGTGAGTGTCACTGTACAGGTTGAGCCTGTACAATCCGAGCGCGGCAAGCGAAGCGTCGGTGCGTGATAGAAAGAATTCGGCTCTCACCCGAGATGGCATGAGGTGCACTGCGCAAAGTAACAACACTGTGCATACCACATATAAATAATCTTTACTTTATTAATCTCATAACGTCTCAAGAATTATTTATAACAACCACGCAACCTCTTATTTCAAAATGGTAGCAGAGCGTGGTTTGAAATAGAAGAGAAACAAGTGAAGTTCGGAAGAGTTCTAGAAGGTTATGGGAACACGTGGAGCTGGAATAAAAGACGAATTTGAAACTAAAGACGAAGTAAGTGAAGGAAGTTTTGAATCATTTGAAGAAGGAAAATTTGGAAAACGGTTTGTAAAGTGTGTACAAAAGGTTATAAAGTTAAATAAAGTGGTAAAAGTGCTCAAAGAAATTAAACGTGAAAATAGACAAGTCGACATGGCGGATGAATTCAAGATGACGCTACCTATTTTCGATGGAAAGGATTACAGCACGTGGAAGAAGAGAATTACGATTTTTCTAAGAATGAAAAAATGTGAAACAGTGATTCAACGAGTGAGATCCGAAACGGAAAATGAAGCCACGTGGAATGAGAAGGATCTTAAGGCAATGAATTACATTTATAGTGCCTTGTCAAACAGACAAATGGATTTAGTCAATGACGAAAATACCAGCTATGAAATAATCAAGAAGTTAGATAAGCTGTACTTACGTGAGTCAACCGCATTACAAATTTGTGTTAGAAATAAATTGGAACGATTAAAATTAAAAGACTTTACCCAAACAAGTGAATTTTTTAGTGAATTTGAAAAATTGACAATTGAACTGAAAAATGCCGGTGCTACGGTAAATGAATCAGAAAAGTTAAACTATCTACTGAGAACGCTACCCAGTTCCTTAAGTTATGTTGGTGATTTAGTTGATGTTTTGCCCGAACAAGAAAGAACAGTTTACTATGTTATAAATAAAATCAAGTTATACGAAGAACGTGAAAAGGATGAAAATCAAAGTTCAAAAATTAAGAGTGGTAATTCAAATGTATTTCGAAGTGAAGTAAAAAAGGACAGAACGTGTTTCAAATGCGGGAAGCCAGGACATTATCAATATGAGTGCACGAGCCAGAGCAACGGTGGAAATTCCTGGAGAGGTTCGAGAGGAAGAAGACAGCAGCAAGCGCGAGGAGGCGCGAGATACCAGCCCCAAGCCAGCAGCGCTTACCGAGGCCGAGGTGCAGGTCGTCGAGGACGAGGCGAACAACAACGGCAAGACCGACAGATCACAGGCCAAAACGCGATGACATTCTTGTACGAGACAGAGGGTAGAGTAAGCTATAGTAGCGAGGTAAATAATTGTGAAAATGAATTAGAATGGGTATTAGATAGCGGGTGTTCGGACCATATTATAAACAATGATAAATATTTTGTAAAATTAAGCAAGCTAGAAAATCCGATAAATGTTAAAGTGGGAGATGGCCGAACATTAAAAGCGACTAAAGTAGGAGATATTAAAGCAAAATTTATAACGAATTTTAACGAAACGGAAATAACATTAAAAGATGTATTTTTCGTTAAAGAGATGGATAGGAATTTAATGAGTTTTGGTAAAGTCGCAGAGAAAGCGAAAATAGTTTCATTTGGAAATAATTTGTACAAGATAAACACAATATTCGAGAGTAAACAGAATTATATAACTGAAAATATTAATAACGGCATGACTTTGAAAGAGAAAATCCACAGGATTCTCGGACATGTAAACTTTGGGTACTTGAATATTCTGAGTAAAAATAATTTAGTCGAAGGCTTACCGAGTAATTTAGAGAGTGAATATTTGAAATGCGGAACATGTATACAAAATAAAATGACTAATACTGGTTTCGAAAATAATAGGTATAGAGCGAGGGTGATAGGAGAAATTATACACGCGGATGTAAACGGACCGCATAGCACAGTAGGCTGTATGGGAGAAAGATACTTTTTAGTTTTGATTGATGATTTTAGTAAAGCTGGAAAAGTTTACACAATGAAAAATAAAAATGAAGTTTGCCATTGGATAATAACTTATGTTAACATAGTAGAAAATTTAACCGAGAAAAAAATTAAATGTTTAAGATGCGACAACGGAAAAAAATTTTTGAATAAGGATATTTATGAATTTGCGAAAGAAAAGGGAATTTTTATAGAACCTTGCCCTCCGTATGTTCACGAATTGAACGGAACTGCTGAACGTTATAATAGGTCAATAATGGAAACAGCGAGATGTTTACTAGCAGACGCGAGAATCCACAACAGATTTTGGCCAGAAGTAGTTAAAACGGCAGCATACTTGAAAAATAGGACGTTAGCAAATACTTTGAAAGAAAAGACTCCATATGAGATTATGATGGGAAGGAAGCCCGATATTAAAAGTTTAAAACTGTACGGAAGTAGAGTTTTTGTTAAAGTTCCGGAGATAAAAAGAAAAAACAAATGGGATAGAAAAGCCGATTTAGGAGTTTTAGTCGGTTATGAAGACGTAGGCTATAGGATTCTCGTAAATAATAAGATTATCGTAGCCAAACATGTAGATATTATCGAGGAAAATGTAAAGTTAGTTGGGTTTAACGGTAACGATGCAATTACTGATAATAGTTTAAATGAAAATGAGATTGATCAACAAAGTAAAAATGAAAATGAAAGTAGCATAATTAATGAAAATGATAATATCGAAAATGATGGAAGTGAAAATAATGAAAACAATGTAAATATTCTACCAAGTACGAGTAACCAAAATTTAGGACCAGTAAGAAGGTCAGAAAGAAAGAAAAGTCCTGTAAATCGCTATGGAAATCCAGTAACAAATTGTATTTACGTAAATTATGTAAGCGTAGATAATCTGGAAAATTATAACGAGACTATAAACAGTAATGAGAGTGAAAATTGGCGAGATGCGATGAACAAAGAATGTTTAAAAAGAAATGATACGTGGAAATTAGTTAAAAAGCCAAAAGATAAAAAAATATTAGATTTAAAATGGGTGTATTCAAAAAAGGCTGAGAATAAATTTAAAGCTAGAATTGTAGTGAGAGGTTTTCAACAAAGAGAAATAATTGAAGACATTTATTCGCCAGTAGCAAGGACTCAAACATTAAAAATTCTGTTAAATTACTGTATACAAAAAGATTTAGAAATAGACCAAATGGATGTAGAAACCGCATTCCTTAACGGAAAAATAAAGTCTGAAGTGTATGTGAAACAACCTCAAGGTTACGACGATAACACAGGGAGAGTGTGTAAGCTCGAAAAATCATTGTACGGATTGCGCGAAAGTCCACGCGCATGGTATGAGTGCTTGGATGATTTTTTGTTAGACTTAGGATTTGAGAAAAGTAAAATTGACTATTGTTTATATATTATGACAATTAATAATGATAAAGTTTATTTAATTATTTTTGTTGATGATTTACTAATTTGTGGTCAAAGTAGAAACTTAATAGAAGTTATTAAAAGAAAATTAGCTGTAAAATTTCGAGTGAAAGACATGGGCCAAATAAAAACGTATCTAGGTATAAATATTAATTATGATTATAAAAATAAAAGTATGACGCTAGATCAGGAAAGTTATATTGAGTCATTGGCGAGAAAATATGAAATTGAAGATGCAAAACTATATGCGACTCCGATGGAACAAAATTTAAAATGTGAACCTGCACTATCAGCATCAAATGACTTAAAGTATAGAAATTTAATTGGAGCACTTTTATATGCAAGTTCGAGTACTAGACCGGATATTTGTTATTGTGTAAATTATCTAAGCAGGTTCCAAAATTGCCATGACCAAAGTCATTATAAATATGCCTTAAGAATACTAAAGTATTTATATTACACAAAAAAAATTAAGTTAAAATTTGAGAAAAATTTAAACGCAGATATATTAGATTGTTGTGTAGATGCTGATTGGGCGGGAGATATAGTTGATAGAAAATCTACGACTGGATACTTAATAAGAATGTATGGTAATAGTATTTACTGGAAATCAAAGAAACAAGATATTGTAACAAAATCATCCACAGAGGCCGAGTATGTTGCGTTGTCTATATGCGTGAGTGAGATAAAATTAATTAAAGAATTATTAAAGGCTTGTGGAATAAAGATTAATGACCCTATACAAATTTATGAGGATAACGCAGGTGCAATTAGTATAAGTAAATTTGGAAATTTAACAAAGAAATCTAAATATATAGAAACGCATTATCATTTTGTAAATGAAAATTATTTAAATAGAGAGATCAATGTAATAAAAATAGATTCAGAGGAAAATCCTGCAGATATTTTTACTAAGTCATTAGGACGTACTAAGTTTGAAAAGTTTAGAGAGGAATTAAAGATTTGTTTAAAAAAAAAAACCAAAATTTAAGGAGGCGTGTTGAGAATCGAGTAAATTTAGCTGAGTGGGAATGAGTAATGTGAGTGTCACTGTACAGGTTGAGCATCACTGTACAATCCGAGCGCGGCAAGCGAAGCGTCGGTGCGTGATAGAAAGAATTCAGCTCTCACCCGAGATGACACGAGATGCACTGCGCAAAGTAACAACACTGTACATACCACATATAAATAATCTTTACTTTAGTAATCTCATAACGTCTCAAGAATTATTTATAACAACCACGCAACCTCTTATTTCAACACGTTCAACACAAGCATCTCCTTCAGTCACACCACATATATTATCGTCGTCGCCGTCATACGTGCAATCTGATGGTAATCTCTTCACCTCGAAAATTGGGCAACCATCCGTCTTGATCCACAACGCGTATCGTTAAATCCGTAATGACCTGTGGAGTGATTGGAAGGTTAATGATCTGCGCGGGCGTTTCCGATATCTTATATCCTGGTGGGACTCTCAGGGAAAATTCATGTATCGTATGTACGCACTTCCTATTGTTGTACGCGCCAGCGGTCACGCTACATTCTATGCGAATAATGTTCACGTTTATGATATTAATTGGATCGCCGGATTCGTTGCACCGTCCTGGTTCTAATACCCGATTCGTCGAGAATCCCCGTAGCGATTAAATGTTATTGGGTTTCGTAAAGTCTACGGCGAACGAACAGTACAGCTCGCTTTTCATAGTGTTGTTGTTGGGGCGCAACACTATTGGATACATATCGTTGTCATTGCAATCGTTGTTGTCATCGGTACCGCCGAGATTTTGAGGATACCGTTCGAGTAATTGCTGCTTCAAATATTTGGCAATGGCGTCTAGTTTGTAGAAGCCGTGGGGAATCATAATGTATTCATGAGTGGTGTCGACGCTGTTGCTGATATCATAGTTTACGGCGAAGTAGAATTTATCGTTGCTCGAATCGATGTTCTGAATTGTATGATAAGCTTCAAAGGTTGTTAGACCAAGCTCGTAATCATTATCGCTCAAATCTATGGGTGGTAAGTAGCTCACCGCGGGGGTGTTACTCTTGTTGGTTAGAGTGCATGTTAACGATATATTCGGCTCAAACTGCTCGACTAGTACTGAATCAGAATGGTGGTAAGTCAATCCTTAAATTCGGTGCCGATCGTTTGTAGAAAGCATGGACATAGTTGTCCCCAATTGCTCTGATTATACTTCTGATAAGACGTTCGATTGTATTCAATTTTCACAACATCTTTATCCAGATATTGTACCAATTCCTTAGGCGGTCGAAGATTCCCAAAGCTGTCGAAATATATAGCTCGACACCCTCTCTCCGCATACGCCACCCAATGAGTCCGCGGCCCCTCGACATTGTCCAAAGTACGTTCTCACGCTCTCGTTTCGACGTACTCCTCCGCCTGGTAGCGTGTTACGCATAAAAACACCTCTAAAGAATGAAATACGCATACGTTTTTCCAACTCCTCCAATTGCGCATCGGTAGTTACACCCGCGGGCATTTTTATTTTCTTTTCGGCGTTTTTTTTTCGTTTCGATATTCCCTGTCCGCGCTTATATGGTGTGAGATAAAGTCCACGACCTTCCATGGAGCGATTATGACGTTGCATTTCCTGCAGCCGATGTTGCGCCGCTTTATTATCGTTCACCGACTTGGCGATCCCCGCCGCTTCACCAGCTAATGATACGAGAACACCTAGCAGCGGGAGAAGTGGTAATATACCACCCTGTTTTGCCACCGGGACCATCCGCTTTTTCGGTGCTCTTCTTACAATCCTTTTGCGGTTTTTTGTTTTCATCCCCATTCCGATTTTTGTCGTGGCCTTCATAGCTGCCCAAACAGTCGTAGCAGCACCTCCTACTTTGCGGCGTTAATTTGAAAGAGACCATCCTAAAATTTTCGAAGCTCGGGCATCACTGCTACCCAGCGGTCGCTGTTAACCCTCCGAACGCTGGGCCGGTGCATGGTTGTAGTGGAATGTGTCCGTGAGGCGGTGTTGCCATTTTCGTCCGTTCGCGCGCGCGTAGGTTGCAGTTTTAACGGATGACCCTGTACAGGGCGATTCTGGAGCGACGCCTGCCAAAGAGATGCCGCCCGCCTGGTACCCCCGTGGCGGGGACAACACCCCGCAGTGCCTCTTCGAATTTTATGACTTTCGATCCTCGAAGGGGTTGGAATACATTAAAAAGTGAGAAATGCCCACGATTTCCGCATTTCTCATCAGATCTCTGCGAAAACGACGTCAATTGATTCCTTATGTTTCGTCGATGAATCTAACAGCAAGAACGACGTAATGCGGAACATAACGAAGGAAATTAGATAAAAATTGATTTATATAATTTCACGCTAGCTTCGTTAAAAATAGTCCAATTTACATAAAATTTGGTACGATCTTCATCGGAAAAACATAAGGAATCAATTTGCGTCGTTTTCGCAGAGATCTGATGAGAAATGCGGAACTCCAAGATTTTTCACTTCTTAATAGATACTCCAACCCCTTCGGATCGAAAGCCATAAAATTCGGTGATGCTCTGCGGGGGGTTGTCCTCGCCACGGGGTGCCAGGCGGCATCTCTTTGAGTCTAGTCGCTCCAGAATCACCCTGTATCCAATTGAAATGAAAAAATTAAACTTATTACAGAATTGAAAAATAGAATTTATTTAAATGTTTTTATAGATAAAAATTTATATTTTTGGTTCCCTCTCCTCCTCCACCACCGCGCCTGTAATCTCCTCTGCCGCCACCCCAGCCTCTATAATTATTCCTTCCTCTATAATTATTCCTTCCTCCTCTATAATTTTTCTTACCGTGGCCACGGGAGTGCGTGAGGCGTTTCAGCGCTTTTTTTAACTGAAACAGTAACATAAAAATTAAGACACTTCTTAAAACGGAATAACATTCTGACAATTGCAACGTTTCGCACAAAGTAGTTTATTAGTAGGAAGTAAGACATAGACCACATTCCACATACTTACTTCCTTTAATTGCACCTGCACGTTAAGTAGTGCCCCTTCACCCCTCTCCTGCCTCCCGTTGTTCGTCTCCTGGGGGGCAGGGGAAGCTGTATCTCTCCCTTCCGCCACCTCCGCTACCTCCGCTACCTCCGCCACCACCGCCACAACGTTACCCGCGTTGGGGGCACCTAGGGCGTCATTAAGCGCGCTTTCCATCTGAAAATGAAACAAAATATATAAAAAAAGTTTCAAGTTAAAGGATTTGATTTAACTTGATCAAAAATGCACTGAAAACTAAAAATTACTTATTTTCTTGTACTACAATTACGATGGTGATATGTCACTTTAAATAAAACCGTAGGGCAGGATATTTCATAAGAGGATATGAATCGATTTATTACAGAATCAAGCGTCGAAATGAGCGATGATAAGCGATGAGATATCCTGCGCCACGATTTTATTTAAAGTGACATATCAGCGTCGTAATTGTAGTGCAAGAAAATAATTATTTTTTAGTTTTCAGTGCGTTTTTCATCAAGTTAAATAAAATCGTTAATTTAATTTTTTTTTGTTAATTGTGCATAAAAAGGTACACGTGTCACCGATTTTGATGAAATTTAAACACGTTATAAAACTCAACATTCTGAACAACTTTTTCCTATACATGTTACAGCCGCTCGGCTGTAGTTTTCGAGATATTTGCAAAAAATGTGATAGGTAGTAGGTTGGAGATAGATGGTTAACTTTTGGGAAATTTATAAATTTTATATCTTAAATTATGCACAATTATGCACCTTTTATGCACAATGTATACCATTGTTTTAAATATTTTTTTATATTTTTTTTTATTAACGAAGTTGGCTTTACATTATGCAAATAAATTTTTTATGTGGGCCATTTTCATCGGGACGACATAACGAACGACGTGTGTTCCGAAAAACAACACGTTTCAGTTTGCCACGTAAAGTAGCACATTTCATCATTTCTAACGAATATTAGCACATTTGGTCTTCCGCCGCGAAAACTAGCATCAGGCCCGTTCCTGGCCGGGGTGCAGGCACGAAGGTGCCCCCGCACTTGGGCGGCCAAACCCAGGGGCGGCCGCAGGCCATTTATATGTACAATTTTGACTAATAAGAATAATAATCAAAGCTCTTTTGCATAATAAATGTTTGAAACTGTGTATATATAGATATAAAAGTAAACACTGCATATTAAATTCTTAATTGAAGAATATTAAATTAATAAGGACGGCAATATTGTTTTTGCACCTGGGCGGCACAAAACCCAGGAACGGCCCTGACTAGCATATTTCAGTGCTTCGCCACGAAGAATAGCACATCTTGGATTATACGGCAGAAACTATCACGACGAAGCGCCGACGGGCGAACAGGACTTTGAAAAAGGTTACAATGTACGCGCGTTACGCGATTCTGTGACGCTGAGCGGCCCACGTGCCATTGACCACCACTGTCGACGGCGCACGTTTTGCCAAACTCTTTCGTTTCTGTATTGAAAACGAGAGGTGTTTTACTATTCTGTTGATGATTTCCGAAACGGCTAATTGAATGTTACAAGTCCGAAAAAAAGTTAAATTTTGTCGAACAGTGATAATCTTACAGTAATAGGATAGCAGTTATTTATCGTCCTGCACAACGAAGACAGACGTGCTGTTTTTCGTAACGCACGTCGTTTATTTGCATAATGTGAAGCTAACTTCCTTAAAAACAGCCCGTTTAAAAGAATCCCTGGTCTCGTGCGTCGAAATCCACGAAATTCAGCGAGGTACGACTTATTCGCGGCATCGCCTTTGAGAACTCTAGCGGGGGAATCACCCTATTTAACAGTATACAATTTTAATACTTACATTCTGCATGTTGTCCATTCCTTTTGACACTGTCAGAATTTCGTCGGACTGTGGACTGTGGAGGACTGACCAGGGATGCCCGGAATGTCTCTGATGCACACATTGTCAAATAGCGCCGATTGGTTTGAAGCCAAAACCTAGCTTGGCGCCGATTGGTTTGGAGCCAACAGCTAGCTTAGCGCCGATTGGTTTGACGTCCCGGCGTCTTCACGCGCACCAGTGACAATCTTGTATGTCAGGGACATTCCTGGCAAGTGGGACTGATTTTTCTCAGTCAGCAAAGTCCATTTGTCGTCGCTGACGAAAAGTCCGTAAGGGCCAATGCACACGAGCGGTGCGGCGTCGTGCGACGGTCGTGCGATATGACAATACTGCCGAAAAAAATTGCGACACGTGTGAATACTATGAATATTTCTATATACATATATGTACCGGTGCGAAATCGCAACGACGCCGCACCGCTCGTGTGCATTGGCCTTAAAGGCGGGATCTCCTAGCTGCCAGTGGGAGAAGTATGCATCTGTTTATCTCTAGCACTAGTGGGATCGCTGCAACAGGTCGCAGCGACCGGCAGGTAGGAGATCCCGCCTTAAGGCCGATCGCAGCGACCGGCAGCGACCCCACTAGTGCAAGGGAGAAGTATGCATCTGTTTCTCCGTTGCACCAGAGACAGATAGTTACAATGCGCTTTTTTGTCCAGAGCTTGTGAATTCTCTCGTGAAATTAGCAAAGCACTTTCCTCTTTGGACATAAAAAATGATCGGATATTTCCCTTTGGTATCAAATATTAAAACATCTTCCAGATGCGAAGCATATTTTAATGATCTGAAGCATTCAGATTTGGGCGCAAATTATAAACCAATGCGCGTCGATTTTGTCATTCGCAATATATGTAAATTTATAAGATCTATCGAAAGTCTCTCGGAATTGAAACGTGTTGCAATTGAAGGGTTGGATGCAATAAGGGGACTCTACATATCTAGCGCTCGAAAATGGGAAAAATTACCAAACGCTAAAAAAGATTGGAATTTTAAAAAATATAGTGTTGTAAAGCTCGCCACGGCACACATTTTTCCTATTTACAGTTTGTTTATCCAATCATTACTATTCGAGCTAAAAATTATAAACAAAAAATGTTTCATCGTCCAAAGTCAATATTTCTTTAAGGATGTATCGGACCAATTTTCGCAATGCTACCAAGTTGATGAAAATCTGCGAGATTGTTTTTTGTAGTCTTCCTGATGTGCTGTAAAAAATTTAACTAAACGGTTGCTGAGTTATAACGATTTCAATTTTCACTGATTTTACACGTACTCTTATGGAAAGAGACGGATAAAACATCTGAAAAAATGTTGAAGAAATGCTATCAATGTTTTCAATTTTTTTGTACATGCAGTATATGGATAGATGAAAATATCTGCCGAGTTTCAATTGTTTTCACTACACCGTTCTAAAGAAATAAATTATAACTTGAGAAAATTGTGCTGTCGGCACGATATGTATCTCGATGGCTTATGAAACCGCGGCAACGTCGCAATCAGCTGACCAAGCGAAGCAAACTTATAGGTGTCCCTACACGTATATCTAACCTTCTAGCTAACTTTTTGTCTCCATTACACTCATGGAGAGATATATAGAAAGGGAAAATGAGAAACATAGCGGGATTATGAATATGAAATAGCAGGTAAAAATACGCAAATAGAAGCAAATATTTGGCACATTTAACACAAATTACTGTATTTTTTCATATTTATAATTACAATTCAAAAATTTAATGACTTATATTTACAATTACAATTCAAAAAAAGAATATATAAATATTAGCGTAAAATACACTATTGTGTATAAAGAAATGGGACAGTCAAATGGTCGTTTATAATGGCTTTTCGATGCTTTCAGCTTCTTCCATAGTGAGTTCTCTTTTCAGCGCAGTGGCTTCTATGCAACTTTCCTTTGCTACTTCTTTCGCAGCATATCCAACTTTTTGCACATACTTTTTGAATGTTTTAAAATCTGGACATGGGTCGTTCATGCATGCTAATCATTTTTTTAAATGTGTCCATCCTAAATCAGAGTGTACGATACCTGCAAAGCGAATAATTCAATATATACAAATAATAAATAGTAATGATACGATTAATAACAATAGAAGCGTAATAATCTGTCATAAAGTATTACCTAATGCTGCTTTCAAATTGATGTCGAAGTGAGATCTGTGCTTGTCGATGGTAGATTCTTATGTGCCTGTGCAAAATTCATTCATGGTGAGGTACTTGTGACACCGCACTAAAAATTGAGAAGCCAAGCCTCGTTGTATCTCACTTTCTATGGATTGTAAAGAAAGAGCTTCAGCACAAGAATTACACCATGACTGCTGTCCCAGAATGTTCAATTCGACAATGTGTCCGTCCATCGATGACATTTCTTTCTTGTTCCACATTTTCCTTGGTTATGGGATCACTTTCCTCCAGTTCAGTTGAAACTTTTTTTCGCTATAGTCCAGCTTTCTGTTGGGCGGGTCTTTTTTCATAAATATCTTGTGTAACTATTTTACCTTTCCACCGATAACTCTTTGTTTTTGGCATTCTAAACGATCGAACTCAACTAACCTCACACTGTTTTGGTACTGTGAAAGGCTGTCAACCTACGAGTCGTGAATCAAATCATACAGTGTTGTCATGTTTAACTCTTTTTTCAGAGAATTGCATAACAATGTTTATAATGAATAATATTCAAAATTATCGTTCACATACTTATCTTTTTTTACGTTATTGAAGTCACATTTGTTTATCAGCACTGCTAAATAATATTTTTAGTTTGGAAAAAATTTGGCGTTACACAGTTGCATTCAGGGTATCTTCACTGTCAAAAGTTTAGGCTCGTAAATTAAGAAAATCGCAAATAATGCTTGAAAAAGCATTTGTAAAGTGAAAAATACCTCTCTAGGAGTAAAAATAAAACTGCAACTGTCGTTCGAGTTCCTTATAACTTACAGCGACAAAGTTTTTCCTTAATACACAAGGGATATTTTCACAAATTTTCACACTGATTAAGGCTGCCGTCTCGGCGGGCCTTGAATGTGTGCGTACGCTCACACAAGCTAGAAAAAGCGTGTACGTATACGCGATGTAGTAAACAAACCGTTTCAACCGTCTTTCGTCCTGGAATCGGTAAAAAGAAAGTTTTTGCGGGTATAGTTGCCTCCAGTAGACATCAGTGCAGGGTGGTCTGGTGCGTTTGAACGCTAATAAGTACCGTACGTTGAAATAATAATGAATGTATGACTCAAAAACTGAAAGAATGAGGCTTCCAGGCTTCTCCGTTGGTGGCGCTAATGGTATACTGCAGCCATGTAGAACCACCGTGACGTATACGCAGGGCCGACGCGAGGTTAGCTGGCGCCCATATGCAAGAAAATTTTTAGTGCATCCAAATTTTTGCACCTGTTTTCTATTTAATACGTTTTGTCTTTACGGGGTGTACATTCCGTTCACGTGGGGGTTGGATTCCTTCATTATTAAGCGTGTGATATAGTTTTTTAGCGTCCCATTCGGCTGGCGCCCTTATGTAGCGCATAACTTGCATAATGGTTCCGCCGATCCTGCCTATACGCGATGTAGTAAACAAACCGTTTCAACCGTCTTTCGTCCTGGAATCGGCACGGAGAAAGTTTTTGAAAGATAGTTGCCTCCAGTAGACATCAGTGCAGGGTGGTCTGGTGCGTTTGAACGCTAATAACCACCGCACGTTGAAATAATAATGAATTTCTGACTCGTGTACTGAGAGAGACTCGAGGAATAACAGAATGAAGCTTCCAGGATTCTCCGTCACCGGCGTTGATGGTATATTCGCGCCATGTACCATCAGAATCGGTAGAAGACCAAACTAGCCGATAAATGTAGGAAAGACATAGTTGCCGAGACGTATCGAGAGTCGAATCGCGCTGTTGCCGCATTTTCCCTATTACTATTTTATCGTCAGGGAGGCTTGAATGAATCACGGCGAAGCGGCTGGAGAACAGAGATGGGCAAATATAATATCGACGTGCGTTACAAAAAGTAGCACATTTCATTTGTGTTTTGAAGACTAGCACGCTGCTCATTCTGTCCACGAAAAACAGAATGTTTCGATTTTGTTCTCGAAAAGTAGGATGTTTTCATTCATTGCCACGAAGAATAGCATTTTATGCTGTTTCGCGACGAAAGGTAGTACATTTCGATACTTTGCCGCGAAAAATAGCACGGTTTGCCTTTAGCCGCGAAAAATATCACGTTTTATAGAAGATCAACATCGACTGTGAACTGTTTGGAAACTGAAATATTTTACTCTTCAGAAAACAAATAAAACGAGCTACTTTTCGCAGCAGTGTTTGAAATGTGCTACAGCTCGTGGCGAAATGTGAATCGTGCTTGTTCTCGTGATAGATTGAAATATGCTGCTCTTTGTAAAAAAAAAATGAAATATGCTACTTTTCGTAACGCATGTCGATATCTGGATAAACTCAAATAAAAGATACTACAGTATTATCTCGTTACGGGCTCGGTTTGGTGTACACGATGTGGAATTTTCGCTATTCCTACCACTTCTGTCTCACTCTTGTCCGGCGAAGGCGAGAGCGAGCGAGAGGCACTGAAAGCGAGCGAGGGCGGTACGAGACAGACGACGGAATGATGTTTTGTCTCGCTCCGTCTTTCGGACGCATGACATTCCGTCCTTTGCGTTCGCGCCCGTCGCGCAGGCAAAGCGTCCCATCTCGCTCCCCCCTTCGGCCAGAAAGAAGCGAGAAACGAACACTGGGAATTAGGTCCCGACCAGCGAGGAGTTGAGCTATTCGGCGGCGGCTAGTAATCTCGGTTGGAGAGGCATACAGTGTTGATAAAATGTAAAACATGCCGTTTTCAGTATTCAGTAACATACTGCTGAGATATTCCAGATTAAAATGAGTTCAAACACGGTATAAATCGGATTATTTCTAGAACTGCATTTGATAATTAAATATAAATGTAACATTTCTAGTCTAAAAATGCTCAAAATAATCCGATTTATAACGTGTTTAAATTCATTTTTATCTGGAAAATCTCAGCAATATGTTACTGAAACGTTCATGCCGATACGATAGAAAATGTGAAAGTTTTACATTACATTAAAACAAACAAAAGGGACAATCATTGAACAATCATATTATGTTTTTACAAATTATATTTATTAATTTTTAAATTAAAAATTAATAATTATTTATTATAATTTGGCGGCTTCCGCCACGGCGCCCCCCTCGGCGCCCTCCTCGGCGCCCCCCTCGGCGCCATTCGGCGTATTTCAGCCGCTTCAGCTCCTTTTTCATCTGAAACAGTAGCATAAAAATTACATTTTCTAGTTCTATCCGTATAGACCGAGAGCTGGCTATATAGGGGTCAACATGACTCAATGCAGTCACAATTCTTATTTAAAAATGTTGGATTAGTGTTACCGAATACTATACGTCCGGGGAACTAACGCGGGGGTGGGCGGTCAAACAGGTAAAATTTCTAGCTCAATAACGTCATTCTTGCAGTTCTGAAATTTTATATACTTATTGTTTACGCATTTAATGAACGATATGCAAAATGGCAGACCACTAAGTGGGGGATAAGACCCTGACAGACGTCGTTGAAAAGCGCGAGCCACATATCGCGCTTTTCAACGACGTCTGTCAGGGTCTTATCCCCCACTTAGTGGTCTGCCATTTTGCATATCGTTCATTAAATGCGTAAACAATAAGTATATGAAATTTCAGAACTGCAAGAATGACGTTATTGAGCTAGAAATATTACCTGTTTGACGTCCACCCCCGGTTAGTTCCCCGGACTGACGCGGCAGACCGGTGATTTCGTATTCGGCAATACTAATCCAACATTTTTAAATAAGAACTGTGACTGCATTGAGTCACGTTGACCTCTATGTAGTCAGCTTTTAGACTAGTACATATGGACCGTTATTTTTGAAAGTGGTATAAGTCCATTTATTCATACATTGAGATATTTAAGGGTTTGCATTTGAATCAACTTAAAAATATTCGCATTCGTTAATCAAATTGGGTAATGTTTTTAAAACTATAAACTTGTTACATTTTATATGGAATAACAATCAATAAAAATGTTGAAGAAATTAAACGATTTTTTAGCTACAAATCGACTTAACCACTTTCGAAAACAACGGCTCATATAGTGAATTCCAAAAAAATTCGGACCAAAAAAATATTCGCCATTCATACCAAACAAACTTCAGAGAAACACACACACATTCAACATAACTTACTTTGGCTATTTCTTTTTTTAGATTTTCTGTCTCCTCCTTCTCCTCCTTCTCCTCCTTCTCCTCCTCCTTTTCCTCCTCCTTCTCTCTTTCTTTCATCTCCTCTCCCTCAGGCAAGACAGTATCTTTCATCTGGAAATGAAATGATGAATGTATTATTTTATGGCAAATAGTAAGATTGTACAGCGTGATTCTCTCGCTAGAGTCCTCAAAGACAATAGTCTAAGAGCTGGATACCTAGGGGTCAACGTGATTCGATGCAGTCACAGTTCTTATTGTTGTATTAGTGTTGCCGAATACGAAATTGCCGGTCTGCCGCGTCAATCCGGAGAACTAACGCGGCAGACCGGCGATTTCGTATTCGGCAACACTAATCCAACATTTTTAAATAAGAATTGTAACTGCATTGAATCACGTTGACCCCTATGTAGCCAGCGCTCGGTCTACAATCCCGCCAATAAACCGCGCCTCGCTGAGTTTCGTGGAAGTGACGAATTCCACGTTCTGCATTTCTCAACAGATCTTTGCGAAAATGACGTCAATCGATATCGTGCCGATGAAAATGGCCCCACGCTAACTTCGTTAAAAATAGTCCGATTTAGATGACATGATTTTAATCAGGAGAAGACCAGGAATTCATTGGTATCACTGCCATATCGATTCGATGAAGAATTTTTTAATACGTCGCAGTGACGTATTTACGCGAGCGTCGAAATTCACGAAACTCAGCGAGGCGCTGCTTATTGGCGGCATCGCCTTTGAATACTCTAGCCATAGAATCACTCTGTATAATAGTATACAATATATTACTTACATTTTCCTGATTTTGCAACGTTCGGATTCGGTCGCTTGCAACGGATTGACTGTCAGGGATCGACGGGCTCCAGCTACCGCTGATGGAGGGAGAAACATCTACAGAAGCAGTGGTGTGTACGTGAACTGTGCCTGCGTGCATCAGTCACGCACACATAACCACTGTGGGTGTTTCCCCCTCCATCAGCGGTAGCTGCAGCCCGTCGATCCCTGGCCGTTGCTTGATTTGTAAAGCGTCATTTGTTCCAGAACGCACCACAGACGAATCTTCGGATTCACGTTTCACGTTCACGGTTCGCGTTTACGTGTTTTGTAACGGGTAGAAGGATTTTGAGTTGTGGTGCGTTGTATTGTGTTTGTGTTTGTGTTGTGTTTTCTGGGGTAGTGTAAAATGAGTATCATTGGAAATGTGAACATGCAGGACGTGCGAGAAGATATGAACAATAATTGTCCGCATCGTCCGCGAAAATTACGTCCGTACGCAAAGAGATTATCGAAGCGGAAAGTACATCGCCAAAAGAGAAGGTGTTCAGCCCTTCAGAAGAAACAAGAAAACGTAAAAACGGCAGACGACACTGCCGTAGGACAACGTCCAGAAGAAGTGGCCGAGGAGCGTATAATAGAGGAACCATCAACATCCGATGGACGAAACCATACGCATCAAGAGATAATGTGCTTGTCATGTGATGAAGATACTGATACGGCCAGTTCGGAAGAAACGGAAGAGGCGCTTGAAGACTTTGATATAGAAAGCAACGAAGAAGAAAACTTCGTTATAGAAAAAGTTGCGAAGAACGAGCCGCAAGAGCAATCGCGTCTCCTAAATAGCAACGACATAATGAATTTTCCAAATGTGCTTGCTCAATTGCAAAAAATAGGTAAGCATGCAAAAAATAGGGAAGACTGTGGCATTGAACACCTACGAATAACTGGTGTGAAACGGCGTGGCTTCAAGAGCATCTTCAGCGTAATGTGCACTTTATGCCATTACAAAGCTGAAATCCACAATCAATCGGACGAAGCTGAAGAAGTGGATAGAAATCAGGGCGCCGTTAATGCAACAATTTTAAGTGGAGGCAGCTATGCCCAATTGGAACACACTTTTGCAGGAGTCAACATACGTTGCATGTCGAAGAGAGACTTCGTGAAGAATCAAGATAAATTCGTCAAGTCCGCAATTGCCGCTGCAGAAGAAGAGATGCTAGCAGCGGCTGAAGAAGAAAAACGTTTGGCGATCGAAAGAGGCGACGTTCTTCCCGGATCAGGAACCCCTCACATCCCCGTTGTGGCCGACGGAAGCTGGATGAAGAGATCCTACCGCAGTGGATGTTACGATTCTGCGTCTGGAGTCGGCGTGATAGTTGGCTATCACACGAAAAAAGTTTTATTTTACGGCGTTCGAAATAAAGTTTGCAGAATTTGTCGGATTGCTGCGAAAAACAAGAAAGAACCCGAAAAGCACACATGCTTCAAAAACTGGAACACATCTCGAGCATCGACTGCTATGGAAAGCGATGCTATAGTAGAAGGATTCAATACTAGCGTAGAAAAACGTGGGCTCGTTTATTCTACTCTGATTGCTGATGGGGACAGCAGCGTGTATAAGAAGATTATTGATGCTGACCCATATAAGAGACAGATTCGCGTAAAAAAATTGAATGCACGAATCATTTGTTGCGAAACTTCTGCACAAAAATGAAAGCGATTGTGAAGAAGACTACACCTGGACCATTGAGGCAAGCTGTGGAAAGTAGCATTCGCCGGATACGCACGGACATCGTAAAAGCCGCAAAGTTTAGATACGAGCAGAATGTATCAATCGACGAAAAAGCGAAGAATTTGCATGGCGACATAGAGAATGTTCCGAGCCACGTGTTTGGTGAACACAAAGAGTGTGCACAACTAAAATATTTCTGCGATGGAAAGAACAAAGAGAATGAAAGAAACATCGTTCCAGAATTGATGAAAATTGGAGTGTACCAGGACGTAAAAGAAATACTACGTCCACTGTTAGCTCATGCGGAGAGCTTACTCTATAACACCAATAATAACGCTGTGGAAAGTTTGAACGCAATAATTGCTAAGTACATCGGCGGAAAAAGATTAAATTTTGCCGAGAGAGGATCGTATACAGGAAGATGTGCTGCTGCTGTCGTGGAGTACAACAGTAACCAAGTGCACTCGCGATTGAATGCGATAATGAAGAAGAAAACGCCCGAGGTTGTGCGCCAAATGGAAGAAAAGAAAAAGAAAGAAAAGGAAAAGAGAGCTGCAAAACAGAAGGAAACGAAGGCTGCACGATATGTACGCAAACAATTGCCCTCGCAGAAAGATTCCGATTATGGACCAAATGCACAGAAGCCAGACATGCCATCCGAAATGTATGAACTGGAGCGGGAAAAGCATATGCAAATGCTCAGTGATTGGCAAAAGCAAAGACATGTTATTGAAGAGGAAACCATCGGACAAGCAAAGAACCGCAAATGGTTGCAGTACAGGTCTAAATTGTTGACAGCATCCAATTTTGGAGAAGTGTGCCGTCGCCGACCTGACACGCTTTGCGCAAAGGCAGTGAAGTCATTTCTGTATCCGAGAATAATTAGTGCACCCGCGGTGGAATACGGGAAAGAATGCGAGAAAAGTGCTCGCGAAGAACTGAAGAAGCAATACGCAGATATTGCGGAATGTGGAATTTTCATCGACAGCTGCATCCCCTTCTTAGGAGCTTCACCGGATGGAACCATCGGTCAAGAAGGTATTTTGGAAATTAAATGCCCCAAATCAGCGGAGAACTTTACGCCGGAAGAAGCTCTGGAAAAAGTACGCGTTGTCCAGCGCATGTTCACATGTAAAGCAGGTATTTCAATGAGCAAAACGCATCACTATTATTATCAAGTACAAGGTCAGTTACATATTACTGACAGAAAGTACTGTATATTTTGCGTTTGGACCCCGAAGGGGCTGAAATCTATAAAAGTAGAGAGAGATGATGCGTTTTGGAAAAGAGAAATGGAGCCAAAACTGGTTCAATTTTATTTAGAATGCATGCTACCTGAAATAATAGATAGTCGGTACAATAGGTGCATGCCTATTCGGGAGCCACAATTTATACTAGCAGAGAGAGCGAAAGAAAAACCGAAAAGCTTGAAAAAGCGAGAAAGGTCTCCCTCCAAAAATAGTGAAACTATTGTAACGGTCCGGCGTCGCACCGCGGTGTAAAGCGCGGTATCACTGACTCTGTCAGTGGTCACAAGTGCCAGCAATGGCACTTTTACTCGCGGATCATACCATCACGCGAGTCGATCGACGCCGCCGTCACTTTGCCAAGAAAGTGACGAAGGAAATAATAAATTTGATCGGTCCGGCGTCGCACCGCTGACTCTTGTCAGTGGTTACAAGTGCCAGCAATGGCACTTTTACTCGAGAATCATACGATCACGCGAGTCGATCGACGCCGCCGTCACTTTCCCAAGAAAGTGACGAAGGAAATAATAAATTTAATTCACCCTTTAATTTTTTCAGACACATTTCTAAGTTCACAGGAGCAGACAGACGGAATCCGGTTCGGTCAAAGTGCACCAGGCTGATACATACGGGCATCGCAGGTATGCATGATGTTCGACGAATTATTGAAATAAACTTTTACTTTTATACCAAACTTACCGAAATGTCTGCGATCATTTATTACAGGCGGACTTTTTACCAAATTACTGCAAACATGGTGTATGAGACAGTAATGCCAGGACAAATGGAATAATAAGTACCATATTTCAGGTAAAGTTTTAACAGCTTATAAATCTACAGTAAAATTTTGTACGCTTATAAAACAACAAGTATTAAGTATTTCCTAATGTATTTCATAATGTGTTACAGATCCACACTGCCTACCTCATCTTTCGTTATGAGCGACCTGGCAAAATTGTAGGAAGACCGTCACTGGAGAAAAGGAATTACTCAGAATGAGAGAAGATAATATTATTCTTCGAACATTATATATTATATATTATATACATTATATATTATTATTCTACACTTTTTTATCTGTAATTGTCCATTTCAAGGGGGCGAAAGCTTCAATGTTGTATTTCAATTCTCCAATGAAGTTGGATTGATTTATTGTGATGACTGTAACTTGATTAGAGACAAAAGAATATATAAAAAACTGTTCTGTTAAACGATTTTATCAAAAAGGCACTAACAACTAAAAAATAATTCTATTCTTGTACTACAATTTCGATGGTGTTTTTTAACTTTAAATAAAAACGTGGAGCAGCATATTTCATAACAGAATATGAATCAATTTAGTACTTACAGCATCAAGTGTCGAAATGAATTTGTTGCGAGATATCCTGTTCCACGATTGTATTTAAAGTGAAAATACATCATCGAAATTGTAGTATAAGAAAATAATTATTTTTTAGTTTTTAATGCATTTTGAATAAAATCGTTTATTATAAATTGTTTTATTTTCTAGTTTTTAGTGTTCGTGGATTTACATTTCACAGCTCAAACTTCTTTACAAATATCTTGTATTGCTGTATGCAGTTTAACAGTTTGCTTGAACCCTATAGTGCTAAAAGTTCGTAAAGAACGCGAGTGGTTGATTTTAAGTCGATTGGATTTGTGGTTATGGGTTATTATTTATTGGTGACTGATTAATTTTTTCACCCCCTTGGAGTTTTTTTCATAATTTTGTATTGTCATTCAAACTACGCACCCCTGCAAAGTTTCAAGACAATTGGATGGTTGGAAGTGGATTAAAATAGAGTTTCCAGATTTGAATCAAACATACAAACAAGCAGGGGATCGTAGCTGAATAAAATCGTTTAAAGAGACATTCCAAAATATACGTATTGTTAGTACTGATCTCTAGTTTATATTGATAAATTTTTACAATCGTGGAATAACAGTTCCGAAGAAAAGTATGTACAAAGGTATTGAATTTAAATATACTTTTGTCCAAATTGAAGTTTTAAAAAATGATTGTGTTATTCAATTTGTATTTAAACAACAGACAATTCTTGTTGATAAAAAGGAAAATTTGATGTATAGTTAGATAAAAAAGAAAGCGTCATATGCTTTTAGAAGAATTATAGCATTTATAGATTCCATTACGATCGGCGTGTTACACTTCGGTGATGTACCTTATTCAAATTGTATGCTTTGAAATTGCACATTGATTATACAAAATATTACATCCTTCTACGTATAAATAAAAACTATTGATACGTAAATTAGTATTGTTTCATTGATATGTTTCCTAACCCAGACCTAACCTCTCTATCTTTCATTATTGCTATCCTCCTTTACGTTCAGCGAGGCTCTGACGCTAGACGCAGCTCTCGTGCCGTATTCCTTCAAGACTTCTCGATAGAAAGAGCTGTGGCAACAGCGCGATAGAGACAGAGAGAACAGAAAATTTGGCAACTATGCGTAAAAAATTCGTCTACATAGAGTAACTAGAGATGTCACCTGTGTAGAAGTTCTTTTTATCGACCGCAGTAGTTTCATTAGGATCCGTCTGTTTACTGGGGACGCTTCGATCGATTCGGACAATAACAAAAATGAGACGGCAGCCTTAATAAATAATTGTAGAAGATATGGCGATATACCTATATAAATCCCGCGTGTCATCAACACTCTGCAGCCACGTATAATGCGCTACTTAGCAGTTTTAGCACTTGCGTTGACTGGTGGTGCCTCGCAAGATTGATATATTTTCAAATTTGTCGGCAAATTCCACCGATTAGTTCCAACGTAAAAGTTTAGTGTATTTGGTAACTTACCAGCAGTAGGGATTGCAATACCGGTAAATCAATTTACCGATTTACTGGTAAATCGCGAGAAATACCCTCAAATTTTTACCGGTAATTCGCTAAATTTTTACCGGTAATTTGATACATTATGTATAGCAATATAACGCATATATGCGTTCATTAATTCCGTCGATATCTACTACGTTGTTATCAGTGAAAAAAACTTCAATTATTAATAGAGACGAAATCCGAAGTATCTCATGAAGAACCAACTCTGATTCAAAAGAAAACTAAAAATCTGAATCAAGCCATAACAAAAATGGACGTATTTTCAAGTAGAAAAAGTAAAGAGAAAATATCTACAAATGGCATATGATTTCTTAATGACTACCCGACCAACAAGTGTAGAAACTGAGAGCGCTTTATCAGGAGACCAAAGTTTGGACAAATTATGTTTTTTTTTGTGTGCTTATTTGTTAAAAAGAATTGTTAAATAAAAAATATTTAATTATTTATGTAAGTTAAGATTCTTTTCATTGTTTCCGTGATGAAGATCCATATTAATAAGTATTGTCAATAGTTATACAAGTATATCATTTTATATTTTATGTTCAGAACAGTTTTATTTGCATGTATTTATTATAATGCTCGATTAGAGTTCAAAACGTTTTTTTTTTGTAATGTTTACTCTTATATTTTCAATACCTTAAAAAATTACCGGTATATTACCGGTAACCGGTTTTGATTGAAAATTTTACCGAATTACCGCTAATTGAAAAAATCGGTAAATTTGCAATCCCTAACCAGCAGGGCAGGCGCGAGGATGTTTGGCACCCTTATGCAAGAAAATTCTTGGCGCCCCCAAGTTGGGGGCCTCAAATTTCTGCACCTATTTCCTATTTAATATGTTTTGTGTTTACGGAGTACAAAAAAAAAGAATTACATTTACATTTTGTTTCTGTGAAAGATGAATTTCTTTATTATTAAGCGTCCAATATAGTATTTTAGCACACCCATCGGCTAGCGCCCTTATGCGCCGGCTCTGCTTACCAGAAATTTGTATAGACGCGTAGTTACTTTGTAGCGCGGACGGCACCACGTGCCACTGCTGAAATCGAAACAAATTCCTGCGATACTCTCGAATTCTTTCCAACCACGCACCTCGAAAGTCAGTCGTTCACAGACCGCTCTGATGAGATCGTGCGTTCGTTTACGGTTTGTGAAGTATCTGTGAGAGTTATATTACTTACCGTTTTGCGATTTCATTGTGGTCATTTGTGAAAAATGCCTAGGAAAGCGCTGATATACTCAGGTGTTATCCTAGACGCGTTGCAGAAGTGTGAAAAATGTGAAGTGTTCGATGAGAGGCACAAATTGAAGTGTCGCTCGGATAAAGTGTGGGAAGAAGTATGTGCAAAAATTTCGGATAAGTTGTCACCAAACATCTTAAATTTTTACGTGAGGAACAATCGATGGAATTTGCTGACAGATTTGAAGAAACATTTCCAAATTCCAGTGGAAGAAGGAGAAGAAGAAGAAGAAATGATGGATAGCATTGATGTTTCTAACGTAAGTAATACTAGTCAAGATTTCGAGCCTAACAATCATGCGAATAAAATAAATAATAAACTGCCGCCATTATATTTTGATATTACATTGTCTGAGGAGCAATGGAAATTTATTGCTCCTGTATCCAAAGTTTATAGAGAGAAGGGCGCTCGTGGAAAATCTTATAAAATACTTAGTCCCGGTTGGACTGATATTATTTGCAAAGCTTGTTTTTTAAAAACGAAACTTCCGTGCGCTTATACGTTTAAATATGGCAAAATTTTCGATTCTCCGGAAGCGGAAACATATTTAAAAATATACGGCACTTGTAATGAATGCGGTGCCGAATTTAAAGCTCATTGCTTACATGAACCGGCTCCTGGCACTGGTATTGTATTAAGAGTGCACACAGTCGATGCTTCGGGAATACCGCATGAAAAGAAAAGGGCGGTAAAAGGAACAAATAGGGTAGCAATTGGGAAACAACTTTTAAATATTAAACCCGGACAATTCAGAAATGCTGAAGTATCAGATTTAACTTATGGCGATCCTGAACCACCTTATGTTGCGCGACAATGTACTTTAAGGAAAATCAGAGAAGAAGCTATTGTACGGGAATTAGGAATCAACAAAAATCTTGATCCTATTAATTCGTTATGTGAGTTGAAATATAAGGGGCAATACTCAGGGTATATTAAGCAGATTTCAAAAGATCTTTTCTATTGTTTTTACTGGTCTCCTATGCAAATGGAATTGTACAAAACATTAATTAAAACATGCAGGAAAATAGAAATAGACGCGACTGGAAAATTAGTAAAAACAATAGAAAAACTAAATGGTGAGAAGAAACATATATTCTTATACCAAATTATTATAAAAGGTGCAAATGGTATACAACCAGTATTTCAAATGCTTTCAGAAAAGCACGATACAAATTTAATTACGTACTGGTTGAGGGAGATCATAAGACACGGGGCACCAGTGCCTCCAGAAGTTGATTGCGATTATTCACTGGCGCTTTTGAATGCAACCAGCTTAGCATTCAATGAACGTTGTTTAAAAAATTACATTTCCGATTGCTATCGTTGGATTAGTGGCGAAATTTTGCAACATCCACTTCACTGTTTTATCAAAATTGATATTGCCCATTTGATAAAAATTATTTGTAGCAAGGATGTATTTCATAGAAAGCATCCTAAAATTAAAGACTTCTTTGTGCGATGCGCGGGGCTAATGTCATCGTGTGATAATATGGAAGATTTTAATACACTGCTTAGCTCAATATTTATTGTCGCTTACAGTGAGTACGATGGCAAAGATTGCGATGGAAATGATGTAATTTGTGAGCAGAAGCGATCGTATTTATTCGAAAGAATAAAGTCATTCACCTTTACGAGTGACGAGAATGACAAAGAATACGATGATTTAGAAACGTTAAATGAAAATGAAAATATAGTTGCATTTATAAATAGTATCAGACAGATAGGTACAACGCATTTTATTGTCCAGAATTAGTCACATATCTAGTTAAATTAGCTAAACATTTTCCTCTCTGGACACAGGTGATGAGGGGATATTTCCCTCTGTCATCGAATGTAGCGACATCCTCTAGATGTGAAGCATATTTTAAAGATCTGAAGCATTCAGATTTGGGCGCAAATTATAAACCAATGCGCGTGGATAAATTTATCATTCACCACATAAAATCTATCGAAAAACTCTCGAAATTAGAACGTGCTGCAATTAAACGCACGAACGAAAAAATTGCACTGCTGCAAACTGAGGTTAGACAAGAAAAAGAAAGAAAAATTGATTCGCGTGATTTTGGCGAAAATGCGCAGAACGCTGCGCATACTTGTGATTATTTAAGGGAACAGGAAAATTGGAAAGGATTAAATGTTGCAGCCAAATCAAATAAATTAAAAGATTTACAAGTTTCAGCTAATAATAGGAATTATATAGACGACGATGAAAATAAAGATAATTTAAATACAAACGCGGATGTACAAAAAAGCAATAAATTAAATATAATGCAGAAGCCCTTAATCGAAAACAAAAATAATACTCCTAGAGGAAAATATTTAACTCCATGCCCAGATATTCACCTCATATATGACAGGCCATTAAGGAAAAGAAGAAATGAAATATTAATAAATGGAAATAACTGTAATTTGGTTACTCTTAATGGCAAAAAAATATATATTAAAAATACGTGTGCATTCGACTCATTGGTTGAAATATTAACCAGTGCGTATTGCAATTATAGTACATTTAAAAACTGGATCGATGAAAACTCAGAAAATATATTTCTGATGTTTGTCAAAAAATACGCTATGGAGAATATTAACAACTCTGTGTACGAAGAACGAGGAGCTATTTTATGTACAATATTTGAAATTCGCAATAATATTGTAGATTGTACTACAAGTCCCAATTGGCTATTTTCAAAACTTGTAACAGACGTTTGCAGTGTCGAAGAAAATAGAATCTGCGGCAAATGTAAAGTACATTTGAGAAAATTTTTTGTAGTAGATTTTATTAGTACAAACACAACTGAAGATTTTAAACAAAATTTTCTTAATTTTGTTGCGCAATTCTTCAGTACACAAACAGTCACGTGTAAAACATGTCAATCAGCAGTGCAATTAAAGAGAGAAGCAAAATCATATGTGGTTATAGACCCCGAAATCTTTTTGCAACAAAATAAAATGAAATATCCGAATGGAATAGATTTAAACAGTATCCCAGAAAAATTTCAAATTGAAGATGCGATATACATTTTAAGTGGCATCGTATGTCATAGCCCACAACATTTTACAGCTTACTGGCGTAATACAGCAGGAATATGGACATTACACAATGATGTTAGTCAAAAGTTGCGGACAATTACAAATCCACAAAGGGTAAAAATAATATTTTTAAAAATATAAAAATTCTGTTAAAAGTTTAATTCAACAGAATATATGATAATGGTACCTTACAATAGTAAAACTATTGAATCGGTCCGGCGTCGCACCGCTCTGTAAAGTGCGGTACCACTGACTCTGTCAGTGGTCACAAGTGCCAGCCATGGCACTTGTACTCGCGGATCATACGATCACGCGAGTCGATCGACGCCGACGTAACTTTCCAAGAAAGTGACGAGAGAAATAATAAATTTGACCGGTCCGGCGTCGCACAGCTCTGTAAAGTGCGGTACCACTGAATCTGTCAGTGGTCACGTGTGCCAGCCATGGCACTTGTACTCGCGGGTCATACGATCACGCGAGTCGATCGACGCCGGCGTAACTCTCCAAGAAAGTGACGAAGGAAATAATAAATTTAATTCACCCTTTAATTCGATTCTCGAGGGTGTACAAACGAAATCACTGGATGTACAAACGTCTTCTACATCTAAGCTAACGAAATATATCGCCGAACCACCGATTTTGATAATTTATTCGAAAAAAATCGAACTTTAACTTGGTCGGTTCAGCCGTATCGTACATCTTGGCTATTTTTATTAATAATTCGATTCTGCAGGATGGACAAACGAAATCTTTGCGTGGACAAACGTCTTCTACATCTCAGCTAACGAAATATATCGCCGAACCACCGATTTTGATAATTTATTCGAAAAAAATCGAACTTTAACTTGGTCGGTACAACCGTATCGTACATCTTGGCTATTTTGATTAATAATTCGATTCTGGAGGGTGGACAAACGAAATCTTTGGGTGGACAAACGTCTTCTACATCTAAGCTAACGAAATATATCGCCGAACCACCGATTTTGATAATTTATTCGAAAAAAATCGAACTTTAACTTGGTCGGTTCAGCCGTATCGTACATCTTGGCTATTTTTATTAATAATTCGATTCTGGAGGGTGGACAAACGAAATCTTTGGGTGGACAAACGTCTTCTACATCTAAGCTAACGAAATACAGGGTCATCCGTTAAAACTGCAACCTACGCGCGCGCGAACAGGTAAATTTGGCAACACCGCCTCACGGACGCATTCCACTACAACCATGCGCCGATACTTCCGCCATCTATGAGCCAATGATGAAAGTGTAGAGTCTTTTAGGTGCCAGTAGAGAGCGTAGGATGCTTTTGGCTTTCGCCAGAGAATATTAAATTTGACGTAGCAGACGGGCAAAAGAAAGGTAGCCATTTTAAGAGTGCAACCGCGCCGATCCCGTTATCTACGTATGCAATGGTCCAGCAGCGATATTAGCCCAGAGTTGGGCAAAATGTAATCTAATTACACCTTACAAATTACGATTAAAATGTAATTGTGTAGTTGATTACACATTATTTTCTGTAATCGTTAATGTAGGTGGTTGACCACACTTTTATCAACTAGATAAATTAACCAATACAGAAAATAATGTGTAATCAACTACACAATTACAGTTTAATCCTAATTTGTAAGTTGTAATTAGATTACATTTTGCCCAACCCTGTATTAGACCACGCTGACACGTTAGTGGCCCGGGTTGAAGAATTTGGGGCTGTTTTCACATAACTTTTGAACTACAAAAGATATCGGAATGCAATTTGCGCCATAAAATGGGGACAAATTATCCCCTTCTAATGATGGAAAAATTACCAAATTGTACGTTTACTTAATTTTTCTTTTTTCAATTTTTTTACCATAATTGTTACGAAAAGCTTTTGCGAACTGTTTATTTAAATACTTTATATCATGTTCTTTTTAAAATTCATGGCGCCGATAAGCAATAGGCTAGTTGTCCCTGTATCATTACTTTCACAAATTGAGTAATTAAATTTTTATTCAATTATATATTAGTTCTGCAGCCTCAGAATATAATGCTCTAGGTTCCTTTTTCGTGATTTTATCCTTAATGTAGTGCATGCACTACAGATAGGAAGTAAGGGGTAACTACTAATGGGATGTGTCGCTGTTTCTACCAGTCTTTGAATTTTTTCTACAATCTTTTCGTCTGAATGTTTTAGCCCTTTAGCTATTACACGCCATGCCTGTAGTGGCTTCTGTTTATGTCATCTTTTGTAATGGCACATGAAAATGCGCAGGTTGGATTCGCGTGATTATTATGTGCTCCCCTCCTCAAAGTGACAGAAAATATAACCTATATGCTATAACAGATTTTATAAAGATACAGTTGCGGCGTAATAATAATATTTTGGGAGGATGTTAAGTCATACATAGTTGACAAATGTAGCGTAGAAGAACGAAATAGCCAATAAACATTTATTGTCATGCAGCATATAGGTTATATTTTCTGTCACTTCGGAGAGGGGACCACATAATAATCACGAGCATCCAGCCTGCGCATTTTCACTAGACCGGGCGGCCGCATGGAAGGGTACTTTCCCCAGTCTGCATTAGTGGTAGTTGGAATCAGAGATGGGCAAAAAATTATTTTAAATAAAAAATTGGTTTCGAATAAAAGGCAGAAATTTTAATCGGAACTCATCAAATATAAATAACCCGGAGTTATTTGTTATTCGAAGCGCCGTAAATAATGTTTTTATTCGACGGGAATTCATCCGACGCTTCGAATAATGTTCTCCCTCTCATTTATATTCATATCCGAAAATTATTTCAAGCTTGGCGAGCCTTAAGCGCCTTTGATCGAAGCCGTTGGCTCCTCGAGCTGAGCGACATTGTATCGTTCACCCGTCTAATTTACAGCGCGAGGTTGCTCGGAGATGTGTCATCGATTATGCAGAAACGGAATTTCTTTATTTTTCATCATATCAATATGAAAGTGACAGCAATGGATTCCTTGCATTCTCCCGATTAAATTGACCAAAGAAATTAAATCGGACCACTTTTAACGAAACGGGATTTCAATCTTGCAAACTAATTTTATACGTAATATCGTTAATTGTGGCAGTGAAAGCAAACAACGGACTAACTCACATTCCTTTCGAAATTGAGGCAGTAGCAATAACGTATTCCAACTTTGAACCATATTCTTCAGCCCGATGTACGCCACTATGGGGTGACTTACGTTAATATCATCTTTTGAAACGATACGCCACTGTGGTGGCTTTCACACGCAGGTGGCGAAAAATCAAGCCAACCCTGTCGTAGCCAAAATTTTTTAAATTGAGACGGGTACGACACCAGTCGACACATTGTTTTCAAACCTCGTTACTGTAATCTGGGGTGCGAGTGGTAAACCGGCTATAAAAATGGAGCGCCCAGCTCGCTTACCTGGGCCGGGAAATCCCGAATAGTTCTTTGCGATGTTAATTTGAAAGAGACCATCCGAAAATTCTCGAAGCTCCGGCATCACCGCTGTCCAGCGCTCCTTGACAGCTTCGAACGCCGGGCCGGTACGAGAAGTGGCTTCTCGCATGCTTCGACATTCAATTTCTCTTACAAGCCCATAATTATATTTTCCTTAAATTGATTTCGCCCTTATTGTTGATTTCGTCCTATTGTTCACCTACACTACTTTGCCCTAGGTATTATCGGTTTACTCGCCTGCTTCTTTGCGCGTTAGAATTTGATCTGAAAACAATCGCACGGAACAGTCTTCCGCGTAGACCTCCTCGCGCCTCAGTTTTCATATTTATTTATTGTGGCCTTCACATGCAGGTGGCGAAAAGTCAAGTCAACCCTGTCGTAGCTAAAATTTTTTAAATTGATGCGGGTACGGGACCAGTTGATATTGTTTTCAAACCTCGTTACAGTAATCTGGGGTGCGAGTGGTAAGCCGGCCATAAAAGCGGAGCGCGCGGCTCGCTCACTTGAGACGGGGACCTCCGATTCACTAATAGCTGTTTGCGACGTTAATTTGAAAGAAACCATTCTAGAATTTACCTTAATTTCTAGGTAGCGTTTCTAAGAATGGTTTATATTTATATATGTATGAAAAAGGCATACGACTAATATCGTACAACAACCAGTTGCAACTTCAACTGTTATTCGAATAAGGTACTTCTGGGCTGTTATTTCAAAACCACCGTCTATTTTAAAAAGAGACACAGAAAATAATTTTATTCAACAATTAATACTTTTATTTTAAAAGTATTAACTAGTTTTACAACATTGGAAGGAAGACTAAACTGTTCAAGACTTTCCAGAACATCTTAATTCGAATAAAGGTCGAAACAAATTCGAAACCTTCGTCGGGAATTTGAAGAGAATCTCGAGGTATAGAGATCTTGCCCGTATTTTGCCAGTCCGCTACGAAGCTCCGGTTTCCAAGCCCCCCGATGACTGAGTGCTACGAACCACCCGATAGCCCAACTCCCGGTCACGTCGTCGAGCACGCGTTCCTAGAGTTCTTAGCTCAACTGTGTCATTGAGAGTTTCTGGGGCCAAATTTATTGTATTACAATATCCTTCCAAAATGCTAATATTAATTAATTAAAACGAGGCATAAATCCTTGATAACTGTAGTTAACAAAATGCGAATTCCCAACAGATTTAGCATTTCAAGTTTGACCATTTTTTCGTCGATGTTTTCAACGATGCATCTTTTAATTGAAAATATATGTAGTGCTTCTGGCTGATTTAACTACGCTTCCCGACGACGTACTACTTTTAAAAAATTCTCAAATTTAACGGCTAATGGTGATCATGTGTGAAATTGTGAGCGATTTGGGGTGCAATGGCTGATATGTTTATTAAACCAGATATGTTTGTTGAGATGATATGTTTGTTGATCAGAGTTATCCTCGTTAACGTTTTTGGTGGCCCTAAAAAGGGCCGTTGGTTGCTGCTGGCCCTGAAATAAGGGCCGATGATTAATAATTTAAAAATGTTGCTGGATGTGGCCACCGTTGTGCCTTAGACAGGCGTGTATCCTCTTCACCTTGTTTTCGAACACTCGATTCAACGTTTCCGGTGTAACGTTGGCGATCGAAGCGGTGATGTTGTCCCGCAACTGCTCGATGGTGCCCGGATTAGTGGCGTACACCTTGCCCTTCAAGGTACCCCACAAAAAGAAATCCGGAGGCGTCAGATCTGGCGATCGCGGCGGCCACAAACCCTGAGAAATTACCCGTTCGCCAAAAAATTCCTCCAGCATTGCCATTGTTGACCCTGCTGTGTGTGCTGGTGCCCCGTCCTGTTGGAACCAGCAACCCCCTTCCCTCGGGTTCCAACAGGGAAATAAACTGAAACAAAAGGTCTTGATACTTTCCTGCCGTTTTGGTTGGCTTCGGGCGCGGAAGCACAAAGTCCTATAAAAGGGCCGACTTTGCGAAATGAAAATGAGTACTGACTCAGCACAGAAGCAGACCACATCGTGGAGCGACGCATCAACGCAGAGCATCAGTACTCTTCAGTGTTGCACTGAACAGCAAACACCACAATCAGTACTTTTCAGTACTACAGAAAAGCATTGCATACCTACCTATTAAGTAGGAATGCAGTTTTCCGTAGAGCAGCGAACGTGTCTCGTGCACAATTATTGGCGCACGGGATCATACGTGGCAGCCCAATTAGCATTTCAGAATAAATACCCGGGCTCTCCAGTACCACATAAGAGTACTAGACCTTTTGTTTCAGTTTATTTCCCTGTTGGAACCCGAGGGAAGGGGGTTGCTGGTTCCAACAGGACGGGGCACCAGCACACACAGCAGGGTCAACAATGGCAATGCTGGAGGAATTTTTTGGCGAACGGGTAATTTCTCAGGGTTTGTGGCCGCCGCGATCGCCAGATCTGACGCCTCCGGATTTCTTTTTGTGGGGTACCTTGAAGGGCAAGGTGTACGCCACTAATCCGGGCACCATCGAGCAGTTGCGGGACAACATCACCGCTTCGATCGCCAACGTTACACCGGAAACGTTGAATCGAGTGTTCGAAAACAAGGTGAAGAGGATACACGCCTGTCTAAGGCACAACGGTGGCCACATCCAGCAACATTTTTAAATTATTAATCATCGGCCCTTATTTCAGGGCCAGCAGCAACCAACGGCCCTTTTTAGGGCCACCAAAAACGTTAACGAGGATAACTCTGATCAACAAACATATCATCTCAACAAACATATCTGGTTTAATAAACATATCAGCCATTGCACCCCAAATCGCTCACAATTTCACACATGATCACCATTAGCCGTTAAATTTGAGAATTTTTTAAAAGTAGTACGTCGTCGGGAAGCGTAGTTAAATCAGCCAGAAGCACTACATATATTTTCAATTAAAAGATGCATCGTTGAAAACATCGACGAAAAAATGGTCAAACTTGAAATGCTAAATCTGTTGGGAATTCGCATTTTGTTAACTACAGTTATCAAGGATTTATGCCTCGTTTTAATTAATTAATATTAGCATTTTGGAAGGATATTGTAATACAATAAATTTGGCCCCAGAAACTCTCAATGACACAGTTGAGCTAAGAACTCTAGGAACGCGTGCTCGACGACGTGACCGGGAGTTGGGCTATCGGGTGGTTCGTAGCACTCAGTCATCGGGGGGCTTGGAAACCGGAGCTTCGTAGCGGACTGGCAAAATACGGGCAAGATCTCTATACCTCGAGATTCTCTTCAAATTCCCGACGAAGGTTTCGAATTTGTTTCGACCTTTATTCGAATTAAGATGTTCTGGAAAGTCTTGAACAGTTTAGTCTTCCTTCCAATGTTGTAAAACTAGTTAATACTTTTAAAATAAAAGTATTAATTGTTGAATAAAATTATTTTCTGTGTCTCTTTTTAAAATAGACGGTGGTTTTGAAATAACAGCCCAGAAGTACCTTATTCGAATAACAGTTGAAGTTGCAACTGGTTGTTGTACGATATTAGTCGTATGCCTTTTTCATACATATATAAATATAAACCATTCTTAGAAACGCTACCTAGAAATTAAGGTAAATTCTAGAATGGTTTCTTTCAAATTAACGTCGCAAACAGCTATTAGTGAATCGGAGGTCCCCGTCTCAAGTGAGCGAGCCGCGCGCTCCGCTTTTATGGCCGGCTTACCACTCGCACCCCAGATTACTGTAACGAGGTTTGAAAACAATATCAACTGGTCCCGTACCCGCATCAATTTAAAAAATTTTAGCTACGACAGGGTTGACTTGACTTTTCGCCACCTGCATGTGAAGGCCACAATAAATAAATATGAAAACTGAGGCGCGAGGAGGTCTACGCGGAAGACTGTTCCGTGCGATTGTTTTCAGATCAAATTCTAACGCGCAAAGAAGCAGGCGAGTAAACCGATAATACCTAGGGCAAAGTAGTGTAGGTGAACAATAGGACGAAATCAACAATAAGGGCGAAATCAATTTAAGGAAAATATAATTATGGGCTTGTAAGAGAAATTGAATGTCGAAGCATGCGAGAAGCCACTTCTCGTACCGGCCCGGCGTTCGAAGCTGTCAAGGAGCGCTGGACAGCGGTGATGCCGGAGCTTCGAGAATTTTCGGATGGTCTCTTTCAAATTAACATCGCAAAGAACTATTCGGGATTTCCCGGCCCAGGTAAGCGAGCTGGGCGCTCCATTTTTATAGCCGGTTTACCACTCGCACCCCAGATTACAGTAACGAGGTTTGAAAACAATGTGTCGACTGGTGTCGTACCCGTCTCAATTTAAAAAATTTTGGCTACGACAGGGTTGGCTTGATTTTTCGCCACCTGCGTGTGAAAGCCACCACAGTGGCGTATCGTTTCAAAAGATGATATTAACGTAAGTCACCCCATAGTGGCGTACATCGGGCTGAAGAATATGGTTCAAAGTTGGAATACGTTATTGCTACTGCCTCAATTTCGAAAGGAATGTGAGTTAGTCCGTTGTTTGCTTTCACTGCCACAATTAACGATATTACGTATAAAATTAGTTTGCAAGATTGAAATCCCGTTTCGTTAAAAGTGGTCCGATTTAATTTCTTTGGTCAATTTAATCGGGAGAATGCAAGGAATCCATTGCTGTCACTTTCATATTGATATGATGAAAAATAAAGAAATTCCGTTTCTGCATAATCGATGACACATCTCCGAGCAACCTCGCGCTGTAAATTAGACGGGTGAACGATACAATGTCGCTCAGCTCGAGGAGCCAACGGCTTCGATCAAAGGCGCTTAAGGCTCGCCAAGCTTGAAATAATTTTCGGATATGAATATAAATGAGAGGGAGAACATTATTCGAAGCGTCGGATGAATTCCCGTCGAATAAAAACATTATTTACGGCGCTTCGAATAACAAATAACTCCGGGTTATTTATATTTGATGAGTTCCGATTAAAATTTCTGCCTTTTATTCGAAACCAATTTTTTATTTAAAATAATTTTTTGCCCATCTCTGATTCCAACTACCACTAATGCAGACTGGGGAAAGTACCCTTCCATGCGGCCGCCCGGTCTAGTGAAAATGCGCAGGCTGGATGCTCGTGATTATTATGTGGTCCCCTCTCCGAAGTGACAGAAAATATAACCTATATGCTGCATGACAATAAATGTTTATTGGCTATTTCGTTCTTCTACGCTACATTTGTCAACTATGTATGACTTAACATCCTCCCAAAATATTATTATTACGCCGCAACTGTATCTTTATAAAATCTGTTATAGCATATAGGTTATATTTTCTGTCACTTTGAGGAGGGGAGCACATAATAATCACGCGAATCCAACCTGCGCATTTTCATGTGCCATTACAAAAGATGACATAAACAGAAGCCACTACAGGCATGGCGTGTAATAGCTAAAGGGCTAAAACATTCAGACGAAAAGATTGTAGAAAAAATTCAAAGACTGGTAGAAACAGCGACACATCCCATTAGTAGTTACCCCTTACTTCCTATCTGTAGTGCATGCACTACATTAAGGATAAAATCACGAAAAAGGAACCTAGAGCATTATATTCTGAGGCTGCAGAACTAATATATAATTGAATAAAAATTTAATTACTCAATTTGTGAAAGTAATGATACAGGGACAACTAGCCTATTGCTTATCGGCGCCATGAATTTTAAAAAGAACATGATATAAAGTATTTAAATAAACAGTTCGCAAAAGCTTTTCGTAACAATTATGGTCAAAAAATTGAAAAAAGAAAAATTAAGTAAACGTACAATTTGGTAATTTTTCCATCATTAGAAGGGGATAATTTGTCCCCATTTTATGGCGCAAATTGCATTCCGATATCTTTTGTAGTTCAAAAGTTATGTGAAAACAGCCCCAAATTCTTCAACCCGGGCCACTAACGTGTCAGCGTGGTCTAATACAGGGTTGGGCAAAATGTAATCTAATTACAACTTACAAATTAGGATTAAACTGTAATTGTGTAGTTGATTACACATTATTTTCTGTATTGGTTAATTTATCTAGTTGATAAAAGTGTGGTCAACCACCTACATTAACGATTACAGAAAATAATGTGTAATCAACTACACAATTACATTTTAATCGTAATTTGTAAGGTGTAATTAGATTACATTTTGCCCAACTCTGGGCTAATATCGCTGCTGGACCATTGCATACGTAGATAACGGGATCGGCGCGGTTGCACTCTTAAAATGGCTACCTTTCTTTTGCCCGTCTGCTACGTCAAATTTAATATTCTCTGGCGAAAGCCAAAAGCATCCTACGCTCTCTACTGGCACCTAAAAGACTCTACACTTTCATCATTGGCTCATAGATGGCGGAAGTATCGGCGCATGGTTGGAGTGGAATGCGTCCGTGAAGCGGTGTTGCCAAATTTACCTGTTCGCGCGCGCGTAGGTTGCAGTTTTAACGGATGACCCTGTATATCGTCGAACCACCGATTTTGATAATTTATTCGAAAAAAATCGAACTTTAACTTGGTCGGTTCAGCCGTATCGTACATCTTGGCTATTTTTATTAATAATTCGATTCTGCAGGATGGACAAACGAAATCTTTGGGTGGACAAACGTCTTCTACATCTCAGCTAACGGAATATATCGCCGAACCACCGATTTTGATAATTTATTCGAAAAAAATCGAACTTAAACGTGATCGTTTCGGCCGTGCCCTTCTTTTCGCAATTTTTATTAATAATTTGATTCTGAAGGGTGGCCAAACGAAAATTTTGGGTGGACTAACGTGGATAAACGCTGGACAATCATTCCCCACTGATAAATCATTAAAAAGTTTTCATGGGGGTGCTGGTGATAAATTTTCTTTTGTCCATAACTTTTTTTTGAAGGGTAGACAAACGAAAATTTTTGGTGGACAAACGTGGTCATATCACGGACAATCGTTACCCACTTTTGAAAAATTGAAAAATTTTCATTTAGGGCGCTGATGACAAATTTTCTTAGTTTGGTCATACCTTTTTTTTGGAGGGTGGACAAACGAAAATTTTGGGTGGACAAACGTGGACAAACGCTGGACAATCATTCCCCACTGACAAATCATTAAAAAGTTTTCATGGGGGTGCTGGTGAAAAATTTTTTTTGTCCATAACTTTTTTTTGAAGGGTGGACAAACGTTGTTGGATAAACGTGGACAAACGATGAAAAAACGAATGCCATCGAGTTTTTTTAAAAAATCACATTTGGGGGTGCTAACTTCACAGACCTCTCTGGATTCCATGCAAAAGAGAGGGAGAAGCATTAACATTTACTTTCACTTGAGAGAATCCGTTGGAGCTGAAAGAATCGGGAAGACGGAAAGGCGGGACGGAACCGATAACAGAGGATCACAGCTCATGAGCATGTTATCGGCCCGTTCCCCGATCAATCTTCCCAGTACCCCAGCTCGTGTGCATTGTCTTTCTTCTGGACTTCTTGTCCTCTTCTCCTTCTTTCAGGCCTTGGTTTTCAGATCCTGTACGTCCTGTTAACGCTCCCGTCTCCGCGACATCTCCTCCAGCCGATCCAAGAAGTCGCACCGCTTGTCCGACTGGTGGTTGGAGATGCCATTTCCCGGCTGCTGTCCATCCTGTAAAAGCGGATCTTTTGGTTTGCACAAACCGGGGAGAAGCCAAGATCCACGCCGACAGGGCTAGAGAAGCGTTTCCACGTATGTCGGCGCTCCACTGCGGACTGCTACTCTGTCGTAGCACAGACGGGGAATTCGGGAACGCGTATCCAGGCCGCGGTGGCAGTCCCCCGACACCTTGTCCCTCGTCGTGGGGTTTGTGCTCTCTGAAACACTTTAAAGAAACAGAGGGCTGGGCTACGAAGGTAGCCTCCGCATCCCAGTCCAGTAGATTAGCTTAGACTAATCTTCAGACTTTTCGTTCAGAACTTCAAACTCTCTCCTCGAGCAAGGGACTTCCTGGATCTTTGGTCGGCGAACGACCCATCCTGCCTAAACAACTCCACTCTTCGGGGCTCTCTCTCATGGGGAATTCGGCCATTCTGCGACGATGTTTGCCCTCGAACTCCTTTCGTCGCAGCTCAGTAACTCTGGGCACTCCAGGCGCCGCCACGTTGCTCCGGTGGTGCCTGCGCTTTGTAAACTACATGCTTATACTTACATTTTGGAACATTGCTTATTCGACAGCTCTTCATATGCGCTGGATGCACTTGCCGGTGCAATAATCACTTTGGATTGCAATTGCCTATTCGACAGCTCTTCATATGCGCTGAATGCAGTCGCCGGTGCTATTGCGATGTTGTCATCTATCGTTTTATGTACTTTCTTGTGTACTCGTACCTACTCCTCCTGTTTTTATGTATGGAGGTTCTCTAATCGGCTGTTGTCGATTGTATCTACTATCTATAATTTCTGGCAACATGCAGTCCTCATAGAACTTCTTCAGTTTTTCCTCTATCTCTGTTGCCCAAAATCGATTATCTCTGGATACCATTGTAACCTTCATTCCTTTCGGCGACCATAAACAAAAATAGACCCGTCGCGTTTTCGTTATGTGCAATTGTCCTTGCACTTGATAATAGTAATGATGATTTTTATTCATTTTATCATGATCGAAAATACGCCCTATGTTAGGAAGTTCCTTTATTGCTTCAACAGGTGATAAATCCTTGGCCGATTCAGGACGCTTTACTTCGACGATTTTATCATGGTCCACGAGGCCGTCAGGAGTTGCACCTAAGTGAAGCACAGTCTCATCGCTGAAGAGGCCACACGGTAAAATATGGATTCCTAATTCTTCTTCCATTTGTCTCGAGGCGTTTGCCTCATTTTCGCTTCCGTATTGGAGAGAATTTAAATTTTTGAGTTGCGGGTACATTATACTCTTCACAGTATTTGCCCGTGGTGTAGTCTTTCGTAATCTGCATACCTTGCCAAAATTGGATGCAGTTAATAATTTTTTCCTATAACCAATCCACTTTTCGCTATTCGCCTGATCACGAGTTTCCACTTAGATCTCGTCTCGCCTCGTGTGCCAGTGAAGGAGTATATCTGCGTGCCTTTTACACTCAGAAGAGTATACTGTCTCTTCCATATCTGATTTTGCTGCATTGGGGCCGTAATCCTGGTCGCACGATTGTTTCTTATTTCGGATGGAGGATGCTTTCGCTTCTTTTTTATATTCCCTTGTTTTTTCTGCTGCGTACTTCTGACGTCCTTCCAGCTTTCTTACTATGGCTGGCGGCTCTTTATTCATTGCCGTACTCAATCTGCTGAACGCCTATTATGTGTTATATTGGACGACTGCAGCGGAGACTCTACCCTGATACGAGCCCCCTCGTCCAAAGTTTATCCTTTTACCTTCGATGAATTTAGCAATTATATTATTAAAACTTTCAACAGCATTGTTATTTAGACCGCGCAGCAAACTGTCAGCTTTAACGAAAAGTTGCTGCATCGCTTCTTCGATACTTTGATAAATATCAGTTTCTCTCAGTCGTGGAACGTAGTCTACTCTGTTGGGATCAGAGTATTTTTTACAGAAGTATGCTAACTTCTGACACTCCTTGTGTTGACCAAAAACGTGACTCGGTACATTTGTCAAGTCTTGCTTAAAATTTTGTATTCGTTCCTCGAGTGGTATTTCTTCTCGCAACCGGTATTCCGCAGTTTTTTTTATACCAGTAGGCAGGCGAAGAGCATTATTCTGTACGACAGCTCTTAGATCTTTATTGCGGCCTTTTGTTCCGATTTCGTTTATTTTTTTACTGAAATTGCGTAACAGGTGATTGGTGCATTCGATCTTTTGTACCTGCACCATATACTTTTCATATGGATTACGGTCCAATATCTTCTTGTACACACGGCTATTGCCATCGGCAACTAATATAGAGTAGATTAGAGTATATTAGGCATATCTATGCTGCAATTGTAGCCTTCGACAATAGCAACATTCTCCATGCCAGTTGAACTCTGATTACGACCCCAGTTCTTGAAGCAACGATGCTCGCGCGGTTCTTCCTTCTTCCTAGATGCTATTTGGCAAGTCATGCAGAATTTATTCTTCACGCTGATGTACAGCCAGAAAGAGAATTGTAATCTCCTCCGCGGTAGGACCTTTTCATCCAGCTGCCATCCGCGACAACTGGGATAAACGGTAGATTGGATTCTGCATGTACGTCGCCTCTTGCTATAGCTAATGCTTCTTCCTCTTTTCCAGCATCTTCCATTTCGCGTTGTGCGGCCACTTCGAGGCCATCGATTAGCTCATTCTGACACTTCTCGTAGATCCATTTCGTCATACAGGACACGTTCACGGCAGCCAGTATGTCCTCCAGTTGATTATATCCGCCGCCCGTCGTCATTGTTGCGGCAACAGCGGCGTGGTTTATATCCATAGTGGCATCACTCTCCCGAAGACAGGATATGCGTTTTGTGTATTTGCACATTTTGCACTCTACATAATACGCATTTTCTAATCCATTCCGTTGACATCTAACTATTTCAAAATGTTCGATGCCGCAGCCAGTAGTCGAATGTTTTCGAAGATTTTTTATTTGTTTGAAAACATGCGGAAAATTAACAAACTCTATTCCTTCTGAAATTTTGATTCGTTTCTCCGTTGATGTCTCTTACAGAATGTATCTCATCCCTGTCTGTGTCGGAATCTATTTCTTGTACAATTTCTTCTTCGTTCGACTCGAAATACACTTGTTCTACAATTTCCACTTCGTCCGTATTGAAATGTATTTCTTCTAAAATATCTTCCGCGTCCGTATCGAAATGTACTTGTTCTACAATTCCTTCGATAATTGGGAAGTGTATTCTATATATTGGGAACTATATATTGGGAATTCTTCGTGTATTCCGTCCGTAAGAATATTATACGCAGTAGATGTGCTTGGAAGCGTTTCGTCGTACGAGGTACCTGCACGCGTTCCTGCTTCCGCCACGGTGCCCTTACCTACAGTGAGGCACGCTGCTGTTTTTAATCGTTACCTGCACGTAAAGAGTCAATAATCAGTAACACGTGGTACATACATAGAAATAAGAAAAACATACATTAGAAAAGAAAAGCAGGCATAGTAAAAGAAAATATAGTACAGTAAAGTCTCGATGAAAGCGAAAGCCTCGGAACGAAGTAAGTTTAAATACCTGTGTGCGTCTGAGACAATACTAACGCAATCAAAATTTAAAATTAAAACTTGTAGAGTGTGTGGAGAGAGAGAGAGAGAGAGAGAGAGAGAGAGAGAGAGAGAGAGAGAGAGAGAGAATGGACAGCGAATGATAAGGCATGGTAGAGCAAGAGAGGGAGCAGAAGGATCGTACAAACGAGAGAGACACAGAGCAGTCGAACAATAGAGGTGTACCTGACAATTTATATACTCGTTATGTGCAGTCTAATAAATTTATATATTTGTTCGCAAGAAGATACAACAAACTTTTTTATTTTTGGATCCGTTTTCATGAAACTTTTACCAACATGTTTGTTAGAATGTCCTGATTAAAAAATGATACCAAACATGACGTAAATCGGACAACTTTTACTTATCATGGATAGGAATCATTTATATTTAGGTATATAATTGTCCGAACCATATCGTGTTTGGTGCCATTTTAATCGGAAAAATCGTCACAAATATGTTGGTACAAAATTGATAAAAAAAGAACCAAAAATAAAATAATTTTTATCGCGAACCTCGTTTGCATCGGTGTTGTCTCTCACCGATTTTCGATTTCGGATCGGGTAGGGCACGATCGGCGCTCGTGCCATATTATACGCTTCACTGGTTCGAAGGGAGACCACTCTAACTAGGGGTGATAGAAATTAACACTAACGATACATAGTCACAATTTTTAACCCTAATCGAGATTTTACCGCACTTCCTATATTTGTAGAAGTTTGTAGACAGCCTCGAACGTTGGAGAGGAGAGCGAGTCTAGAAGAAAAGACTGCCGATTGTCCCCATCTTTTTCATTCGCAGTCCTTTTTTGCGGCCGACGCGTATTACCACTAAATATGTGTTATCTAAATTATATCGAGTTTGGTGTCATTTATTATTAGGGAAACATCACAAATGTTACGATGCTTTATTAATGAAAATATTATTATTATTGTATTACTGTGAATATCATTCTAATTTATCTTCACGATACGAAGAGGGACGTAGGGTGATACAAATGTTCCTCTTAGACAACGTGATTCCCTCGCTACGCAAACCGAAGGACATGCACTTTTGGCCCGTTTTCTTTTCACACGCTCACATCTGCACAACTGCCTCCGCTACTCGCAAGCGAAGGCAGCCACAAGCAGCATGTTGCGCTGCGATACGCGGCTGTGTGTGTATGCAGGCACGCGTGCACTTGACCGCGTGTGAAAAGAATACTTTTCGCATTTCAATCCTGGGTCATTCAACGCGAAATCGGACACTTTTCGGAGTACCATTTGAGATTTTTGTGAAACTTACATATGTTGTAGTCTTTAGTGATACATAAACGTATTTCAAAGAATTTTTCAAAATTTTCAAGATCGTGGAAATGGACTTTTTTTCATTAAATTATAACTGTTGAACTAAGAGAAAGGTAAGAATGAGCTTTTGGGTGCTTACACTGGGGAAGTAAGAGTACCTAATAAAAATTATGTCACTTAAAAAAAAAAAACAAATTTTAGACCATTTATTATGCTATTGTTTTAAAGAAATGCAATTTTATACCAGCAGGGCGCTATTTTAAAATTTGAAAAAAATTGAGGATACAGCCCTACTTGTGCTCTTTGCAGACACGTTTTCAGACACGCGGACACTTTAAAATTGGTCGCATGAAAATGAATTGAATGTAACGCTGCGTCGCCCAATACCGGCTGGACTAGCTGTTCCGCGCGGTACTAGCAGCGGTCTTGACCTATACCTGATATTGTTATGTAGGGTTCTCACGAATGGTAAGTATTTGACAAAAACAGACAGAGGAAAACTTTTAATATTTTTTATATTCAACATAATACGGTATGTCATCTTTTGGTGTTCGCAATATTTTTCGTGAACCGAAGGTGACCTTCAGTTTTTTAAATGGAATGCTACATATTTCATTACCCGATATGAAAGTGTATAAATGTCAAAACAAATTCAATCATATGGTGTACTATGACTTTCAAGGCCACGCAAGGTTAGCAATGAAAAAAATAGATAGTTGTACATTGTAGCACGCACGGCTCAGTCTGTCGAGCCGGTGCTGGGCGACGCAGCGTCACATTCAATTAATTTTCATGCGACCAATTTTAAAGTGTCGGCGTATTTGAAAAGGTGATCATAAAGAGCACAAGTAGGGCTGTATCCTCATTTTTTCAAATTTTTAAATAGTGCCCTGCTAGTATAAAATTGCATTTGTTTAAAATAATTGCAGAATAAATGGTCTAAAATTTTTTTTTTAAGTGACATAATTTTTATTAGGTGCTCTTACTTCTCCAGCGTAAGCACTCAAAAGCTCATTCTTACCTGTCTCTTTGTTCAACAGTTATAATTTAAGGGAAAAAAGTCAATTTCCACAATCTTGAAAATTTTGTAATTCGCGTGGAATGACTCTCCTTGAAAATCTATAATACTGTAGAGAGAGAGAGACGGAGAGACGGAGAGAGGGAGAGAGAGAGAGAGAGAGAGAGAGAGAGAGAGAGAGAGAGAGAGAGAGAGAGATGGTAATAATATAATTGAAATGGTACAACATTGTGTATGACACACAGAACCATATTTCTAATAAATTATAACCTGAAGGAATAAAAATATTACCAAATAAACATTTTGCCCTTGTGCACACTCAGACAATACGACGCAGAAAGGATAACGGCAATCCAAATCATTATCCTATTTTTAACGTTATACTTCCTGCAATTCAACGAGGGGCTGCAGAATGGTATTTCGCTTTATGGAACGTTGTAAAATAACGAAGAAACGAAGGGTCCGAGAAACACGTGTCGTTTGCCTTTCGCGAAGTAAACCCTACTTGACCGTGCCGGTGTTGGAGATCCGCCTGGTTCTCGTCAACGAGCACGCTTTCCAGCGCATCATCCTGTCTCTTTAGATAGCTTTTTGAAAGCGTGGGACTGACCTCGACTTTCGTTACCCTCACACAAGCCGAACCGATGGAGGCGCGAAGCGTTGTATTCGGTTTTTCGGCAAGAGCTGCCTGCCTGTAGCCCAGATGGGCAAAATTTTTGCCTGTAAGGTCCTTGGGGTCAGTTGGATTTTGGTTTGAGTAAGTAGGTAGGCTATGAGAGTTCTGGCTCAAATGGAGGCGAGGGGGTGAGGCGGGGCGGGGGGGGGGGGGGGTACCGCCGCGCTCTTCCGCGACATGGGCGAGGGGCTGAGGCGGGGAGGGGGGGTACCGAGTTCGTAGACGAGGGGGATGACGTCACAAGGGAGGGGGATTCAAAATGGCGTCTACCGAGTTCGTAGGTGAGGGGGATGACGTCATAGGGGAGGAGAATTTTCATAATTTTCAAAATGGCGTCGCGCGCACAGGTCGAGTTCGTGGACGAGGGGGCTGACGTCACAGGGGAGGGGGTGGATTTTCAAAATTTCAAAATGGCGTCGCGCGCATTTCGTATTGACGCCACCTATTGGATGTTTAAGGTACTTTGGGCCCGCGTCGGTATTTGGGCCCGTCTTGGTAAATTTTCCAGGTTTTTCATACACTTTGTGTTGGCGCCACCTATCGGATGTTTAAGATACTTTGGATCCGCGTCGGTATTTGGGCCCGCCTTGGTAAATTTTCCAGGTTTTTCATACACTTCGTGTTGGCGCCACCTAGCGGATGTTTAAGGTACTTTGGGCCCGCGTCGGTATTTGGGCCCGTCTTGGTAAATTTTCCATGTTTTTTTTTTCATACATTTCGTGTTGGCGTCACCTGTTGGATGTTTAAGGTATATTTGGGCACGCGTCGCCGCCGCGCAATCTCCGTAGGCGTGCGGGGATCGGTGCGCAGGCGCGACCGCGACCGATTCGTGGAATATTCAAATCGCGTCTTCGATGATGATGATTTCTGAGAAAGAGGGCGAACCAGGATTTCTGAGAAAAGATAAGGCGATCATGGCGCGCGACAGGATTGAACGCGTTTTTTATGTCTACGTGCACGCGCTTCGTGCCGTGTGTTTATATTTGAATCGTGGGACCGATGCAGCCCACGTGCAATGATGTAAACATATAGTGATAATTATTGTAAATCAATCATCGCGATAGCCCATGGAATAAACATTGCACCGCGCCATGCCGTGTGTTTATATCTGAGCAGGATTGAACGCGTTTTTGGTGCCTACGTGCACGCGCTTCGTGCCGTGTGTTTATGTTTGAATCGTGGGACCGATGCATCGCAAGTGCAATGATGCATACATATAGCGATAATTATTGTAAATCAATCGGCGCGATAGCCCATGGAATAAACATTGCACCGCGCCATGCCGTGTGTTTATATCCGAGCATTGACTTTTCCCAAGACCATGCCTCTAAGAAGGAAGTACCCTCGAGAAAACACAATGTCCCTGAAGCAATAAATTAGGCGTTGCGTTCACGCGAGCAACTAAGCGATAATTATTCGGGGTAGAATTCCGAGTATTTTCACGATCGAGAACAGGGCGACGTCTCAAGCACCCTTCTCGAGGGTCTGCGAGTCAAGCGTCGTGGGAGCGTGTAAGGGCGAAAAGCGAAAAGAATTCGTACATAAACCCACGGACATCTGGTTTACAGCAGACCGGTGTTATGGTCAAGCGTCGTGGGAACGCGATTGACATTCGCTAAGACCGCGCCTCTAAGAATTAATATATGGATATGAATATGTAGGAAAGGATATTATAAATGATATTATAAATGATACTTTACAGGTATTGATATGAAAGTTGTACATTTATTATTAAACATATATGCACGTACTATAGTGGTACGTGGTTTACATCACGCAGCATGGATTGTAATCCTAACGCCAACAATTCACAATCGATCAATGAATGCTTTTCGAAGTGCTCGCTTTCGGAAATTAATTTTACATAATTCGTTGGTACGGACGGGGTACGTAGAACTTCTACAAAGGTGGCATATTTACTGCTTACAGAGTACATATTTTCAGTTAGCCAGGTGAACATATGTTCAATGCAATGATTGTACGCGAATAGTTTACGCATCGTGGCTTCAGTCATATATATGACAGTGCGATTATCAGTGATTTTAATAAGTTGATCATCATGCATACGCGTGAAGTCTAGTCGTAAATGATCAATTACGATGTGAGTTTGGGGCGATGTTGCGTTGCTACGTAATCGTTGAAGTATGTCCGCCTCGTTTTGTAGCAGGATCTTCCACGTAGACATTGAAATGCTCAACTCGCTGCCTTTATTGTCGGCTATGTTAATCTCAACATGGCACGAATCCATTCCAATGCGAATTCCAATACTTAGACGTTTATACGCTGTTGCGGTCAGTGGGTAATCACGTCCCAGGATCCGTACGACTGATGGTTTTGGTGTTTTCAACGCTTTTGCCGTGGTGAATCCAGAACTGTAAGAAACATGTACATGAAATTAATACTTCGGTCGTATACGGTTACAGTGAAAGAAGTAAGTGAATGAAGTAAGTGAAAAGTGAAAAGTGAAAAGTGTATAATAACGCTTACGTACCTCATATCGGATTGTTGATGATGTTGTTGTCTTTGACCTTTATTTGGAATGCCACCATCGTTGTCGGATGCGCAGGATGAATCGTTTAAGCTGCGTTTGTACATTTTGATATGCACTGCGTATGATTCTCATCGACGGAAAAATGACGCGAGCGATACTTGTTAACACTCGAGCGTACGTGACGTTATGAAGTCTGCAAGACTGCCCAACGACATTTTATACGTATTCACGTACACGTACACGTCAATGTATGAAAGTATATCATATTAGTGATGGTGATGGTTAAGACATGTATGTATGTATGTATGTATGTATACCGCACAAGGGTTAGAGATTACGCGGTAAATTCAAATGGCATGCGTGTCATAGAAGAGTTAGAGACGATTCGTGAGGCAAAACATAAAAGTGTAAGTGATAAAAGTATACTATAAGCTGGAATAATTAGTATCAAATCATTGAAGAAGAAGAAACTGTGAAACGGACACCCCCACCACACCTACTCCACGACTACCCCTACCCTGTAACGTGTAGGACTAACCCTCCAGCCTAGAGAACCGAAATGCATATAAGGACGTCGACCGCACCCGCACGGATCAGTATAGTTAATACATTTTAAAAGAAGTATGTTTTTTAAAAAAAACGGATTAAAGAATGAATGCCGCTATGATGCAGCGATGCATCGTAAGTATAGTTGTGTAAATTGAATTGGTGCAAGTATTTCATTCGCCGATATTATATTGAAGTTGTGCGTTTGTTACAGCAACGAGGAGCGAGATACATTGGCGCGAAAAATCGTAAGTATACTTTTTTTTTTTTTTTTGTAAATTGAATTGATGTATTCATTCGATTGAGCAGTCTTCTAACAAAGTTCTACGTTTGTTTCAGTATGTACTTGATAATTTAGTGCGAGTGTGGCGCGTAGAGCGACGTGAAACCATTCGATATCTAGTAAGTGTTGTTAAGTAAAGAAAAAAAATATATTGATGCGCGTATATCATTCAACAGTGCTTTAATCGAATCGCGTGTTTGTTACAGCAGGAACGAGAGGTTCAAATGACTGAATAGAGCGATGATTTCTTAGGGGCGGTTGGGCGCCTCGTAAGTGATGTTTCGGAAAAATGATTCTGATACGCGTACACCAATCGATGTTGTTTTAATCGTTTCGCACGTTTGTTTGTTTCAGCGTCGAGCTGACATCGAGGCCCGGGCGCGTGCTGGGGACCGCGATGTCATAATCCAGCTACTCGTAAGTGATGTTTCGTAAAATTATATTGGTGCGCGTACACCATTCGATGATGTTTGAATCGAGTCATGTGTTTGTTTCAGCATCGCCAATACCCGACGAGGAGAGACGGGCGGATCTGCCGCGAATTACAATATAAAATTCAAGATGCTAGGCGCAAGTGGCGCGAGTGTAATATTGACGAGGAGTTTTGGGACCTCCCACAACTATTTAATGAGTGAGTATAAGTGAATTTTAATTGTTTGGTGTTTCGCGTGCTAATACTAACGTTTTATATATAATGATAATTTGGTGTTTTCTCTGTGTGTTGCAGGACGTAACATCACGAAGGTTTTTTTTTCAATTTTAAATTTTTTTCTTTTTTAAAATAAATGTATAATAATTTTTCAATAAATGTATATATTTTTTTCTTTGAAAACAGTATATATTTATTCATGTACATCCACGCATGCATGCGTACTTAAATTATAGAATAAGTATTTGCGCAAAATAACGTTCGTATGGGAGGGATCTTCTTGCTCGTGGGTAGAGGAATCAGTCGCCGCTGTCATTACGCTCATCACCGCCGTCGCCGTTGTGTTCATCGCTATAGAAAACAGAAAAAAAAAAAAAATAATAATTCTTACATATTCGTTTCTCGGCATATGACGCGTAAAGTAGATTGTAATGTGCGTGTATGACTTACATTAGGTGACGCTACGTATATAATCCCATATTTTCCCGATATTCTCCAGCGCGCAAACACCGTCGTTGTTATGAAATGCACATCGAAGGGCATTCGTTGAAGACATATACTTCAGATTAGGACCGTCAGGCATGATCCCGCAATAATCATCGTCAACGTCGTAGCCGCCGTCGTCTTCGACAGTTCGAGCATTGTTGTTGTTGTTGCAGTTGTTGTTGGTGTTGTTGATCTTTCGCGCCGTCAGTTCATCCAAATCGCATACATCCTCAACGATTATGTCAGGTAGAAGTTGTAGCATCCACGTTTTCTTTTCCACACCTTTCACGATGACGAAGTCAATGTTCGCGAGCACGCTGGTGAGGAGCCCCAGAATTTTGGAGTATGGAACGTAGCCGTCGGACCAGCGAAGCCCGTGATGATGCTTCGCGAGCCAGGACGCTTGACGGTGCTCACAGGAATTCAGATGATTCCAGAAGTATGGCGGTTCGAAGATCCAATGGCTGATCGTCGTTTTATCGTTGTTGCTGTTTACGCGAATCGCGATCTCTTTGGCGACGAACTCGCGTTCGATATTGAACCCTTGCAGATCGACAATGGCGAACATTATTATCACTCGTTTAGGTAGCACCGTCGGCGATGGTGTCAGAACAGCAACTGAGGTCTTCGACATCGACGTTTTAAAACAGTAGCAGTATCCGCAGTAGGAGTAGGAGTAGTAGTAGTAGTAGTAGTAATCGATCTCGTACGCACACTATATTAATTTGCGTACCATGTTGGTTAAAGGGCCGTATACGACTATACGATCGTGTATGAACAAACAGACGGCGGAAGTATTAGCGGGGATATTTTCTTTGCATTCGAAATCTATTCGCACGTCCACGGTAGCGCTTTTCAACGATTCGTTTTGCCTAGAACAATCTATTACCACGATAGGCGCGTATTTAAGGAATTCGTTCGCGCTCAGCAACGGTTCTCCGTGACCGTAGTACGATCGGATGAAATTCGCATACATATTGTACATGATCGCGAATTTATACTTAGAAAAATCTATTTGCATGTCATCGTACGGATACGTCTCGGAATTTAGGTAGAGTCGAAAGTTTGTGAGATTATTCGGGTCGAATATCCACGCGGGTTTATTTGAACGATTCTTTCGATCGGTTTGCATGCCGAATAACACGTATCGGGGTTTCTCGATTTGCGACGTAGTTTTCACGATCCACGTATGTTTCGTTGTCACTTGCAGTAACGGATACTCGTGTAGGCTCCACGATCGGAAACTCATCGCGATCGGTCGCTCGCTTTCCAAGATTCGCAGTATCGATAGTTTATTCACTTCCTCCAAAACGACGTGGGGCATACGCCACTGCACCTTGCGTATCTCCAGTTTCGGGATCGCAGTGGCGGAGGTGCAGTGCATCGCGTTCGAATCGTCTCGCGCTCGTATAAGGATCAGCTCGTGCCGCGCGTTCATCACGATGCGTTTGTAATCCTCGCAGAATCCTAATAACACGTTCAGGGGTACGCAGAAATTGAAAGCTCCCGAATGAAAAGTGTCGTTATCGTAATCGATGTCATAATTCCAACCGGCATTCGCAAGCGCTTTGCTTCTCTCGGCTGACAACGAAACGAAATTTTTCAAGGTGGTAGTGATTCCTGGATTTCGGCAACGATCGATCTCGACACCGTTCAATTCGTATCGAATCTCATCGAACATGAACGCGACGCAATTATTATCGAGAACGGCGGTCGTGGACGTTGCTGGACCTTTCGCGTCTTGCGTAGACAACGTGCCACGACCTTCGATGTAGAGAAAACTTTCGCACGGAAGCGTGTACAGATCTTGCTGCTGTATGGGGATTCTTATCTCATCGCTATTATCGAACGTTGTGTTGGCGTATGGATTATACGTGTGTAACTCGATCTTCGTGATACGATTGTCGAAGGTTGGCGTATTCGCCACGTCCAAAATAATCGACATCGTGACTGCGTATCTAATAGGCGACGATGAAACCTAACGATCGTAGGAAACGCGCGTTTCGACGAGTCAACGGCTTTCTTATGCTTCTTACCGGTCCTCTTCTTATCACTCCTCCCGTCTTTATTCTTCTACTTTCGCCTGTCGACAAAGGCCGGTCGAGACGTGTGACAGAGACGGTAGGAGTATCAGCGGCGATTGATGATTCGTGCGTGTGATCTAACACTAACATACTACACACGCGTGCATACACGTACGGTCACGCTACTTATCGCGCGGACGTCGTTGAACGTGTAAACGAATCGTTATTTCTTCTCCACGGAAATCTATAGGACGATCGTGTTGATCTACGATGCACAACGTTAGATCGTGTATTGCTCGTGCGACGATTGGCAAGTAAATGACGTGCCGCGGTGTTTCCGATATCTTATATCCTGGCGGCACGCGTGGCGAAAATTCATGGATCGTATGTACCTGTTTATCGTTGCTGTACGCGCCGGTAGTGACGTTGTACGTTACTCTGATCACGTTAACGTTTATAATATTTACGGGTCCGTCGGACTCGTGCCAGATTCTCGGTATTAAGACACGATTCGGGGAAAATCCTAGCAACGAGCCCACATTGTTCGGTTTCGTAAAGTCTACAAAGAACGAACAATTCAGCTCGCTTTTCATGGTGTTGTTGTTAGCTCGTAGCATTAGAGGGTACTTGTCGTCATCGTCGTTCTCGTTGTTACCACGTCTTCGAGGATATCGATCGAGTAATCGTTGCTTCAGGTACTCGGCGATAGCGTCTAATTCGTAGGAGCCGTGGGGTATCGTAATGCATTCATTAGCTACGTCGACGATTGAGTTGTTTTCGGTGTCGTAGTTCACGACGAAATAGAATTTATCGTTGTTCGAGTCGATGTTCGGTATCGTGTGAAACGTCTCCAAGTCCGCGAGTCCTAATTCGTATTGACCATCGCTCAAATCTATCGGTGGAAAATAGTTTACCGTGAGCGCGCTGCTGCGTCCCGTTAATGTGAGCGTGAACGACATATCATAGATTACACTCGCGAGACGGAGAGAGGGGGAGTGACGCGCGCGTACGAATACTCGGCAATTTATCGATATTATAAGTCTTTACTATAGAAGATGTGAATCGCCATTACGCATGGACACATTGTAACATAATCTTAGTACATACCGTTATTATTATTATTATTATTATTATTATTATTATTATTATTATACAGGCCATAATTCCATAGACTTTTGCTGTAAAAATTGCATGCACAAGCGACCGCAATTCATCTGATCGAAACGTTGAAAACGATCGCGATTGTACGTGATCGTTGTACCGCGTCCGAAATAGTAGATCAATTCCGCGGGAGGTCGCAGATTCCCAAAACTATCAAAGTATTGTACTCGTGGTCCGCGTTTCGCGTAAGCGACCCAGTGCGTACCGACGCCTCGATTCTCGTCCAGATTCGCGATACCGCATTCGTTGCTTCGTACACGCGTGGGAAGCGTATCGCGCATAAACACCCCTCGAAAGAACGGGATGCTGGCACATTCGCGTTCTAATTGCAGGTTCGTCATAGGTTGTTGCGTTATCGCCGCCACCGTCGCCACGCGCCTACGCGATCAACGTTTTTTTTTTCTTTGATCGCACTCGTCGTTGGCGCCGCCGTCTCAGGTTCAAGCCCGCGCCTCGCTTGTACGGTGTCAGGTGCATCCCTCGCCCTTCCATCGCTCGATGATGACGCAACGTCTCTTCCAGCTGTTTTCGAGAGGCCCTCGAATCGTTGACCGCTTTGGTTATACCAGCCGCTCCACCGGCCAATGCTCCGATAGCTGATAAAGCGGGCAACACGAACGGAAGAAACGGAAGAAAGCCACCGCGTTTCGCCACTCGTAGATTACGATGTCGTCGACGCCGTTGAGGATGTTTCCTTCCAGACTTTCTCTGTTTACGTTTCGTCCTTCTCATACCCATGCCGAGTTTGGTCTTAGCCTTCATCGTTGCCCACACTCCAGTCGCTACGGCTTTTTCGCCAAAGGTCGCGTCGTTCGCGAATACTCGTTCTCGCGCTCGTTCGGCTAACGCACGATCCGCCTCGTGTCGCCCTTCTAAATCCTTTCGACGAGAGTACGCGATATCGTGGTCGCGGCACGCTGCGTCCAGAGGATTCACACCTTCGTCGCCACGAGCCAATCGTTTTAGCAAACGCGTTCCCGGTCCGCAGAACTGATAACCCGGAACGTGTAGTTCGAACGGCAGACGGTTTATGATACCGTTCACGAGACCGGATCCAGTCTTTTTCTTCTGATTATTATTCTTCCTCCTCTGATTCTTCCCTAGTCCGTGAGACGTCACAGTCGTTGATGCAACCATATACGTTAGAATAGTCACGATAGCTACTACAATAATAAACGCGTACGCACGCTCCACCGATCACTGTGATAGTGACCTGCGCGACGCGCACCACGAATATAAATAGTCATCCCTCGTCATAGACGTGCTTGCGAATATGCGATTCGCGAAACAGTCGGACGTTATTCGCGTGACCGCGAACAGAATGCTCGAGGATGATAGGGATGCGAGTCGATCGAACAGACACGGCCCGTTGTTGCCGAACAGCGTGCGAGGCGTGATTTGCGGGCCGTCCGGATGTGGAAAAACGAACGTGCTTCTGAGCATGCTAGAGAGTCCGAACGGTTTGCGTTTCGAGAACGTGTACGTATACTCGAAATCGTTGCATCAGCCAAAGTATCGATATCTCGAACAGGTGTTGTCGGTCATCGACGGGATCGAATACTTTCCCTACTCGGACAACGCTGAGATCGTCCCACCGAGAGACGCTCGGCCCGATTCGATCTTCGTGTTCGACGACGTGGCATGCGACGAACAGAACGCGATACGCGAATACTTCTCCATGGGTTGCCACGCGAACGTGGATTGCTTTTATTTATGTCAATCGTACGCTAGAATACCTAAACATTTGATCAGGGACAACGCGAATTTTCTCATGCTGTTCAAACAAGACGGTACAAACTTGCGTTGCGTGTACAACGATCACGTGAACACAGACATGACGTTCGAGTCGTTCAACGACTTGTGCGCGAGATGTTGGCGTCGACGATACGATTTCGTGGTGATCGATAAGGATAGTTCCATGTACGAAGGTCGGTATCGAAGAGGATTTAACGAGTTTGTCGTAGCTCGTTGACATCAGTAAACCGCGAGTCATTCATCGAGCAACACGAAATGGCCAACGAATCGACGGCGACGACTGCTATAACCTCGAGCAACGTCGACGCGAAGCATTCGCAAAAACATCGTCGACGTCATCGACAAAAAGGAACGAAACACCAAAAAGGAACAAAGCATCGAAAAAGGATGAAACGTCGGAGCGTGGACGCAAAGGTGGAAATCGCCAAAGTCAGCGACGTTATACGTAAAAAGTGCTTAGCCTTGAAAATTGGTAAAATGGCTACGGAAGCGGCTGTGGAAGCGAGTACGCGGCCCATCGTTGAACCGCTGAAACGATTGATCGAGAACTCGTCCGCGTTGATAATGCGCTCAACGCCTCGATCGCGACCAGTGAAGAGGAAACACGAATACGATCAACGACAATCATCGAAGAGACTTCGACCCATTACTCCATCGATAACCAAGGAACGTCCGAATAACCTTCCAGATTCTAGCGACTATGACAATGACTACGACGACGACGACGACGACGACGACGACGACGCTGACAATGATGACGACGCTGACAACGACAATGACAATGACAACGATACTAATAATGACAACAATGATGTTGACGATAATGTTGTTGGTGATGTTGTTCATGATATCGATCACAAAGACGAAGAAAAAATTCAGGATGATGAGTCGTCAGCAAAGGTTCATGATTTGGATTCGCTGCGCAACCCCATCGATGATGTCGAAGTGTATGTACGGTACGCCAAGGGACCCTTGTCGCGAGAATACCTGCGACTGTTCTTCACCGATACCAAGAAACGAATCGACAACGTGTACGGTGTATACTTGGGGTCCGACGAAGACCTAATGATCGGCGATTCCGTATTCACCATCGACGAGGACGGTGATGACATTCGCGTGAACGGAACGCGATACGTGGGGACTCGGGGTTTGTACGAATTGCTGTTCATGCGAGTACCCAACGTTCGCACGTACACAGACGCGGATATTCACGCGTACCGTCGCATCTTGCTATCGACGAACGCGCATAAGCGAAACCATTCGCCGAGCAAGCGCACGCTGGGAAATAAGGGATACAAGTATAAGAAAATCATATCCGCGATAATCGGTGGGGTGCGGACATTGGGAGTCAGACGCGTTAGGGGCGGCGCGGGCGGCGCGGACGGCGCGGGCACGCGACAAGGTCGAGGATTACCCATTGACGAATCGATGACTGTCACCGATAACGCGATCGATTACGTGTACTGGGATGACCCGAACGAATTGGTCGATAGACTTAGATTACTCATAGCATCGCGCGCGGCAGGTCACACGGGTCATGATAACGAAATCGCATCCATCGTGGAGGAACTTCGCGAGGACGGACGCATCTTAAATTGAACGATTCGGTGATCATCGCGTCAGTAGTGTTCGCGCACACGCATCGTTATGTCGGTGAACAAGTTTGGCATCGCGTTACGCAACAACAACAACAACAACAACAGCGACGAAGCGAGAACGACAATGACGAGATTATTGTCCTCGATGGACGAACGCTTTAACCGAAAAATCGAAACGGCTATCGCGACCGCGCGACTGGACGCCGAGTATCAACGATCTCAACTCGAGACGCGAGTACAACGACCGATGACGGATATCGTTAACGCGCAATTGTCCCAACTAGAGGATGATTTAAATAACGCGATGGAGCAACGCTTGAATCACTTGACAGACAGACTCGAAGAGTTTACCACATCGTCGACTGCGATAACGGACACGGATTTGTACAAACGAAAGGAGCCGCGAAAAGCAGACGAGGGTCTACGACGACGCCAACGACGATGATCACTGATGGTGACGATAACGACTACGAATCCGAAACGTCTAATAATAATAACGAACGATTGCGAAGAACGTGCGCCGATTGCGTTTTGCGAGTACTCGAGGAACTCATACTACTTCTAACGTCCTTGAAACGTCGCGACCATCCCCAGCCCATCGCGAAGCATGAACAAGGAACGAGTACAACTAGTGAACGAACTACACGCTCCCGCGAGACGTAATTTCCCACGGCGCAGCGTCGTGATTCGCGGCTACGATGATTTGTGGCAGGCCGATTTGGTTGAGATGCGTCCGTACGCGAAGCAAAATCGAGGATATCACTACATACTAACGATCATCGATGCGTTCAGCAAGTACGCGTGGGCCGTACCCGTGAAAACGAAAAGCGGACGCGACGTGACCGCGGCGTTCGCGACCGTGTTGCGACAGAGCGATAGATGCCCGCGAAATTTACAAACCGACATGGGTAAAGAGTTTTACAACGCGGAGTTTCAACGATGCGCGAAGACACGCGGGATCAACCACTACTCCACGTACAGCGTGATGAAAGCGTCGATCGTCGAACGTTTCAATCGCACGCTGAAAAACCTCATGTGGAAACAATTCTCCTTGAACGCGTCCTATCGCTGGGTCGACCTGTTACCTACGCTCGTACGCACCTACAATCATCGCAAGCATCGAACGATCAACGCCCGACCCGTTGACGTAACCCCCGCGACGCGTTTGTCGTTCGCCGCGAATGAACCCCTCTCCCCCTCCGCAACGGAAGGCTTTCGACGACGCGCGAAATTCGACGTCGGCGACAAGGTACGCGTGAGCAAGTTCAAGACCCTCTTCGAGAAGGGATACACTCCGAACTGGTCGACCGAGGTGTTCGAAATCGTAACCGTACAAAGAACGTTCCCGGTGACGTACATTCTGCGCGATTCCGCGGGAGAGCCGATCTCGGGTGGTTTCTACGAGTACGAACTGCATTCGGTCGCGAATCCGGACGTCTATCTGGTCGAGAAGATTATTCGTCGCAAGGGGAATCAGGTGTACGTTAAGTGGCTCGGATTCGATTCGTCGCGGAACTCGTGGATACGCGACAAGGATATTCTCTGATTCGTTATCGTGCTTGATGTTACTGGTACAAATAAATGAATGAATGAATAAATACATATAAATATATATACATTGTTCGTTTATTTACATCCTCCTCCGCATCCTCCTTCTCATTCTTCTTCGCCACATATATACGTACAATTTATCTTAATAAAGAAGGAAAAATATATATATATACGTATAAAATACAATTTTGCTTATATTCTACGCTATACATATATTACATATTTATAAATATATAAATAACATGTACAAAAGAAACGTATATACATATGGACATGCAAACATACAAACATACAAACATGCAAACATGCAAACATACTATACAATGGGATTCTCGAGGGACTCGTCGGGCTCAAGCTCGAGACGTTCGTGAGTCTTGAGCTCGGGGATTCGATAATGACCCCACGGAAGGGTGCTGACCCGATCGACTAAAATACACCGCTTGTCGTCAAACGGACTGAGAGCGTTCTTTTCCTCACTCACGGTATATACACTGTGCTCTTTGGAGCGTATATTGTTCTGGCGAACCGATTTCTCGGTGAGATCGCGAAGACAACGAACGTAATCGTCGAATTGTACATGATTCGCGACCACGTGTCTCCGCACACCCTTCACTTTTTTCGTCTCACTCGTAGACCCCACTGTAGCGTTAAACGTTCTAGTCGCGTACATCTTAGATCGTAGCCCGACGAACTCTGTCATCAAGGCACCGTTGTTCTCATCTTTCATGAGTCCCGGCACCTTTTTGTTTACGCGCGGTATACCGTACGGATTGTCCACCGCGTAATCACTCGTGTCGAATCGGGCTACGTCACGCTTCATCGATTCGTACGCATCCTCGCATTCCACGCTATACATTAAACTATCGGTGTCGGTGTACAGGACCTTACACCGATCACCGAACCTCGCACGCATATACGTATAATGAAATTCGTACAGGCATTCTTTCGATACGTCCAGTACACTCATTCCCACGTATATCGGCTTGTCGAACTTCACTCTGAGTTTTCGCATTTCGATGGCCACTAACTGCTCGGAGAAGATCGTGCGACTGTGAAAGTTCGGTTTCGCGATCAGCGCTTCCGCGCCGTAACGACCGTCCCACCAGTCGCACGTCTACGCGATTCCGCACATTCTCCATTATTTTGCCGAACACCGCATTGTTCATTAATTTGAATAGAGTCTTTTGAAATTCGCTAGTGGCTCGCGTCCTCAAATCGGTGTTCAATCGAATGTAGTCGCGCAACCAATACGACTGATCGAATCGCAACACCCGATGAATTCGCGTCACGCGTAAACCGTGTCGCACCCACTGTTTCAGGTAGCGATAGTGGATGACGTATCGCTCCTTATCGTCGAGCGTGGCAAGCAGCTTGGTCTGTTTACCGTGTGGCACGTGCTCGCGCACCGGGCAGAATGGAAGGTCGGCGTGCGCGTCGTGAATCTCCTTGGGATATTCGATGTCCACCTCCAACAGGTATCCCTCGGATTCTTCGACTCCCTCGCCGTCGGGCACGGATGACACGTCAAGGGCGGCCACCTCCGCATCGTCCAGCCATCGAAACCCTTCTCGCGGCATAGCCTGCGACATTGCCCAGCCGTACAAGTTGTTGACGTCGAAGTACATCAGATACGTTGACGCCTTCGACTTGTCGTACATCCCCGTCAGTAGGTGCTTGTTGTTGGCACGCGCGTACCTGTGCGAGCACTGACTCAGACCGCCCCGTATGCCACGCTCCACGAACAGTAACATGTCCACGTCCGTCAGAAGCTCTAATCGTACGCCGGTGTACTTGAGCATCGCGTCCCACGTGAAACTCGGTAGCGTAAAATAATGCGCGGGATCTAGATCGTAACTCGCGATACAGTCTGTGCGGAAACTTTCGAACACGTCGGCGAGTAACAACACATCTGTTTTCAAGTACAAATCACTGTACTCGCCCAATGTCTGTACGCGAAAAGTATTCTACACGTTCGCGGCGTGCGCGTAATCAGGCTCTGACGCGTCGCGTTCGTTCAGCCGGTTATAGAACGCTTCGCGGGACGGTAAACACGTATCGTTCAGTTTGGTGTACGACGTCACGTAGTCGTACGGGAAGACACCCTTCCTGGTCAGGAGATCGAACTGCTCGTCCGACAGGGATTGAAACTGGTGCCGTAGAATCGCGAGTCGTTCTCTGCCAAGGTCCGAAGCGAGTTTCTCCAGACTCGCGGCCAAAAATTTCAGCGAATCGATGAATCGAAACTTCAATCCCCGCTTCCAATCGTTGTTCTCGGCGTCGATTCCCTTGACGTGTTTGGTGAACGATATGTACCGCTCCTTCGTCACCGGCAGCAGGTCGATCTGTCCCTCGAACGCGGACGCCAACTCCTTGATCACGAAATGCGCGTCGTAGCCTGATAAATTGTGGAACACTACCGGTATCGTGTACGATCTTTGGTACTGCAAGTTACACGACACGTGGGCCGCGCCTCGGTACTCGCCCGTCGAGTGGCAATGGTCGCGCACTTTTTTGTCCGTTTCGACGAAAGGTTGCCCGCACACGTGACACACGATCGCGTTATTAAAACTATCCCATTGTTGACTCGTCAACGAGTTCATTGGATTCGGGTTCCGCAACCACGAATACGCAATGTTCGCAAAGTCTCGAAGTTCTTGCACGAACCACTTCACGCACTCGGATTCGTGACGATACGCGCGATAACGGCACAGAGACGCGTCGGTGGAACAATGGATGTAATATCCCACGCTGTACGCTCTATGCTGTTGGTACGTGTACGTCCGACTCCGCTCCGCAGGCTCGACGTCCTCCAGTATACATTCGAAGTCCGCGTACACGATGAATGGCACTCGTTCCTTATTTTTTAAGATCTTGAACTGCAGCTATTTATCCTCCACGGACGGCAATTCAACGGCGCACTCGTTCAGACGCTGGCAGTCCACGTTATGCTTGGTCAATTGCACGTTCGAATGGAAGAAGCTGAGACATCTGCAACGATAATAGTATTAATAATAATAAACATAATAATCAATAATACATCGATCGAAATATACCATATTTTACTCACCTTTCGCAAACGAATACTTGTCCATTGTGTTTGCCGAGCTGCTGCGAAATCAGTCTCGACATGCTCCGAATGCATGTGAAATGGTGTCGTTGCGGCTCGTTGAGGTCCTGCACCAGTAGGAGGTTCGCGTGTCTCTCTCGCTTGTCCTCGGTCAAACGCAGAGGCACGCAGCTTCCGTCGGACCACGCGTACACATTTACTGACACGTCGTTCATCCTCTCGAACTTCGTCAGCTGGTCCAACGTTACGGGTAGAGTCATATCACCCGTGCGAAGCACCTCCGAGTAGTGATGATACGATGCGATCCTATCACTATTCGCAGTAACGGGGTACAAACTGGCAACGACAGCCCACAAGAAACACGCATTGTCTCTGTTCTTTACGTTGACCACCGCTTTCTTCAGGACGACGGCGCGCGGGAGCGGTACGTCACAACCCCCTCGAAGTGGATTGTGCTTATTAATATTCACTAGAATATTTAGCACAGCCCTTAGGGTCCATCCACTGTCGCGATCTTGAAACTCCTCGAGCATCACTAGTGTCGGAGCGACCACGTGCTTCGAGTACCACTCGCGCACATTCGAAGTCATTAACAGTACGCGATTTCGCGTACCGAAACTCTTCATGTCCGTATTCTCGCCCAACATAAACTCCGCGTTCAAGTTTGTATTCACGGATACGCTCTTATGCGTCGTGATAGCGTCCGTGACGCGCGAGATCACAGTTCGTCGAGCACCCTCTAAAAATCAACGCGGATCGACGTGTCCCACGTTGATGACCGCACCCGTTGAAATACGACCTATAAACGCAGATTCCACGTCTTCCCATACGACTTTGGGTACCGTCGATGGACCCGAAACCCCGCACCCGACTCGCGAAAACTTTTCCCGCACGTTCGCGCGCAATGTCTTTATTCGCGCGATCAGCGACACCAGGCGTTGTTTCGCGGCCACGGGCACTCCTCCGCTACTCTGATACTGGATGATGAGCTGCAGGCACGCGTCGCAATGATCAATCCAGTCTCGAAATTCCGCAATACTGCGTAAAACCTTGGACATTCGGGATAAAACCCTGTACGTGTCCATGAACACCTCCATGTTCGCTTATTCACAAAGAGTTCACTTCACAAATAATTAATTTCCCAGAAACGCTCGATTTCACCTGATTTCATGATGCGACTCTTCCAGGTGATGCGATCATACTCACAATCGGGAAATCGGAAACTCAGCGGTACAAGGACGAGATTCGAGTTTCGCGGCAGGCTCGTACGGTCATCCAAATATCGTGCCAATTCCCGACTCAAAAACCTATTAATTGTAATAGTTCTTGTATCAGGATTCCGCACTTCCAGTACTTCGACCGCTCCGTTCTCGATGTCGTGTAGAAGCGTCAACGGCGTACACACGATCGCGGTAATGTACTTCGTACGCTTATGATGTACGTCCTTATCAGCAACGATGCAATGCAATGTGCATTTACCCACAGTACTGTTTCGCGCGATATACCGTAACAATTGACGATGCTCGCGCGACAATTGCATAAATCCGTGTCGAAAGACGCTGATCCACGACCTCTCGAATAATGATGGTGGGCTTAACGCGACGCGGATCTTATGCCTCTCGATCGTCAGTGATTCGTCATCCAACTGCAGCAACGTCGACAAATGATTCACCTCGCCATCGTTATCATCATCGGAAGATGATGACGCGAGCAATGCGTCTCGCGCGTCCAGTTCAGCGACTATGCACGCTATTTTACTTCGGACACACGTTCGCACTATTTCAACACTACTCATAAGTAATGTCAAACGTTGTTGTTCCGATTCCGATACTCTTCGGGTCTTAAAATGTTCGTGGATAAGGCGCACGAGCTCGTCACACGATACGAACCATTCGTAGCACTGTTCGTCGGTACGCAGCAGTGGGATCATCCCCCGCAACAATTCGTACGAATTCACGAAAAAGTCCATGTCTCGTGATACTTATGCACGCGTAACGTATTTCACAATCTCTACCGAGCAACTGCCGAATTTAATATACTAGTCGCCTACCCTATCCGAGATCCTTACGATGTCATCGCACTATGTTTACGTTAGTTGCAGTTCGAACGTGTCTTCAAATTTTCCTCACCCTTACACGATCACTGTACTACTCTCACGACTCAGATATAAACATATGATATCGCGCGGTGCACCGTTATGTATACACCATGGATTGACTTACAGCCTTCTCGATCGTGAAAATACTCGGAACTTTACCCCGAATAATTAACGCTATATGTTTACGTATGTCTAATCACTGGAACGGCCACGTTAAAAACGGCCACGTTAAAAACAGTTCGCTCGTACCACTGCATCAGTCAGGTCTTACGTTACTACGAGAAACGTTTTAAAAATTTATTGTGTCTGAGTCCATTGCAATTACATCGAAGACTATCGCATCAAAGTGTTGTTGTTATTGTTGTTGCAAGCGAGATTGCTTTGAAGGATATCGTCCACCGTTCAACGCACGGAAGTACAATCGATTAATACCGTAAGTTTCCATCACCATATTTTAGTGAATCGTTGTGTTAGCAACTTTGAGAATTATAAGAAAAATGGTTTCAGATTATGTCATTGCCCGTGAATGTGAAACGTCCAGCTACCGCTACGATCACCGCTGCTGCGACACTTATCCATTCGTGCAGCCCGAAAGTGTATGTGGCGTGTCGAAATGTTGCGGTTCAAACCGAAGAAATTCGATGTGCAGAACTTCACGAGGCTGAAGCAAATCCGGATGGCGACATTTATTTAAAAGTTTTTCGTCATGCTGAGGAAATACGCGATGACCCACTAGATGAATACTATGAAAATAACCGCTACGAGGATAAGCAATTTTGGATAAATCGATATGTGGAAGACACGTTTTTAGGCAATGACGACGATGATGATTATGTACATAGAAATATACCTCTGCGGAATCGTGCGTATACTCCAAAGAGTGTGGTTTGGCGAAACGTTAAAGCGCAAAAGATTGATTTTAACGCCGTTTGCACGAATAAAATATCGGGGCTTCGGGCTAGCGTTGTTGCAGTTCAAACTGACCCTGTGCAAAGTCCGAGGATTTGTCATTAACTAATCTATTTGCTGACAATGTTATTGAGTGGGATAATTAAGTTCAAAACATTACTAAATCTTAAAAATCTTAATATTAATATGTCAGTATGTCACTATAGTACGTGTATATATGTTTAATAATAAATGTACAACTTTCATATCAATACCTGTAAAGTATCATTTATAATATCCTTTCCTACATATTCATATCCATATATTAATTCTTAGAGGCGCGGTCTTAGCGAATGTCAATCGCGTTCCCACGACGCTTGACCATAACACCGGTCTGCTGTAAACCAGATGTCCGTGGGTTTATGTACGAATTCTTTTCGCTTTTCGCCCTTACACGCTCCCACGACGCTTGACTCGCAGACCCTCGAGAAGGGTGCTTGAGACGTCGCCCTGTTCTCGATCGTGAAAATACTCGGAACTCTACCCCGAATAATTATCGCTTAGTTGCTCGCGTGAACGCAACGCCTAATTTATTGCTTCAGGGACATTGTGTTTTCTCGAGGGTACTTCCTTCTTAGAGGCATGGTCTTGGGAAAAGTCAATGCTCGGATATAAACACACAGCATGGCGCGGTGCAATGTTTATTCCATGGGCTATCGCGCCGATTGATTTACAATAATTATCGCTATATGTATGCATCATTGCACTTGCGATGCATCGGTCCCACGATTCAAACATAAACACACGGCACGAAGCGCGTGCACGTAGGCACCAAAAACGCGTTCAATCCTGCTTAGATATAAACACACGGCATGGCGCGGTGCAATGTTTATTCCATGGGCTATCGCGATGATTGATTTACAATAATTATCACTATATGTTTACATCATTGCACGTGGGCTGCATCGGTCCCACGATTCAAATATAAACACACGGCACGAAGCGCGTGCACGTAGACATAAAAAACGCGTTCAATCCTGTCGCGCGCCATGATCGCCTTATCTTTTCTCAGAAATCCTGGTTCGCCCTCTTTCTCAGAAATCATCATCATCGAAGACGCGATTTGAATTTCCACGAATCGGTCGCGGTCGCGCCTGCGCACCGATCCCGCACGCGTACGGAGATTGCGCGGCGGCGACGCGTGCCCAAATATACCTTAAACATCCAACAGGTGACGCCAACACGAAATGTATGAAAAAAAAAACATGGAAAATTTACCAAGACGGGCCCAAATACCGACGCGGGCCCAAAGTACCTTAAACATCCGCTAGGTGGCGCCAACACGAAGTGTATGAAAAACCTGGAAAATTTACCAAGGCGGGCCCAAATACCGACGCGGATCCAAAGTATCTTAAACATCCGATAGGTGGCGCCAACACGAAGTGTATGAAAAACCTGGAAAATTTACCAAGACGGGCCCAAATACCGACGCGGGCCCAAAGTACCTTAAACATCCAATAGGTGGCGTCAATACGAAATGCGCGCGACGCCATTTTGAAATTTTGAAAATCCACCCCCTCCCCTGTGACGTCAGCCCCCTCGTCCACGAACTCGACCTGCGCGCGCGACGCCATTTTGAAAATTTTGAAAATTCCCCTCCCCTATGACGTCATCCCCCTCACCTACGAACTCGGTAGACGCCATTTTGAATCCCCCTCCCCTGTGACGTCATCCCCCTCGTCAACGAACTCGGTACCCCCCCCCCCCCCCCGCCTCACCCCCTCGTCCATGTCGCGGAAGAGCGCGGTACCCCCCCCCCCGCCCCACCCCCTCGCCCATGTCGCGGAAGGGCGCGGCGGTACCCCCCCCCCCCCCGTCCCGCCTCACCCCCTCGCCCCCATTTGAGCCAGAACTCTCATAACCTACCTACTTGAGTAAAAAAATATAATTGTTTTCTTACGTCCGGATAGATGTATGTGGTACTCAGAAATGCATGGAAAATTTCACGATCGATATTGCCAGGAGACGGGACCGAACGTTCTACGGGGACGTATGTGATCAACATCTCGGTTACGTTTGTTTATTTTGGATAAAGTCAACCCTACACATCGATGGGGATACCGATTACATATTACCCGGGTGAAATCACCAAATAGATACATAGCGAGAAATCGAAATACCATCCCGTGACACCTCAATAAAAAAAATATACCGTTCTATTGCAAAAAACTAACCGAAAAAAACTAACAAAAAACTAAGCGAAACCGAAAAAAAGTTAATCGTCTTAGTAATAATTTACAATAACTCCCCTACAACCTAAAATATATATAAACATATACATATACATATTAGAAACGCAGTCAGATTTATTCTATATATATTTATTTAATTCTAATATCATACGGAGCATATGCGCACATTCACGAATGCACGCACAAGAAAGAAAGAAAAAGATTAATGCGATTTATACGTATTTATTCAGTTTGGCAACACCAATTCGGGGAGTAGCGCCAAGTAATTTGAATAAAATATTTATTCGTATTAAAATATTTATTTGTATAAAAATTTATCTGCTTAATATTATTTAATACATTTTCTTATTTGTATAAATAGACATTATTATAATTAGCGCAATTTTTGTATATCCTTAATTTTGTAAAGCTATTAATTTACGACACTGCTTTTAAATGGGATTCTTTTTGTTGGGTTAATTAAAAAATGTTCGCGATATGAGTAATGGAATGTATGAACACAGCATTTTAGCTGTGTATATGTAGTTGTGTCATCTTAAGCGCCGTTGGAATGCACCTTTATGTACTTGCAGCTCATTCTGATTTCACATCTTTTTTACTTTGTATTATTATTTTATTATCTTCTATTTTTTGTGATTTTTTTGTATGTACTTGGCGTAATTTTTTTACTTTTTTGAAGTTTTTTTATGGGGATCTCACTTCTTTTTACAAAGATTATAATGTACTAGACAGAGAGTTTTATTATATAGCCCACCAAAATATCTTAAAACGCCGCCATAATTACCACAGATCAATCCCATATAGCATCTATGGGATTAATTGGATTATTATTATGTCACGTCCCGGGTGGAGGTCGTTGGGGACGATGGCATAGACGGGGAATTATTGAAGGGAACGCGGGCGCGAATGCCAGATTCGTGGCACTGCAGAGAGTTTGGATTCAGGCGCGAATGCCAGATTCGTGGCACTGAATAGTTTGAGGGAATGCAGGCGCGAGTGCCAGATTCGTGGCACTGCGGAGAGTTAGGATTCAGGCGCGAATACCAGATTCGTGGCACTGCGGAGAGTTAGGATTCAGGCGCGAATGCCAGATTCGTAGCACTGAACGGTTTGAGGGAATGCAGGCGCGAATGCCAGATTCGTGGCACTGCGGAGAGTTAGGATGCAGGCGCGAATGCCAGATTCGTGGCACTGCGGAGAGTTAGGATGCAGGCGCGAATGCCAGATTCGTGGCACTGCGGAGAGTTAGGATTCAGGCGCGAATGCCAGATTCGTGGCACTGCGGAGAGTTAGGATTCAGGCGCGAATGCCAGATTCGTAGCACTGAACGACCAGGGAAAGTTTAAATGGTAATCACTCCGGAGGTGACGCCCGTTAGAGCACTTTGTTTGTTTTGGCTTTTTAATTGGATTTACCGTTGCATTTATATAGGAAGTCACACGTAATATTTCCGCGAATTATGTCTAGACATATGGGTGTACACGGCCCATGCAAATATATGTTTGTAAACACTGTAAGAACTCTCGCGTTCAAGAACTGAAATCAGCTGTTGCAGTAGCCTGTTTAGATTTGGAGCTTTCGTAACCAAAGGATATTCATAATAATTCGAAGTGTGATTTAAAGCCAAGGACTTTATTACTTTGAGCACGAGTGGTGCACTATCAATATATTAGCATGGTTAACATAATAATGCGTCAGACATTAAGCATTAGCACATAACATTTATATAAATAGTAATCAACAGCAATATATGTGTATGAATATGCAATACATGTGTATAACCCAAAGAAAATAGTATGTAAAGTAATAGGAATTTGCTACGCTAACAATATGAGACAATGAGCATTAGCGAAATAATAATATGAATCAAAATAATATGAAATGCAATAAGCGTTAACGATACAAAATGATAATATAAAGCAATAAGCGTTAATACAAGAATAATAATATGAAATGCAATAAGCGTTAACAATACAAAATAATATATATGAAGGTGATATGCCGTATAACAATAAAGGTAATTATAATTTCTTACGGTAGTTGCAGTAGAACACTGAATTTAAATATAAAGCTTTTGTGCACTTGATTCGCTGTTTTTATGGTTGTTCTGCGGAAGTATTTCCTTAGAAGAGTGTCTTCCGGTCTCGCGGTTCCTCGTATTTATAGGGTTTACAAGAATGTCAGGTATGAAGGGTGTGCGCGGTATGCACCTTGACATATTTACGAAATATGCGTCGCAATAGGACTTCCGGGGTTTTTATAAATGTCTATATTTAGACTATGTTTATGAATCATGCGTGAAATATGCGTCGCAATTGGTTTCCAAGATTCTGTTAAGCTATTGATAAGACCCATTAGGTGGATTTTAGGCGTTTTGACGGGAAAGGGGTGAGAGTGGCTTTGACTCGGTGAGTCGTAAAGAGGGTGTGAGACGTGGTCTCGAGATAAGAGAGTTTTTGGGACGAGGGACTTGTTTAAATTTAAATAGGAGGGAAGTGGTCATGCTACGTAAGGCGAAGAGGGGATTTGGAGGTCGTAGTTGACCATCTTGAGATGGGGACCGCTAAAGTACATCGCCAAGGTGATCAGTGATTTGGGGAAAAGGGGTACGATTTGAGTTTGATGGATTTTGATGGAGTTATGGAGCGATTTATGAGGGAGACTTTAGAATAGAACCGCGCGAAAAATAGTGGGACATCACAATTATCTTCTATTTTTTGTGATTTATTTGATTTTTCATGTACTTGGCGTATTTTTTTACGTTTTTGAAGTTTTTTTATGGATCTTATATACAGTTAAATACTCATGTAGTATGAAAAAAAAATACCATTTTGGATTCTTGTTGAATGGACCTTCGTTTTCGTGATATTGTAATTTAATGTTTTTAACGTACGCAGAAATCCTGTTATATACTATCTATAGTAACCAACACCCAAGAAGGTTCCTTCGATACAACGGTAGTGCGTCAGATTGTCACGAAGGCGGCCAGAGTTCAAGTCCCCACAACTCAACATCATAAATACTCATTTTTTTTTTTTTAACAATTTTTCCCGTGGAAATATATTTTGTGGATATTACGTATCATATACGTTACATATTTATTACTCTACGCAAACTTTATGGTTAATAAGGTTAAAAATGCATTTATAACATAACAATATTCTAATCATCTCTTTCGCCGGTGTTTCAATATTCTTGTACTGCGAAAATATTTCATTCCGAAACTTTCGACGCCTGCAATTGTCGAGCAGGTAAAGTGGGATAGCCGTTAAAATAGCCGTATTTTCAACATTAAAATTTGCCTAGAATAATAAATAAATAATATATGTAACGTACTATATAATACGTAATATCCACAAAATATATTTCCACGGTAAAAATTGTTAAGCCATTCGACAAAAAACCGAAATGGTATTTTCATACTACGTGAATATTACGACCCCCATATACAGGGTCATCGTTTAATCCTGCAACCCGCGCGCGCGCGAACTTGTAAAATGGCAACACCGCCTCACGGACGCATTCCACTACAACCATGCACCGGCCCAACGGAGAGCTGCCAGCGACCGCTGGACAAGAATGATGCCCGAGCTTCGAAAATTTTTGCGTCGCAAAGAGCTAGGTATTGGGAATTTCACGGCCCAGGTAATCGAGCCGCGCGCTCCGCTTTTATGATCGGTTTACCACTCGCACCCCAGATTATTAAAATAATGTCAACTGATCTCGTACCCGTCTCAATTTCAAAAATTTTAGCTACGACAGGGTTGACCGCGGCGCTATACCCTTGTACGGAGAGATTTTTCGCCACCTGCTTGTAAAAGCCACAATAACGGCACATCATTCCAAAAAATGACATTAACGGAATCCGGTATAGGCGTGGCGTTGAGTAGCTAAAACATTCAAACACAAAAATTCTAGAAAAAGAATTTAAACACCGCTACAATCAAAGACACGTCCCATTAGTTACCCCTTACGTCTGATCTAGGTATGCACCACATTAAGGATAAAATCATAAAAAAGAAAACCAGAACAATAGATTCTGAATGATGAATTATAATTTTATATTTATATTTATAATAATATAAGATAGAAATGTCCAATAAGTATGTTACGTAATTCAACAATTCAACAACGATTTATAACCAAGAATATTATTTTTATTGAATATCACGCTTCAGCAGCTGAAATTACACTTTGTGATTACTAGTGTATTATTATGGAATTTAGGAATGCCTCGCATTAATTCAGCGCCTAAGCAGCTGAGAATTGCGGCGCATAAGCAGCCGAGAGTTTTGGCGCATAAGCAGCCAAGACTATTAGAATATTAATTATTAAAAGAAAGAGGAATAAAAAAAAGGAAAAGTGAAAGTGAAACAAAGAGAGGTTAGAAAGTATGACAAAGTAAGAGAATAATAGAATAGAATGAATGGGTGATCCAACGCTGGTTTTAAAAAATTAAATGTCCACGATCTGAAAATTATAATTTATGCATATATTAACTTGATTATTTATTAGACAATTTCAAATGGTGTATTCCAGTCTTACCTAAAATTTATCTGTGGACTCAATCCCGATAAAATGATTATTATTTTATTATAATATTTTAAGTCATTAAATATTAAATATCCACGATCTGAAAATAATAATTTATAAATATATTAGCTTGATTATTTATTAGAAAATTTCAATTGGAGTAATCCAGTCTTACCTAAAACTCAGCTAATGAATATCATTTATATTTTTGACTAATGATAGATTTGATCACAATCAAAATATGAATGAATTAACTTATATCTCAACACGCTTGCCAACTGGCCGTACGGTCGCACCATAGACCACGGTGTAATTGGAAGGTGTTCCAACAACATATTTTTATATATGGATTTGAACATGGCGTATACGGAAAAGTGTGCTCCGGTCGCCGGCTTCGTTTTGTGTTTCGCGCGACCCTAGGCCCACATGCCCGTCGGTCAGAAGGAGCCCTCCTCATACCACGAAAATGTGCCGGTGGTCACGTCCCGCTGCCGTCGCGCGAAATTCTTCTTTACCCTCGCTTAACGCGTAATGCAATGTATGAAGATTTCGATAATTACCGGTATCGATATTTACTAAAAAGTGGGCTTTGATCGTCGAATGTTTTCCATGCATCTGGACTAGCTTCAATTCCTTCTGGTTCTTCTTCATCCGAAAGGACGCCACGTTTTCAAAGCTGCTTCCAAAAATGTAAGTAATAAAAATACGATTCATTTACTCATAGCAGAGTTATTGTTATTCATATACTCTAACCCGGTTAACTATTAGCGTTAGTTTAATAATTCGTGATTCGTGACAATGAATAAATATATTCGTGACAATGAATAGACATATTCGTGACAATGAATAAATTCCCACGTTTTTTAGTGACAAATAAATCACACGAATAAATTTCTCGCGAAAAAAAATACCAAATGTGCATTCCCACGAATAAAAATGACAAATAAATTTCTCACGAATTAAACTAACGAATGTCCATGTGAGCTACAATATTTTAAAAGTCTTTGGTAGGCACTTTGACTATGTAATTTATATTTTTTGCTAATAAATTGTTTTTAAATTTTGTAGACCCCAAACAATGGAGGAGGAGCTTTTGTTTGGTAAGATTTAATAATTTTATTAACGATTAACGATAAACTTTCTGAAAAATTAACTTTCTAAAAATAAAAACATTTATACCAATTTATTTTTCCTGATCCAGACTATGAGGACGATTTATTTACGCCGGCGCCTCCACCGGCAACGGGGCCTCGACCGGCAGCGGGGCCTCCACCAGCAGCGGGGCATCCACCGGTAGCGGGGCATCTACCGGCAGCGGCGCCTCCACCGGCAGCGAGGTCTCCACCGGCAGCGGGGCCTCCACCGGCAGCGAGGCATCCACCGGCAGCGGGGCCTCCACCGGCAGCGGGGCCTCCACCGACAGCGGGGCCGCCCCCAGGTCGAGGCCGCCAGTGGCCTACGTGTAAGTGTTTTTAAACGATTTTATACAGCTTCGATCTTCTGTTTGATTGTATGTTTGTTTGTATAGATCAAATCTGGCAACTCAAATTTAACCCACTTCCAACTATCCAATTGTCTTGAAACTTTGCAGGCGTGCGTAGTATGGATGACAATACAATTTAAAAAAAATAAAATAAACCCCGAGCGGGTTAAATGGAAGTGGGTTAAATTTGAAGCTGAATTAAATCGTTTTATAAATCAATGATTTCTGTGATTTATTTAATTACCTTTTTAATTAAGTTCATTTAATTTATCATTTCAGATCGAGGCACCCGCGCCGGACGATCTCGGCGGCAAAACCAGTTTATGAGTTTTTTACTCAAATTGAGTGCCGCCGAATATTCGCGGGGGAAGAGGAGGGGGCGGAGCAGGAGGGGGGGGTATAAAATAACAATATATTAATATATAAAAAATAAAAATTGATATATTTATTTATAGATCGTTTCATTGAATTTCTAAATTTTCTAACACTTGTCTGCGCACTGTTAATTTGTATTTTCTAACACATCAAGCACTTGTCTGCGCGCTGTTAATTTGTATTCTTTCATTCAAAGTAACGAATGAAAATTAACTTTCTCTTTTTCACTTCGCTTCTTCGCCTTCTCCCCTTTTCTCTACATAAGTAAAAAATATAACTTTCTATTTTTCACTTCGCTTCTTCGCCTTCTCCCCTTTTCTCTACATAAGTATATGTATTCCATATCGATTGAATTGATTTGATATGTGGTTACAGGTTGATTTCAAGTCGTTAGAATTTATGACAATTCAAATTTGGCCAACTTACCTTGTGTTTGAGACTGCATTTTGGTTGCAATTCAATGGTATCAATGGTATACAACGATACATATTTGTAAAAACACGTGGCATCTCAAATTTTGACAACTTACCTTATTTGATTTGACACTCGTCAGGTTATAACCTGACTTTAAGCTGTCAAAATTTGGAGTAGATTGCATAGTGAAGATAGCGATTGACGAACGAAACATGTATTAGTTCGTTTTGGCTGAAGGTGTGCGTGTAACGCGTAATATACGTATTATACTGACGAAAATTTTCTTGGAGAAGAAGAAGAAAAAAAAAATCTTACCGTTTCCGACAGATCCATGAGACGATATTACGATATCTCTGTCATGCGTGGACCGATTTTATTGAATTTGGTCCTATTCGAAAGCTTATATGCGGTTTACATAAGAAAAATGCCTTTAAATTTAGGAAATGTTGCAGGCGTGATGAGATATTAATGAAATAAGTTTCAGGTAAGGTTGGATTAGCCGGGCGACGAGTAAATGATAAGCGGTAGCGACATATCGACATATACAGGGTGTCGAAATCGAAACATGTACTTGGCGTCGAGACGCTGCCGCGTCTCTAGATATGGGGGCAAAGAGGTAGGAGCGGAGGAAGTGGAGGAAGAGGAGGAAGCCGAGGAAATGAAGGAAGAGGAGGAAGACGAGGAAGAGGGGGAAGAGGACCAAAAAATGTGATTTATATAAAATAATTATTTTTAAAAGATAATAAATGTTTAGTTAGGCGAAAATCATATATTTAATCAATAATTTGTTTATTCCAAGGCCTTTCATCCGTCGGCCATGAATAATTTTCTCGTATTTATTTGTACTTTAGCTGAGAATAATATATTTTAAAAGAAAATTATTCCTGACCGACACTTGAATTCCCCATGATTAAATTAATTAAATCATAGCGCTTCAAATAAAAATTGGCCCGTGTTATTTAAGTAATGCCCATCTCTGGTATTTTGCCATATAATTAAGGCAGTGAGAGCAACAAGGGTCTAACCACAGACCAGGTATAGAATAGACCTATCACGGAATGTAATTTTGTGTCACACGCTCGGGGGGCTCGCGAGCCCCCTTACCATTTTCGTGTCACACCCAACGTTATCGATTCAGTCTAAAATAAGATTACAATGCTACGAGTGGTAGGAATTGAAATTAAATCTTATCGGAAACGTTTAAAATCTAAAACGGTATGAACGTTAAAACTAATTTCAAGAAACATGTTGCATAATTCCGTTTACTAATACATTTTGATAGAAGCATAATTTGCACTTATTTCCATAAATTTCGATCATAAATATTATATAAATACAACCGCGTAATAAACATTTATACAGTCTCTTAGTTAGGTTATATTTTCGGTCACTTCAAAGAGTGGATTTTCTGTCCTCGAAGTGACAGAAAATATACTTAACCTATATGCTACAGGATAATAAATGTTTATTGGATATTTCGTTCTTTTGGGCTACATTTGTGAACTTTTTATGACTTAACATCCTTCCAAAATATTATTATTACGCCTCAACGATATATTTATGAAGTCAATGAGTGTAATTATTCGTGGTTAATAAATCAAAATTTTCTATTCATAACGTCATTTTTTTAGTACATTTCATCGAAATAATAAATTTTAGCTTAATTTGTTTATGTTTGCCAAATTCATGCCTTTTATTAGACTCTACTTGATTTTAGCATCAATTTTCATGTTTACAGATTTCTATGCTTAATTAGAGGTGTGACTATCGATTATTGATAGATTATTGATATCTTATTGATATTTAACAATATATCGACAATATCGGTAAGATATCGTTAAGACGAATAAATCTATTCGCCTCTTCTAGAAGAGGCTTCTAGAATATAACACACTTTGTTGCAGCAACGATGCAAATAACAATTTTAAAGACATTGTAAAGCAACGATACATATTCATACTTTTAACACAGACGAGGTATGGAATAGACCTATCACCTTATGGGATTTCGTGTCACCACCCAAACTGTGTTACCGACCCATAATTTGAGGACTGAATTTAGCGACCTCTGTTCATGAACAGCGTCCAACTCAAGAACTACTCTTAAATGTATTGAAATACTGAAAGATGTGTGCGTGCTTGTATACATGTGACTTGTTTAAAGTGAGAGTTTAACATAGAGGGCGGGCTTTCGCTAAGCTACGCTTTGGCTCGGTTTGTCAACGACTCACGCCGGATTTCTCTCTGAAAATCTATTTCGGGGATCAGGAGTCTATACTTCTTGAGAGCTTATACAAACTATAAATTGCAAGATGAAATTGATTGTTAGTATTTTACACGTAGTGGAACTTTTAACTAATATTTTCACGTATCGTACGCCGAAAAATATTAAAAATTTATGCTATTACTAACATTCCCGCAAATCTCGGCACATCGCACGTGTCTAAATAGACGGTGCCCATCCTACGACACTTAAAAATCATTGAAAATAATGAATTGAAACGTGTTTGTAAAATTTATATTCGTAGTTTTTGGGACCCGAGGCCCCTAAATCCCTACGTTTCATTACAAATTGATTGGCTCTGTCCTTATTAACTATTGAATGGATTTAAAAATTATAAAAAACATCTAAGATGTAAGTACACGAGCGTAGGTATCGCTTACATTAAGATTTGGGCACACAGCAGGGACACAAAAATTATAGAAAAAAGATTAAAACACCGTTACTATCAAAGACATGTTCGATTAGTTGCCCCTTAAGTCCTATCTATGCATACACTGCATTAAAGATAAAATTATGGAAAAGGAAACCAGAACAATAGATTCTGAAGTTTGCAAACGCATTGTTTGACGTGGCCGAAACCGCGACGTCGAGCCCGTCGACAAGGACAAAAGAACGAGATGGTCGGTGGCCGACGAAGGCAATCTCTTCGGAGAGCTGCCAGCGACCGCTGGACAGCAGTGATCCCCGAGCTTCGAAAATTTTGGGATAGAAAGAGCTATTGGGAATTTCCCGGCCCAGGTAAGCGAGTTGCGCGCTCCGCTTTTATGATCGGCTTACCACTCACCCCAAATTACTGTAATGAGGTTTGAAAACAATGTCGACTGGTCTCGTACCCGTCTCAATTTCAAAATTTTTAGCTACGACAGGGTTGACCGCTGCGCTATACCCCTGTACGGAGAGATTTTTCGCCACCTGCGTGTAAAAGCCACAATAATGGCGCATGGGTCCAAGAAATGGAAAATCATAATTAAAACCGACTTAAAAAATATTAAAATGCGCTAAAAAGTAAAAAATAATTTTGTTCCTTATTTAATATACGACACTCAATTTTTTTATATCGGCGCCTCATCATTTGCACTGTGTAAATCTGGCGCCGACTTAAAAAAATTGTTTGTCTTAGATTAAATAAGGAACAAAATTATTTTTTTCTTTTTAGCGCATTTTCATTTTTTTGAAGTCGAGAAAACCAGAACAATAGATTCTGAGGTCTGCAAACGCATTGTTGGACGTGGCCGAAACCGTGACGTCGAGCCCGTCGACATCGACAAAAGAACGAGACGATCGGCGGCCGACGAAGGCAGTCTCCTGCAGAGATGGGCAAAAAATTATTTGAAATAAAAATTTCGTACACAAATTTTTATTTCAAATAATTGTTTGCCCACGCCTGATCTCCTGTCGTCGCTCACGTAGGACGGTCGTGTCGAACACTTTATATATTCCAAACCTTAAATATATACTTTTCGCATTCTAAATACCATACTCCTTTTCCCTCATATACTATTCAGTTTCCTGCATCAAATAAAAAACTTTCATATGAAACATTTCTTCCATTTTCAATAGTTAGAAAAATAATAGCGTGTGAAAAATAATATACGAACAAATCGGACATACTGTATAAACTTACTGAAACATCCGAACATCACTTCATATTAGTCAAATAACTTCAGTTAGTATATAGTTTAAACAAATGAATTTTTCTAATAGTTATGGAGGAGAATGAATTCCTTTTTCAAAAAATATGTATCGAATATTTTTGGCTACTCTACAGACTTGCAAAATTGCACCAAACTCGGTGCGTGTGGGTTCGATATGTTCCTGTTAAATAATATGTATAGTACAGTAGAAAGATATTATTATTATTGTTATTATTATATGCCTGTATTATATCATATAGACCATCGTTAATGAATGCGCAAACACATGATGAATGGGTGGGGTTCAGCAACAGGTGCTCTTAAAAAACATTAAAGTACTCTTTTTACAAATTGCGTTATTGCAAACGAATGAAATTTGTTTTGCGTTAAATAAACCGGAATAGGACAGCAAAGTTAAAAGGCGAATGTGATATCGTTTTATTTTCATCCTCCTTTCTCTTCCGTTGAAGGGAATATGTTCCTAAGACGATTTTTAAATTGTTACTCTAACAGAAACTTTTGTAAATCGCTGGCTTCGACTGTCAAAAAATAACCTTATTTTACCCGTGCTGAATTCTAATTCCTACCAGGTGTAGCGTTACAATCTGTTTCGAGACTTCACCGGTAACGTTGCATGCGACACTGAAATGGTAAGGGGGTCCTAGGACCCCCCAAACCGGTGACAGAAAAATACATTGGATGATAGGTCTATTCTATACCTCGTCTGTGCTTTTAAAGATATCGCTTTCGATACTCAGCGGCTCAGCACCGATATTTTCGTCCATTCACAACTGTGTTTTTCGGTGCTGGATAGCGCCGTGTATGGGCCCAGCAACGCTTTCTACGGTGCTGACCTTTTTTCGTGTATACCTGAGCTGCTTTCCCAGATAGCACACGTCGTCTATAAGTCGTGTGCTATCTGGGTCTATTCGCGTCAACGATATCTTAACCATATTATCGATATATCGAAATATCGATAACATTTCGATAGTCACACCTCTACCTCAAAGTGACAGAAATTATAACCTATATGCTATACCCAATTTAATAAATATATCGTTGCGACGTAACTACGATATTTTGGAAGGATGTTAAGTTATAAAAATTTCATAAATGTAGCGTAAAGGAACGAAATAGCCAATAAACATTTATTGTCATATAGCATATAGGTTATATTTTCTGTCACTTCGAGGAGGGGACTACATAATAATCATGCGCATCGAGCCTGCGCATTTTCCCTAGCCTGGGCGGCCGCATGAAAGGGCCACTTTCCCCACATTTTCCCCACTATACATTAGTGGTAGTTGGAACGATATTTCTGAGCTTGGGTACGCGGAAAATTTGACTTGCGGTCCCAAGCGGGAAAAAAGTTCATTAAATTTCATTAAATTCTTTATATTTAGTGGGATTATTACTAGGGACTGTAGCCGTAATTATTTCTTTTATATTTCGAAGAACTGTCTTTAAATGTTTAAATAATTACTTTAAGCCACTCTAACATTCAATTGACTAACCTGCTAAGAAAACTATTAAAAATGTTATATTACGCGGCTAAATACATGCTTTTCTGACTTTCTTTCTTCCATAAAATATGGTAAGATCGGATTTTTCGAGTCGGTCTTATAAACGTTTTACAACATTTACGCTTGAGACAACGCAATACAGCATTTCCTCTAGTTCCTACCACTCTTCTAAATATGAAAACATAGATATCAGGTTTACATAGATTTCTAAAATTGTTCAGAAGCTACCGACTCTTTATAACAACATGTTGTTCGGCGCTTGGAAGGAATACAGGGCCATTAATATGCAGTATCCTCTAATGGAAAAATAATTTTTCAATATTTTTATCATTATGCAAACATCTGTATTGTATGTCAGATTTGTCTACTAAAATGAAACCTATTACGACGCAGTTTGGTATGAGGATGGTACGGCAAAAAATTGGTACAGAAAGAGGAAAAATAATAACATATTTTTTTAAAATCCAGAAAATAATACGATAGCGAACGTTCAGTAGATGTGCGGCCTTTTTCTCATCGATTGTTGAGGTCAAGACCATCGAAAAGTTCGTCTTTTTTTTTAAACAGACGCCGTTCCCAGAAACGCGATACACCTGAAGGCAAAAATCAATGCAACTTGAAATGTCTTGCAAGCAGAGCTCGCTAAATCAGGCGTTTGCTCTTAACGAATCTTTACCAGTTCGTAACACTTGTCAAGCCAAATATGCCAATAACAGTTTTTGCAAGCAAATGGCTAAAACTTAACAGGATATTAACAATTAAAATTGCATCGTCTCTAACATTCTTAAGTATGTACATCTGTATGTATGTATGTATTTCCTAAGTCATGAATAGTTTGGTGCATCGGTTGAGTGCTGACAGACGTGAAACAGCCGATGCGTTGATACTTTGTCTCAATATATATTCAAGTAAAATATGAAAAAAGTGGGTAGGTAGTGATTTATTTTTAGGGTTGCCATAATTGTCAAGCTTTGATACGGAACATTTAAATGCTAATTAAATAAAACATGAAAAAAGTGGGTAGGTAATGGTTTATTTTACTCTGTAAAATATTTCACGGGAACAGTAAAATACGGGACAGTCCCGTATATACTTGCCCGAATCACGTCGTATTTGATTTTCCTTTTATTAAAAAAATCTCACTAATATGCCGTAAATGCTCGAATCGAGCCGAAACAGAGAATGTAAAAATTTCACCTTATGATTAGCTTAGCATGTGTACATACATGTTTTCCGCTTTTAGCTACTGATTACGGCTTTTGCAGAATTTATAGAAGAAAGTAAAATCTAGAAGCCTAGCTTGTCCGTGGACCGACATCGACATGCGAAAATCAGACGCACGGAGAATGCAAGAAGACAATGTAGTATTATACTTTGTTGCCGCTGCCAGAATGATCGTTTGTCGTGTAAAGGACCTCCGTGCCGTTTCCCTCCCATTTTATCTCACACGCAAGTCGCGACGTCCGTAAAACAGGACCCTTTTTTTACTTGTGCTTTAAAAAATACCATAACTGTTTTCTCATAGGTACATATCTAGGAATAATGAAAACAGACCTTAACGCAAGCGATACGCTCGGGTACTTACATCGGAGATGTCCGTTACAATTTTTAAATCCATACAATAGTTAATAAGGAAAGGGCCAATCAATTTGTAACGAAACGTAGAGTTTTAACTACTAATCTATCGTTCCCAAGTAATAAATAAACTATTGCAAAATGTCCTCGGGTGCCGAAAACTACGAATATAAATTTAAAAAAAACGTTTGGATTCCTTGTTCTCAATGATTTATACGTGTCGTAGGATGGGCACCGTCTATTTAGACATGCGCGGAATGCAGAGATTTGTGGGAATGTCAGTAACAGCGTCAATTTTTAATATTTTTCGACATACGACTCGCGAAAATGTTAGTTAAGTGTTCCACTGCACGTAAAGTACTAACAATCAATGTCATCTTGCAATTTATAGCTTGTATAAGCTTTCAAGAAGAGATCACCGAAATAGATTTTCGGAGAAAAATCCACGTGAATCCTCGTGAGTCGCTGACAAACCGAGCCAAAGCGTAGCGTAACAAAAGCCTGTCCTCTGTCAAACTCTCACTCTAAACAAGTCACACGTATACAATCACGCACACCTTTCAGCATTTCAACACATTTCAGAGTAGTTCCTAAGTTGGACGCTGTTCATGAGCAGAGGCCGCTAAATTCAGTCCTCGAGTTATGGGTCGGTAATACAGTTTGGGTAGTGACACGAAGTCCCATAAGGTGATAGGTCTATTCTATACTTCGTTGATGGTCTAACCTACATATTTTTCGAAATTGATTTAGTAGCAATAACGTATTCCGATAGGCTCTACTAATCATATCGATGGCTTTTAGTGCACACATATTGTATGTCCACTTTTTATGAACTTTGAGTTTTTATATGCAACAAATAGTTCTTGACTGTTTCTTTATGCTGTATAAAAAACACATTTTTATCTGTTTTATAAATGTGTCAAAAATAATATTTTTGTGTATTGTATGTCCCTGAATCTATTATGCTGGGTGCATAAATGTTGTATGTCCATGCCAGAGGACGAAAATATTCTTGGAAAAATATGATAATAAATAAAAAGTTTAAAAAAAACCATTGATATACAGTAGGAAAAAAATTTTTTTAATGTAGGTTAGTCCGTTGTTGTTTTAACTGCATCAATTACTATGACATAAATTCGGTAGCGATTTCAAGTGATGTATGTGTCACGGTAAAAGCGTTAATTTAGTAAATGTATACAATTCCCAGTAGTTCCTAGTCAATGTATGCCTAATATGCATATAACTTAACCTACAATCGTCCGAAAATGCATACATTGACCGCATCACGCTTTTACTGTGACTCGTGTATCCAGCTAACGCTTCAGGTGTGCTATTATTCCACGTTGGCAGTCCTCCCGAGTAGGCGCCATCTCGTATCCACTACCTCAACTAAATTTCTCACGTGACTTGCTCTGTATTATCGCCAATATGGAAGAAATCGTAGTTGGGAATGCAATCACGGGCATACGTTGTTTGTCCTTATATGAGCAGATTTTGTACTGAGTGAGGTCTCATTCGAAAGAGGAAGGTTCAATGCAGCCCGCTCTGGTCATCGTTTGAGTCACAAAACTCTTTTAGTGATTAACAAATACTTGGAAACTGCAAGTGTATTTTGTCGATTTTTTCTCTACTTTGGACACTCATATTATAACATATCAACACAATGTCTTTGAATCATGACCAGAGCGGGCTGCATTGAACCTTCATCTTTCAAATGAGACCCTGCCCAGCCCAAAATTTGCTCATATAAGGACAAACAACGTATGACCCCAAACCCATGTTTCGGCCCAGATTGTGTCGGTATACAGCGCGCTGCATTACCCGTGTCTACCCCCTTAAGGGGCCATCCTTAAATTACGGAAGAGTAATTTTGGTGAATTCTGACCCCCTCCCTCCCTAGTATAAAAATTCGTAAGATTTGATATGCCAACCCCCTCCTTACGTAATATTTTTTGAATTTACTTTTTTCAATTATTCAAATTCTTTTAATGGTTTGTATAATATTTAACTCGGTTTCGGGAAACATAAACTAAAACTACTTTTCTGGAACATTAATGATAAAATTTGTATTTATTGAAAATTAGATTAAAAAATATTACGTAAGACGCTACGTGCTTTCCCCGGCCCTTGTAAGAAAACGTAAGAAATTCGCGCCCCCCCCCCGCTCCCCAGAAAGCTTTATGTAATTTAAGGACGACCCCTAATGTGGGATCTAGTACGGTGTGTTTACTTCCCACATGTGTTCAGTGCGATGTTTTGAACGCTACTGTATTACTATATTTAAAAAAAAAAGGTGTCAAAGGTACTAAACAATAATGACGATGATAGCTCCCGAACGGCGGGACTTCCAAGAGTCGTAATTTGTAAAGCAGGAGTGCAAATCATGATTAGAAGAAATATTGATGTTACACTAGGTCTTGTCTACGGTACCATTCCTAAACTTGTCTCAGTTACACTGGGTGTTGATAATGACGTTGAAAAATTGAAAATTATATTACCCACGGGGCAAGAACATATGATAGAACGGGTAAGTGTTAAATTTGAAGTAATGGATAGAGCTTTCGTTATTAGAAAACAATTTCCAATTTGCCTCAGCTATGGTATAACTATTCACAAAAGTCAAGGACTAAGCTTGCAAAATGCTGTCATAAAAGCAGGTAATTCAATATTTACTTGCGGACAAATTTACGTTGCTCTTTCTCGGGTGACCACAATACAAGGACTGCATCTTATCAATTATGATCCATCTTCCGTAAAGGCACAAGAATCGGCTATAATAGAGTACAATAGATTGCGAAAAAAATATAGCCCTGATTTTATGAATATTTCAATTTCTAAAAACCACGTTCTCATTGTTCGTGATGCTGTTTGGGCAGTACCTAATTATAATGTATCCGAATGTCAGAATACTAATGATCACATCATGGATACCATTCAATACTACGTAAGAGGTCTCCCGAATTCTGATGGTGTCTTGTTATGCGAATGCCACAATCCAATGTATCTTATATTGTTCATCCATAAGAGAAAACTTATTTTCGACTGAAAAAGCTGATCATATTATAAAAGTCTTTATGGACCAATATAAATCGGATCAAAATCCAAACATAATATCATTACGGCAATTCGCAGGAGAAAAATACGCTAACAATCAGCTACATGATGCAGCTGAGTTTATTACCTCTCTTTGTGATCATGAGATTCTTATTAAGAATGCAGTACAACATGAAATTACAACGGTATTAAGATGTTTAAAGTGTAATTACACAAGTACTACTAACAGTACAAATTGTGTGGTACATCTTGCACTGCCCAAGATGTTAAAGAAAAAATCATTTGAATTTCAAGATATAATAAAATACAATTTCACACGATGGAAGAATGTGAAAGATCCCTGCAATAATTGTGATAATTCAAATTCAAACACAATGAAGAAAATCGATATAACTGCTTCCAAACTAATGCTTATTGCAAATTTACATTTGTTCGATCACGATAATAGTGAAACGACGAAAGTGGAAAATTTCTACATCAAAGCAATACCTACTCCTAAAATACAAATAGGAGATCACTGTTATAAACTGTTACGTGCTGAAGGGACTTTTCGATAACAGATAATGGGTTCTTGCTCTATCAAGGTCCTAAAGCACGCCTTGACTATACTTACCAGGGGAAAGGAAGGTAATTAAGGGTTGAATCAATAAGAGTACCAGGATTAAAGGAAGACAAAGAAAAGTGAAATATATTCTTAAAGGGAAGATAGAAATAATAATCAGAACATACTAAGGAGAGCGCTAGGCGCTCGCGTGTCGCTGGACCTTGCGTCGGTCACGGCCGTTCGGAGTCTCCAAGATAACATACGGCACGCTTACCGTCTATCGTTTCGCTCGCTCTCGGAGTCACTGAACCTTGCGTAGGTCGTGGTCGTTAGGATGCTGAAGGACTTGGCTGACGTCTGTTCGCTCCCTCGCGGTTCCTCACTATTTCGCGGTCGCGGTGGCTCGGATCGGCGCGTAAGTGCTCTCCCGGCTAGGCCGTTCTCGGTACATCGGTCGGAGTTACACGTAGGCTGACCCGTTTGGCCGAGCGCGTTTCGCGTTATCCCTAATCGCGGAGACGAGGTCGCGGGTTTTCGGCCGCACGTCGGCATGTCGTCAGAACGAGCTCAATCCACTACTGTCCGTTTTCGATCTTTCCGTTGCGAGCCGCGCCTCGCGCAATTTGTCACGAATGGGGGAAACTGCCCCGTCGGCAGTTGTTGCTCGCTTCACGTTTTCAGTCCCGGGGCCTGGGCCGTCGATGGTCACGTTATGTTTACGTCGATCTTTTCACGTTTTACACAACTTGACGTGGAAAGCAACGCAAGGACAAGGAGCAGGGAATGGACCTGAAAGGCCCATGTAACAAAACTTAAGGCATCGATTTTCCACGATGATAAAAGTATTGCCGATGGTCATTATGGTAAGGGGTAAGGACACAACGTGGGTATCCGTTGATGATTTACGAGTAGAAAAACAAGCTTGGCCACGAAATGCTAAAAATGCATACATATTTTTCTTCGAAAGCTGTTAATTGTGGTTGTTATTACACTTCAATGTTAAATACGTTCAGCGCCAAAGGCTGCTTTCTTAGCGCCATAAGCTGCTTCGCGCACCATGCACTCAACACAAAGTACTATACATATAATACATATAGATCGGCAATGCGGTGCGCATGGTTTCTTTTCGTAGTTGTTAAACTTACTTAGAATGTATCCTTAATTCTGTCCCGTGATAATTTGTAATTTATAATTAAAAATTATCTGAAGTCATTCCCTATGCAAATTATCTTTGTAAAAAGACGTGAGATCCCGATAAAAAAAACTTCAAAAAAGTAAAAAAAATTACGCCAAGTACATGGAAAAATCGAGGACGGAAAAAAGTAAATCACAAAAAAATACAAGAAAATATACATTGTAAAAAAAGATGTGAAATCAAAATGAGCTGCAAGTACAACTGCGTTTAAATGACACAACTACACATACACAGCTAAAATGCTGTGTTCATACATTCCATTACTCATATCGCCGACATTTTAATAATGTGAAGATAAAATGTAACATCTAGGCATTTGCCTAGATGTCCGCGGCCTGGATGTCAAATACTTGGCGTGGCTAGGCAAGGTCAAGGTGTTCACGAATAAGAATTATTTAAAAATACAAAATAATGGAAGTGTACTCATTGCCAGAGTTTTAAATTAACAAATTATCTGATGAAAGCTTGTGAGAGGAAATGTATCGGTGTCGATGAATGATCTTAAAATTATTTTAAAACGCAATATAATGAAAATGTACTCATATTGTTAGAGTTTTAAATTGATTAAATTGACAAATTATCTGAAAGCCTGCGAAAGGGAGGGTATGGGTATTGATGATCTGAGAATACCTTGCCTGGCCACGCCAAGTATTTAACTTCCAGGCCGCGGACACCTAGGCATGTGTCTAGATGTTACATTTTACCTTCACATTATTAAAATGTCCACGATATGAGTAATGGAATGTATGAACACAGCATTTTAGCTATGTATGTGTAGTTGTGTCATCTTAAGCGCAGTTGGAAAGCACCTCTATGTACTTGCAGCTCATTTTGATTTCACATCTTTTTTTACAATGTATATTTTCTTCTATTTTTTTTTGTGATTTACTCTTTGCCATCCTCGATTTTTTCATGTACTTGGCGTAATTTTTTGTACTTTTTTGAAGTTTCTTATGGGAATTATACGTATGTGCCAATTAGTAATTATTAAATACATATTATAGTTACTTATTTACAATTACTTATTAGTGTATATCATAATACGAAATTTGTAATCACCGTATCAGGTAAAGATAATGTATTACCTTGTGAACATCCAATAATTCCAAGTGAAAATAAATGTGGACTAATTGCTAAGTAGTCTGCATAGTACTCATGAACTTCTTTCACAACTTCTTGTTCGTCGCTTTCAGCCAACAGTTTAATATCAGCCTTCGCAATAATATTACTGAAATCTAAGTAAGGTCATGATGTTTAATTATAGAATTTTCTTAATATACTATCATTATTAACACTTTACAGCTTTCTAATATTAACGATAAAATCTCGCTAAAAATGTCCGGATTCGAATTATGTATAATTAAAAATAGCCCGATTATTTTCATCAGAATGATCTTTCCGCGCTTTATTCCTTTTAGTCTAAAGACGAATAAAATGACGGCTGTTTTTGTGGCTATACACTCACTATTTCTCTTGCTCGTTACAACGACTGGATACGCACTGACGCGGACGAAAGAACGGTCAAAGGTGGTCGTCCCAGATGTTAATTCAATTTTGTACACATGTAGATTTCACTCTACCGGTACAGAATATACACTGCTGGTTAAAATTAAAGGAACATTATAATTTCCCGCAAATTTTGATCATTTTCAAAATTTGAAATAGATGTATCTCCGCGAATAAAGGTCGCAAGAAAATTTAAAAAGAAAGCATTTGAACACTTGAAGTTTCTAGTGTTTGAATCAAGGACTCAATTTTTTCATACATTATGATACTGTTTTATCAAGATGAAGCGCAGGAAACGAAGTTTCAAAATTTTTTGCCTAGTTTGAAAGTATGCACAGGCCAAAATTTTTTTTCAGGTAAATTCAGTGGAGGGTTTATATAAAGCTAATATTTCTCTTTAATTTCGTTTTCAGTTTTGTTGTGTGATTTTTATTGACCGAGTTATTCGCGATCAAAGCAAAAAAAGTACTTTTCACTTTGAACACCTATAAAGCCGGATCCAGACTTGAATGCGTATACGCTGAGCAAGACTGAACGCGAACGAATGATGCATGCGGAGGGGTCGAAACTGCCATTACTGCCATTTGTCTTTCGCCACCAACTTCTGTGCTTAGCTTAGCCCACACCGCAGTCGTAGAGATGGCATCGAAGGTATTGAAATTCAAGCACGTATTTATACTCGAGAGATAAGGGATCAGTGTTTAATTTGAAGAAAGGACGACGCAGGTGGAACCACGCTCCGTCAGTGCCTTTTCCCACCCCTTTCGCCGTTCCCCGCGAGCAATCTCGTGTGATTTTTTAATACAACAGCGAGTCGGTCAGGTTGTATGATTTGAGAGCAATACAGGGTGTAATGAAAAAAAGAAAGACAAATTATTCATTAAAATAGAGCTTTAAAGTCTATCATATGGTAAATGCATTACATTGATAAAAATGTAATTTTTTTATTTTTCATTAACTGTTTATGACAATATTAGTAATGGATTAAATTCGTTCACACAGATTCATCCTTTATGATTAAAAAAAAGACGCAAGTTCATGCCTTCAATAATTTAAGCCATTAAAATTTATTTCTGAAGGCAGGTTTCGTAAAAATCACCGAAAGCAGGGAACTTCGAAGATTTGTATTTTTTAAACAATTTCGAAACTAGAAAAATGAGTACTTAGCCCTGCCTAATTTCATATGGACTACAATTTATTTCAATATCATGAAAATCCGGGACATCGAGAATTTGAGACAAGTATCGCATCTGCTCCTATCATCCACGCTGATTGCAATGCACTCCAAACTTCCTTTGATGCGTGGAAGAAAACCGACAACGGTTGGCTCAGCCCATGTGCCTTCGTCAGCATTCGCGAGTCGTGTCGCATGCGTCGAGTCATCACGAATGACACGTCCACACTAGCATATGCGTTCACGCTCACCCTGTATGACGTAGAACCATGCGGCGGCCCTGGCTACCGTTTCATCCGTCCACATCAGAATATTTGTGCGCGTTCAGCCTTGCTCAGCGTATACTCCTTCAAGTCTGGATCCGGCTTCACATGCAAACCCATGGTCGGAGAAAAATTTTCATGAGTGTTTTGGAAAGCTAAGAAATTTTCCTTTCCATGCCCATAGTGACCAATTTAATGACATTTTTTTCGTCGTATAAAATCCATTTTAAAATGATCCCCAAAATTGCATATTCCCCATTTTTTAGAAAACATGATGCGACTTCAAAAAAAATCATGGAATCATTCAAGTGTCCACGTTTTTTGCAGGTGAAAACTACCCTTAAACATAATGCAAAAGGCTGGACCGATCAATTTTTTTTCTGTATGTCCTAGATGGTCAAATATGCGATATAGTCTGAAAAATTGAAGGATCACCCGTTTTACGCTGTTTCTCTTCAAACCCCTTTTTTGTGTTCTCGCGGCTTTTGAACGATTGTTGCATATTTCTTTTTTTAGTTTGACGTCATTTTAGTAAAAAGAACAGATTTAAAAAAATTGGGAAAAACATTTTTATCCAATTTCTTCGAAATTGACAAAAACTGCGCCATACCGCCAGCATTAGCACTACCCACTTTGACAGTTGCCAAGGGATTGGATAAAAATGTTTTCATTAAATTTTTTAAATCTTCTGAACATATTGAGTATTACTTCAAAAACATACCTTAATATGCATGCAAAACGGCAGACAGTATAAACTCATAGTTTTTGTAACATAAGTTTCCAAAGATGGCGTTTAAAAACAGACACTTCCATTAGAGTACCCCCTTGAACATTTGTGAGCGCCCCACATTTCTGTAAGAAGAACCTCATCCTGTGGCTGCACTATGGTGGAATATATTTTATTTACTACTTTTGAAATAGTTAGACAATTAAATAAACATTTCGTTTTTATTTATTAAAATCATTTATCCAAAAATGAGAAAGAAAAAGAAGAGTTGACAGTGGCAAGGATTGAACCACCGTACAAAAAAAAAAACACTGATTACGAAACAAGCGTCTTACCGACTCCAACAAAGTGGATTCATAAGATGAGGTTCTTCTTACAGGAATGTAGTGCGCTTACACAAAGGTAAGATACAGAAATGAAGGGCGCTTAAATAAATGTGAGGCGCTAACAGAAATATAGGGCACTTACAGATATGTTTAAAGCTAAATATCTCAAAATGTATAAACTGTGGACGTCTGTAACCATATATATATTCTGCATCGGTATATCCTCCATTCCATATAAGAGTAGACCTGTGCCCCTACCGGTTCACGACCGATCTGCACAGCTCCCACGGATCTGACACACGTGATTGGTCGTAGCACTTTCCCTGCCGGTTTCCTACCAATCAACAGTATATTCCTACGCGGATCGAATCTACTCTAAAGTGGAATGCAGTATAGTGACATCTACTATCGTTTGCTGATATGTTGCCGGCAGAAGCTTGGTAGTCCGAATGGTACATCCCTATAGGCCCACGTTCTCTAAGGTATTGCCGCTATTAGCCGACGCGACGTCAACGAATATAAAGTAAGCGAACGAGGCACAGGCCGTGGCAGCCAATGCGAGCGAAGTAGCTCCAATTGCCCCCTTGATCGTCCGCGTTCCTTCTTCTCAGCAAACAACAGTACTGTGCTCCAGCGAGAAGAAATCCCCCGTGATGGCACAGGGGTTCTTCGCTCGCATTGGCTCGCTCCCTCTGTGTCCCGCTCGGTTACTTTGTATTCGCGGACGTTGTCGCGTGGGCCAATAGGGATATACCATTCGAATCCTAGAGTTTCTCGCGGCAAATTCTCATCGGAGCACAGTACATGGATACAAAGTTGTGTTGAAATCTGGAGCGACCGCTTTGAGCCGTTCCCTCGTGAGGTCGAATGCCTCGTTCGACTGTCCCAAACGTGTCATAGTTTGTTCTAACTCGCGCGATAAAATCATGGTTCATGTGTCGCATTGGCTGTTGTCGAAATCAAATCACGTTCGGCTTTCCTCGGCCTACTTCGCTCGCGGTTCATTGCTCGCGGAAAGGGGCTTCGCCAAAAGAATTAACTCATACGGGAAAGCATGAAAAGGATATGCCCCGCCACCACCACAGTGTGTCGAAACGCGTCAAATGGTCGAAATTTCATTCTAGAATTTGCATTTAAAAGCTATTATTAATGTTAGATGCATCGAAGGATACTAACAACGTTTTCTTGCATTTATGCATGCCCTCTTATAATAAACATTAAAAATGTTCTAATTTTCCAAATACCAAAATGAGATCTTTCTCTTCCATCACATTTCGCTTACGTATTAAAGAATTTTTAAATAGTATATTAATAAATAATAAGGATCGACATAAAATTTTTTTGCAAGTTTAAAGATGCCTCCATATACTTGAAAAAAGTTTAATGCAATATTAACAATTGTTTTTTTCAAAAGAAATTCATGAATATTACTTACTTTTGGGAGCTGCTGTACGAGAATTCAACCTCAAGGCTTAACTCATCAATTCGGATTCACAAATAAGCATTCAAAGATTGACCAAGTACATAGGAAAGAACGTTAGAAGAAAAGAAAATCTGCTCCATAACATTTCTGGAGGTTGCACAGGCGTTTGATAAGGTTTGGCATGAAGGCCAGGATAAAAGATGGAAAGCATAAAAATAGAAAGAAAAGCATAAGATAGAAAGAAGTGTATTTAAACAGCATAACGAATCCTTAAAATCATAAATCTTAAATAGGCTCTTTAGGGTAAAACACGAAGACAGCTACCCTAAATTAAAAGAAATATCAGCTGGTGTCCCACAAGGAACCGTTCTAGACCCACTGCTGTACCTGCACGAGTGATATACCGAATACAGAAGAAGCTACTAACATTGAAGACCTAACATTGAAGAGGCAACACATAAACTTCAAATTGTCACCGATACTGCCAATAATTAAACAACGAAATGACACATCAAACTTAAGGAAGCAAAATCAACGCATGTTATCTACGCCAATCAAAGAATTAACTACTTTCATATAATGATTAACTAACAAAGTCTAACACGCGGAAACAGTACGAAGTATGTAGGGATGACACTGGATGCAAAATTGCGACGGAAAGAACGTTAAAAAGGGACATGAACATATACAAAATTTTAAAAAATGTATTGGTTAATCTGGAGACATTCTGAATTATCAATTCATAACAGGTTTCTAATATAGAAACAAGTGTTAAAGCCAGTCTGGACTTACGGAGTGCAGCTGTGGGGTTGCACTAAGAAAAGTTATATTCTAATGGTACAACAATTTCAGAACAAAGTACAGCGAGGTATTGTTAATTCTCTTAGAAATGAAGATATACACAAGGATCTTGTGTATCTTACTTGTGTATCTATATTGTGTGGATCTTATTAAGCACACAATTATTTCATGAATGGTTTACTAATGTATACATACCTAATACACAGACCTCAAGTGCTCTTCTGTTAGATTCCTGGACTGGGCACTGTCCAGCTTCTCTGTTGGAACTTGTTCCCAACAATAAACAAGTCGCCATTTACACGATTCCAAAGAAAACAACCGGTATGATACAACCGCTTGACGTATACGGATTTCGGGCATGGAAAGGCTTCGTGAGAAAATTTTCAGATATAGTACTCCTTTTAAACATAAACGTTAATTTGCATTTGCGAAACAATATAATAAAACTACAATCACTAACTCACAATCAATTGTCTGCACCAAGATACAATGCCTTGTTCAGGTATGGATGGTACAAAAGTGGGTACATACCTACTAATTGTAAATCGACGTTTGAACATCATGTGGATATTGCTTTTAAAAATCAAGAAAACATAGATCCACCTAAATGTGCAATCTGTGGAGCGCCAGCTGTTATTCGTTGTGCATGGTGCGACAAGTTCTTATGCTTTCACTACCACGCACATTCTTCATAGAAGTGTAACATTTTTCTACGGCAATACTGTTAGAATTGCCAGTGGTAATATGTATCGTAATGATTATACTGTCTTCGAAAATCATTCACATATGTAAAGACATAGTTAGAGATACCCTCGTTGATGTCGTACATTCGTCTGTAGCACTTTTGATTGCATACCTATTTGTCTGTATATTCTGTTACGTTCCTACCAGATTTTTAATGTTACTTTCGACCTAATGTCGGCTGGAATGTGTATTGACAATGCTTTGCATTTTGGATTTTCCTAATCGAGCACAATCTCAACGTTGACACATTGTTCCCATAAATCCAAAAAAGAAAAAAAATGAAAACGACACACCTGGAGTACAACTACTGTTTGGAAATACATTTTACGGCTACTGTGACGCCACCTAGGATTTCGTTTCCGTTGCACTTCCGTTATATTATTCCTCATAAAAATTCAAGTAATTTTTGTATTTAACATTTCTTTCTATGTCTATTACTTTTTCGGTTATACGCTTTAGAAGGTTCCCACCCCTAAACCTTGAGGGAGTAGTTTTTGTCGAATAGTTCCAAATGGTGTGCGTGTATACCAAGTTTCATCGTAATCCTCGATTGTCAAGTGGCAGATGGTAGTAATATGGACAAAGGCGGAAAATTTTTGTAAACAAATAAACAAATGAACCAAATTTTTTTCCTTTTACATTTTAGTAAACCATTGCGAATTATAACTTTTACACGGAAAAAGATCGTCCCCAACCCTCACGGTTAGAAATCATATGTAAAATAACGAAAATTTTAATTTATTTATAAATTGTTAGACGTACAAACATTTCTTTTGCAGCGCGTTATACGGCATCAAACACTGAACATTTGGTCCATTTACGGTTTTCTTCTACCTCGCACCGTTACAAAGTTATACTCGAAAAACGAAAAATCGCTGAAAATTTGGGGGCTGATTTCACCCCCTCGGAGTGTTTTTCCACAGAAAAAAAATCGTTTCTTACATACTCCGACATGCTCTACAATCGTACGGAGTTTCATTAAAATCAGAATTTTCGGGTTCGATATGTTTCCTTGTAAGTACTTTTACGCATATGAGTAATCTAATTGGAACTGACAGAGAGCTGTTGCCCTCTGTACTCCCAACTTTGCGACACATTCTAAGATACGGGCTTTTGCTAAGAGAACAAAGTGATGAGAATGTTAGAAATTACCCAGCAGCAAATCTTGCAAATGACATTTATCATGAAGTGCTTGAACAGTGGGGACGCGCAAACAGTGCGTTTATTTCTCCCATTATAAATTCACGGGTCACAATCGTCAAGAAAATCCAGCAGAACTGGGAGCTGGCCAAAAACATATCTCTTGGTAGAGGAAATGTATGAAATGATCAAGTATATGGCTATAGAATAACACAGGCTATAAGGACAAAAAATATTCCCACGGATCTGGCTCTTCATGAAATAGGTCCTGTGAGCCATTCAAGGTGGTTAACAACAGCAAACCGGCTTTCTCGCATATGGGTTTCAAAACATGGTCTTAAAGGCAAAACCCTCCAAAACTTAAGACTGATTGTGGAATATATCGTTGGTGTATACTTCCCCTGCTGGTTCCACATTAAGGTAAAACACTCCTGGGTGGAAGGTCCGCGCTACATTTTATTTCAGCTACGGCAACTAAGGTTGCAAAAGAATCCAAACACTCCTGTGCTCCGATGATAGTAAGGGGCGGAGAATTAGGATTGAAAAGATTATTGACTTGAGGGGCGGAGAAAATAACATACTGGGAAATCTTTCTGTACGTCCAAGGAGGACACCCCGAATCAACTCCGATGCTTTGAACCTTTTGGAATTGATTGACTGGTCTGATGGGGTATATGAACCTCCTTTGACATGCAAATTAACTACGGCAGAAATAAAGAAGTTCATTGAGGCGTCCATGCAAGTTCCACAGTGGCCTTGTCATGGTCAGTCCATACAGAGGTGTGTTAAACAAGTCACACAGGCAGCAGGTAGAGTGTACACTCATGAGAAACGTGAGGGTTGCGTCAAAGGTCAAGAAGCAAGTCGGCGGCTGATGTCAAAAAACGAGTCGAAGAAGGACTTAATGAAACTTTTTGTTTAAATATTTTATAAATGAATTACTACCTATTTTTGCAGATTAAATAATAATATATAGCATTACCAGACATTTTCTTATTTACCAGACAGCATGCCAGACCAAATTTTATCCAAATGTCTTCAAGCGAACACACGGACGGACGGACGGGCGGGCGTTCGGGCGGACGGATAATTTTCAGATCGATTCAGGGCTTAATATATATACTTTTCTATACGTATGACGTCTCCTTCTGATACTTGCGCCCCCCATATTACACAAACTTAATATAGTCTACACCAAGCTAAAAAATGTTTAATCATAAAAATATTAGAAGCATTGAATTTTCTGCACAAAAACACATAAATTTAGGAACCCACATCGGAGAATTACAAAAAAAAAATTAGTTTTGCCCCCAAAAACAACACGCCCTAGTGTCACATTCAAAAGTGTGGCGCGCAAGAATTGGATAAAATGAGCACCACAATTCTGCCCGCACTCAAACCTCGTCTCAAGAGTTTAAGAAGCAGAAAGATACGTATAAAGGGACAACAGACACTTGAAACTAAGGGTTTCGTGTGGCGTGTGGACTTTCCGAGAGTCCGGAAATGTCTGAAGACATTTTTGAATGCAAAATTTTACAAGGGTAAAATTTTACAGTCGTGTTATGCCTGAGTCATAAAATATTTCCATAATTTGTAGCACCTTCCGGTAAACCAAATGTAGCTTCGTAAAACAGATGTTTCAGCGTGCCTTACAGTAGGTAACAGCATTTATGATATCCTCTATAAGCCATGTATATCGAGGTATTCGTATACTTTTAGTGAACATATATCACGATCGTGTCTTGCCGATCGTTTCGCAAATCGATTATACATCGAACAGGCAGTAAGTATACAATACAAGACTGCGTGGAATCGTGGAATAAAACATGTGGATTCGACGTAGAAATGTGAGCCCGAACCCGTTATCTAAGTGGTGCCGAGTATAACCTTCTAGCGTGCGTGAAGGAGCGCGCCCTTTCCTTCACTCCTAGTTGAGATACTATTGCGTGGCGCGCCGGCGTGTGGCGCGCAAGAGTCGGCTTAAGAGCGTCCGTGTAAAGAGTCCTATTCCCAGATTGACCAACTATTCATCATGCTTCGTTCTACTCAACCCATTTGTCCATAGAACTGCTGGCATCTTATTTGTACGCAGATATATGAGGACTGTTCCGCCACTACTATGAACATCGCGTAGACAATAGTGCCTCATATCGATGTGCTTAGTTTTTGAGTGGTAGGGTAGATATCCCAATTACTGCCACCTTAAGATCATCGCGTAACTTTCGTTAATTATTTTAGAAGTTATTTAACCTTAAAATCATTCCAATTTGCAGCATAATAATGCTTAAGATCTTTTTTATCAAAGAATTTTTTTTATATAATAAATAGTATGTGTTAATTGCTAATTAATTGAAAATGTGTAAGGAAGTGCAATGTTCCGAGAACCTCTGATCTAAATGGATACAGCAACAGATTCTAAATCAATGGATGGCGAGGAGGTAAAGCGGGGCGAGGGGTACCGCACCGGAGGCGAGGGTAAGATGAGTCAGTGGAACCCATGGAGGTGGGACGAGTCAGTGGAGGGGGATGGCGACCCATGGAGCAGGTGGAGGGGGTACCGCCGATGACTCGTAACGCGTCGTATTCTGCGACGTTCGAATCGGGTGTACGAGAGAGAGGGGGGAGGGGGAGGGAGAGGGAGAGAGAGGGAGAGAGGTATGATATTTACACCGCTCCCTCTCCCTCTCTCTAGGACCATAGTCAATACATGCGGACATCGAAGGTCAACTTTCGCGATCTTCTGCAACATGAGGTACGACGCGTAGATGATGCAAGTCGAAACCTACATATTCTTATGGCGCGACGTTCGAACCAGGTGTACGAGAGAGAGCGAGAGGTATGGTATTTACACCGCTCGCTCTCTCTCTATTTCTCTCGGATGAGTCCCCTCATCCTCTCGGTCCGTAGACAAAACATAGGGAGGTATGACGCGTAGAAGATGAAATTCGAAACCGATGTTTTGGTAGGGCGCAATAACCGCGCCAAAAACAGCTAATGGTCGAAGGCTAATTGCCGAGAATATTGGCGAAAATTCAAAGCGGACCGCCGCGCTTCTAATTATCGTCGTCCGAAGAAGCGATTGCGTCCGCGATAGTGGCGTTCGAACAAGGAGTGCTAGAGAGAGGTACGATATTTTCGTATACCTCTCTATCTCTATTCCTCTCTCGGTCGGAGGTCAGAGAAAACATACGGTGGCACGACGCGTAGAAGATGCAAGTCGAAACCTGGCGCGATAATCGCGCCAAAAACATATAGCTGTAACGATGGAAGGTTGACTCCCGAGAATAATACGTAGCATCTGTGCGCGAAAATTCAAAGCGGACCGACGCGCTTCTGTTCGTGATAATGATCGAAGGTGAACTTTCGAGAAGAATATGATGAGTAAAAGCGCGATATGATTTAAGGCGGAATCCTAGATATCCCATTGGTATGCAAGGGGGTGGGGAGATTTTAGGTAGGGATGTTCGTATATTTAAGGCAGCTCGCATCTTCGACAGGGCAAAACCGCGAATGGTGACGCGCCGGAAAGAGTCGTTTATAGCAAGTAATTGCGTACGTGTAAATAACAAGAACATCGACACATTCAAGAACGCGGTTTCGCTGTTGGCTCGGATGTCCGAGCGTTTGAGGACCACCGCGGAATTTCACGATTGGATGGACAGGTGCGACGAGACAATACGTCACATCGTCGCGTATCAACGAGGCGAACGCGTGCCGGTGTGGGAGAAGCAGCGGACGGTGTCGTTGCTCGCGCGAACACAAACATTGCGCGCGCGAGTGCGAGGACGGTTATCGCGAGTAGGGTGTGGGCACGCCGCTGGAGCGACGGCACCCAAGGTCGTGTGGGAGGAACTTGAAACCGCGTTCGAGAAGCGTTTGTTGACCGGGGCGGTGATAAACGTGGGGGCCATCGATCCACGCAAATTCTTTGAGAATGCCCGTCGAACAGTGATTTCGCGCGTTACGAACACTATTACGGAGCACCGCAGCGTATCGGTGAACACTGTTCTAAACGCGGAATTCATGTTGCGGGACGAGACGGACGTAAAGAGTTTCGCAACGCGTAACCACGTACTCTTTATTTCATCAAATGTTCGCGAGTGGTACGCGACGCAAGTGGTTGCTCCGACGTTGGTCGCAATGGAGGACTTTCAGGAACGCGAGAGTGGATGGACCTTACGGGCAGTGCAGTGTCTCCTGATCAACATAAACAAACATAATCCCTTGCGCGCCGGGTGCGACGTACCGCTTCCGCGAGCGGTCATGGTGAAAAGAGCTGTGGTGAACGTGCAGTGTAACAACAACACATGCTTTTTGTAGTCCGTCGTCGCAAGTCTGTTTCCGGCTGATACGAACGTTAATAGGATTACGTCGTATCCACCCTACTCGACGGTGCTCCGTACGGATGGTGTAAGACTCCCCATGTCCGTGGACCAGGTGCAGAAATTCGAGACGGCCAGCGACGTGTCCGTGAACGTGTACCTGTGGTCCAACGAGGGTGGCTGCGTACCTCTACGCGCGTCCAGCAACAAGCGGGAGGGAAGACACGCGAACGTGCTGCTGGTCCAGGATTCAAAGCATTCGCAGCGGTACCATTTCGCGTGCATCCGCAGTCTCTCCCGCTTTATTTCCAGACAACTCAGCAAACACGGGCATCAAGTGTTCGTTTGTGATAGGTAAGCAAATAAGAATAATAATAAAAAAAAAATTCGAGCGATACGTTACGGACGCAAAAGCGTTGACATTTTTTTTTTCGTATACATTTCAGGTGCCTCAACTTTTTCTCGCAGGCGGAGCGATTGTAGCGGCACACCATGGATTGTCGGCGCTTAAACGAGTGCGCGGTGCAATTATCAACCGAAGAGGAGAAAATTTTGTGGTTCCAGCATTACGAACGCAAGGAACGCGTGCCGTTCGTCGTTTCCGCGGACTTTGAGTGTTTGCTGGAGGACATCGATGGAGCGTCGGCGCACGTACCAGTATCAACGGCACAGAGCTCACAGCGTAGGATACTACGTATATTGTTCCTACGACCGGGCTCTGTGCAGATATCGAGCGTATCGTAGCGACACCGATTGGGTGCAGTGGTTTGTGCGGGAACTCCGCGAATTTGCGAACGTCGCGTACTCGTGGTTGTGCAACAGAAAACCAATGACGCCGTTAACGCAGCAACAGTGGCGGAGTTTTCACGGGGTGACAGTGTGTCACGTGTGCGGAGGACCCTTCGACCGAGGCGAGGACGATAGAAAAGTGCGCGATCATTGCCCCTCGACGGGCGAGTACAGGGGTGCGGCACACAGATCGTGCAACTTGCGCTACCAACGTTCGGGCACAATACCCGTGGTGTTACACACCCTGTCCGGCTACGACGCGCACTTCGTTATCAAGGAAGTTGGCAGACGCGTTCGATGGAAAGATCAGCCTCCTACCGCTAACGAAAGAACGATACATATCGTTTACGAAGGACGTGGAGGACCTCAAGGGCGAGCGCCAGGACTGACGAAGAATGGCGAAGTTCCGATTTGTCGATTCATACAAATTCTTGGCTACGAGTCTGCAGAAACTCACGTCGGATCTCGGGAAAGAGCGACTAACGATTCTTCGACGCGAGTTCCAACATCTCCCGGACAACCAATTCGATCTCCTCACCAGAAAGGGAGTCTTCCCCTACGATTACGTGGCGTCGTACGACAAGTTGAACGACACGCGACTACCGCCTCGTGACGCGTTCTACAATCGGCTGAACGATAGTGATGTGTCGGAGTCTGATTACGCGCACGCAACGAACGTGTGGAACAGTTTTCGTATACAGACATTAGGCGACTACAGTGATTTATACGGGAAAACGGACGTACTGTTGCTCGCGGACGTGTTCGAAAACTTTCGCAGTGACTCTATCGCGAGCTACAAACTAGACCCCACGCATTAATGTACGCTACTGGCGTTCACGTGAGACGCGATGTTGAAATACACGCGCGTCGAATTGGAACTGCTCACTGTCGTGGACATGCTGTTGTTCGTGGAGCGTGGTATACGCGGTGGCCTGAGCCAATGTTCGCACAGGTACGCGCGCGCTAACAACAAGTACCTGCCGACATCGATGTATGACGCGTCGCAACCATCCACGTACTTCATGTACTTCGATGTGAACAACCTGTACGGATGGGCAACGTCACAGGCGATGCCGCGCGGCGGATTCCGATGGCTGGACGAGGCGGCGGTAGCCGAGTTGAACGTGAACTCCTTGCCCGAGGACGATGGACCATAGGGATACCTGCTGGAAGTGGATCTGGAGTATCCACGGGACATTCACGACGAGCACACGGACCTTCCGTTCTGTCCTGTGCGCGAGTACGTGCCCATCGGTCAGGAAACCAAGCTGATCGCCACGCTCCGCGATAAAGAACGATACGTGATTCATTATCGCTACCTGAAGCAGTGTATTCGACACGGACTCCGCGTATCGCGAATTCATCGCGTTCTACGTTTCGAACAATCGCAGTGGTTGCGTGACTACATCAACTTGAACACGGTGTTGCTGACGCGGGCCACCAGTGATTTTCAGAAAACACTGTACAAACTAATGAACAATGCCGTGTACGGGGAGACTATGGAGAACGTTCGAAATCGAGTGGACGTGCGACTAGTGACGCGGTGGGACGGACGTCACGGTAGCGAAACTTTGATCGCGAAACCAAATTCCACAGTTGCGCGATATTTTCGGAACACTTAGTCGCTATCGAACTGCGAAAACTACTAGTGAAATTCGATAAACCTATATACGTGGGTATGAGCGTGTTGGACGTATCGAAAGTGTGCTTGTACGACTTTCACTGACTATATGCGCGCTGTTTGGCGATAGATGCAAGGTTTTGTACACGGACACCGACAATTTAATGTATCAGCTGCGGAGCGACGACGCGTACAAGGAGATAAAAAGTGACGTCAGTGCGCGATTCAATACGAGTGATTACGGGGTGGACAACCCGTACGGTATGCCGCGCGTAAACAAGAAGGTGCCGGGACTCATGATGGACGAGAACAACGGTGCCTTAATGACAGAATTTGTGGGACTGCGGTCCAAGATGTACGCGACTCGAGTACGTAAAAAAAGTGAAGGGTGTGAAGAGGAGTGTGGTCACGAACAAGATACAATTCGAGGACTACGTGCGATGTCTTCGCGAGCACGCGGAAACGACGGTACGACAGAACGCGATTACACGATGTGTGCGTGCGCGCGCGCGCGCGTGTGTGTGTGTGTGTGTGTGTGTGTGTGTGCGTGCGCGCGCGTGTCGTTTCGTCCGTCTCACCCCGGTCCAGATCTTGTTCATCGGTTGTTTCGTAGTCGATGCTGTCGTCGTCGTCGTCGTCGTCGTCATCGTCGTCGTCGTTCGATTCCGGAAGCAGAGACGTACGGGATGTATCGTCGCTTCGGCTGTGAACGGAGTAAAGGATAATCGTTTCTTCTTCGTCAAACGTTGCTGCTGCTGTTGTTTCCGCTTGACCAGCGATGGTCGTTGCTTCGATGGTATCGCTGGACTCGTTTGCAACGCCGATGTTCTCCACCAAGCGTTTCAGCGGTTCGACGATCGGACGCGCGCTCTCCTCCGCAGCAGCTTTCGTCGACATTTTACCGAGTTTCATGCTCATATATTTATTTCGTATAGCGTCGCTGATTTCAGCAATTTTCTTCTTCGTCTCGACGTCTCGCGGCTGTTGTTGTTGTTGTCTACGACGCCGTTTCTGTTTCATTCCTTGTTGTTATTGTTGTTGCTGTGTGCTCTCCATGTTGACACCGCTAGTCGCTGCTTCGTTAGACATCCTGGTGTTTCTCGACGGACTCGCGATCTACTGAGGTCCGCGCTCTACCACAAACTCGTTAAATCCTCGTCGATACCGACCGTCCTACATGGCACGGTCCTTATCGATGACCACGAAATTCTAGCGTCGTCTCCAACATCTCGCGCACAGGCCGTTGAACGCCTTGAACGTTATGTCCGTGTTCACGTGATCGTTGTACACGCGATGCAAGTTCGTCCCGTCCTGTTTGAACAGTACGAGAAAATTCACGTTGTCTCTGATCAAGTGTTTCGGTATTCGCGCGTACGATTGGCACAGGTAAAAGCAATCCACGTTCGCGTGCCTGCCCATGGAGCAGTATTCGCGAATCGCGGTTTGTTCGTCGCACGCCACGTCGTCGAATACGAAGATCGAATCGGGTCGCGCGTCTCTCGGCGGGACGATCTTGGCGGTGTCCAAGTAGGGAAAGTACCCGAGTCCGCCGACGCGCGACAACACTCGCTCCAGATACCGATACTTTGGCTGTTGCAACGATTTCGAGTACACGTACACGTTCTCGAAGCGCAATCTGTTCGGACTCTCCAGCAGGCTGAGAAGCACGTACGTTTTTCCGCACCCAGAAGGACCGCAGATCACGGCTCGCACGCTGTTCGGCAACAACGAACCGTGCCTGCGCGAACGACTCTCATCCCACGCCGAATCCTCCACCGTCCTGTTCGCGGTCATGCGAATAGCGTTCGGTTGTTTCGCCAATCGCATGCTCTCTCTCTCTCTCTCTCTCTCTCTCTCTCTCTCTCTCACCCGCCGAAACCGTAACGCCAATGCTATTTATACCCGCGAGACCTGTCGAGCGAATCAGCCTCGTAGCGCTCCTTGAACCGATCACTATCGAAGAACCGTCGACTTACGACTGCCCTTGCATCCCCGTGTATCTGTATTTTCACGTGTATGGTTGCGGTACCGAATAGACCAACAACGAAGAAGAAGAACAAGAAGAAGTCAACGAAAACAGGATCGGGATTTGTGAACGGTATCATAAACCGTTTACCGATAGAGCTACACATTCCGGGATATCAGTTCTGCGGACCGGCAACGCGTCTGCTGAAGCGATTGGCTCGCGGCGACAAAGGTATAAATCCGCTGGACGCCGCTTGTCGGGAGCACGATATCGCGTACTCTCGTCGAAAGGATTTGGAGGGACGACACGAGGCGGATCGCGCGTTAGCCGAACGAGCGCGAGAACGAGTGTCCGCGAACGACGCAACTTTCAGTGAAAAAGCAGCGGCGACCGGAGTGTGGGCCGCGATGAAAGCTAAGACTAAACTCGGTATGAGTATGAGAAGAAGAAGAGGAGGAAGAGGAAGAAGAACTACGAGACGGAAACGCAAGTCCAGAGGACTACGACGGTCGCGACAGCACCGTATCCTACCAGTAGCGAAACGCGGAGGCTTTCTTCCGCTTCTTCTGCCCGCTCTGTCAGCTATAGGGGCATTAGCCGGTGGAGCGGCGGGTATCGTCAGAGCGGTCAACGACGCGAAGGCGCCGGTATGAACCTGAGACGACGAGGGTCGAGGAAAAAAAAAACGCCAGTCGACTGGCCTTGCGGCGATAACGCGACATTAGCTACAGCGACAACAACCTATGACGAACCTGCAATTAGAACGCGAGTGCACCGACGTACCGTTCTTTCGAGAATGCGGTATCGCGAATCTTGACGAGAATCGCGGCGAAGGCACGCACTGGGTGGCGTACGCGAAACGCGGATCGCGCGTGTAGTATTTCCACAGTTTTGGGAATTTGCGATCGCCCGCTGAACTGATCGATTATTTCGGACGGGGAAAGCCACCTACTATCACGATCGTTTTCAACATTTCGACCAGACCAATTGTGGTCACTTGTGCGTACAATTTCTGCGACAAAAAGCTCTGGAATTTTGGCCTCGACGCTACCCAAGATAAATTGACGCGCAACCGTACGTTCGAGTCACTTTCTCTCTGTCAGTCTCGCTAGCGTAACCCGCAGCGGTGGTGGTAGTGGTACAATGTCGCTCACGCTCACGTTAACGGGTCGGAGCAGCGTGCTCACGGTCAATTATTTTCCACCGATAGATTTGAGCGACAGGCAGTACGAACTAGGACTCGCCGACTTGGAGACGTTTCACACGATACCGAACAGCGACTTGAGCAACGATAAATTCTACTACGTCGTGAACTATGACACCAGCTTGGACTCAAGCGTCGACATCGCCCGCGAATCCATTACGATCCCCCACGGCTCCTACGAATTAGACTCTATCGCCAAGTACCTGAAGCAACGATTGCTCGAGCGATATCCTCGAAGACGCTGTACCAACGAGAAAGACGACGACGACGACAAGTATCCACTAGTGTTACGAGCTAACAACAACACCATGAAAAGCGAACTGTACTGCTCGTTCTTCGTAAACTTTACGAAACCGAACAACGTGGGCTCGTTGCTAGGATTTTCCCCGACGCGTATGCTAGTGCCGAGAATCTGGCACGAGTCCAATGGACCCGTGAACATTATAACCGTTAACGTGATCAGAGTAACGTGCAACGTCACTACCGGTGCGTACAGCAACGACAAACCGGTCCACACGATTCACGAATTTTTACCTCGCGTACCCCCGGGATATAAGATATCAGAAACTCCGCGACACGTCATTTACCTGCCGATCGTTGCACGAGCGATACACGATCTAACGGTACGCATCGTCGATCAATACGATCGTCCTATAGATTTTCGCGGAGAGGAAATAACGATTCGCCTGCACGTGCCACGGCGTTCGCGTGATAAGATAGCGTACGTGCATAGCATGTTGGTGTTCGATTACACGTACGACTCATCATCGTTCACTGCTGCTACCGCTCCTGTGATCACTGCCATGCATTATCGTCAAGACGAAACACCAACGACAACACTGATAAAAGATCTGTGAAGATAGCACCCCCGAATTTTTGGAAAAACTCAACGGCATTCGTTTGTCCATCGTTTGCCCACGTTTACCCAACAAGAATTTTCGTTTGCCCACCCTTCAAAAAAAAGTTATGGCAAAAAAAAATTGTCTTCAGCACCGAGCATAAAAAATTTTGAATTTTTTAAAAGTAGAATACGATTGTCCACGATCTAGCCACGTTTGCCCACCCAATGGTTTCGTTTGTCCACCCTCCAGAATTAAAATATTAATAAAAATCGCGAAAAGAAGGGTGCTGGAGACGCGATGACGTATAAGTTCGATTTTTTCGAATATATTATCAAATTCGTTCTTTCAACGTTGCAGTTCGTTAGTGTAGATGTAGAAGAGATTTACCCACCCAATAATTTCGTATGCCCACCCTCCAGAATCGAATGAAAAAATAAAAACCGCGAAAAGAAGGGTGCTCGAGACGCGATCACGTATAAGTTCGATTTTTTTCGAATATATTATGAATGTCGAATGTTCCTACCGTAAAGGTTTAAGGTGTTTGGTGGTATATTATCCAAAAAATTTGCACACACTTCCTGTCATTTTATTCGAACGACACTTCAATTTGTAGCTTTCATCGAATATTTCACACTTTTCACACATCATGTGCAGAATAACACCAGATTCTATAAAATGCTTTTCTAGACATTTTTCACTAATCACTACATTGAAATCGCAAAACGGAAAATAATATAATCTTCTCACAGTTATTTCACAAGCCGTAAATGGACGCACGATCTTGCAAGAGCTGTGTCCGAACTCTGGAGACTGACTGACTTTAGTTGGAAAGAAGTGGGAAGTATCGCAGGCATCTGTTTACGTTTCAACAGTGACACTTGACGCCGCGGCCCTTTAGGGCGCAAGCGTTGTGTGCCGTCAGCGAATGAATATAACTACGCACTTATAAACATTTCTGATAAGTTGTCACCAAATACATTAAACTGTTACCACCAATGTAGCAATTAAAAAGTATCACCCAACGTTAATACGCCTAACGGTTCAACAACTTCTAACAATTATTCGAGCTAATGTGTAAATAAATATCATGAAAAATACCCAGAATATTCAACATTACAAATATATTTTTAAAATCCTCTTAATGATGAAATATAAATCGGTCAAAGTCCCACTTGTTTAATCCATTACAACAAAAACATGCATTTGCATAAAATTCCACAGTCCATATTATACCTATTTCTTTATTAATTCATTTATACCTTTTTAGCCATTAACGAGTCACACCCTTTATTAAGGGGTTATGCCACCCTGAGACGCTTGAGACAGCAACAAACTAGGCGAATTTTTTTTACAGATACTATGGGGTTGAAAATTATTTCTTTACTTCTTATGTGTAGAGCATGTATTAAGTATTAGGGCCTATGCACACGGGCGACTTTTAACAGCGATACAGTCGCGATACAGTCGCGATGCAGCAGCGATACAAACGCGATACACGCGTTCGCGAAACGCGCGACTGTATCGCTGCTAAAAGTCGCGCGTGTGCATAGACCCTTAACCCTTAAGTGGCGTCGTAGGGTCCAATGGACCAACCTAACATTTGTAAATTGGAAACAAAAGCGTTACGCACGTCGCATTGCCCTCTCCACTCCAGTACCTTCCTGCAGTCGGGGAATACACGTGCTGACGAGCGGACGTGCGTCTTGTGTAAGTAAAACTTTTATTTTTGATACTCGAGTGGGTCCAGTAGACCCACGACGCCCCTTACGTAACTCTTTCTTATTTCTCAGGGTTTTTCTTTCCCAAGTATTTTGCACAAAATTCTATAAAATGGCGCACAGTAAACCAGGTCCCAGTTACATGAACGCAACGGATAAATCTGCAAGTGATATAATACAAAGTTGGATGGAAAAAAGTGAGGTAGATGAAGATAATTATAATAATACATCTCGGATACAAATTCCCGAAACCACTCATTCGGAGGATGAATTCTCTAATAATGAAGATAGTGACTACATAGAATCTGATCACGATACGAATTCATTAATTTCATCCGATTCGGATGACGATCTCCTTCAACAGGATACCGTTAAAAAAATAAGCGGTTATTATTATGGTAAAAATAAATTCAAGTGGGCTAAATCTGAACCAACAAAAAATGTACGTACAGCCAGTCATAATATTATAAAAATACCATACATTAGGAGCAGTACGAGGCGTGAGGAATCGTTTACTCCTTTACAAGCTTTTCAACTTATATTTGATGAAAATATTTTAAAAATAATAGTGAAATGGACAAACAGAAAGATTGAAAAAATAAGCCAGAAATATTCAGATTCCGATAGAACTGAGCTTCGAGAATGTACACTTGAAGAGATGAAATGTTTCCTTGGTGTACTAGTTTACTCTGCATGTTTCAAGTCAAATCACGAAAACATATTGTCACTTTTTTCTACTGATGGCACAGGCAGAGAGATATTTAGACTATGTCTTTCAGCTAAACGAGTTTATATTTTATTGATTTGTTTACGATTTGATAATGGCGATGATAGAAATGAACGACTACAAACAGACCCAGCATGCGCAATCAGCGAAATTCTGAATATTTTCAACAGTAACTCTCAGAAAAATTATTCGCTCGGAGCAAATGTAACGGTTGACGAAATGTTGGTAGGGTTTAGAGGACGATGCAAGCATAAAATGTATATGCCGAAGAAACCAAATAAGTATGGCCTGAAAATGCAATGTGTTACCGACGCAAGAACCAATTACATTTATAATACGTATTTATACACTGGAAAGAACAGCGATGGACATACTCTTTCGGCTGATGAAAAAAAAATCCCATTGCTGTACAAGCTATAATCCGTCTGTGCCGGCCAATTTTTCACACTAATAGAAATGTCACTGCAGATAATTGGTACGCATCTATGGAATTGGTAGAATATTTAAAAACAAAAGGATTAACATTTGTGGGTACGTTGAGGAAAAACAAAGCTCACATCCCTAAAGAATTTCTGCCACATAAAACACGAGAAGTAGGTTCCTCACTATTCGGCTTTACAAGATATGTTACCATGGTTAGTTACGTTCCTAAAAAAAACAGAGCTGTTGTCCTTATATCGTCAATGCATCACACAAAAGATATCGAGGAAACAACAGGAAAACCTGAAATAATAGTACACTATAACAATACCAAAGGAGGAGTCGACTCGGTAGACCAAAAATGTGCAGTATACCAGTGGCGAGCAACCTTTTGTCAGAAGTGGGCCACAGATAGAAACCAACTTCTCTACGCGGGCCGCAATATTAAATACATAAATATAACTAATCCAAGAATATCGCACCTAATATTGTCAAGCTCGTTCGTGAAAAACATATATGGGCGATGTTCAGGTGGGCCACAGGTCTGCGGCTGGCGGGCCAAACGTGGCCCGCGGGCCGCGGGTTGCTCATCACTGCAATATACTGCACTAGTCGACGTACACGGCGTTGGCCGTTAGTTGTGTTCTACAGAATCCTGGATATGAGTGCAATAAATGGGTATATTATTCATCAAAGCCATTTGAAGGCAACCATTATTACAAGACTTAATTATATGAAAGGGCTAGCAAAGGATCTTTGTGAACCATATTTACGACAAAGAATGATGAATCAAAGGTTACCTAGACAATTACGGTTGGCCATCTCGCAAGTTTTAAAAATACCGCTTTCAGAAGCAATGCAGAACATACAAGAACATACAGAAAAGTTTGAGCGTAATAAAAGAAAAAGGTGCAACTTTTGTGTTCATAATAAAAGAGCTAAGACTGTATATGTGTGTAGTAAGTGCAAAATACCTATTTGTTTATCCTGCGCCAAAAAAGTTTGCAATATTTGTTATAACGGAAGTTACCGAAGTAATTACTTTATGCCATGAGGCCATTCTACTCCAATTTAAATAAGAATCTTCTAATAATCTTCATGTTGTAGAATCACCTTTTCAGCTTAAACTAAAATATATTACGAAAGGCTTCTCGATAAAAATAAAAAAAAGAAGCAGAGGTCAGTGCAGGAAATAATTTCGGATACACAAATTCAATATGCAACCCCTTTCCGCGCAAGTAGAGCAAATAAGTCATCGATTTAGCGTGGAATGATTCCATGTCAGTTTCTTTATAAATTACTTTTTATAGCTTTTAGTTATGTTTCTGAAAAGGCTGATCATTTTAGTTTTTAGATATGTAAATTGCATAGCAATTATTTTTTTTAGTTCCTAGTCATTGAATTTAAGAAAACACCTCAGTTACTTTTTTTAACGTCTTCATACCTTAATAAATTGATAAAAAGGTCTTTTTTATTTAATTGTAAGCTTTATATTGTATGTTTACTTCGTAGATAAAGGATTATAGATTACGAATAAAGAGCTGATTTTTGTAAATATTGTCAAATTTTTTGTTTTCCTCCTTTTGTAAAACCTGGGTCCATTGGACCCACAACTCTATTTATGTAACACTGCTTCACGACGCCACATAAGGGTTAAGGCATTTGTTGTATACATATTGTACAAAAATATTAAAGAATGGCTCAGTTATTTTGTGTTCCGTGAACCTCCTCCGCTATTACGCGCGTGAACGATGTATCCAACTATGACGCCCAGGTATATCTAACATGAAAGACTATGATTCTAGTGTTCATTAATATAAAATATCTACAATGTAGCATACGGATTTGAGAAGAAAAAAAATTTATTGTACAAATGAGAGCAAAGTGAATATCATTATTCATGGTTTATATAACAAGGCAAACTTAAAACATTTATCATATACGAATGGGTTATCGCATAAAAAAATTGACATGTTACGTTTTAGATAATACCATTAAGAATATGTGTACCAAGTTTGAAGTAAATCGAACAAATAATTTTAGAGATATTTGATAAACCGCTTACGCGGAGGAGCTTCCCGGGACATCAAATAACTCGACCATTTTTTAATATTTTTGTACACCCTGTAACAGGGACAGGACTGTATAATTTATTACGACAGGCAATGCTTGAGGTCTAGTCTAGCCGTCTGCGTTGCAGATGTTTACAACTCAGGGTTACGCCCGAATTTTCGTCGATGTTAGATGGGACTTGACCTTGAGTGTTGCCAAATGCACGTTTGGGGAAAGTCGAGTTGTCTCGACTTCTTCCCATCGTGGTCTGCCTTTCGTCCACTGTTTTCAGGCGGGCAATAGCAATCGTATAAAGAACATATAAGAAAATTGTTTGTAATAGATTTTAATAATAAGACCAGCCAAGATTTTAAACAAAATTTTCTTAATTTTGTTGCGCAATTCTTCAGTATAGACATTAGGGTGTCCCTTATTTTTCAAAGTTTTTATATTACAACGCATAGGCTCTAAATTTTTTTATTGTTCCCCAAAATACTAGAAAATATTTTTTTACGTCATTTGGTGCAGTGCAACCCGTGCCGACATGTGCGGAAACATGTTCAAACAAGTTGCGTTACAGGTGCGGCGCGTGCCCGCTGTTATTGTCATTCAGTCTCGGCTTGTCGGGTAATTAACGCGGATTGTTTTGTGTTTCGAAGATGTCAGTGGAACTAAGAAGCAATAAAAAAAGTATTTTCTTGCTTGGTGAGGTAAATCACCAAATAACGGGTGCAAAATTACCGTCTAATCGTCAAGTTCTCGCAGTTCTATTTTTTAACATACGCGAAGTTAAATTGACTGTAAGTGAAAGCGCAAATCTTGTCATTAGGGAGTGCATTATATTCTGGGAAAAAGCTAGAATACCTACGAGAGCTGTTCCTAATTGCGTTAAGAAGCTCGTGGATCTTTATCATGTCTGGCGAGACCTGCAAAAAAATTGCAAGAAGACACAGAATTTTCATAGACGCCGCGAGGAGGAGTTTCAACAGGATTTGGATAATTTATTCGATGTTGCACACGCAAATGCTCTCGAAAAAATTAAAATAGACGAAGATAAAGTTTTCTTACAAAAACAGAGAGAGCCAGGCCGCCCGGGGTGCTTAGCGGGTATAGACAAAAAGTTAGCTGAAATGGAAGAAAGGGCAAGGTTAAGAAAACTAGCAGAAGAAAAAAAAAGATTAAAGCAAATGCCTTTAGAGAGCTTAATGATCTAAATCTGTTACTTCACACAGCTATACAACATCTCAAGAATTGCAAGATCAATCTACAAGCTCTGAAGGAAGTCTGGAAGAACCTTTGCCTTCCACATCTCAATCCGTAAGTTCTTTAGTTACGACGACAAAAAGAGGAAGGAAAGATTTTATCACGTCTAAATTAGTTGCAACTTTAGACAGATGTCAACTAAGCATCAGAGATTCTGTTTATATAATTCAGGCTGTGGTAGAAGCACTAGGTCTTAGTTGCGACGATTACCCAATCAACAAATCTTCTCTTCAACGCGTTCGAACACAAATGAGAAAAGATAGAGCAGAATCCATAAAATCCGATTTTCAAAATAACGTACCTGAAGTAGTTACAGTTCATTGGGATGGAAAACTGTTACCTGGCCTGGATGTGAGAAGCTGTACAGAAGAACGCCTGCCAATTATTATCTCATTTAGGGAGAAGGAACAACTTCTAGCAGTACCGAAATTAGAAAGGTCCTTACTGATAACGTACAAATACTGTGCTGTGATACGACAGCATCTAATACAGGCCGCTTGAATGGCGCTTGTGTGCTTTTAGAACAAAATCTAGAAAGAGAATTGTTACTTTTTGCTTGTCGCCATCATGTTTATGAACTGGTGCTGAAAGGTGTATTTGAATCAAAGATCCAACAAATCACTAAGAGTCCCGATATCCCACTATTCAAAAAGTTTAGAGAAAACTGGAAGAATATTAATCCTAATGCAATCGAACGATGCACTGATTTTGTCAAACAACATCTCTGTGACGCGATCATTAATGACTTGGTGACGTTTTTTAACAACGAACTGGAAAAATCGACTGTACGCGACGATTATCGAGAACTCATCGAACTCGCTATTATTTTTTTGGGAGGTGATTACGAAAATAAAATTAAAATCAGACCTCCAGGCGCAATGCACCAAGCGCGATGGATGACAAGAGCTATTTACTCCATGAAAATATGTTTGCTGCAATCTCAATTTAAAATGAGCGTTAAAGACAAACAAGCTTTACAAGAAGTTTGTTTATTTATTGTGGCAGTTTATGTGAAGCCCTGGCTTGGATGCAGTTTGGTGGTAAAAGCGCCGAATCAAGATCTTAGTTTTTTGAAGACGCTGAAAGATTATGAAACAGGTGACAAATTAATTTCCAAAGCAGCTTTAAGCAAATTTAGTCAACACTTATGATATTTAACGGAGGAAATAGTCGTCCTATCAATTTTTGATGACGAAGTTGATGAACAAACCAAACGGAACATTGTAGCAAACTTACAAAGAGAAAGCTTTTGCAATTTTGAAAAGAGATATGTTCCATCGAAGGAAGAGATGTCTGTCTCTATATATGGTAGGTGGCATTTCATCAGTTTTTTTAAAAGTTATTTTATGCATACTATAGCTATTTCTTTTGTTTTAGAAAAATCTTTGAGTCTCATTTCGTGTCTCAAAAGAGCAAAGATTTATTTTCACGATTAAAAATTGATAGCATTTTCCTTCAAGAAAATGTGTCTTCGTGGGAAGAAAATGCCGCCTTTGTGGAAGCTAAAAAGAAGGTTTTCAGCTTGAAAGCAGTGAATGATACAGCTGAAAGAGCTGTTAAACTAATGCAAGACTTCCATGGTTTAATAACTGCAGATGAAGAACAAAAGCAATTTCTATTACGCTGTGTGCAAGAACATAGAAAGATGTATCCAGATTAGAGATGTACCGACTAGGGTTTTGGCCGACTAGCCGATTAATCGTCCCCCAAGACGCCGAATAGTCGGCCGTAAGCCGACTAAATAGTTGGTCGTTCATTTTCGTTCGTTTTCGTGTGTTATCGGATCACCCGGCATGCCAGCCATGATGGACCTGTCGTTTCGTTTTTGTTTTCTGTATTTGCCGGCTGCGTGTCGTTATTCTCCGTGTAAGCAAATAAATAAAGATTATGCCCACTATGTCGAAAAGAAAATCACGTGTTTGGGCATTTTTCGATGAAATAGAAGGTGACCGGTGCAAAGTAAGGTGTAACCAATGCCAATCAGTGATTTCTCGCGGTGGTATTGGAAAAGCGGCAAACACCACAAGTATGACAAATCATATCAAGTACAAACATAGTAACCTTATGCCTCAATTGTCAGCTGTGCTTCAATTGAACCAGTTTCCTCTGAAGCTGAACCATCTTCCCCCTCCCAGATATTGTTGACGCCGATGTTTGAAAGTAATTCTCAACAATCTCAACAAAAGATAGAAGATTGTATGGCTGTGCTGTGGTCAATTGATGACTCGAGATCGAGAGAAATTCATATTTCTGTTGGTAAGATGATTGCACTTGATAACCAACCCATCGCTATTGTCGAAAATACGGGCTTCACTACTTTGATGAAACAATTGAAACCAAAATATAATATGTCCAGTAGAAAATATTTCGCAGACAATATTATACCCCATATTTACAATGAGACAAAAACCGAAATAAGGAAAGGAATTTTCGGTGCCGTCGCAATTTCCGTCACTACTGATTTATGGACAAACACCAACAATTTACAAAGCTTTTTAAGCTTTACTGCTCATTGGTTAGACAACAACTTTAAATTTCGACATGCAGTATTGCAAATGAAGCATTTTTCAGGACCTCATACCGCTGAAAATATAAAACAATATTTAGAAGAAATCCCCACTCTGTGGGACATCACTCAGACTAAAATCCATGCTATTGTGCGTGATAACCAAAAATATGGTCAAAGCCATAAATGATTCTATTTTCTCAGCAGTTCCATGTTTCATACATACAATGCAATTGGCAATTAATGATGCTCTCAAAAGTGAGAAAAGTATTACGCAAGTTATATCGAAGGCGAGGCGCATTGTTACTCATTTTAACCATTCTGGATTAGCCCAAGATAAACTCCACAATATTCAGAAAGAACTAAATTTACCCAATCATCAGCTTCTTCAAGATATTTGCACCAGGTGGAATTCCACATACTATATGTTATCTCGCCTCTTAGAACAAAAACGAGCAGTTTCTTTATACATATCCGAAAATAGTGTCAACTTCGTTAATTTATTCATCTATGAATGGGATCTCCTAGAAAAATGCATTGCTTTACTAAAACCATTTGAGGAGGTGACCAAAATCATTACTTCTGCCTGCTCGTCGATGTCTGAAGTCATTCTACACCTTAAGACTTTGTTAAAGTACTTGGAAACTTATGTTGATGAAGATGCGGAAATAATGCAAATGAAAACTGAATTAGAAAACAGCTTAAAAAGGAGATTCGACTTAGAAAAGAATAAAATATTTACACTTGCAACTTTGCTAGATCCCAGATATAAAGTACAATTTTTCGAAGCAGAAAATGTGCATACCGTGTGGTCGCAGTTCTTATTGGAAGCGCTGAAAATTACATTGGCCGAAGAAGAAGATAGTGATTCTGAAAAAGAGAACAGAGAAAACAATTCTCCCAGTAATGAAGATAGCCGAAAAGATAGAATTCCCCATAATTTTTGGGACTGTTATCAAGAAATAGTATCGAAGAAAATTGAAGATAATGAAGGAAAATCCTCTTGAGCTCACGAACTCCAGGCATATTGTGCATTATCTGTCATAAATCGAAATGAAGACCCGTTCAAGTGGTGGCAACAGAACAGAGCGACATACCCAGAAATGGCAGCTGTAGCCAAAATATACCTGTGTTGTCCAGCCAGCACAGTACATAGTGAAAGGCTTCTCTCCGAGGCTGGCAATATATACGAGACTAAAAGAAACCGCCTCCTTCCTGACCGAGCAGAAAATTTAACATTCCTTCATCACAATTTGCCTTTGATAAATAAAAACATTTCGTAATAATAATATAAAATAGGTATGTATAATTAATTATAATTATGTTACATACTAATATTAAAAAATATTAAAATTATATTAATGAGTCATTAGTAATGACAGAAACGGAAGGACATTATATATTTATTTCTATGCCTTATCAATTCATCATTAATACTAAAAGATTTTTAGTAAAAGCTCAAGATCGATCAATCGGCCTTTTTTGCCGACTAGTCGCCGACTACAAAAGTGGCCGGATAGTCGGCTTAACCGACTAGTCGGCCACTAGTCGGTACATCTCTAATCCAGATTGTAAAAAAGAGACTTTAAAAAGGAAGTATCCCAAGTAGTAATGTATTTTTTTTCTTTTTGAATAATTAAAGAAAGGCATTACCTAAATTTGTGTTTTCATCAATATGTACCTAACTTATAAATATTTGCGATGATCTACTCACATATTAAGAAATGGCCAAAAACAGCTATTTTCTAAAATTGTGTACCCTGTCGGCACGGTTTAAAATAAACGTAGGAAGTTGAAATTTTGTATTTGAGTAAAGATTAATATATTAAACAGAATTAGAGGGTATGCGTTTTGATAATTAAAAAAAAATAAATTTCGCCCATATAAGGGACACCCTAATAGACATATGTATAAAGTTATGCAAAAATAAGATATTGCAGTAATAGTAGATACTACGAACTTGGAATTTTCTTTTTTAACCGCTCCTTTTATATTCATTTGGTTTAATCTATGGAGCGCTGATATAAAATTTTCAATTTTGAGCATAACTTTTAGCCCCGTTACGCACTTGCGACCAGTCGCCGGCAACTTGGTCGCCGAGAGACCAAAAACCTTTGTTGTTCGCTGCGACCAAGTGCGTACGAACTTATATGTCCCCATGCAACTCATGGTCGTCGGCGACCTGGTTCGCGCGGCCAGGTAGCGCGAAGCTGCAGCGGGAGCTTGCTACGCGAGGCTGCTTTGGAAAGTCAAGGATGGTTTCCATGGTGGAGGTATAGAGTTTTCAGACTTTCCACTCCGCGAGGCGTGCCTCGCGAAGAATCCTCGCAAAAGTCGATACGTACCTTTACGGAACAAAGGCGGACTCGGAGCAAGGCGAAGATGCATTTATTATTTTATAATCGGGCAAAACTTATTTCCGAAGCATTCGTGGGGGAACATTAGCTTATGCACAAGTCTAACACGATGTATACCATACTGAATGTGACGAGTATACCGACTTTCGACGATCGTATCACGAAGATCGAGGTGCACACTTACAATCCGTACGCCAACGCGACGTTCGACAATAATGATGAGATACGAATACCTATTCAGTAACAAGATCTGTACACGCTCCCGTGCGAAAGTTATCTCTACATCGAAGGACGCGTCTCTGTGATGGCGCCCGCGACTGCAGAACACGACGCGAAAACTTCGAAAGTTTTTCTGGACAACAACTGCGTCGCGTTCATGTTCGACGAGATTCGATATGAATTGAACGGAGTGGAGATCGATCATTCAAGGAATCCGGAAATCACCACCGCCTTGAAACATTACGCGTCCATCAACAGGAGCAACGCGTTGATGAACGCCGGTTGGGACCATACCATCGCACACGATCGAGACATTTTTAGTAGCGCGACGTTCAATTTCTGCGTACCCATGAACACGTTACTGTGATTCTGCAAAGATTACAGGCGCATCGTGATGAACGCGCGACACGAGTTAATCCAGACTCGCGCGCGACTTGATACGAACGCGATGTACGCGGTCTCCCTAAACCCCGCGATAATACCGAAACTGGAGATACGCAAGGTACAATGGCGTATGACACACGTCACTTTAGAAGACACGCAAAAATCGTCGATGCTACGTCTCCTGCAAAGTGATCGACCGATCGTGATGAGTTTCCGATCGTGGCAACTGCACGAGTATCCGTTGCTGCAAACGACTACGAAACACACGTGGACAGAATAATCTCGCGAAAAGCGCGAACAGATTCGACGCATGCAAACTCGTGAACGTACGCGTGTTTTGTACGCTCTGGAGCAGCCGTGCCGGATGACGTCATGTGGTGGCGCGAAGAAGGCGCGAACGAAATATGATTATGCGACGTCAGCCAATCTTAAAATGATGTGGCGAGGAGGATGATGGGTGAATAAAATTGATAAATAATATACGTTTAAGGTATATATATATATATTGTTACAAAAAAAATTAAAGAATAATACAAATATAAATATAAAAATATAAAAATACAATAGAATATAAAAAAAAATAATAATAAAATGGAATAATAAAATAAAAGAAAATACAATTGAAATAGAAAATAGAAAAATAAAATACAATGTAAAAAGAATATAAATATAAGAAGAATATATAATATAAAAGAAATGAAAAGAAAAATAGAATAATAATAATAATATAAATATAAAACTAGAATAAAAAAATATAAAAATAAAAAAATAGGAAAAAATATTAAACTATTCTAAGAAGGGGGATGGTGGCGATGAAGGCGGCGAAGGTGGCGATGAAGGCGACGATGGTGGCGAGGGCGACGGGGATATGGCCATCCGCTCTGGGGGTGGCGACGGCGGCTGCGGTAGCGGTTGCCGTAACCGTCGCACGTCGATCCATGGCGGCGACGGTGGCGATGGGGACCGCGGCCGCCTCAACCGCAGGGGCCCCACTCGCCGATACGGCATCCAAGGCTGCCGCAGCCGAGCCGCCATCGCTGGACCAACCGCCATCCGCGGCGCGGGGGCGCCACCTCCTCCTCCACCAGCCGTGCATTCATGAAAAATATGTCCTAGAACACAGATACAAACGTCGGTGTAATAATGGCACATTAAACATAATAAACATCAAACACACATAACAATACAATGTATTACATACCACTGGAGGCGGCGGCGGCGGTGACGAAGGCGGTGACGGCGACGGCTGCGGCGACCCCCAATCGGAAGACCAATTGGTTGAATGCGGAGGCAGTGGCTGTAGCGGTGGCGAGGGGGGCGACGGTGGTGGCGAGTCCTGCGAACATTGCATTTTTGAAATCATTGGGATTCCTTGTGCGCATTTAAGTTGAAAAAAAATGGTGGACATTCTAAGCATTAGAGGGAAGCCGACGTTTGACGATCGCATCGTCAAGCTCGAGATTCACACATACAACCCATACGTCAACACGACGTTCGGATACAGCGATGAGATAAGAATACCCATACAGCAGCAGGATTTATACACATTGCCGTGTGAAAGTTTCCTCTACTTGGAGGGGAAATTGAAGATAAATAAGCCAAGCGATACATTAACGGTGACGTTGGGAAATAATTGCGTGGCGTTCTTATTTGATGAGATTCGATACGAGCTGAATGGCGTGGAGATTCATCGCAATAGAAACGTTGGGATAACTAGCACGCTTAAAAACTATGTATCGCTGACATCTGGCGAAGACAAAAGTATGGAGAATGCCGGATGGGGCTTGAAACGACGCAATGGGCTAATAGTGAAAAATCATTTCAATTTTTGCATCCCGCGATATAATATTTACACAAACGTCTGATTTTAATCTCACTTGATAACAAAGGTTAAACGCGAGAAATGTCAAAATATTTAAAAGTACATACCTCTGGACTGTCTCTGCACTCCGGCGCTATCCTTGAAAATCCCATCGTTGAACAAGTCGCACAAAATTTTCACACTTTCAAAATTCCTTAAAAATTCAACCGATGTCTGTCACGTTTGACGGACAACTGGTCTCGCTGCATCTCCTGGCTCTTGGATGTAACCCCCTGTCATGAAATCGAGAAGTGCAGAGCTTTGCATAGTAGGATGCCTTTGTTCTTCACCATCTTCATTACAGGCCACCTGCATTTTCGCTGACCATCCTCCTCCATATACTTATCTTCTTCTTCTTGTTCACTGACCACCCTCTCCTTCTATGTACTCCACTTGCATTTTCGCTGACCATCAGCACCTTCTATGCATATTCTTCGAATTACTCACTGGCCATCCTCTCCGTTATCTTCTTCGCGTGTATCATTTGGCTAAATCGTTTCTCCTTCTTTGATACATTATTCGACAAGATCACACCACTTTCAACGTGAATCGAACGAGTATTGAAGGGTATTGAATGGTTTTGAACGTATATCGAACGGGTATTGAACGGCTCTGATCGGGTATCGAACGGGTATTGAACGGCTTTGATTGGGTATCGAACGTGAATCATATCGCATTGATCGTGTGTCGAACGGGTATCGAACGGGTATTGAACGGCTTTGATCAGGTATCGAACGTGAATCATATCGCATTGACCGTGTGTCGAACGGGTATTGAACGGCTTTGATCGGGTATCGAACGGGTATTGATCGGGTATTGAACGGCGCTGATCGGGTATCGAACGGGTATTGATCGGGTATCGAACGGCTTTGATCGGGTATTGAACGGGTATTGAACGTGAATCACACCACTCTGAACGTGAATCGAACCGCTTCTACATAATTATAACTATCGCCTTAATCTAGCGTACATTACATGCAGGAGGTTGGGGAGGGTGAAGAAAAAACATTTATACATTAAAAAATTGATTTTATTTATTTATGAATTTCTCTCTGGCGTTTAGACCACCAGTTGAATATTTTAAATACATTTTGCATGGCACAGTGCTTTGCGTGTCTGCCACATCGCAGAGTATTAATTACATTTAGCTTATTTAGAGATTTGATATCCTCGTAGTCAATGTCCAGCGTCTCAATGACCACGTCCGCTCTGGTATTTTCATCGAGGAAATCCACAAGCCAGTCGCGTTTCTGCAACCCTTTAACGTATACGATATGGGATGCGTCATCTTCTTCGTCGATCGCATCAGCTACAGCTTTCGTAATTAGCTGTTTAGCCATACTGTACGGAACGTCTCCATCGTCCCACCGTAGCCCATGATGTTTTGCCACCAACCATCGGATGCTTGATTTGTCGGATTTCGTAAGAAGATGTTGTGGCATCGAACTCCCAAAAATATAGTGCGAGAGAATTGTTCCCTTTCGCAGGATAGCCACTTCCTTGACGACAAATCTTCCATCGACGATGAACCCTTGCAGGTCAACAAATGTTGGTATGACCATTATCGATACAATTTGGAGGTCCGTTCGCTTCCAAGACAGACGAGAGAATGGGGTCTTTCTCATAAGACATCTCGATTTTCACGATGAAATTTTGGTATGAATTTGGCACAGGAGAGGGCGGAGCAAGTAGTATGGTAATTTAATTTATTTTGCGCACCACGTTTGTCAGCGGATTGTATTCAACCACACGATCATGCAGAATCAGACAGTAGGCCGTAGTATTTGCAGGCACATTCTCTTTACACTCGAATTCTATGCGCAGGTCCACGGTGCCATTCTTGATCGACTCATTTTGCCGCGAGCAATCAATCACCACGAGGGGACCAAATTGTAAAAATTCGGCCACGGTGAATAATGCCTCGTTGCAACTATGTCCATAATACGATTTGCGGAATTGCGTATACATGTGGTACAAGATGGCATGCTTATTTTTGTCAAAGTCCAAATTCAGATCATAATATGGGTAAAATTCCGAGTTGAGAAAAAGTTTTACATTGGCCAATTTGCAATTGTTGAACTTAGTAACATCTTCGCTCATCACATTCTTTCGATCAGTCTGTAGAACAAGGATAATAACTCGCGGCTTCTCCAGCTGTGCGGATGCCTTCACGGCCCACGAATGCTTGGTCGTGCTCTGTAAGAGAGGATACTCGTACAGATCCCACGAGTGAAAACAAATGCTCAGGTTTTTTCCACTTTCCAAAGCATGTAGCAACGATAGCTTATTAACGTCGTTCAGCGTCACATGAGGCATCCGCCATTGCACTTTAAGTAATTCAATTTCTGGTTCCAACATCGGCGATCCTGTTGCGCGATCGTATTCAAATCAATTCGTGACGCGCATTAATAATCATGCGTTTGTAGTCCTCGCAAAATCCCAGCAAATATTTAAGTGGGATGCAAAAATTGAAATGATTTTTCACTATTAGCCCATTGCGTCGTTTCAAGCCCCATCCGGCATTCTCCATATTTTTGTCATCGCCAGATGTCAGCGATACACAGTTTTTAAGAGTGCTAGTTATTCCAACGTTTCTGTTACAATCAATCTCCATGCCATTCAGCTCGTATCGAATCTCATCAAATAAGAACGCCACGCAATTATTTCCCAACGTCACCGTTAATGTATCGCTTGGCTTATTTATCTTCAATTTCCCCTCCAAGTAGGGGAAACTTTCACACGGCAATGTGTATAAATCCTGCTGCTGTATGGGTATTCTTATCACATCGCTGTATCCAAACGTCGTGTTGACGTATGGGTTGTATGTGTGATCCTCGAGCTTGACGATGCGATCATCAAACGTCGGCTTCCCTCCAATGTTTAGAATGTCCACCATTTTTTTTCAACTTAAATGCGCACAACGAATCCCAGTGATTTAAAAAATGCAATGTTCGCAGGACTGAGCCTTTTCTTTTTAGTGTAATCAGAGCTGTTGCAGGTGTTGCTGTTGTTGATGTTGTTGTTGTTGCAAACAATTTCACTTGGAAGAAACGAGTTTCTGGAGTCGTTCAACACAAGCATCTCTTTCGGACACGCCGGTCATCTGATGGTAATCTCTTCACCTCGAAAATCGAGCAACCGTCCGTCTTGATCCACAACGCGTATCGTTAGATCCGTAATGACCTGTGCGGTGATTGGAAGGTAAATGATCTGCGCAGGCGTTTCCGAAATCTTATATCCTGGTGGGACTCTCGGAGAAAATTCATGTATCGTATGTACGCGCTTCCCATTGTTGTACGCGCCAGCGGTCACGCTGCATTCTATGCGAATAATGTTAACGTTCATGATATTAATTGGATCGTCCGATTCATGCCACCGTCCAGGTTCTAATACCCGATTCGTCGAGAATCCCAGTAGCGATCCAATGTTATTGGGTTTCGTAAAGTCTATGGCGAACGAGCAGTACAGCTCGCTTTTCATGGTGTTGTTGTTGGGACGCAATACTATTGGATACACATCGTTGTCACCGTCATCGATGCCGCCGAGATTTTGAGGATACCGCTCGAGTAATCGCTGCTTCAAATACTTGGCAATGGCGTCTAGTTCGTAGGAGCCGTGGCGAATCGTAATGTATTCATGAGTGGTGTCGATGCTATTGTTGATGTCATAGTTTGCGGTGAAGTAGAATTCATCGTTGCTCGAGTCGATGTTCAGTATTGTATGATAAGTTTCAAAGGTTGCTAAACCAAGCTCATAATCAGTCGCTCAAATCTATGGGTGGAAAGTAGCTTACCGCGAGGGTGCTACTATTGCCGGTTAGAGTGAATGTTAACGACATATTCCGAGCTGTGCGACTCGACTAGTACTGAATCAGAGTGGTGAGAAGTCAATCCTTAAATTTGGTGCCAATCGTTTGTAGAAAGCGTAGACATAGTTGTCCACAATTGCTCTGTTCGTACTTCTGATAAGCCAGTCGATTGTATTCGATTTTCACAGCATCTTTATCCAGATATTGTACCAATTCCTTAGGCGGTCGAAGATTCCCAAAACTGTCGAAATAAATAGCTCGACACCCTCTCTTCGCATACGCCACCCAATGAGTCCCCGGCCCCTCGACATTGTCCAAATTTACGATACCGCTCTCGTTTTGACGTACTCCTCCGGCAGGTAGTGCATTGCGCATGAAAACACCTCTAAAGAATGGAATACGAATACGTTTTGCCAACTCCTCCAATTGCGCGTCGGTAGTTACGCCAACAGGCATTTTTATTTTCTTTTCGGTGTTTTTTTCTTTCGTTTTGTTATTCCCTGTCCGCGCTTGTATGGTGCGAGATAAAGACCACGACCTTCCATGGAGCGATTATGGCGTTGCATTTCCTGCAGCTGATGTTGCGCCGCCTTATTATCGTTTACCGCCTTAACGATCCCCGCCGCTCCACCAGCTAAAGATCCGAGAACACCTAGCAGTGGGAGAAGTGGTAATATACCACCCCGTTTTGCCACTGGGAGAATCCGCTTTTTCGATGCTCTCTTTGGAGTCCTTTTGCGAGTTTTTGTTTTCATCCCCATTCAGATTTTCGTCTTGGCCTTCATAGCTGCCCAAACAGCTGTAGCAGCACCTCTATCACCTAGAGTCGAGTCACGCGAAACGATGCGTTTTCGCGCTTTATCAGCGAGTACGTTATCTGCCGCGTGCCTTTCGCCGAGGTCGTTGCTGCGCGAATACGCAATATCATGTCCGCGACACGCTGCGTCCAACGGATTGATGCCTTGATCCCCTCTAGCCAATCGTTTTGCCAGATGAGTTCCTGGGCCACAAAACTGGTATCCCGGGATATGTAATTCGATAGGTAGCGCGTTTATCGCCCGATTTAACAAACCACAAACTTTCTTTACTCTCGTCGACGACATTCGCTACAGTTCTTAATCAATGGTGCTGGACCGCCGATATGCGTTCGCTGCCAAGGGCGATTATAATGTTCCAGACATCAACGATACTGCTTAACCTCGGAATCGGCTTTTATATGCTCGGGGAGTCTGTACCACAACTGATCAATGTGTCTCCAAAACTCTCCCAGTAGAATAATCTTTGGTAAATATTTCAGCTGCTCAGAGGTTAGATCTCGAATATCGGAAATATCCGACAGGACCAGAAGCATTTTGAATACTGAGCTCTTTTGCTTCGGCGCGGACCTATAAATAGGGCGTGGCGCTGCTTCGATGTATCAAAATCATTTTTCACAGTTCACGGAGAGGATGCGATTCGTGCGACAAACTATGACGATACGGGTCACAAATTTTGACGATAAATGGCAAGTGATGTCCATGAAAACAAGACGCAGACATGGTAGCATGTTACCAAACACTATACGCTGTGCTATTTGTGGCCCATCAAATTGTGGAAAGACCAACGTGTTGGTGAGCTTGTTGGAAAATCCACACGGCGTCCGCTTCGAGACCGTGTACGTGTATTCCAAGTCGTTGCAACAGTCGAAATATCAGTATTTGGAGAATTTATTGGCTCCGAATCGCTTCCGAATTCCATTTTTATCTTTGATGACGTGGCTTGCGACAAGCAAGATACGATACGAGAATACTTTGCAATGGGGCGTCACTCGAACGTTGACTGTTTCTATCTCTGTCAGACGTATGCAAAGATTCCCAAACATCTTATACGCGACAATACGAATCTGTTGATTCTGTTTAAGCAGGATGGTGCCAACTTGAAACGTGTGTACAACGATCACGTAAACACTGATATGTCTTACGAGGATTTCTGCGCGTTTTGCCGTAATTGTTGGCAACGGGAGTATGGTTTTGCGGTAATAGACAAGGATAGCGCGATATCCAATGGACGTTATAGAAAGGGATTTAAGGAGTTTGCCGTGCCGTGAGATGATCAATCATTGTCAACACGTTGGTGAGAAAGCAACGTCTGCGGTACAACGAGGATTGATATCGACAGTCTGGAGATTAAGTATAACGAGAGAATAGCGAAGGAAATTGCAAAAACCAGCGAAGCCATTCGCAAGAAACATCAGGCTTTAAAGACTGGCAAGATGGAGAAAGATATCGCGTTGGAGAGATACTTTAAACCTATTGTTGAACCCCTAAAACATGTTGTGGAAAATACCGCAGCGGCAGAAGCTGACACATCACCGCTGATGAGCACAGACGTTGAAGGGAATGAAACAGTAACGCCTAAAACAAAAATCCAGTCGAAAGGGAATACATCACGCATGACAAAGAGGAAACGACACATGTCATCGGAATATTCACTCATAACCTCCACACCAGTTCAATCGAAGCAAAAACTGCAGAACGCTACATCAAACGATTCTCCGGTTCACTTCACCCCAATAAATACATTTCCTAGTGTACAAGTGCTCTCAACCGATGATGACGACGTCTTCGAAACTACTCCAGATGAGTCGTTTGTAACATCTATTAGACAGCAAAAATACCCTTTTGCTGGGGCAAAAATACATGAACGCAATCCCAAGTGGTGGTAGAGATACAACAATGGACTATGTGTCCGGCGTATACTTTAGTAATAGTGGAACGATGCTTGGGGATAAGACTTTCAATATACACAAGAATGATAATATAATCATAGATGGTGTAAGATACGGAGGAACACCCGGCCTTTACGAAATGATTTTCGAGAGAATTCCGGACGATGTTGTATACACCGATGCCGATAAACAAAAATACAAAAGTATGCTGCTGGTAACGAATGCCCACAGACGCGATCATAACGCTCAAAATCCTATATTGGGCAACAAGGGATACAAGTACAAACATGTAATTGCACCGCTACTCCCCCGTGTATCAGCTAGTAGGGCAGGGAAAGGTTTAAGGACACCGCGAACCATGGTAGTAAACGATAACAAGATCGATTACGTACACTGGGACGATCCCAACGAGCTGGTGGATCGATTGCGTTTGCTCGAAGCGTCGCATCAGGCGGGTAACAACTCTCATGATCCCGAAAGTCTATGGATTATCGATGAACTCCGCGAGGTAGGCCTCATTATAAATTAAACCGCACGCCGGTGATGTACACTGTATGCATCGAGATGCCGATCAACAAATTTGGGGTGTCGCTCGAGAAGAGTGGAGCAGCTAGAATGGACTACTATAAATGGAACGGTTTGCTTCGAAATTATATGCGAGATAACGCTCTTTGTGTGACCGGTGCCGACTTTGATGCAATATCACGCAGGATACGACGCGGTGCTCAGCCGGTGGCTGACAGCGATGCCGTCAATAAACTATACATGGAAAAGAGCATCAAACTTTTGAGAGAGCAGTAAGAAGAATTAGAGAGGAAGCTGGTCGTATTTCAGAGATATATTCTGATGTTGCAAAACAGCGTTCAAAAGATATCGCAGGCGTCGAATTCAATCCCGCAGCAGCGCTGCGAAGGAGAATCATGCGAGACGGTTGAACTTGTCCAGAATTTCCACGGACCGATGGGAAGCACATAATGCACGTACACGATAATTACCGCATCATTCGTGTCAAAGACACCTCTGCGATCAAACATGCAGGCATTATCGAAATACAAGAGTAAAGAAAACCATGGTCACAAGAAGCGACAACTTGTTGATGAATTGCATGCTTCAGCTCGAAGACATTTCCCACGGAGGCGCGTCATAGTGCATGGATACGACGATCTGTGGCAAGCTGACGTTGTAGAAATGCGTCCATACTCGCGACTCAACCATACATGAAATAACAATTGAAATACATTGTGGAAAAATTGGTAGTTTTAAAATAAAATGCGGTGGTGGGGGAAGCAATTGCACCTCTATTTAAGCCCGCTCCAGGACGCTATTCCATCAATCGCTTAGTAGCCTCAGTGACTTTGATGGACCAGACAGCGCTTCAAAAATTGTGCAATACCATTGACGAATGACTCGCTGGGTGCAAGGATTATTTCGTTCCAATCATGCGAGATGATGCCATAGGTCCATGCGGGGAGAATATATATTATAACAGGTAAGGCTTATTTTCACATATTCTCGAAATTTTTTATGTTTATTCCTGATACGAGCGTACAATTTCATAACTTAGATTGTTCTCTTAGTCCGCGCCGAGGATCGCGTATCATGGTGAGAAGATACGCATTAACATCCGTGGGTAGCAAATATTTGGAAATTGGAATCAACGTAGGACCTATGGCCGATGTAGAAGTTCTTCTCGCTGACAATCACGGGAATCATCTCATATTACCATGGCATACATGGAATGTGCTATTCGACAGCCATACAACCATCGAAGAACGTGCACAATTGCCTGAATCAGAATCAATGCGGATTAATCCATTAATGGTGGAATTTTGTCGAATCTTTGATTCATCGATTGTAAAGATGACACTGGGTGATAAGTCACTGCATTTCAAAATGAATATGGTATAATTTTTATTTAATCTTAATCCATGCGTAAGCTATGTGTATGCGCGGCTGTATCAAACTGCAAAAGATGTGCAAGTAAAATTTGAAACTTTTGTTAACGTGTTGCAACAAAGCGATATTGCCTGCGAAACATTAGATACGTGTCGTGCTGCTAAAATCATACGTGACAGCGCATATTACGACGAGGATTATCTTGTTGATTGCGAACTGTTAGTATGCGCCATCAATGATATTGTAGCTGATGTTCGCAGGAAAAAAAAGTTAAATTATATTTATATTGTACTTTATATTCTTTTAATTTTAAAATAAATTTCTTAAAGATATATTATTTCTCCATTTCATTTATCCACCTTCCTCCTTCTTTCATCACCTAATGCTAAGATTCAACATTCCGAAAAGTATTCTATTTCATTCATGCATTCTTCGCGTCGTGGAAATGGTAGGCATCATCTCACACGGCTGCTCCAGAGGATTCAGATTTCGCGAGATCGCGCGATACGCTGCGACGTTAAATCAGAATGCTTTAGAATGCTTGCTACATAATAGTTCGGAAAAAATATATCTGTTTGCTACATAATGGTTCGCTGGATCGTTCGTTCACAATTATTATTATTTTTCTGAGTTGGGGGAAAATGTCTGTTTGCTACATGTTGGTTTGAAAAAAATTTCTGCTGCATACTGGTTTGGAAAAAAATTTCTGCTGACGCCGCATATAGGTTTGAAAAAAATATTCCGACGGCGGATCTGGATTGAAAAAAAATATTCCGACGGCGGATCTGGTTTGGAAAAATATTTGGGAGTCGTCCCCTCGCTCTGAAAAAAGATTTTTGGGGGCGGATCGGGTCTGAAAACGATTTTTCAGACCAGACTCATCCCCAGAAATCTTTTCAGAGGGTCATTCTCTCTCTCAGTTAGGTATGAAAAAATTTTCGGTGGTGGCCCGCGTCTGAAGAGGTCTCCGCGGCGGCTCGGCCTTGACTGATCACCGCCATGATTACGACTTTCCCCACTCCGCGGCTCGTGTGCACGCGGCCAGTCTTCCACTCCCCGCACTCCCCGCTCCCAGGTTTCCCTCCACCGCACTCCCCCGCGCGCCCTCACTTCCCCCCGCCCCCGCGCGCCCTCGCTACCCCCGCCCCGCGCTCCCCTCAGAGGACCTGGGTTAGAACCCGCTTAGCCTTACTACTCTTGCCTAACGGAACTTTTGCGCACTATTCCATTTCGAGTTTTCAGAAAAATCGGGATTCGACTCATTCTAGTGGACAAATAAAAATTCGAATAGCGCTCTTCAAGTTCTATTGCTCGTTCTAGCCATCGTTCGGCCGATGGAATACGAGCAGCGCTCATGAACAAAGTTCATTATTATTCTGATCACCTTTCGGATCGCAGAGCCTACCTCGCACGAACCATTAGCCCGGATAAGTTATACTATCGTCGCGGTATAATTGAATTAATCACTCAATATTGATTTGGCCAGTGATACAGTCTGTTCCACAAGAGCGTGTTCCTCGTGGCCATAGCCCTGCACTTTAAGAAGGAGTGGGTCCTTAAGAAATCGGAGGAGAAAAGTATCTTCTACTACGCTGATTAAGACTTGTGGCATTTTAGTATGTGATTCCGTAAAAGACAAGCGATTTTTAAAATGAGAGCACCATATTTTTTGCCGTTTCTACACGACGTGGAAAGAAGAAAAGAACGTAGTAACGTATGCACTGGTCTGCACAATCGTCTGATGCGAATCCAATCGAAAACGTTTGGGGTTTCATAAAGCACAAGCTTCAAGGAAAACGTATATTCACGGTCAAGCAGTTACCTCGAGAAATTTGGTCTTTATGTTGAGATAAATTGTATTATATCCCTTGTATATATAGTCCACATTTGTATGAATGAATGTTTTCGGTCTTTTGGGTTTCTCGCGTGTTTGTGAGGAGCTTGTACGTTCTGGCACTGTTGCTAAGCGGTTTGAGTGGCGCTAGTGTCGAGCGTGCAGGGGACTTGACTTCGTGGTCTCGTTAGAACGTTGTTGCTTGCGACGCAGTCTCTACTGGTTTTCTCGCCACGTGAGATTAGATTCGTCTTTCATTCTTCTGTGTAGTAAGCACGTCCAGTATTTTCGTTTATTAAGAGTAGTTTTTCATTTCAGTTTAGGCTGGTGGTTTATATGAACATAGCTATATATATATATATATATTCTAAGCCGATTAAACACTTAACACAAGCAAAAGGTGGTGCTTTTATTAAAATCCCAATAGGTTATGGGCCCAGCACGCTACCACTGCGCCACAAAGTTGCTTAAATGTAATGCGTGTTTTCTCTCGTGTGAGTATTCGGTAGTATCGCATTGACGAAATGTTACTGTTTCCTGTTCACAAGATGAAGAATAAGGAAGTGTTTAACCTCACAAAACTTGACGGCAAAAATTTCGCGTTGTGGAAGTATGGCGTGTCGTTCTTGTTGGAGGCGCAGGATTTAATGGGGTGCGTTAATGAGACGGATAGAGAGCCCGATAAAAGTACGAGAGCAAAGGAATGGCTGGAATGTAAACGGCGAAAGTCAAATGCCGCCGTGATCTTGCTGACCTGGGTGCATAAGTCGCTAGATGTAAATTTAATAAATTGTACGACGCCGGAGAAAATATGGAAGAGGGTGCACGTGTTGTATGGAGATGCAACCGAAGACGCAACGCCGCGGTGCTGACAGGATTTCTACGAATTTCGTGTAAAAGATGGAGAGCCCATCGCCACGCAGATAGGGAAATTTGAGACCATCTGTAAGAAATTGTATGATGTGGAAGAAAAAATTTCTGAAGTCGCAGTCGTGTCAAAACTGCTGAGCAGTTTACCATCAAGATTCTCCACTTTCGCGATGGCGTGGGAGTGCAATGCGAAAGAAGAGCGAAAGAAAGAGGTCTTGATTGCGAAAATTATCCGTGAGGATAAACGGCTGACAACGGCCGAGGAGGAAGTGTCATCCCTTGCATTGCAGGTGAAGAGACTGCAGGTGAAATCCGGCAGTAAATCGAGAGCAGCGTTGAACGCCCAACATGTGAAGAAACAGAAGCCGAACGCAAAGAAACTTGAAGAAAGGAAGAAGAACAGTTCGAGTAATTACTGTTATGAAACCGGTCATTGGTACAAGGAATGCAAGAAGCGGCTCGCTGATGAGAGGAACACCGGAAAGGGGCCGAGGGACGCATCCGTGACGGCGTATGTGTGCGACATCTTGACGTTTGTTCTGGAAACTACGAATAAAGAAGATTCCGCGTGGTTGGCAGACTCGGGTGCGAGTATGCACATGCCATGTCGGCGCGAGTTTTTTTCTTCGAGAACATGGACCAGTGAAAACGGTGAAATTTGTTAAAGTGGCCGGGGATAGAGTGCTTCCAATTACCGGGGTTGGCACGATAGACATTGTTGCAAGTGTAAGAAACAAACTGGTGGATCGACAGTTAAGAGAAGTGCTTTTAGTTCCGGATCTGAAAGGAATCTATTTTCTGTTGGAGCGATATCAGACCGAGGTTTTTCGTTTCATACGTACAAATATCGCTGTGAAGTTCGAGAAAAAAATGGCACTCTATCGGCAAAGGGAACTCGATGCGGTCACTTCTTTCGCATGTGTTTCAGCATGAAGAAAGAAATGGAGTCAATTTGGCTGTCGAGAACCAGCTTAAACAGTGGCACGAAAGTCTGGACCACATTAATACTAGATCCATCAAAGAAACTGTGGAAACGGATGTGGTAGATGGCCTAAAAATCAACTGCAAAGATGGCAGTTTTTTCTGTGAAGCGTGTAATCTGGGAAAACAAAGCAAGAGATCACATTTTTCTAGTACGCGGGAGAGAATCAAGAAGCCCGGGCGAAATGATTCATTCCGATATATGCGATCCTATAAGTGTGGAGTCTCCACGGGGATCAAGGTACTTTCTCTCGTTTAAAGATGACGCCACTGTTTTTCGGACGGTATATGCAATACGAAATAAATCGGAGGTGTTTGAAAAATTTAAAGAGTATGAGATCCTGTTGTTTAAGCAAACTGGCAACAGGATGAAGATTCTGGTCACGGATAACGGGACTGAGTATCTGTCAAAGGATTTTGGTGATTATCTTCGAGAAAGGGATATCGTCCACGAGACATCGGCACCGTATATTCCGCAGTAGAATGGGCGGGCGGTACGTGAAATGCGTACACTCGTTGAGAGTGCTAGATCAATGTTGATAGCGAAAAATGTTCATGGGATGTTGTCGGCTGAAGCATTTAAGACGGCTGCGTATGTTCTAAACAGGACACTGTCAAAACAGGTGAATGGTATGACGGCATATGAGACGCGGTTCGGCCGAAAACCAAAAATTGATCACATGCGGGTGTTGGGATGTGATGCCTACAAACAGGTGCCAAAAGGTAGTAGGAAGAAATTCGATCCTAAAGGTGAAAAAATGATACTTGTGGTTTATGAAGGTGAGTCTGCAAACTACTGACTGTGAGACTCTATGAGGCATAGAATACACATAAGTTGTAAATTTGTCTTTAATGAAACATTTGCGAGGTCGAAGGCAACTTCTGAGGGACCCGGGAAGGAGGCTGTAGGACGACTGGAGTTCGGAAACTACAACTTTCTGGAGGATGAACAAGAAGCAGAACCACCACGACAAGCCGATGACGATCAACCTGAGGATCAACCTGAAGATCAGCCTGAAAGAATAAATGAGCAGAGAACAAACCATGCACCAGAAGGAAGATCATTGCGTGACAGAAGTAGGTTGCGGAGTCCAGACCGTTATAGTGAGGCGGGGTATGCGTTTATTGTGGATTCGTTACCGTTGACGTACGAAGATGCAGTGGCTGGTGCCGAAGCTGGTAAGTGGCAACAAGCTATGTGTGAGGAAATAAATGCACTCAAACAGAATAAAACATGGACTCTGGAAAAACCTCCTAATAAACAGAAAATAATTGGCTGCAAGTGGATGTATAGTAAAAAGTCGGGTACCAACGTGAATATGGAACGTTTTAAAGTAAGACTTGTGGACAGAGGTTTTGCGCAGCGCGAGGGAATAGATTATTCTGAAACATTCGCACTGATCGTGAGTTATGAGTCTATACGGGTGCTACTGGCGATTGCGGCAGTGAAGGATCTCGAAATCGCGCAATTCGACGGGGAGACCGCGTTCCTGTACGGCGAGTTAAAGGAGGTTATTTATATAGCGCAGCCACAAGGTTTTGAGGACTCGACAAAACTTGATGCGGCTTGTAGACTGCATAAAAGTTTATACGGCTTGAAACAGTCCCCTCGCTGCTGGAATGCGAAGTTCGTTGAATTCGCTGAAATGATCGCTGTGTATTTTCGGGAAAAATAAATGGGGAAATCATGTTTTTGGCCCTTTATGTGGATGACAGACTGCTGATGTCAACTTCGAAGATTGCTATTGCAAAGATACTGAAAAAGCTTAAACAAATGTTTGACATCACCATTGGAGATACTAAGCTGCTCATTGGCATGGAAAGTTAACGCGGTAGCCAGAAACGTGTTATAAAAATTGGACCGAGTAGGTATATGAAAGATGATACGAAAGATGATTGAAAGATTTCGGATGGACGATGTGACTCCGGTGGAAGTTCCTGCTCAACCTGGGTTACACCTGACTCAGCTGTAACGGTCGGAAGCGGAGAATGAGAAACAGTGGAAGCGGACAGTGCCGTATCGCGAGGCAATTGGGTCTTTGCTGTTTGCTACACGAGTCAGTCAACCGGACATAGAGTATGCTGTGAATCAGGCTAGTCAATTTCAAATAAACTATGGGCCGGGGCACTGGCAAGCGATTAAAAGGATTTTTCGACACTTGAAAGGAACAGTTAATGTCGGGATTGTTTATGGAAACAGTGGGAGTGCCTACTATTTGAGAGGGTATACAAACGCGGATTTTGCCGGATGCTTGGATACGCGTAGGTCCATACCTGGGGTCGTTTTTACATTAAATGGCGATGTAATTCTATGGTCGAGCCAGAGACAGAGTCGCTCTGTCTACAACAGAGGCCGAATATATTGCGTTGAGTATGGGGACAAGAGATGTAATCTGGTTGCGTTAGATGATGAGTGAACTGGGTTTCAAGCGTAAGTGTGTTCGAATGTATGTGGATAATCAATCCGCGATCAAGCTCACAAAAAATCCGGCATTTCACAAGAAAACTAGACACAAAGATATCCGTTTTCATTCTATTCGTGATAATTTCGAGAAGGGTGAGATTGATGTTGAATATGTAGAAACTAAGCAGCAACTGGCAGTTATGTTTACCAAGCCTTTGTTAAGGAAGCTCTTGAAATATTTAGTAGATAAGATAGGTATGCGAAACGGAACTATGTAAGTGGGAATGTTGAGATATATTGTATTATATCCATTGTATATACATAGTCCGCGTTTGTGTGAATGAATGTTTTCGGTCTTTTGGGTTTCTCGCGTGTTTGTGAGGAGCTTGTACGTTCTGGCACTGTTGCTAAGCGGTTTGAGTGGCGCTGGTGTCGAGTGTGCAGGGGACTTGACTTTGTGGTCTCGTTAGAACGTTGTTGCTTGCGACGCGGTCTCTACTGGTTTTCTCGCCACGTGAGATTAGATTCGTCTTTCATTCTTCTGTGTAGTAAGCACGCCAGTATTTTCGTTTATTAAGAGTAGTTTTCCATTTCAGTTTAGGCTGGTGGTTTATACGAACATAGCTATATATATATTCTAAGCCGATTAAACAATTACAACAAGCAAAAGGTGGTGCTTTTATTAAAATCCCAATGCTTTATCCTCGGAGTATGCAAAAAAGTTAGTTGAAAACATGCCTAAACGGTATCAAGCAATTATCGACAACAACGGAGACTGGGCCATATATTAGGTATGTTAGAACAATTACCCTGTACTGATGGAAATGAAGCTAAGGATGCGCGCTCCAGGACAGTTCTAGGGTATGTGCCGTGTAGTGCATCACAGTCCACTTACCAGAAAGCAAAACCTTCCCCACTTCGTGGCCAGATCGTCTAAGAACAGAGTCCCTATTCTTTGGCAATGCGGCGTCGCACAGTGGGACAAACTGCTCCTTTCTGTGTCAAAATCGTAGAACTTTTGATAGGAATAAAATAGAGGGCTGAATCTTTTTTTACGTTAAAGCTAAGATGTTGCAGAATAAGGGAAGAATATTGAAAATGTATGATAAAAAAGTTTTGATCTTGAAAATCTACGTCAAATTTGACATTTTCGAAGAAAATTTCGGTTTTTCCGTTATAACGTGTGGTTGAAATTCTTCCTTGACTTGTTATACATCATTTCCTATAGATTTTGACGCGCTGAATTCAAATCTATACGCGGAATTTGTCTTACCCTTCAGAATTCGAAGAACCCCTTCGCGATTTAAGGGGTTACGTTCACAAGGGATGTTCGGCAAGCCGGAAATTCAGAAAAATATGAATTTATTATGTAATTCAAAATTATGTAGTTCATCCGTAACGCAACCCTATTTTTTGTTGGTGCCATAATGCAATTTTTAGGAGTGAAATCACCCCTTGAAGAAAATGCAGAATTTTCTTTTCCGTGGAATATTTCGAGAACGGAGGGAGATATCGAAAAGACGTTTAAACAGAAGATACATTATTTTCTTATATCTACAAAATCGCGTAAAAATAATTTTCGAAAAATTCAATTTTTTCAAGTTACCCCCACCACCAACCCTTAAAAATAAGTTTGTGTATTTTTTAAGTATATGCTGAAATACCTCTGGATAATATCTTTTCACACGTATAAATAGTTTGTGTTATATTTTTTTGTAAACAAACAAAACCTCTATTACCGAATTTGAAATCCATTTTAGCAGTTTCCATTAATAAAATGGTTTCTTAAAGCCATATCTAAATTATTATTTATATAAAGTGTCTCGTCCTACGACGGGGAGTCAAATATTATTTAACCCCTAAAACATATTATATTTACTATTTCGTACTCTGAGGTATTACAAACACCTCGTATGAAAACATTATAAAAAACATTATACAACGTATCGCCGATAAGGCATTATCATCGTAAACTACGATAAGAAGAGGTCGAGCTAAGAATACGCGGACTGCAACAACGAGCAGGACAGCCAGTGTCAAGGAGGTAGCAGACAGCCAGCTGTACACCAGCTAGCTGACCGCACGTACACCAAGGAGGCCCAGACAAGACCAGCTGATGTTCAGCGTGCACCTTCACACAGCTGTGCCCCTGATCCTCGCCAGAAGATTGCCGTCCATTTATAATGCCCCCGCCCCCGCTAATCGATCGCCGATACCCATACAATATACTTAACTTCAACCCCTAGTAAGTAAGCTGTACGGAACCAACCGTACAGAAAATATTGTAACTAATTAACGTATAAATCTAAATATGAATTAAGAATCTTGCTATCGTCGCTGCTGGGAGTCAGATAAAAATAATACGAATTAGTGGTGAAGAAGGACACCTAAAGGGTGAGAACTGAGAGAACGTGACTAAGTAGTAAACAAAACTCTCAGAATAGATCGATGGGAAGATTCTTCCTGGAAGATTCCAGGCAGAGGCTGTGGGGTGGGGTCTCCCACCTATGATTTGTCATGTGACAAATCCTAGAGAAGGACTGATCGACAGCCCTATAAAAAGGGACTGACCACCCGCGGAGCTCATTATTAATTGCTATGTTCATTTTAATACCTATATCCAATATTTAATTACCAGCTATAAAATCAGTGTAAAAACTTATAAAGTGTTAGAATCACACCGCAAGTAAAATAAAGGTGAATTTTTATTATTATATCAGTGAGTGAACTGTTTCCACCCCATTACCCCATCCTCTAAATCTGAGCGTCCGTCTTTTGGTAAAATGAAATCAATTACGAAAATGTGCACTGATAGTTCATGGGTTGCGCTGATTGATGGTATTACCTAGAGCAGAACGTTGCCCGCGGTTTTACCAGAAATTAGGCGTAAACCGTGATCGACGAGATTTGTTTAAATATTAATGAAATTCTAAATAAATATTTGCGATTGTGGAGAAATCAAGCTTGCCTTCCCCGATGGTGCCGCTGAAGAGCAGAACGTTGCCCGCGGTAGCGCGTGGTGCGGAAGGTGGAGATTGATTTATCGGTCAATTATTAATTATTATTGAAAATACCAAAAGTGGAATGCCGAGAAACCATCGTGCGGGAAGAAGAGTGTAGTTAAAACAACTAAATTGTTATTATCGAAAAGCACCGGTAACAGACAACGAGCTTTTTGGCGTTGTTACAACCCCAATTATCAGGGAGGAGATCGACCTCCCAAAATTCGGGTTTATCTTGGTCGCTGGAGAGTAGACCACAGCGAAGCCCGACCACCATCGAGCCCAATCACCGGGAACTTGGTCCCGTTATCGCCCTAAGAAGGGTAGGGTACTTCTCCGAATAATAATATTGAATTTTTAAATTATTGTCTCAACTATCCCAGAGCGTAAATCCCTGGATTAGCTCAAAAGCGGTTAAATACGTGAACTCCATAAAATCGCGCCCCAAGTAGGAAGTAGGGACGTAACATAAAGTTTAGATAACTTTCAATTATTTGAACAAGACACATCTCTTTTTGTACACGCTGTATTGTTTCATTATACATTGGAAGAGTTTTAACATTAAAAAACGATAGATACTGTGAAAATTACGGTTTATAATTGGTACAATAATCATATTCTTCATAGAAATGATTAAAACAAAAATACTTGCCACCCCATGCACATCGCATAAAAGCCACCTCCCCATAAATACTACATTTGGATATAAGCTTTTCATGCCTGAAGTAACAGAAATCTACAGGATTTTGAAATTAGCTGGGATGCGTTTTTAAATGCGTCTCTTGCTTAAATAATTGAAAAGTGTCTAAACTTTATATAGAATGGACTTTATTGGTTTCCCTAGGGGTTACAATCTCCATTTTCCTCCACTTCTTACAACCTCTTCTTCCTTGAAATCTACCTTATATCTACCTTAAACTATCTTAACCTATCTTAGCATATCTTAACATACCTTAACATATGTTAACCTATTTCCTCCTCCGCCTCTGCCCCCTCCCTTCACGCTCGCCCTCTATCCCCATCCCCGCCACTCGCATACGCACCCCCTTCTCCCGGACTTCCGCTTCCACTCATCTCCCCTACCACTCCCATCTCCTTACTCATGCCACCATTCCCTCTCTGCTTTCCTCAATCTTTCTTATCCATTACTCCCCCACCCCCTACCCTTATCATCCGGAGCCACCCCTACCAAATCCTGCCACCCCCTCTCTTCACCCGACCCCATATAAACCTCCCATATGTGCTCCCACGTCTTTTCCCACCTGTGCACACCCTACACGCCCCCCTCATTTAATTGTCTAACCTGAACCTCGCCACTCTTCTCCATCTACTTCCCCATCTCTTTTTCAGATACCCCGGCACCCCCCCCCCCCCCTTCTCCCTACCATACTGTTACGAGCCGGGGCTGCGGCAACGCGAGAGGCCGGCGAGAAGGATATTTCCCAAGGAATACGGTTTATGAGTTTGTTAGTTGGGAGCGCGGACGAACTTGATGCGAAATCAGGGAGCCGCTAGGATTATTGACGGCGAGGACGAACCTGATGTGAAATCAGGGAGTCTCTAGGAATGGAGTCACACGCGGACGAACCTGATGCGAAATCAGGGAGCTGTAGGATACGGACGAACCTGATGTGAAATCAGGGAGCCGTAGGAGAGGTGAGGTTTCGTGGACGAACCCGATGCGAAATCGGGGAGCCACTGGGTTGGAGAAGATGGCTTGTATTGGTAAAGGGTTTGCGAACGAACCTGATGCGAAATCAGGAAGTCGCGGGAAATGTTAGTAATGCCTCGTAACTCTTAATTAAAGTTGGTACAACTCGTGCGGTAAAGTTGTATCAGTGGGTGAGTGCTACTAATATTATAAGGATCGCTGGGTAAAAGATGGATTTAACGAATCTACTCGATTTACACGTGAACACCATTCGTATATTCAATAATCAGTTATTGTACAAATGTAAGTGTCGCGATTAGTTAATTAAATAATGTGTATAAATTACCAATAGTTGCACGGTGTTGACGCACTGGCGATGCGGGGCGTACGAGTGGCTGTTTCAAAGTGCCAAATAGAATATAAACCGGACTCGCGGATTCTATGAGGTTAACTATGATTCTGACGGAGACTTTAGCCCGACCTTACTGAATTTAACCAACTCTGTACGAGCGTGACACGACGTGACTCTACGCGTGACTCTATAGCTTTTAACCGACGAGGGTTGAAACCAAAGGGTTTATATAGTCCCAAAAATGAGTGGGGATTCGTTAGGAATCTCCATATAAGGAAATCCTTCGGGGTCGTCGTCGTGTCACTCCCGTTCCCATGGTCGTGATCCAGATGGTCGAGATCATGACCCCCATTAGTGACGTTTGATAAACGAAAGGATTTTAGGGCGTTTTCCCTTCACAGACGCGAACTCGAAAAACGGTTGAGAGCGACGTATGGGAAAATTCTACATACGTAACATAGTAAACAACAATTTTTTAATAATTTAAATTATTATTTTTAAATATTGTTTATTACACTGTTACATACCTCGTATATATATTTTTATAGTACCTAATTAATGATCAGCAAAACCAAAGATATAAGAATTATATTAAACGTTATTTTTAAATATAGTATTTTCTAGTATTATATAGGTATTATTAAATATAGGAATTAGGAATTAGTTAAACCGAAGATGAGACTGCAATATTAATTAAAAGGCTTCAAATACCTACTTGTTATACATATAACCAAAGCGGTGATGTATATAACAAAGGTACAATTCATAATCATAGTAGGTACTTTATGCGTTACTAGGATTTAAAAAATGTTAAATTTTAATTAAAATAAAATATTTGTTCTCCACATGAAACTTCGTGCATTTTTTATATTCCCCATACATTTACAATGCTTTCAAAAATATATGTAATGCTTTTATTTATGAGAATATATAATACATATAAGGACTTCCGTTTCCGGTGTGATTGAGTGAGGAGTGTGAGAGTGCTGTGTTGCGAGAAGTGGAAGAGTGCGGAGTGTGAGAGTGGAGTGTAGAGGAAAAGGAGTAGGGAAGGTGAAAGGTGGAGTTGCAGGAAGGTGGAAGGGCGTTAGGGGGAAGAATAGGAGAGAGAGGGAGACGGGGGATAAGGGTGAGAAGAGCAATTTGGAGGTTAGGGAGAAAAACTGGAGAGTAAGAACAGAATCGGCGCGAAGAGGAAAGGTAGTAGGCGACACCTGGTGGAGAAGAGAGGAAAGAAGGAGATAAGGAAGAGAGTCGAAAGGAAAGAGGAAAGTGTCGATAAGGTAGAAGAAGGAAGGGTTAGCAAAAGACGTAGGAGGAAAAAGAGTGATCGGAGGAAAGTGGAGAAGGATAGAAAGGAATGGGAAACGAAAGGAGGGAAGTAGAAGAGAAGGGAGAGGAAGCCAAAAAAAAAGGTAGGCCCACGAGTGCGGAAAGATTTAAAATGGAGAGAAGGAATAGTACGGGGGGAATAGAGGATTTATTAAGAAGAAAAAGGGAGAGGCAAGAAGACGAGATAGTGGTAGAGGAAGAGAAGGAAAAGGCGTTCAGGACAAGTAAGAAGGTAGCGAGATCGCCAACAGGGAAAGGAGGACAGGAAGGGGGCATAATGGAGATGTTAAAACACATGAGGGAAGAGATAGCAGAAGGTAGAGAGGAGGCAAGGGAAAGGGCGAAAGAGCAGGAGGAGTGGCTCAAAGGGGAGATAGAAGGGCTACAGGAAGAAATGTGGAAGATGGGGGAAAAATGGAAGAAGGAAAAGGAGGAATTAAAAAAGGAAGTACGAGAACTAGGGATGAGGGTAGAAAAGGTAGAGAGATTAGGAGGGTCGGGAGGGCGGCGGCTGGAGGAGAGGATGGAAAAGCTGGAGATAAGTGTGGAGCAGAGGCGGATAGGAGGTGTGAAGGACGGAGGGGAGGAGATTGAAAGAAGGTTTAGGGAGCTGGAATGGAAGATGGAGGAGAAAGAAAGGGAAGAGAGAAGAAAGAACATTGTGATAAGGGGGATGGAGGATAAGGAAAAGACAGTCATGGAGGGAGTGGAGGAGCTATTTAGGATTATGGGGATACAGGAAGGAATAGAATCAGCCAAAAAGGTAGGGGGAAGGGGAGAGATAGTGGTCGTTAAATTGAAAGAAGAGGAAACGAAAAGAAAAGTGATGGAGGAAAAAAAGAAGCTAGCAGGTAGAAAGGAGAGGATAGAGACAGATTTGACGTGGCGGGAAAGGAAGATGAAGAGAAAGCTAGAGGCAATAGCGGAGGGGGAAAGAAGGAGGGGGAAAAGGGTATGGGTGAGATATAATAGGGTAATGATAGAGGGATGCTGGTGGAAATGGGACGACAGAAACGAGGTGCTAAGGGACATAAAGGGGAGGGAGTGGGGAAAGGAAGCAGCAAGGGATGAGGAACAGGGGAAGCCGGGGGAAGGAAAAGGAAGGCCACAGGAGAAGGGCGGTTAGGAGTGAGTAGGAAAGAGGGAAAGACGGCAAGGAAAGGGGAGAGAGGAAGGAAGGGGTGGGAGGTAGTATGGTGGAATGTAGCGGGGCTGGCAAGAAAAGATGCGGAATTCTGGGGAAGGATAGGAAGGTGGGATATTATAATAATGATGGAGACGTGGGTGGAGGAGAAGGGGTGGGGGGCGATAAGAGGGAAGCTACCGAAGGGATTCATATGGGAAATGCAGGCAGCAAGGAGGGACAACAAGAAGGAAAGGGCGAAAGGGGGAATGGTGGCGGGGGTAAGGAAGGAACTAGTAGAGGGAGGCAAAGGGGGGATAACAATAGGAGAGGAAGGAGTAATAGAGGTAAAGGCAAGAATAGGAGCAAAGGGGTGGAATTTTGTAGGAGTATACGTCAGCGGGGACCTGGAAAGGAAACTAGAAAGAATGGAGGAGTGGGCGGAAAAGGGGGGAAAAGAGGGGGAGATGCTAATAGGAGGAGATTTTAATGCTAGGACGGGTACAAAGGGAGGGGGGCAATAGGAGAGGAGGAAGAGGGGGTGAGGAACTCGAAGGATGGAACGGAGAACGCGGAGGGGAGAAAATTGGTGGGGTGGCTGGAGGAGAGAGGATGGGGGATTTTGAATGGGACGATGAAAGCTGACGAGAGGGGGGAATTCACATATACAGGGGCAAGGGGGGAGACGGTTATAGATTATGTGGTAGGGGAGGTAGGCGTAGTGGATGGGATAGAGAGCTTAGAAGTAGGGGAGGGGGTAGAATCGGATCACCACCCGCTAATAGTGAGGATAAGGGAGGAGAGAAGAGAAAGAAAAAGGGGAGAGGGAAATAGAGGCGGGACAGAGAGGGGTGGGTGGAACGAGAGGGGAAGGGAGAGATTCAGAGAGGAGGTGGCGGGGATAGGAGATGAAAGGAGACTAGGACTAGAAGAGGAGCTGCAGGAGGGAGTGAGGAGGTTGAGACGGGGGCTAGAGGAGGGAGGGAGAGAAAAGGAGAAGAGAAGAGTGGGGTGGTAGAACGAGGAGTGCATGGTAGCGAAAGGGGAGGCAAGAAAGGCGCTGAGAAGATGGAGAAAGGGGGGAGCGAAAGTAGAGGTGTACAGGGAGTTGAAAAGACAGTATCAGAAAAAATGTGAGGAAAAGAAAAAGGAAGAGGCAGACAGGTTTATAAAGGAGGTGGAGGAAGTAAGAAATGAGAAAGAGGTATGGGAGATAGTGAACAGGGGGAGGAAGAGGAAGAAGAGGATAAACGAGAAGATAGAAATGAAGGAGTGGAAGGAGCATTTCATGAGGGTACTGGGAGGAGTAGAAAGGCGAGAAGTGAGGGGACAGGTAGGGAGGAGAAGAGGGGAAGAATGGGATGAGATAGCGTGGGAAGAGGTAACAAAGGTATTGGGAAAGTTGAGGGACAATAAAGCAATGGGGGCAGACAAAATACCAAACGAAGTGTGGAGGTATGGAGGGATGGAAGTGCAGGGGTGGGCATGGGGATTGATAAATAGGGTATGGAGAGGGAAGGGTGGCCAGAGGAGTGGAAAGAGGGGGTGGTGGTCCCGATCGTGAAAAAGGGGGACGGAGTGGGGGTAGAGGATTACAGGGGGGTGACGGTGATGCCAACATTATACAAGGTATATGCGTCGGTGTTGGCAGAAAGGCTGGTGGGAGAGATGGAGGAGGGTAGAATGGTGCCGGAGAACCAGACGGGGTTTAGGAGAGGTATGGGAACGTTGGACAACGTATACGTGCTAAACTACCTGATAAATAGAAGGACTGAGAAGCCAGGGGTAAAATGGTAGCGTTGTTCATCGACCTAAAGGCAGCGTTCGACTCCGTAGATAGGGAGGTGCTATGGAGAGCAATGGAGGAGAGGGGGGTAAGTGGGGACTTAAGAAGAAGGATAGAGGAGCTATATGCGGAGACGAGGAGTAGGGTAAGAGTAGGAGGAGAAGAGGGGGAGAACTTCTGGACAGCGAGAGGGGTAAGGCTGAGCCCCCACCTGTTCAATGTGTTGACGGCGGACCTAGAGGAGGAGTTGAGAAAGGGGGGATGGGGGGATAGGAGGGGAAAAGGTAAGATCTCTCGCGTACGCAGATGATGTGATGTTGGTGGCAAAGGACGAAGGAGAGTTGGGGGGAATGATAGGAAGGCTAGAGAGGTACCTGGACAGGAAGAAGCTAGTATTAAATGTGGAAAAGACGAAAATTATGAGATTCGCGAAAGGAGGGGGGAGAAGGAAGAAAATAAGCTGGAGCTGGAAGGGAAGGAGGATAGAGGAGGTGAAAAAATTCACATATTTGGGATACGAGATAGGAAGGAATGGAGGGCAGGAGGGGCAGGTGGCGGCAAGGGCAAGAGAGGCGGCAGTGGCAATGAGGCAGGTATGGGGGATCGGAAAAAGAAAGTTTGGGAACGACGTGAGGAGAAGGCTATCCCTATTCGACTCACTAGTATGGACGGTGGGGAATTATGGGGTGGAGGTATGGGGTTGGAGGGAAAGGAAAGCGATAGAGGCGACGCAGGAGAGGTTCATAAGGTGGGTTTTAGGGGTGGAGAGAGTAACACCGGGGTACATGGTAAGGAAAGAGGTGGATAGGGAGAAGTTGCGGATAAAAGCAGGAAGAAGGGCGTGGAACTTCGCGACGAGGCTGGAGGAGGGAGGAGGGAGTGGGTTGGCGAGAAAGTGTTGGGAGGAAATAAAGAAAAGAGAAGGAAAATAGGGAAGAGTGTCCGCGTGGGAAGAGGAAAGGAGAGGATTTTTCAAAGAGGTAGGACTAGAAATAGAGGAGGTGAGAAGGCTAAGGGAAAGGGGAAGGGAGGGGTATGGAGAGATAGAGAGAAGATGTAGAGAAAAAGACGAAGGACAAACATGGGAAAAGATAATGGAGTCCAGATACAACAGGTGGTATAAATGGACGAGGGGGGAGGGGTTCCCGGAATACCTGAAAAAGGGGTGGGGGGAAAGCAGGTGGAGAAGGATTGCAAGGTTTAGGTTGGGAAACGAGATAAGGGAAGGAAGGTACTGGGAGAAGGGGTATGTAGAGTTTGCGGGGGGGAGGAGGAAACGTGGGAGCATGTTTGGGAAAGATGCAGGGACAGCGGGGACAAAGCAGTTGGCAAGAGAAAGTAAGAGAAGTGTTGGGTGAAGAGGGAGAGGGGGAGGGGTGGCTAAGAGCGCTGGAGGAGGAGAGGAACAGAATTCAGGGGGGAGAACAGGGAGAAGGAGGAGGGTAGAGAGGGGAGAAGGCAAAGGAAAGTGAGAAAGAGGAAGAGGGGGGGGAGTGAGAGAGTGAGTGAGTGAGGAGTGAGTGAGTGAGTAAGTGAGGGAGCGAGGGAGCGAGAGAGAGAGAGAGAGAGAGAGAGAGAGAGAGAGAGAGATTGTGGAAACGGAAGGAAGGAAGGATGAATGCGGAGAGTGGAGTGTAAGATAGAATAAGCGAGGGAGAGAGGGGAGGAGGGGGGGAGCGAGAGAGGGCAGCGAGATGTGAGCGAGGGCGTTGAGACGCGGGGGAGTGCGGTGAGGCGAGTGCGAGAGCGGCGGGAAGCGAGCGAGGGTGACGAGTTGCGAGCGAGATGCGTGCGAAGGCGATAAGGCGAAGAGGCGAGAGGGTAGATAGTGTAAATAGTGTAAATATAGGAAAGGGTAGTCATAAGTGTAAGTGTAAGGAATAGGTTTAAGTAGAGTTAAGGAAAGGTGGGAAGCCGAAACGGAAATTCATGTAACCCCAAAGGGAACATTAAAGATACATACATATAATACATATAATACATATAATACATAGAATATATAATATATTCTGAAATTTATTTAAAACAAAAAAGTGAATTTTGAAAAGTGATATGAAATGTGATGGCACTATTTGGGTAACTGGTAGTAATAGGGGTGTCAGTATTTGGTTAGTTGGCAGTAATTGCGGTGTCAGCATTTGGTTAAGTGGCAGTAATTGGGGTGCCAGTAATAGATCTCGAAATATGTGTTTTAGATTATTGAATTTATATATAAAAATAGAAATTCTAAGACCCACAAAATATTTTTCATGAAGTAAACATATTAAACCATAATAAATAAAATATAAAACTTATTCTTTTAGTCAATAAATACAGATAGGGTAAAGGGCCCATATACCGGACATTTAGTGATGACATGAAAGTTATTTAGGAATGTCAACATAAGTTTTTATATATTCTGCGAATTTTTTGCATTGAACTGATTATTAAGCATTTCCGTAAGTTCAGGAAGTTCTGATTTAACTAAATAATGATATATTAAAGAGATTTTAGTAAATGTCACGTCCGCGACGTGGAGTCTAATATATATTAACCTTTTAAATTACTATATTTACTATTGCGTACTCCGAGGTATTGTAACCACCTCGTATGAAAACATTATACAAAATATTACGTAATAAATAGCCAATAAGGCATTATCATCATAAACAACGATAAGAAGAGATCGAGAGAAGAATGTGCAGACGGCAGCGAGCAGGACAGCCAGATCGAGGAGGTGGCGGACAGCCAGCTGTATACCAGATAGCTGACCGCACGAACACCAAGAAGGCCCAGCCAACACCAGCTGATGTTCAGCGTGGTACAGAGGCCCATATCAACCAGTGGAGACGATACATCTTCGCGGAGCTGTGCCCCTAATCCTCGACAGAAGATTGCCCTCCCGTCATTTCCCGCAAATCGATCACCGATACCCATACCAAGTACTTAACTTCAAACCCCAGTACGTAAGCTGCACGGAACTAACCGTACAGAAAATATTATAAACTTATAAATCTAAATATGTATTAAGAATCTTGCTATCGTCGCCGCTGGGAATCAGATAAAATTAACACGTATTAGTCACGAAGAATGCGAACGAAAGGGAACGTGACTAAGTAGTAAACAAAACTCTCGGATTAGAACGATGGGAAGATTCTTCCTGGAAGATTCCAGGTTGAGGCTGTGGGATGGGGTCTCCCACCTATAATTTGTCATGTGACAAATCATAGAGAATGAGTGATCGACTGCCCTATAAAAAGGGACTGACCACCCGCGGAGCTCATTACCATGTTCATCGAAAAACATATTTTTATTAACTACAAAGTGTAAAAAGTCTAAAGTGGCAAATAAAAGTGTTGTTAACATTTTAAACAGTGAGTGAAGTGTTTCTCTTCCAACTCCTCATCCACAAAATCGAGCGTTCGTCTATTGGAACAGTTAATAAAACTAACGAAAATGCCTATTGACAGGTCACGGATTGCGCTGGTTAATGGTATTACCTATGAGCAGAACGTTGCCCGCGGTCTTACCAGAGACTGAGTGTAACCGTGATCGACACGGTTTATTTCAATAAATAAATGATATTACAAGTTCACGAGTCGCGCTGATTGATGGTATCACCTATGAGCAGAACGTTGCCCGGGGTTTTACCTGAGATTAAGCGTGGGTCGTGAGCGGCGCGATCATATTAAATATTAAAGAAATTCAAAATAAATGTATGCGAATCAGAAAAATCACTTTTGTCTCCGCCAAATGATGCCGCTGAAGAGCAGAACGTTGCCCCCGGTAGCACCTGGTGCGGAAGGCAAAGAGTGATTAATCGGTCAATTAACAATTAATATTGTAAATTCCAAAAGACGAATGCCGCGAAACCATCGTGCGGGACGACGAGTCCAGCTCCGGCGATTAGCGGCCAGATACATTAGTGCCCCAGCAGAACAATTTAATTTGCTAGGAGTGCCCAGTACCCATTGTGTCAGGGAGGTATCGTCCCTAGCCAGCCACAGAATAGTGGCGGTGTGTGGGGATTGGGCCCCACCAAGGCAAAATCCAGCACCGAAGATCGAGGGGACTACAGACGCCACCATAAGGTGGAAGCAAATACCAATTGATCTGTCATCACCGCGGCCAAATTAAGGTAATTACAGAATTAAAATACGTTATAATTTTTCATCTGTCGTACTCAACTATCCCAGAGCGTAAGGTCACTAGACCAGCTCAAAAGCGGATTGAAAATATAAACTCCCTAAAAATCGCGGCCCCGAATAGGAAGTAGGGACGTAACATGAGGAGATTTTTATTGGTGGCAGCGGTGGGATTGTCCGCATAGTTGAGAAGTAAAATCAAAAATCAAAAGAAAAGTGTAAAATCAAGAGTCATGTCGGATCACGGTAAAAGGGACGAGGAGGAGGAATTGCGAAAGCAAACAGAATTAATCCGACAGGCAAAGGCTGCGTTAGAATCATGGGGTGAATTGACCCCTGCTGAAACATTAACTCAACTCCTCACAATATTAACGTTGTGGGATGAAAAATTCGAGCATTTAGAGTCAGTAACAGCAAGAGTAAAAAGATTAGAGAAGGAACGTGCCGAAGACGTTCACAGTGTCAAATCTGAGATAATCACCCCAAATCCGGTCGAGAAACGTCCAGTATCGCGTGAATTAGAAATTCGCGACTTTAAATCTAAACAGGATTCGATGGAGGGAAAAATTCCAATCAAACTCGCGTTAGAAGCAGTTCCTCTCTTTGACGGCTATCGACCATCTGTTTTCCAATTTTTAAAAGCATGTGAACGGGCAAAATCAATGTTAGCCCCTCAGCAAGAAATGCAATTAACAAAACTATTAATGAACAAACTACGCGGACATGCTTTAATTGCGATAGGCGATTCCGATCTAATTACCTTAGACGAATTCGGAAATAAATTGAAACAGTATTTCACGCCGTGTAAAAACGTAAACCAATATAAAGGCGAATTAGGAAATACGTTCAAAAAACCAGGAGAAAATATTCTCGACTACATAACTCGCGTTCAAGATTTACGTTTGGCTATAATGGACGGAGAAAAACGAAATAACGGGGAAATAACCGCTACGCTGCAGGAAAATATCAATGCGGACACATTAGAAGCTTTTATTAAAGGATTACCTCGTGAAATTTCTTTACGCTTGAGACAGGAAAGTCAAGGATTAGAGCTAGATGGAATCTATGCTCTAGCTGTAAAAGTTGATAAAGAGGTTAAAATAGAAGACGAAAGAATGAAAGCAAGTTCAAATATTCGTCAACAAACCGTGTCCCGCTATCAAGGAGCGAATCCGTCGGTACCCCAAAATAAACCGAATTCCGGATTCCTTAAAAACGAAGGAGCCGTACCGAAATGGCAAAATAACCAGCCGCGAAATAGCGGATGGCAAAACAGTGCTACACGAAATAACGCGTGGCAAAATAATCAGCCGCGAAATAGCGCGTGGCAACCAAATTCATCGCAAAATGACGGAGCAGCAGCCTCGCCATCAAATCAATCAGAAATATCTTGTAACTATTGCAAGAAACCAGGACATTTGATCAAGGATTGTTTCAAGTTCAATGCCAAGATAGAATCAGGAGAACTTGTCCCATACTCACGAATGAATCAGGGAAACGAGGAGGGCCATCCGGAAACGTCAGGCGCAATCCGGAGTGGGAACCCTCCACAGCGCCAGAAAATAATGAAGGTAGGAGTCCCAAAAACGGAGGAAGCAAAACCATACGGAAAATCAACGCCCTGCAAACCAACGTTGGAAATCGAGGAAAAGAAGTCAGCAAAAGAAAAACAAACCAAGAGGGACCCGATGGAGGAAGAAGACGAACAAATAAACGAACAGTAACTGTTCCAATTAATACCGTACGAAACATTCCAACAATACTAATAACATCTCCAAATCTGGAAGGGAAGGCACGATTAATGGTTGACTCGGGATCCGACGTCAACCTCGTCAAGAAATCAATGGTAACAGCATCAACAATCGTCAACACTCAAGAAATCATATATATCCGTGGAATAATCGATTCGAATCAAGCTACCTTAGGGACTGCATCAATAATGATTGCGAATCATCCAGTGAATTTCCACGTGGTACACGACATACTGTTTGACGATGAAGACGGAATCTTAGCATCCGAATTCTTGTTACATCAAGAAGCCAGCATCGATTATGCAAAAAGGCATATCAAGTGGGGAAAAAACTATATTCCCTTTAATACATACGAGGAGATATTCGTGCCAAAAAGGAGTTCAGTCCCTTTCCATATTAATTTAGCAAATCCAGAACTGCGTGAAGGATACGTAGGGAAATTGCACATCAAGGAAGGAATCTATTTGGGAAATGTTCTAGTAACAAATCAAGAGGGAAAAGCCCATATGAGAATAATAAATACTACAGACGAGGATTATCACGTTGTGGTACCTACAATCGAAATACTACCATTTGAAGAACGTTCCTATGAACGATGTAACTTGATAAAGATATCGAAAGAAAATCTATTTGAAGAAATCTTGAAACTACTAAGGTTGGATCATTTAAACGAGGAAGAAAAAGAAAATATGATACAACTAATAAAGGAAAACGAAGATCGTTTTCATCTAAGGAGTTCACAAAGGAGTTACTAAAACCTACCACAGGATACGACAAAATTACTATTGGGAAAATATGAAAAAGGAAATACAAAAATTCGTTAGAGAATGCCAAGATTGTCAAATAAAGAAATTAACAAGGATAAAAATAAAACAACCAATGGTCTTGACAGATACTCCAGGAAAGGCGTTCGACAAAATCAGCATGGACATCGTTGGACCATTACCAAAAACTAGGAAAGGAAGAACACACATACTAACGATACAAGATTTATTAACAAAATATTCAATAGCGATACCTTTAGCTCGAACCACCTCTGCCGATATAGCAGACGTATTTATAAAACGATTTATTTGCCGATTCGGATCACCTAAAGCTATTTTAACAGATCAAGGAACAAATTTCACCTCAAATTTGATAAAAATCGTCGCTAAACGATTCAAAATTAAACGGTATGTTACTACAGCCTATCATCCACAGAGTAACGGTTCGATAGAAAGATCGCATCACGTACTAACAGAATATTTAAAACAATATACTACGTATGACGATAATTGGGATGATTGGATAGATTTAGCAATGTTTTCATATAACTCTGCAGTACATGAGGGTACTAAATTTTCACCGCATGAATTAGTTTTCGGATGCATTGCACGAGAACCTTCGAGCGAAAAACCTATTGGTGAAGATTTGGAACCCACATACGCCGAATATCTTAGAGATTTATTTCACAAGATAACTAATCTGCAAACTCAAGCCCGAGAAAATTTGATAAAGGCAAAAGCCAAGTCTAAACAATATTATGATCGGAAAATCAATCCGCAAGATTTTAAAGCAGGAGATTTAGTATACCTCTTGAAAGAACCTCGGAGAACAAAGTTCGCAGATCAGTACTCAGGACCGTATAAAGTACTCGAATTGTTGCCTAATCAGAATGTTAAAATATTATCTGATGGAACAACTCGTACAGTACACATAAATAAACTTAAATTAGCGTATATTAAGTCAAATCCAGGATAATTAATCAAATCTTTGCACAAAGTGAAAAACCAGATCAACAAAATCGCTGAGTAATAAAATAAGTACTGTCTATTACAGACTATGAAACTCCCAGTTGAAATTACACGGGAGGTAGAAGTAGACTATGGCAGGGAAATAGAGGAGGTAATATCAACCCTCACTCCACCTTCCTATACCCGACTAGAGCATCTCTACTGCTTAATCCGAGCTACGGCAACTATATACGTCCGTAATCACGAACGAATTTGCGACATGTGCTATGATCAAATCAGCCAATACGAAAGAAATCGATACGTGAAAACTACGGGCCATAACCTGTGTAATTATATGGGGCTGCTACGAGGGTCTATCTGCATTAAATGTGGGATAACCATGGTGTTTAAAAGACCGGCAGAGATATGTACAGAATGTATGACTAAATGCATTACGCTAAACCCAACCGAAAACATCCAATTGATACATGGAACTATAATTGACGTAGAGGATATCCAATAAAGAAATGAAAGAAAGAAAGGGAGAAAAAAGACTATAATCGATATATATATACTACACCTCATACATAAATATATATTCAAATAAAAACTGAACATAAGCAATTAAATTGAATCAGGTCTAAATCACGCACATTATCATTATTGCAGACATGAAACTCCCATTGGAGGGGCGTGAGGAGGAGGACCTCGAGTATTATGGGCCAATAGACGGAGTTCTCCCCCACGACTACCCAGCAGCCTACAGTGGATTGATGACAATGTATTGTGTTATCAAATCCATAGTCAGAGTGTACACCTGTGATGAACTAAGAATTTGTACAAATTGTTATGATGAAACACAACCGGATGAAAAAGAATATTATGAAGAAGGGGGATGGCACAGTATGTGTCTATATACTACTACACTGGTAGCATCCACCTGTTTAAAATGTAATGTCCAATTGGCCACGGTAAAGCCAGCAAGCCGATGCCAGGAGTGCATCGAGGAATACCTTGAATTAGGCCAAGAAAAATGGTCGCATTTAAATAGAGGAGGGTGCTTGGATGTTATCACTCGTTGGTAACAAAATTATAAAAGAAGTTACTGTTAAAAAAAAAAAAAAAAAAAAAAAAAAAAAAAAAAAAAACTATAAGTAACCATAGATTAAGAAAATATATCTAATTCTACCCCCAATCTGTTGTGAGAGTGTTGAATAACCCTCATATAAAATACAATTTAGTAATAAGGGCGAACATCGGAATGATTACAGATCAAAACTCAAACCAGATTTAAAATGGGAGTACTACATGATCCTAAACAACCACAAGACTACGTGCGGCATCAAGGCCCTATAGACGGAGTTCTCCCCGAAAATTACCCTGAAACCTATTTACAACTACTATCACTGTTTTGCGTCCGACAAAATAGATATATAATTTATATATCCGACACAATGTGTATATGCGCAGAGTGTTATATACGAATAATAGAAGAACCTGAAGAATATGTAATCGAAGAACATTTGCATGCCCTCTGCGCCAATGAAGAAGCTCAATTAATTTCTACTTGTGACCAATGCGACGAAGATATTGCATGGATTGGAGCAGCAGTAGAATGCGCTGGTTGTATGGAAGAATATTTAAATTTAACGAGCAAAGAATGTAATGAAATAATTAATGGAAACTACAAAATCGTAGAAAATAAGTGGTAGTGATAAAAAAAAAGGGGGGGAATTTAAATAAGGATTATGTGTTTATTTTAAAGAAAAATTATAAATCTTACAAAATTAAGTGAATAAAATATTTTCATGCTTTATATTAGACATAAATACGTAATTTAATGATCATAAGAATTTAAAATTTTCTCCTGCACCTTGTAATAGAATCTTTTAAAGTCATCAACTGACAAGGTGCTTGGAGGATAGTCAAAATTTGTTGACAAAATTATTTGACTTCTCCCTCTGCGCCTAGTAAGATATTCAATTTGTCGCAAATTTATTTCCATATAATGCGCTAATCTACGTTGACGCTCAACAATCATTTGATCTGACATCTACGACAATAATAGTGGAAGTAGATTAATCAAAATAAATAAAAAGAAAAACAAAATGTTTCAACTCACGGTGTATTAGTAAAATTTAAAAAAAAAAAAAAAAAAAAAAAAAAACAGCCACTTGTAGTAAATAAATGTAACAATTCCACTACGGTGGTCGCTAACGTAATGAAGATGCTGCATATGATAAAGCCGTCAAAATAAACTTGATATGATTACCTGCGAGAGCAGACATATGCGACGCAAGAGCAGGTACCCATACAAAAGTTGTTATATATATAAATAAGACTAAGAGAGTACGAAATACTAAAGGGAATATTATGAACCATTATTAAAGTAACAATAGTACAAAACCAAATTTTATTTTTTTGTTAAAAGGGGAATCACCATGATTTTACCATGGATAATTCTAATCAACTTGAATCTTGTTTTGGCCCTCATTGGATACGATTGCAATGGTCAACATATAAACGTGACAACCGTTACATTAAATTCAGTAGGAGATTGTGAAATTAATCCAATCTCCACCACCACAAAAGAAATCTACATTCAACTTCTACAACTCTCGGACTTCAACTACGTGGAAGTCATCCAATGCAAGCTGATAATTTCAAGAACCATCTATTATTGCGGAATGCATTCACACATTTCTGCAGTACACAACGGATTGAATGAATATCTCGAAGATTTAACCGAACGTCAATGCCAAAATATGCATGAGTATGGATCCACCGTCATAGGTAATAACGTCTATTTGGTGGGACTCAAAATTAACTAAACGTCAACCCGGACATTCACCATGGCTGGATCACTCACCGCAAATGGAAAATGTACCGGAGTACAATTTTCCGACCCTTATGGATCATGGGAAACAGTAGTAGTACAAGCAATGGCGAAAATAACACTCAAAACCGCTCTAGTACCAGTACGACTGGAGCCCAACAAAATCATATTGAAATCTGGAACAATATGCCATTTTCAAAACGGATTTTGCGTGGACAACGAGGACGGACACACATTCTGGCACTCTTTTCCACCATCGACTTGCAAATTCGATCGCTATGATGTACTTTACGAAGGGCTGGCATCTAAAATTATCGATACCAGCCAAGCCGAAGAAAAATCACCTTCTATATATGCGCTAACCACGCAAGATATTACATTTGCTTTAACTCCAACAGGAGAGCAACATCTATGTGGTTATACGCTTATACAAACGGAACATCCAAAGTTATTCATTTTGGAAACAACAAAGGAAAGAACATTTGCATCTTTACACAAAATTCCAGTAGAAAATTTGGATATTTTCACGTACGTAAATTCCAAATTTGTCTACGTGGAGAAACATATAAGAACTGAATTGAAAACTCTATACCGAGATATAATTATACAAAAATGCTTATTGCAACAACAAATACTAAACAATGCTCTAATAATAGCTACGCTGAAACCAGACGAATTTGCTAATATAGTCACGAAAACACCGGGACATATGGCACTAGTAGCTGGCGAAGTGATTCACATTGTAAAATGCATTCCTGTTCAAGTTAAAATACGTAAAACAGACGAATGTTATATAGAGTTACCTGTGTGGTTAAGAAACAATTCAATGTTCTTAACACCAAAAACACATATTTTAACCACTCAAGGGACACATCGAGAATGTAGTCCCATTCTACCAGTCATGTATGAAATTGACCAAGCATGGCACAGAATTTCACCACATCCAATTGAAGTTCGTCCACCCCAAGTATTACATCCAAAAACAAAACTCAACTGGCATTATTCATCTCCTTCAAATCTCGCAACAAGCGGAATATATACACAAAAGGAATTGGAAAATTTGAGGGATCACATTATGTTCCCTGCAGAAAAAGCAGCCGTATTAAATACACTCGCCAGAGGAGTATCCGGGAAAAATATTCCCGCAGGATGAATTTCAATAATGGGAATTATGGACGAGGAAACCATCACCTCATTAGCCGAAAATGCAGTAACCAAATTCTGGAACAAATTCCTTAAATTTGGAACAGTCACCGCAGGAGTACTTGGAATTTTTATTATCATTAAAATCATAAAAACAATATTTTATACCATTGTACACGGATATCAAATACATGCAGTCTATGGATGCGGACTACACTTGTTAGGGGCGATTTGGAGCTCCTTAACAACTTTAATAATATATCTGGCCAAGAAAAAGCAAGGGTCATCGCAGAATGCAGATCAACCAGCAACAACTGACGAGGGACGACAACCGACTCCAGCGGCAAAAGAATTCAAAGAAGCCATCCAAGAATTAAAACAAATTTCCTCCGGAAATTTGCTTTCTAAGGGGGGAGGTGTCACGTCCCACGACGTGGAGTCTAATATATATTAACCTTTTAAATTACTATATTTACTATTTCGTACTCCAAGGTATTGTAACCACCTCGTATGAAAACATTATACAATATATTACGTAATAAATAGCCAATAAGGCATTATCATCATAAACAACGATAAGAAGAGATCGAGAGAAGAATGTGCAGACGGCAGCGAGCAGGACAGACAGATCGCGGAGGTGGCGGACAGCCAGCTGTATACCAGATAGCTGACCGCACGAACACCAAGAAGGCCCAGCCAACACCAGCTGATGTTCAGCGTGGTACAGAGGCCCATATCAACCAGTGGAGACGATACATCTTCGCGGAGCTGTGCCCCTAATCCTCGACAGAAGATTGCCCTCCCGTCATTTCCCGCAAATCGATCACCGATACCCATACCAAGTACTTAACTTCAAACCCTAGTACGTAAGCTGCACGGAACTAACCGTACAGAAAATATTATAAACTTATAAATCTAAATATGTATTACGAATCTTGCTATCGTCGCCGCTGGGAATCAGATAAAATTAACACGTATTAGTCACGAAGAATGCGAACGAAAGGGAACGTGACTAAGTATTAAACAAAACTCTCGGATTAGAACGATGGGAAGATTCTTCCTGGAAGATTCCAGGTTGAGGCTGTGGGATGGGGTCTCCCACCTATAATTTGTCATGTGACAAATCATAGAGAATGAGTGATCGACTGCCCTATAAAAAGGGACTGACCACCCGCGGAGCTCATTACCATGTTCATCGAAAAACATATTTTTATTAACTACAAAGTGTAAAAAGTCTAAAGTGACAAATAAAAGTGTTGTTAACATTTTAAACAGTGAGTGAAGTGTTTCTCTTCTAACTCCTCATCCACAAAATCGAGCGTTCGTCTATTGGAACAGTTAATAAAACTAACGAAAATGCCTATTGACAGGTCACGGATTGCGCTGGTTAATGGTATTACCTATGAGCAGAACGTTGCCCGCGGTCTTACCAGAGACTGAGTGTAACCGTGATCGACGCGGTTTATTTCAATAAATAAATGATATTACAAGTTCACGAGTCGCGCTGATTGATGGTATCACCTATGAGCAGAACGTTGCCCGGGGTTTTACCTGAGATTAAGCGTGGGTCGTGAGCGGCGCGATCATATTAAATATTAAAGAAATTCAAAATAAATGTATGCGAATCAGAAAAATCACTTTTGTCTCCGCCAAATGATGCCGCTGAAGAGCAGAACGTTGCCCCCGGTAGCACCTGGTGCGGAAAGCAAAGAGTGATTAATCGGTCAATTAACAATTAATATTGTAAATTCCAAAAGACGAATGCCGCGAAACCATCGTGCGGGACGACGAGTCCAGCTCCGGCGATTAGCGGCCAGATACATTAGTGCCCCAGCAGAACAATTTAATTTGCTAGGAGTGCCCAGTACCCATTGTGTCAGGGAGGTATCGTCCCTAGCCAGCCACAGAATAGTGGCGGTGTGTGGGGATTGGGCCCCACCAAGGCAAAATCCAGCACCGAAGATCGAGGGGACTACAGACGCCACCATAAGGTGGAAGCAAATACCAATTGATCTGTCATCACCGCGGCCAAATTAAGGTAATTACGGAATTAAAATACGTTATAATTTTTCATCTGTCGTACTCAACTATCCCAGAGCGTAAGGTCACTAGACCAGCTCAAAAGCGGATTGAAAATATAAACTCCCTAAAAATCGCGGCCCCGAATAGGAAGTAGGGACGTAACAGTAAACATGTAAAACAAAATTTTGTCGTAATTACATTTAAAGCCAGAGAACTATTTACCGTGCCCGAGCTACCGGACACTGTCCCGGACACCGTGCCCGAGATACCGGACACTATTCCGAACACCGTGCTCGAGCTACCGGACACTGTCTACATACCTACATTATCCATTTAACTAGAACATCTTCATGAGCAGTAGTTAAAATACATTCTGGGTCAGATTTTTTTGTCCTTATATTTGTTTTTAATTTTGTCGTGTCACGTGCTCCTTGGAATACCAAACTGTATGCTGGCTGCATTTACCGTAGATCGATGTGAGGTTATAATCTTTACTGTATTCTTTTCTTATAGTTTTATTTGTATTCAGATCTGCCAATAAAATTTTTAATGTTAAAAATTCTCTTAAAAGTTCACACATATTGTTATTTTAATGTAAACATCTAGATCGATTACAAAATAGGTTAGATCCTTCGAACGTTCGCGACCATCCGGTAATTGAGAATGTAGTACAATTTGACCCTAATCCCCGGATTCGCTTTAATTTCTCAAAATATTATTAAATCACCTCCATATGCAGTTTTTATTATCAATTAAACCTAGTACTATCACTACATATTCATTTGTGTACATTATATCAATTGAATTATTATTATATCGACTCTTAAATGTAAGTAATGCTTAGCCATTTTGATAATGAAAATGGTCAAATGCCGATAATTGCGAGAATGAGAATTTCCATACATTTTTTTACATATTTAACCTACATTAATTATAAAAACCTTCATTTATTTAGAAAACTATAATTTAAAATGTTATTATAAGAATATTACATTTTAATTTATATAACCTGGATTTTATAAATCATGAAAATGAATGTTGTGTCCGGTAATAGGGGGCTGTCCGGTATATGGGTCCTCTACCCTACTATGCAATAATATTAGAGTCAGTCCTTAAGGAGGTATTCTGGTCTGACGAGGCGTTTTCGTCGCCTTATTTCGGAATTTTTTTTACAAAGAACCCATAAATTTTATTATTATTTAACTTATTGCTACATACTTATTGATATTTGAACTATCTTTACAAATTTTGTTAATAAAAAAAAATTAAAATCAAACGCAGTCGACTGCTTTAATGTAATGGTGGAAAAAAACATGGGGTCATGGTGACCATGATTGGGCTCGTATTAGTGATCAGAAACAAAAAATTTAAAGAGATTCTTTATTCGTATGCCTCTGGCTATCGTCCCTACCAGAATGATAAAAAAAAATGAAAATTAAACAAATGGCGGCAGTTTGAAAATTAAGTTTCAATTTTCGCACATTTTTTCAATTTTAAAGGTCTGTGAAAGTTTAAAAACAAAATATTTTATCATAATTCTGGTAGGGACGATAGCCACACGTGTGCTGATAATATATGCAAAACTTGGACTGAGTTCGTCCAGTCGATCTTGAAATATCATGGTCATTCGAAAAGCGTGGGTTCGAGAAACTCGCGTTTAACGTTTACTCAATGTTCGAAACCAAACTAACAATAAGTTGTGACCTAGGAGAGTAACCAGGGCCGGCTTTAGGGGTGGGGGGTGGGGGGGGGCAGCCAGGGCCACCGCCCGGGGCGCCAAATCTATAGGGGCGCCTCTGCCTAATGTTCCCCCTCCCACTGCCTCACTGCTCACGAGTCACGCACAAATATCGCGCCCTCCTCTTATCATGGCGCTAGCGCTCTCCGCTCGGCATGCAGCCAGGGAGCGGCGGGCTCCAACTACCGCTTATGGAGGGGGAAACACCTACAGGAGCGGTGGTTGCGGTGGTGCATAAAGTACACCTGCGTCAGTCACGCACACACAACCACCGCTCTTGTAGGTGTTTCCCCCTCCATCAGCGGTAGCTGGAGTCCGCCGATCCCTGCATGCACCTACGATTGGTGGGGCGCTTCCACACCAGCTTAACGCGCGTGGTGGGGATCGCTGGACCTCCAATCTCCAATGTTGAGTGTGGCGCGAGATCGCATTTTGCTTGGTCTGGTCTCGAGCTGTGCTGGGTCCTACAGCGTCCTACAGAGAGTCTGAAGGCTGCTTGCTAGCGAGCGCTCGGTTCCACAACATTTTTCGATTTCCCTACTTCTGAATATCCGTGTCCTAAGTATCCTGAATACTTTTTCCTGTCTTTTTTCCTTTCGTTTTCTTGTTTTTGCGGGGTTTGTTCCTTTCTTTTTTGTTTATTGTAATCGCATTTGCGGCTATTAAGCCAGTTTTTTTTTAAAATGTTCGAGCAAAGATTAAAAAAAATACATCTGGTGCGGAATATCGGAAACGCAAGACCGAGAAGGAAAAAGAATTCCAGCAAGCGAAAAAATTAATGCGTCTCGATAAATACATTGAAACGAAACCGTCGAATGTAGGTTCTTCGATTTCGGAACAAAATGTTGCTAGTGTTGCTACTGTTGCTGCTTCTTTTACGGCTTCTCCTTCTACATCTACAGATGTACTCTCCGACGCTAATAAATGTACACCTTCTCATTCTTCTCAAGATCTGGCTACTAATAGTACTAGTACTATATCCGAGCTTCCTCGCAATCCAAACAATTCGAATGATCCATTTACATTTCCAGGAAGTTCAGTCGATTTATCCGATGTAGGCACTTGGCCGAGTATTCAAAATAGCAAAACGATTGACCACATTGTAACTGTAGGTCCAACGCAGATTAATCGAGTTAACTTTCCGAAAGACTCAGATGGCCGTCACTTTTCAAATGCTTACTACTCTAGAAAACTTCAAAATAATGAAATAATCCCGCGTCGTTGGCTTGTCTATTCTCCTTTAAAGAATAGGGTTTTCTGTTTTTATTGTCGTCTTTTCGATAGTCAATCGACATCGAATTTAGGATCTGGAGGATTCAGCAAATGGAAGCATTTGTCCGAAATCCTAAAAACACACGAAAATAGCGTATGCCATAAAAAATTCTACCGTCAGTGGTTTGAAATGGAAATGAGATTGAAAACGGGAAAGGCAATCGATTGCGAATAGGGGTTGCAATCCCGCGGGATCCCGCGCAATTTTTGAGTCCCGCATATTTTAAATAGGAGCTGCGGGATCCCGCAGGACTTGCGGGACTGTGTATGTAACCAAAATTGCGCAAATGATGACGCGCACGACCAGGTATCGGCGGACTCCAGCTACCGCTGATGGAGGGAAAGGCACCTACAGGAGCGGTGGTTATGTGTGCGTGATTGACACCAGACGCAGTTCAAGCACACATTACCACCGCTGCTGTAGGTGTTTCCCCCTCCATCAGTGGTAGCTGTAGAACGCCGATCCCCGCGCACGACGAACTATCACGAAACGTGCAAAAAATCTGAGGCGAGCGGCGAGCGCGATCTTGCTTTGTTTCGCGACTCTGCGTTCCTCACTTATTGCATCGCCATCTCACGTGTGCGTGTTTCGTCTTATTTAAGTACGAATTTACATATTATTTATTCACTTTGGGTATTATACGTATTATACTACGCGTTGTTTCAATTAATATTACTAGTGCAAACAAAATATGTCGTCCAGTACAGAATTGATGTGTGACAATGAGAAAGGAAACACTAATAAAACTCTTTGGGATTATTTTGTGAAAAGTGATACTGCCGAAAATGCCAAATGCTTGAAGTGTTCTGCCATTTTGAAATGAAGTCAACGATCAAGAAAGATTTGAAGTCGCAATCGCAAGCATCAACATCGAGAAAGGATCCATGTAATGAATCACAAATAGCACCCCAGCCGCAGATTGTCGACAATTGCGAAAATGTAATACCGAAAAAGAGAGCCAAAACAATTGACAACTTTTTCGTTAAAGAAAATTCCACGGAAAAAATGATATCTCGAATGATTGCTAAGGATGGTTTCACTTTCAATACTTTCTGCAAATCTGTAGACTTAAGAAGCTTGTTTCTGAAAAGTGGTTTTAGACTTCCAACTTCTCCTAATACAATAAGATCTATAGTTATTACATTCTCAGATTCTGTAAAAGCCGATATGATAAATAAATTTACAAAACTTCAAGAACAAAACCAAAAGTTTTCATTAACATTTGATGAATGGACATCTCGAAAGAATCAGAGATACTTAAACATAAATGTGCATTATAAAGAGAAACACTTTAATCTTGGTTTAGTTCGAATCCATGGTTCATGTACGGCAGAGCATTGCATCAACCTAGTTGAAGAACGTCTGAAGAGCTTCAATCTAGACATTAAAGATGATATTATTGACATAACTACTGATGGAGCGAGCATGATGGTAAAAGTTGGTAGACTTGTACCTTGCTATCAACAACTTTGTTATGCACACGGCATACAACTTGCCGTTATTGACGTTTTATACCAAAAAAATTCGAAGCAAAATTTATCAGAAAAAACACAAATACAGTTCAATATGACTGACGATGAGAGCGACGACGTTGAAGATGAAGAGGGTGGTTTATCTGTAACTTCGAGTTTTCCATCTGTAGAAGTAGTTTCAAATTATAGAGACCTTATTGCGAAAGTGAGAAAGGCTGTGAAAATTTTTAAAAAGTCGCCGACAAAAAATGACATTTATTTGCAGAAATATGTGCAAGAAGAACACGGCAAAAGATTAGAATTAATTTTAGATTGTAAGACTCGTTGGAACAGTCTACTTAATATGTTAGAACGCTTTTACAACCTAAGGTTGTGCATAAGCAAAGCTTTGATTGATGTAGAGTCAGAAATATATTTTACTGATGAAGAGTGGTCCAAAATAAATGAATTAAAGTTATGTCTGGAACCAGTTAAGCTGGGCCTCGAAGTCATGTGCAGAAGAGATTCAACTCTGATCACCGCAGAAACAACTTTTCGTTTTATATTGGAAAAATTGGATAAGCAATCTACTCTTCTCAGCACTGATTTAGCCACGGCATTTCGTGAAAGGATAGGACAACGTCGCACCGATTTAAGTGGAACATTAGTTTATCTACAAAATCCGAATAAATTTGAACATGATTTGAAAATTTTCAAAAATACTACATTTGAAATGCCTAAAAAAACTATAATACGCAAAGAAATAAAAAATCTATTAGAAAGAGTCCTCAGTAATACACGCGGGGATAATAGTGTAAATAATTTCGATGCTGCATCCAACTATTTCGAGGAAAATCAAGATCAAGATATTCAACAAAATGAACAACAGCCTAATTTATCCTTACAAGAAGAGTTAGAGTTCAAATTGCAAAATGACTATTCCGAAGTAATTAAATCAAAAGGTTTGTCAGAAGATATTGATAAAATTTTAAAGAAAGAGATGAGTGCCTTTGAAAGTGACGGCACAAAAGGAAAATATTTACGCATGGCGTATGAATATTTATTGACTATTACCCCTACAAGTGTAGAGGCTGAACGAGCTTTTTCCGCCGCAGGATATCTTTGTAATGACTTAAGGAGCAGCCTGGGAGATGAAACAATTAATAGTCTTTGCTTTTTGAGATCATATTTTCAAAATTCTACAAATTAAAATTTTGTTTTGTAATATGAATATTTGATTATTATTGTTGAAAGTTTATTAGTTTATAGTTCGGGAACAGAAGACTGAAAAATTTCTGTAATAAAAAATAATTATTGAATTATGATTTTAATTTGTTTCCATATTAAATGTATATAAGTAGATGTAACAACCAAATCCTTAATCCCGCGGGATTGAAAATAATCCCGCGGGATTGAAAACAACGCGGGATTGCAATCATTAATTGCGAACAACAAAAATTGATCAGTCGAGAAACTTTGCGCTGGAATAATGTTTTAATTCGTTTAATGAACATTGTTCTTTACCTGGCCGAAAATAATATGCCGTTTAGAGGGACTTCGGACAAATTGTTAACGCCGAACAATGGGAAGTTCTTGGGATTGGTCCAATTACTAGGCAAATTCGATCCAATCATGGAGGAGCATTTAAAATTAGCAAAGACAGGTAATATTTCGGACCACTACTGTGGTAAGAATATTCAAAATGAACTGATCGATCTGATGGGCGGAAAAGTCACATCAGAAATTGTTTCGCGAGCCAAAAACGCTATATACTATTCAATTATAGCTGATTGCACGCCAGACGTAAGTCATGTTGAACAATTGTCCCTAACGATTCGATTCGTAGACTTATCAGGTAGCAATGTTAGTATTAAGGAGCATTTTATAGAGTTCAACCCGGTCGATGACTCTACTGGTGCAGGTCTTATGGAAGCAATTCTGAGCGGACTAAACAAACACGGGCTAGAGCTAGGCAATTGTAGAGGTCAGGGGTATGATAATGGAGCGAACATGAAGGGCAAAAATATCGGTGTACAAAAAAGAATTTTAGATTTAAATCCTTTGGCTTTCTTTGTACCGTGTGGCTGCCACAGTTACAATCTTGTACTATGTGACGCTGCTAAATCGTCGCTGAAGTCTGTAACGTTATTTGGGGTTTTGCAGAGATTATTTAGTCTGTTCTCTGCTTCTCCCAAACGGTGGCAAATCCTAACTGATCATCTAGAACTGTATAGTTTGAAAAAACTGAGCGATACACGTTGGGAAGCTAAAATAAATAGCGTGAAAGCTGTCCGATATCAAATTTGCGACGTTCATGATGCTTTAATCACTTTGGCTAACGAAACGGAGAAAACTGATCTTATTATATCACACGAGGCAAGCACTCTGGCAGAATAATTGAAAGATTTCAGCTTCATAGTGTCTCTAGTTGTTTGGTACGATATTCTCTTTCAAATTAATGTTGTCAACAAATCTCTGCAATCAAAAAACGCTGACCTCGTTAAATGCACAGAAATGTTTCAAAACTGCTGTAATTTCTTGGAAGAATACCGACAAACTGGATTCGGAAAAGCTCTTGTGACAGCAAGTGACCTAGCGAAGGAACTGAAAATCAAACCTGCTTTTACACCGATGAAACGCTTACGACGCATAAAACGTCAGGCTGATGAAATGACCACGGATGAACCAATTCAATCCCCACAGAAAAAATTCGAAATAGAATTTTTTAATGAATTGCTGGACACCTGTTTAATGTCGGCGAAAGAAAGGTTTCAACAGTTGCATGACTATTCGGAAACATGGTCTTTTTTGTATAATATTAAAAAAATCCCCGAAAGAAATGAACTTATGGTGTTTTGTGCTAAACTGCAACAAAAACTTACTGTTGATCACAATTCTGATATACATGGAAATTTATTGTGTGATGAGCTCATAAGTCTCAAAGATTTTCTTCCGGATAACGATGTTCCGCCCATTTGCGTTTTAAACTTTATAAAGCAGCGCAATATTCAGGAACTATATCCAAATGTATGGATTGCATTTCGCATTTTGGTAACAATTCCTGTAACAGTAGCTAGTGGAGAACGCAGTTTTTCAAAACTTAAATTAATTAAAACGTATTTACGATCAACAATTTCACAATCAAAATTTACTAACTTAGCTGCGCTCTCGATTGAAAATGAAATTGCCGAAAAATTAGATTTCGCTGACTTGATCCGTGTATTTGCCGACAAAAAGGCCCGAAAAGCTCAATTTAATTAAATTTCTGCTTTTTTTGGATCCCACAGTTCAACTAGAGTTCTCTGTCGAAAATACAAAAAAAATATAAAATTTGAAAATGCTAAAAAAAATTAAAAATGAAAATAAAAAAAATTTAATGAAAATAAAAAAATTTAATGAAAAAAAATAAAAATAATACAAAAACGAAAGAAAAGTTTTAAGAATTTTTATATGCCTTCATTCATTTATATCCATTTGGATTCGTTAAGCAGAAAGCTGCTAGTTGATTTTCGTGCCGTTGGAGGGGCGCCATGATAATATTGCTCCGGGGTGCCAATGTAGCTAAAGCCGGCCCTGAGAGTAACGGTCTCTTTGTAACCAAATGGTCGATTTTTGTGTTCTGAAAGGCACAAAAACGCACAACTCTCCCCCCCCCCCCCCCAGAAAAAATAGTCCGTCGAAACTTTGTCGAAATACACTTGCAGGAACAAAACTGTTATGCGTCGCCCGGCGCGCTCACTTACACTTGCAGGAACAAAACTGTTATGCGTCGCCCGCCCCGCTCAGTGAGCGCGCCGTATAGATACCTATGTACTCTGCACCCTGTAGCTCTGCAAATATTAAGAATTGGAAAAAAACCTTTGGCACACGTATTATCCATATACTGTAACAGTAGAAAATGCAAAAAAAAAAAAATTACCCGTCAGACCAGAATACCCTCTTAATGTGTCAGTAATTGGGGCTTCTATCCTACAGTGGATGTAATGAGAACAATGGATTTTAGCGAGTAGGAATGTCTGGTATAATTCAAGGATACCCTTTAATTTTGGATTAAGCGTCGCAGAATCGTGTGGTCGATTGTCGTAAATTTGATCGCAGTTTCTCTGACCTAAGTGACTCCGGGCGACAGTGGCTATGGTCACCACTGCTCGACGCCTCGCCTGTCTTGTCCTGGGTGCACGGTTGCCAGCAGTAGGGACGCGATACGTCATAACCCGTCCCTGTTGATCCCGACCTGGCAGCTGTAGATACATACAGGGTCAGCATTTAATCTTTCAACCTGCGCTCGCGCGAACAGGTAAAACGGCAGTAGCGTCTGACGCACGCATTCCACTACAACCATGCGCCGATACTTCTGCCATCTATGCACTGATGATGAAAGTGTACGGTCTTTTACATGTCAGTACGGAACGCAGGGTGTTTTTGGCTTTCGCCAGAGCATATTATATTTGACGTATGGATACGGACGTATGGAAAAATGGGAAAAAATTATCCCCTCTTCATGATGGATAATTTAACATATTTTACGTTTACTTAATTTTTGTTTTATCAATACTTTAACCATAATTGTTGTGAAAAGCTTTTGCAAGCTGTTTATTTAATACTTTATTTAATGCTATTTTTAAAATTCATGATGTTGACAAACAATAGGTTAGTTGTTACTGTATAATCTGTATACTTTCATAAATTGAGAAATTAAATTTTTATTCAATTATATATTAGTCCTGCAGACCTCAGAATCTAATCCTCTGATTTTCTTTTTTATGATTTTATTCTTAATGTAGTGCATGCATAGATCGGGCGTAAGGGGTAACTAATGGGACGTGTCTTTGTTTGTAGCGATGTTTCAATTTTTTCTACAATTTTTGTGTCTGAATGTTTTAACCTTTTTATAGCTACTCAACGCCACCATACCCATACCGGCTTCCGTTTATGACCTTTTTTGGAACGATGCACCATTATTGTGGCTTTTACACGCAGGTGGCGAAAAATCTCTCCGTACAGAGGTATAGCGCCGCGGTCAACCCTGTCGTAGCTAAAAATTTTGAAATTGAGACGCGTACGAGACCAGTCGACATTGTTTTCAAACCTTATTACAGTAATCTAGGGTGCGAGTGGTAAACCGATTACAAAAGCGGAACGTGCGGCTCGCTTATCTGAGCCAGGATATTCCGAATAGCTCTTTCCGACGTTAATTTGAAAGAGACCATCCTAAAATTATCGAAGCTCGGGCATCAGTGCTATCCAGCGGTCATTGGCAACTGCTAACGGCGGACCGGTGCGAGAAGTGGCTTCTTGCATGTTCCGACATTCGATTTCTCTTACAAGCCTATCATTATATTTTCCTTAAATTGATTCCACCCTTGTCGTGAGTTTCCCCTTATTGTTCACCTACACTGTTTTGCTGTACATTTGGATTACTTGTCCTCTCCTTTGCGCGTTAGAATTTGAACTGAAAAAGATCGCGCACATCAGTATTCTGTGTAGACCCCCTCGCGCCTCAGTCTTCACGCACTGGCACTGTTCTAGTGGCAGAAATTGTCGTGCGTGAGTTTGGTTGGTTGATTCTTATAGAGCTATCTTCGTATCTATCAGAAACAATCAGTCAAAGTCATGTATGATAATTTGTGGCACCAGTGCAGTGCCAGTGCGTGCCTATAGAATTCGTTACAACCCTCGCCAGGTGTGCCTCCCTCCATTTGAAAGTCGACTTTAGTCACACTCGGGCCTCGTCAAAAGCAGGCACCCTTTGCCTGGTTCATTCGCGCTCGGTATTCGGCCATGGTTGGAACGCGTCGCATCATCGATTGTGGCGCGTCGTTCCAGTGCGAACGTTTTCAAGTAATAATAACAACATGAATAGAGGGACGAAGTGAGAACTGCTTCTTGCATAATTGTTTCGGGGAAAAATTTTAACATGTGAGCCATTTCACGCCAAATTGCTCACAATTTGCCACATAATCACCATTAACCGTTAAATTCGAAATTGTTTAAAAAGAGTACGTCGTCGGGAAGCGTTGTGAAATCAGTTACAAGCAATACATATATATTCATTTAAACGATACATCGCTGGAAACATGGACGAAAATCAGTCAAAGGTAAAATACTAAATCTTTTGCGAACGCCGCTTTTTGTAAACTACAGTTACCAAAGGATTGATGGCACATTTTAATTAATGAATATTAGAATTTTTGAAGGATATGGAATACAATTTTGGTCCTAGTAAGTCTCTGTGACAGTTGAGGTAAGAACTGTATGAACGCGTGGCGGACGACGTGACCGGTCGTTGGGCCATCGGCGGTTCGTAGCACTCGGTCACCGAAGCTTCGGGACGGGTGAAAAAATTCGGACAGGATCGGGCGGAATCTTGATACTCTCGATATTCCCTTCAAATTTTAGACGAAAGTTTTGAATCGCTTCGACTGTCATTCAAATTAGGATGTTCTGGGAAGTTTTAGACATCCTTTGAATGTGATAAAACTTGCACCCACCTACATTTAAAACAAAAATATTAATTCCTGAGTAGTATTGTTTTCCATGTATCTGTGTAAAAGAGACGGTGATTTTGAAATAATAACCCAGAACTACCTCATTCAAATAACAGTCGAAGCCATTCGAAATGTTAGATACCGAAAACCGCTGCAGCTGATTGATGTACGATGTTAGTATTCTGCCGTTTTTATATATAAGCAGAAACAACTCCTTGAAGTGATACCTACAAAATAAGCCCGTGTCTAGGATGGTCCCTTTCAAATTAACGTCACAAACAGTTATTAGTGAATCAGAAGAACCCGTCTCAAGTGAGAGAGCGCGCTCCGTTTTTATGGCTGGTTTACCACTCGCACCCAAGATTACTGTAACGAGGTTTGAAAACCATGTCGACTGATCTCGTACTCGTCTTAATTTAAAACATTTTAACTACAACAGGGTTTTCCGCGGCGAAAAACCCTTGTACGGAGAGATTGCTCGCTACCTGTGTGCAAACACCACAATAACGGCGTATCGTTCCAAAAAATGACCAAAACGGAAGCCGGTATAGGCGTGACGTTGAGTAGCTAAAAGGTTAAAACATTCAGGCACAAAAATTGTGGAAAAAATTCAAACACCGCTACAATCAAAGACACGTCCCATTAGTTACCCGTTACGTCTGATCTATGCATGCACTGCATTAAGGCTACAATTATAAAAATGAAAACCAGAACATTAGGTTCTGAGGCGTGCAGAATTAATACATAATTGAATAAAAATTTAATTTCTCAATCTATGAAAGTATGATACAGAAACAACTAGTCTATTTCTATCAACACCATGAATTTTAAAAAGAGCATTAAAGAAAGCATCAAATAAACAGTTTGCAAAAGCTTTTCACAACAATTATGGTTATGATATTGTTAAAAGAAAAATTAAGTAAACGTAAAATATGTTATTCGGAAGAGGTCCCAAATTCTTCAACCCGGGCCACTAACGCGTATGCGTGGTCTAATACCGTAGCTGCACCGTAGCATTAGTGGATATTTCCACGTGGCACGGGATCGGTGCGATCACACTCTTAAAACGACTACCGTTTTCTTCCCCGTATGCTACGTCAAATATAATATGCTTTGGCGAAAGCCAAAACACCCTACGTTCTGTACTGGCATGTAAAAGACCGTACACTTTCATCACCAGCTCATAGATGGCAGAAGTAGCGCATGGTTGTAGTGGAATGCGCGCGTCAGGCGCTGTTGCCGTTTTACCTGTTCACGCAAACACGGGTTGCAAGATTAACTGATAATCCTGTATATAGTATATAACTGGTGCACACACTATACAAGGATTCCCCTTAAGGTGGTCCTTACTTTTCAACTTCCGATTTTTTTGGACTTACCCTCCTAAAATATGAGGTTTGGTGAGAAAATGATATGTGCAAAATTTCAAAGTGATTTCTCGTCAATTTCGGACATAATTGTGTTCGGCTATTTTGGAAGTATCAGTGAATATTTTTTAATAAAACTGCAGTTTATTAGATGTATAATAATAATATGTATGTATTAATTCGAAAAATATTGACGAAATCCTTGAGTTTTATCTTCTTAAATTAGTATGCAACGCAACGTATAAAGCCAGAATAGGCAATCGGGGGTCTTAACTACACTGTCCAACACGTATTTGGATCTGCAATATGCAGTCTGAGATTCTAGTAGAGTTTTCCGTCCCAAACACGAATCCGTAAACAGAATTGCTCTAGCACCCTTAGTTTTGGCAAAACATGAGTTATTGTAAAAAACATCCGATTTTCGGTAAGGATGAGGTATTGCGTGAAAACCAAAAACGTTAGAAAGTTCAATTTAGTCTCAAAAGATAGAGGAGAGTTTCCTGAATACATCGGTGTATACAGTTATTAAATTTGATGGTTTTATATGGTTGTAAACGGCCGTCAAAGTATAAAAGAGTACCGATGTGCATGATTTCTACGCAACACTTTTGCATTTTTACGAAAAGTTGTTTATCTAGCACGAATTCGCTACACAGTATAGTATTCAGTAGACATTTCTGAAGAAGAAACCATCCACAAAAAATGTCGGAACGGTTTTTAACTCGGTCTGTTTGAGAAAATATCCAGTGGGAATGCGTGCAGGATGTTTTGCCGCCTGGCGGCAGTGGCGGCCATTGCTCGCCTGGCGCGACTCGCTACGGCCGTGGCTACGCGCAATCGACACGGTGCCCCGTAGAGTGGTCCTTAGCTGTAGGAGTCAAAGTTTTTTTTCTTCGTTTTTCTTGGTCTCCGGCTACTTTCGAAGTATCAGTGAATATTTTTTATAGCCTTTTATACCTTCAATATAAAAAGCCAATACCTACCTGGGCGAGTCTGGCTGCCAGATAGGTAACGCGGCGATATCTTGACTCACTCCGGCCCACGGCGAAAAACCCCAGCGTAAGTACCTACCTACGCCAGTGGTACAATTATCGCTTACTCGCGACGGCGAGCTAGCGACGAAGCCGCTACATTACAATAAAAGGACGTTCGCAGGGAAAACCCAGTGAGTTTCGCTAAATGGATGACTGGATTTTGCACCTCAGGTAGCTGGCTTACGTACTGCCGTGACTCAGACGCTGCTTTATATGCTAAGCTTAATTCAAAGATTTTGAGTTTATTGTTGAAAGTAATATACAAATTTTACTATTATACATGCAAGAAATTGTACTTTTATTAAAAAATATTCACTGATACTTCTAAAGTAGCCGAAGATAAAAAACTAAAAAAATGATTGATTCCTATAGCTCATGACCACCCTACTGAGCATCGTGTCGAGCCATGGCCGCCAGGCGGCAAAACACCGTGCACGCGTTGCCGATAGATATTTTCTCGAACAGTCCGAGTTATAAACCGTTCCGACATTTTTCGTGGATGGTTTCTTCATCGGGAATGTCTACAGAATCCGATACTGTGTAACGAATTTGTGTTAGATAAACAACTTTTCGTGAAAATGCAAAAATATTGAGAAATCACTATTATTTCAAAACTTCAACACAATTGCGGCACGGGTTCCCGTTGTCCAATCATTTTGAAACTTTACACATATCATTTTCTCACCAAACCTCATATTTTGGCGGGTAAGACAACAAAAAACTGAAAAAAAGTTTTAGCCCAATAGCTAAGGACCATCCTAATTCCCCTGTTACTACTCCGTATGCATGAAACTTCGTCCCTATTCTCTCCACTTCTGGCAACCCTGATGCGTGCACCGTTGCACGCGGGCGGGTTGCCTGCTTTGGGCATATCTTTAAACGCTTGAAGCTAACAAACGAAGCCTGAATCGCAATATCGTTATTCTTGATTTTCGTCGTCTCCTAATGTCTATAATTACCCCTTAAATTTATTCCCACGTGTAGCCGTAGACACTGTGTGTGTAACAATGTGTGTAGTGACAATGTTGTGAGGCAAGTGATAAAATATCAGTATATGGCTGCCATATATGGTTATATAATCTGTAACATTTCATTCGTTAATACCAACATACTATGCAGAGTGTCTTATTTGTTTCGAATTGTGTGCATTACCTATACGCCAAACTTAAACTAAATCAGTAACTTGGCCTCCTACACTCCTCCTGTAAATTCTTTTGACATGTTCAACAGATAATATCTATTGAAGTTCACGCGACGGCTTCTAATCCTTCGTCAGCTCACAAACATCACGAGCATTTCATATGCATATCATGTATGTCCTGCGACCCGATCACGCGGAGCAAAAATGTAGGATATACGTGAATAAACCGTAAAGTGTTAACAGGTGTAATTTAGCGATAGTAATTATAAATCTTAACATCGAATTAATATAGATATTTTTGTAATTATTACTTACAAACGTAATATGTACCATACTTAGGACATCGTAACTCATTACAAAGATGTTCAACATTCTCTTTCGTTGGCCTTACGAAAACTATACACTTCAAATGTTTTAATCCTTCGTTACGAACATTTGCGTCAATTCTCTCAAAAAGGTAGACTTCCTTCATGAATATTTCTGATTGACTATACAATAAACTCACGATACTTGTCTGCAAATACATAAATTTTCAATGATAACGGTTTCATATATACAGTATGTCCCAGAATAAATGGGAAATATTTGAGGAGTGACTTCAACTCATATAAATAATAAAAAATAGTTCATATAAACATATGTCGTATTTGATTTTATTTTCGACTTACAGCAAATTTGTTTTTCAACAGACTACATCTGTTTACTTTCGTAAGATATGTTCGAAATGACCTCGCATCTGAATACAAGGTTGCAGACGTCTTACCAATAACTGTCTTACTTTCGCCATATGTCCAGCTGTTGTTCAGATGTGCTGGAAACCTTGTTCAATTCGCTATAATTCGAAAACGAAGTCAGATATGATATATTAACTTTTTTTATTATTTGGAATACCCTGTACAGTATGTCTTCGCTTAGAGCTCGGTTTAGCCTACACATTCGGAGCTCGGCACTATCCTCAACACTTCCGGCTCACTCCTGTTCTGCGAAGGTGAGAGCGAGACTGACGGACTGAAAGCGAACGAGGATCGGTACGAGACAAACGATGCGTTGATAGTTTGTCTCGCTCCGTCTTTCGGACGCTTGATACTCCCTTGCGTGCGTGACGGGCATGCGAGACGGGCATGCGAGACGGGCATAAGCAGTTACAATTAGAAGAAACCGAATCCGCACATTTCGTAGGAGTTCTACGCGAACCTTGTGTCGCGGGACTCGTGCCACAGCCAATCACAGCAGCACGCACGGCCAGGAAAGAACGGAATACAAGAAGTCCGAAAGACGGAGCGAGACACGGTATCAAGGCGTCGTCTGTCTCCTGCCGTTCCTCGCTCGCTTTCAGTCCCCCTGACTAGCTCTCGTTGCATCTCATTCTCGCCTTCGACAAGAAAGAAGCGAGAAACGATTGCTCGGAATCGTGTCCCCTCTACGTTAAATGCTCACTACCGGTCCCGAGCCACAAGCTCCTAGTAAATAAATACTGTATATTTCTAGCAAATTGTCCCACTCTTACAGTTGAACATTACGTTTTTAAAAATTAAATAGAACGGATAAATACATTTTGAAAATTATCAAGATATTGATATAATTTATTTAGGTACTTATTTACAAAAACACACTTCTCTAGTGCCAGAAATTGTTGTCACACAAGACCTCGCAATATGTTGTCAAGATTAACATTCTAATCTACTTTTTCCTATACATGTTGCCGTCGCTCGGCTTTAGTTTTCGGGATATTCGTCAAAAGCTGTAACCGATAGTTCGTGTAGGTTAGATGGTTTAGCGCCCTCCTCCCCCCAGGGGGCCTCCAACTTTTGGGAGATTTAAAATTTAAAAAAAGTGTAAATCTCCCAAAAGTTGGCGGAGGGTCGCTGCACCACCTAAGCCAAACCAACTACAAATTACAGTTTGTTGCGAATATCTCGGAAACTGAAGCCGGGCGACGGTAACAGAGAAAATTGTTCAGAATCATGCCCCCGACAACATATTCCAAGGTCATTGAAATCGGCGAGAACTGTGCTTTTGTAAATAATTATCTTTATTTGGTAAATATTATATTGCAAACATTACTCAAATTAAATAAGAAAACTGTAACAAATAATAGAAGTAAGCCAATGATTACAAACCATATTTCACAATAACGTTACATGCAATTATTTGCTTTAGTTGTGTGCAGTTATTATTTATAGCTGCATTCGCCCATCGTGTATTTGTGACAAATAGGATATTGGTAGTATTGATGACTAGAACGGAGATTAGCATAGCTTCAAGGAGCAGTAAGAGCTGTAGGAGAATAAGCAAATTGACTTATACGTCTGTGGTGAAGTAAAGTGTTTAAGTGTCTGTTCAAGAAAATACTATTACACCGTGTGTTGCGGAGACTTGTAGTGAGTCCAAAATTTAGAATTAACATTTTATTGTAACGAACTGAATTTTTAAAAAAATTTACTTTGATATTCGGACGGATATCCGAGCACCGAAGTACAGTTAAGGAGAACGGTTCTCGCCAAACCGTGGCCCAGAAACCCAGAGTAAATACGCAAATCGGTTCTATGGTACAGTTAGGCCTAAGGTCGAAACGAGATATATTGGCCGGCGAGTTTCATGAGGGGTATTCTCCCACCACACAGTTTGCCTGCCTCGGTGCTCCTTTTCTCAACGTTTTCTGACTCGCTCTCGTTCCATGTTGCTCTCGCCTTCGCAGAACAAGAGTGAGTCAGAAGTAGTGGAGATAGCACCAAGTTTCTGAAGTGTAGGCCAAACCGAGCTGTCAGCGTAGAAATACACACATCAGAATAGGTGTGCGTTAGTTACGAAAAAATTCAGGAGCTTTATTGGTCAGAACCCTGATTCTTTCTCGATAGCTTCATCTCGCATTGGTCTACGCATAGTTTCGTAGCGCACACACAACTATTACGCTAAGAATAAATAACAGCCACACGGCTACGATCAGGCAGCGCCAAGCAGCGTTCCCGTTACCCCACCTTACCCTTCGGGGGCCACGCAACACCAACTGACAAATCCACGATCCTCAGGTGGTGGTGGCTGATTTCTCTTTGATCGCTGCTCGCGAAAACGAATTCACCGGCCAATATATCTGGCCCCAACCTTAGGACGGCCGCAATTCGTGCGCCGGATGGGGCCGGTGTTTGATGACCTGCACTTCGGCGTGTAACTTGTACAATTTTCAATATAATGCATTGCAAAAAATTGTGTTGATAGTTCAAACACTACTAAATATGTGTGCAAAACGCCTGCCCTGTAGGTGCGATAGGTTTTTCAGAATTAATTTCCAAATATCACCTTCAAAAACGAGTGTCTAGGGTGTAATACCCCCTTAACCTATGAACGTGAAGTTTGGAAGATACATTGTTTTCATGACGTAGGCACCCACTAAGGAAGGATGTTTGGAAATTCTATCCCCAAGGGGTCAAAAGGGGTAAAATGTATTTTCTCGCACTGCCTAATATCTCTTACGCCCGATTAAATATCAAGTTGGTTCTTACTCACAAAGATTAACCACACAAATGTGTCAAAACCAATTTCAGGATTTTGCCCTAATCATAATGTGAAAGGGGGTAAAATGTGATTTCATGAAGTCCTTAATATCTCTTAGGACCGAAGCGAAGCACGGGTATATTTTGCTAGTGATAATACAGTCGAACCTCGATAACTCGAATCTCAAGGGAAGGGAAAAAATATTCGTGTCGCGTCGTAATACGCGATGGCACGCTTAACTAAATTTGTGCGATTTGCTTGAAGTGAAGTTTCTCGTTAAAAATATAATTTATTTGGCTAAACACAATTCAACATCGATGTCGTGACATCTTCGTCGTAAAATACAAAAGGAAACTCTGCCACGTGCGTGGCGACCTTCTTAAAACGAAAAATGGCTATGCCTCGCAAGCTCGCCGTACCTCGTCCGGCGCTTGCCGCCCCACCAGCTCGACCGTAGCCGGCCGGCTACGCACGAGATCACCCGAAGTGCCAGATATGACAGCGCCACATAAAGCACGCTCAAGCTCAGCGCCAACCGAGAACACGCTTAACATCAAATTAAGACAAAATTGCAAGACTAACAATACTGTCGCGACAATTCGAATTATAGAGGTTTCGGCTTATCAAGTTTTCGAGTAAGAGAAGTTCAACAAACGAAAATATAACTTATACAGGCTTGGTACGATTGTTAATTTTTCGACATATGAAGCTGTAAAGCAAGACAAACTCAAGTTTTAAAATAGAAAAAGACCAATTGTTTATTGTATACCTATATTCAAAATATACTTACAACTTATGTACTACATATATACCTACATACAGAGTCCACGTCTTATCCTGCAACCCGCGCTCGCGCGAACAGGTAAAATGGCAACAACTCCTCAAAGACGTATTCCACTACAACCATGCACCGTCCCGGCGTTCGGAAAGCTGCCAGCGACCGCTGGACAGCAGTGATGCACGAGCTTCGAGAATTTTGGAATGGTCTCTTTTAAATTAACGTCGCAAAGAGCTATTCAGAATTTCCCGGCCCTAGTTGGAAAATTTGGAGCCATTTTCGTATAACTTTTGAACATTAAAAGATATCGGAATGCAATTTGCGCCGAAAAATGAGGACAAATTATTCCCTCTTAATGATAGATAATTTAACATATTCTACGTTTACTTAATGTTTCTTCTATCCATTTTTTAACCATAATTGTTGTAAAAAGCTTTTTCAAATTGTTTATTTGATACTATATTTAATGCTGTTTTTAAAATTCGTGGTGTTGATAAATAATAGGCTAGTTGTTTCTGTATCATTAATTTCATAAATTGAGAAATTAAATTTTTATTCAATTATGTGTTAGTTCTGCAGACCTCAGAATCGATTGTTCTGGTTTTCTTTCTAAAGATTTTATCCTGAATGCAGTGCATACCTAGATCAGACGTAAGGGATAACTAATGGGACATGTCTTTGTTTGTAGCGATGTTTCAATTTTTTCTACAATTTTTGTGTCTGAATGTTTTAACCTTTTTATGGCTACTCAACGCCACGATGCCCATACCGGCTTCCGTTTATGACCTTTTTTGGAACGATGCACCATTATTGTGGCTTTTACACGCAGGTGGCGAAAAATCTCTCCGTACAAGAGTATAGCGCCGCGGTCAACCCTGTCGTAACTAAAATTTTTTAAATTGAGACGGGTACGAGATCAGTCGACATTATTTTCAAACCTCTTTACAGTAATCTGGGATGCGAGTGGTAAACCGATCATAAAAGCGGAGCGCGCGGTTCAATTACCTGGGTCGGGAAATTCCCAATACCTAGCTCTTTGCGACGTTAATTTGAAAGAGACCATCCTTACATTTTCGAAGCTCAAGCATCACTATATAAGATATATAAGAATATATAAGAAGTATATAAGAATAACATAAGACACATTTTATGCTCGAAATATTATTCTTTATTACATATTAAAAAAAATTGTGATCTTGTTTTGTGCTAGTCTTTTAGTGTATTGTCACGTCCCGGGTGGAGGTCTTTAGAACAATGACAATGTGGGGTTAATGGATGTCAGGTGCGAATGCGAGATTCGTAGCACTGAGGGTAAGTGGGAGTCAGGCGGGAATGCGAAATTCGTAGCACTGAGGGTAAGTGGGAGTCAGGCGCGAATGCAAGATTCGTAGCACCGATCGTTGAAGGAATGCAGGCGCGAATGCGAGATTCGTAGCACTGATAGACCAGGGAAGATATAAAAGGTAATCGCGCACCTGGGTGACACCCGTTAGAGCACTGGTGGTCTTCGTTCTGGCTTGGTAATTGGATTTACCGCTGCATTAATATAAAAAAAAGCCACACGTAATATTTCCGCGAAATATGTCTAGCCATGTGGTCGTACACGGCCTATGCGAAAGTATGTCTCGTAAACACTGTAAGAACTCTCCCGTTCGCGAACCGAGATCAGCTGTTGCAGTAGCCTGTTTTGTTTTGGAGTCTTCGTAACCGAAGGATAGACACAATAATTCGAAGCGTGATTTAAAGTAAAACTGTTTATTCAATTTGCAGCACGAAAATATGCCATGCACTGTTAATGCGATAGCGGTTAGGTTTTATAATAATGCATTGGACGTTAAGCATTAGCACATAAACATTTATACAAATGGTAATTAATAGCAATATATGTGTATGAACATGAAATACATGTGTATAAGCCAAAGATAATAGTATGAAAAGTAATAGGAATTTGCTACGCTAACAATATAAGTCAATGAGCCTTAGCGAAATGATAATATGAATCAATAAGCGTTAACAATATAAAATGATATAAAGCAATGAGCGTTAGCAAAAATAATAATATGAAAAGCAATATGCGTTAACAATACAAAATGATATAAAGCAATGATCGTTAGCAAAGATAATAATATGGAAAGCAATAAGCGTTAACAATACAAGATATATATATGGAGATGATATGCCGTATAACAATAATTAGTCGTAATTGCTTACAGTAGTTGCCGTAGATAGATTATTCGTCGTTCACTGAATTTAGTGTAAAGGTATATATATATATATGTTTGAACTTCGCGGGAGTATTTCCGTAGAAGAGTGCTCCGGTCTCTTGGGCCCTTGTATTTATATGATTTACAGGAATGTCAGGTATGAGGGGTATGTGCGGTATGCAGTATGACTCATATTCTAAATATGCATCTATAATTAGAACGTGTTGATGACTCATGCGCGAAATATGTGATACAATAGGACTTCCGGGGTTTTTATTTGAGCTTCTGAAAAGGGGGTATTCAACCCATTGGGTGGATTTTGGGGTGTTTTGACTGAAGAGGGATGAGAATGGCTTTGATTTGGAGGGTCGTAGAGAGGGGGTGAGACGTGGTCTCGAATTAAGAAGCTTTTTTTGGGACGAGGGACTTGTTTAAAATTAGGTATGTGGAAGGAGATCATGCCTCGTAAGGCGAAGAGGGGAAGGGGATATCGTAGTTGACTATCTCGAGATGGGGACCGCTAAGGTACATCGTCTAAATGATCAGTGATTGAGGAAAAGGTGTAAGAATTGAAGTTTGGGAGATTTCGGTGGAGTTGTGGAGTGATTTATGAGGGAGACTTGAAATAATACCGCGCGAAAAATAGTGGGACGTCACAGTATTGTAAATCAATAGCATTTTCAATCATGAATAATGCAGAGAATACATTTTCCTCAATATTTTGAGATCTTTCTACGAAATTTCGTAATACATATGAAGTAAACTTCGACTTGTAGAGAACAGAGTTTTTCTAAATTCGAGTTGTAGAGGTGAAATACATAATTTAACATACAAAATATATTTCGAGTTAAGCAAGATTTATTTCGAGTTGTAAAGGTGTTTATAGCGGAGCGGAAGGGAATGAAAAAATTTTCGACTCATAGAGGTTTTCGAGTTATCGAGGTTCGACTGTATAATCATAGACGGCGTAAGATACGGAAGAACGTCCGACCTTTACGAACAAATTTTCATATGCTGGAAACGTCGCGTCAAGCGGGTAACAACTGGCACGACAATGAGATACTATCGATTATCGAGGAACTCCGTGAGGCAGGTCTCATTATAAATTAAATCGCACGCCGCACAATCCGTTGCTCAATGGACAAAAATCTAAAAATCAATATTTTTTTGCGATGATTTTTAAGATGAACGTAATCAAAACTCTTTATTTGTATATGAACACGCGAAAGAAAACAAAATGAAGACCCCCAACAGTAAAAAAACACGTTAGTATTAAGAGAATCTATTTAACGCATTTCCTTGATGTGTTTAGTTCTGTCTTATATCTCAAGGCCACCTACAAATTATTAACATTAAGCATGAATAAACATAATTTTCAATTGACTATTTAACTGAAGGTACTACATACTTTTTATTTTGACGGTGAAACAATTTTTTTAATTACTTTAAAATTCAGTTTTATTGTCTCGAAGTTACACATCCAATTAATTGCTGAATTACATGTTTCCAAACTTTAACCTCACTTTTCTCGAAAAAGGTAAAACACGTCGTGGGATTTATGTGGGAAACTATTTCTGGAATAGCCCCCAACATTATTATACAAAATATTTGCAGATGTTTGCAATTTTTTTTAGTTATAGTTATACTAATACCGTCGGCTGTGAAACAGTCAAGCAGATGGTTGACTAGTAACGTCTATAGGGTAAATCCGGGAGACGCGGCCGATCTAATATAAAATGGCTATTAACGCTAATACAGATATTACTTATTTTATCAAAACGAACCTAATATGTTCAGAAATTTATGCTGATGCAGAAAAACTGGTCGATATTTGCTTTAAGACAATATTTACTGTAAATCGGGTTGAAAACCGAAGTCATGACATCTGACCACCTCTCCCGAGGTGCCGGGAGAAATGGTTTTTGTCGTTGGCGGGGACCACTCACATAATTATTCATGAAAAAATAACAAAGGAAGCAAAATTATTTATGAGTGAATACAACTACAGATTCATTGATATTTAATTTGTTTACGGCAAACAAGTAAAGAACACATCAAACATAATGCGAACTACCTACCGGCGATTAGCAAGGCAAATGAATAGAAAAGTGAATAAATAAAATAAATAAATAATAATAATAATAAAATAATGATAAAAAAGAAAAATATAAATAAAAATAATAAAAAAAAACATAACTCGACCATCTCTCCTTTCTGCAGCGAGAGATGGTCTTCTCGTTAGTTTTGAGGGGAAGAGTTAATATGGTTAAATACTTTGGCTGCATTGTCCCTCAATATTTCTACTATCTGATTATTCCCAAACATTAAAAGAAAATAAACTTAGAAGTATATTTTAAATACGATTCTGTACACCGTTGTTTCACAAAAGAGGTTAAATGTAACCTCAGTTTACCTTTTATTGCCTGTTAATCTAGAAAAACACAGAAGGAACCGAAGTGACGCTATTCATTCAATTGTTTGGCTTCTAGAGAAGTAATTGATCTTCATTTTAACGCGTTTTTACGTATAGAGTCTGAAATATAGCGACTCGACCAACTCTCCGGCCCGACCGCGTCTCCCGGAGTTACCCTATAGACAGATTTGAATGTACAATTATGCCAAGTTTTTTGTGAATATCTCGTAAACCAAAGCTGGGAGCCAAAAAGTTTAGAGAGAAATGTTGTTCAGAATGATGACCTTGACAACATATGTGAAGCTCAAGGTCATCGGACTTGTGGAAGAATTGCATGCTGCAGGCGGGAGACATTTTCCCCGTAGACGCCTTGTAGTACATGGATATGATGATTTGTGGTAAGCTGAGGTGATGGAAATGTGTCCTTACGCGCGATTCAATCACGGTCACCACTACATACTCACCGTTATCGATGTGCTGAGAAAGTGTGCATGGGCTGTGCCGCTCAAAACTAAAAGCGGCTGTAAGGTGACTATAGCATTCGCAAACATATTTATAGATCGGTATCCGAAAAATTTGCAAACCGATCAAGGAAAAGAATTTTACAATGCCGATGTGCAGAAACTCTTGACAAAGCATCACATTAATCATTATTCGACGTATTCGGTGATGAAGGCCTCCGTCGTAGAACGTTTCAATCGAACTTTGTAGAACAATATGTAGAAACTGTTTACGCTCAATGGAACATATAGATGGACCGATGTGCTACCGCGTCTACTTGCAAAGTATAATGCACGAAAACATAAAACCATCAGAATGCGTCCTTGCGATGTTACCCCTGCGATCGCTGATAAGTTGTTAGCCACCATATACAGATACATAAAGATCGCTGCTCCAGCGAGATTCAAGTTGGGCGAGTTTGTGCGCTTGAGCAAATTTAAAACCATTTTCGATAAAGGCTATACACCGAATTGGACAACGAAGGTGTTCAAGATAGCCGAAGTGCAGGCAACTAATCCCGCAACTTATCTGCTCCACGATTCCTGCGGGAAGCCTGTTGGTGGGGAATTCTATGAACACGAGCTAAAGCGCGTCGCCAATCTCGATGTGTATCTAGTGGAAAAAGTGTTGCGTAAGAAGGATGATAATGTATACGTGAAATGGCTAGGGTTTGATAAATCGCACAATTCTTGGATAAATAAAAATAATGTATTGTAAAAATATATATGTAGGAATGGTAGTAGCGGCCGGAATGCAATACATTCTCGCGCGGAATTCTCATTGCACAGATGTGTTTGAGTGTTCATTTTGTGAAACCCCGCCTTTCCTACAAATTGGGGGCTCGTCCGAGATCCTAAAGCTGAAATTAGTGAGAGATCGTAATTATTCGCGAGTGACGCAATCGACACAAACGAAGTTAAGTGTTCTGTGAAGCCGTGTAGTTTTTACGAAAAGCGAAAGTCAAAGAGACAAAGTGTGTGATAACTGACAGGGCGGAAACAATCACGAACGTGACGTCGGTGAAGAGATAGGCAAGAGAGAAGACCGGAGAAAGCAAGTAAAGATGGGTACAGAAAACGAGACAACAACGACGAGTGCCCGAAAGCATTCGAAGGATTCGCAAGCAAGTACAAAAGACGGTGAACAAGACAGGACCGTCATAGAAACGGAAGCAGTAGGCAAGACAGAAGTGAAGGGAATAGATAAGATGAAGTTAACTGAGTTAAGAAAGATATTAAAAGAATTACATTTAAGTACGGCCGGTAAGAAAGCAGAACTGCAAGAGAGACTGAGACGACATATGGAAGAGGAGGATGACGAAACGGAAGACGAAAAAGATGACGAAGCGGAGGAAGCACCATTTTAGGTGAAAAAAGCATGTTCACGATAAAAAACATAGAAGAATCGCTTTCGTAATTCACGGGCGATGACAAATTATCGGTGCGTAAGTGGATCGACGAATTTGAAGGAACAGGTGCGTTATTACAGTGGAACGACCTGCAGATGTTTATTTGCGGAAAACGAATGTTGAAAGAATCAGCCAAACAATTCGTGACGGCGCAGAAAGGTATTACGCCGTGGACAATCTTAAGAAAAAGGCTGAAAAAAGAATTTAAAACGGTGGTGTTTAGGAATGCAATAGTTCCTACTTCCACCACACTCACTCTCACCGCAGCACCTCGCGGACCGCGACACAGCGACGCTGATCGATGAGCGAAACGCTAATCAGCGCCGATCGATCAACCAATCAGCGCGGATCGATCGACCAATCTGAGTGCTGCATCACTGCTCCAGGAGAACCGAGAAGAAGCGCGTTAGGAAGTTCGCAATATTCTCATCGCTGGTGTGTGCCTGCTTGCGATAACGATCGGTCGAAACGCGTCGCGCAGAATCGCATTCCTTTGTGCATATCTCATACTCATCCAGCATAAAATCATTGTATTCTCAGCATTACTCAGTGTATAACGCTCAACTCATTTTGAACACTCACTAGTCCTCAATTAATATAATTGCGTGGACGCCGCGTGGTGCATACACGTGGTGGTATATCTTCTCATCCTTTCTGCAGCGCAGTAATAAATATTATCACTCTTGTAACAAACCCCCAAACATGCCCCTTTCTTTTTCGTTAATAAACTTAATTAATAATTACTTAGTTACTTATATTATTATTATATTCTTATTATATTACTTTTATAAGGTGTGTTTAGCGTTAATGTAATATTAGCTCAGAGTATCGCGAAACGCTAGAGTAATGAAAGAGAGAATCAAATGACGAGGAGTGGGAGAATTGAACGCATGCACGATCCTCAGTCGATCAGCGGATCGACGAGAGTAAGGATCAGGAGCAGCGATGTGTGCATGGCGATGAGAGAGGGAAACGAGCGTTCCACGCGCGCCTGCGCATTAACCAGTCGCTCAGTAGACCGACTAGAGAACGGATCGTGCGAGACGAGGATGATTGACGCGTAATAGTCGAACTCCGTTCCTATTGGTGCGCTCCCAGTACTCCGAATATGTATAAATACGGGCAAGAAAGCCCAGAGAGATGAATTCATATTCATATGTCTAACCAAGACACTACTCAGAATCATTTAAAGCTAATAGCTGATTTCAACCTACATTAATGCTCCAACTTTGGAGGCTGCCTTGCAGGACACTTGGTCGTGCTGATTGTTTAAACTAAGGCCATAGTCGCCAAGTTTAGCGAGAGGTTTCTGCCTTGGAGGCCGCTTTGTAGGCCACTTAGTTGTTGAAGCTAAGTTATTGATAATTATTATCCTCAGGTTAGTAATAATACTCCTAAGCAACGAGGGAACGAGATTATTCCAGGTGGCAATACCTTCCCCTGATGAAACAAAGAAACAACTATAAATGGTTTTCAACTTGACATATTCAATTTCCTAGATCCATAAGCTAACTCCTAAATCCTAAATTATTCTAATTCCTAAATCGACCGAGAGTCCCTATCTATAACTTATTCCAACCAATCGACTAAAACGTCACTACTAGTTATTTAAGTTACTTACTCTAATCAATCAATCAAACAGGCGTTCTTTTGTACCGACCAAGAGTCGCAACCCAAGACGATCAACTTTATTTCTTGTACCGACCGAGCGTCGCAACCTAGTTAATTTCTTTAATTTCTTTAGTATTAAGGCGTTAATTTATGTTTGTATGTATGCTTTACAAGTGTTTTCTTGAATAAATACTATTAAGTTAAATTCTTGTTCTGGAATTTTAATTCTTTATCGCACGCCACTCGAACCAATCCCGAGAGTCCTGTAAGGAGCGTTACGCCACGCTCAAAACCGTTACACTGTGCCTACACACAAACAGCTCATAGTGCTTTTAATCAATCTAGACGAGGTGTTATCACCGAAACTGTGCACTTTAAATCATAACCTGTCTAAGACTCCCTTCATTCACAAACTTAGCAATTTCTCAGACAGGTGATGAACAGCGCACAAATATATGCACAATTATCAAAGCGACAACGAGAACCAAAATAGGCTGGACGACAATACGTGTATGCAATGATCATGATAGCCAGTGAGGGAAACGTGGAAAAAAGACATTAATGCAACACATCATCAACGGAATCCCTGATAGGGAGTATAATAAAATGATTCTATATTAGGCAATTATATATTAGAACAATTAAAAACTAATCTGGACGTCAACGACCGCATCAAGGAAAAGTTACAATACACTCCACACACGAAAGAGAAGTCGGAGCCGAAAGGGATAGGAAGAAAAGAAAAATCAAATGCGGTGGGCAAAACGTTACAGTGCAACACCTGTGAAATGCGCGACCACGAGGCGAAGAGCTGCCCTGATCGAGGTAAAGGCCCGAAATGCTACAAATGCAACGACTTCGGGCACATCGCGAGGCTCTGTCCGAGCGCCGCGCAAGACAATACGGCGAAAGTGAACTGTATAACGAGAAATAAGACAATTTTTTAGATCGATATCAGGAATGTGAAGTGCGAGGCGTTGATCGATTCCGGGAGTGAATTATCGGTGATGGATGAGAAGAAATACCGCGAGGTTGGCGGTCCTCCATTGGAAACGACATTAACAAGTATCACGGGAGCTGGCATTATGAAAGTCATCGGCACTTTTGAAGAGAACGTGAAGATAAACGGCGAGTGATACAAGCTGGGATTTTTTATGGTGCCAACAGACACGATCCAATATGCAACAGTGCTAGGACAAAACTTTTTGAACAGTGTTGAGGTGCGACTACGACAGGGAGAAATAGTAAAAATAGTGAAAATACTGTCGGCATCACAGGAGACGAACGGTGGTTCCGGTGAAATCGGCGACGGCAAGGAGAAGAAAGAAGAAATCGACCGAAGCAAGGAGGATACGTGCAACGTGCGCAAAGAAGAAGGCGATGAGCTAATGAGAGTGCTGTGTGTCAAAGACAAATTAGAGACAATAATTGCGGAATACACACCGTCGAACAAGGTAAGCACAAATGTTAAAACTGTAATAGAGTTAAACGACGAAAGACCAGTCATTTCGAAACCGAGATTTTAAATGAGCAGATAGACGAGTGATTGAAAGAAGGCGTGATTCAGTCGAGTACGAGCGAACATGCGAGTAGAGTAGTTATAGTTCCGAAGCAAGACGTTTGTATTAATTATACAAACTAATTAAACGAGATCATTTTCCGATGCCACTTATTGAGGACAGAATAGATGAATTCAGGAAGGCTCCGGTTTTCTCCGTGATAGATCTGAAGAACGGGAAGAAGAATGGAAAAAAATTTCTGCTGACGCTGCATAATTCTATGATTCGTGTGTTCTTTACGCCGCCAAATGACGTCATCCCGCACGGCTGCTCTAGAGGATTCAAATTATACGCGTTATTGCGCGATACCCTGCGAAGTTAATATTGAAAAACATTTTGAAAAATTGTTGGTTTTAGAATGTGTTTGCTACACATTGGTTCGCTATAGTGATTCAAAATTATTATTTCTTTGCGTTGGGAGAAAAATGTCTGAAAAATTTGTTGCATATTGGTTCGCTAGATCCGTGCGGGGTAGAGGGAAAAATTTCTGCTAACGTCACATATTGGTTTGCAAGAATACCCTGCGGCGGGTCAGTTCTGAAAAATTTTCGGAGGTGGGCCAAGGTTATCTCCTCCCTCTGAAAAATTTCCGACGGCGGGCCAGGTCTGGTGAGGTCTCCGCGGCGGCTCGGTTAGGACTGATCCCCTTCACGATTATGATTTCCCTCACTTCGCGGCTCGTGCGCACGCAGCCTGGTTCCCACTCCCCGCTGCCCCCGCGCCGAGAGTTCCCCCTACGCCAGTCACTCGCACGCCCTCACTTCCCCCCGCCACCGCACTCCCCTCATTGCCCCATGGGTTAGAACTCTCATAGCCTTACTACTCGCTTCCATCTCCGGGGCGAGGTCGTTTCTTTTGGCAGAGTTCTTGAAGTACCCGCTATGCTGCGTGCGCCCCCTTTTATACCCTAGAATTGGCAGTTTGGCGCATGTGCAGTGAGTTGTTATTCCTTATTTTCTAATTTACTCGCTTACTACATAATGTTTTGTTTCGTGCTTTCGCTAGTATTTATAAATAATTAATCTTAACATTTCTATAACATTTATTGCTTTAATATCTTCTTAATTACTAAAATTGGTTGTAAAATATGTACATTGGTTTTGCGCGGTAGTTTTGTAGTAATATATGATAGCTCTCTTTTACCGACGGTTGGCTTCCTATGGTTCGAGCACAGACGAGGTATGGAATAGACCTATCACCTTATGGGACTTTGTGTCACCACCCAAACTGTGTTACCGACCCATAATTTGAGGACTGAATTTAGCGACCGCTGTTCATGAACAGCTTCCAACTCAAGAACTACTCTGAAATGTGTTGAGATACTGAAAGATGTGTGCGTGCTGGTATACATGTGACTTGTTTAGAGTGAGAGTTTAACATAGAGGGCGGGCTTTCGCTAAGCTACGCTTTGGCTCGATTTGTCAACGACTCACGCCGGATTTCTCTCTGAAAATCTATTTCGGGGATCAGGAGCCTATATGGCGCTGCAATATGGCACTTCTTCAAAGCTTATACAAACTATAAATTGCAAGATGAAATTGATTGTTAGTATTTTACATGTAGTGGAACATTTAACTAATAATTCCACGTGTCGTACGCCGAAAAATATTCCAAATTGACGCTATTACTAACATTCCCGCAAATCTCTGCACATCGCGTGTCTAAATAGACGGTGCCCATCCTACGACACGTAAAAATCATTGAAAATAATGAATTAAAACGTTTTTCTAAAATTTATATTCGTAGTTTTTGGGATCCGAGGCCCCTGAATCCCTACGTTTCGTTACAAATTGATTGGCTCTGTCCTTATTAACTATTGAATGGATTTAAAAATTATAAAAAAAACATCTACGATGTAAATACACGAGCGTAGGTATCGCTTACGTTAAGATCTGGGCACACATAGCAGTTCCGTGTTAGTTCACGTAGAATTCAGGTATTCTTCCTTACTTTCCTCAATTACTTTACTCCAAGTACAGGGTCATCCGTTAAAACTGCAACCTACGCGCGCGCGAACTGACGAAAATGGCAACACCGCCTCACGGACGCATTCCACTACAACCATGCATCGGCCTGGCGTTCGGAGGGTTGCCAGCGACCGCTGGGCAGCGGTGATGCCCGAGCTTTGAAAATTTTAGGATGGTCTCTTTCAAATTAACGTCACAAGGAGCTAATTGAAATTTCCCGACCGGAGTTGAAGAATTTGGGGCCTTTTTCGTATAACTTTTGAATTATAAAAGATATCAGAATGCAATTTGCGCCGAAAAATGAGGAAAAATTATTCCCTCTTAATGATGGATAATTCAAAATATTTTACGTTTACTTAGTTTTTCTTTTATCAATTTCTTAACCATAATTGTTGTGAAAAGCTTTTGTAAACTGTTTATTTAATACCGTATTTAATGCTCTTTTTAAAAATTATGATGTTGATAAACAATACGCTAGTTGTTTCTGTGTCATTACTTTCATAAATTGAGAAATTAAATTTTTATTCAATTATGTGCTAGTTCTGCAGACCTCAGAATCTATTGTTCTGGTTTTCTTTTTTATAATTTTATCCTTATATGCAGTGCATGCATAGATCGGACGTAAGGAGTAACTAATGAGACGTGTCTTTGATTGTAGCGGTGTTTGAATCTTTTTTCTAGAATTTTTGTGTTTGAATGTTTAACCTTTTAGCTACTCAACGCCACGCATATACCGGCTTCCGTTAATGTCATTTTTTGGAACGATGCGTCATTATTGTGGCATTGTTTTCAAACCTCATTACAGTAATCCGGGGTGTGAGTGGTATAAACCGATCATAAAAGCGGAGCGTGCGGCTCGCTTACCTGGGCCGGGAAATCCTGCACAGCTCTTTGCGGCGTTAATTTGAAAAAAAATCGTTTTATTGATATTTATCATTTACATGGGATTGTAAGCTATAACACTTATTTATTCAAGATTAAAATATAGCCTTTTTCCATGGAACAAAAGCGCAGTATATCAAAATTCTCCACCAAAAGAAAAGTTGAATCAGGGGCGGTAACGAATGGAAACCTTTGAGGATGTGGATCTGGTTGGATATGGCTTATCTACTTCCAATCAACGGCTATATCTTCTTCTGAACTATCTTCAGAATCACTACTATACTTATCACTTTCTTCTGAGCCGCTTCCGACAGCGTATTCATATTCAGATTCTGATTCGCTCATTTTTCAATATATATTTTACTAAAATATAATGTAAAATAAAACATAATAATAATAATAATAATAATAACAACAACAATAATAATAATATTCTGAAAAATAGAAGTCATACCAATTGTAGAAATATCCAATATACCCAATTTTACTTTCTGTAATCACAAAATGACTGACTGTCTATAAAGATACACTTATTTTTGCGCGCCGTAGGTGCTTTCTTTTGTTTTATATACAGTTTGATACACAAGACTACATTCTTGCATTTCTGCACTCGTGACGACTGACTGCGATCCGTCGTAGAATTTTCGTAAACTTCGACTGACTACAATCCGTCATAGTATTTTCGTGAATTTATATAAAGGCTATTGTTTCTTATATTTTACGATTTAGTCGTGAAATATCAAACACTTGTTTCTCTTCTTTTAGGCCGCGTCCAGATCTGAACCGAACCCCAAACCGAACGCCACTTGAGACTCCGTAATGCCCCGTTCCTACGTGTGGAACGTATATTTCTAGCGATCTTGGCCAGTTTCGACAGAGTCTCGTGGCTCGCGACAGCTAAAGATTGAAGGGCAGAGAGTGTTTAGAGTAGTGCAGACGAAAGGTTTGCCTGCCATATGACACCGAGGAAGGGACCTCGGTACCCTCGACCAAAGGAAAGTCAGGGGGTAAACAACTGTAGTGATGCATCCCTGTCCCTCACACCACCATGACTTGTTGTCATCCTGGCCATTGGGGGTGTCAAGTAGTTTGAAAAAGCAAAACACGGTGGTAATAAACGAAGAGTGTCCCACAGACCTTTCCAAGTGTACCTACGCCTACGGTTCGAAATGTCTACGGGACTCTCAGAATAGTTTAACCGTTCGCACGAGCACCATGTCCGCAGATCAAGCAGCCGCTGAGTATATCTGCCTTTATTACATATATAAAAAAAACAGAGACAGCAACGACGGTGGTGGCAGAGACGGTTATTTCCCAATAAAGAAGTTTATAGTGGCATCGCGTTATTGTCGGACTTGCGGTTTCAGACTACCAGTGGACTATATAAAAATTTTACACGAATGTGTCCGAGTGACTTTGAATTCATATTAAATTTAATTGGAAATGACATTTCCAAAGAAAACACAGAATTCAGGAAATGCATTTCCGCGGAAGAAAGGTTAGCAATTACATTGCGATTTCTGGCTACTGGAGATTCTTTCACTAGCCTTCAATATTTATTTAAAGTCTCCAAACAGTCAATAAGCACAATAGTGATAGAAGTATGCGAAGCACTGGTGAAGAGATTGCAACAATACGTACAGGTAAGATCAAATATATTTACGTATACATGTTTAATAAAATTTAACAGTATGTCCGGTTTGTTATGAAAAAATTTAAGTAATATTAAAACTATTGTGGGGATTGGGGAGGGGGAATGGGTAAAGAAGACGAAGAGGAAGCAGGGTAATTTATGGGGTTTACAGTGTTTCTGTGAATGTGGGAGCTAACGGGAAGTGGAATAGTGTGTGGCATATGGGGAGGAGGAAAGGTTGAAGAAGGGGAAGCAGGGTAATGTATGGGGTTTACAGTGTTTCTGTGAATGTAGGGACTAACGGGAGGTGGAATAGTGTGTGGGATATGGGGAGGAAAAACGGGTGAAGAAGATGAAGAGGAAGCAGGGTAATTCATAGGGTTTATAATGAAATTTCTATGAGTGGAGGGGGTAACGGGAGGTGGAATACTGTGTGGGATATGGGGAGGAGAAAAGGGTAAAGAAGATGAAGAGGAAGCAGGGCAAATCATTAGGTTTATAATAAAATTTCTATGAGTGAAGGGGGTAACGGGAGGTGGAATACTGTGTGGGATATGGGATTGCATATGAGTATGGTTTGTATTGTAATAGCCGTTTTTGGCCCTTATAAATAGTTGCATAATATCGGCTTCAATTGCATATTGTTCAACCTCGCTGAACGACCGCAATTTTTCCGCTATCATATTGCCAAAATATTGACAATCGTCATTTTTTAAGCGAGAAGCTTTTATTGAATCAAATGCTTCGTGAAATTTCTCATCTAACGCAGAGCTGTTATTTCTCCTTCTCTTTGGAACTGACGTTGGTTCCCCAATAGTTATATCCCCTTCTTTGGGAACATTGGTATTTTCCTCTTGCAAAAGATCATCGCTGAGGTCGATATTAATAATATCGTCGGTTTCTTTGTTAATCTGCAAAAGTATGAAGGAATATATTAATTATAAGGCATATTTTTTTTAATAAGCAGGCAATATATTACTTTAGGTTTATTTCAGAAATTATTTAACTGAATTTCTGCTTTTTTAGATACCAAAATCGCAAGAGGAATGGCTCTCTGTTGTTTCAAAATATAATGATTTGTGGAACTTCCCACATGTATTGGGCGCAATAGATGGGAAGCATATTGTGCTACAGTCTCCAATCAATAGCGGCACTGAGTATTTTAATTATAAAAATACTTTCAGTATTGTCTTAATGCCTGTTGTTGATGCAATGTACAACTTTATTTTTGCTGACGTGGGTTGTCAGGGAAGAATTTCGGACAGCGGAGTATTTTCTAATACGGAATTTTGTAAATTATTAAATAGTAAGAGTTTATCACTTCCAAATCCTGCTCCGTTAAACGGAAGGTCGAAGGAATTACCATACTTCTTTATTGCGGATGAAGCCTTCCCTTTAAGTGAGAATATTATCAAGGTATATTCTGGACAACATGCGAAGGGAACAAAAGAACGAGTATTTAATTATAGATTATGTCGAGCTCGAAGGATAGTGGAAAGTGTGTTTGGCGTACTATCGTCCGTATTTCGGGTACTCCGAAAACCCATGCTTTTGGAGCCAGAAAAGGCACAAGCAATCGTAATGGCCACAGTGTACTTACACAATTTTTTGAAACGAAATCCTGATTCGGCAGCAATTTATGCTCCCTCAGGGACTTTTGACCGCATATTTACTAACGAAGTGAATAACCAGAATATTAGTAGGAATGATGACCAAGCGTCGTTCTTACCAATACAAAGGGTTGCACGAAGATCGCCGTTAAAAGCAAAACAAGTTCGCGAAGAATTGGCGGATTATTTTTTACACGAAGGTCGCGTGGAATGGCAAAACAGTTGTGCTTAAGGGTAATATATTTCTTAATGTCCTCATTACCTTCAAATTTATTCTACATTCTCGAAGACATTCAAATTTATTATGTATCATTACTTACAGTACTCAACGATTGCCGAGGCGTGTTTTTGTCCGCAATAAATTCCATTGATTTATACGCGAACCAGGAACTTTTAAATACTTCGCCTGCTCCTACAGAAACAGGAAAAAATGTGTTATATTTTTCAGTGTGAATGCTTTCACATACCGTAAACAGGGGAACATTGCCACGTTTTTGTGACATTTCTTTCTATAATATAAACATTTACATTTTTACATTTGCTGTGTAATCTCTTAAGGGGAGGTTCTGGTCTAGAGCCCAAAAAAATAGGTGATATTTAGGAATTAATTAAAGGAAAACTACTATATATAATTTAATGGGACTTTTTGCATTGTATTAAGGATGTCTTAAATTATAGAAATATATTTTTTGTTTTATAATTAATCATTGCAGACAGCCCTGGGGAGTTGTTAAAGTCAAGGCGTCAAAAAATTGATCCAAATCGGTGGGACCTGTATCTCCAAAAGTTATTATCCGATTCGACTGAAACCTTTTTTATTTTCAAGATTATTCTTTTGGCTAGGGGGGGGGGCTAAAACAAATTACAAAAATGACATTTTTTTTAGAAAATAACGACACTTCCAGTTTGAAATCACTTCCCTGTATTTTTCGTCCTTTCATCGCCTTTGAAAATTATAAATTTTCAACTTTTTGTAATTTTTTTTAATTCCCTCCCCCCCCCCCCACCCTAGCCAGATGTATATTCTTCAAAATAAAAAAAGGTTCAGTTGAATCGGAAAATAACTTTTGAAGATACAGGTCCCACCGATTTTGAGAACACTGTTTCGGGAAAAACGCGTTTAAAGTTTTACGTGAGCGCCGAGTGACCGATTGTGACCCATGCATTTGCCGCTACTCAAATGCCTATAACTTCGGGAATTTTACGAATTTCAACAAATCCTTTTAAACACGTTTTCCGAAAAGGTTGAACATTCGAAAAATGAAATAAAAAAAAAATCGACATTTAGACCAGAACCTCCCCTTAAAGAAAAAGTAGGATTCTTTTGTAAGATAACTGTAACACATAGGGTAAGAAGTATATTGGATATACGTTTAAACATATTTTAAGATTATAAAAACCATTTCATTGTCATTTTGCCGATGTAATCATGAATAAATAGGTAGGTATAACTCTAACGCTGATCAAAACATGATATTTCAAGATAGGCTCATCTCAGATAGAAAATCGAGGCTACAATTTTAGATATATGGTTCACACATACTTCCCACACCTTCCCTCAAACCTCGTATCGATCGACCACTGGGGCCATTCGGAAGAAGATCCCCGATATTTTAATAAAACAGCCCCGAGACTGGTAAATTTTTTTAAATCATCTTAAAATATATACAAATCAGTATCGAAAAGACTTCTGAACCTATGCGTTACACTTTTTTAGCAAAAGAATCTTACATGTTTTAAGCGATGACACTGGAATGCACCCTTAACTGATAATGTTACCCTGTATTCTCAATGTTCCCCTAGTTTACGGTATTTCGTTTATGTAATGTAAATGTAATATAATGTACTTTAAATGCAATGACGTAAGAAGCATTTGATACACTTTACATATTTCATTAAATTCTCTCAGTTTGTAAAATAAAATGTAAACACTGCGCAAGTACAGTAATATTTTAATTAAAAGTACCCACCTTTCCCAGTTCCAATGCTTTTCTTCTCTTTATTCCTCTCCCGCCTGAATGATGACTGTAAACACTCCATTTTCCTCTTCAGCTCATCAACACAAATTCCCACTTCTCTACTAACTTCATTCCACGCGTCTTGTTTTTTATTTTTGTTAAAATATTGTAGATTTTTCGGGTCCCACAAAACTTTTTTGTTTTTATAACTGTCTATAAAATTTAAAACGTCTTGGTCGCTCCAGTCCATTTTGAAATATACGTAACAATATACCGCGCGAACAGAACACTGTGAAGTCAATAAGCGAAGTGCGATGGGTAGCGAACCTTTCCTGCTTAAATATGATTCCATTTCTTAGTGAAGGATGGGGGTCTTCCGAAATTGGTTTCTCATTCGTTAATTTCAGGGAGTGGGGTGTACAGAAAACTTAAGTTACAAGTCCCATACTATGGTCCGTTAGGGTTGGTTGTAAAAGGAAGAAGTCATAAATGGTCATTTTTGAACGAAGGATCAATACGTGCATCCACCATACAACCTTCATTCGATCTTTACAATCGATAATTTATTATTTTTCCAAGAACGTTTCGACAACATCTGTTTCCCAAATTTCTAAAGGCCAATAAAGAAATGGGTGACATTGTTCTTTCGAAACGCTTTGGCCGATCACCGTAATTAATTTCTGAGAAGCAGGTATGACAGAAAAGGCAGCCCGTACAGTTTTTACCTCAATGTGTTAAAACAAATATAGGGTAAACTCGGATAAGTCCGTGGTATATACAGGTTATTCCGTGATACTTCCGTGAGTCCCGTAGACATTTCGAACCGTAGGCGTAGGTACACTTGGAAAGGTCTGTGGGACACTCTTCGTTTATTACCACGCTTTTTCAAACTACTTGGCACCCCCAATGGCCAGGACGACAACAAGTCATGGTGGTGTGAGGGACAGGGGTGCACCACTACAGTTGTTTACCCCATGTGGGTGAGCCATTCCTTTGATGGTTCGGAACTTTACCGACATCGGCTGGGAAGAGCCCGAACATCGCGGCGAGCCTGACTTTCCTTTGGTCGAGGGTCCTGAGGTCCCTTCCTCGGTGTCATATGGCAGGCAAAACTTTAGTCTGAACTACTCTAAACACTCTCTGTCCTTCTCTGTCCAAAATTGATGAACCTACGAAGATATCAAAGTATAAAAAGAAATTTACATTTTTGTAATAATGAAACATTTGACCGAAATACTCATCCCAACCCAAAACTGTATAAAATTTGGCCTATTTATGAAATAATAAAGAATAAATGTTCTAGTTTATATATACCAGAACGAGATCTAACGATTGATGAAAGTCTAATGCTTTATAAAGGTCGATTAGGTTGGGTCCAGTATAAACCACTAAAAAGATCGAGGTTTGGAATAAAATTATTTTTGTTGTGCGAATCTCAAAGTGGTTATCTGTTTTCATTTATTATATACACAGGGAAAGGCACAGTAATAACTGACAAATATAAAGATCTGCCGGTTACTTCCCAAATTGTTGTGTCGTTGCTAGAACCACTTTTAGACCAAGGCTATTGTCTCACCACTGACAATTATTACACATCACCACAACTAGCAAATTTTTTAGTAAGTCATAAAACGGACACATATGGGACTGTAAGGAAGAATAGAAAAGATGTACCGAAGTTTATTCAAAACAAAAAATTGAAAAAGTATGAAATAGTAGCTGCTCGACGTGGAAAAGTGATGATAATGAAGTGGCAAGATAAAAGAGATATTTGTTTGCTATCTACAGTACATAACACCGAAAAGGCAACTACAAACAAAACGGATAAAGACGGTAATGTTATATCTAAACCGAAAGTGGTGATAGATTATAACGAAACGATGGGAGGTGTTGATCGTCTAGATCAGCATTTACATGACTATCCCATTACTAGAAAAAGGGGGAAAAAATATTATAAAAAAATATTCTTCCATTTGTTAGACATTAGCATTTGGAACGCATATGTTTTGTATAAAAAAAAATGGAGGAGAAAAAAAAATTTAGAATTCAGAAGCAAATTAGTAGAAAGACTTATACAAAACTATCATAGTGACACAAATATAAAAAAATCGGGTAGACCAAAATCTTCTGGAATTCTACGACTAACGGAACGTCATTTTCCCAGTTTTGTTCCAACAACACCAAAAAAAGAAGGTCCCACAAGATATTGCGCTGTGTGTTGTGCTAAAAGGGATAGCAAAGGAAAAAGGAAAAGAAAATAGAGTCGTTACGTGTGTAATACTTGCAATGTTGGGCTATGTGCTGCACCTTGCTTCGAAATATATCGCACAAAAGAAAATTTTGAATAATTTTTTAAAATAATTACTAGTATTATTATTATTTATGTTGTAAAAGTATAAATAAATATTTTTACTGATAAAAATATGTTTTTTCCGAAATAGCAATTCGAAAAGAAAGATAAAAAAGTCGATGTACGTGTAACATTGCAATATTCGGCTCTTTTCTGCAATGTGGATCAAAATCCAAAATTAAAATAAAAATTTTGATTATTTTTGTATTTTTAAAATTTTTTTGCCAAGACAATGTTCTAAATTGTGTTTTTTTACATAAAAGAAACTGATTTTTTTGGGCGGTTTTTTAAAAAAAAAACTGTGCGTTAAGGGGTTAATGGAAGCCGGTATAAGCGTGGCGTTGAGTAGCTAAAAGTTTAAAACATTCAGACACCAAAATTCTAGGAAGAAAATTAAAATACCGCTACTATCAAAGACACATCTGATTAGTTGCCCCTTAAGTCTTATCTATGCATACACTGCATTAAAGATAAAATTATGAAAAAGAAAACCAGAACAACAGATTCTGAGGTCTGCAAACGCATTGTTGGACGTGGCCGAAACCGCGACGTCGAGCCCGTCGACATCGACAAAAGAACGAGATGATCGATGGCCGACGAAGGCAATCTCTTCGGAAAGCTGCCAGCGACCGCTGGACAGCAGTGATCCCGAGCTTCTAAAATTTTGGGATGGTCTCTTTCAAATTCACGTGGCAAAGAGCTATTGGGAATTTCCCGGCCCAGGTAAGCGAGCTGCGCGCTCCGCTTTTATGATCGGTTTACCACTCACCCCAGATTACTGTAATGAGGTTTGAAAACAATGTCGACTGGTCTCGTACCCGTCTCAGTTTTAAAATTTTTAGCTACGGCAGCGTTGACCGCTGCGCTATACCCCTGAGCGGAGAGATTTTTCGCCACCTGCGTGTAAAAGCCACAATAATGGCGCATCGGTCCAAGAAATGGAAAATCATAATTAAAACCGACTTCAAAAAAATTAAAATGCGCTAAAAAATAAAAAATAATTTTCTTCCTTATTTAATCTACGACACTCTGTCACGTCCCGGGTGGAGGTCTTTAGGACGATGACAATGTGGGGTTAAGGGATGCCAGGCGCGAATGCCAGATTCGTAACACTGAGGGTTAAAAGGGACTCAGGCTCGAATGCGAGATTCGTAACACTGAGGGTTGGAGGAAGCCAAGCTCGAATGCCAGATTCGTAACACTGAGGGTTGGAGGAAGCCAGGCTCGAATGCCAGATTCGTAACACTGAGGGTTGGAGGAAGTCAGGCTCGAATGCGAGATTCGTAACACTGAGAATTGGAGGAAGCCAGGCTCGAATGCCAGATTCGTAACACTGAACGACCAGGGAAGGTTTAAATAGTAATCACTTTGGTGGTGACACCCGTTAGAACACTTTGTTTTGGCTTAGTAATCGGATTTACCGTTGCATTCGCATAAGAAACTACACGTAATAATTCCGTGAAATATGTCTAGACATATGGCTGTACGCGGGCCATGCAAAAGTACGTTAGTAAACACTGTAAGAAGTCTCGCATTCACGAACTGAAATCAGCTGTTGCAGTAGCCTGTTTAGATTTGGACCCTTCGTAACCAATGGATATTCATAATAATTCGAAGCGTGATTTAAAGCCAAGAACTTTATTACTTTAAGCACGAGTAAATGCACTATCAATGTATTAGCATGGTTAACATAATAATGCGTCAGACATTAAGCATTAGCACATAACATTTATATAAATAGTAATCAACAGCAATATATGTGTATGAATATGCAATACATGTGTATAACCCAAAGAAAATAGTATGAAAAGTAATAGGAATTTGCTACGCTAACAATATAAGACAATGAGCGTTAGCGAGATAATAATATGAATCAAAATAGTATGAAATGCAATAAGCGATAACAATACAAAATATATTTAACGCAATGAGCGTTAGCGAAATGATAATATAAAGCAATAAGCGTTAACGATACAAAATGATAATATAAAGCAATGAGCGTTAGCGAAATGATAATATAAAGCAATAAGCGTTAGTACAAGAATAATAATATGAAATGCAATAAGCGTTAACAATACAAAACAATATATATGAAGGTGATATGCCGTATAACAACAATGGTAATTATAATTTCTTACGGTAGTTGCAGTAGAACACTGAATTTAGATATAATGCTTTTGTGCACTTGATTCGACGTTTTTATAGTTATTCTGCGGAAGTATTTTCCTTAGAAGAGTGTGTCGAAGAGTGTAGAAGAGTGAGTTCCGGTCTCGCGGGTCCTCGTATTTATAGGGTTTACAAGAATGTCAGGTATGAAGGGTGTGCGCGGTATGCACCTTGACCTGTTTACGAAATATGCGTCGCAATAGGACTTCCGGGGTTTTTATAAATGTCTATATTTAGACTACGTTTATGAATCATGCGTGAAATATGCGTCGCAATTGGTTTCCAAGATTCTGTTAAGCTATTGATAAGACCCATTAGGTGGATTTTAGGCGTTTTGACGGGAAAGGGGTGAGAGTGGCTTTGACTCGTAAGCCACGTAAAGAGGGGGTGAGACGTGGTCTCGAGATAAGAGAGTTTTTGGGACGAGGGACTTGTTTAAATTTAAATAGGAGGGAAGTGGTCATGCCACGTAAGGCGAAGAGGGGATTTGGAGGTCGTAGTTGACCATCTTGAGATGGGGACCGCTAAGGTACATCGCCAAGGTGATCAGTGATTTGGGGAAAAGGGGTAAGATTTGAGTTTGATGGATTTTGATGGAGTTATGGAGCGATTTATGAGGGAGACTTTAGAATAATACCGCGCGAAAAATAGTGGGACATCACACTCAATTTTTTTTATATCAGCGCCTCATCATTTGCAATGTGTAAATCTGGCGCCGACTTAAAAAAATTGAGTGTTGTAGATTAAATAAGGAACAAAATTATTTTTTATTATTATATGTCTGTATTATATCATATAGACCATCATTAATGTATGCACAAAGACATGATGAATGGGTGGGGTTCAGCAACAGGTGCTCTTAAAAAACATTAAAGCACTCTTTTTACAAATTACGTTACTGCAAGCGAATGAAATTTGTTTTGCATTAAATAAACCGGAATGGGACAGCAAAGTTAAAAGGCGAATGTGATATCGTTTTATTTTCATCCTCCTTTACTCTAATAAAAACATTTGTAAATCGCGGGCTTCGACTAAAAAAATAACCCAGTTATACCCGTACTGAATTCTAATTCCTACCGCGCGTAGCGTTACAATCTGTTTCGAGACTTCGCCGGTAACGTTGCATGCGACACTAAAATGGTAAGGGGATCCTAGGACCCCCCAAACCGGTGACAGAAAAATACATTGGTTGATAGGTCTATCCTATACCTCGTCTCTGGTTCGAGTGTCCCTGCGTTCGAGTGTCACATGGTCATGTTTATCCATCGTGGTATACGTAACGGTTTAAGCCAATGTTCCGGAAGCTACGCAGAGGCTAATAACAAATACGTGCAGTTTTACAACGTATCGAAATCATGTCGTACTTGATGCACATTGATGTAAACAATTTGTATTGTAGCGGCTTTGGCACTAGCTTACTTCCTTAGTTAAGGGGTAAGTTTACCGTTATGCGTTGGAGGCTCGGGTTTTTCCCCGTGGGCCTGGGTGAGTCAGGCTATGGCCACGTCACGCATCTGGCAGCCAGGCTCGCTCAGATCAGGAAATTTCGGCGTGCGGGTGCGATTTCGCGCCAAAATTTGCCGCGCGTTTTCGGCGTCGCTTGAGGGACGCGTCCCTCTGAGACGGCTGTATAAATAGCCTCCAGAGGTGACGCTCGCTCTCACTCACCTGGAACTGCCTGTAGAGGCAACGTCACGCGCCGTTTTGTTTAACCCCGTTTAAATCTTAGTGTGATTTCTGTGTAAGATTCGATATCGCCTTCTCGCATAAAATAAAGGAGTGTGGTGAAATAGACAAGAAATAAATAGAAATAAATAATTTACTAACCACCCCTCAAATTGGTGACCCCGACGTGATTTGGCGCGAAGGTGATCGTGCGCGAGTGATAAACTTTAATTTCAAAAAAAGAAAGACAGTGATAGACATTTCGCACAATGTCCGAAGGGAGTAATAGTGCCGGGACATCTCTGATTCCCGAGTCCGCGACGAACCGTGTCGGTATTCGTGTTCCGGAATTCACGCCCGGAGACCCAGAATTATGGTTCTGTATCATGGAGGGAAATTTCGTCTCGGCCGGGATCGTCTCCGATGCGGTAAAAGCGAGCTACGTCACGGGGGCGTTAGGGCCTCGGTATTTGGCAGAAGTGCGGGATGTGCTGTTTAATCCACCGGAGACAGGTCTGTACGAAAAGTTGAAAGCCGAGTTGATTAGTCGAGTGGGTATCTCACAGGAGCAGAAGACCCGCCAATTGTTGGAACGGGGGGAAATGGGCGATCAAAAGCCCTCCCAATTCTTGCGCCATCTTCGGAGCTTGGCAGGGTCGTATGTGACGGAGCCATTATTGAGGACGCTTTGGTTGGGGCGTTTACCCGCAAACGTGCAGGCCATCTTAGCGACCCAAAAGGATACGTTACTCGATAAAGTGGCCGTGTTGGCGGACGCCATTTTTGAAACGATCCCCGGACGGCCTGTGGTTGCCAAAGCATCGCATCCTGGACCGTCAGCGCAGCCAAGTTCAATGGATCTGATGGCGGATCGGATGTTCCAGCCCCTTGTCTCGCTTCAGGAAGAGACCAAAGTTATGAGGGCCCAAATTGATGAGCTGCGTTTTTCCCGCAGGGATGAACCCTCTCAAAGCGGCGGCCAAGGGCGTTCGCGTCGTCCGCGAAGGGTTTCGAGGCCGAGATCGAGATCGCGGGAGCACGCTGAGAATGGTATGTGCTGGTACCACGCCAAATATGCACATAAGGCCCACCGGTGCATCGAGCCCTGCACCTTTGGTCAGGGAAACGCTCGGGGCAGTCGTCAATGTCGACAAGCGACTCCGGCCCTACATTTCGCCGTCTCTTTATGCTGGATCGGCGTACAAATACGCACTTTCTGATTGACACCGGAGCGGACCTGTGTGTTGTCCCCCGAAAATTAGTGATTGACCATGGTCCGAAATCAGCCTACGAGCTCTCCGCTGCGAACGGGACGACGATCGCAACCTACGGTACGGCGACATTGACGCTGAATCTGGGTCTACGTCGCGATTTCATTTGGAGGTTTGTCGTGGCGGACGTCTCCAAACCCATCATCCGTGCTGATTTTTTGGCACATTTCGGTCTTCTGGTGGACATCAGAAATAAAAATCTCATCGATTCAATGACGGCCTCGCGGTCTAAAGGGTCCATGATTCGGCATGGGGTGGCTACAGTCAAGATGGTGGCAAGCGAGTCCATCTTCCATGAGTTACTGCAGAAATACCCCGACCTTACGAAGCCTGGAGGCACGCCTGTTAAGGTAAACCACGACACGTGCCATTACATAAAGACGACTCCTGGACCACCCGTTTCCTGCAAGTCTCGGCGACTTGCACCGGATAGGCTCCTGTTTGCGAAAAAGGAATTTGAAATGATGATGCGTTTGGGAATCGTGCGGCCATCGAAGAGTTGCTGGTCGTCTTCGTTGTATTTGGTGCCCAAAGGCTCCGATATGGATTTATGGAGAGCGGTCGGAGATTACCGGGGCGTTAATGCACGTTGTTACGCCTATATTGACGATATTTTAATCGCGTCTACGTCTGAAACCGAACATTTAGAGCACTTGAAAATTGTATTTGATCGGTTATCTAAGTATCATGTAGTAGTTAATCCGGGTAAGTGCGTGTTCGGGAAGCCCCAAGTGAAGTTCCTCGGGTACATAGTGTCCGCGAAGGGATCGCGTCCGGTCGATGATAAAGTGAAAGCGATAAACAATTTTCCGCAACCAACTACAGCTAAGCAGTTGCGTCGTTTCTTGGGTATGATTAACTTCTACAGACGTTTCATACCCAAGGCGGCGCAGGCCTAGGCACCTTTGAATGACATGCTGGGCAATAATATCAAGGGTAACAGTCCGGTCGTGTGGACTGACGAGGCTCGTGACGCGTTTCGTCGATGTAAGGAGGATTTGTCGCGGGCAACTTTATTGGCGCACCCCGAGCCCAGTGCTCCAGTGGCGCTTACCTGCGACGCCTCAAACACCATGCTGGGCGCCTCCTTGCAGCAGCAGATTGGCGATAGTTGGGAGCCGTTGGCTTTCTTTTTTACTAAGCTGTCGCCGACAGAGCGGAATTATTCTACATTTGATCGGGAATTGTTGGCAATTTACAAGTCCATCAAACATTTTAGGCACTTGTTAGAAGGAAGAAATTTCACGGTTTTTACGGACCATAAGCCGCTCATCTTTGCTTTTAACTGCAACCCGGATAAGCATACCCCGAGGCAGATTAGGCACCTCAGTTATGTGAGCCAATTCACGACTGACATCCGTCACGTGGCTGAACAAGACAACGTGGTAGCGGATGCGCTATCCAGGCTAGACTCCGTGAAAGAGGCGATCGACTTTGAGGCGATGGCGACATCTCAAGCTACTGACCCGGAGCTCCAGGAATTTTTGCAGAAAGATTCTGGGTTGACGCTGGAATACGTGACAATTCCGGAATCTTCCACGAAGATGTGGTACGATGTTTCAACGGGCAGCGTGCGGCCTTACCTTACGGCCCCCTTCCGCCGTACCGTCTTCAACACTTTACATGGGTTGTCCCATGCTGGGATTAAGGCGACGGTCAAATTAGTAACCCAGCGTTATGTTTGGCCGTCGGTTAAGTTTGATTGCAGGGAATGGACGCGGATGTGCAACCCTTGCCAACGATCTAGGGTGCAGAGGCATGTTACTGCACCCCTGGGCTCATTTCCTCAGCCGTCAGCAAGGTTTGAGCATGTCAACATCGACATTGTAATTTTACCGGTGTCCGAGGGATACCAATACTGCCTTACGTGTGTGGATCGTTTTACCCGCTGGCCAGAGGCGATTCCGTTGTACGATCAGGAAGCAGCCACGGTTGCACGAGCCTTCTTCGAGGGTTGGATTTGTCGTTTGGGGACCCCGCTGCGTGTGACCACGGATCAGGGACGACAGTTTGAGTCGTACCTTTTTAAGGAGCTAAACTCTTTATTAGGCTCGGTTCACTTCCATACCACGGCTTACCATCCTGCAGCCAATGGCATAGTGGAGCGGTTCCACCGTCAATTCAAAGCTGCCATACGCTGTTATCAGCATGTTCGGTGGACCGAAGTTCTTCCGACCATCCTGCTGGGGATACGCTCAGCCTGGAAGGAGGACCTGCAGGCAACTTCGGCCGAGCTGGTATATGGAGCTCCGTTGCGTTTACCGGGTGAATTTTTATCGCCGTCGACGAACTCCGACACCGTGGTATTTGTGAAGGAATTGCGTGAGCATTTTCGAAGTTTGGGGCCTACCGAACCATCGCGATATAGTACTCCTCGCGTGTTTGTTTTCAAAGAGCTTAATAATTGTAAGCGTGTTTTTGTTCGACATGACGCGGTGAAAACAATTTTGCAACAGCCTTATTGCAACGGACCCTACGTTGTTGTGAGTCGAAATTTAAAAACATTTGTTGTAGATATTACTGGTAAACATAAGGTCATTTCGATCAATCGTTTAAAGCCAGCGTTTGTTATTGCGGATGATATCCCGAGCCAATCAGATCGCACTCAGGTATTGCCTTGTAATAATATAGTACCTCCTGACGTTGCGACACCGCGAGAGAATGGCGAGATTCCACCGGTAACTCCACCTGTAATTCCACCGGTTGTACCAAATGCGGTACCATTGGTACCAGCTCCGGATTTAACTACGCCGGTAGGACGTTTTGTCACTCGATTTGGTAGAAGAGTCAAATTCCCGGATAGATTACAGGTGGGTTTTTCGTAATTAGAGCTAATTACTAGCGGGGGGGGGGGGGGATGTAGCGGCTTTGGCACTAGCTTGCTTCCTTAGTTAAGGGGTAAGTTTACCGTTACGCGTTGGAGGCTCCGGTTTTTCCCCGTGGGCATGGGTGAGTCAGGCTATGGCCACGTCACGCATCTGGCAGCCAGGCTCGCTCAGGTCAGGAAATTTCGGCGTGCGGGTGCGATTTCGCGCCAAAATTTGCCGCGCGTTTTCGGCGTCGCTTGAGGGACGCGTCCCTCTGAGAGGGCTGTATAAATAGCCTCCAGAGGTGACGCTCGCTCTCACTCACCTGGAACACCTGGTCACGCGCCGTTTTGTTTGATCTCGTTTAAATCTTAGTGTGATTTCTGTGTAAGATTCGATATCGCCTTCTCGCATAAAATAAAGGAGTGTGGTGAAATAGACAAGAAATAAATAGAAATAAATAATTTACTAACCACCCCTCAGTATGGTTAGACAATGGGTCAACCTTTGTCACACGTCAAATTTCAATGGGTCGTAGATGTCGAAAATTTTTATGTATCTTTAATCGCTGCCGATTCGCCCACGGGGTACATTCTCGAGGTAGATCTGGAATATTCGCAAAGTTTGCACGACGCTCACGCCGATCTACTGTTCTGCCCGACACGTGCCAAAGCACCTGGCAAAAGGCAAGACAGGCTACCCGCGATATTATACGATAAGCAGCATTTTGTTCCCCACTACCGCAACCTGCAGCAGTGCACGCGTTAAGGTCTTCGTATTACAAAGGTACACCGCATACTCCAATCCACCCAATCTCCGTGGCTCGCCATTACATTGAGCTTAATACACAGTTTAGAACAAGTGCGACTAAAGATTTTGAAAAAAATTTGTACAAATTAATGAACAACACGGTATTAGGTAAAATTAGGGAAAATGTGCCAAATCATGTGGATGTAAAACTTTTAACACGCCGGGATAAGCGATACGGTGCAGAGACAATGATCGGGAAAGCGAATTTTGACAGCAGAAGCGTATTTACAGAACATTTAATCGCCGTTGAATTGCGAAAACTCGAGGTGAAAGTAAACAAACCGATACATATGGGTATGTACATTAGGGTGGTCATTATTTTTCAATATCCGATTTTTTTTGTTTTACTGCCCTAAAATATGAGGCTTTGTGAGAAAATGATATCTGCAATGTTTCAAAATGATAGGGCAACGGGAACACGTGTCGCAATTAATCTGAAGTTTTGAAATAATAGTGATATATCGTCAATTTGAAACATAATTGTGTTCTGGAAGTAATTTTGGGTTCTGTAATTTTTGAAGTATCAGCGAATATTTTCTAATAAAAGTACATTTTATTAGACGTATAATAATAATATTTATGTATTTCTTCCAAAAATATAAACAAAATTTTTGAGTTTTATCTCTTAAAATTTGTATATAACGCAGCGTATAAGCTACTGTACGCAATCAGGGGTCCTTAATTACACTTTCCAACATGAATTTTGATCTGCAACATTCACTTCGGGATCCTAGTAGAGCTTTTCATTCCAAACACGAATCTGCAAGCAGAATTGCTCTATCACTCTCAGTTTTTGCAAAACATGAGTTATTGTAAAAAACGCCCGATTTTCGTTAAGGATGAGGATGATTAAGGTATTACGTGAAAACCAAAAACGTTAGAAAGTTCAATTTAGTCTCAAAAGATAGAGGAGAGCTTCCTGAATACGTCAGCGTATACAGTTACTAAACGCTCTGAAAATAATGCACATTTTGGGGAATTTTTAAAAGAAAAGTATTGAGTGTTATAATTCCAATCTCTGTACTTTTATTAATGGAAATTTGAAAAATGTATTCAAATTTTTGTATGCAATAATAGTAATTTGGTTCAAAGTTATAATGGTAGTAGTAAGAGGCGTTTGAAACAAGAGTTTGTTGCTGGCGAGCATGATTTTGGCTGTCGTAATCATCTGAAACAAAAAACGTACAATTTTTCTTAATCTATATGAGTGTGGTTATCGTATGAACTTTAGTTCATGTTGAATGAATAATGTTGAAAAGCGCAAAAATGGTTGTATTTCAAATGAAAACATGATTTTTTTGGAAAAGCATTTGTTAGTTTTCTGTGTTGCAAAATTGAGTTTTTGCAAATAATTACTTCATTCTAGTTCAAACGATAACCACACTCATATAGATTAAGAAAAATTTTCCGCTTTTTGTTTCCGATGACTACGACAGCCACAATCATCTTCGCCAGCAACAAACTTTTTTAAACCCTTCTTACTGCTATCATTATAACTTTGAACAAAATTATTGCATAAAAAAAATTGAACATTTTTCAAATCCCAATTAACCCTCCATATCCTGTGCCTGAGTAAATTTTAACCCACCGCTTGAGATCGCTAACGCACACAGTGACGGGGCCGTGTATGTCTGTCGCGGCCAAACGATCATTTACCTGTCGGGGATGTCATAAAAGCATAAACTGGACCATTCCGGTGATCGTGTTGGGGCAACAATAGGAAGCTCGAGACAATACTATATTTTCCTTGGAGAAAACAAAATGAGGCCTTGCAGTCACCACGAAACCTTATACCGAGGAGTGCGAGATGAGCATACCACAATCGAGCTACAGGGCGCACCGACTGCCCTAGGGTAGACTTAGTGTGCACCCCTGGCGTAGACGGTAAAAACGATACGAAGAAGGCGAAAGGCGTCAAGAGTAATGTCGTAACGAGGACGATAATTTTCGACGACTACGGGCAGTGTTTGCACAAAGAGACCGAAATAACTCGCAGGCAATCGTGTATAAGATCGAAATTGCACAAAATGTACACCATTTCGCAATCGAAAATCGCTCTAACAAGGGAAGATCCCGAACCCGAAAATTCAAAAAATTCTGAAACTTTGTGAATATGTAGGGGATTTCTTCCTGATTACAAGGCAATTCTTGTTTGCTGCCCAAATTTACTCTAAGGGGGTGCAATTGACCCCTGAAAATCCGGTTATTTTCCAATTTTGTGTTATATCTCGTGAAGTGTAAAATAATCTTCTTACGAAATGATAGATCTAATTAAGAGAAGTAACGTTTGTCTTGTAACGTCCCACTATTTTTCGCGCGGTATTATTCTAAAGTCTCCCTCATAAATCGCTACACAACTCCATCAAAATTCCTTAACTCAAGTCTTACCCCTTTTCCCCAATCACTGATCACCTTGACGATGTACCTTAGCGGTCCCCATCTCCAGATGATCTAATTTCAAATCCCCTTCCCCTCTTCGGCCTTCGAGGCGCGAACTCCTTCCACGTTTAAACCTTAGACAAGTCCCTCACTAAAAACTCGCTCATCTCGAGACTATGTCTCACCCCCCCCCCCCTCCTTTTACAACAAACGTATTCAAACCTCCACTTTTCAAACCCCAATCAAAACCCTCCAAACCCATCCAACGGGTGGAGTACCCCTTTTCAAAGCCCCGAAAGAGCCGCCGAAATACGCAATAACGACACATATTTTACGCATGAATCATCAATACGCGCCGATTACATAACACATATTTTAAGCATGAGTCATCACGCATACCGCAAATTCCCCGCATACCTGACATTCCATCGCTTTGTATAAATACCAGCGCCGCATGGACCACACACAGTCAGTTAGTTCGGGAACATCCGTTACGCCAGACTCTTTCTTCTAAAAGTACAGTGTATAATATAAAACTTCGCTTCAGTGCAACGTCCCCAATAGGGTTACCAAACCTTCTACATCACTGTAAGCATTTATCAATTTATCTTATTGTAAAACACTAACGCTATCGTCTTCTATTTACTTATGCTTATCTATACTTATATCATTTGATTTTGCTCACGCTTATTGCTTATGTTATTTCCTTTTGCTTATGCTATTTGCTTTATATTCTTTGCTCACGCTTATTGCTTTAAATTATATCCTTTTGCTTATGTTATCTGCATTTATATCATTTAGCTTCTTACTCTTATTGCTTTATATTGTATTCTTTCGCTTAAGTTATTTGCTTATATTATCTTCTTTGCTTACGCTTATCGCTTTAAATCGTTTCATTGCTTATATTACCGCCTAATTATATTATTGCCTAAGCTTATTGCCTTATGTTAACCTGTTTATAACCAACTCTAACACTTCTTATGTTTATCTTATCTTATGCGTAATATTATTATCATTGATCATCGTTATATAAATGTCTTGTGCTAATGCTTAATGTCCAACGCATTGTTATAATACGTTTACCGCCATTGCTTCAGTAGTGCATGGCTTATTCACACGCGTTCCAATAAATAACGCTTTTGTTTTACCCGACGTTTGAATTCTTGTAATTATCCTTCGAATACCTAGAATCGTTACGAGCCATAGCAACAGCTGATCTCTCTTCGCGAACACCGGGAGTTCTTATCAGTGTTTACAAGCTTACTTTCGCTTAGGGTCCCGCATGCCCAATGCTACACCTATTGAAAAGAACTACGACGCGTGTCTTTTTATTGCAATGCAGTAGTTAAGCCAATTATAGAGCCATAAATACAAACCACAAGAGTTCTAACGGGTGTCACTCTGGTGAGCGATAACTCCCTAACCTTCCCTGGTCGATTTATGCTGCGAAGCTGGCCTTCGTGCTGAACGCCTAAACTCCCCAGAGCTGCGAAGCTGGCCTTCGTGCCTGAATACCATCCACCCCTCAGAGCTGCGAAGCTGGCCTTCGTGTCTGAGCTCCTAAACTCCCCAGAGCTGCGAAGCTGGCCTTCGTGTCTGAGCTCCTAAACTCCCCAGAGCTGCGAAGCTGGCCTTCGTGCCTGAGCTCCTAAACTCTCCAGAGCTGCGAAGCTAGCCTTCGTGCTCAACCTCCCAATATTCCCCAACCTTGTCACAGCCCTAACTTCCGCCACCCAGGACGTGACAGTCTTGAAACTTTTTTTCAATTTCTTACAGTTCGCAAGTTATAACACAAAATCGAAAAATAGCCAAATATTCAGGGATTAATTTCACCCCCATTGAGTGAATTTGGGCAGGAAACGAAAATTGCGTTGTAATCAGGAAGAAATTCCCTACATATTGACAAGGTATCAAAATTTTTTTGAATTTTCGAGTTGGGGATCTTCCCTTGTAAGTCCGTACGACAAGCGATATATCGTGTTCGATTCAATCGAAATGTTACCATGGGGACATTATAGAATGCCATTGTAAATAGAAATTATTATTATGTAAAATAAAATTGCATACATATGTACATAGAACACACACACACACACACGCACACGCACACGCACGCACACGCACACACACACACACACACACACACACACACACACACACACACACACACACACACACACACACACACACACACACACACACACGGGGTTTCACAAAATGAGCAATTAAACACACGTGTGCAATGAGAATAATAAAATATAATAATGGAATATTAGTAGGACTTCCGTTTCCGGTCGCGTGCGTGACAGGTGTGTGTGGAAGCGAGCGGTTGAGTGAGGTGAAGGAAAGGCGAGTGAGGTGGCGAAGTAGGGCTGGAAAGTGTGCGTGGAATATAGTGGAGTAGTGAGGAAGGGGCGAGGGATAAAGGGAAAGGGCAGGAGGTAGGGTGTGATAGGGTTACAGGAGGGATAAGGGAGATTAGAGGTTAGGTGGTGGTGGTAGACGGAAGAAGGCGGGAAGGAGCGTGGAGAGTGGAAAGTGGTGCCACCGTGCGGGAGAGGGAGAGAAGTAGGGAAGACGAAGCGAGAAGGCGGGAAATCCGAACGAGGATAAGGCGAAAGGTAGAAGGAAAAAGGCGGAGGGTGCGAGAAGAGTGGAGTGATAAAAGGGTAATAGCACAGGGTAGGGACGAGAAGAGGGGAGAAGGGCAAAGTGCAGAAAAGAGGGGAGAGGAGGAGATGGAGGAGGGAAAGGGAGGGGAAAAAGGAAAGGGAAGGTTTGCGATTGAGGAAAGGAAAAGAAAAGACAGTACAAGTAGTGTGGGGAGCAGCGTGGGCAGTTTGGAAAGTTACTGGGGGAAAAAAGCGGGAGAGGGAGGAGGAGGCAGGGGATATGGAGGGGGAAGGGGTGGGAGGGTTTAAGAGGAGCGGGAAGACAAGGAGGTCGCCGGAGAAAGGGGAGAAGGGGGGTGGGAAAGAGATAGAGGAGGGGGGGAAGGACTGGGGAGGATGATAAGGGAATTGATGTTGGAGATGAGGAGGATGAGGGAAGATATGAAGAGGGATAGGGAGGAGAGAAGAGAGCTGAAGGAGGAAATAAGGAAAGAGAGGGAAGAAATGAAGGAGAGGGAGGAAAGAAGAAGGATGGAGGAAGAGTGGAGAGGGGAGAGAAGGAGGTGGGAGGAGGAGATGACGGAGGAGAGGGTGAGGAGAGAAGGGCTGGTGGAAAAGTTGGGGAAGTTGGAAGAAAGGGAGAGAAGGATGGAGGAGGCGATGGAGGAGGTAGGGAGATGGGAAAAGGAAAGGATGGGGAATGAGGGGAAGGGAATGGTAGTGGATGGTAAAGAGGAGTGGAGACTGAGAGTGAAAAGGATTGAGGTGATGCAGGATAAGAAGGAGAGAGAGAAGAGAAGAAGTAATGTCGTGGTAAGGGGGTTGGAGGGAGGAAATGACGCGATGGGGGAAGTGGGGAGGCTATGGGAAAGGATGGGTCTGGGGGTGGGGGGAATAAAGGAGGTGGTGAGATTAGGAAGAACAGGGAAAGAAGGGGGTGGAATGGTGCTGGTGAGGTTGGAGGGGAGAGAGGAAAAGAGGAAGGTAATGGAGGCAAAGAGCAAGCTGAGAGGAAGAAGGGAGAGGGTGGAGGATGACCTCACGGAGGAGGAAAGGAGGGCAAAGTGGAAGTTAGAAAGAGAGGCGCAAGTAGAGATGGAGAGAGGACGGAAGGTGCAGGTGGGATATATGAAAATGTGGGTGGATGGAAAGATAAGAAGGTGGGACGAGATAAGGGAGAACTGGTGTGAGGAGCAGGAAAACGAATTAAGGGGGAAGGGGGAAAGGAAGTGGGAAAGAAGAGAGTGAAAGAAAAGGAAAGGGGGAGGAGTTGGATGGTGGCGTTTTGGAACGTGGCAGGAGTAAGGAGGAAGGATGATGATTTCTGGAAGGGACTAAGGGAGTGGGATGTTATGGTGCTGTGCGAGGCATGGTTGGAGGAGAAAGAGTGGGAATACGTGGAAAGGAGGCTGCCTAGGGGTTTCAAGTGGGAAAAGCAATGGGCCAGAAGGGAAAGCAAGAAGGGGAGAGCGATAGGGGGAATGTTAATGGGGGTGAGAAAGGGATTGGAAATGGGAGAGGGGGGAGGAGGGAGGGAGGCGATTTTGGCGAAGAAAGTGAAGATTGGGGGGGAGGGGGATATAGTTGGAGTCTATGTGAACGGGGACTTGAAAGAGAAGCTAGAGGAGTTAGGAGAGTGGATGGAGGAGAGAGGGGAGGGGTAAGAGTGATAATAGGTGGAGATTTTAACGCGCGTACCGGGGAGGAAGGGGGAGAGGTATGGGAGGGCGAGGAGGGGGAAGGGAGGGTGGAGGGGAGTAGGAAATCCAAAGATAAGGAGGTGAATGGGGAAGGGAGGAGGCTATGCAGGTGCTTAGAGGAAAGGGGGTGGGGAATAATGAATGGAAATACAGAGGGGGACGAGGAGGGGGAGTGGACTTTCACAGGGGGGCGGGGGAATACAGTGATAGATTATGTGTTAGGGAACGAGGACACAAGAGAGAACGTGGAAAGGGTGGAGATAGGGGAGGGGAGGGAGGAGGAGGGTGGGGGAAAAGAGGAGGAGAAAGGGGGGGCAGAGGTAACTGGACGGAGGAAGGATGGAGTTTATGAGGAAGTTTGGAAAAAGGGGTGGGGAGGGTATGGGAGTTGAGGAGGAATGGAGTGAGCTGCGGGAAAGGATAAAGGGCGCGATGAAGAAGACGGGGAAAGGGAGGGGAGAAGGGAAAGAAGGAAGGGTGGTGGGATTTGGAGTGTTAGGAGGAAAAGAGGAAGGTGAGGAGGGAGCTGAGGAAGTGGAGGAGGGAAGGGGGAGATGAGAGAAAATATAAGGAGGGAAGGGGGAGATGGGAGAAAATATAAGGAGAGGAAGAGGCAGGTATGGCAGGTTATGTGAGGAAAAAAGGGAGAAAGAGGTGGAGAGGTGGGTGAAGGAGGTGGAAAGTGTAAAAACGGAGGGGCAAGTTTGGAAGGTGGTAAATAGGGGGAGGAAAAGGAGGGGGAGGGTTAACGAAGGGATAGCAATGGGAGAATGGGACGGATATTTCAGAAGGCTACTAGGGGGAGTGGAATGGAGAGTGAGAAAGGGTGGAGAGAAGAGGAGGAAGGAGGACGAAGAGGCATAGGTAGGGAGGGAAGAGATAGGGAGGGTCATAAAGAATTTAAAGGATGGGAAGGCGGGAGGGGGGGATGGGATTCCAAACGAGGTGTGGAAATATGGAGGCGCAGAAGTGGAAGAATGGCTACGGGGGATCTGTAATAGGTTGTGGAGGGGAGAAGGGTGTCCGGAAGGATGGAGGGAGGGGATGGTGGTCCCGGTAATGAAGAAGGGAGGGGGGAAAAGGTGGACGATTACAGGGGGGTAACCCTAACGCAGACGGCGTACAAGGTGTACGCTTCGGTGTTGGCGGAGAGGCTGAGGGTGGAGGTGGAGGAGAGAAAACCGTTACCGCCGAGTCAAACGGGATTTAGGAGGGGGGTGGGATGTATTGATAATATTTATGTTCTGAATTATTTGATAAATAGGCAGGTGGGTAGAAAGGGGAAAAATATGGTGGTTGTATTTGTAGATATGAAGGCCGCGTTTGACTCGGTGGACAGGGAGGTGTTAGTGAGGGCAATGAGGGGGAGAGGGGTGCGGGAACAGCTGGTAGTGAGATGCGAGGAGATGTTGAAGGAAACGATATGTAGGGTGCGGGTGGGGGAGGAGGAGGGGGAAAGGTTCTAGACAGCGAAAGGGGTGCCCGCAGAGCCCGAGCCTCTTCATCCTCCTGATAGCAGATATGGATGATGAGTTAGAAAAGGGAGGGTGGGGGGGGGGGTGAAGCTGGGGGGGAAAAGAGTATATACGTTGGCGTACGCTGACGATGTGGCGGTACTGGCCGAAGACGAAGAAGGGATGAAGGGAATGTTGGGGAAGTTGGAGAGATACATGGATGGGAAGGGGTTGCAGGTGAACATAGGGAAAACAAATGTCATGAGGTGTAGGAAGGGGGGAGGGAGATGGAAGAGTGTGAAGTGGAGATGGAAGGGCAAGGAGTTGGAGAAAGTTAGGAGCTTTAAGTATTTGGGGTACACGGTGATGGTGAAGGGGGGGGGGGCAAGATGGGCACGTGGGGGAGAGAGTGAGGAAGGGAACAGCGGTGATGGGTAAGGTTTGGAGGATTGGGAAAAGGTTATTTGGAAAGGGCTGGGAAAGAAGAATCTGGTTATTTGATAGATTGGTTTGGCCGGTGGTGGGATACGGGGCGGAGGTGTGGGGGTGGAGGGAAAGGGAGAATGTGGAAAGGCTTCAGGAAAGGTTTTTGAAATGGGTTCTGGGGGTGGATAGATGCACGCCGGGGTACATGGTGAGGGAGGAGATGCAAAGGGAAATGCTGAAGGGAAGGGCAGGAATGAGGGCTTGGGCGTATGAGAGGAAGCTGGAGGAGGGGCAGGGGGGAGCTGGCGAGGAAGTGCTGGGAGGAGGTGAAGGGGAGGCAAAGGTGGGGAAAAGGGTTGGAGGGGTGGGAAGAGGAAAGGAAGGAGTTTTTTTAGAAGAGGGGATGGACGCTGGAGGAGATAGAAGGGATGATGAAGAGAGGAGACTAAGAGAAGAGGAGCTGGTGAGTAGGGAAAGGAAAACGCAGGAGGATGAGAGGTGGGAAAGAATAGGGGAATCAGCGTACAACAGGTGGTACGGTAGGTTGAAGGGGGAAGGGGTGCCGGGGTACTTAAAGAAGGGGTGGGGAGAAAGTAGGTGGAGAAGGGTGGCCACGTTTAGATTGGGTAACGAAATGAGGGGGGGGGTAGGTACTGGGAGGAAGGAGAGAAAAGGAGGTGTAGGGTGTGTGGAAGAGGGGGAGAGACGTGGGAGCACGTGTGGGAGGAGTGCATGGGGTGGGGGGAAGAGAGGGGGTGGCAGGAGATGGCGGGAGAAGTGCTGGGTGATGAGGGGGAGGGGGAAGACTGGATGAGGAGGTTAGAGGAAAGGAGACAGGTGTGTGAGGGAACGGAGGTGTGAGAAAAGGAATGGAGTGGAAGGGGAGACGAGCGGAAGCGGAGGTCCGGGAGGCGGGTGTGAATGCGGGCGGAAGCGGAGGAGGGGGAGGGAGAGCGAGCGTGCGAGCGGAGCGAAGGAGGATGGGGTATATTGTAGATATTGTATATAGTTATATTATAGTATATTATATATTATAGTAAATAAAGAAATAGGTGTAAGATAGGTCTAAGTTAGGCTAAGTTAAAAATTAAGTTAATATTAAGTTAAGATAGGTTAAGGTAGAGGAGGGGAAGAAGGTGTAAAGAGTGGAGGGAGAGAGGACGGAGATTGTATCCCCTAGGGGCCCAATAAAAGGATATATATATAATGGAATATTAGTAAAAAACAGGGCTCTCCAGCGTAGGGGCCCCTCACGCGCCGGCTTCCCCTTCCAACCTTTGTCTCGCGCAGCGTGCCTGCCGTTGTCAAGGAGACCGCGAGACGCTACGAAGGCTGCCACGACGGGCTAACCGGGCTAGCATCTTCGCGGTTAGCATCGCGCAGTATCCCTGACAACGCGGACGAGATTGGGAGAACCCCAAGCTCCCGCGGAAGCAACCTTGGAGAGCCCTGATATAAAAGAACAAAGGAATACAGAATACAACTGCAACATGACTGTGCTCGTAGCACGCTTTCAACGACTGTCGATCGGCACGACCGCCGAGGACCGCCTCGATTCGGCCGTCTGCGCCGAACTTCGTCTTCCGCCGATCTCCGTCTTTCGCGCGAGAATGTATTGCATTCCGGCCGCTACTACCATTCCTACACTCGGCATTTTTTAACAGATCTTCGTCCTCGAAGATTACGCCTCGTTATCACGTGATCAATATGACAAGTGCTGAGCGGCCGGTCGCCTTTCGGCAACAGCCTCAGTTCTCCTTCTTTCTTACCACCTTTCTTATTAATAATAATACACGGAATACAACAGCTAACGAATTCCTTAAGTTTTTCTTTTAACCGTGAATATAATTTTCGGTCTCAATACTCTCTTTCATTTTCTTAATTCCAAAATGACCGTTTCCATGTGTACAGCGTATTATTTCCATTTGTAAACAATTTGGTACGACCATCAATTTCCCATTACCTTTTTGCTTCATTACAATATCATTCTCTGCGAAATAATCTTCGTACGGATCTTTCTGAAGGATGGTTCTAATCGCTTGTAATCTTTCGTCCTCTAACTGCTTCTTTTTTATCATCGCGTGTAACTAATTTGCTATAACCAATACTGGATACCTACTAAGCTAAAGTGACCAGATATTTTGTGGGCCAGTGCGGGACAAACAAGAAAAAAAAAAGGTTGCCAGATCCGTGACGAGATCGTTTCCGTACTTTATTAGAGCATTTACAATATGTTTAAAGATATATACTTGTGAAACGAAATTAAAAATATTTTTAACAAAACGAAAAATGAACTTAATTGAACTTGGTCATTGAAAAGAAAAAAAGCAATTCGACTGCGATCGTCACAGTTGAATATCACAAGTAACTATAGGGTCATTGCACGCGAAGTCGCACACTTTTCGGAGTAACATTTCGAATTTTGGTGCAACTTGGATATGTTGTAGTCTTTAGGGGTATATATACATATCTCAAAGGATTTTTCGAAATGTCAAAAATTGTGGATGTTACAGCTCTTTGAAATATAGTGTTTACTATTTTTCCAAAAATTATAACTCTGGAACTAATAAACTGATAAAAATGACCTTTCGGGTGCTTACAGTGGAGATATAAGAGTACCTAATAAAAATTATTTCACTTAATAAAAACGAGTATTTGACCATTTATTTAGCAATTGTTCTTAACAAATGCAATTTTATAGTTGAAGGCACCTTTTTAAAAATTTGGAAAAAATAGGAAGATAAAGCCCAGTTTTCCTCTTTATGGACACGTTTCGAAAGGCGTGGACGTTTTAAAATTGGCCAAATGAAAATTAATCAACTCACACCATCAATCAAATCACACCGGCTCGACTGGTCGTTCGGGCCGTGCGGTACTCGCAGCGGCCAAGCGGCTATACCTGCTACTTTTATGTAGGGTATTAATGAGGACCGCTGCAAGGTTTAATACCGTTAATAGTTACTGGAAACTCACTCTCTGTCGATGGCACTTATTGTTTGAAACATTTAAGTTGCCATTGTTCAATGGAAACCACGAGAAGGTGGTGAGTATTCTTCCATCGGGAGAGGATGTGATGGGATTATGTTAAAGGATAAATATTTTATCGTATTTTTGAGCGTCTTTTGGAATAAATGACCGGTTATGTAATTACTTATTTGATAATTGCTACAACTTTTGATTTGTCACTGTATGAATAGACTTTAGCTTTTAAATGAGACACTGTATCCGTTGGTATAAATGAATGAAAGTTTCGCGTTCCAAAAATTGTTTTTGCAAATCCACGTCTCTCTAGTAATAATCGTGAATGTTTTTGATATTGTTCTATTGCTCAATAGATTGCAAAAACAATTTCTGGAACGCGAAACTTTCATTCATTTATACCAACGGATACAGTGTCTTATTTAAAAGCTAAAGTCTAAAACAACAAAAGACGCTCAAAAATACGAAAAAATAATTATTATCCTTTAGATAATCCCATCACATCCCATCCTCTCCCGATGGAAGAATACTCACCACCTCCTCGTGGTTTCCATTGAACAATGGCAACTTAAATGTTTCAAACAATAAGTGCCATCGACAGAGAGTGAGTTTCCAGTAACTATTAACGGTATTAAACCTTGCAGCGGTCCTCATTAATACCCTATATAAAAGTAGCAGGTATAGCCGCTTGGCCGCTGCTAGTACCGCACGGCCCGACCGACCAGTCGAGCCGGTGTGATTTGACGCAGCGTTACATTCAATTAATTTTCATTTGGCCAATTTTAAAACGTCCACGCCTTTCGAAACGTGTCCATAAAGAGGAAAAACTGGGCTTTATCTTCCTATTTTTTCCAAATTTTTAAAAAGGTGCCTTCAACTATAAAATTGCATTTGTTAAGAACAATTGTTAAATAAATGGTCAAATATTCGTTTTTATTAAGTGAAATAATTTTTATTAGGTACTCTTATATCTCTACTGTAAGCACCCGAAAGGTCATTTTTATCAGTTTACTAGTTCCAAAGTTATAATTTTTGGAAAAATAGTAAACACTATATTTCAAAGAGCTGTAACATCCACAATTTTTGACATTTCGAAAAATCCTTTGAGATATATATATATACCCCTAAAGATTAAAACATATCCAAGTTGCACCAAAATCCGAAATGTTACTCCGAAAAGTGTCCGACTTCACGTGGAATGACCCTATATCAGTTTATATATCTTATTCAAATAATCATGGACATAAAATAAAAAATATTAAATATAAACATCTAGTATGAAGTAAGGAAACAGTAACTTTATGCCACTGCGAAACTGTAAAAAGTTACATGTCCAATGCGGGACACTTTGCGGGACATTTTTCAATGCGGGACAAAGGGCTCAAATGCGGACAAATGCGGGACGTCTGGTCGCTTTATACTAAGCGCATCTACGTGTTTCAGGCGCGACCCATTCCGATGTTCTATAGTATATTTGAACTCTCCGAGAATTAACGACCAACGCATTATATTCATTCTTCGACAAAGTTTTCTTAAACGCGTCGCAGTCTGTAATAATCTTAAATTGTTCGCAATGAACGCTGAATAAGCACGACGCTTAGTTTATTATTTACTTTCTTATCCCTGTAAATCTTACACTGTTCTATTAGGACATAAGTTTGTATTTGCGCGCTCTCATGCGACCAATGAGTGATCGGCCCGGCCGCTCTCGTCGTTCCCGTGGTTTGGGTGGACCGAGTAGCTCGGGCCGCGGGCGCGGTGGGTGGAGCGGGGTACAGGTTCTTGTCCGTGCGATCAAACTGTAAACACGTGTTGTGTTGTCGCGTCGACCATTAATTCGCGATCCTTCCGTGTTTCCAACTAGTACAAATTCGTTGTCTGCGAGTTATTGTAATCAGCCTCGGTCTTTTCGAGCCGTTTGTGTTTCTCTGCGGCGCAAAATAATTGCCTCGACGAGACGAGCTGTTCGCGCTCCGATTCGCTGGATCGGAGAAAAATATAGACTCTTTGCGTTCAAACCACGAGTGTCGAATCTCCTTTCCGGGAATCCAGAACCATCTTGAGCTATCGAAAAATCGTGCGTGATCAAGACTTTGCGAGACGAAGTCCATTTCGCTCATAAATTTAATACCGAACAAATATACACGTCATTTTTTAACCGCACTAATTATTGCTAAAACCTCTAGTTCATAAGAATTATACCATTTCTCAGCGTCAGTCGTTTTCTTACTATAATAATAGACTGGATGGAGCTTATCCTCGTCATCGTTCTTTTGTAAAAGTACCGTGCCATAGCCCTCCTTACTTGCATCGGTCTGCAATTCGGTATTGCGTCTGGATCGTATATACGCAATACCGGTTTCGCGGATAAAGCTTGTTTCAATTTGGAAACGCTTCGCTTTGGCTGTTGCCCCATACAAACGGTTACTCTTTCTTTACCAAATCGGACAATGATCGAGCTATTTTGGAATACTTGTAAACAAATTTTCGAAAGTATCCCGTCAGCCCCAAGAAACTTTGTATGCCCTTCTTATTTTTGGGCGTCGGGAAATTTTCTACCGCCTTGACCTTTGCCGTTCCTGAAAACACGTGTCCGTTCTCGAATTCCAGTCTGAGGTATTCTATTCGCGTTTTCAAAAATTTGCACTTGCGCCAGTTAACCGTCAACCCGTTACGTTCCGCTACTTCCAACGTTTTTACTAAATTACCGAAGGCCTCTTCCTCGTTCTCTCCAGGAATGATTATGTCGTCTACATATGTGAAATCTCTAAATACTTCATCTATAAATCTAAGAAAACTCATAGGACTGACCGAAAGACCAAAAGGTGTTTTTAAGAACTCGTACTGTTTTTCCGGTGTCACGAATGATGTATATTTTTGTCTTTCCTTTGCCACTGGTACATGAAAGAAACCGTTCTTCATACCAACAGACATTTTTTTCCCCCAACGCAGAGAAATAATAATTTTGAATCATCGATCTAGCGAAACAATATGTAGCAAACATACATTCTAAGGTTAAAATTTTTTCAAAATGTTTTTCAATCTTAACGTCACAGCGTATCGCGCGATTACGTGTAATTTGAGTCCCCTGAGATAGCTGCGTGAGATGACACCATTTTCACGGCGCAAAGAACGCACGAACGAAATATAATACTCTTGGAAACGTCGAAATAAAATAAGAATTATTTGGCGAGGAGGGAAGGAGAAAGACGGGCAAATAAATACAGAAATAATATGTTTAAAAAATTTATTTAAAATTAAAAGTACATAAAAATAGAATAAAAATATAATTTAACATTTGTAACAAGTTACGTCGGTGGGACGACGATCTTACCCCCCGCCACGCGTCCGACCGAGGTAGCGAGTACCGCGCTACACCACCAATGGTCTTGCCCCCCACCACTCGTCCACGGTTACCAAGAACAGGCGAGAGGGGGTCGTTCACCAAGTGAATCTCTCGCTGCCGAAAATCCGCGGACGACGACATATAGGCTGGAGGCATAGGCCTGTTTGGGAGAGACCGCCTCGAGCGTTAGTACAGACAGTACGCCTCACCCAGAGAACTCCTGTGCGACGTTCTTGTGCCGACATTAGATCTTGTGCAATACCAAGCTCTCGTATAAGCACCAGTTCCTGTGTGACCACAGACTGAGTCACTGCGTCTTTTTGGACACTCCTCCTCCACGGTTCCCAGAAGGGAAAGGACAGCGTGAGCCATCCTCTGGACGCAGACCGTCATCCGCTATCGATCTCCCGAACAGATTCACCTCCATTCTCGGGAGCGCCCTTACAGTCTCCAATTCACCCGCGGATTGTGCCCACTGGGTGAATGGAACACAAACTCTCCGACCAGGGTCCAGTGGCAGGGTTAGCCTGCCAGGACATCGAACGGTCAAACCGTCTATCCCCTCCCACTTCGCCGAACCGCTATCGACTATCGAAATATGCGCCGAAATTCGCGCCAAGATACGCGCCGTCGTACACACCGGGACTCTCCGCGATAGCCTAAGGTCTAGGTTAAGCCGCTTACACACTGTGTGCCAGCATAGACCTGGCCGGGATATCTTGTACATAACAATCGCACCGAATAAATTGTCGTACTCTACCTTACCTCTGCATACGCGATCGTTCGATCGGCAGCCCTAGACCACCGTCCTGAGCTGGCAATACGGTACCTCCACCGTCCCACCGGTAACCCCGCGTTTCGCGGTTACACACTTTTTGCTACGAGCATCAACTACAATATCATTGATGGCGCATGCTAACAGTTCACAATGTACAAAATAATTCTCGTCGAAATATTCACTATCGCGTATGATTTTAGCAGCACGATACGTATCTAATGTTTCACAGGCAACACCGCTCTATTGTTGCACGTTAATAAAATTTAAAAATTTCGTCTGCACATCTTGTGCAGTTTCATACAACCGCGGCTACACATAGACTATAAACAGCTCAAGATTAAATAAAAATTTTACTGTATTCCGATTTATACTGTAAATCCGACAAGATTCCACCGTTAATTCATCAATCCGCATCGATTCTGATCCAGTTAATTGTGAACGTTTTTCGATGGTTGTACGTCTTTCGACTAGTGCACACGATGTATACCATGGTAATATGAGATGATTCCCGTGATTGTCGCCGAGAAGAATTTCTACATCGGCTATAGTTGATGGTCCTACGTTGATTCCAATTTCCAAATATTTGCAACCCACGGATGTTAATGCGTATCATCTGACCATGATACGCGATGATTGGCGCGGCCTAAGAGAACAAAGCTATGAAATTGTCCGCTCGTATCAGGAATAAATATAAAAAATTTTGACAAGATGTGAAAATTAAGCCTTACCTGGCAAATGTATTCTCCCCACATGAAGACATGCCATCATCTTGCATGATTGGGGCGATATAATTCACGCGTCTGACGTCCGGGGGTCGGCTTAAATAGAGGTGGAATTGCTTCCCACACCACCGCATTTATTCTAAAGCTAAAAATTTTTTATAATGTTTTTCAATCTTAACATCGCAGCATATCGCGTGGTCGTATGTAATTTGAGCCCACCCTCAAGGATAAAAGTCTCGACACGTGTTTGAGATGACATCATTTTTGCGATGCGAATGTAATATAATACTTTCGTAAACGTACGCATGAATCATAGAAAGAATTATGCAGTGTCAGCAGAAACTGTTTCGGATGATATTGCGCGTTAATTCATCATATGTGGGAATCATAGAAAGAATTATGCTGTGGCGACAGAAACTGCATAGAACAATGTTGGGACGGGTCGTCATTTTTGCATGCAATGCATTCGAGGAGAAGGGGTACACCGAAAGAGTTAGTGTATCGGAGTGTAGGTATAAATATGCGCTCTAAAGCTGCACAAAGCCTCAAATCGTTGCAACGTGTTGTGCAGAAAAGACATTACAACCATGGAAGAATTCGCATAAGTAGAACACTAATTGTTGGATCAATCTACACGATTGATTTCACGGGAAGAATACCTCGCGTGGGAAGAACGGTGCAGCGAGTGTATCGAATCTTTGGAAGAATACAGTCGGGTCAAACGTCCTCGGTTATCGATCGCTGTTCGCCAATTATTGGTTGCTCGAATCGCGCATCTGGAAGCACTGAAATATTCGTTGCGCAGACGTTTCATTCATGAAGGTGCCGGACATTCGAGCACAGGACTTTTGTGGCGTGGAGTAGACACTGCGTTCGATATCCGCGTACTAACTAGTGCTGTTTTAAATTCGAATTACATCGAACCGCGCAACTTCCTCCAGAATGCGGAGACCATTGTGTTGGAACATGTGCGAGGCGCTTTGAAGAAACATCAGAACCTCAAAGTGAATACGATGTTTAACGGTGAATTTGTGGCGGATGACAAACATACGAGTAAAAGCATCGACACCCGCAACTGTGAACTCTTCAGCACATAAGGTCTACAAGAGTGGTACCAGCAATATGCCATTGAAGCAACCCTGGCATCGCTGGAAGAATTCCAGAAACGCGACGGTGGATGCGCATTGACGAGAATCCTTAACCTAGCCGTCAATGTGAATAAGTACAATTCACCGCGCGCGGGTGCCACTTCAAGTTGCCGCGAGAATTATTGTTGAAGAGAGCGACGATTAGTGTACAATCCACAGACAACGCGTGTTTCGCGTGGACAGTGGTCGCCACTCTACATCCCGCCGAACGATACACCGATCGCCCAAGTTCATACCCCGACTATGCTTCCATACTAATCTTCAGGGCATTGAATTTCAAATGTCCCTGGAGCAGATTGGAAAGTTTGAAGGGTTGAACAACACATCAACCAACGTGTACAGCTTCGAGGCGGAGATGAAGAAAGGACCAACAGTCTTTCCGCTGAGTCTCACCACCCAAAAGAGGGATCGGCACGTCAACCTGCTCTACAAGCCGAATCAAGGACATGGTGATGTAGGTCACTTTGCGTGCATCAAGGACTTTTCCAGGCTGGGGAGTACGCAGGTGAGCAGGCACAGTGGAAAGAAATTCATCCGCGACCGGTACATATAGAAACATATGATATTGTTGCGGGCACCCTATGGATAGAATCCGTGGCCCCCTGGTGCCCGCCACAAAGACAAGAGGACAGCGAGAAGAAGGTGATCGGACCGATCGCCTGTCAAGCTGTCATTCGAGAGTCAGCCGCCATTACAAGCAGACGTATCGATACTCACATTCCCCTGCCTGAGAGATTGTATTCCGTTACCTTTGTTCTTTTACCAGTCCTGTTAATGTTTTGTTACTCTTGTTATACAATAAAGTCATATTATGTCGAGCGCGTAACGTAACATTCGTGGCAGAAGTGGGATGCCCACTCGCGCTTCCGCGGCCTCCGCGAAATCTTCCCCTGAACCGACAGGCGACGCCACCCTACAGGAGCTGTTCACCAACCTCCAGCTAAGCATCGTGGAACAGATGCAGGAACATTGGAGGGACGACGAGGCCCGAAGGAGGGAGAAGGAAGCCGCCGACCGCAAAACACAGGCGGCTCTCGAGGCCCGGTTGTCAGAAATGGAAAATCGCATCCAGGTCGTAGTCTCCTTATTACAAAATATTCGCGGATCGGTTGACAGCGGCGCGAATCCTCGGGGTAGAGAGACAGTCGCCAATGTAAATAATAATGTAAATAATGATGTAAACAGTGATGTACATAGTGATGTAAATAGTAGTGTAAATAGTGTCCCCTCGGCGCATGTCCCTACCTCCGTCGGTATGCCCGCCGCTACCCCCTTTTCGGGACCGCACGTACTCAGCTTGGGGTACGCGGTGAAACCGGCAATTTTCGATGGAAAAACGTCGTGGGAGGAGTATAAGGTACAGTTCCAGACTATCGCGCGCGCTAATGGGTGGAATGACGAAAAAAAGACTACGGCCTTGATCACCTCCCTCGGGGGGTCGGCGAGGAGCATCCTCACGACGCTCTCCGCTGCCCAATACGAGAATTTCGCGGAATTGGTTTCCACGCTCGAATTCCGCTACGGCGCGAAGAATCTGTCAAATTTGAACTATGTGCTCTTCCAGAGTCATAGGCAGCGAAGAGATGAGAGCATCTCCTCGCTCGCCACGAAAATAGAGCGATTAGCACAGTCCGCTTTCGCCGATTGCCCGGCGGAAACCCGTGACAAACTTGCCGCGTCTCAATTCGTAATGGCGTTGTCGAGCTCTGTCATGCAGTGGGAACTGCCACTTGACGGATTCACCTCCCTAAGAGCCACCGTGACCAGAGCTCTGGAAATAGAGGCCATCGAGACATCTCGCGACAAAGTCCCGAGATCGCGACGCGGAAAAACGGAGAACTAAATCTTCCCACACTTTTGAGAGCCCGGAGAAGAAGGGGAGGTTCGAGGGGTCGGACGACCGCTCAGACGACAACACGAAGAAAACCTGCTGGCAATGTGGAGGGGCCGGTCATCTTCGCAAGAACTGCTACCAGTTGAGGGATTGAGGAATACGACAGGGGTTACTGAAGGCGCGACGGAGGGAGTTCGAGAGCGAATACCGTCGCGGAGAGAGAGAGAGAGAGAGCCGAGGATGCTGAGTTCGGGAGTTCCAGCCTGGAGAACGAGTGTGGTTGCTACCACGAAGAGTACCCGAAGCTGCAAGCGGATTGGGAAGGCCCATACAGGATAACGGATAGGATCAACGATGTGGTGTACAGGATCCAGCGTTCACCCCGGAAGAAGTGCAAGGTGGTCCATGTACGCCGCCTTGCGAAATACGAAGGACGGTTCCAGTGAAGAGATAACCATGAATAAAACGCAAGGACTCGGAAGACTCAAGACCGAAGATTAGTTTAAGTTAATCCGGTGGACTGGGCTGCGGAGGCTACCTTCGTAGCCCGGCCCCCGTTCTTGAGTCTGTTTCAGGGAACACGATACCCCACAACGAGGGACAAGGTGTCGGGGGACTGCCACCGCGGCCTGGATACGCGTTCCCGAATTCCCCGAATGTGCCACAACAGCGTGGCGGTCCGCAGCGGGGCGCGGACATACGTGAAACCTCCCCGCTAGCCCCCCTGGAAGAGATCATGTGAGGCCCCGGGGCCCGGTCCCGGTATGGAGGATACCACGGGATCCCCAGGTAGCGAAATGCAAGGGTGGACAGCAGACGGGAAATGGCATCTCCAACCACCAGTCGGACAAGCGGTGCAACTGCTTGGATCGGCTGGAGGAGATGTCGCGGAGACGGGAGCATTAACAGGACGCACAGGACGGTCCCTTGGATCCACACCAGATGCTAAGAAGAGGAATGGGGCCATCAGGAAGCCAAGGATTGGAGAACTGGAGGCGACAAGAAAGAAGAGTGAAGAGGAGCTGACAGTTCTGGCCGATTGATCGAGCAAAGGGCCGATAGCATGCTCATGACTTGTGACCCCCTGCTTTCGGTCCCCGTCTCGTCTTTCCGTCTTCCCGGTTTTCCCGTCCGGCTCTACCAGATTCTCGTGGAGAAAGAGAGAAAGTATTGTCCGTCCATTGTTTACCAGGGGATCCCAGAACGAGAAATCATCAGAGCAGCCGAGGATTTCACGTGTTCAGAGCCACCAGAGGATGGGAACTTCGAGCAGGGCCGAAGGAGGATACAACACCGCAACCTGCCTCAACCGTTGGGGGACGTTCGAGGGAAAGAGGAATGCAGCGAATCGACGAGGGATGTTCCGGAAGCCCGTTGGAGATCAGGACGACGAACAGCGGAGCCGTCGCGGGATTCTCGACCTGAACCCCGACGGCTGAAAAGTCGAAGAGTCCCGACCATTAGAAGAACCGGACCTCTCCGCCTGTCTCTGCCCAAGAAGAAGATGCGCCGTCGAGGAAGAGGAAAGCCGCGCAAGAAAGAAGTACGCAAGTACGAAGACGCAAGTGGAGGGCAGAGACATACGGATCCACATACCCACGCCTTGCCCAGGGTTTTTCGGTGGTTTTCCCCTCGGGCGTGAAGACGAATGTCGAGGTGACGGTCTGAAGAGGCCACCCAGCGTTCTCCACTCTTCTGGACCAGGGTACCGCTGCTAAAGAAGCTGCGGCGTTCGCGACGACCGCTCCTCCGGAGGGGGGAGCAGTGTTGCAGGCTATGGATAGAATCCATGGCCCCCTGGTGCCCGCGACAAAGACAAGAGGACAGCGACTAGAAGGTGATCGGACCGATCGCCTGTCAAGCTGTCATTCGAGAGTCAGCCACCATTACAAGCAGACGTATCGATACTCACATTCCCCTGCCTAAGAGATTGTAGTCATATTATGTAGAGCGCGAAACGTAACAATATGTTGAAATGTCTCGCGAAAAAAATAAATAAAAAAATTTTTGGTTTTGCAGATGCATGCATTACTTTGGATCTGCCGAGAAGTTGGAGATGCATTCGCTGGACTACGGGAAGATGAGCGATTGTGCCATCCTGCTGTCCAGCCATGCTGACAAATGCCTCAGCTTCAACAACCACGGTAGGAAGGAACGACTCCCCTCACGGTATATGCCGATCTCGAACGCATCATCGAGAAGACGGAGGACAGCAGAGGCTAAGGCAGATGCTAAATGGCACGCGTACCAGCACCACAAAGTGCACAGCATCGCATATTATATTCATTGCTCATATGATACATCACTATCGATGTATCGATGTCGCCGCGACGCAGATTGTGTTTCATGGTTCGTTAAAGAACTGAAAAAATTTGCGGATTTTGCTAAACCCGTTTTGGCCAATAATACACCCATCCTAGATTTAACTAACGGACAGTGGACAACATTTCACAATGCAACACACTGTAACATTTGCGAAGAACCATTCGAGGCTGGCGATATACGAGTCCGCGATCATTGCCATCTATCCGGACGGTTCAGAGGCCCACCACATTCGGAATGCACTTAAACTACAAAAATGCGTTTTACATTCCCATAACTTTTCATCCTTTATCCGGCAACAATACACATTTTATTATCGAGAAAATAGCTACCCCTTTCGAAGGCAGCGTTGACGTATTGCCTATAACTAAAGAAAAATATATTTCATTCACAAAAAATGTCGAAGATATGGCTGAAGAATCAGACTCACGAAATTGTATTAAATTGCGATTCATCGATTCGTACAAATTTCTCAATACCAGTCTCGATAAATTAGCATCTTTTCTTAGCGCAGATAAATTAAAAATTTTAAGATCCGAAATTGAAACATTATTCATTGAGGATTTCAATTTATTGACGCGAAAGAGTGCCTTTCGGTATGAATACCTTCATTGCGCGAACAAGCTGCAGGATCCATGTTTACCACCGCGTGAGTCATTCTACAGTTCGTTAACGGGTGAGACTGTATCAGGGAGCGATTACGCGCACGCCGAGACTGTATGGCAGCGTTTCAGCATTAGAACCTTGGGCGAATACAGCGACTTGTATTTAAAAACTGATGTATTGTTATTGGCAGATATTTTTGAAATTTTTCGCGAAGATTGTATCAAGAGTTACGGTTTAGATGCAGCGCATTATTATACATTACGTGGTTTCACGTGGGATGCTATGCTAAAACATACCAAAATTACATTCGAATTGCTCACAGACGTCGATATGGTCATGTTTATCGAACGCGGTATACGTGGGGGATTAAGTCAATGTTCCGGATGATACGCACATGTCAATAACAAGCACATGTCATCTTATGATGCATCGGAACAATCATCGTACTTGATGTACTTTGATGTGAACAATTTGTATGGATGGGCAATGTGTCAACCCCTGCCATACGCCAAATTTCAATGGGTCGAAGATGTTGCAAATTTTTATGTGTCTTCAATCGCTATCGATTCGCCCACGGGATACATTCTCGAGGTAGATCTGGAATATCCGCAAAGTCTGCATAACGCCCATGCTGATCCACCGTTCTGCCCGACGCGTACCAAACCACCTGGTAGCAGACAAGACAAGCTGCTCGCTACGGTATATGATAAGCAGCGTTACGTTATCCATTATCGCAACTTCCAGCAGTGCATGCGTCACGGTCTTCTTATTACAAAGACACACCGCGTGCTTCAATTCGCACAATCCCCCTAGCTCCGCGATTATATCGGACTCAATACAGGGTTTAGAACAGACGCGACAAACGATTTTGAAAAAAAAATTGTACAAATTGATGAACAATGCGGTATTCGGTAAAACTATGAAAAATGTACGAAATCGTATGGATGTAAAACTTTTGACACATTGGGAAGGGCGATATGGCGCGGAGGCAATGATCGAGAAACCGAATTTCCACAGCAGAAGTATTTTTTCGGAAAATTTAATAGTTGTTGAATTGCGAAAACTCGAGGTGAAATTCAACAAACCGATATACGTGGGTATGTGCATTCTGGACATATAAAAAATTTGTATGAATTTCATCACGAGTACATGTCTCCCCTGCACGAGTCAAATTGTAAAATTCTATACACAGCCACAGACAGCCTCATTTATCATATTCAATGCGAAGGTATCTACGAGTCCACGAAACATAATATCGATAGATTTAACACAAGCGATTATCCTACTGACAATCCATATAATATGCCGCGCTTAAATAAGAAGGTTCCGGGGCTGATGAAAGATGCAAATAACGGTGCGATAATGACCGAATTCGTAGGCTTTAGAGCGAAAATGGCACATCGCGTAGACGGCAAAAACGATACGAAAAAGGCGAAAGACGTCAAGACCAACGTCATAGCCAGAACGATAACTTTCGACGACTACGCGCAGTATTTGCAAAGGGAGATCGAAATGGTTCGCAGACCATCATGCATACGGTCTAAATTGCACAAAGTGTACACCATTTCAGAATCCAAAATCGCCCTAAGTCCACACGACGACAAGCGGTATATCGTACCCGATTCAACCGACACTCTGCCCTAGGGACATTATAATATAGAACATTGTAAAATAGAAATTATTGTATTTATTAACACATTATTATAAATATTGGAATTATTATGTAGAATAAAAATTGTTCACACATGTATATGTATATGTATCATTGTATTTATTGAGCCATGTATTATTATTATTTTACAATACATTATTTTTATTAATCCAAGAATTATGTGATTTATCAAACCCCAGCCACTTGACGTATATCTTATCCCCCTTCCTACACAACACTTTTTCCACTAGATACACATCAGGATCGGTGACGCGTTGCAGCTCGTGTTCATAGAATCCTCCAGCAACAGGTTTTCCACAGGAATCGACGAGCAGATACGTTGCGGAATTAGTTGCCTGAACTTTGGCTATCTTGAACACCTGCGTTGTCCAATTCGGTGTATAGCCTTTATCGAAAATGGTTTTAAATTTGCTCACGCGCACAAACTCGCCCAACTTGAATCTCGCTGGAGCAGCGATCTTTATGTCGCTGTATACGGTGGCTAGCAGCTTATCGGCAATCGCAGGGGTAACATCGCAAGGACGCATTTTGATGGTTCTATGTTTTCGTGCATTATACTCTGCAAGTAGATGCGGTAGATTCCATTGAGCCTAACCAGTTTCCACATATTGTTCTTCAAAGTTCGATTGAAACTTTCTACGACGGAGGCCTTTATCACCGAATACGTCGAATAATGATTAATGTCATGCTTTGTCAAGAGTTTCTGCACATCGGCGTTGTAAAATTCTTTTCCTTGATCGGTTTGCAAATTTTTCGGATATCGATCTCTAAATATTTCTGCAAACACTTTATTCACGTAAGCACCGCTTTTAGTCTTGAGCTTTAGTCTTGAGTCTTTAGTCACCGCCCATGCATACTTGCTCATCGATGACGGTGAGTATGTAGCGGTGACCTTGGTTGAATCGCAAGTAAGGACACATTTCTACAACATCAGCTTGCCACAGATCATCGTATCTATGCACTATGACGCGCCCCCGTGGGAAATGTCTTTGAACTGGAGCATGTAATTCCTCAGCAAGTTGTCGCTTTTCGTGGCCATGGTTTTCTTTACTCTTGGATTTCGATTGTTACATGAGCCCTTCAGGTCCATTCCGTACGTGCTGTCATCGCGTCGCTTTCCTTCGAATAAGCTTAATAGGAGATTCAGCGGAATCGCCACGCGTGTGGCAGGCACGTTGCGTCGAACTGCGTAGCGACAGTCGTAGAGACAACATGACCTTTGCCGGCCCGAGCTCCGGAAATTTTCAGAGAAGGAGCAATCGACAACTACCGACGGGGCAGTTATCCCCATATGCATGCGATTGTTCGAGGCGCGGCCCGCAACCGCAAGACTTTGTAAAGGCGCCGTGTTTGAGAGTTCGATTAACAACGAGCAAACGTGTCGTCCTCAAAATCGCGATCTCATTTCTGCGCATATCACGCGAATTGCGCTCGGCCGATCTGGTTAGGCGAAGTGTATTTCCGTTCCGACACACCGAGAAACAGCACGCGCAGGGAGTGCTCTTCCGCGCGGATACGGACCAGCGCGACCGCGAAGACGGAAGACAAAGCGAGCGAGCGAAACAGATTGACTGACTTCCGTGCGCTACATGAGAACAGCGCGAACGACCACGACCTACGCTAGGTCCAGCGACACGAGATCGATTACGGAGACGGAGCGCCGTCTCAGGGGTATGTTATTATCATTTCTATGTTTTCTTTAAGAATATATTTTACTCCTCATTTTCATTCCTAAAATTAATGTGTACGATCTCGTTCAATCCCTTCTTACCTTCCTCATCCTTGATAAGTATAGTCAAGGTGTGCCTCAGCCCTTAGAAAAGAGCAAAAACCCTGTAAACCATTCCAACCGCTCGGGGTGATATACGAAATGTCCCTTCAGGACGTAACACGATAATGGCTATATGTTTGATCGCAGAGGTGTCTTTGACACGAATGATGCGATAATTATCATGTACATGCATTATGCGCTCCCCATCGGTCCGAGGACAAGTTCATCCGACTCGCATGATTCTCCTCCGCACCGTTGCTGCGGGATAGAATTCAAAGCCTGTGATATTTTTTGAACGCTGTTTTACAACGTCAGCATATCTCTCTGAAACATGATCAGCTTCCTCTCTAATTCTTCCTGCTGCTCTCTCAAAAGCTGAATGCTCTTTTCTACGTATAGTTTATTGGCGGCATCGCGGTCAGCCACCGGCTGAGCTACACGTCGTATCTTGTGTGATTTTGCATCAAAGTCGGCACCAGCCACGCAAAAACCGAGCACTTCTCCGTATCTTACACCGTCGATGATTATAGTATCATCCTTGTCCATATCGAAAGCCTTATCCCCAAGCATCGTTCCACTATTGCCAAAGTATAAACCGTACACATGATCTATGGCCATATCCTTATATCCCTACTTAGGATTGCACATATGTATTCTTGCCCCAGGGGGCCCAAATGGCTGCGAAACTTTTCATGTCCCTCCGATATTTGAAATTGATGTCTAATAGATGTTGCAAACGACTCATCGGGAGTAGTTTCGAAAACATCGTCATCATTGGTTGTAGGCAATTGTACACTGGGAAATGTATTTATTGGTGTGGGAGGAACCGAGGAATCGTTTGATGCGACATTCGGCCGATTCCGCTTCGATTGAACTGGTGTGGAGGTTACGAGTGTATTTTCCGATGACGTGAATGGTTTCCTCTTTGTCTTACACGATGTCGTGATCCCTTTCCGCTGGATTTTGGTTTTAGGCGTTAATGTTTCATTCCCTTCAATGTTTGTGCTCGTCAGCGACGCTGCGATATTTTCTACAATATGTTTTAAGAGCTCGACAACAGGTTTAAAGTATCTCTCCAACGCGGTATCTTCCTTCATCTTGCCAGTCTTTAAAGCTTGATGTTTCTTGCGAATGGAATGACTGGTTTTTGCAATTTCCTTCGCTATTCTCTCGCAGTGCTTAATCTCCTGACTACTGACCATCGTTGCTTTCCCACCGACGTATTGACAATGATTGATCATCTCACGGCACGGCAAACTCGTTAAATCTCTTTCTATAACGTCCATTGGACACCGCGCTATCCTTGTCTATTACCACGAAACCATACTCCCGTTGCTAACAATTACGACACAACGCCCAGAAATTCTCATAAGACATATCAATGTTTACGTGATCGTTGTACACATGTTTCAAGTTGGTACCATCCTGCTTAAGGGGTTATACCTAGTCAGAAAGTCGAAAAAAATCGATTTTTCAAAAATGATATTTTTTGAAAGTACATCCTTTTAGGAATATTTCCCAAAAATTTGAAGTGGATCCGATCAAAATTGACGGAGAGATACCCCGTCACGTACGCATACTTCTGAGCGTTCGGAGCACCGCTGTCATTTCGCGCAGATAAATCGCGTTAGCTTTGTCAGAAACAATGTTTTTCCTTTCTACCTGACTGCGAATCGTCTATTGTCTACTACTAAGGGGTGTATTTTTATGAGTAAATAATAAATGACCTCTAGAACAATGTCGTATCCAGGTTAACCCAGTTTTAGACAAAAATCAGGAACGCTCACAGTGTGTCATTTGACACCGAGCTAATCGTTTGTGTTTCTGTAGTTTTGTGTTCTGTCAGTAATTATGAGTGGGGAAAAAGGTTCGAGAGAGTTAAGAAAGACCACAAACATTCAGAAATCGCGGCCAAAGAAGAGGAAAATTGTTTTCAATAAGAAGACGGCGGAGCGTAGTAAAAAGTTTTAGTGCATCTGCAAAAAAATTAAGATGCAAAAAGAAATAGTTGCATGTAATAGTAGCATAGAGTATAGAGTCTTGAACTTTATTACAGTGTTTGTTGCAATTTCAACTTTTGTAAAGTGTAGAAAGTGTGACGGAAATATCAAATTAGAAACTGCGAATACACGTGGCCTTGGCGTCAACATTCCATTAGTTTGCAACAAATGCGCGCCTAAGGTTATTTCTTCGAGCCCCTTGATTGGACATACTTATGAAATAAATAGACAGTTTATTTTGTGATGAGAGTGCTGGGATTGGGATTAAATGGTGCTCAGAAATTTTGTGGGCTGATGGATATGCCATCGTTTGTTCAACAGAGCACATACGACATGATCATTAAAGATATACACGGTTGTGTAAAAACGGTTGCGGAAAAGTTTTTAAAAGTGCAAGTAAGGAAGAAATAGCTGAGACATGTACAGCAAAAAATGTTAGAGAAACGTGTGAATTAACTATATCGGGAGATGGAACGTCGAAAAAGCGAGGATTTACATCCTTGTACGGTGTTTCATCGTTAATTGGGTATTATACTGGGAAAATTGTCGACATTCTCGCAAAAAGTGCCTATTGCAAAATTTGTGAAGTTTGAAACAAGAAAGAGGATCGCGCAGATTATGAGGAATGGTTGGAAAAACATGACGCGGAATGTTATGCCAACCATAAGGGGTCTTCCGGGAAGATGGAAGTAGACGCAATGATAGATATGTGTAGCGATCAGGAACCCCCACCACCACGTTAAGAAGGGACACGGGAATGACTAAGATCGGGGAGTCGGCGGTAGCCGAGGTGGCTAAGGCGGCTGGCCAGCGCGCAACGAACGTGAAGATCGCGGGTTCGAGTCCCGCGTCCGAGGCTCCCTTTTTTCCGTGATCCTACATATGTTCAACCGATCACATGAAAAATATGGTGTGATGTACACGAATCACATTGGAGATGGTGATTCGAAAACATACACCGGAATGCTGCTCCATATGGCGACACACCGATAACCAAGAAATAATGTTGTGAGTAGAAGTTTTAAATCAGCGCTCGTTCCCGCCTTAACGTAGACCCCCCCCCCCCCCCCGTGTGTTACTTTGTTCTTTTCGTTAAAATAGTGTGAGTAAGTCTGTATGTGTGTCATGCCACGTGCTGAGCGGTGCGTAAAATTGCAGATATTATAATGTTATACAGGGTGTTCCAAAAATGCTGCGGTTCCTTGGAGGGGGCGATTCGGGGGGTGATTGCAAACAACTTTTTCCTTTGCGAAAATGCTCTCCGATGTTTCGTTAACGAGATATTAACAAAAAGAACCGACCAATCAGAGCGCGAGTCTGACGGCCGAGTTCCCGCGCTAGCGTGGCTACGCGTCGCGCTGCGCCTTGTGAACAAGCAACTCGGCATGCAACGAAGAAAATTGCGTAGAATGTCAAATGAAAAAGACGTAAAAAATAAAATCGAACACATTGTCATGGCTTGTTTGTTATTTAAAGTGAATAATGAATAAAGGATAAATGGATGAAAATCACGTGTAACGTAAAAAGACGAATACACAGTTTTTTTTTAGAAGATTCGAAAATAATAATTATTTGAAGTCGGAGGATAAGGCAAATTTCCTTGTGTTAATAACGTAGCCACGAAAAGGTAATGTAACAGGAAATTAACGAAAAGTGATCGTATTTCGTTATTGTGATAAAAATCCGTAATTCAATAAGGGCCAGCACTGTTGCTGATAACGAATAAGTCTGTTTAAAAAGCCTGAATAGAGTTTTGAGAATTGTCGCCGGAAATAAGCCATAGCTTGCGTTAAATTTAAAAATGAATGATCACCAATAAAGTAACTAAAACTCACCTTTGTCGAAAATTTACCTGCAGCTTGAAAACCTGTGTTACTGGGTCACTGAACCGATCATGGTCATCGATGAACGAGCCCAGTGCACAGCTGGTCCCAGGTATACGACACTACCCAAAGTTAAGGGTCGCAATGTCGTGGTGCCCCCCGTCTCAGGTAAAGCAACCGCGCGCGGTTACAGTCAGCTGACCGTACCGCTACCACCCCATATTTCTTCAGTGAGGTAAAAAAACAGGTCGATATAACAATTGCAGGAAAATTTTACTAACCCACTCTTGGCCAATGACACTGTTTTTATAATACTCAGAGTTGTAAGTTCTAGAAATAAGCTAGGTTGAGCGAGGTCAGCTGACTGTAATCGCGCGCGGTTGCTTTACCTGAGACGGGGCGCACCACGCGCAGTCAGCGGACTACCCCTTTTCTTCCTGTGTCTCTCCGCGAGGCGTATTGATGTTGGATAATACTTGTTAAATTCTAGTTCCCCAAAATTAATCAGGCCAGAGTATTGATCGGCCAGAGCATTTCGCCAAGGTCGCGGCTTATGACCGTATTTTCCCGCTAGTCGGCGGTAGAGAATGGTTTCCTACAGTTTTGGATAATTTATGACTTAATTGGTTCCGCCTCGTAGCAGACGTGAACTCAGGATATCGGAAAAGGGAAACAGGAAATAGGAAACAGGATTTTCTTCTTTATAGCAACTCTAAGACTTTCTATTTCTCTTCTCTTCGGACCCTTTCGAACTGAAACACGTGGTGTCTGTTGCCTATCTCGAAGCAATGGCTACACTAGCAGTAAAAGGACGGAGCGCGAGCTTTTGTGAAAGTGTACGATGGTTCGTTCGTTGCACTTCTGCAAAGCACGCGTGTTTCGAAAATGTGATGGCTTCTTTTTACCTAAAACCTCTTGTCCTGGTAGGGGTTAACTCATAATGGAACGAGAGAAGCTACTTGGGGGTAGAGGAAGTTGCTTGGAAAAAATCTTGTCAGTCAGCTAACAATCACGTTTCAGAAATGTTCACGGCCCAAGAACACTACAGGATGTTTCGGGTGTACGCCCAGAACAACGGGGACGCAAGTGCTGCTGTGCGAGAATTTGCGCTGGAATATCCTCAGATCCAAACGCCAAGCGCGGATACATTTTGCCGTTTAGCGTCGAGGCTATTCTCGACGGGGTCCATGATGCCGCGAGGCAGCGAGGTGGGCAGACCCGCAGCCGCGCGAAATCTGGGAACCGTCGAGAGAATCATCGACGCGGTTGAAGCCGATCCAACGATCAGTGTGCGCGTCTTGAGCCGCCGCCTAAAGTAAATCACAGTTCAAGATAACTGCAGCAATTATTAATTAAGAAAAAAATATGTTATCTAATAGTGGATGTGTTTGCATTTTGTTCTAGTGTCAGCTGCACGACGGTGTACCGAATCCTCAGGAATCGCATGTTGCATTCGTACAAATATGTACGGGTACAACATTTGCACGCCGGATATTACATCCAGCGGATTAAATATTCCAGGTGGCTGTTGGGAGAAGTGCGAAGGAATCTGTCGTTCACCAAATACATATTATGGACGGATGAAGCACTTTTCGACAGGGAAGGATGCTACAATTCCCACAATATGCATGTGTGGAGCGACGAAAATCCCCCAGCGCTTCGTCCACGTGCAGCACAAGTCCGTTGGTCGATCAACCTATGGGCCGGCATTTGTGGCGAATTTATCGTTGGGCCGTACATTCTGCCAGACAGGCTGGACGGCCAAGCGTAGAAATATTTTTTAGAACATGTTCTGCCGAATCTTATGGACGATATTCCATATGAGATCCGATAGAACATGTACTATCAGCAGGACGGAGCTAGGTCACATTACGCCGTGAATGTCCGCGCTTATTTAGGTGAAACTTTTCAGGACAGGTGGATCGGCCGCGGCGAGCAAGAGGCCCACGTTGCGTGACCTCCACGGTCACCGGATATGAATCCGCTGTATATTTTCTTCTGGGGCTACCTGAAAGTAACTTGATTATTGCTATTACTCTATACTTATTCTTGTTGTAGGTATTCTTCTTTTTACAAAAAATCCAAAAAACCAAAGTGATATCAGCGCATTAGCTCGGTCAATTAAAGATATAAATAAATGCTGTTGTGCAGTTTTAATAATTCTCAAATCCAACGTTTCGGTCATTGGTTGCGACCATTTTCAAGGAAAGTTAAAAGGAAAAATACTGCTTTTACAGTAGTATAGCTATGCCGATTCCAACCCAGGTCCTCTGAGGGGAGCGCGGGGGCGGGGGGGGGGGGGAAGTAAGGGCGCGCGGGGGGAGCGCGGCAGAGGGAAACCTGGGCGCGGGGCCTGCGGGGAGTGGAAGAGCGGTTGCGCGCGCACGAGCCGCAGAGTGGGGGAAGCCGCAACCGTGGAGGGGATCAGTCCGGGCCGAGCAGCCGCGGAGACCTGACCCACCGTCCTCGAAATTTTTCAGAGGGAGGGAATGACCCCCGAAAAGTCTTTTTCAGACCTAGGCCCACCCCGAAAATTTTTTCAGGCCTAACCCAGGGAGGGGACGGCCCCCGAAATTTTTTTCCAAACCAATATGCAACAGAAACTTTCCCCCAACGCGGGGAAATAATAATTTTGAATCAACGATCTACAGAACCATTATGTAGAAATATTATTTCAAGCAGATATGTAGCATGCATTCTGAAGCTAGCAGTATTCTAAAACGTTCCGATTTAACGTCGCAGCGTATCGCGCGATCTCGCGTAATTCGAATCCTCTGGAGCAGTCGCGCGGGATGACGTCATTTGATGGCGCGTAGAACGCTCGAACGAAATAGAATTATGCGACGTCAGCAGAATTCGGAAACGTCGAATCTTAAAATTATGTGATGAGGAAAGAAGGAGGAGGGACACGGGTAAATAAAATGGAGAAATAATATATGTTTAAGAAATATATTGTTACAAAAAAATAATAATGAAAATGAGTAATAATAATAATAATAATAATAATAATAATAATAATAATAATAACTGAATTTTGAATCAACGATCTACAGAACCATTATGTAGAAATATTATTTCAAGCAGATATGTAGCATGCATTCTGAGGCTAGCAGTATTCTAAAACGTTCCGATTTAACGTCGCAGCGTATCGCGCGATCTCGCGTAATTCGAATCCTCTGGAGCAGTCGCGCGGGATGACGTCATTTGATGGCGCGTAGAACGCTCGAACGAAATAGAATTATGCGACGTCAGCAGAATTCGGAAACGTCGAATCTTAAAATTATGTGATGAGGAAAGAAGGAGGAGGGACACGGGTAAATAAAATGGAGAAATAATATATGTTTAAGAAATATATTGTTACAAAAAAATAATAATGAAAATGAGTAATAATAATAATAATAATAATAATAATAATAATAATAAGGAATAAAAAATATAAATTAAAAGAAAAATATATAAAAAATAAAAGAAATAATAGAAAATATAAAAAAATAGAAAAAAATTTCAAACAATTAAAAGGAGAAAACGTGGCTAGGGGGGTGGTGATGGTGGCGACGGTGATGATGGCGATGATGGTGGTGATGGGGGTGCTGGTGGTGCTGGTGATGATGGGGGTACCGGCGGTAATGCAAATATCCTCACCATCGGATACGGTCGTATCCTATGGTGAGGAAATTGTCGCAGCCGCACAGCCCCATACGCGGGCGACAGCGCCTAGAACACATACAAAGATCGATATAATATTCGCACATCAAACGCACAAAGCGATGCAAAGTATTACGTACTTGTGGAGGCGGCGACGACGACGACGACGACGACGACGACGACGATGGCGACGGTGGCGACGACGACGACGATGGCGATGGCGGCGGTGGCGGTGATGGCTGCGCCGGCGGCGGTGGCGGCGGCGACCAATGTGGTGGTGGTGAGGGGGGTAACGGTGGCGGTGACCCCCAGTCGTCCGACCACACAGGTGATGGCGGTGGCGAGCCCTACAACATAATTAGCAATATAATATTTACACAAACGTCTGATTTTAATCTCACTCGATATCAATGGTTAGACGCGATAAATGTTAAAATATTTAAAAGTACATACCTCGGGGTCACACTCCGGGGCGATGCGTTGTACACCCATTGTTGCACACAGACTTTTCACGCAAAAAGTTGCACAAAAAAAAATCAGACTGTCCGTCTTCCACGATGAACAGACAACTGGTCTCGCTGCATCTCAAGCTCCCACATGTGGGCCCATTCCTAAAGTTGCATAGCTTTGCAAAGTAAGATGTCTTTGTTCTTCACCTTCTTCTTCACTGACCACCCTCTCCTTCTATGTACTCCACCTACATTTTCGCTGACCATCAGCACCTTCCATGCATCTTCTTCGAATTACTCACTGGCCATCCTCTCCTTTATCTTCTTCGCGTGTATCGTTTGACTGAATCGTTTCTCCTTCTTTGACACATCATTCGACTAGATCACACCACTTTCAACGTGAATCGAACGAGTATTGAACGGTATTGAATGGTTTTGAACGTATATCGAACGGGTATTGAACGGGTATCAAACGGGTATCGAACGGGTATTGATCGGGTATTGAACGGCATTGATCGGGTATCGAACGTGCATTGAACGGCTTTGATAAGGTGTCGAACGGGTATTGAACGGCTTTGATTGTGTCGAACGGGTATTGAACGTGAATCATACCACTCTGAACGTGAATCGAACCGCTTCTGCATAATTATAACTATCGTCTTAATCTAGCGTACATTACATGCAGGAGGTTGGGGAGGGTGAAGAAAAAACATTTATGCATTAAAAAATTGATTTTATTTATTTATGAATTTCTCTCTGGCGTTTAGACCACCAGTTGAATATTTTAAATACATTTTGCATGGCACAATGGTTTGCACGTCTGCCGCATCGCAGAGTATTAACTACATTTAGCTTATTTAGAGATTTTATATCCTCGTAGTCAATGTCCAGCGTCTCGATGATCACGTCCATTCTCATGTCTTCATCGAGGAAATTTGCAAGCCAGTCGTGTTTCTGCAGCCCTTTAACGTATACGATATGGGATGCGTCATCTTCTTCATCGATCGCATCAGCAATAGCTTTCGTAATTAGCTGTTTAGCCATACTGTACGGAACGTCTCCATCGTCCCACCGTAGCCCGTGATGTTTTCCCACCAACCAGCGGATGCTTGATTTGTCGGATTTCGTAAGAAGAAATTGTGGCATCGAACTCCCGAAAATATAGTGCGAGAGAATTGTTCCCTTTCGCAGGATAGCCACTTCCTTGACGACAAATCTTCCATCGACGATGAACCCTTGCAGGTCAACAAATGTTGGTACAACCGTTATCGGTACGATTTACAGGACCGCTCGCTTCCAAGACAGGTGAGAGAATGCGGTCTTTCTCATAAAGCATCTCGATTTTCACGATGAAATTTTGTATGAATTTAGCACAGGAGAGGGCGGGGCAAGTAGTATGGTAATTTAATTTATTTTGCGCACCACGTTTGTCAGCGGATTGTATTCAACCACACGATCGTGCAGAATCAGACAGTAGGCCGTAGTATTTGCAGGCACATTCTCTTTACACTCGAATTCTATGCGCACGTCCACGGTGTCATTCTTGATCGACTCATTTTATCGCGAGCAATCAATCACCACGAGGGGACCAAATTGTAAAAATTCGGCCACGGTGAATAATGCCTCATTGCAACTATGTCCATAATACGATTTATGGAATTGCGTATACATGTGGTACAAGACGGCATGCTTATTCTTGTCAAAGTCCAAATTCAGATCATCATATGGGTAAAATTCCGAGTTGAGAAAAAGTTTTACATTGGCCAATTTGCAGTTGTTAAACTTAGTAACATCTTCGCTCATCACATGCTTTCGATTAGTCTGTAGAACAAGGATAATAACTCGCGGCTTCTCCAGCTGTGCGGATGCCTTCAGGGCCCATGAATGCTTGGTCGCGCTCTGCAAGAGAGGATACTCGTACAGATCCCACGAGTGAAAACAAATGCTCAGGTTTTGTCCACTTTCCAAAGTATGTAGCAACGATAGCTTATTAACGTCAATTAACGCCACATGAGGCATCCGCCATTGCACTTTAAGTAATTCAATTTCGGGTTCCAACATCGGCGATCCTATTAGAGAATTGTTATCGTTGCGCGATCGTATTAAAATCAATTCGTGACGCGCATTAATAATCATGCGTTTGTAGTCCTCGCAAAATCCCAGCAAATATTTGAGTGGGATGCAAAAATTGAAATGATTTTTCACTATTAGCCCATTGCGTCGTTTCAAGCCCCATCCGGCATTATCCATATTTTTGTCTTCGCCAGATGTCAGCGATACATAGTTTTTAAGCGTGCTAGTTATTCCAACGTTTCTGTTGCGATCAATCTCCACGCCATTCAACTCGTATCGAATCTCATAAAATAAGAACGCCATGCAATTATTTCCCAACATCACCGTTAATGTATCGCTTGGCTTATTTATCTTCAATTTCCCCTCCAAGTAGAGGAAACTTTCACACGGCAATGTGTATAAATCCTGCTGCTGTATGGGTACTCTTATCTCATCGCTGTATCCAAACGTCGTGTTGACATTTGGGTTGTATGTGTGAGTCTCGAGCTTGACGATGCGATCATCAAACGTCGGCTTCCCTCCAATGCTTAGAATATCCACCATTTTTTTTTCAACTTAAATGCGCACAAGGAATCCCAATGATTTCAAAAATGTAATGTTCGCAGGACTGAGCCTTTTCTTTTTAGTGTAATCAGAGCTGTTGCAGGTGTTGTTGTTGTTGTTGTTGTTGTTATTGCAAACAATTTCACTTGGAAGAAACGAGTTTCTGGAGTCGTTCAACACAAGCATCTCTTTCGGTCACGCCACACGTATTATCGTCGTCGCCGTCGTACGTGCAATCTGATGGTAATCTCTTCACCTCGTAAATCGAGCAACCGTCCGTCTTGATCCACAACGCGTATCGTTAGATCCGTAATGACCTGTGCGGTGATTGGAAGGTAAATGATCTGCGCAGGCGTTTCCGATATTTTATATCCTGGTGGGACTCTCGGAGAAAATTCATGTATCGTATGTACGCGCTTCCCATTGTTGTACGCGCCAGCGGTCACGTTGCATTCTATGCGAATAATGTTCACGTTCATGATATTAATTGGATCGTCCGATTCATGCCACCGTCCTGGTTCTAATATCTGATTCGTCGAGAATCCCAGTAGCGATCCAATGTTATTGGACTTTGTAAAGTCCACGGCGAACGAGCAGTACAGCTCGCTTTTCATGGTGTTGTTGTTGGGACGCAACACTATTGGATACACATCGTTGCCACCACCATCATTGATATCGGTGCCACCGGGATTTTGAGGATACCGCTCGAGTAATCGCTGCTTCAAGTACTTGGCGATGGCGTCTAGTTCGTAGGAGCCGTGGGGAATCATAATGTATTCATGAGTGGTGTCCACGCTGTTGCTGATGTCATAGTTTACGACAAAGTAGAATTTATCGTTGCTCGAGTCGATGTTTGGTATTGTGTGATAAGTTTCAAAGGTTGTTAGACCAAGCTCGTAATCATCGTCGCTCAAATCTATGGGCGGAAAGTAGCTTACCGCGAGGGTGCTACTCTTGCCGGTTAGAGTGAATGTTAACGACATATTCCGAGCTGTATGACTCGACTAGTACTGAATCAGAGTGGTGGGAAGTCAATCCTTAAATTTGGTGCCAATCGTTTGTAGAAAGCGTAGACATAGTTGTCCACAATTGCTCTGTTCGTACTTCTGATAAGCCATTCGATTGTATTCGATTTTCACAGCATCTTTACCCAGATATTGTACCAATTCCTTAGGCGGTCGAAGATTCCCAAAACTGTCGAAATATATAGCTCGACACCCTCTCTTCGCATACGCCACCCAATGAGTCCCCGACCCCTCGACATTGTCCAAATTGACGACACCGCTCTCGTTTTGACGTACTCCTCCGACAGGTAGTGCATTGCGCATGAAAACACCTTTAAAGAATGGAATAAGCATACGTTTTGCCAACTCCTCCAATTGCGCGTCGGTAGTTACGCCGACAGGCATTTTTATTTTCTTTTCGGTGTTTTTCTTTTTTTCGTTTTGATATTCCCTGTCCGCGCTTGTATGGTGTGAGATAAAGTCCACGACCTTCCATGGAGCGATTATACCGTTGCATTTCCTGCAGCTGATGTTGCGCCGCCTTATTATCGTTTACCGCCTTAGCGATCCCCGCCGCTCCACCAGCTAACGATCCGAGAACACCTAGCAGCGGGAGAAGTGGTAATATACCACCCCGTTTTGCCACTGGGAGCATCCGCTTTTCCGATGCTCTCTTTGGAGTTCTTTTGCGAGTTTTTGTTTTCATCCCCATTCCGATTTTCGTTTTGGCCTTCATAGCTGCCCAAACAGCTGTAGCAGCACCTCTTTCACCTAGAGTCGAGTCATGCGCAACGATGCGTTTTCGCGCTTTGTCAGCGAGTACGTTATCTGCCGCGTGCCTTTCGTCGAGGTTGTTACTGCGCGAATACGCAATATCGTGTTCGCGACACAATGCGAATCTGTTGATTCTGTTTAAGCAGGATGGTACCAACTTGAAACATGTGTACGACGATCACGTAAACACTGATATGTCTTACGAGGATTTCTGCGCTTTGTGTCGTAATTGTTGGCAACGGGAATATGGTTTCGTGGTAATAGACAAGGATACCGCGATGTCCAATGGACGGTATAGAAAGGGATTTAACGAGTTTGCTTTACCGTGAGATGGTCAATTGTCGTCAACACGTCGGTGGGAAAGCAACGTCTGCTACACAATGATGATTGATATCGATAGTCTGGAGATTAAGGATCGTGAGAGAATAGCAAAGGAAATTGCCAAAAGCAGCGAATCCATTCGTAAGAAACATCAGGCTTTGAAGACTGGCAAGATGGAGGAAGATATCGCGTTGGAGAGATACTTCAAACCTGTCGTCGAACCCTTGAAACATATCGTGGAAAATACCACAGCGGCAGAAGCTGACACATCACCATCGATGAGCACAGACATTGGAGGGAATGAAACATTAACGCCTAAAACAAAAATTCAGTCGAAAGGGATCACATCGCGCAAGACAAAGAGGAAACCACACATGTCATCGGAATATTCACCCATAACTTCCACACCAGTTCAATCGAAGCGAAAACGACAGAATGCCACATCAAACGATTCCCCCGTTCCTCCCACACCAATAAATACCGATATACAATCGCTCACAACCATTGATGACAACGTTTGCGAAACTAGTCCCAATGAGTCGTTTGCAACATCTATTAGACATCAACTCCAAACATCCGAGGGACAAGAAACGTTTCGCAACCATTTCGGCCCGCTGGGGCAAAAATACGTGGGCGCAATCCTAAGTGGTGATAGGGATAAGTAGTAAGGCAAGGCGGGTTCTAACTCAGGTCCTCTGAGGGGAGCGCGGGGGGGGCGCGGCGGAGAGAAACATTGGCGCGGGGCCTGCGGGGAGTGGAAGAGCGGTTGCGCGCGCACGAGCCGCGGAGTGGGGGAAGCCGCAATGATGGAGGGGATCATTCCGAGCCGAGCCGCCGCGGAGACCTGGCCCACCGTCCCCGAAATTTTTTAGAGGGAGGGAATGAGCCCCGAAAAGTCTTTTCAGACTTTGGCCCACCCCGAAAAATTTTTCAGACCTAACCCCAGGGAGGGGACGCCCCCCAGGATTTTTTTTCAAACCAACATGCGTCGGAAATTGTTTAATAATTTATTTTTTATCCGAAATTGTTTCGGACGATGTCGGGATAGATCGGGAAAGATCGACGTTCTTTTCTTTTACGAACCACGTCTTCGGGACGGAAAGAGACAGAGCATTATTTTAAATCTAAATTCGAGAGAGAGACAGCACTACATAGCGGTACACTCGCAGATATTCTAAAATTTTTAACCAGCGATCTACCAAACCATTATGTAGCAAGCATTCTAAAGCTAAACAGTATTCTAAAGCGTTCCGATTTAACGTCGCAGCGTATCGCGCGATCGTGCGTAACTTGACTCCTCTGGAGCAGCCGCGTGCGATGATACCTACCATTTCGCGGCGCGAAGAATGAAATAGAATTATGCGAAGCTAGCAAATCTTAGAGTAAGGTGGCGAAAGGAGAAGGAAGACGGGTAAATGAAATGGAGAAATAATATAGGTTTGAGAATATATATTGTTACAAACGAAAAGACTTTAAAATTAAAAAATACAATCTAACATTTTTTTTTCCTACGAGCATGGGCTAGAATATCATTGATGGCGTATGCTAACAGTTCGCAATCTACAAGATAATCCTCGTCGTAATATTCGCTATCACGTATTATTTTAGCAGCGCTGCGCGCAACTAATGTTTCACACGCAACATCGCTCTGCTGTAGCACGTTAACAAAAGTTTCAAATTTTACTCTAACATCCTCTGCAGTTTGATGCAGTCGCGGATACACATAGCTTATGCATGGCTCAAGATTACATAAAAATGATACTGTATTCAGTTTGAAATACAGTGAATTATCAGCTCGCGTCATCTTTACAATCGATGAATCAAAGATCCGAAGAAATTCCACCATTAAGTCATCAATCCGCATCGAGTCTGGTTCAGGTAATTGTGCACGTTCTTCGATGGTTTCACGGCTGTCGAATAGCACATTCCATGTATGCCATGGTAATATAAGATGATTCCCATGATTATCGCCGAGAAGAATTTCAACATCGGCCATAGGTCCTACGTTGATTCCAATTTCCAAATATTTGCTGCCCATGGATGTTAACGCGTATCTTCTGACCATGATACGCGATCCTCGGCGCGGACTAAGAGAACAATCAAAGCTATGAAATTGTCCACCCGTATCACGAATAAACATAAAAAAAATTCGAGAATATGTGAAAATTAAGTCTTACCTGTCAAATGTATTATCCCCACATGGAGCTACGCCATCATCTCGCATGATTGGAACGTAATAATTCATGCGTTCAACGTTTGCTTCGGCACTGCACAATTTTCGTAGTCGTATCTCGTCTATCAAAGTCACCGAGGCTACTGTGCGATTGATAGAATAGCGACCGGGAGACTGGCTTAAATAGAGGTGCAATTGCTTCCCCCACCACCGCATTTTATTCTAAAGCTACCAATTTTTCCATAATGTTTTTCAATCTTAACGTCGCAGCCTGTCGCACGATCGCATGTAATTTGAACCAACCCCCCAAGGATGAATGTAATATAATACCTGTGGAAGCGCAGAATCTTAGAATTATGCGGTGACAGCAGAAACTGTGTCGGATGATTTTGCCCGCTAATTCGTCATACGCGTGAATCATAGAAAGAATTATGCTGTATCGGCAGAAACTGCACAAAACCATGTTGGAACGGATCGTCGTTTTTTTTTTGCATGTGGTGCATTCGAGGGAGGGGGTACGCCAAAAGAGTTATACAGATATACCAAATCGTGGTATCAGTCATAAAAGCACGCTCCGAACTGCACAAATCCTCAAATCGTTGCAACGTGTTGCGCGGAAAGGACGTTACATTTACACTCCATTTACGATCATGGAAGAATTTGCGCAAGTAGAACATCAATTGCGGGATCAATCTGCACGATTGAGTTCGCGGGAAGAATACCTCGCGTGGGAAGAACGGTGCAACGAGTGCATCGAATCTTTAGAAGAACACAGCCGAGTGAAACGCCCGCGATTATCGATCGGTATTCAACAATCGTTGGTTGCTCGAATCGCGCGGCTCGAGGGAGTGAAACATTCGTTGCGCGGACGTTTCGTGCGCGAAGGTGCTGGACATTCGTGTACGGGACTTTTGTGGCGCGAAATAGACACTGCGTTCGATAGTCGCGTGTTAATTGGTGCCGTGCTCAATTCGAACTATATCGAGCCGTGCAACTTCCTCCAGGATGCGGCGACCATTGTGTTGGAGCACGTGCGGGGCGCTTTGAGAAAACGTCGAAACCTCAAAGTGAACACTGTATTCAACGGCGAATTTGTGGCGGGTGACAAGCATGCTTGCAAAAGCATCAACACCCGGAACTGCGAACTCTTCGGTACATCCGATCTGCAGGAGTGGTACCAGCGATGCGTCGTTGAACCCACCCTGGCATCGCTGGAAGAGTTCCAGGAACGCGACAGCGGATGGGCATTGACGCGAATCCTCAACCTGACCGTCAATGTTAATAAGTACAATCCGCTGCGCGCGGGGTGCCATCATAAGTTGCCACAGATATTATCTTTGAAGAAGGCAACGATCAGTGTGCAATCCCCGGACAATGCGTGTTTCGCGTGGGCAGTGGTAGCCGCTCTCCATCCTGCGGAAAGAAATGCCGATCGCCCAAGTTCATATCCGCCATATGCTTCCGTATTAAATCTCCAGGGCATTGAGTTCCCAATGTCCCTGGAGCAAATTGGGAAGTTTGAGCGGTTGAACGAAATCTCCATCAACATCTATAGCTTCAAGGCGGAGAAAGAGTCGACGGTCTTTCCGCTGCGCCTCACCAGCCAAAAGAGGGATCGGCACATCAACCTGCTCTACATACCGAATGATGGAGATGTAGGGCACTTTGTGTGGATCAAGGACTTGTCCCGGCTGGTGAGCGCACAGCTGAGAAAGAAGAAGGCAAAGAAATTCATCTGCGACCGGTACGTATATTAACGTATGAAATGTTGAAATGTCTGGCGAAAGAAATTAAATAAAAAATTTTTTTTGAGTTTACAGATGCATGCACTACTTCAGATCTGTCGAGAAGTTGGAGATTCATTCGCTGGACTGTGGCATGATGAACGACTGCGCCATCCTGCTGCCCAGCGAAGGAAACAATCTCCTAAGGTTCAACAACCACAACATGAAGGAGCGGCTCCCCTTCGAGAAAACAGAGGACAGCCACCAAATGGGTGATGATAATAAATTACACACGTATCAACACCACGAAGTTCATAGTATAGCCTATTACATGCATTGCTCGTACGATACATCGCTATCGGTGTATCGATGTCGCCGCGACGCGGATTGCGTTTCATGGTTCCTCGATGAACTAAAAAATTTTGCAAATTTCGCCAAACCCATCCTGACCAGCAATGTTCCCATGCTTGATTTAACACACTGTCATATTTGCGAAGAACCATTCGAGGCTATCGATGTACGAGTCCGCGATCATTGTCATCTATCCGGACGGTTTAAAGGTCCAGCACATTCGGAGTGCAATTTAAATTATAAAAATGCGTTTTACATCCCCATAGTTTTTCATAATTTATCAGGCTACGATTCGCATTTTATTATCGAGGAAATAGCTACCGCTTTCGAAGGTCACGTCAACGTATTACCCATAACTAAAGAAAAATATATTTCATTCACAAAAGATGTCGACGATACGGCTGATTCAGACTCGCGAAATTATATTAAATTGCGATTCATCGATTCGTACAAATTTCTCAACACCAGTCTCGACAAATTAGCATCTTTTCACAGATCAATTAAAAATTTTACGATCCCAATTTCAAACATTATCCGTCGAGGATTTCAATTTATTGACGCGAAAGGATATCTTTCCGTATGAATATCTTGATTGCGCGAACAAGCTGCAGGACTCATGCTTACCACCGCGCGAGACATTCTATAGTTCGTTAACGGGTTAAACTGTATCCGAGAGCGATTACGCACACGCCAAGACTGTCTGGTAGCGTTTCGGCATTAGAACCTTGGGCGAATACAGCGACTTGTATTTGAAAACAGATGTCTTGTTATTGGCAGATATTTTTGAAAATTTTCGCGAAAGTTGTATCAAGAGTTACGGATTAGATTCAGCACATTATTATACTTTACCCGGTTTCACGTGGGATGCCATGCTAAAACATACCAAAATTACATTCGAATTGCTCACTGACGTCGATATGGTCATGTTTATCGAACGCGGTATACGTGGGGGTTTAAGTCAATGTTCCGGAAGATACGCACATGCCAATAACAAGTACATGCCATCTTACGACGCATCGGAAGAGTCATCGTACTTGATGTACTTTGACGTGAACAATTTGTATGGATGGGCAATGTGTCAGCCTCTGCCATATGCTAAATTTCAATGGGTCGAAGATGTTGCAAATTTTGATGTGTCTTCGATCGCGGTCGATTCGCCCACGGGATACATTCTCGAGGTAGATCTGGAATATCCGCAACGTCTGCACGACGCTCATGCCGATATACCGTTCTGCCCGACACGTGCCAAACCACCTGGCAGCAGACAGGACAAGTTACTCGCGACGGTATACGATAAGCAGCGTTACGTCATCCATTACCGCAACCTGCAGCAGTGCACGGGTCACGGTCTTCGTATTACAAAGATACACCGCGTGCTTCAATTCGCTCAATCTCCCTGGCTCCACGATTACATCGGACTCAATACACGGTTTAGAACAGGTGCGACAAACGACTTCGAAAAAAATTTGTACAAATTGATGAACAACGCGGTATTCGGTAAAACTATGGAAAATGTACGAAATCACGTGGATGTAAAACATTTGACTCATTGGGAAGGGCGATATGGCGCGGAGGCAATGATCGCGAAACCGAATTTCCATAGCAGAAGTGTTTTTTCGGAAAATTTAATAGCTGTTGAATTGCGAAAACTCGAGGTGAAATTCAACAAACCGATATACGTGGGTATATGCATTCTGGACATATCAAAAATTTGTTTGAATGAATTTCATCACGAGTACATGTCTTCCCTGCACGGACCAAGTTGTAAAATTCTATACACAGACACGGACAGCCTCATTTACCACATTCGATACGACGATATCTACGAGACCATGAAACGCGATATCGATAGATTCGACACAAGCGATTATCCTATCAACAATCCATATAATATGCCCCACTTAAATAAGAAGGTTCCAGGGCTGATGAAGGATGAAAATAACGGTGCGATAATGACCGAGTTCGTAGGTCTTAGAGCGAAAATGTATGCACTCCGCGTAGACGGCAAAAAAGATACGAAAAAGGCGAAAGGCGTCAAGACCAACGTCATAGCCAGAACGATAACTTTCGACGACTACGCGCAGTGTTTGCAAAGGGAGGTCGAAATGGTTCGCAGACAATCATGCATACGGTCTAAATTGCACAAAGTGTACACCATTTCGGAATCTAAAATCGCTCTAAGTCCGTACGACGACAAGCGGCATATCGTACCCGATTCGACCGACACTCTGCCCTGGGGACATTATAAAATACCATTGTAAAAAAACTATTGTATTTATTATAAATAGTGGAATTGTGTAATATAAAATTGTTCACTCATGCATAGAACATAGAATTATATTTATTGTGTAATATAAATGGTGGAATTAATGTGTAAAAATAAAATGGTTCACTCATTTACATATATATATCATTGTATTTATTGAATCATGTATTATTATGTTACTATACATTATTTTTATTTATCCAAGAATTGTGTGATATATCAAACCCCAGCCACTTGACGTATATCTTATCCCCCTTTCTACGCAACACTTTTTCCGCTAGATATATATCAGGATCGGTGACGCGTTGCAGCTCGTGTTCATAGAATCCTCCGGCAACAGGTTTTCCACAGGAATCGACGAGCAGATACGTCGCGGGATTAGTTGCCTGTACTTTGGCTATGTTGAACACGTCCGTTGTCCAATTCGGCGTATAGCCTTTATCGAAGATGGTTTTAAATTTGCTCACGCGCACAAACTCGCCCAACTTGAATCTCGCCGGAGCAGCGATCTTTATGTTGCTGTATACGGTGGATAGCAGCTTGTCGGCGATCGCAGGGGTAACATCGCGAGGACGCATTCCGATGGTTCTATGTTTTCGTGCGTTATACTCTGTAAGTAGACTTGGTAGTGCATCTGTCCATCTGTAGGTTCCATTGAGCGTAAACATTTTCCACATATTGTTCTTCAAAGTTCGATTGAAACGTTCTACGACGGAGGCCTTCATCACCGAATACGTCGAATAATGATTAATGTCATGTTTTGACAAGAGTTTCTGCACATCGGCGTTGTAAAACTCTTTTCCTTGATCGGTTTGCAAATTTTTCGGATATCGATCTCTAAATATCTTTGCAAACGCATTGGTCACCTCAGCACCACTTTTAGTCTTGAGCAGCACCGCCCATGCATACTTGCTCAACACATCGATGACGGTGAGTATGTAGTGGTGGCCTTGGTTGAATCGCGAGTATGGACGCATTTCTACAACGTCAGCTTGCCACAGATCGTCGTATCTGTGCACTATGACGCGCCTCCGCGGGAAATGTCTTCGAGCTGCAGCATGCAATTCCTCAACGAGTTGTCGCTTCTTGGGACCATGGTTTTCTTTACTCTTGGATTTCGATACTGGCTGCATGTTTGATCGCAGAGGTGTCTTTGACACGAATGATGCGATAATTATCGTGTACATGCATTAAGTGCTCCCAATCGGCCCGGGGACAAGTTCAACCGTCTCGCATGATTCTCCTTCGCAGTGCTGCTGCGGGATAGAATTCAACGCCTGCGATAACTTTTGAACGCTGTTTTGCAACGTCAGCATATCTCTTTGAAACACGACCAGCTTCCTCTCTAATTCTTCTTGCTGCTCTCTCAAAAGTTTAATGCTCTTTTCCATGTATAGTTTATTGACGGCATCGGTATCGGCCACCGGCTGAGCTATGCGTCGTATCTTGCGTGATTTTGCATCAAAGTCGACACCGGTCATGCAAAGAGCGTTATCTCGCATATAATTTCGAAGCAAACCGCTCCATTTGTAATAGTCCATTCTAGCTGCTCCACTCTTCTCGAGCGACACCCCAAATTTGTTGATCGGCATCTCGATGCATACTGCGCACATCATCAGCGTGTGGTTTTATATAATCAGGCCTACCTCGCGGAGTTCCTCGTAAATAGATAGAATTTCGGCATCGTGGGAGTTGTTACCCGCCTGTCGCGACGCTTCAAGCAAACGCAATCGATCCACCAACTCGTTGGGATCGTCCCAGTGCACGTAATCGATCTTGTTATCGTTTACTACCATAGTTCGTGGTGTCCTTAGAACTTTTCCTGCTTTACTCCTTGATGCGCGGGGGCTAGTGGTGCAATTACATGTTGGACTTGTATCCCTTGTTGCCCAATATGGGTTTTTGAGCACAATGACTGCGTCTGTAGGCATTCGTCGCCAGCAGTATACTTTTGTATTTTTGTTTATCGGCATCGGTGTACAGGGCATCATCGGGAATTCTCTTGAAAATCAGTTCGTAAAGGCCGGGCGTTCCTTTGTATTTTACACCACCGATGATTATATTATCATCCTTGTCCATATCGAAAGCCTTATCTCCAAGCATCGTTCCACTATTGCCAAAGTATACGCCGTACACATAGTCAATTGCTGTATCCTTATCCATACTTAGGATGGCGCTCATGTATACTTGCCCCAGCGGACCGAAATGGTTGCGAAACGTTTCTTGTCCCTCGGATGTTTGAAGTTGCTGTCTAATAGATGTTACAAACGACTCATCTGGACTAGTTTCGAAAACGTCGTCATCATCATCCTCGGTTGCAAGCAATTGTACACTGGGAAATGTATTTATTGGTGTGGGAGGGACCGAGGAATCGTTTTGTCGTTTTCGCTTCGATTGAACTGGTGTGGAGGTTATGAGTGAATATTCCGATGATGTGTGTCGTTTTTTCTTTGACTTGCGCGATGTGCTCCATTTCGACTGGATTTTTGTTTTAGGCGTTAATGTTTCATTCTCTTCAACGTCTATGCTCGTCAGCGGTGATGTGTCAGCTTCTGCCGCTGTGGTATTTTCCACGATATGTTTCAAGGGTTCGACGATAGGTTTAAAGTATCTCTCCAACGCGATATCTTCCTCCATCTTGCCAGACTTCAAAGCCTGATGTTTCTTGCGAATGGCTTCGCTGGTTTTTGCAATTTCCATCGCTATTCTCTCGCGATCCTTAATCTCCAGACTATCGATATCAATCATCATTGTGCAGCAGACGTTGCTTTCTCACCGACGTGTTGACGACAATTGACCATCTCACGGCACGGCAAACTCGTTAAATCCCTTTTATATAACGTCCATCGGGCATCACGCTATCCTTGTCTATTACCACGAAACCATATTCCCGTTGCCAACAATTACGACACAGCGCGCAGAAATCCTCGTAAGACATATCAGTATTTACATAATCGTTGTACACATGTTTCAAGTTGGTACCATCCTGCTTAAACAGAATCAACAGATTGGCATTGTCGCGTATAAGATGTTTGGGTATCTTTGCATACGTCTGACAGAGATAGAAGCAGTCAACGTTCGAGTGGCGCCCCATTGCAAAGTATTCCCTTATCGTATCTTGCTTGTCACATGCCACGTCATCAAAGATAAAAATGGAATTCGGAAGCGATTCGCTCGGTGGGATGTCATCACTGTTATTCGAAAACGTAAAGTAGTCAATTTCATCTATCGGAGTGAATAAATTCACCAAATACTGGTATTTCGGCTGTTGCAACGACTTGGAATACACGTACACGTTCTCGAAGCGGACACCGTGAGGACTTTTCAACCAGCTCACCAGCACGTTGGTCTTTCCGCAATTTGATGGGCCACAAATGAGGCACCGTATAGTGTTTGGTAGCATGCTGCCATGTTTGCGCTTTGTTTTCGAGGGCATCACTCGTGATTTATCGTCAAAATTTGTTACGCGTATCGTCACAGGCTGTCGCGCGAATCGCATCCTCGCTGCGGACTGTGAAAAATGATTTTGATACATCAAAGCGGTGACGCACCCTATTTATAGGTCCGCGCCGAAGCAAAACAGCTCAGTGTTCAAAATGCTTCTGGTCCTGTCGGATAATTGTGGTATTCGAGACCTAACCTCTGAACAGTTGAAATATATACCAAAAATTATTCTACTGCGAGAGTTCGAGATACATTGATCAGTTGTGGGACAGACTCCCCGAGCATATAAAAGCCGATTCCGAGGTTCAGCAGTATCGTCGGTATCTGGAACATTATAATCGCCCTTGGCAGCGAACGCATATCGACGGTCCGGCACCATTGATTAAAAACTGTAGCGAATGTCGCCGATGCGAGTGAAGAAAGGTTGTGGTTTGTTAAATCGGGCGATAAACGCGCTACCTATCGAATTACATATCCCAGGGTACCAGTTTTGCGGCCCGACGCATGTTGGTTTGAAAAAAAATCCTGGGGGCCGTCCCCTCCCTGGGTTAGGTCTCAAAAATTTTTCGGGGTGGGCCAAAGTCTGAAAAAGACTTTTCGGGGGTCATTCCCTCCCTCTAAAAAATTTCGGGGACAGTGGGCCAGGTCTCCGCAGCGGCTCGGCTCGGAATGATCCCCTCCATTATCTCGGCTTCCCCCCCCCTCCGCGGCTCGTGCGCGCGCAACCGCTCTTCCACTCCCCGCAGGCCCAGCGCCAATGTTTCTCTCCGCCGCGCTCTCCCGCGCGCCGTCACTTTCCCCCGCCCCACGCTCCCCTCAGAGGACCTGAGTTAGAACCCGCCTTGCCTTACTACTGGGATACAACAATGGACTATGTGTATGGTGTATACTTTGGTAATAGTGGAACGATGCTTGGAGATAAGGCTTTCGATATAGACAAGGATGATAATATAAACATTGATGGTGTAAGATATAGAGGAACGTCCGGTCTTTACGAACTGATTTTCAAGAGAATTCCCAACGATGCCCTGTACACCGATGCCGGCAAACAAAAATACAAAAGTATACTGCTGACGACGAATGCCCACAGACGCCGTCATAACGCTAAATATCCCATATTAAGCAATAAGGGATACAAGTACAAACATGTAATTGCACCTCGACTCCCCCGTGTATCGGCTAGTAGGGCAGGGAAAGGTCTAAGAACACCGCTGGCTATGATGGTAAACGACAACAAGATCGATTACGTGCATTGGGACGATCCCAACGAGCTGGTGGATCGATTGCGTTTGCTGGAAGCGTCGCGTCAGGCTGGTAACAACTCTCACGATCCCGAAATTCTATCGATTATCGAGGAACTCCGCGAGGTAGGCCTCATTATAAATTACACCACACGTCGATGATTTGCACTGTATGCATCGAGATGCCGATCAACAAATTTAGAGTGTCGCTCGAGAAGAGTGGAGCAGCTAGAATGGACTATTACAAATGAAGCGGCATGCTTCAAAATTATATGCGAGATAACGCTCTTTCTGTGGACGGTGCCGACTTTGATGCAAAATCACGCAAGATACGACGCGTAGCTCAGCCGGTGGCTGACAGCGATGCCGTCAATAAACTATACATGGAAAAGAGCATTAAACTTTTGGGAGAGCAGCAGGAAGAATTAGAGAGGAAGCTGGTCGTGTTTCAGAGAGATATGCTGACGTTGCAAAACAGCGTTAAAAAGTTATCGCAGGCGACAAATTCAATCCCACAGCAGCGCTGCGAAGGAGAATCATGCGAGACGGTTGAACTTGTCCCCGGGCCGATTGGGAGCACTTAATGCATGTACACGATAATTATCGCATCATTCGTGTCAAAGACACCTCTGCGATCAAACATGCAACCATTATCGAAATCCAAAAGTAAAGATGGCCCCAAGAAGCGGCAACTTGTTGAGGAATTGCATGCTCCAGCTCGAAGACATTTCCCACGGAGGCGCGTCATAGTGCATGGATACGACGATCTGTGGCAAGCTGACGTTGTAGAAATGCGTCCATACTCGCGATTCAACCAACGTCACCACTACATACTCACCGTCATCGATGTGTTGAGCAAGTATGCATGGGCGGTGCCGCTCAAGACTAAAAGTGGTGCTGAGGTGACCAAAGCGTTTGCAAAGATATTTAGAGATCGATATCCGAAAAATTTGCAAACCGATCAAGGAAAAGAGTTTTACAACGCCGATGTGCAGAAACTCTTGTCAAAGCATGACATTAATCATTATTCGGCGTATTCGGTGATGAAGGCCTCCGTCGTAGAACGTTTCAATCGAACTTTGAAGAACAATATGTGGAAAATGTTTACGCTCAATGGAACCTACAGATGGATCGATTCGCTATCGCGTCTTCTCGCAGAGTATAACGCGCAAAAACATAGAACCATCGGAATGCGTCCTCGCGATGTTACCCCTGCGATCGCCGACAAGCTGCTATCCACCGTATACAGCAACATAAAGATCGCTGCTCCAGCGAGATTCAAGTTGGGCGAGTTTGTGCGCGTGAGCAAATTTAAAACCATATTCGATAAAGGCTATACGCCGAATTGGACAACGGAGGTGTTCAAGATAGCCAAAGTACAGACAACTAACCCCGCGACGTATCTGCTGGTCGATTCCTGTGGAAAACCTGTTGCCGGAGGATTCTATGAACACGAGCTGCAACGCTTCACCGATCCAAATGTATATCTAGTGGAAAAAGTGTTGCGTAGAAAGGGGGATAAGGTGTACGTCAAGTGGTTGGGATTTGATAAATCACACAATTCATGGATAAATAAAAATAATGTATTGTAAAAATAATAATAATACATGGTTCAATAAATACAATGATACATATATGTAAAATGAGTGAACAATTTTTTATTTTTACACATTAATTCCACCATTTATATTACACAATAAATATAATTGTATGTTCTATGCATGAGTGAACAATTTTATATTACACAATTCCACTATTTATAATAAATACAATAGTTTTTTTACAATGGTATTTTATAATGTCCCCAGGGCAGAGTGTCGGTCGAATCGGGTACGATATGCCGCTTGTCGTCGTGCGGACTTAGAGCGATTTTAGATTCCGAAATGGTGTACACTTTGTGCAATTTAGACCGTATGCACGATTGTCTGCGAACCATTTCGATCTCCCTTTGCAAACACTGCGCATAGTCGTCGAAAGTTATCGTTCTGGCTATCACGTTGGTCTTGACGCCTTTCGCCTTTTTCGTATCTTTTTTGCCGTCTACGCGGAGTGCATACATTTTCGCTCTAAGACCTACGAACTCGGTCATTATCGCACCGTTATTTTCGTCCTTCATCAGTCCTGGAACCTTCTTATTTACACACGGCATATTATATGGATTGTTGATAGGATAATCGCTTGTGTCGAATCTATCGATATTGCGTTTCATGGTCTCGTAGATATCGTCGTATCGAATGTGGTAAATGAGGCTGTCCGTGTCTGTGTATAGAATTTTACAACTTGGTCCGTGCAGGGGAGACATGTACTCGTGATGAAATTCATACAAACAAATTTTTTATATGTCCAGGATGCAGATACCCACGTATATCGGTTTGTCGAATTTCACCTCGAGTTTTCGCAATTCAACAGCTATTAAATTTTCCGAAAAAACACTTCTGCTGTGGAAATTCGGTTTCGCGATCATTGCCTCCGCACCATATCGCCCTTCCCAATGTGTCAAATGTTTTACGTCCACGTGATTTCGAACATTTTCCATAGTTTTACCGAATACCGCGTTGTTCATCAATTTCTACAAATTTTTTTCGAAGTTGTTTGTCGCGCCTGTTCTAAACCGTATATTGAGTTCGATGTAATCGCGGAGCCAGGGGGATTGAGTGAATTGAAGCACGCGGTGTATCTGTGTAATACGAAGACCGTGACGCGTGCACTGCTGCAGGTTGCGTTAATGGATGACGTAACGCTGCTTATCGTATACCGTCGCGAGTAACTTGTCCTGTCTGCTGCCAGGTGGATTGGCACGCGTCGGGCAGAACGGTATATCGGCATGAGCGTCGTGCAGACGTTGCGGATATTCCAGATCTACCTCGAGAATGTATCCCGTGGGCGAATCGACCGCGATCGAAGACACGTCAAATTTTTCAACATCTTCGACCCATTGAAATTTAGCATATGGCAGAGGCTGACACATTGCCCATCCATACAAATTGTTCTCGTCAAAGTACATCAAGTACGATGACTCTTCCGATGCGTCGTAAGATGGCATGTACTTGTTATTGGCATGTGCGTATCTTCCGGAACATTGACTTAAACCCTCACGTATACCGCGTTCGATAAACATGACCATATCGACGTCAGTGAGCAATTCGAATGTAATTTTGGTATGTTTTAGCATGGCATCCCACGTGAAACCGGGTAAAGTATAATAATGTGCTGAATCTAATCCGTAACTCTTGATACAACTTTCGCGAAAATTTTCAAAAATATCTGCCAATAACAAGACATCTGTTTTCAAATACAAGTCGCTGTATTCGCCCAAGGTTCTAATGCCGAAACGCTGCCAGACAGTCTCGGCGTGTGCGTAATCGCTCTCGGATACAGTTTAACCCGTTAACGAACTATAGAATGTCTCGCGCGGTGGTAAGCATGAGTCCTGCAGCTTGTTCGCGCAATCAAGATATTCATACGGAAAGATACCCTTTCGCGTCAATAAATTGAAATCCTCGACGGATAATGTTTGAAATTGGGATCGTAAAATTTTTAATTGATCTGTGAAAAGATGCTAATTTGTCGAGACTGGTGTTGAGAAATTTGTACGAATCGATGAATCGCAATTTAATACAATTTCGCGAGTCTGAATCAGCCGTATCGTCGACATCTTTTGTGAAAGAAATATACTTTTCTTTAGTTATGGGTAATACGTCGACGTGACCTTCGAAAGCGGTAGCTATTTCCTCGATAATGAAATGTGAATCGTAACCGGATAAATTATGGAGAACTATGGGGATGTAAAACGCATTTTTATAATTTAAATTGCACTCCGAATGTGCTGGGCCTCTAAACCGTCCGGATAGATGACAATGATCGCGAACTCGTACATCGCCAGCCTCGAATGGTTCTTCGCAAATATGACAGTGTGTTGCATCGCGAAATGCCGTCCACTGTTCGGTAGTTAAATCAATCATGGGAACATTACTAGCCAGAATGAGCTTAGCAAAATTCGCAAAATTTTTTAGTTCGTCTACGAACCATGAAACGCAATCCGCGTCGCGGCGACATCGATACGTGGATAGGGATGTATCATTTGAGCAATGCATATAATAGGCTATGCTGTGTACATTATGGTGTTGGTACGCGCGCAATTTATTATTGTCTATATCACCCGTTCGACTGTCCTCTGTTTTCTCGATGATGCACTCCAGATCGGCGTACACCACAAAGGGGAGCCGCTCCTTCCTACAGTGGTTCTCGAAGCTGAGCAAGTTGTTGCCTCCGCTGGGCAGCAGGATGGCGCAGTCATTCATCTTGCCGCAGTCCAGCGCATGAAGCTCCAACTTCTCGGCAGATCCGAAGTAGTGTAATCTGTAGTAGAAGTATCTGTAATAAAACAAAAAATTTTTTATTTAATTTGTTTCGCGAGACATTTTAACATTTCATATGTTTCTATACGTACCGATCACAGATGAATTTCTTTTTCCCGTGTCTGCTTAGCTGTATGCTCACCAGCCGGGACAAGTTCTTGATCCATACAAAGTGTCCTACATCTCCATCATTCGGTATGTAGAGCAGGTTGACGTGCTGATTCCTCTTTTGGCTGGTGAGACACAGCGGAAAGACCGTCTTCGTCTTCTCCGCCTCGAAGCTATAGTTGTTGATCAAGATTTCGATCTGCTGCTCAAACTTCCCAATTTGCTCCAGGGACATTGGGAACTCAATGCCCTGGAGATTTAATACGGAAGCATATGGCGGATATGAACTTGGGCGATCAGGATGTCTTTCCGCAGGATGAAGAGCGGCGACCACTGCCCACGCGAAACACGCATTGTCCGCGGATTGTACACTGATCGTTGCATTCTTCAGCGATATTTCCCGCGGCAACTTGCAGTGGCACCCTGCGCGCAGCGGATTATATTTGTTGACATTGACGGTCAGGTTGAGGATTCTCGTCAATGCCCATCCGCTGTCGCGTTCCTGGAACTCTTCCAGCGATGCCAGGGTGGGTTCGACGACGCATCGCTGGTACCACTCCTGCAGATCGGATGTGCCGAAGAATTCGCAGTTCCGGGTGTTGATGCTTTTGCAAGTATGTTTATCGCCCGCCACAAATTCACCATTGAACACCGTGTTCACTTTGAGGTTTCGACGTTTCCTCAAAGCACCCCGCACGTGCTCCTACACAATGGTCGCCGCATCTTGGAGGAAGTTGCGCGGCTCGATATAGTTCGAATTGAGCACGGCACCGGTTAACACGCGGCTATCGAACGCAGTGTCTATTTCGCGCCACAAAAGTCCCGTACCCGAATGTCCTGCACCTTCACGCACGAAACGGCCGCGTAACGAATGTTTCAGTCCTTCGAGTCGCACGATTCGAGCAATCAGCGATTGTTGAACACCGATCGATAATCGCGGGCGTTTCACTCGGCTGTGTTCTTCCAACGATTCGATACACTCGTTGCGCCGTTCTTCCCATGCGAGGTACTCTTCCCGTGAAATCAATCGTGCAGATTGATCCAATAATTGTCGGGTTACGTGCGCGAATTCCATGATTGTAAATGGAGTGATTGTAAATGGACTGAATATGTAACGTCTTTTACGCGCAACAGGTTGCAACGATTTGAGACTTTGTGCAGTTCGGAGCGTGCTTTTATGACTGATACCACGATTTGGTATCTCTTTCTAACTCTTTTGGCGTACCCCCTGCCTCGAATGCACCGCATGCAAAAAAACGACGATCCGTCCCAACATGGTTCTGTGCAGTTTCTGCCGATACAGCATAATTCTTTCCGTGATTCACGCGTATGGCGAATTAGCGCGCAAAATCATCCGACACAGTTTCTGCTGACACCGCATAATTCTAAGATTTTGCGCTTCCACAGGTATTATATTACATTCATCCTTGCGGATGGGGATTAAATTACATGCAATCGTGCGATATGCTGCGACGTTAAGATTGAAAAACATTATGGAAAAATTGGTAGCTTTAGAATAAAATGCGGTGGTGGGGGAACCAATTGCACCGCTATTTAAGCCAATCTCCCGAATGCTATTCCATCAATCGCTCAGTAGCCTCCGTGACTTTCGACGGAACAAATAGTGCTCTGAAAAAAAATGTGCAGTACCAGTGCCGAAGAAAACGTTGAACGTATGAATTATTATGTTCCGATCGTACAAGATGATGGTGTAGCTCAATGTGAGGAGATTACAGTTGCTTGGTAAGACTTAATTTTCACATATACTCAAAATTGTATTCCTAATACGAGCGGACAATTTCATAGCTTTGATTGTTCTCTTAGCCCGCGCCGAGCATCGCGTATCATGGTCAGAAGATATGCATTAACATCCGTGGGTAGCAAATATTTGGAAATTGGAATCAACGTAGCCATGGCATACATGGAATGTGCAATTCGAAAGCCGTACAACAATCGAAGAACATGCAAAATTGCCTGGATCACCTTCGATGCGGATTGATGAATTAACGGTAGAATTTCTTGGCATCTTTAATTCACCGATTGTAAAGATGACAATGGATATTAAGTCGCTGTATTTCAAAATGAATACAGTATCATTTTTATTTAATCTTGAGCCATGCATAAACTATGTGCATCCGCGGCTATATCAAACTGCAGAAGATGTGAGGACAAAATTTGAATCTTTTGTTAACGTGCTACAGCAGAGTGATGTTGCCTGTGAAACATTAGATACGCGTCGTGCTGCTAAAATCATACGTGATAGCGAATATTACGACGAGGATTATCTTGTATATTACGAACTGTTAGCATGTGCTATCAATGACATTCTAGCTGATGCTCGTAGGAAAAAAAAAGTTGAATTATATTTATATTCTATTTTATATTCTTTTCTATGTAACAATATATAATCTCTTAAACGCATATTATTTATCAATTTCATTTATCCTCCTTCTCTCCTCGCCACATAATTTTAAGATTCGGCGTTTCAAAAATTATTATTTCTCTGCGTTGGAGAAAGAAATTTCAGCTGACGCCGCATAATTCTGATTCGCGCCTTCTTCGCGCCACCACATGACGTCATCCCGTACGGCTGCTCCAGAGGATTCGAATTACACACGATCGCGCGACACGCTGCGATGTTAAATCGGAACGCTTTAAAACTTGTTAGCTTCAGAATGCTTGCTACATAATGGTTCGGAAAAAAGTATGTGTGTTGGTATGGAAAAAAAATTTCTGCTGACGTCGCATAATTCTATTTCGTTCGAGCGTTCTACGCGCCATCAAATGACGTCATCCCGCGCGACTGCTCCAGAGGATTCGAATTACGCGAGATCGCGCGATACGCTGCGACGTTAAATCGGAACGCTTTAGAATACTGCTAGCTTCAGAATGCATGCTACATATCTGCTTGAAATAATATTTCTACATAATGGTTCAGTAGATCGTTGATTCAAAATTATTATTTCTCCGCGTTGGGGGAAAATTTCTGCTGCATATTCGTTTGGAAAAAATTTTCGGGGGCCGTCCCCTCCCTGGGTTAGGTCTGAAAAAATTTTCGGGGTGGGCCTAGGTCTGAAAAAGACTTTTCAGGGGTCATTCCCTCCCTCTGAAAAATTTCGAGGACGGTGGGTCGGGTCAGGTCTCCGCCGCTGCTCGGCCCGGACTGATCCCCTCCGCGGTTGCGGCTTCCCCCACTCCGCGGCTCGTGCGCGCGCAACCGCTCTTCCACTCCCCGCAGGCCCCGCGCCCAGGTTTCCCTCTGCCGCGCTCCCCCCGCGCGCCCTCCCTTCCCCCCGCCCCCGCGCTCCCCTCAGAGGACCTGGGTTGGAATCGGCATAGCTATACTACTGTTTACTTTTATAAATTTAGCACGATAACTAAGAACGTGCACCGTGCGAGTCGGTTGGAACGTGACTGAGGTGAACAGTATACACAAAGCGGAACATCCGAAGGGTAAACAAATAAGGCTTAAATGGAGTCGATAGTGGGAACCGTTAATAATTTTGAAATAAATTAAAATTGAAAGGGGAACACTCCAAACCTCACAACACGCTGTGATCATATCTATAATTATTGTATATGCAATAAAAGTCCATCACTCATGGATGTCCGAAAAATATATAATTACATATGCTGTATTATGTTATAATTTTCAGTCATAGTAAGGGATCCAAGAATCGAAAACTCCAATAGAAAAACCACATCATCAAGCCTTACTTCTTCAATAAGGTTGCGTAATAGACTCGTATGTTAGGTGTTTCATACCTAAGATTTACGCTCGGTTGTTTAATCATATGTAATGTTTCTAATAGAATTCTCTGGTTCAAATTGTCTTCCCTATCAACAATTTTGACGTTGTCAAAGTCAAATCTATGATCAAACTCAATAGAATGTTTTGTTAAAGCAGTGTGTTGGGAGGGAGATAAAAAAATATTCCTTTTATGTTCCTTTTCTTCTTTTTACTTATGTTTTGCATTTGTTGTACAACAGTCACTTCAGAATGAGATGTATCGTCAGCCGGTGGATACCCCTGAAGAAGCAGTTGCGCTTCATAACGCCAAACATAACGCCGCAAAAATTACAGGGCGTCCAAAGGCAGCTGATTCTCCGCGCTGAAGCATGCATCGACAATGGCGGTGGCCACGTGCAGCAGTTTTTGAATTGATAACAACCGGCCCCTTTCTGGGCCACCAATTTTCAAAACGTAGGAACAACACGTTCCATGAAAAGTAAATTAAGTGATCAGTGTTAGTATCCGTGCAGTGAAGTGAATATTCAGTACGTTAACCTGGACGCACCTGACATTGCGATCCTTAACATTGGGTAGTGTCGTATACCTGGGACCAGCTGTGCACTGAGCTCGTCCATCGATGACCATGATCGGTTCAGTGACCCAGTGATACAGGTTTTCAAACTGCAGGTGAATTTCTGACAAGGGTGAGTTTTAGTTACTTTATTGGTAATCATTCATTTTTAAATTTAACGCAAGCTGTGGCTTATTTCCGGCGATAATTCTCCAAATTCCCGTACGAAAATATTTATTCGGGCTTTTTAAGCAGACTTATTCATTATCAGCAACAGTGCTGGCCGTTATTGAATTACGGATTTTTATCACAATAACGAACTACGATCACATTTCGTTAATTTCCTGTTACAATACCTTTTCGTGGATACGTTATTAACACAAGGAAATTTGCGTATTCCTTATCCTCCCACTTCAAATAATTATTATGGTTTGGGAATGAAATTAGTTCCCCACGCCGCCACACTCATTCTCATAGCAGCACCTCGCGGACCGCGATACAGCGCCGCTGATCTACGAGCAAGCCGCCCGCCAGCGCCTATCGATCGACCAATCATCGAAGATCGATAGGCCAATCAGCGCTCCGCATTGAAGATCCAGGGGATCGAAGAAGACGCGCTACAGGAAGTCAGCCATTGTTGTTGAGGACGTTTTTCGCTTGCTTGCAACGGTCACAATCGCGACGCGCGCAATTCTCAAGTATCTTTTGCATCTCTCAATATCACGCATCTCAATCACAGTTTTCAATCGCACAGTTCCGCCCAGTAATTAGAATCGGTCAAGTGTACGCTCACGCGCCGACAATTAATATAATTGCTCGCTGCAAGCCTCGTGGCTGCGCCATGTGGTATCATCTGCTCGCTGTGCCTGTAGTTTTTTAATATAAATTTCTCTGTGACACTGTCGGGACTTTCTCATCTTTTTGTTACTGTGCATTTCAATAAATCGACGAAGTGATCTCACCAAAATTGTGCATTCAAAAAAACATAACCTGTCTTAGGTTCCTCTCACACTCACCCCCCGTTAACTTCTCAAACAATTATTTTCGAATCTTCTAAAAAAAAAAACTGTGTATTCGTCTTTTTACGTTACACGTGATTTTCATCCATTTATCCTTCATTCATTATTCACTTTAAATAACAAACAAGCCATGACAATGTGTTCGATTTTATTTTTTACGTCTTTTTCATTTGACATTCTACGCAATTTTCTTCGTTGCATGTCGAGTTGCTTGTTCACGAGGCGCAGCGTGGCGCATAGCCACGCTAGCGCGGGAACTCGGCCGTCAGACTCACGCTCTGATTGGTCGGTTCTTTTTGTTAATATCTCGTTAACGAAACATCGGAGAGCATTTACGCAAAGGAAAAAGTTGTTTGCAATCACCCCCTGAATCACCCCCTTCAAGGAACCGCAGCATTTTTGGAACACCCTGTATTCCTATATTTTATATCATATTCTTATAATAAAACTATCAAATGTATTGAACACGTTAAAAAAAGAATGGGATCTCGTCTTCGTGAGTGTGTAAAAAAATCAGTTATACTAGTCGACAGTAAAGATAATAAAAAGAAGAAAATAACGCTCGGAGGTAAAGGCAAGTTGACCGGTAAAATGATAGACAAATTATCTGTTTATTACTGTTTAGCAATTAAACGGAATAGCAATTCAGGAGGAGAATATGTATAATGCGATATGATCATTATAGTTCCAACGATGCTAAACCAAATCATAAAAGGTGTCGGATTGGTGCTGATTCCTGCTGCGCTTGGCAACGCGCTTCGGCAGAAGGAGCGTTGGCGTCGTTCACACACGACTACCAACCTTTACCTGAAGATGTGTTGAGCTCAATAAAACCAATTTACGATGTCTTGAGTAAAGATAGTTTAGGAAAGATGTTTAGGTGGATTTACTCAAAACAACAATGAGAGCTACAACCAACTAATTTGGAAGATAAGTCCAAAAATTATTCCAAGCGGATCAGTTATTGTAGAATTAGCGGCAAACATCCCTGCCTGCATGTTTAATGAAGGCACAGGAGTATTGCTAATAATGATATACTCCAGGAGAGTGAACACTGGTCAAAACGCCCATGAATTTGCAAAGAAAGAAGACGCGGAGCGCATCAGCATCTCAGACTAGAGAGCGCAAGAGAGCACCCGGGAACAAAAAATGCTCCGTAGACAAAAGCAGATCGACGTTTTGGAGGCAGCAACTGCAGCAGCAGGTTTTCTATATGGGCCTGGAATAGATGACTCCATGTAAGTTAAAAATAAATTTTTTAACCCTTCGGTGGGCGCGCCCGCGGCAGTTAGCCGCAAATTTTACATTTCGTGTTGTACCATATGTAGTGTTCAAACTGGATCCATGCCCAGTTAAGGATTCTTCTATCTTTGTCTATGCTTTCCTGTGTCTTCCCGTTCTCCCCTTCGTCTTTGAGCCATCGAAATACCGAGAATCAATTAATTTTCTTCGACTGCGCAGCAGAATTGAGTACACCACGCACTCGTTATAGCCCCATTTCTACCATGCGTTATAAGCCTGGCGACTATCCCCACCATTTCTTGGAATCATTCGGTCACGACTCAGAGACGTCGAGAATGAGTGAGAGCAAACGAAACAGTCGACACGAAGTTGCCGTCGGCTATGTTCTATGTTCACTGAATAAAATATTACTGAGAAACTAATGTAATTTCGATTTTCTTTCGTGAAACCTAAAATTGTCTAGATTTAGAGGTAAAACAACGATAACTCCGATTGCGGTGTAAAAGCCGCAACGCGCCCACTCATGCAAGCCTGACGAGCGCGCCCACCGAAAGGTTAATTAGGTGTAATCAGCTTCTGAAACTTTAAACGCGTTTTTCTCGAAACAATGTTTTCGAAAACGGTGAGAAAGATATCTCAACAACCACTACACCAATCTTTCTAAAATTTTGTGGGCTTCTTTTTTATATAAAAATCTACAGAATGTCGTTCGCATTTTTTTCTTCAGAGTATATTTTCGATTTCATCAACGAAAAATGGCCAGTTTTCGCAGAAAATCAGGACTTCAAAACTTAAATAGCCGCCATTTTATTTCCAATTAATATTTCTGAAATCCCCCTCCCCCCCCCCCCCTCCCTGTCAGTCGAAAGATACATTAATATACTAATGAAATCTTTTTTGTTTTTTGATTTTAGATAATCTGGTTCCGAATGGCAGTGCTCACATCAAAACAACTTTTTAAAAAGGCTTCTTGGATATCGGTTGTAATATTATTATAAACATAAGTATTTTTTTACGAAAATATTACCAAATGTTTTTTAAATGTTGCTCTTTTAAGCGCAAAAGGTTTTGTAAAAATACATGCTTCCGTTTCTCCAAAAAAATTCACAAACATTTGCCTCTTTTCGGCCTCCTGAATAAGTATAACCCCTTAAACAGAATAAGCAGATTCGCATTCTGGCGTAGAAGATGTTTGGGAATCTTTGCATACGCCTGACAGAGATAGAAGCAGTCAACGTTCAAGTGGCGCCCCATTACAAAGTATTCCCTTATCGTATCTTGCTTGTCGCATGCCACGTCATCAAAGATAAAAATGGAATACGGAAGCGATTCGCTTGGTGTGATGACGTCACTGTGATTCGAAAACGTAAAGTAGCCAATTTCATTTATCGGAGGCAATAAATTCTCCAAATACTGATATTTCGGCTGTTGCAACGATTTGGAATACACGTACACGTTCTCGAAGCGGAAGCCGTGTGGACTTTTCAACAAGCTCACCAGCAAGTTGGTCTTTCCACAATTTGATAGACCGCATATGAGGCAGCGTATAGTGTTTGGTAGCATACTACCATGTATGCGCCTGGATTTCGAAGACATCAGTTGCGATTTATCGTCAAAATTTGTCACGCGTATCGTTACAGGTTGCCGCACGAATCGTATACTCGCTGCGAACCGGGAAAATGATTTTGATACATTGAAGCGGCGGGGCGCCCTATTTATAGCCTTACGCCGAAGCAAAACAGCTCAGTATTCGAAATGCTTCTCGTTCTGTCGGATAATTGCGATATTCGAGACTTAACCTCTGAGAAGCAAAAATATATATCAAAAATTATTCCACTGCGCGAGTTTGGGAGACACATTGATCAGTTATGGGACAGACTCCCCGAGCATATAAAAGCCGACCCTGAGGTTCAGCAGTATCGTCGTTGTATGGAACATTATAATCGCCCTTGGCAGTGAACGCATATCGACGGTCCGGCACCATTGATTAAAAACTGTGGCGAATGTTGTCGAGGAGAGTAAAGAAAGATCGCGGTTTGTTAAATCGGGCGATAAAGGCGCTACCTATCGAATTACATATAACGGGATATCAGTTTTGCAACCCAGGAACTAGCCTGGCAAAACGGTTGGCTAGAGGTGATCAAGGCATCAATCCGTTGGACATAGCGCGTAGCGAACACGATATTGCGTATTCACGTAACAATAACCTCAGCGAAAAGCACGCGGCAGATAGCATACTCGCTGACAAACAGCGAAAAGGCACCGTTGCGCGAGGCTCGACTCCGGGTGAAAGAGGTGCTTCTACAGCTGTTTGGGCAGCTATGAAGGCCAAGACGAAAATCGGAATGGGGATAAAAACAAAACCCCGCAAAAGTACTACAAAGAGAGCACCGAAAAAGCGGATTCTTCCAGTGGCAAAACGGGGTGGTATATTACCTCTTATCCCGCTGCTAAGTGTTCTCGGATCATTAGCTGGCGGAGCGGCGGGGATAGCCAAGGCGATAAACGATAATAAGGTGGCGCAACGTCAGCTGCAGGAAATTCAACGTCATAATCGTCCCATGGAAGGTCGTGGACTTCATCTCCCACCATACAAGTGCGGACATGGAATATCGAAACGAAAAAAACGCAGAAAAAATAATAAAAATGCCTGTGGGTGTAACTAGCGATGAGCAATTGGCTGAGTTGGCAAAACGTATGCGTATTCCATTCTTTAGAGGTGTTTTTATGTGTAACGCGCTACCAGCCGGAGGAATACGTCGAAACGGGAGCGGTATCGTAAATTTGGACAATGTCGAGGGGCCAGGGACTCATTGGGTGGCTTATGCGAAGAGAGGGTGTCGAGCTATATATTTCGACAGCTTTGGCAATCTTTGACCGCCTAAGAAATTGGTACAATATCTGGACAAAAATGCCGTGAAAATTGAATACAATCGGCTTATCGCAAGTACAATCAGAGCAATTGTGGGCAACTATGTCTACGCTTTCTACAAACGATCGGCACCAAATTTAAGGATTGACTTCCCACCACTTTGATTCAGTACTAGTCGAGCAGAGTCTCGGATAATGTCGTTAACATTCACTCTAACCGGCAAGAGTAGCACCCTCGTGGTCAGCTACTTTCCACCCATAGATTTGAGTGATGATGATGATTTCGAGCTTGGTCTAACATCCTTTGAAACTTATCATACAATACCGAACACCGACTCGAGCAACGATAAATTCTACTTCGCTGTAAACTATGAAATCAACAACAGCGTCGACACCACTCATGAATACATTACCAGACGCCATTGCCAAGTATTTGAAGCAACGATTACTCGAGCGGTATCCTCAAAATCTTAGCGGCACCGATGCCAACGACAGCGATGTGTATCCTATAGTGTGGCGTCCCAAAAACAACACCATGAAAAGCGAATTGTACTGCTCGTTCGCCATAGACTTTACAAAGTCCAATAACATTGGATCGCTTTTGGGATTTTCGACGAATCGGGTATTAGAACCAGGATGGTGGCACGAATCGGACGATCCAATTAATATCGTGAACATGAACATTATTCGCATAGAATGCAGTGTGACTGCTGGCGCGTACAACAATGGGAAGCGCGTACATACGATACATGAATTTTCTCCGAGAGTCCCACCAGGATATAAGATATCGGAAACGCCCGCGCAGATCATTTACCTTCCAATCACCGCACGGGTCATTACGGATCTAACGATACGCGTTGTGGATCAAGACGAACGGTTGCTTGATTTTCGAGGTGAAGAGGTTATCATCAGATTGCACGTACGACGGCGACGACGATAATACGTGTGGTGCGAACGAAAGAGATGCTTGTGTTGAACAACTCCAGAAACCCGTTTCTTACAAACGAAATTGTTTACAACAACAACAACTGCAACAGCTATAATTACACTAAAAAGAAGAGGCTCGGTGCTGCGAACATTGCATTTTTTAAATCATTGGGATTCGTTCTGCGCCTTTAAGTTGAAAAAATGTTCGACATTCTAAGCATTGGAGGGAAGCCGACGTTCGATGATCGCATCGTCAAGCTCGAAACTCACACATACAACCCATACTTCAACACGACGTTTGGATACAGCGATGTCCTACGAAAGGGAACAATTCTCTCACACTATATTTTTGGGAGTTCAATGCCACAATATATTCTTACGAAATCTGACAAATCAAGCATCCGGTGGTTGGTGGCAAAACATCATGGACTACGGTGGGAAGATGGAGACGTTCCATACAGTATGGCTAAACAACTAATTATGAAAGCTGTAGCTGATGCGATGCAGAAACGTGACTGCTTGCGGATTTCCTCGATGAAAATACAAGAGCGGACGTGATCGTTGAGACTTTGGACATTGTCTACGAGGATATCAAATCTCTAAATAAGCTTAATGTAGTTAATACTCTGCGATGTGGCAGACACACAAAGCACTGTTCCATGCAAAATGTATTTAAAGTATTCAACTGGTGGACTAAACGCCAGAGAGAAATGCATAAATAAATATCATCAATTTTTAATGCATAAATGTTCTTTCTTCATCTTCCCCAACTCAACCTCCTAAATGTGATGTACGCTAGATTAAAACGATAGTTATAATTATTATGTAGAAGCGGTTCGATGTGCGGTTAAAGTGGTATGATAGACGTCCAATACACGTTCCGAGTGGTTCAATACACATTCGATACATGTTCGATACACGATCAATGTGGTTCGATACACGTTCCGAGTGGTACGATAGACGTTCGACACACGTCATGAGTGGTACCATACACGTTCAGAGTGGTATGATAGACGTTCAATACATGATCAAAGTGGTTCGACAGACGTTGAAACTGGTACGATACACGTTCGATACACGTTCAATACATGATCAAAGTGGTATGGTCTAGTCGAATGATGTGTCCAAAGATGAAGGGAAAGAAGATGCGTGTTAATAAGGAGAGGGTGGTCAGCCAAGATGAAGGTAAAGAATAAAGGCATCTTACTTTTGCAAAGCTATGCACTTCTCGGTTTCATGATAAGGGTTTAGATGCGTGAGCCTGGAGATGCTGCGGGACCAGTTGTCTGTCAATCTTGGCGACGAACAGTCATTTTGAGCATCAAAAAGTGACAATGGGGCTGATGAGAATTGCGCCGGAGTGCGATCCGGAGCAAATGTGTGACAATCCTGAGGTATGTACTTTACTATATTTTTGACATTTATTGCATTTAACCTTCGTACAACGAATGCAGGATCATTTCGATCCAACTCTAGCAGAGTTGATCGCGATGTTATATTTTTCTCCAATGTATACAATTTTCTTTGTGTATTTTTTTATTACCTATTTATATGGGATTATTTCATTTGATATTCAATTTTTTTCGTGAAACATGTTTATCCTAGAAATGTTGTCCTACATCCATCTCACGCGATCATATCCTCCATCCATCGTCCGAGGATTAACATATCAATATTATATTGCTGATTATGTTTTAGAATTCGCCACCCCCATCACCCCTCTGGTCGCCCGATTGGGGCTCGCAGCCTTCATCGCCGTCACCACCGCCATCGCCTGATTGGGGCTCGCCGCCTTCATCGCCGTCACCACCGCCATCGCCACCTCCACAGGTACGTAATACTTTGCATTGTTTTGCGCGTTTGATGTGTCAATATTATATCAATGATTATGTGTTCTAGGACTTGCTGCACCCTGCGCCGTTGCTGCGGGTGCCGTAGGGGGCCCTGCGACGACCACAGCGGACAATGCTGCAAATATTTGCCACCATCGCCGCCTCCTCAGTCACGGCAGTTTTCGCCCACGTCGCCCCCATCACCCCCCTCGCCCTCATCGCCACATCTCCCCTTTTATTAGTTTATTTTTCAATATTTTTATTTTATATTTTATTATTATTATTTTCTTTTCTTTTATTTAATTTCATTTTATTATTATTTTTTATCTCTAACAATATATATATACAGGGTCATCCGTTAAAACAAGAGATTCTAACAAACGTGTTGGTAAAAGTTTCATGAAAATAGACCCAAAAATGCAAAAGTTTTAAGGACCGTATTCAAAAACCCTATAAAAGTACCCAAAACGGATTTGCCTAAAGTTTTGCACATTAATAAATTGATATTCGGGTGATCGATTCCACCCCTTACATTCGCCGCAAGACCACAGGAAGGGGAGGGGGGGGGGGGGAGGGGGTCAAAGTGCGCTGGCCACCAAACGCATCGAAAGTCATAACTTTTGACTAAATCAACATATCGAGACGCGACTGGAGCCAAAAAATCACAAAAACATCAAGCTTTCTAATGATATAAGTTTTATATATCATATATATTTTTTTAAATATATTTTACGCGTTTTTTCGGTTTGCTCGTGTGCAGAAAATTCAAAAAAATTGCATTTCCCAAAAAAAGTATCGTCTGATTTTAATCAAAAACTCAGTATTTGCAGCTTATTTTGTGCCCTTTCAGGTGGTATGCGTCAAACCTTGGGGAAATGTTTCGTTTTTGAAATATAACATCAAGAATGCAGAGAAGTGTGTGTGCGCGGTGAAGTATTTGAGCTAGATGCATGTCCTATACAGGAACTAATTCTTTCATCGATCTGGAAGTGTATTATCTGCTTATAAACTACCTAAACTATATGATTCCACCGAGTTTAATTAGTTCGTAAGCGTGAAATGTTTTTTTATTGTCTTACAACATATATGCGTGCGCATTCACATTACTTACGTTACTCATCGTCCTCCTCATCCTCGTCTATATCCTCGGATGTTGGTTTGATGTACGGAAAATTCTGATTTAAGAAGCCTGCTGGTGTTGAAGCCTGATCCATGTAACGACCAAATCCCAAATACCAAATAATTGCTAGTACATGGGCGCAGCAGCCAACAGTCCTTGCGCCATTTCGGCACTGACAGTAGTATGATACTACAGATTCGGGTGCAGACAATGCAGTATCAATTAAGGTGAAAATGCAATATACTTTCTGTGCACTATGCCGAGATTGTAGTTTAGCTTTAATAAATATCGGTGATTGAATATTAAGATTATAAGTCTGGAAGTTCGGAAGATAGTTTTCTTTGCTGACGAGGAATTCATATTTTCCCGCAAATAGGTGTATCTGAATCGTACAGAGAATCTGAAAACGCGTGCAATTTGAGTGACAACAGTGTTATTGTAAGATACGATTAAGCTGGAAAACGCGTTCGCCGCCGTTATCTGATACTTTGGTTCGGGACGCTGTGGCACGTGTATTGTTTAGTTTCACATTTCCCACTCTTAGGGCTATGCGTTCCTAACAGTGTTTATACAATCAGCATCAATGTTTTCAGAGTTGAACTCCGAGCATTAGATGCATTTTGGTCGGCATAGCGTGAGTTTCTGTCGTGCTTTTAACCGAATTCGAAGTCTTGGTCGCAGACGTCGTTTTTTTTAGTATAAGTAATATTATAATATTATTAAATTGTGTTGTAAACAATAGTGTAATCAGTGGTACAAATAGTAGTGTAAATAGTAGTGTAAGTGTTATAAGCAACAATGTAAATGGTGCAGCTGAAAATAGTCTACGTACAATAAGCAGCAATGAGTTCGATTAAGTGTGAGATGTGTGGCATTTCGCTTGCCAAAAAATCAAAAAAAGAAAAGAAAGTAAAAGACAATCGAATAGTGTGTGGAAAGTGTTTCGTCGAATCTTCGTTTAACGATCCTAATAATGAGAATGAGAATACGTCACAAGAGGCTAATGTTGATGTAAGCAGCGAAAGTGATACTGCAGATGCAGGTTCCTCAAGAACGACAACGTTACCAATAAAATGTACACCTAAGTGCCGCTCTCGATGCATCTTCGACTGTAAAAGTGTGGACAAACAAGACTTATGTTATATTAACAAGCAAATAAGAACAGAAGTTCTTGTTAATTACCGCATTATAATTCATGAACTTTCTGTGTGTTGTAAACGCCACATTAAAGATGGAAACATCGACTCTGCAACAATCCTCAAGTTTGAAAACGATACACTAAACGAGGAAACCGCGTTATCAGTTACTGAAATTGTTACCTTAATCGATCGTCTTCGTAATTACAGTATTGCAGAAAAGAAGGTGAAGACTTCACAACATAGTTTCTTTGACAATATGAATGATGAAGAAACGCAGACCTGGACAGGTCTAGACAAGATACAACTTTCTAATATGACCCAACATTGTTTTACAAAAAGTGAATATGCCGCGTCGAAATATAAACTTGGAATATACTTAATGCATTTATATCGTGGTTCATCCCAAGCGGAAATCGGATCTATTATGCACTTATCACAAGCGACAATAAGTCGTATTATTTCTTCTACAAGAGAAACTATTTCATCAAAATTCGTACCTAGTTATTTAAATAATATAACACGAGATAAAATAAAGGAAGAGACTTCAGGCATTGCTCGCCATTTAAATGGCATTGAAGAAAGCGAAGATACAGGGTGTCCGCGGGAAGAGTGGACAGCTGGATATCTCCTAAACTATTGCAGACAAAAATATTTAAAAAATAGGGAATTGCATGGTTCGAGGGAGCCAATTTATTAGCGCGGACGAATTTTTTTCTTCGATTATTATTTTAAAAGATACGATGGTCAAGTTTGGTTTTTTAAATGGAACTATTTTTTTTTAAGACCTGAGTTGATAGTGCGTTCTAAGACAAATTCAATAAGCTTTAATGTATACACTTGATTTCCACTGGTTCTTGAGATATTGCGCTTGCAAATTTACTGATTTTCCCTGGAAGAAAACTCGCTGGAATAGCAAGGACCGGGGACGGTCTTGCTGGCGCCACGGGTGGCCTTGCCTGTTGAAACAGATACCTACCTGCCAAAGGTCTACGCCAGGAATGGCAGGCCCAAAGGCTGGACACTTCTTTTCGGTCAGAAATGCTACTTAAGTAGGTACATCTGCGGTATCGAGAAGCGCACCGTTACTTTTATTACGCACTTGCTTCTACGCTCGGATGGCCGGTTCTTTTGGGAGGGATGCAAGTTCGATTGGTTAGGTTAGGAGGTGTGAAAGTTGCTAGACTAAATTTCAACCATAGGGAGCAGATTATATTAGAACCAATCGAATTTGCATCCCTCACAAACGGCTGCTCTCTTGAAGAGGTAATACCTCCCCCCCGGTGCCCACCTTCTCTCGCACAGAATACGATAACGCATGCTTTTGTTTTGATATTAAAGCTCGTGTTTATATTCGAGAGAACCACGTGTCAACAGCGGGCTACCATTTTTCTTCCCGTGTCTCTCTACGGGCGTATTGACGGTGGATTGTAGGAGCGTAGATGTCTGGATGCCAGTTATTGAATTCAGGAGACGATAGAAACACTTTATTACAAAACACACATGTACTATAATTAAAGTAAATCGTATTCCTCTCGGGAAAGAGTACTGATAATCATCGAACTTGCGCCCTACTTCGCGCAGACCGATTACACGGAGGGTAGTCGGGTCACGCACTGCACAAATGATAAGTCGCGTCTAGACGTTGCGAGGCAGCAGCGCGAGACGTGCCTCGCGGATTGAAAAGTCTGGAGAGTCCTTAGCTCGCCTTGGTCACTTTGCAAAGCAACCTCGTACTGCTGCCGTGGCGAGAACAACACCCCGCAGTGCCTCACCGAATTTTATGGCTTTCGACCCTCGAAGGGATTGGAATATCATTAAGAAGTGAGAAATGTTCAGGATTTCAAATGTTTGCTTCTTTTCTTCATCGTATCGAAGGGGAAGTGGCGCCAATGGATTCCTGGCGTTCCGTCGATTAAAATCATGCCGCTGTTGACACGTGGTTCTCTCGAATATAAACACGAGCTTTAATATCAAAACAAAAGCATGCGTTATCGTATTCTGTGCGAGAGAAGGTGGGCACCGGGGGGGAGGTATTACCTCTTCAAGAGAGCAGCCGTTTGTGAGGGATGCAAATTCGATTGGTTCTAATATAATCTGCTCCCTATGGTTGAAATTTAGTCTAGCAACTTTCACACCTCCTAACCTAACCAATCGAACTTGCATCCCTCCCAAAAGAACCGGCCATCCGAGCGTAGAAGCAAGTGCGTAATAAAAGTAACGGTGCGCTTCTCGATACCGCAGATGTACCTACTTAAGTAGCATTTCTGACCGAAAAGAAGTGTCCAGCCTTTGGGCCTGCCATTCCTGGCGTAGACCTTTGGCAGGTAGGTATCTGTTTCAACAGGCAAGGCCACCCGTGGCGCCAGCAAGACCGTCCCCGGTCCTTGCTATTCCAGCGAGTTTTCTTCCAGGGAAAATCAGTAAATTTGCAAGCGCAATATCTCAAGAACCAGTGGAAATCAAGTGTATACATTAAAGCTTATTGAATTTGTCTTAGAACGCACTATCAACTCAGGTCTTAAAAAAAAATAGTTCCATTTAAAAAACCAAACTTGACCATCGTATCTTTTAAAATAATAATCGAAGAAAAAAATTCGTCCGCGCTAATAAATTGGCTCCCTCGAACCATGCAATTCCCTATTTTTTAAATATTTTTGTCTGCAATAGTTTAGGAGATATCCAGCTGTCCACTCTTCCCGCGGACACCCTGTATCTTCGCTTTCTTCAATGCCATTTAAATGGCGAGCAATGCCTGAAGTCTCTTCCTTTATTTTATCTCGTGTTATATTATTTAAATAACTAGGTACGAATTTTGATGAAATAGTTTCTCTTGTAGAAGAAATAATACGACTTATTGTCGCTTGTGATAAGTGCATAATAGATCCGATTTCCGCTTGGGATGAACCACGATATAAATGCATTAAGTATATTCCAAGTTTATATTTCGACGCGGCATATTCACTTTTTGTAAAACAATGTTGGGTCATATTAGAAAGTTGTATCTTGTCTAGACCTGTCCAGGTCTGCGTTTCTTCATCATTCATATTGTCAAAGAAACTATGTTGTGAAGTCTTCACCTTCTTTTCTGCAATACTGTAATTACGAAGACGATCGATTAAGGTAACAATTTCAGTAACTGATAACGCGGTTTCCTCGTTTAGTGTATCGTTTTCAAACTTGAGGATTGTTGCAGAGTCGATGTTTCCATCTTTAATGTGGCGTTTACAACACACAGAAAGTTCATGAATTATAATGCGGTAATTAACAAGAACTTCTGTTCTTATTTGCTTGTTAATATAACATAAGTCTTGTTTGTCCACACTTTTACAGTCGAAGATGCATCGAGAGCGGCACTTAGGTGTACATTTTATTGGTAACGTTGTCGTTCTTGAGGAACCTGCATCTGCAGTATCACTTTCGCTGCTTACATCAACATTAGCCTCTTGTGACGTATTCTCATTCTCATTATTAGGATCGTTAAACGAAGATTCGACGAAACACTTTCCACACACTATTCGATTGTCTTTTACTTTCTTTTCTTTTTTTGATTTTTTGGCAAGCGAAATGCCACACATCTCACACTTAATCGAACTCATTGCTGCTTATTGTACGTAGACTATTTTCAGCTGCACCATTTACATTGTTGCTTATAACACTTACACTACTATTTACACTACTATTTGTACCACTGATTACACTATTGTTTACAACACAATTTAATAATATTATAATATTACTTATACTAAAAAAAAACGACGTCTGCGACCAAGACTTCGAATTCGGTTAAAAGCACGACAGAAACTCACGCTATGCCGACCAAAATGCATCTAATGCTCGGAGTTCAACTCTGAAAACATTGATGCTGATTGTATAAACACTGTTAGGAACGCATAGCCCTAAGAGTGGGAAATGTGAAACTAAACAATACACGTGCCACAGCGTCCCGAACCAAAGTATCAGATAACGGCGGCGAACGCGTTTTCCAGCTTAATCGTATCTTACAATAACACTGTTGTCACTCAAATTGCACGCGTTTTCAGATTCTCTGTACGATTCAGATACACCTATTTGCGGGAAAATATGAATTCCTCGTCAGCAAAGAAAACTATCTTCCGAACTTCCAGACTTATAATCTTAATATTCAATCACCGATATTTATTAAAGCTAAACTACAATCTCGGCATAGTGCACAGAAAGTATATTGCATTTTCACCTTAATTGATACTGCATTGTCTGCACCCGAATCTGTAGTATCATACTACTGTCAGTGCCGAAATGGCGCAAGGACTGTTGGCTGCTGCGCCCATGTACTAGCAATTATTTGGTATTTGGGATTTGGTCGTTACATGGATCAGGCTTCAACACCAGCAGGCTTCTTAAATCAGAATTTTCCGTACATCAAACCAACATCCGAGGATATAGACGAGGATGAGGAGGACGATGAGTAACGTAAGTAATGTGAATGCGCACGCATATATGTTGTAAGACAATAAAAAAACATTTCACGCTTACGAACTAATTAAACTCGGTGGAATCATATAGTTTAGGTAGTTTATAAGCAGATAATACACTTCCAGATCGATGAAAGAATTAGTTCCTGTATAGGACATGCATCTAGCTCAAATACTTCACCGCGCACACACACTTCTCTGCATTCTTGATGTTATATTTCAAAAACGAAACATTTCCCCAAGGTTTGACGCATACCACCTGAAAGGGCACAAAATAAGCTGCAAATACTGAGTTTTTGATTAAAATCAGACGATACTTTTTTTGGGAAATGCAATTTTTTTGAATTTTCTGCACACGAGCAAACCGAAAAAACGCGTAAAATATATTTAAAAAAATATATATGATATATAAAACTTATATCATTAGAAAGCTTGATGTTTTTGTGATTTTTTGGCTCCAGTCGCGTCTCGATATGTTGATTTAGTCAAAAGTTATGACTTTCGATGCGTTTGGTGGCCAGCGCACTTTGACCCCCTCCCCCCCCCCCTCCCCTTCCTGTGGTCTTGCGGCGAATGTAAGGGGTGGAATCGATCACCCGAATATCAATTTATTAATGTGCAAAACTTTAGGCAAATCCGTTTTGGGTACTTTTATAGGGTTTTTGAATACGGTCCTTTTAAATTTTCATTGCGTTTGTTTGCGGTATATAAACTTGCTTCGTTCCGAGGCTTTCGCTTACATCGAGACATTACTGTATATCTTCTTTTATTATGCTTGCTTTTCTTTTCTGCTGTATGTTTTACTTATTTCTATGTATGTACCACGTGTTACTGATTATTGACTCTTTACGTGCAGGCAACGATTGAAGAACGCAGCGTGCCTCACGGTAAGTCAGGGTACCGTGGCGGAAGCAGGTACCGCGTACGAAAGACTTCCAAGCACATCTGCTACGGATGATTTTCCTACAGACGGAATACACGAAGATGTAGGATATTTTGAAGACTTTCCAGTTATCGAAGGAATTGTAGAAGAAGTACATTTCAATACAGACTCAGAAGATATTGTAGAAGAAATACATTTCAATGCGGACGAAAAGGAAATTGTAGAAGAAGTGCATTTCGAGTCAAACGAAGAAGAAATTGTTCATGAAATAGATTTCGACACAAACAGCGATGAGATACACTCCGTAAGAGACATCAACGAAGAAACGAATCAAGATGTTGGAAGTGAAGCCAGTTACTGGGTGGTGGAAAATGCAGAACCGGAACAGCCGAAAAACCTAATTTCAGAAGGAAAAGACCTCGTTGATTTTCCGCATGTTTTCGAACAAATAAAAAATCTTGGAAAACATTCAACTATTGGCTGTGGCATTGAACATTTTGAAATATATGTCAACGGAATGGATTAGAAAATGTGTATTATGTAGAGTGCAAAATGTGCAAATACACAGAGCGCATATCGTGCCTTCCGAAGAGTGATGCCACTATGGATATCAACCGCGTCGCTGTTGCCGCAACAATGATGACGGGCGGCGGATATAATCAACTGGAGGACATACTGACTGCCGTGAACGTGTCCTAGATGAAGAAAAGAATCTACGAGAACTGTCAGAATGACCTAATCGATGTCCTCGAAGTGGCCGCACAACGCGAAATTGAAGATGCTGAAAAAGAGAAAAAAGCATTAGCTATAGCAAGAGGTATATCCAGAATCTAATATACCGTTTATTCCAGTTGTCCCAGATGGCAGCTGGATGAAACGGTCATACCGCGGAGGAGATTATAATTCTCTTTCTGGCGTAAGAGTCATCGTGGGATACCACACAAAGAAAGTGCTGTACATCAGCGTAAAGAATAAATTCTGCATGACTTGCCAAATAACATCTACGAAGAAGGAAGAACCGCGCGAGCATCATTGCTTCAAGAACTGGGGTCGTAATCAGAGTTCATCTGGCATGGAAAATGTTGCTATTGTCGAAGGCTTCAACTGCAGCATAGATACGCACGGCCTGGTATCCTCTATATTAGTTGCCGATGGCGATAGCACACTACATACTGTACAAGAAGATATTGGACAATGATCCATATAAAAAGTACATGGCGCAGGTACGAAAAATAGAATGCACCATTCACCTGCTACGCAATTTCAGTAAAAAATGAACGAAATTGTAGCAAAAGGCCGCGATAAAGACCTAAGAGCTGTCGTAAAGAATAATGCTCTCCGCCTGCGTACTGGTATAAAGAAAGCTGCAGAACACCGGTTACAAGAAGAAATAATACTCAAGGAACGAATACAAAATTTGAAGGAAGACTTGACAAATGTACCGAGACACGTTTTCGGTGAACACAAGGAGTGTCAGAAGTTAGCGTACTTCTGTAATAAATACTCTGATCTCAACAGAGAGAACTATGTACCACTGCTGAGAAAAGTATCTGCATTTATCAAAGTATCGAAGAAGCGATGCAGCCACTTTTCCCTAAAGCTGACAGTTTGCTGCACGGTAGGGTGTTTCAATTTTCCCGACTTGTTATTTTCATGTAACTTTGCTCACCCCCTTGGTTCTATTCATCTAAAAGATCTGTACGCAAAACTTTGGGAAAATTGAATAACATTTAGGGGTTGCATACTTTTATCACTGTAGCGAGCGGAACGCGTCGCAGCAGTTCCAGGAAACGAGCGCATCAAAATAAACGGTCGCGAATCGTTAGCGAAGATCTGTTCGAGACCGACGTGGAGGGGGCATGCATGGCCCAGGCAGTCAGTCTCACGAGAGCAAGCGACAGAACCACAACTTTCAATAAACAGTTATATTATTTACCACCGAGCATAGCATTATTTTTACCCGTACAACAACCCTACAATCACTACTTATTTTCTCTTTTGCAAGTTTTAAAAATGAATACTAGAAACGGAAAAGGGATTTGGTTTATTCAAAAGATGCCAAGTGGTGAATATATAGGATCTCGGCTCCCGTTCAGAGGACAGGTGTTGTTAGTCTTCATGTATCATCACAAGGATATGAAGGAAACGCTCTCTGCTTCTGCAAAGTCCACCAGTATTAAACTGCAGGAAGTGTGGAAGAAAGCAGGCATTCCTGTAAAGACGGAAGAGAATATCAGAGCTGGTATTCAGAAGTTATACAAGGAATACTAAAACCTGGGCAAAGAGAAATCAAGAAACACGGAAAAGGCAGATGAAGCGGCAGGTTTGGAAAGGCGATCTTGAGGAACTATTTTATATCACTCGGCAAGACGTGATGACAATAAATAGCGTTTTACAAGAAGAAAAGGCATTCCTTTCTTCAAAACGAGAGGACAGAATGAGTTCATCAATGAGTGGGGTTAATAAGGTTCATGCCACAACTCTGAAACGAAGAAATGAAAGGATAGCAAAATTTGAAGCTCAAAAGAGAAAACATTCTGAAGAGATCGTCGAAATGAACAAGTTCTGGATTCTTCCTCATCTTGCACATTTAATTCAAGTGATGAACAAGACGAAATTGATGCACCATACACAGATATAGTTATACCAAAGAAAGTGCCACGGAGTTATTTAAAACCTCTTAATCCCACACTCACGGCTACATGGGATCGAGAGCAACTGTCTGTTCGACAAGCAAGTAGTTCATTCACTGCAAGCCTTGGCCATGATATTTCACAGATTTCCATATCTTCATCTACTGTTCACCGAGCTCGGGTAAAGAACAGGACTCAAATGGCGAAAGATACCGAAGGATCAATATTAAAAAATCCTCCTCATTTGGTCTTACATTGGGAACATACCACACCACCCAAAGTAAAGGGTCGCAACGTCAAGTGCGTTCGGATTAATGTACCGAATATTCACTTCACTGCACGGCTACTAACACTAATCACTTAATTTATTTTTCATGGAACGTGTTGTTCCAACGTTATAAAAATTTGTGGAAATGAATTTTCACTTGGCGTTCGGAGCCATGGGTATTCTCTCGCAAATACTTGCGCAGCAGCACTAGCGTCTCCGTTGTTCGGGGGGGGGGGGGGGGGGGGGGTACACCCAGAACATCGCGTAATACTTTTGAGCAGAGAACATTTCTGCGACGTGATTGCTAGCTGACTGACAAGATTTTTTCCAAGCAACTTCCTTTACCCCCAAATAATTTCTCTTGTTCCATTATGAGTTAACTCCCACCAGGCCAAAAGGTTTCAGGTAAAAAGAAGCCATCACATTTTCGAAACAAACGTGCTTCGCAGAAGTGCAACGAACGAACTCGTACACTTTCAAAAAAGCCGGTTTATGACCGTATTGTCCCGCGACTCGGCGATAGGGAACGGTTTCCTACAGTTTTGGGTAATTTATGGCTTAGCTGGTTCTGCCTCGAAGCAGGCGCGAACTCAGGGTATCGGAAAAGAGAAACAGGAAATAGGAAACAGGATTTTCTTCTTTATAGCAACTCTAAGACTTTCTGTTTCTCTTCTCTTCGGACCCTTTCGAACCGAAACACGTGGTGTCTGTTGCCTATCTCGAAGCAATGGGTACATTAGCAGTAAAGGGACGGAGCAAAGGCATTTTTGAAAGTGTCCGATGGCTCGTTCGTTGTAGAAATAAATTCTTTCCGATTTTAGGGTACAATGACAGTTTGATTTAAAAAATATGAAAACAACTCAATCAGTGAAATAATTTTCATTATTGTTAATTACCTTTTGCCATTTTTCTGGCAGCTTACGAATACCACTGCGATAGAAATTCGGTAGCTTTGTACCTACTGATTATGTAAATCCAGTCGGAAAGAATTTATTCATACACCTAATATTATTTCTTAAATTTAGTTGTGTTGTCCGTTATTAAACTACGGATTTTTACTTCAATAAGGAATTACGATCACTTGTACATTTTCTGTTACATTACCTTTTCGTTTATGTGTTATTTGAAAATGAAATTTAGGTATTTCTTGTCCTGTCGCTTCAAATAATTATTATTTAAGATTCTGCTTTAAAAACAAACTGTGTAACGCGTGCTTGTTCGTACGTTCGTAGTACAAGCGCAGCCGCCTACCGCGTAGCCAACGCTACCGCAGGAGCTTGGGCAGAAGGCGCGCGCTCTGATTGGTTGGTGCTTTTTGTTAATATCTCGTTAACGAAACCTCGGAGAACATTTTCGTAAAGGAAAAACTTGTTTGCAATCACCCCCTGTGTCACCCCCTTCAAGGAACCGCAGCATTTTTGGAACACCCTGTATACGACGATGCTGGATGAAGAAGAACCCGTCCAAGGTTTCCTAGAACAACAGCGTATGGAAATGGTTGACTACCTACAAAAAGTCTTGAAAGACGCAAGTCATCCAAGGGAGGATTATAAAGAGTTTTTGCATCTGTGTCTCCTCTTTCTTGGAGGTTGATCTAAAGGTGATTTCAAAGTCAAGGCTCCAGGAGCCCTTCATCAAGCAAGGTGGGTGGCACATGCTATATATTCACTTAAGATTGTCTTATTCAATAAACAACTGAAGATGGCTGATCGAGAATTGAAGGAAATGAGAAAAGTAGCATATTTTGTCGGTCTCATATATGTGCGCTTTTGGCATGAGGCAGTTGTAAGTCGATGGGCACCAAAGAATGACTTGGATATGATTCAGCTTCTGAACTCTTACCCAGATAGAGATGTCAAGGAGAGTGCTTTGAAAGTTGCTAAGAGACACCTTTGGTATCTGTCAGAAACAAATGTTGGATTGGCTTTCCTGGATGAACGTGTTACTCCGGCTGAGAAGGAAAAAATGTTCAAGAATTTAAAGAAACCGGAAGGTAAAAAAAGAATGAATCGATTAGATGGAAAAAGATACTTTTTGAAGGGAAAGACCTGAGCGATTTTGTTACCAGCCGTACAAAGACATTCTTTCGATTGTTTGGGGTCAACGGTGTAGAGGAATATTATAGCGATACGCTAAGAAACTCCATCAATGCTCTCAAAGTGGTGAATGACCCTGCAGAAAGGAGGGTTGCTTTGATAAAGAAGTTCAATGAATCAGTCAGGGATGAAAAGCAGAAACATTTCCTGTTGAGGATTGTCGAGCACCACAGAAAAGTCGTCTCCAAGCGAACGAAAGCAGGAGTTGCAGCTTATAAATTTAACTAATACAGATAATATGATTGTTATTATTTCACCAAAGTATATTTCTTGTTTGACGTTTATTTTTATTTTGAAAAATTTAAAAATAAAAATAATTTTCAATGGAAATCGTGTTTCTTTAGCCTACTACATATTAGTGTGCAAAGTGTGCAACCTCGAAACATCACTCAATCTGCACCAAATTTGGCAGATATTCTTTTCATATCAATAGGAATGAGGGCATGAGCAAAGTAAAAAAGATATGTAATATTTTATTTTTACCCCTATAATATGAAACACCCTATTGCACGGTCTAAATAACAATGCTGTTGAAAGTTTTAATAATATCATTGCTACATTCATCGAAGGCAAAAGGATAAACTTTGGACGAGGGGACTCGTATCAGGGCAGAGTCTCCCCTGCAGTCGTCCAATATAACACAAAAGAGACGTTTAGCAGATTGAGTACGGCAATGAATAAAGAGCCGCCAACCATGGTAAAAAAGTTGGAAGGACATCGGAAGCGTGCAGCAGAAAAAGCAAGGGAATATAAAAAAGAAGCGAAAGCATTCTCCTTCCGAAATAAAAAACAATCGTGCCACCAGTATTACGGCCCCAGCGCAGAAAAACCAGATGTGAAAGAGATAGTATACACTTCCGAGTGTGAAAGGCATGCGGCTATACTCCATGAGTGGCAAAGGAGGCGATGCGAGATTGAAGAGAAAACTCGCAATCAGGCGAATAGCGAAAAGTGGATTTGTTATAGGAAAAAATTATTAACTGCATCCAATTTCGGCAAGGTATGCTGATTGCGAAAGACTACACCACGGGTAAAGAGTGTGAAGAGTATAATATACCCGCAACTTCAAAATTTATGTTCTCTCGAATACGGAAGAGAATATGAGGCGAACACCTTGAGATAAATGGAAGAAGAATTAAAAATCAATATTCTACCGTGTGGCCTCTGCATCGATGACACTGTGCCTCACCTAGGTGCAACTTCTGACGGCCTCGTGGTTCGTGATACCATCGTCGAAGTAAAATGTCCTGAATCGGCGAAGGATTTATCGCTTGCTGAAGCGATAAAGCAACTTCCTGCAATAGAGCGTATTTTCCGGGGTGATGATATGAATAAAATTCATCACTACTATTATCAAGTGCAAGAACAATTGCACATAACGAAAAAACAACGGGCTTTATTCTGTTTATGGACGCCAAAAGGAATGAAGGTTACAACAGTATCAAGAGATGATCGATTCTGGGCAACAGAGATGGAGGAAAAACTGAGGAAGTTCTATGAGGTTTGCATGTTGCCAGAAATTATAGATAGTAGATACAATCGACAACAGCCGATTAGAGAACCTCCGTACATAAAAACAGAAGGAGCAGGTACGAGTACACAAGAAAGTACATAAAACGATGGATGACAACATTGCAATAGCACCTGCGAGTGCATTCAGCGCCTATGAAGAGCTGCCCAATAATCAATTGCTATTCAAGGTCACTATTGCACCGGCGAGTGCATTCAGTGCATTCAGCGCATATGAAGAGCTGTTGAATAAGAAATTGCAATCCAAAGTGACTATTGCACCGGCGAGTGCATTCAGCGCATATGAAAAGCTGTCGAATAATCAATTGCAATCCAAGGTCGCTATTGCACCGGCGAGTGCATTCAGCGCATATGAAATGCTGTCGAATAAGCAATGTTCCAAAATGTAGGTAAGAAAGTATGTAGAAGATACATACGGAGAGTGAAGAGGACCGTCTATGACGGGGGTGGTGGTGGGTTTCTTCACACTTGCCTAATAATAAACACCTGTAGCTATTCTTTCATATCAAGTGGAAATGATATGTCTAAAAGCGTATAACACATACTTTTGTTATGCAAATAATTGGATTAATTGGAAATCATCACGAATGTTTCTTTCATATATAAATTTGCTTTAGATATTTCCAGCAACCAGTATCAAAGGTGAAAATCGTGCTCTACGAAGCGAGGAAAGGAAGGCAGTCTTCTCCGCAAGCATAAAGATAAGTAAATAACATACATACATTTACATTTTTATTGCATTCAGATCGATTACAACTCGTTCTAACTTTTTATCACAGGTTCTATGACAACTAACTGTAATCGAAAGGGGTCAGTTCCATTCCAAGAAAATATTTATAAGAAATAGGAAACAATAATAATGGATTCTTCAGGAAGTGTAAGTATCAGTTTTTACATTCAAGCGGTATAAACACAAAAAGTAATTTTTAATAAATTTATTTATTTTTACAGATTGTCACGTCCCGCGACATGGAGTAAAATCTTAATTAACCCTTAAAACGCATTATATTTACTATTTCGTACTCTGTGATATTATAAATACCTCTTATGAAAATATTATGCAACGAATAGCCGATAAGGCATTATTATCATAAACTACGATAAGAAGAGATGGAGCGAAGAATATACGGACGGCAGCAAGCAGGACAGCCAGCATCAAGGAGGTAGCGGACAGCCAGCCGTACACCAGCTAGCCGACCGCACGAACACCAAGGAGGCCCAGCCAACACCAGCTGACGTTCAGCGTGAGACGGAGGCCCATATCAGCCAGCGGAGGCGACACCACCTTTGCACAGCTGTGCCCCTGGTCCTCGCCAGAAGATTGCCCTCCCATTATTTCCCGCAAATCGATCGCCGATACCAATATAATATACTTAACTTCAACCCTTAGTAAGTAAGCTGTACCGAACCAATCGTATAGAAAATATTGTAAACAATTAACGTATAAATCAAAATATGAATTACTATAAGAATCTTGCTATCGTCGCTGCTGGGAGTCAGGTAAAATAATACCTATTAGTCGCGAAGAAAGACGCTTAAAGGATGCAACGGAGGAACGTGACTAAGTAGTAAACAAATTCTCAGATAAGAACGATGGGAAGATTCTTCCTGGAAGATCCCAGGCAGAGGCTGTGGGCTAGGGTTTCCTACCTAGAATTTGTCATGTGACAAATCGTCGAGAAGGAGTGACCAACTGCCCTGTAAAAAGGGACTGACCACCCGCGGAGCTCATTATTATATTCGAGTTTTAAAACGATAAATCTTTTTGCTCAACAACGTTAATTACAACCTATTATACCTGATTTAAATCTTAAGAACATAGAAAAAGTGAAGTGTACTCATCAAGAGATAATAAAGGTGATTTTTTTTAGTTAACGTTACAAAAGTGAGTGAAGTTTTACCCTAGTGATCCTTATCCCTACTCTGGGCACTATCACCCTTTTCTATAATAGATTTTATTGATCGAGAAAATATGATTAAATTAATCGTGACTTGCGCCCGTAGAAGGTGACACTTGCAAGCAGGATAGCCGCCCACGGTGTCATCGCGTATTGGGTGTAAAAAGCGATTTGCGTGTTCAATCAACCCCTAAAACGGTTATAAACCGATCGTGTTTCGCGTCTGTCGAAAGTGACAAATAAAAGATGATGATGCCCAGAGGCCACAGAGCCGGGAGAAAAATCCAGCTTCGCAGACTAGCCCTAGCGTATAAGAGTGCACCAGCGGTATCAACAGTGCCCTTGGAGACATCTGCGTGGCCGAGGATTTTAACCAACGAGCCCCATCCTCCCTACGGAAAGATCGTGGTAGCGGCACACTGGGCACAGTCCAAGACTAACCCCGCACCGGAAATCAGCGGGATTCCGGACGCCCCAATCCCTTGGCGGCTAATACCAACCGATATATAGAAGGTAATCAGCATAATATATCGCGTTAATGTGCGCCTGAAGAATTCCCAACTATCCCAGAGCGAAAAGTCCCTGGACTAACTTAAAAGCGGATCAAAAATATAAACTTCATAAAATCGCGCCCCAAATAGGAAGTAGGGACGTAACACAGATCAAACCAGGGTGTACATGTGTACACTGGGCTCAGGAATATCGTTGCAACTACCACAAATGCAGGGAGGTACCCCTTCCACGTCGACTGGGATAGGAGGAGTGGATTTTCTGTCACTTGGCGGAGCGAATTTTCTGTCCTCGAAGTGACAGAAAATATAACCTGCTATACCCGATTTCCTAAAGATACTGTTGCGGCGTAATAATAATGTTTCGGAAGGATGATAAAAAGTTCACAAATGTAGCGCAAAAGAACGAAATAGTCGCTAAACATTTATTGTCATATAGCATATACATAGGTTATATTTTCTGTCACTTCGAGGAGCAGACCACATAATAATCACGCGCATCCAGCCTGCGCATTTTCACTAGCCCAATTCAACATCCATCACAATTTTTAATATAATGTTTTTTCATAACTGCTTTCTGCTGTAATAAGTGTATTTCATGTTCCGTTTCCGTGTTTTGCTAATAAAAAAATGTCTAACCTAACAAACTTCATTTTCTGGGGACATCCCCTCATCTATTTTTCCTTTTCACTTATAATTCCTTACTGCCAGCGTAGCATACTGTAGTAGCATAAGCACATTTTAAGTACTTAAAATGTACAATGAATTTTCTACGTTTGCTCTATCAACATACATTCCGTTCAAATATTTACAAGTACAACGCAACAGCTGAGAATTTCTTTCCTTATTCAGAATAGGATACGGAAATAGCAAACGGCTCGCTCTCGCGTGCAGCAGGCAGCCGCGTATCTATGGGTATTACCATTTCTGTGCAAAAAAACCTGCTGTAATACCGACCTGTCAAATCGGCCAGGTCACGTGACGTGTCTGCCCCCTTAAGGGGGTATAACCGTTTGAAAGTGTCAAAAATCGGAAGACTGATAAAGGCATTTGAGTGGAACCACCCAGGTATCACGGGGCGTCGCGGCGCGGCGCGGCGGCTCCATTCACTTCCAATTCTGCATGCAGAATCGTAATAAGATTCCACATCATCCTACGGGGGCATTTTTTATTCCGATTCCCCGTTTATTATTTATAAAGAAAAAAGGTGGACTTTTCTCTTAGAAAAATCTAACTTTACCTTTGATTTTTCACCATTTCTTTATTTTTCAAAATTTTCCATATCAGCCCGGTAGGAGGATAGGTATTAACATATTTTATAAGAAAATTTTATAAGAAAAATCGAGCGCGCGGCAGTGCGACCGGGAGTGTACGAGAGGCCGAGCGCCCGGACGACCGCGACCGAACCCCGCCGAACCGGCCCGAACCCCGCCGAACCGGCCCGAAGCACGCCGGTCTTGCGACGCGTCAGCGCGATGACGCTCACTCCCCACCGCGCCTCTAGATCGTGTCGATTTCTCGAAGCTGTTTATTTCCGAGAATTAGGAACTACCAGCACTACCTCACTACCAGCCGCCTGCCTGGAAGCTGCCCGGTGCAAGCGAACTGCAGAAATATCCGCGTAACCGAGCGATCATTCGATCGCTGCCATCCCGTTCCGACACGCCTGGACGCTGCCCGGTCTCGCCATCCCGTTCCGAGACGCCTGGACGCTGCCCGATCTCGCCACCACGTTCCGTTACCGAGACGCCTGGACGCTGACCGGTCTCAATATTGTTCCTTAAACGAGACGCCTGGACGTTGCCCAGTCTCGAGTCCGTTCCAGTACCGAGGCCTCAGAGGCTGTCCGATCGCGACCGCGCTTCAATAAGGCGACGCTCCAGCAACGGGCCGTTCCGCCACTGAGACGCTCGAAGGCTCGTCCGCCGTTCGTACCTAAGCTTCGCAAAACGTACGCGGAGTATAGCAATATCGCCATCATTGCAAATATTGTACACAATCCAAGACGACTAAATAAAGGTAATCTTAGTTAGCAAATCGGCGTAAACGAATCCTGGCATACCGGCTGAATCTAACAGCCACGATCCTCGACTCCCGATTTGACGAACGTCGCAATGTGTATAGGACAAAAAATAATTTCTTGATAATGGGAGCGATATAGCAATGTCCTTTGCTGATTGCCTATTATCGCAAAGATGCAAATGAATCCTGGTCTAAATTTTATAGAAAAAATATGGAAAATTACAACAAAATAGAAAAAATAAGGTGCTAGATATTTTCAATCGAGCAGTGTATCCAACTGATCCAGAGATCTCGTTAATTTTAATACACTATCGATTGAAATCCTACAAAGAGGAGAATATGCAACCAGAAATTAAAAAATTTGTTGAAGAGAAGTAAGTAAATTGAAACTATTGTAAATTAAAAATGAATGTGTAATTATAAAGAAATTTACATTTACTTTAAAATACTTTTCAGGCAGTTTAACGAAGAAAGCGGGTGTGACAGCGATGTGTTTAAGCACCAAACCTCGAACATTCTTTTGTCACCGTTTAGGCATGGCTGTAATTTCAAGGCGGTTTGTTGCGCGCAATTTGTAACGGCTCTAACGTTATATAAGCTAGATGTCGCGGCCAGAGCCTAGGCCCCGAAATGTTTAGGTCCTTCGAATGATGTCCCGAAGTTGAGATTTGCCAGACCCTCGATTCGGGGGTAAGAACAGCTTTCCCTTAGATAAGGATATCTTCCCAGCCAACGACAAGGCTAATTTTCACTCCACCTTTTTTGGAAGCAACCAATCGGGATTGCTTAGCGTTTTCCTTAGCGTCACTGAGTCCGTCATAACACTTTCTGTAACCCTCACTTTTTGGATTTTTCTTATTTAATTATATAATAATTGTTAAGTTATCCACGAGTATATCCATTTTCCTTTCTTAACTATCTCCTACCAAGTCAATTTGGCGTGTGAGATGCGTATACGGTTCGGTAATCGAGTTGCGAGCATATAGTACGCAACAGGTTACGACATGTAAACCCTTTATATAGCACAATTCAAAGTATTAAAGTATTCTATTATCTTTTTATACTCCATATGAATAAATACAATAAATAAATCTAAAATATTGTTATCAAAGCACGTAAACCAGAAAAAACACGGTTTTTATCGATTTTTTCAACTTAAATCGCATTTTTCTTCGAATCCTGAAGGGCTAGATCAATTCCACTGTCAGATTTGAATTCGGCGCGTCAAAATCCATAGTAAATGATGTATAACAAGTAATGAAAAAGCTTCAACCGCAAGTTATAACGGAAAAATCAAAATTCTCTTCGAAAATATCAACTTTGACTTAGATTTTCAAGTTCCAATCTTGTTTGTCATACATTCTCAACATTTTTCCCTTAATGTGCAACATCTTAGCTCTAACCTCCAAACAGATTCATCCCTCTATCTTATTTCTATCAGAAGTTCTACGGTTTTGACACAAAAAGGAGCAATTTTTCCCACTGCGCGCCCCTAATCCGAAGGTGGGTCTGGTCCGTTCGTTCGTAATTTTTGTACGTAATTGAATTCAAGCACTAAAGGCGGGATTTCCTATCAGCGTCAAACGCGTGCTTCTAGATGTTGCTTTCGGCTTACTTATCTCGTTTATTATTTAAAAGTCGTAACATTTATGAACATACATACAAATAAACAATACTTTACTTGTTGCTTTTTATTTATTTGATATTTCTCTCCACATATTTTCTTTGACTACATAATTTTTGTAATCTTTGTTACTACTATCATAAAGTACAGGATCATTTGCGATATTTTATATAAATCTTTCGTCCTTCTGAAGAAAATTGCGATTTTCGTGATCGCTTCTGATTGGTGGAGAGCATAACTGCTCTTTGCACGCCTCACATAACCCCAATTTTTAATTTCTCTCGAAAAATTCTCAAGTCCTCACTGTTCTTATAGAATCTCAGTTGTATATATTTTAAACCACTGCAATCGTCGATGATCTATTTAATTTAACGAATATTTCTCCACTTTAGTTAAAATGTCTAATGTATATGTGAATACTTCAGCCAATCAAATCAGTGCGTGCATACATTGACTATTTATGAACGCATATACTATATATTCACTCAATTAATATGCTTTGATTGTAACACAAGCTACACTGCGTTCCACATTAGAGCATACTCGTTTCGCGCAGAGATACACTGTTGATTGGTAGTAAACCGGCAAGGAAAGTGCTACGAACAATCGCGAAAGTGCTACGACCAATCGCGTGTGTCAGATCCGTGGGAGCTGCGCAGATCGGTCACAAATCGGTAGGGGCGTCGGTATGCTCTTATATGAAACGCAGTATTGAAGTATTTTATATAAAATAATTCAGTCAAGATCAAGAATTACAACCACAGTAAACAATTCATAATCGGTAAAATACTCGACTCTGCAGAGAAAGAATCGATCGATTCTAGAAGAATCGAATAGAATCGCGCTTCCCTACTGACAATTAAGAACCCCGTTCCACTAGACTTTTCGCCCGCGAAGCTCACAACAGCTTATACGCAAGTGAAACGGGAAATTCCTACGGTTGCGGGCGTGGGCGTTGTGGGCTTAAATGGAACGCACCCTTAGTATTGCATTGAATACAGTACAATGCAACTTTCTAGACTCCTAAAATATATAGTTATAGTTTCAGGACTTCAAGAAAAACCGTTTTTCGGCGGCCATATTGGATCCGCCATCTTATTTTTCAAAAATTCCGCAACGGATTCTTAATCAGCGATACCTAATACCCCAGTATACCAAGTTTCGTTGATTTTCATTTCGATTTGACGTGGGAATTGATTTTTGAACGCGACTATATCATATATTGCTATAAAATTAATGAAAATATGACAAAAATCTTTTTTTCTCTGTCATTTTATAAACTAGGGTTGATTAACTGGTGGCTCGTGAGCCACCGGGGGCCCCTCCGCCTTGCTGCTATGCTGAACGGCACCCTCCATACCGACCAGACTCTGATGATCGCAGTCGATTCCTGCTTTTTTCCTTCTCTTTTCGACAGCGATTGTCAGAGTCTGGTAGGTATGGAGGGAGCTGATCAGCGTGGCAGCAAGGCGAAGGGGTCCCTGGTGGCTCGCGAGCCACCAGTTAGTCAACCCTGTTATAAACTATCAAATAAATTAAGAGGATAAGTGAAAGAATGATATTGTTGCAGGCACCCTATGGATAGAATCCATGACCCCCTGGTGCCCATGACGAAGACAAGAGGACAGCGAGAAGAAGGCGATTGGACCGATCGCCTGTCAAGCTGTCATTCGAGAGTCAGCCGCGATCATAAGCAGACGTATCGATACCTACGTTTCCCTCCACTAGAGATTACTGTTTATTATTATTATTCTCTCATGTTATGTTACTGTTGTTGTATAATAAACTTCTGTTATGTCAATTACAAAACGTAACAATATTCTAATGCCTATTGATACGTTTGTAGAGAACATTAAAATTTTAAAATTTTTGTAGTTGCCAGGGACCCTGCTGTGTCGGTGTAGGCATAACAACAGGTATTTTAGTTATCAATAAGTACAGTCAATTAAGTAAGTCTCCATACACCTCATTAGAATTTATGTGGCATTGTATAATTTCAATAAAGATGGTAGTAAATAAATAATATTTAGGTTAGTCTATTTAGAAATATAATATTCATTATTAATACAAACAAAAATGATTTACATTCATTTATTAACAATTCAACTAAACAAAAAGAATAATGTAACAAAAATAAGATCAAACAAGTCTCTGAACATTATCTGAAAGTTCTGCAGAATGATTACAAATAAACCTCAAGGAATACCCCAAAGGCAAATACAAGTTAGTTTCTTACTTACAAGCAACTAGAAAAAACTGCACAAAATATTTTGCACAAAATGGAAATACTATTTCCAATTCATCATTTAATTGTAAACTGTTAGAAGTTAATATTGTATTAGGCACTATGCAGTTGCGACGTAGATGCAGGTGCTGCCATGAAGCTGGGCAAGCGCGAGTTTAGTCAGAAAAAAAAGCATAAAAGCTGGCTACGATAATTGCCATAAGACGTTCTTTGTAATTTTATCTTAGACTTGTATTTAATGTACTTTATATTCTTTTCTTATATTTTTGCACAGTCACTATTTTATGTTTTTATGTCTTAATCTAAATAACAACATAAAGAACTGAGAAAAGAATGTCAATTGCTTAGGAAAATTATTTAAGCGGTGAAAAAATCTCACTCTTCCGTGCAATATGTTCTTAAAAAATACACTGAAAGTGGGTCTATTTAAGACCAAACACGTACAGGATGATCACAAAAATTAGAGTTACATCAGAAATGTATTATTTTATGAACATCTGGGTGTAATTCACGGACAAGTGCCCCACAACTGACAGGAACAATTGTAGTTGATTACAACATGAAAGTAGTACCCAAAATGATTCGCAATGTAATTAGAAAAGCAGGTTACAATAGTTAGGATAATAGGTCAGGAAATATTCTTTTATATGTGGCACTAACAAACAAAAGGGTCTCAAATTTGCCAAATCACATGATACCAATGATGTAACCATCTAAAATACAGTTATATTCAGTGACAAATGAAAATTCAAAAATTAAAATTTGGAAAAAACCAGAAACACAAATGAATTATCAAAACTGATTGTTAAATACCCTAAGGTAACTTTCACCGCTTTATTTTCGTACCTACATGACTACAGAGGTACGACCAATTTTAGTCAAGGTCCTTAAGGACCTCAGTTTTCCCATACCCCTATAGTTATATCACCTCCATTTCTTACATCCAAGCGAAAGCATCACCTCGATATTATATACGTTGATTTACTTTTATACAATAAACCAGCATTAATGCAAATTCGAAGAATCATTATTTGGCAGGATCACACCATGATCTTCAACATTTAAGCATAAAAGTGGCATCATTATGGTTTGGGGGTCTATAAGTACAGTGGCAATGTATTTGGAATCTATTAATGAAAGTATGGATCAAAATATGGACCTTAATATTATAAACAATAATTTAGACCATAGTGGAAAGAATTAAATCTTGTTGGAAAATACACGACCCAAAGTATACGGCAAAGGGTCAAGGAATGGTTTCATTCCTATTACATTATCCCCTTTCTTTGGTTCAATTAGTAATAAATAAATATTTTTGTTTGTACTAATAATAAATTTTATGTTTATAAATAAAATACCATAAATATTATTTACTTACTACCTTCTCTGTTGAAATTATATAACACTTAATAAGTTCGAATAAGGTGTACAAGACATTTTTGACTAACTGTATCATAAAAATATATTTTCTTTTCAGTTTAAAAAATGTGTATTGTATTACATATAACTTTTATTTTAGTACGTGCAATAATACATGTGTACTGGTTTAAAGAATATTAATAAAGACAAACTATTAACGATTTTTATAAAAGGTTAATGAAATATATTTAGTCTTTTCTGTATACAGGATGGACGAATGCTTTCGCAATTTCTTGTAAACTTACTCATTTCATTTGAATATATAAATTATAAAGTATTTACCGTCTGCTTATCCATCAAAAGAACTTTCATGCCAGGGCCACTTTCTTCTGTCATTCTCCTGATATAAAATTTTAAAGCAACAAACATATTCATTCTTAACTGACACTTTAAACTTTTTGTAACTAATAGTTGTATACCATGAATTTCATATTATTTATGGTTCTAATGAAGTAAATTTTACAAGTTATATTAAGTTAATGCACATATGCATATCAATTTAGAACACACAACGCTAATCTTTACATGCATCACATAATTACTATAGTATATACACTCAGTAAACAATATCACACCATCTATAATCCACAGGCTACGCCGTTGTAGGGTAGAGAATCTCTATACTGTTACGTTATCACTTGAACGTAGCCACGGAAAGATATATAATTGATAGTTAAATCAGGAGCGAAATTTGAAAACAGATGTATGCGCGTGATTGAGAAAGTATTATTAAGGATGTGCGATGCGGGTGGCATACGTGGGAAAGATCTTGGGCAGAGCTCGAAAACAGGAAGAGGACACCAATTAACAGACCCCGAAACGAATCGCGAGTTTCTTCTAAGTCACGTAATCTTTTGAGAAGGCCTTGTCCTTTGTTAGTCTTTAGGAGTGTCGATTGACTCCAGAAGTGTTGGCGATGCTGAGGAAGTCATAAATTTCCTTCAAGGGTTGTTTTCTCGATCCTCGGAGTAGAGCCTACTTTCTCTTCCCACGTGGGCACCCCGCTGTGTAACGGAAAAGCGCGCTTTCACCGAGTTTCCACCACCCCAAAGACGGAGGGAAAGATGGACGCCGATTCGCGGGGGCGTACGGATATCCGAAGGACGGCCTACCGCTTGGAGCTGATGCATCCTTCATCCTGATTGGACTACGAGGATCTATGGGAGGACTAGGAGGATTTGGCCAACGACTTCAGCGAGGACCTCGGAGGATACTTTGAAACGTTACATTCATTCTGTCTTTAACCAGCTTCCCGAACAGTTGAATAAAACTCAAAAATTTAACTTATAAATAGTTTCTTGTATTGTGTTTTATTTGAAACTCCCGCACTCCGACGAGCAGAGCGGTTCAGCGCTCCACGGGCACCAACCCGCGTTCTCATCGCAATTTTCCCATAAAAATACGTAACAATACCATCGTTACGACTACCGCCCCCTAACCTCACGGCATGACGCGTAAACTCTAGACCCGCGAAGTTTGAATCAGACAACACCAGTGGTGGGTATGTACAGAGTCATCCGTTAAGACTGCAACCTACGCGCGCGCGGACAGTTAAAATGGCAACACCGCCTCACGGACGCATTATACTACAACCATGCGCCGATACTTCCGCCACCTATGAGCTAATGATGAAAGTGTACCGTCTTTTAGGTACCAGTAGAGAGCGCAGGGTGCTTTTGGCTTTCGCCAGAAAATATTAAATTTGACGTAGCAGATGGGTAAGAAAACGGTAGCCATTTTAAGGGCAGTATTCTCAGTCGTTGCTTGTTCTTAAGTTCGCCTTAAGAATTTGCTTAAGACCCCGTCTAGATTCTTAGGCCGATATTCATAGTCACTACTTATTCTTAAGCAAATGCTTAAGCATATGGCATCCTCTACTAACCTAGTAGCTCGTAAAGGATGCCGAATGCTTAAGCATTTACTTAAGAATAAGTAGCGACTATGAATACCGGCCTTAAGGTCGGTTTATACAGCCACCGAGCCGAGCCGTCCGGGCCGTGCCGAGCAGTGATGCCAGAATCGTGGGACGCGGGACCAAACGTTTACCCCCACTGTGACCTACTGTCGTCTCCCACAATGGCCTACTGTCGTTCCCCACTTTCTTCCCATCGCACTGCACACGAGCATATTTTTACTCCTGTCCGTGTCAGCTGCCTGTTGGGCTGCCGAGCACACGAACAGGGGTAGGGATATGCTTGTGTGCAGTGCGATGGGAAGAAGGTGAGGGACGACGGTAGGCCATAGTGGGAGACGACGGTAGGTCATAGTGGGGGTAAGCGTCCCATGATTCTGACATCACTGGTGCCGAGGCTCTATAGTATGCTTATGGACTCGGCGGCAGTGATGCCAGATCCGTGGGTTTGCGCCCACAGGCGCTACCACCACTCCACAACCAAGCGTACCCCCTCCTAGCGCCTATACCGCACCATACAAGCATACCCGTCCCTCAATCCGTGTGCCGTACGCGCTGCCTGGCCAACGCTCTCCGGCGAGGGAGTTCCGCCGCTGACGTCAGACCGAAGCGCGTGAATCAAACCGATCCAAAATATTTTTGCATATTTCTCCTCACAGTAGCTCGCGAAAGTGACCCGCTTAGGGAGTTCAGTTTAAGAATCAGTCCCGCGAAAGGTGATAAATATAATCTGGGTCCGGGAAGGCAGTGGGAGCCTCCCACGCGCTATTCGGGTCCGATGTCGTGTCAGCCCCCCTCGCAGGGGGCCAAGCGTGGCAGTCCAGCTGAGGATGATCTCATTGAGAGTGGAGATGGAGACCTGAATATACACCACAGGTACCTCAAAACACCTAAACTTCAACCTATGCAACTTGATCGGCTTCACAAATCTGTCCTCAAAGAATATGGTCTAGCCCCAAAAACCAATTTAAAGCCCAACTTATCAGGAGCCCGTAAGAAAGTGGCATCGGCGCACTCTAGCATGCTTAAATCTAACCCAGTTACCACGCAGGTCAACCCGCCACTGCGCGATGCTGGTTGGGAAATCCCCCGCAAAACGTGTAAACCATTAGTCGATAATAAAGAAAACATGCTTGACGACGACAATAGTAATCGTTTCCAGCCATTATCAGGAGACGAAGAAATGGTTGACGACCAAGATATGATTGGTCCCACAAAGCCTACCGTAACCCCCAACAAGAAAACTGGAAAACCCCCACCTATCAACACGATAAACACCAATATCAATGAGATTATTAACATTATCCTATCCCTGAATATCCTTAAATCCTCATTTATTGTCAAGGAAACGGACAGTAAGGAACACTCCATCTACGTCAACACTTCAGAGCACCATGATCTGGTGTGCGAAAAGCTCCGAGAACTAAAAATACAATTTTATACTTATACCCCGAAGCACTTGAAAACGAAGTCCATCTTGCTAAAAGGCATCAGAGGTACATTCAGCCTCGAAGATATTAAACAAGAAATTGTTGACTTAGATCTCCCCTGGTTTGAAATAATTAATATCTCAAAGTTTATATTTGACCGGTCCCAGCCCGAAAGACACCATTATCTTCTACAACTCTCAAGTGGAAGCCGCACCACTGAGCTATTCAAAATCAAATCTATTGGTTACCAAAAGGTAAGGTGGGGGCATCTTAAAAAGCCCATCCTGTTCCAGTGCAAAAATTGCCAAAGGCTTGGCCATGCCAGCAAAAATTGTCATCTCCCATTCCGTTGTGCTAAATGCTCGCAGTCCCACACCCCCGGAGATTGCCCTATTAAAACGCAGGACGACAGACTTGCGCTTAAATGCGCTACCTGTAACCAGATGGGTCATCCGGTCTCCTATAAGGGATGTCCATTCATCAAATACGCCCTTTCAAAAAAGAAAGAGCATGCTGCCCAAGAAACCCGCTCTACCTGGCAGAAAATTAACAATATCTCTTTTTCTGTCCGAGAAAATCTTTCGTATGCGCAAGCAGCCAGCTCCAGGAAGCAACATCAGGTACCCAACATGATGCCCCTGGTCGTACCATCCCCTCATCATGAATCCCCACGGCCGAGAACCTATCAGACCACCGCCCCCCAAACAGAATCCTCACCAAACTCCCCACCCCCAACCAACTGGCTGGCCAACCTCAAAAGTGAAATCACAACCATGGTTGCAGAGCAACTCCAAACCGTCACTGCCCTCATTGCAGCTAACACAGCAAACATAGATTATCTACTCAACGCTCTGATAACGAAAGTCAATGCCTAACACCGGTCAGTATGGCAACACATTCAGAGTAGCAGCCATAAATGTAAATTCAAATAAATTGTAGCTAACCAACGTAGGCTGGATCTCCTCCAATTCCTGAGTGAGCACACCCACGAGGCAATATTACTTTCAGAAACTAAATTGAACCCCACTCACAAATTAACTTTCAAAGATTATAATCTAATTAGAAGGGATAGACCCAATTCGATTCTCGGAGGGGGCACGGCCATCCTCATCAAAAAAGGAATTCCTTTCGAGGTGGTCCAGCCAACGCTCACCCAAAAGCACGAAATTTTAGAATACACTATAATTAAGATCCCCATAAGCAACGGCAACAACCTTATCCTTGTCAGTATATACGCTAGGCACGACAACAGGCGCCTGTTCATAGACGAACTGGGCGGCCTCTTCCGCACTCTTTACAGTAACAAAACCTATTACATTATTGCAGGGGATCTCAATGCCAGGCGGATAGCTTGGGGGGACAGGGCCAATAATCACAGAGACCAATACTTTGGACATTGGGAGTCGCTACATGATGTCGAATACAAATTGATATCAATAGCGCCGGCAACACCCACCTATAAACCGGCCCTGACCTTCCTCGACATCTGCCTGGCCGACTCCAGATTGAGTTTGGTAAACGCGCCTGGTGGGAAGGCCCGAACCCTCCCCTACGATAGCGACCACACAGTTATTTCGCTCCAGTTCGAACTTCTCTCCGAGAACTTCCCACTAAGCAATGTGGCCCCGGACCACTACCGCTTCAACTATAGATCAGCCAGGTGGGACAGGTTTTCTAAACAGCTTGCTGAGACGCATCGCGAGTCAATCCCACGGGACAGGAACCTGTCCATTATGGAAATTGATAAGGGTCTGTTTAACATTACTAAAGCAATCAACCAAACCGCCGCCTCTACAATACCTAAATTTACACCAAGAAACAATACACAAAAATACACTAACAGGGTAATCAATAAGTTACAAAAAAAAAAAAGGAATTATTGTATCCATACTACACAACCTTCATATTATTGACCCACTCGCACGACTACACATCACCAAACGCGCAAAAATTGTACATAAACACCTGGTGAAATCGCTAAAAGCTGAATTCTTCAAAGCTATTAACACCTTCTGGAGCAAAATCAAAAGTAATATCGATTTCCGTAAAGCGGACGGCTTCTTCCCCAAGATAAACGCAATATTCCGACCCAAAACACAAACGGGTATCAATGAGTTGCGAGTCCACCACACTGATACCACCATTACTCGACAGGAGTAACTGTGACATCGCGAACACCCGTAGAGTGGGAGATTACTACGCCCTCTCCACACCCGACGATAAGCTCAACATAATTGGCGCTTTTTACGAATCGATTAACTCCCCCCACCACACGAACTGCGGAACTCGAATAAAAGAAATAGTCACCGCATCAGCTACAAGTATTAAGCAAGATTTTGCCTCCTTCAGAGAGCGTAACGGTTCCCTACTGCACTTGCACGCGAACAACCCGGCCTTTAATCCAGCTGCCGTAAACGTCTCACCTAGCCCTTTTTGTAACCCCACATCCCTAGCTCTAAAAATATCCAAGCTCCCCAACAAAACGTCCTGTGGTTTGGACGGCATCCCACCCATTGTACTTAAGCACCTCCCAGCAAATCTAATCATAGATATCACAATTCTAATAAATAATGCCGTCAACATCAGCTATTTTCCCCACGAATGGAAGTGCGCTAAGGTTCTACCGATCCTTAAGAAAGGAAAAAGACCCGACGACCCCTCCAGTTACAGGCCCATCAGTCTGACTCTTTGCCTCAGTAAAATCTTTGAGGCGGCCATTAACGATGCTATTGTTACCTTCTGTACCGACAACAAAATAATCCCAGACAGGCAGTTTGGATTCAAATTACAGCATTCTACCGTATACGCGATCCACAAACTTCTGTCGGACCTCAACTAAATGGTTAGCAACAACCAACTGGTTGGTGCTGCCTTTCTCGACCTTGAGAAGGCATTCGATTCGGTGTGGTTGGACGGGCTGCTCTTCAAGCTGTAAAAGAAGGGCTTCCCCCCCCCTGGTTGATATATATGGTGTGGGACATGATATCAAAGAAATCCTTTCATACATGGGACGGCAAAAGACTGTCCCCCACCAAATTCCTCATAGGGGAGGGTTTACAACAAGGCACGGTCAACTCGCCGGTCCTGTTCAACATATACCTAAGCGATCTACCGGATCTCTTCGGCTTTAATGAGCAGGGGGTCCCGGCTTCCTGGCCTTCGCCGATGACGTAGCGGTATACGTCGCTGGGAACAGAGCAGAGGCTGTCCAGAACGATCTTGACACTATTATTGATAAAATCAACAGATATTATATGGCGTGGAACCTTAGCCTTAACCCTCTCAAGTGTGAAACGATTCTGTTCCGTAAGCCACTCCGCAACATCACGCCCAGGGCTAAGGTAGGCGTTGAGCAGTTCCAGATCTCGGCCACCATACCTGGTTCCTGCAACAAGGTACTCATACCGCACAAACAGGAGGTCAAATACCTTGGAGTCCAGCTCGATTACCTGCTCCGGGGACACAGGCACTTTGATATCCAGCTTAACAAAGCCAATAGGGCTTACAGCAGAATCTTTCATAATAGACATCTACCAGGAAAGGCCAAAACCATATTGTATCTACTACTGATACGGCCCATTATAACATACGCTACACCCATATTATGGAACTTCAACCATACCATTGCCGAGAAAGCTAGAGCTCTGGAACGTAAGTGCTTGCGCGCCTGCCTTAAGCTTTATCGGACGCCGGAATCGGAGTGGAAACACTACGTAAGCAACAGAATCCTATATGAACGAGCCGAAGTGCCACGAATAGACACGTTTATGATCTCCCTCGCCAGAGAATATTTCTGTAAACTTCCAATTATTGACAACACAGTCATTAATTCTCTCGCCATCCAGTCCGAAACCCCTATTCACCGACAGCTCGCGAACAAGCATTTATGGAATGCGACGCCCTTGGGCTAATACAAGACAGTTATAATATACCTCTAATATATCACTGGAGACGGAATAAGGCAAACAAGAGGATTGCGTTAACACACAAGGACTTCATGTCCAACCGAGAGAAATTTAAATTTTCGACAACCATCCCCCTGAGAGATCAGCACGACTTCCATCGTCTAAATTTTAAGAAGTTCTGGTGGTTATCCCCCACCTGCACACATATTCCAGAATTAATAATACGCCGTAGAGACCTCCTTCTGGCGAGGGAATCATGATTCGAGGCCGTTTGGCACTTGAGAGATATACTCAATATCTGTAATATCCTGTACATACCAGATCATCCTTAATCTATTGTAAATACTCTCTCCTCCTCCCTTTCCTCTCCCCTCTCTTATTCACCTCCGCCATTGTATATATTCTCCTTCCTCCTCATTATTCCATAGTCCCTAAGTTTAGTTTATAAGTCTCACACCGCGACCAAGACTTATTCCTGGGTTTTTTTACCGGCCATTAGGCCGCTGTAATTTTCCCTGGTTATAATGGCACCAGCGGTAGTGACATAGGATGTTAATCATTTATCCAGATTAGGACCACAGAGTTTTTTATTAGTTCTATTCAACGCCGATAATTAATTATAAGTTTTGCTGCGACGAACAAATAATTTGTTATAAAAAAAACACGCTCTCCGGCGAGAATTCGTTTTCTCGACATCGAAGCGCTTGGTTCGCAAGCAAAAAGTCAAGAGTTCAAATCCCGGTGCGGATATTCTACTTTTTTTTTAATTATTCTCGAATTTCTCTTTCTATATTCTCAGAAGACTAAAGACTTGAAAATTGTTAATTTACAAAGCATTTTCCAAGCTTGAAATGCTGCTAAAGATGCGATCCCCTTCTGGCTTGCATCGCACCACTACAAGCGTACCCTACCTTCTGTCCGTGTGCCGTACGCGCTGCCTGGTCGGCGCTCTTCGCCAAAAATTCATTTCACCGAAATCCTAGAGAACAGAAAATCCGAGGTTCAAATCCCGATGCGAAGATTCTACTTTTTTCATTCATTATTCTCTAACTTTTTATTATTTTTGTTTATTTTTTATTTTTTATTTTTGTTTATTTAGTTTATTTATTCACTTTTGTATCCATTTGCCTTACTAATCGCCAGTAGGAAGTTCACTTTTTCTCTGATGTGTTCTTTACATGTTTAGCGTAAACAAATTAAATATCAATGACTCTGCAGTTGTATTCACTCATAAATAATTTTACTTTATTAGTTTTAATAGCCACTTTATATTAGGTTGACTCTCGGATTTACCCTACGTGTTGGGAGCATAAAATCCAGCAGCGTTGCAATTCTACAGGGCACGGATTCGGCCCGGACGGCTCGTCGCCTCAACGAGCGGACACCCAGCCCGGGCCCAGCGGGCAACGAGGAGCCGCCGAGTCCATAAGCATACTATAGCAGTGTGCACGGGAAAAGGCCCCGTAGCTATGTGCTATGCTCCGATACGCATGCGCGAGGAAGCGCGTGACGTCAAACCAACCCAGATAGCACAGGACGTTTTCAAAACGTCCATTTTACGTCCATTTTAAAAGTCCAGAAGACGTTTTAAAAACGTATTTTGCAGACGTTTTAAAGACGTATTTTGCAGACGTTTTAAAAGCGTATTTGGCAGACGTTTTCAAAACGTCCAGAACAGTCCAGAATACGCTTTGGTTACGTCCGAAACAGGCGATTGTAAGACGTTTTTATAACGTTTTGGTTAGGTCTGGAAGAAGCGTTTAAAATATGTTTTTAAGACATCTGTGTGTTATTTTAGAGATTAGTTAAAGGAAACCAGGGATTGTAACCGCTGTCTAAATAACCCATACCATCCACGAAGTATGGATAGATCGAACACGTAAAGCCTAATTATATCTCCATACATACAAATATTTATGAATGCTTCCAGAACAATGGAAAACAAAAAACAAATGCATTTGTTTAAATATTTTTGACCGAATGTTTGCAAGCAGGTTTTATACAGTTTTTATATTGTTTTCATTTAGTTTTTATACAGCTTTCATAATGTTTTCGTACAGTTTTTGTATATCTAGTATATGTAGTTCTAGGTTAGGGTTTATAAGGGTTTGTGTCCCCAGCGAAACTGTGTTACCGACCTGCAATTTGAGAACTAAATTTAGCGTCCTCCACTCACCAACAGCGTCTAACTCATGAACTACTCTAAAGTGTGTGAAATGTAGAGGATAAAGGAAACACTATAGGAAATGTATATTTTGATCATTTATTTTTGTTAAGTTTTATTTTATTTTATTATGTGGGATGATAGGGCTATTGGCGAACCACCCACTTTATAATTCAAACGGTAACGCGCCATGGTAATATCCCTGAGATGGTGAGGAAATTTACCGAACCACAGAAAATTGTTGTATTTATATATTATTTGATATGTGTTCGCGCAAGCACGTGGAGCACCAACGCACTTGTTTTAACGCGCAAGAAATTAGTCCTTGCACGTCGCGATGTATTAAAGATTTAAGTGTACTTTTGTGAGCGCAATGTAGATACAATAAACGAGCACGTTTATTCAAAACACACCGGCCTTATTCACAAAAGAATACCGCGCAAGTACGCGATGTTAAAGCGGGAAAATGTAGCTCTTTTAGAAGTAACGGATCACAGAGATGTTTCCCGATACACGTTTCACAGGCGAGAGCGAACGATCGCGGAGACGGCACGGGCCAAGCCACCGGCACGGAAGAGAAGACACCTGGCCAATCCGCGCGGTCCACGTATGTGGCGCGAGACAATGCTGATTAGGAGGGAGAACAATAGCTAATTAGTCCAGGTGTCAGTCCCGAGATGGCCCGACCAGGCCGTCCCGCGATCGCCCAGTCGCTACCCCGGTAGCAGAAAACCGCGTTCAAAAAAACCCGCGCTTCTTAGTGAAAGCGAGCATGCGCCTATTGGTCGTATCTCGGCGACCAATCCCAAACATTCCCACCCGTCTCGTCATAGTCTGACGAAATAGACATCTGGCAGCGGTGCATACAGTGAAGTAAGTACAAGTGAACGTGGTAGTATAAGAAGACAATGATTGAAGACAATTATGCGCGAAAGTGTCGTAGACCGAGCTGTGCATATAGTGATTAGAGTACAAGTGAAAGTTCTGTCGATCAACGTCAATCGACGACGTCACTGTGAGAGCCCCCAGAATCGACCTCCGCGGTGGCAGTAAAAGGTAATAGAATTAACTTGTTTAACGGACGAGTGAATTCCGACGTCGCTGTCTTAAGGGTCAGCACCCGTGTGAGGCCATCAGGGCCCGGGTGGATTTTAAGAACTCGAGCCAGAGGCCATCACGAGGGCGGCTGCAGTTCGCTTTTGATTAAGCACAGATCGCCCTCGCGAATCACAGTCCGATCGCGACTCCACTTACCCCGAGTCTGTAACGTATTCAGGTAGTCACGCGACCAAAGGCGCCAGAAATGCTGCTGCATTTTCTGAACCAGCTGCCACCGGGAAAGCCGACAGTCTGGGAGATCTTCGAAATTCGGCTCTGGTATCGCGGTGTCCGCCCCACCGACCAGGAAATGACCCGGTGTCAGCACGTCGAGATCGTCGGGATCGTCTGAGAGAGGTATTAACGGCCGAGAATTCAAACACGCTTCAATCTCAGCAAGGAGCGTGGCCAGCTCCTCGTAAGTCAATCGATGATCGCCGAGGACTCTCCGGAGGTGGTGTTTAACGGACTTCACCGCGGCCTCCCAGATCCCGCCGAAATGAGGCGCGGCAGGAGGGTTAAACTTCCACTCGATTCCATCAGACGCCAGGCGGTCCAATAGTTGCTTGTTCTGTGGGCTAACAGCTTGTAAAAGGACTTGCAGTTCCTTGTTTGCACCCACAAACACCGTACCGCAGTCGCTGTAGATCTGGGAGCATAGGCCACGGCGAGAGGTCAATCGCTTCAGAGCAGCTAGAAAGGCCTCGGTTGTCCCGTCCGACACCACCTCCAGATGCACGGCTTTAGTGGCTAAACAGACAAACAAGGAAATATAACCTTTCTGCGCATGCTGGCCACGCCCGCGGCTGGATCGTATTAAAATGGGCCCTGCATAATCGACTCCCACACGCAGGAACGGACGACAAGGGGTTACTCGAGGTGCGGGTAACACTCCCATCAACTGGACCGCCGTATTGCCCTTCCATCGCACGCAAGTGAGGCACCGATGAATGCAGGATTTCACTAGTTGACGGCCTCGCAGCACCCAGCAATGTTGGCGAAGGGTTGAGAGGGTAAGTTGTACACCCCCATGCAGACAGCGCCGATGTGTCTCAGCAATCCACAGCGTGGCCAGTGGGGATTCATCGGGAAGAATCACTGGGTGTCGTTGATTATAGCTGATCCTCGAATAGTGCAGCCGCCCGCCAACACGTAACGTGCCGTCTCCCTCGTCCTTGAAAGGGTTAAGTCGTAGCAGACGACTTTGTCGAGGCAGAGGTTGGCGGTTTTGTAGAGCCTCTAATTCAGTGACGAACGCAGTAGCTTGTACGCACCGGACCAACTTAGTTTGGGCAGCTCGTAACTCGCTGGCGGTCAGGTAAGGTAGACCCTTGCCCTTCATAGTAGGGAGCCATCGACAGCACCACGCTGTAACTCGGATCAGTCGACGGAAGTTTGAAAAGTGATTTAAATATAGGCTCACCCTATCATCCGAAGAACGCTGGATGTGCAGGATTTGCCTTTGTTCGAGTAGCGGGATCTCGACCGGCTCATGACAGGTGCTGGAGCGTCCCTCGTGCGAGACCAACCAAGGAGGCCCAGACCACCACAGTGGATGCTCGGGAAGTTCCTCCGGTGACAACCCTCTTGAGGCACAGTCGGCCGGGTTATCCTGACCTTGAACGTGGTGCCAATGGGCCTGTGGTAAGGTGCGTTGAATATCCGCTACCCGGTTGGCCACGTATGTTTGCCAGCGGCTGGAAGGAGCCTGGAGCCAACCCAAGACCACCAAGGCGTCAGTCCATAAATGCACTCCGTCGATCCTCAGGTCCAAAGTAGACAGCAAGTGCGCCGTCAGTCGCGTGAGTAAATGGGCGCCACTCAATTCAAGGCGAGGGAGCGACAGCTGCTTGAGCGGGGCCACCTTTGTCTTGGCTGAAATGAGGTGTATGACAACATCACCTGATGCGTTCTGGACGCGGAGGTATACCACAGCAGAGTACGCTCGTTCTGATGCGTCGGAGAAGCCGTGGACTTCTACAGGTGGACTGGAGGACGTCAGACCCAGGCTGCGCGGGATCTGAATTTGACGAAGAGCTGGAAGCGCCTTCATAAACTGGCACCATTCGTTCTCCGATTTAGCAGGTAACGGCTCATCCCAATCCGGAGTAATTCTCCAGAGTGTCTGTATAAATATCTTGGCCCATACGGTTACAGGAGAGAGCCAACCTAATGTGTCAAAGATTTGAGCGGCCTGGCTTAGGACGATCCGTTTCGTCGGGTTTGAAGTCAAAACTCCATCCAAAAGTCGGATCTGGAAGTTATCCGTGTCTGGAAACCACTGGATACCTAGGACAGAATGCTGAGTGTCAGTGTCCCAGTGCCGGGCAGGACCAGCTCCATACTTGTGGACCGTCCCCATGAATTCGGGTGAGTTCGACGCCCACTTGTGGAGTCGAAAACCGCCCGCCATGGCAAGCTGTTCTAATTCGCCTTGCAATGTCAATGCCTCCTCCACAGTAGCCGCGCCAGTTAGGATGTCGTCCATGTAGACATCTGTGAGCAAGGTTCTTGAGGCCAAGCGAAATGACTCGACTTCCTCTGTGGCCAGTTGTCGCAAGCATCGAAGAGCCAGGTAAGGAGCGCAGGCTAAACCGTAAGTGACGGTGCACAGCTTATACTCCTTCAATTTTAACCCCTTCCCCTTTTGCCAGAGTATACGCTGATAGTCTCGGTCTTCTGGATGTATCACGATTTGCCGATACATCTTTTCGACGTCAGCGACGAAGGCGATGGGATGACGCCGCCATCTGAGCAGCAAGTCGGCTAAAGCTGGTAACAGGTTGGGTCCGGTGTGTAGAACGTCGTTGAGGGACTTCCCGTTGCTGGTTGACATCGAACCATTGAACACTACGCGCAGCTTCGTCGTGGAACTTGAAGCTTTCAGGACACCATGATGTGGTAAATAGAAATGTTGACCGTCAGGAGGGGCACGCACAGCCACCATATGGCCGAGGTTTTCATATTCTTGTAGAAAGTCTTGATAAGCTTGTTTATATTCCGGATTTTTAAGAAAGCGCTGCTGCATAGAATTTAATGTGCGAAGAGCAGCGGGTCTGGAAGATCCCAGCTCCGGAATACTTTTAAATGGAAGTCTTACCACAAAGCGTTCCTCGGTCGTGCGTCGATGCGTGGCCTGGAAGTGATCTTCCACCTCTTGGTCACCGCGTGAAAGAGTGGGTGGTATCTGTACTTCTTCCTGTTCCCAGAACCGCTCCAGTAGGCCAGGAAGTTCCTGATCCATTGAGCAGCACTGAACTGTAGGGACGCTCTTACGACTGAGTGAGCAGCCATTCCGCAAACCACCGGTAAGAATCCAGCCAAAGGTAGTCTCTTGAGCTAGAGGAGTACCTGGCTTGCCCTTACGAACACCTTCTAACATGACGTCATTGTAGATGTCAGCGCCCAGCAACAGCTCGATGGGGTCCTGGCTAGAGAGTCTAGGCTCGGCCCACTGAAGGCCCTGTAGATGAGGCCACACCGTGCCGTCGGGTACGACGGGTGGCTTGTAACTGGATAGGTCATTCAGCACAAATGCAGACAGAGCTAGTGAGCTCTCGCCTTCACGATCGGCAGTGATGTCCAAATGAACAGCTCCTCGCGTGCATAACGACGGAGCACCGCCGGCGAACAACAAAGGTATGCGCGCACGCTGTCTTTTTAAACAAAGTCGTTGTACGAGCTGTTCAGAGATTAAAGACACTTCACTACCGGGATCGATTAGGGCCCGCACTGAAACGTACTGTCCGACCGGAGTATAAACGCGAATTCGAGCAAGGCCAAGCATCACTGGTGGAGTGTTGAGTACGTGTGGAATGACGTGTTGCACTACAGCACCAGGAGTCGGTTGAAAGGCATCATGAAGGCAAGTATGGTGTGGTTCAGCACATTTTTGGCACCGTTTAGTTGACTGACAACTGTCACTTTGGTGTTTGCCCAAACAGTTCAAGCAGCGTTGCAACCTTTCGGCAGTAGCTTTCTTCAAGGTAGCATCCTGGTTTTGAACTTCGAACAGAACAGTAAGAAATGCGAGCCCTTACACAGGCCGCAGTCCTTGGATGACGATGGTGTAGCGACGACCTGGTGCACCGCGGCGCCTTTGGCACCGGAGTCCTTTGAAGCGTTGCCTTTACTTGTTATTTGTTTAGCCTTGTCAGTAGGATCACGCTTACGTTGGTTTTCAAGCGCTTCAACCGTATGTATGCGTGTCTCAATAAACACCCTTAGAGCATCCAAGGAGGGCGGTTCTGTGCACAAACCGAGGGAAGCCTCCCACTCGCGACGCGATTGTTCGTCCAGGCGATCGACCGTCATGTTAACCAGCCAGTCAGTGGTAGTTACGGGGCGTTTTAGAGCAGCTAAAGCGCCGACCACGTCCCACGTGCCGTAGAACAATCTTTTCAATTCGGCAGACGATTCGCTTTTCACCGAGGGCACTTCGTTTAACAGCGTAAGCTGGGCGTTCACTAAGTGGCGCTTATTTTGAAAACGTTCCTTTAAAGCATCCCAAGCAGGTTGAAAATTATCGTCCGTTGTAGTAAGATTGCGTATCACAGTGCTGGCCTCGCCCTTGACACATCCCTTTAAATAATGTAAACGATCTACATCCATTAGGTAAGGATCCTTGATCACTAAAGAGACGAAGGAATCGTGGAACGCCTGTCATTCGATGTAACTCCCGTCGAAGCTAGGGAGGGGGATGCGAGGCAGAGTGGCACGTGATCGTCTTTCTTCCGCAGAAAAAGCACCGGCGGAAGTCGACGCCATGGCGGCGGACTCTGGCTTCCGGTTAAATCCACGTAAGAGATCCAAAAAGTACCCCTTTTGCTCGAGGAACGATTCTTCGCCAAGCTCGAAACCACCCGTGGTAAAATAGTCATGATTTGCCCATTCTTCAGTACGGTGCTTCAATAAAACACCATGTTGCTTCGAGCACTGCTCCCAGAGCGACGTTAATAATTCCAATCTAGCTTGCACCGCACCTTTAGTCATTTTAGCGACACCTTTCTTTTTTAGATTGTCGTACACACGAGAGAGGCGATGATACAGAGCGATCTGATCTGTTAGCAAGTCCTTCATACTTGCGTAATGGAAGGCACTCTCGAACCACGCGGTCACGACACAGTACTTGAAAGGCACACGAAATCGCCGGAGATCCGGCTCGAAGTACCAACTTTATGTTCGCGCAAGCACGTGGAGCACCAACGCACTTGTTTTAACGCGCAAGAAATTAGTCCTTGCACGTCGCGATGTATTAAAGATTTAAGTGTACTTTTGTGAGCGCAATGTAGATACAATAAACGAGCACGTTTATTCAAAACACACCGGCCTTATTCACAAAAGAATACCGCGCAAGTACGCGATGTTAAAGCGGGAAAATGTAGCTCTTTTAGAAGTAACGGATCACAGAGATGTTTCCCGATACACGTTTCACAGGCGAGAGCGTACGATCGCGGAGACGGCACGGGCCAAGCCACCGGCACGGAAGAGAAGACACCTGGCCAATCCGCGCGGTCCACGTATGTGGCGCGAGACAATGCTGATTAGGAGGGAGAACAATAGCTAATTAGTCCAGGTGTCAGTCCCGAGATGGCCCGACCAGGCCGTCCCGCGATCGCCCAGTCGCTACCCCGGTAGCAGAAAACCGCGTTCAAAAAAACCCGCGCTTCTTAGTGAAAGCGAGCATGCGCCTATTGGTCGTATCTCGGCGACCAATCCCAAACAGTATGTAATTATTAAAAAATGTCGTATATTTGTATCAATTTTTCTAAAAAAGCGTTAATCAGCATCTATCAACAAAGTCCGCCACAAGACTTGCCAGGCTCCCAAGATTCAAGAGTCGGACTCGGTCGGACTCCCGATTCTTACATGACCGGTGTTGCCACGTTGTTCAGCACGGTGTTGCGGGATTTTGTGGGACTTCCTATGGGACGGCGGGTCCGTGCCCGTGGAGCGCTAACGCACTCAGCTCGCGAAGTGACGCGGGAATTTTTAAAAGAAAATACTAAGGTGAACTGTATGACTAAGTATATTATTACAATTTAAGAAACTGTTCGTTAGTCTATTGACAAGATTGATCTGCCGTTTCTACAACGTCGCTCCTCGCTTGTGCCCTCTGAGCGCCCTACTCCTCTGATTTCGGGGTATCCTTCCAAATTCCTCCTCAGGTCCTTTCGTCCAATGAAACGATGACATCCCTCAAGCTTCGTCAGTGGGTTGTCCTCTAGCCATCTCTCCGACCTTGGTCCTTCCTTCGCGCTTCCCTCCACTCTCGGCTGGTGGTCGAGGCACGCCTTCCGATTACATAGCTTACATAGGCTGTGTACAGTACATACATTTCTAACAGGTAGGTAAGCGCAACCCTCAGGGTCAAGACGACGTCGCCGGCGCGAAGTTTATGACTTTATGACTTTCAGCTTTTCCCGAGCTGAGTTTTTACCCTAACAGGACATCGGCAATTATTGAAAGGGAAGACAGAATTTTAAGTGGTTTTACTAGACGAGCAGCTGCCCGCTCGACGAAATTTGGCACGCAGATGTGGAAGGGAAAGTTAAGCTATTTATTATCCTCGCCTGGCCTAACTGTAGTTTTTAAAAATTACTGAATGCAATCCAAGGCTCTCGTGCGCCTTCTGAGTTCAAACATCTGCTGCTCGTTTCGAACCCGCATGCCTACTATAAATCTTTCTCTACAAAGGATTTTGAAATTTCGCTCTCACATCAAACCTTGATATCCCTATGTCTTATAGCTAACTTCATATAATATACGGATTCACACCAGCGGATATCGCAACACCTCCCTCCATATACAAAAGGTGTTTCCAATGGAAACAACTTTTAAAAGAAAACAATACATCGATATTAACTTAAGTATGCTAAATTGAATGAATACGCATTTTACCTAAATGATTATAAGTATAACTACGCCTCCTCTTCCCGCGCCAGCCCCGCGGTAAACGAGCTACTCGGTCCACCCATTGTCCCGCAGGAAGCGCGAGTTGAAGAATTATGGTTATATCACAAGAATTTACAGTACTAAGATATCATTATTCCATTACTAGGTAATATTAAATCAATTATAATACAATGCATAACTAATATCCAGAAGTAATCAAACGCCCTAACCAAACTTATTTAAGTATTCTTATTCAATATAATCCATATAAAAAGAAACTGCAATATAGCTAATACATATGATTAAACTATTTACAATGGATCTAATCTTATATACGCTAACTTTAGCTTATTCGAGTGTACTATCTTAGATCTCTGCGCCGTTATTGCTATTTCTATAGTTAGATCGTCATGCATTCGAATAATCTTATAAGGACCAGTCCAGTTAGAGTCGAACTTAGAGGTCTTCGGTTCTCTAAGCAAGTACACATCGTCGTTTACATTAAATTTACGAGGATTAGCATTCTTATCATAATATAATTTACTCTTTTCTTTTGCCTGTTCCAGATTGGCTGCCGCTGTAGCTTGAGTAGTAGTGATTATTGTGAAGAGTTGGTCTAAATATTGAACGAATGTCCGAGGCACTTCCTGCTTAGCGAACTCTGAAGGGATGGTGGCCTTCCTACCAAAGACCAGCTCATGTGGTGTAAAGCCAGTAGCTTCATGTACCGAAGTATTATAGGAAAATATTCCAAATCTAATCCAACCATCCCAGTCAGTCTTAACACAATAGTGTTTCAAATAATCAATGAAGACACGATGAGCCCGCTCCAAGAACCCCAACGACTGTGGGTGGAATGCAGTAGAAGTAATCCTCTGTATTTTGAAGATTTTACAGAAATTCTTCATTATGGCGCTAACAAAATTACTCCCTTGATCTGTGTGGATAACTCGAGGACAACCAAACCGACTGATGAATTGCTCAGCTAAAGCGACTGCGACAGATATGGAATCAATAGTAGGTAATGGAATAGCATCCGAATATTTTGTCAGATTATCCTGGAGTGTTAACAAGTACTTATTTCCCTTTTCTGTTATAGGTAATGGACCAACAATATCCATATGTACCTTTTTGAAAGCCTTTTCAGGAGTATCAGTAATGCGCATTGGTTGTTTCGTCTTAGCCGAAAGCATCTTGTTTCGTTGACAACTTGAACAAGTGCGAATGAAGTTTTAAATTTCTTTTCCCATACCCAACCAATAAAAGTCTTCTCTAAGACGTTTGTAAAGCTTAAAAGCTCCTTGATGACTACCCACCACAGATTCATGGTACTCCTGAATAATGGTAGGTCTTCTTAAAAATGACAGAATTACAATTTCACCGGTACAAACGGTAATAACGTACTGAGAGCTTTTGAAAATTTCTTTTAGCAACTGCTCTATAGGGGTGCGAGATTGTTGTGGAACTTCGAAATACTGATAGTCTTCACATTCAAAGAATCCATAAGGTATTTAAGAGATAACATAGAAGACCTTAAATGTGCTATAGTTTGTTGTTCCGTAGGGACTGTCTTAGAAAATAGATGAAAGATTAGATATTTTTTTCCAGGGAAAACCATTGCCTCACCAATGCTAATACGTTGTTGTTTAACTTGTTCCACAGAAAATCTGCCTTGGCTGAACAAATCCCTACTGACTTGTGATACAATTTGACAATTAAGAGTGAAGAAATGCATAAGATTATTCTTCTGTATATGAAGATGATCTTTAATATAAATGATAGAAGGTAGGAGTGAGAGATGGGATATTTGAAGTGGTAATAAAGTATTTGTCGCTAATATTTTTACTCTACCATTTTTAAGTGAATCATCTTTCTCTGAAGTCGTTCCTACGGAGGATCGTGTCAAAGCATCACCATGCTTAATCTCCAAAACACTAGGCTCGTCAGCCTGTACCACACCAACACTCCCAAAAACAGGCTCCTCAGCCAACGTCCCAACGCGGACAGTGGACTCCAGGTTAGCAATCTGAGCGGAGTCTTTCATATAGACCTTCCCGTTAGCCAACAGACCAGCCAGAGCCTGGTTCCCACGAGGTACGGAAACTTCCCCGAGCGGTGTCTGAAGCGGGGTGCCTTTAATATCGGCCTTACCGATAACCAACAGACTTCCGAGTCGACGCAAATCCTCCGTACCCCTCAAATTCGATCCTCCAGCCATTACATAGTCTCTACAAGATTTACTACCAGACTGAGAAGAAGTTCCCACATTCCCACAGAATATTTTCTTACAAGAATGGGGAGTTTCATCCTCATCAGCTGTGTAATATTCGTCACTGTCACTGTCAGTTAAATTAACGTCAATACAAACTTTATCAAGGATGACTTCAGGTTGATGTTCGCAAATTCTTTCCGTACGTCAAAAAAACGCCGGCCACCAATTTTTCGGTGTCATTACTTACAAATTCGTCTAAATCAGTATCCTCATCCTTCTCAGAATATGCAATTGGTAAGTCGTTGGCGCCTACGACAACCCTTTGCAAACGCCTCGAAGGAGAGTGGTCAATGTTATTCGTCTTGGAAGCTTGGAATTGGGGGGAAAATTCTTTGTCGGAAATCGGAGGATTACGGGACAACGCATCGGCATTAGAATTGATTTTCCCAGGTTTATAAACTATTTCATAATCATATTCATTTAATTTAATTCTCCACCTCATGAGTCTCGAGGTTGGATCCCTTACGATATGTAACCAAACCAACGGACGATGATCAGTGACAAGGGTAAATTGTTGACCATATAAATAAGGTCGGAAATGATCGACAGCAAAGATAACAGCTAATAATTCTTTTTCTATTGTAGAATATCTGGTCTCAGCGTCATTCAAGGTCAGTAGTAAGACTAAGGGGATTCTAACCCAGGTCCTCTGAGGGGAGCGCGGGGGCGGGGGGAAGTGAGGGCGCGCGGGGGAGCGCGGCGGAGAGAAACATGGGCGCGGGGCCTGCGGGGAGTGGAAGAGCGGTTGCGCGCGCACGAGCCGCGGAGTGGGGGAAGCCGCAACCGCGGAGGGGATCACTCCGGGCCGAGCCGCCGCGGAGACCTGACCCACCGTCCCCGAAATTTTTCAAAGGGAGGGAATGACCCCCGAAAAGTCTTTTTCAGACGTTGGCCCACCCCGAAAATTTTTTCAGACCTAACCCAGGGAGGGGACGGCCCCTAGGATTTTTTTTCGAACCAACATGCGTCGGAAATTGTTTAATAATTTATTTTTTATCCGAAATTGTTTCGGACGATGTCGGGAAAGATCGGGAAAGATCGACGTTCTTTTCTTTTACGAACCACGTCTTCGGGACGGAAAGAGAGAGAGAGCAATACTTCGTTATAAATCTAAATTCGGAGGGTGGGAAAGAGAGAGCATCACTTTTAAAGCTAAATTCGAGAGAAAGAGACGGCACTACATAGCGGTACAATCGCAGATATTCTAAAATTTTTAACCAGCGATCTACCAAACCATTATGCAGCATTCATTCTAAAGCTAACAGTATTCTAAAGCGTTCCGATTTAACGTCGCAGCGTATCGCGCGATCGTGTGTAACTTGACTCCTCTGGAGCAGCCGCGTGCGATGACATCATTTTGGCGGCGCGAAGAATGTAATATAATTATGCGAAGTCTGCAAATCTTAGAATTATGTGGCGAGAAGGAAGACGGGTAAATGAAATGGAGAAATAATATGATTAAGAGATTTATTTAAAATTAAAAGAATATAAAAATATAAATAGAAATGTAATATAATTTAACATTTTTTTCCTACGAGCATTAGCTAGAATATCATTGATGGCACATGCTACCAGTTCGCAATCTATAAGATAATCCTCGTCGTAATATTTGCCATCACGTATGATTTTAGCAGCAGGACGCGTATCTAATGTTTAGCAGGCAGCATCGCTCTGTTACAACACGTTAACAAAAGTTTTAAAGTTTTTCCTCACATCTTCTGCAGTTTGATGCAGCCGCGGATACACATATGTAGCTTATACATGGCTTAAGATTAAATAAAAATGATACTGTATTCAGTTTGAAATACAAAGACTTCTTATGTAGTGTCGTCTTTACAATTGGTGGCGAGAATCATAGAAAGAATTATGCAGAGTCGATAGAAATTGGTGAGGAGTGAAGGAGGCAGACAGACAAGTAAATAGATTGTAATATATGTAAAATGATTATATATTGTTCCATTAATTAAAAAATAGAAATATAAAAAGAAAAAATATAAAAATAGAATATAAATAGTGTCTCGGCAGAACCATCTCTCTCTCCCCCTCTCTCTCTCTCTATCAATCTCTTTCTTTCTCATTCTCTTTCCTTCTCTTTTTCTCTTCTTCACATCAATCGCAAGACAACTTGAACATTCTCGAACAGCTGATAGACTTCCTATTTACTTTTCGCGACATCATACATACATACTCTTCCCACAACACCTCGTATAAATTCATACACACTCGCGCTCTCGTGACCAACCCGAGTGCTCAGTTACACAGAACAGTAAATAACTCGACTATATTCGCCGAAACTGTTACGTATCTATTGTATCGCCTCAATTCTTTATCTCTAAATAAATCACACTATTCTCAACATTTTTTAGTTCTCTCTATACAAATAGGATATCAAAATACAATATAAAAAGAAAAAATATAATAATAATAATAATAATAATAATTTAATTTAATTTATTGCCACTTTCGTGTTACAATTTAACGATCAAATAATCTTTCCATTTCATTCCCATGATTGTGTCAGTGTAAGTCCCACCCTTCTAATGTATCCTGTTGTCTCTTAACAATTTTTTCTATTTTACAAGTGTTTCCTAATCTGTTCTATGTTATATAATCTTCTTTTATCACTATCTCCCGTAGAATAGCCAAGTTTTTCCCTTCTCCTCTAATTACCTCTGCACAATTCCTGCCACTCTCTCAACTTACTTCACATGTTTCAATCGCGTGTTTCACTGTATCTTCCTCTTTCTTACATACCCTTTCTTCTTTCATTAGCCAATATTTGCATGTTCTTGTTTCACTATCCTGTATGAATCTTTCTATCCTTTCTAATTCTCCTCTCCTTTTTTCATTTCCTCCCATAAGCATTTCGGCTTATCTCCTGGTTTCCTTGCCACCTCTTTTAATTCTCTTAGGAACTTTGACTCTTTTACTTTCATCTGTCTTTCTTGTTCTTGGATGTCAATTACTTATCTGTTCTAATTTTTAATCCACACTTCCTGTATGAATCTTTCTATCCTTTCTAATTCTCCTCTCCTTTTTTCATTTCCTCCCATAAGCATTTCGGCTTATCTCCTGGTTTCCTTGCCACCTCTTTTAATTCTCTTAGGAACTTTGACTCTTTTACTTTCATCTGTCTTTCTTGTTCTTGGATGTCAATTACTTATCTGTTCTAATTTTTAATCCACACTTCTTCCCCATTTAATCTTCTTCTTTTCCATTCTTCGTTTGACCATCCTCTCCCTTCCAAGAATTTGATTCGCATTCTTTCCTTTTTTCGTTACTTCATTTCCTCTCATTAGTCTTCTCCTACATTCATATCGTATCGATCCTTCTTCCGAGTTTATTAGTGTCTCTTCAAACTTCATTACCCTTACTCCCATTTTAATTGCTATGCCATCTCTTCCTGTTTCTTTTAACAGCCAATATGTTGATGTTGATCTCTCCAATTTCATTATCCATCGTATGTATTTCGCCTGCAATTTTTCTATTTCCTCATACCTTCTCCATCCCCATATCGCTGCTCCATACGCCACGGTGTTCCTAACTAGCGCATCAAACAGTTTCATTCTTCTTTCAGTCATCTCTGAATAATCTTTCTCCAATCCCCCCATACTTCTCCTAGTATCATATTCGCTTCCCTAACTACCTTCTTAATATGGTGTTTATCCTCGTTGTTCTCTCCCTCTCGTTCTATAATCTAAATATTTCAGTTCTCTTACTCTTTCTTCTTCATTCCAACGGAATCTTTCCTATTTTCTTCTTCCTCCTGCTTTCCTGCATATCATTATCTTAGACTTTTACACATTTAACTCCAAGCCTTTCTTCTTTATGTATCTCTCGAATCTATTTATCATATTCTTAGGTCCCTGTGCATTATTTACCATTAACACATCACCCGCGTATGAAATTATTAAAATTTTCCTTCTACCTATTACGACTCCTCCTTCCTGTTCTTTGCTCATTTCTTCTTTCCAGGTCTGCAAATGCGACATTGAAAAGTGTCAAGCTTAACGGGCACCCTTGTCTAACACCCTTTCCTGTTAAAAAAACTTTCCTATCAGTTCCTTCTTCATTCCTAAAGCGCATATAGTTCTGTCGTGCATTTCCTGTATCCGTATTCTTAGTTGTTCGCCTACTCCTTCTTCATAAAGTCTTTTCCAAATTCCTTCCCTTTCCAATCAATCAAATGCTCTCTTCATATCCGTGAAAAACAGATATAGTTTCCGTCTTTCTTTTGAGGTTTCTATATCTATAACCATTTTAACTACCGCTATTGCGACTACTGTTCCTCTCCTTCTCCTGAATCTCATATGCGTATCGTTTAATATCATATTTTCCATTTGTTCTTCTAATTTTCTCCTTAGAATTTCCACGCATATCTTATAATCCGTGTCCATCTAAGTTATGCCCCTATAGTTCTTAACCACTTCCCTTTCTCCTTTTTTTTTTTTTTTTTTTTTTTGAATACAGAACTTACTATCCCTTCTTTCCATTCTTCCGGAAAGTCCCCTTTCTTCCATGTTCTGTTTATCACCTTTGTTTGATTACCTATATTTATGAAGATGATTGCGACCTCGATGTTGAATTAAGATATAATTTAAATGCAGGAGTTTAAATTTTAAGTCTGTTCGGCTTTTAATATCTTACATGATTTGAGTTGAAATCGACGTGAGCCAGATCGGTTTCTATCTATATTTACCTAAAAAATTTTTATACAAAAGGACTTAATTTGTAAATTATTTTTTGCTATATTCAATAAAAATTGGAATTTTATGTTCATTAAGAATAGGTGTTTACCCTGTGATAATTGTTGGTTGGGCTTCAAATTCTAATTATTCAATATTAGGACCGATTGGGTCAATTTCACAATCAGTTTCTTATGAAGTAAGTTTATTTTTAACAATATTTTCTGTAATTTTATTAATTGAAAATTATTCATTATTGGATTTATATAAATTCCAATATTATATTAAATTTATTTTAATTTTAATTCCAATACTACGACAAGAAAATCGCGGATAGTTCTTTTAAAATCGGAGACCAAGTGCTACTGCACGACAAGACGCGAGCGGTCAAAAACTAACACCTGCGTGGATAGGCTCTAACACGATTCAAAACACGCACGATAATAATAATTACAGTATAGGGAGCGACGAACAATCCGCGTTCAGACAAACACTTCATAGAATAGGGCAGGAATAGGGAAATGGTCACAGTTTTGAAGGAAAGTAACGATACACTAACAATTACATATAAGGATAAGACTAAGAAAGGTAATTTATTGAAAAAGATGGTAAATAAGCGCACAACTAGGCGTCGTCGTCCCAGCCACGTAGGGCGCAGTCGGCCTCCAATAGCGACCACAGTCGAGGCCGCGGATCAGGCCCAACGAAGATGTCCCCATGACGTTCTACACAAAAAAAAAACAATTGCAAGACTATTACTATACGCACGGAAATAGAAACAATAAGCAGATCTACAATCCCCGATGCAATAAGACACTCACCAAATAGGACCCTCAGACCTCATGAGTCTTCGTCATCCTCCCAGAATTCTGCATGCTGGAAGAATCGGTGCCAGTGCACCCGATACTCCCTAATTGCCACCATGTAGGCAATGCTGATACAACCCGGCGGGCGGGGCACTGGAAACGCTAGAGGGATAAACGGATAAATAGGATAATAAAATAACACACACGAAGAACAAACAAACAAACATCACTCGCACGTACAATTAGAGCAAACATAATGTCTCGGGGCACGTCTAAGTTGGCCGACAACATCTTTGTCCAGGAGATCGCAACGAAATAAGAAGCGACTAAGAAAATCGAGACCCATTTGCCCTAACTTCTCACTTCTACTCAAGCCCGGACGAAGAAGATAAACTGTACTACGTTCGCAAAAAATTGATCACACACACACACACACACACGCGCGCGCGCGCGCGCGCACGAGGAAAGACTCTATGAAACGCCAACTACACCTCGGCATTATAATTTACAGGATTTTTGTCCTACAAACGACGATACCACTCGCAGGAGGAACAACCCCCGACATAGATTTCACTATAAAAGAATTCCAACACCACCCCGACATTTACTTCGAAAACCTAGGCGATTTACAAATTTATCGAGATAGCTGGAAGTTAGTATTACATGTAAACATATCTTACATCTACCGACGCGAAGCAAACCTCCAAGCTGCACTATATGATATACTTGCGCAATGTAAAAAACCTTGTACCGACAACTTACAAAAATTTTGTCAAACATTCACCGCGAAAATCCAAGACAAGGTAGACCGCATCGCCAAAACTCTTTACCTACATCCAGTAAACTAAAAGCTCAGCACAAAACAGCGTCATGCACAAATAGACGGATTAGGTTACATAGGCAAATCACTCTTGGGGCTAATGGATTCCGGGGATAGAAAGAAAATCGATGATTTTAGTAGACCTTTTCAAAACACAAGATAACAGACTTTAAAAAAAAAAAGTAAAACGCAATCAAGGGACAAATGCAAATTTTAAGAGCAAATACCAAACTTCTCAACGAGACTATACATGACATACGAGACAACGATAACACACTCTTAAACGCGACGTGACAAATTCAATACTTACTCCAACAGACAGCCAACATTACTAAATTTCGAGAGACAGTAGACGAACCCCTCATACTAATAAACGGCCCCGCAGAAACACTATTGCGCGACACGCAAGTCTTGTTAGAATTCATTATGGATATAAAGAAAGGAGTCCTAAACCTACGATTAATACCACCAGCACAAATCATAACGTACCTCACTTCCGCATTAGCACATATTTCGAATGGACTAGACTTCACAATTGGAATAAAATTAGAAAACTAGCCGCCATTATCAAAATCCTCCAGCTCTCCACATTTTCGGATACCAAATCAATTACTGTAGTACTAGATATTTCATTGTTAAACGCGAAAAAATTCTAATTGAGCAAGGTACGCCTGATACCCACGAAGATAAACGAATCGTTCTACGCGTATAGAACCCCTCGACTCGTACGAGGTACGTGACACCTTGGTGCAAGATTACATACAACTAAGCAAACAGGGCCTAGCAAAATGTAAGACAATAAACGATCTGTACCTCTGCACCTCTAATCACCCGATGTTTAAAGCGATACCATACAGACCGTGCGAAGGACAATTGTACACAAAATTAACAAACACGTGTAAAATGCGAATTATGACACTGAATCACACATTCCAGATAGAATTACAACTACCAGGCACGTGGATTTATATCGCACCGAAACCGATACAACTAGCAGTATAATAACAATAAGAAACAAATGTACAATCACTACCACCAAATTCACAATAGAAACTAGAAAACAATGCGGATTAGAAAGAACATGGTACTACTTACCTGACCACAATTTTTTGGCATCAGATGAAATCACACTTTCACAGCCTACTGTAAGTTCGTACGGAAACACAAATTTCAAGCTTAAAAGGATAATCGAACACCCCGAAGAATTAAATAAAGTTAGCAAACAAATTAGAAGACTTACAAAAACGATTTAGAAAAACCCGAAATTATACCAACCGAGTATCACCAAGCTTCTTTATACCATCCACAGTAACGGGATTTATCACATGAGGACCCATGCCTACAGTTGCATACGTTGCAAAGTAGGATGCCTTCGTTCTTCACCTTCCTGTTTGCTTAGTTGTATGTAATCTTGCACCAAGGTGTCACGTACCTCGTACGAGTCGAGGGGTTCTATACGCGTAGAACGATTCGTTTATCTTCGTGGGTATCAGGCGTACCTTGCTCAATTAGAATTTTTTCGCGTTTAACAATGAAATATCTAGTACTACAGTAATTGATTTGGTATCCGAAAATGTGGAGAGCTGGAGGATTTTGATAATGGCGGCTAGTTTTCTAATTTTATTCCAATTGTGAAGTCTAGTCCATTCGAAATATGTGCTAATGCGGAAGTGAGGTACGTTATGATTTGTGCTGGTGGTATTAATCGTAGGTTTAGGACTCCTTTCTTTATATCCATAATGAATTCTAACAAGACTTGCGTGTCGCGCAATAGTGTTTCTGCGGGGCCGTTTATTAGTATGAGGGGTTCGTCTACTGTCTCTCGAAATTTAGTAATGTTGGCTGTCTGTTGGAGTAAGTATTGAATTTGTCACGTCGCGTTTAAGAGTGTGTTATCGTTGTCTCGTATGTCATGTATAGTCTCGTTGAGAAGTTTGGTATTTGCTCTTAAAATTTGCATTTGTCCCTTGATTGCGTTTTACTTTTTTTTTTTAAAGTCTGTTATCTTGTGTTTTGAAAAGGTCTACTAAAATCATCGATTTTCTTTCTATCCCCGGAATCCATTAGCCCCAAGAGTGATTTGCCTATGTAACCTAATCCGTCTATTTGTGCATGACGCTGTTTTGTGCTGAGCTTTTAGTTTACTGGATGTAGGTAAAGAGTTTTGGCGATGCGGTCTACCTTGTCTTGGATTTTCGCGGTGAATGTTTGACAAAATTTTTGTAAGTTGTCGGTACAAGGTTTTTTACATTGCGCAAGTATATCATATAGTGCAGCTTGGAGGTTTGCTTCGCGTCGGTAGATGTAAGATATGTTTACATGTAATACTAACTTCCAGCTATCTCGATAAATTTGTAAATCGCCTAGGTTTTCGAAGTAAATGTCGGGGTGGTGTTGGAATTCTTTTATAGTGAAATCTATGTCGGGGGTTGTTCCTCCTGCGAGTGGTATCGTCGTTTGTAGGACAAAAATCCTGTAAATTATAATGCCGAGGTGTAGTTGGCGTTTCATAGAGTCTTTCCTCGTGCGCGCGCGCGCGCGCGCGCGTGTGTGTGTGTGTGTGTGATCAATTTTTTGCGAACGTAGTACAGTTTATCTTCTTCGTCCGGGCTTGAGTAGAAGTGAGAAGTTAGGGCAAATGGGTCTCGATTTTCTTAGTCGCTTCTTATTTCGTTGCGATCTCCTGGACAAAGATGTTGTCGGCCAACTTAGACGTGCCCCGAGACATTATGTTTGCTCTAATTGTACGTGCGAGTGATGTTTGTTTGTTTGTTCTTCGTGTGTGTTATTTTATTATCCTATTTATCCGTTTATCCCTCTAGCGTTTCCAGTGCCCCGCCCGCCGGGTTGTATCAGCATTGCCTACATGGTGGCAATTAGGGAGTATCGGGTGCACTGGCACCGATTCTTCCAGCATGCAGAATTCTGGGAGGATGACGAAGACTCATGAGGTCTGAGGGTCCTATTTGGTGAGTGTCTTATTGCATCGGGGATTGTAGATCTGCTTATTGTTTCTATTTCCGTGCGTATAGTAATAGTCTTGCAATTGTTTTTTTTTTGTGTAGAACGTCATGGGGACATCTTCGTTGGGCCTGATCCGCGGCCTCGACTGTGGTCGCTATTGGAGGCCGACTGCGCCCTACGTGGCTGGGACGACGACGCCTAGTTGTGCGCTTATTTACCATCTTTTTCAATAAATTACCTTTCTTAGTCTTATCCTTATATGTAATTGTTAGTGTATCGTTACTTTCCTTCAAAACTGTGACCATTTCCCTATTCCTGCCCTATTCTATGAAGTGTTTGTCTGAACGCGGATTGTTCGTCGCTCCCTATACTGTAATTATTATTATCGTGCGTGTTTTGAATCGTGTTAGAGCCTATCCACGCAGGTGTTAGTTTTTGACCGCTCGCGTCTTGTCGTGCAGTAGCACTTGGTCTCCGATTTTAAAAGAACTATCCGCGATTTTCTTGTCGTAGTATTGGAATTAAAATTAAAATAAATTTAATATAATATTGGAATTTATATAAATCCAATAATGAATAATTTTCAATTAATAAAATTACAGAAAATATTGTTAAAAATAAACTTACTTCATAAGAAACTGATTGTGAAATTGACCCAATCGGTCCTAATATTGAATAATTAGAATTTGAAGCCCAACCAACAATTATCACAGGGTAAACACCTATTCTTAATGAACATAAAATTCCAATTTTTATTGAATATAGCAAAAAATAATTTACAAATTAAGTCCTTTTGTATAAAAATTTTTTAGGTAAATATAGATAGAAACCGATCTGGCTCACGTCGATTTCAACTCAAATCATGTAAGATATTAAAAGCCGAACAGACTTAAAATTTAAACTCCTGCATTTAAATTATATCTTAATTCAACATCGAGGTCGCAATCATCTTCATAAATATAGGTAATCAAACAAAGGTGATAAACAGAACATGGAAGAAAGGGGACTTTCCGGAAGAATGGAAAGAAGGGATAGTAAGTTCTGTATTCAAAAAAAAAAAAAAAAAAAAAAAGGAGAAAGGGAAGTGGTTAAGAACTATAGGGGCATAACTTAGATGGACACGGATTATAAGATATGCGTGGAAATTCTAAGGAGAAAATTAGAAGAACAAATGGAAAATATGATATTAAACGATACGCATATGAGATTCAGGAGAAGGAGAGGAACAGTAGTCGCAATAGCGGTAGTTAAAATGGTTATAGATATAGAAACCTCAAAAGAAAGACGGAAACTATATCTGTTTTTCACGGATATGAAGAGAGCATTTGATTGATTGGAAAGGGAAGGAATTTGGAAAAGACTTTATGAAGAAGGAGTAGGCGAACAACTAAGAATACGGATACAGGAAATGCACGACAGAACTATATGCGCTTTAGGAATGAAGAAGGAACTGATAGGAAAGTTTTTTTAACAGGAAAGGGTGTTAGACAAGGGTGCCCGTTAAGCTTGACACTTTTCAATGTCGCATTTGCAGACCTGGAAAGAAGAAATGAGCAAAGAACAGGAAGGAGGAGTCGTAATAGGTAGAAGGAAAATTTTAATAATTTCATACGCGGGTGATGTGTTAATGGTAAATAATGCACAGGGACCTAAGAATATGATAAATAGATTCGAGAGATACATAAAGAAGAAAGGCTTGGAGTTAAATGTGTAAAAGTCTAAGATAATGATATGCAGGAAAGCAGGAGGAAGAAGAAAATAGGAAAGATTCCGTTGGAATGAAGAAGAAAGAGTAAGAGAACTGAAATATTTAGATTATAGAACGAGAGGGAGAGAACAACGAGGATAAACACCATATTAAGAAGGTAGTTAGGGAAGCGAATATGATACTAGGAGAAGTATGGGGGGATTGGAGAAAGATTATTCAGAGATGACTGAAAGAAGAATGAAACTGTTTGATGCGCTAGTTAGGAACACCGTGGCGTATGGAGCAGCGATATGGGGATGGAGAAGGTATGAGGAAATAGAAAAATTGCAGGCGAAATACATACGATGGATAATGAAATTGGAGAGATCAACATCAACATATTGGCTGTTAAAAGAAACAGGAAGAGATGGCATAGCAATTAAAATGGGAGTAAGGGTAATGAAGTTTGAAGAGACACTAATAAACTCGGAAGAAGGATCGATACGATATGAATGTAGGAGAAGACTAATGAGAGGAAATGAAGTAACGAAAAAAGGAAAGAATGCGAATCAAATTCTTGGAAGGGAGAGGATGGTCAAACGAAGAATGGAAAAGAAGAAGATTAAATGGGGAAGAAGTGTGGATTAAAAATTAGAACAGATAAGTAATTGACATCCAAGAACAAGAAAGACAGATGAAAGTAAAAGAGTCAAAGTTCCTAAGAGAATTAAAAGAGGTGGCAAGGAAACCAGGAGATAAGCCGAAATGCTTATGGGAGGAAATGAAAAAAGGAGAGGAGAATTAGAAAGGATAGAAAGATTCATACAGGATAGTGAAACAAGAACATGCAAATATTGGCTAATGAAAGAAGAAAGGGTATGTAAGAAAGAGGAAGATACAGTGAAACACGCGATTGAAACATGTGAAGTAAGTTGAGAGAGTGGCAGGAATTGTGCAGAGGTAATTAGAGGAGAAGGGAAAAACTTGGCTATTCTACGGGAGATAGTGATAAAAGAAGATTATATAACATAGAACAGATTAGGAAACACTTGTAAAATAGAAAAAATTGTTAAGAGACAACAGGATACATTAGAAGGGTGGGACTTACACTGACACAATCATGGGAATGAAATGGAAAGATTATTTGATCGTTAAATTGTAACACGAAAGTGGCAATAAATTAAATTAAATTATTATTATTATTATTATTATTATATTTTTTCTTTTTATATTGTATTTTGATATCCTATTTGTATAGAGAGAACTAAAAAATGTTGAGAATAGTGTGATTTATTTAGAGATAAAGAATTGAGGCGATACAATAGATACGTAACAGTTTCGGCGAATATAGTCGAGTTATTTACTGTTCTGTGTAACTGAGCACTCGGGTTGGTCACGAGAGCGCGAGTGTGTATGAATTTATACGAGGTGTTGTGGGAAGAGTATGTATGTATGATGTCGCGAAAAGTAAATAGGAAGTCTATCAGCTGTTCGAGAATGTTCAAGTTGTCTTGCGATTGATGTGAAGAAGAGAAAAAGAGAAGGAAAGAGAATGAGAAAGAAAGAGATTGATAGAGAGAGAGAGAGGGGGAGAGAGAGATGGTTCTGCCGAGACACTATTTATATTCTATTTTTATATTTTTTCTTTTTATATTTCTATTTTTTAATTAATGGAACAATATATAATCATTTTACATATATTACAATCTATTTACTTGTCTGTCTGCCTCCTTCACTCCTCACCAATTTCTATCGACTCTGCATAATTCTTTCTATGATTCTCGCCACCAATTGTAAAGACGACACTACATAAGAAGTCTTTGTATTTCAAACTGAATACAGTATCATTTTTATTTAATCTTAAGCCATGTATAAGCTACATATGTGTATCCGCGGCTGCATCAAACTGCAGAAGATGTGAGGAAAAACTTTAAAACTTTTGTTAACGTGTTGTAACAGAGCGATGCTGCCTGCTAAACATTAGATACGCGTCCTGCTGCTAAAATCATACGTGATGGCAAATATTACGACGAGGATTATCTTATAGATTGCGAACTGGTAGCATGTGCCATCAATGATATTCTAGCTAATGCTCGTAGGAAAAAAATGTTAAATTATATTACATTTCTATTTATATTTTTATATTCTTTTAATTTTAAATAAATCTCTTAATCATATTATTTCTCCATTTCATTTACCCGTCTTCCTTCTCGCCACATAATTCTAAGATTTGCAGACTTCGCATAATTATATTACATTCTTCGCGCCGCCAAAATGATGTCATCGCACGCGGCTGCTCCAGAGGAGTCAAGTTACACACGATCGCGCGATACGCTGCGACGTTAAATCGGAACGCTTTAGAATACTATTAGCTTTAGAATGAATGCTGCATAATGGTTTGGTAGATCGCTGGTTAAAAATTTTAGAATATCTGCGATTGTACCGCTATGTAGTGCCGTCTCTTTCTCTCGAATTTAGCTTTAAAAGTGATGCTCTCTCTTTCCCACCCTCCGAATTTAGATTTATAACGAAGTATTGCTCTCTCTCTCTTTCCGTCCCGAAGACGTGGTTCGTAAAAGAAAAGAACGTCGATCTTTCCCGATCTTTCCCGACATCGTCCGAAACAATTTCGGATAAAAAATAAATTATTAAACAATTTCCGACGCATGTTGGTTCGAAAAAAAATCCTAGGGGCCGTCCCCTCCCTGGGTTAGGTCTGAAAAAATTTTCGGGGTGGGCCAACGTCTGAAAAAGACTTTTCGGGGGTCATTCCCTCCCTTTGAAAAATTTCGGGGACGGTGGGTCAGGTCTCCGCGGCGGCTCGGCCCGGAGTGATCCCCTCCGCGGTTGCGGCTTCCCCCACTCCGCGGCTCGTGCGCGCGCAACCGCTCTTCCACTCCCCGCAGGCCCCGCGCCCATGTTTCTCTCCGCCGCGCTCCCCCGCGCGCCCTCACTTCCCCCCGCCCCCGCGCTCCCCTCAGAGGACCTGGGTTAGAATCCCCTTAGTCTTACTACTAAGGTCCTAGATGCGTAAGCAATGGGAAGATCTTTTCCGATAGAGCCTTGACTTAGCACTGATCCAACAGCATAATCAGAAGCGTCGGTAGTTACAATAAAGGGTTGTTTGAAATCTGGATACTGAAGTATGGGTTCTGAGCATATAGTATCTCTCAAATTTTCGAAAGCAAGTTGAGATCCTTTAGTCCAAACAAGCGGAACGGCTGCCTTTAAAAGTTGAGTCAAAGGTTTAGCAAGTTTTGCCATATTGGGAATAAATCGCCTGTAGTATCCTACAAGACCTAGAAATTGCTTGATGTTCTTTTTGTTTTTTGGAATCGGGAATTTTTGATTGAACCTAATTCGTCCGAGGGAAGATAAAATTGATATGGAAATGCATTTATAATCTCTAAAATACTAGCTTGTTCGACATCATTAAGGCCATCTAAATCAAGGATCCTAAACAATTCAACTAATCTACGAGCATCGGCCCTTGTTTGACCCACACCGGGATCCCCTGTTCGGGCTGAGCGAGATGCAGGTAAAGCCTCTATAAACTCTTCTAACTCTACCGGAGCTACGTTAATGGTAACAGGATTAGGTGTAGTATTAATCGCTAAAACCCTGGCGAATCCACTCTCCTGTGTGACCAAGACCTCGCCCACATACACACCCGGTTCCGTATCCAACTTCCTAATATAACCAGCCTTATTTTTCGTATTTTTTACTGGAATGCTGATAAAAGTCTTTGCACGTGGAGGTAGATTATATGAAAACGATGTTCGGAGTGGAAACTCCATATTACCAAACTGAAGGCTATTCGATATAGAATTTCGGAATATTAATTTTGCTTCTAATTTTTCCAGAAATGGCATCCCTAAAATTCCCATTTCTGTGATAGGGAAATTATCATCAACAATCTGGAACCCTACATCAACACCGTGAATTTGCAATAAAATTTCTCCTTTAGTGGGAATATTTCCTGAATCTATACCGGTAAGATTATAAATAACACTTGTATCTATCTCCTTATCCGAAATCAAGAGTTTTTGTTTTATCAGATTAAGCTGAGAACCCGTATCGATAAGGAAATCAGCTGTCCCGTCACGGAAATTACTATGCACCAAAGAAAACACAGGCAACCGACTCACTTCCTTAAAATTGATTCCAAAGCAGGCGTGCTGGACTGGGCGCGTGCTATCAGGGGATCGCTTCGTATCGCACTCTGAGAAGCCCCCTTGGAGTTTAAATTATCAACCTTCATTACTGAGGTATTATCGTTACGGATTTGAGAAACATTTTCGTTTTGTTTCTTGTAACAACGAGACTCAAGATGACCTGTTTTTCTGCAGTAGCTACATCTAATAGAATTGCGGGCTGGCAATTTCGCAAATTTTTCTTTGATACTAGGGCAATTTTTACGAATATGGTCCGTTTCATTACACTCGAAGCATTTAATATCACGGATAGAATTTGAGAAAACTTTGGCGCTTGAAATAAGAGGTTGGGACGATGAATGTGATGCAGAATATTCATTTGTTGCAGGCTCCAATCTACTGGCAAGATTAATGGCAGCTTCTAACTTATTAACTCGTTCATTGCGAACAAGAACTCGTACGACTTCGCTATTGAGACCTTGTATAAAGGTCCTAACAGCAGCCCGTTCAAATGAACCCAGATTGCCAGCGAGCTCTTCGGCACTAGATTCCGCCCTAACGGCCTCTACACCACGCGAAAGTATCTCGGAGACACGTGCTCCATAGCACCTAATGGTTTCGCTCCGTCTTTGACTCATCTCCTTCAACTCGTCCTGGATGCGACCAATATCGAAGGTTTGTTCAAAGACTGTTTTGAGCAAATTAATAAACTCATCTAGCGTATTCGGGGTTGTATGATTTTCTAATAATATTTTCGCATGACCATCCATTTTATATCTAATTGCTGTAAGAAGGTTTACGCGGGCTGTTGGCTTAACTTTGGAATATATATCCCGACATTGATTAATAAAAGATGTTAAAGAACAAGTCCCATCAAAACGGGGAATCAATTCCGTCCCGGACTTGAATGGCATATAGTCCAACTGACTGATGCTTGGCAAGCTAACAAGATTAGCCGCACTGGAACAAGGCAGTTCTTCGATTTGCAAAACAGGTACTGGAGTACTAGCGCGTAAAAGGCTCAGGCCATCCAAATGAGATGTATCAGGAGGAGGCTGTGCTCGAGGGATTTCTATCGGTAAATCCTCAGTTTCAAAGTCTTGAATACTCTCCGAATTTATTTGTTGCCTCCAGCGTTTCCTCATAGCGTTCCGGCTACGCCACATGTTGATAAAATAAGCTAACTTACGATTAGAATAAACTATCGACCCTACCTTAAATCTAATCGCAAACACATAAACCAATAAATATACGCCTTACGCAAGTTGTCGATTGTTCTTTACGTGTCACACGTTGTTTCAGAGAAATTCACCCAATCTTGCCCCGTTTGGCGTTGAATGAAGACGCTGCAGCTCCCCGTTGACACAGCCAGCAGTTCATCCACGCAGCTCCTCGTTGTCCTTGGGATGCTCCAAAAAGCTCGTCTTCGCTCAGTTGTTGAGAAATGATGTGTGCAAAATTCAACGGATAATTCCGATTGAATTGTACATGTGGTTTCAGGAAAGTTTTCACACGGCCACTGAAAACCACCCACCTCTGGCATTCGCCCTTCGCTCGCGGGGAAACCGTGAAAAACCCTTGAGAAAGAGGATGTACTTGTTCACACACTTTTTAGTTCAGCACACCTTTTTAGAATTAATATCTATTTATAAAGAACGTTTATTTTAAATTCAGCGTCTTTTCGCGCACACTATAAATATCTTAGATTTAAATGAAGCGTCCAATCGCACTATTACTTAGTCTCTATTATCACCAATGATACACTCGCGAGCCGGCAAAGTTAATTGGCTAAAAAGTCTTTCAATTACTTTTGAAAATCCCACCGCTGTCACCAATTTTGTTGCGGGATTTTGTGGGACTTCCTATGAGACGGCGGGTCCGTGCCCGTGAAGCGCTAACGCACTCAGCTCGCGAAGTGACGCGGGAATTTTTAAAAGAAAATACTAAGGTGAACTGTATGACTAAGTATATTATTACAATTTAAGAAACTGTTCGTTAGTCTATTGACAAGATTGATCTGCCGTTTCTACAACGTCGCTCCTCGCTTGTGCCCTCTGAGCGCCCTACTCCTCTGATTTCGGGGTATTCTTCCAAATTCCTCCTCAGGTCCTTTCGTCCAATGAAACGATGACATCCCTCAAGCTTCGTCAGTGGGTTGTCCTCTAGCCATCTCTCCGACCTTGGTCCTTCCTTCGCGCTTCCCTCCACTCTCGGCTGGTGGTCGAGGCACGCCTTCCGATTACATAGCTTACATAGGCTGTGTACAGTACATACATTTCTAACAGGTAGGTAAGCGCAACCCTCAGGGTCAAGACGACGTCGCCGGCGCGAAGTTTATGACTTTATAACTTTCAGCTTTTCCCGAGCTGAGTTTTTACCCTAACAGGACATCGGCAATTATTGAAAGGGAAGACAGAATTTTAAGTGGTTTTACGAGACGAGCAGCTGCCCGCTCGACGAAATTTGGCACGCAGATGTGGAAGGGAAAGTTAAGCTATTTATTATCATCGCCTGGCCTAACTATAGTTTTTAAAAATTACTGAATGCAATCCAAGGCTCTCGTGCGCCTTCTGAGTTCAAACATCTGCTGCTCGTTTCGAACCCGCATGCCTACTATAAATCTTTCTCTACAAAGGATTTTGAATTTCGCTCTCACATCAAACCTTGATATCCCTATGTCTTATAGCTAACTTCATATAACATACGGATTCACACCAGCGGATATCGCAACAACGGCTAGTATTAAAGACGGCTGTGGCTGCACCCACCAAAAATCCCCAACTCGCAAACCTGAAATATAAAAATTATTTAACATTACCAAATGAACTATAATTTCGTTTGTAAGAACTACCGAAAACGAATTTTGAAAAATGTTTGAAATTTTACATATGTTTTGCATACAGGAAATATGTATATATATAATATAAACAAAGATGGTATTTGACTTACTCAGTCTTCAAATTCCGCTGCATTTTGTAAAATGGCCTCGAATATTTGTATAATTTGTGCGCCACCGTGGTTGTTTAAATTTTTGACTTCTTGTTGAGTTTCCACTGCGAGAACTATTATTAAATGGGCTTGTGTCACAAGCATTTCAAAATATTTTTCTTTTCGCTGATACCCGCTACAACTAGACAGTTGTGCGTCTACATTTTCTGCAAAATATTTATTACATTTCATATTTTTTTACTTTAACACAATACGCATACTATATCTTTATACAAATAATATTAATTTACCAATAACAATGTCTTCCTTCCTTAAACTTGTATCCCCCTGCCCCGCTGGCTGTTTTGTTCGCTGTTACTGGTTGTTTGTAATTGTTCCGGGTTAGGTCTCACTAGAATGTACTAAATATTGTCTGAAAAAATAATAATTTCTGTAAAAAAATGAATATAACAAAAATAATTAAATAGCTCCAGATGTTATAATTTTTACCTAATGTTGGGTTACTCATGGTAACTTCTAATTTTCAGAGGCGTGGGCAAAGAAAATTCGTCTAGCGATTGGTCCCTGGTTGCTTGAAAATGTTTTCCCTATCCTTTTGCGCTTATTGGAAAACTCTGTTTCGGATTGTAAATCGCTTCTTTTATTTTCTCGTAGCTTCCGCATATAGTCATCTGGAATCAATTACACATATTAGTGTAGCATGCAGAAAAGGAAGCTACGGGAAAAGACAACCAGCGAGAAGTTTACGGAATAAAATTGTGGGCCGCCCTTTGGCAGAAACGTGTGGTGCAGAACTGCGGATCGCAAAGTTAGTATGTATGATGAGCTACAACTATAAACTATAACTGTATCAAAAAGCGGTGAGATTACGAAGAGAAGATGAGCAAATTGAAGTATGTAATACTCAAGTATTTATGAAACAATATATTCTACATTACAACCAGCAAAACTCGAAACCTAAATAATTAATATTCTCAGAATATCTCACTTCATGTAACATGATTATCTTAAAATTAACATCGCAATGAGATGTTAAGGGCAGCGATACGTTCTGTTTGAGATAACTAAATAATTGCTCGCTTTGTACATTTCATTAGGAACAGTCTACTCTTGGCCAATAACACTTTTTGTATAATAATCAAATTTATAAATGTCAGTTTGTTTTACTTATTTTGATTTTGATTATTTACAGTTTCCACTTACATGGAATAAGTGTCATTGCTCAATGGAAACCACGGGAAGGTGGTAGACTTCTTCCATCAGGAGAGGATAAGGATGTGTCAAGAAGGATAACATGGATAGGATAATTATATGCAAATATATTATTTCATACTAGTAAAAATTTATGTAAGGAAAAATAAAACAAGCATCAAAGTTATTGTTAGGCGTCGGAGGATGCATGGTGGGAGAAGAGGCTGGTCACATGTAAAAAGCAGCAGGGATATTTTATGTGGTATGCAAAGCTATAGGGACCACCCTGTATGTGTGTGTGCAGTGTTGTGTTTCACCGTAAATGCTGGAAAATGAGTGAGATTAGGTACTGACATTGTTGGTTTGCGAGAAGTAAATGGAGTTACGACTTGCCGTTATAGTACAAAAATGTTGTATATAATATAGAAAGCCTTAATAATATAGAAAGATTTATTATACTTCTGAAAAGTTAGTGCAGTGAAGTAATGGAAAAATAATAATTTTTTGGTCAATTTCTAATTTTACACATTTGTAGGCAATGTCTTTAACGTCAAAAGTTTGAAAAGAACTTAAATGACATGAAAAATTACTTGAAAAATTCCTATTTTAGATGATTTGAATGGTTTTTTTATAAAAATCTGTGACAACCGTAAATTTTTTACAAACTACTTTCTGTTCATTAGCATGCAATATTAAATTTTTTATGACGATAATGCTGCCATCATGAAGACAACAACAGTTATCAGGATCCCCTGATAACCATCTGTCGCCAATCTGACATCAGATTGGTAGCAGAGTCTGGCATGAGAGCGCAGAGTCTGAGTCAAAACCGTAGTCGTCTGTGTCCGCATTTAACTGCGTTCTGAGGTGCAGAGCCTGATGTCAGTGCCTGATGTCAGATCGACAGCAGATTCTGCCGTCTACTTGGCACAGCCAACAGCGCCATCTAAGGGCCAGAATTACCAAACTATTCCCTACGCGTGACGTCACATGGCCGCCCCTACACACCAACTCAAATGTAGCGTTATTGCTGCAGGCGTATCCCTACCCCTATATAACCCGCCAGCAGATTGTGCAGTTCATTAAATAATTCATTCTACTTATTTCCAAAAATATTTATTCAGTCTTTACAATTGTTACAGAATACTATAAGTAGCGCATATAAATTCCAGGAAGGACATTAAATATTTACATTTATAAATTCATATGCAATACGTCCAGTAACTAGTGTTACCTATTAGGTGCGATATGAGATAATTTCCTATATTTTCGACTTCTTTTTTCTGTAGAATCACCATATTCCGTATTTTATTAGCACTGAAAACAAATAGAACATTAGTATAAAATTAAACGTAACGTATGAATAAATAGGATATATGTGATACTTACTTCAGCTCCATCTCCGCATAGCACACACCCTAGGCGATCATGCAAGCTCCTGCGAACATTAACATTTATAATAAAACATGTGTTAAATTATTATTTACGAAACAAGACGCTAAACATTCGCACTTCTCGCATAACCCTAATTTTGGGTCTTGCAGATAATGTAACTCTCGATTTCCTATACATGTTTTTCTATTATAAATGTTAATGTTCGCAGGAGCATGCATGATCGCCTAGGGTGTGTGCTATGCGGAGATGGAGCTGAAGTAAGTATCACATATATCCTATTTATTCATACGTTACATTTAATTTTATACTAATGTTCTATTTGTTTTCAGTGCTAATAAAATACGGAATATGGTGATTCTACAGAAAAAAGAAGTCGAAAATATAGGAAATTATCTCATATCGCACCTAATAGGTACCACTGGTTACGGGACGTATTGCATATGAATTTATAAATGTAAATATTTAATGTTCTTCCTCGAATTTATATGCGCTACTTATAATATTCTGTAACAATTGTAAAGACTGAATAAATATTTTTGGAAATAAGTAGAATGAATAATTTAATGAACTGCACAATCTGCTGGCGGGTTATATAGGGGTAGGGATACGCCTGCAACAATAACGCTACATTTGTGTTGGTGTGTAGGGGCGGCCATGTGACGTCACGCGTAGGGAATAGTTTGGTAATTCTGGCCCTTAGATGGCGCTGTTGGCTGTGCTGTGTTGCGAGTTGCGATACTCGCTCTAGCGGCATTCAGCGCAAGCTTCTAAAGCGCGAAGTTTAAACAGGATAGAGTTAAGGATGAACTCTATCACATTAGAAATCTATCTTCGCCTCCTTCCTTCTCGCTCGAAAAACAATGTATTGATAAAGAAAAGAGGAACGAACGTAAGAAGAAGCCTGTTTCTTCTCCTCGCATTTGATCTTCGGCGTTATAAAAGTCTAGACGTGTCATAATAAATTCAGCCTTGTTCAATCTTGAAATATTCTCGTTTTGTTCTTAATCGTTCCGAATAATTTAATTGATTCAATTTAGTTCAGTTCAATAAGTTTTATTCAGTTCTAAAGTATTTGTTACAAAACACTTCGATATTTTGTTTATTTAAATTCACGCGTTCGCAAGCAGAGCTCTTCAGGGCTCCACGGACGCCGGACCTTACAGAAAGTCCCTTAAGCCAGAAGAATTCCCAACCGGCCTCGCAACAAAAATTTGGTGACAGCGGTGGGATACTCTCGTCGGCTTGTGGACGTGGATCAAGAGGTTTTCGCGAGTGCAGCTTCTCCTTCCTGGGTTTTCGCACGGTTTCCCCAGGAACGCGGATATACGTGGATAAATGTCGGAGAGGGTGACTTCGGGCGGCCGTGCAGCTATTTCCCCCAAGATCACGCGCATTCGTGGAGACAAAGAGACTTCATCACTCAAGATCTCTGTAAAAGATAAGAATTAAGAACTACCATTTAATCGTTCGTTACTGTATACTGTTTAACCGCTCGTTACTGTTTAACCGTTCAAGTTGTAATTCGTCCGATCGTTAAATACTATATTATTAAAATGTTGCGAAATCCTAGAAAGATGCTAAAGATGCTAAAATTAAAGAAAAAGCGCTTGCTTCGCTTAAGTAGATTACAGGAATTTGACGTGGAAGACATATCGACGGAAGTAATACGTTCGAGTAGTCTCGAGACTAGTCCGCGATCCCGAGAATTGAGTTTGAATTTTTTACCGACACAAATGAGCACCCCTGTCAATTCCGCTGAATCGATCAATCAACTATCTAGTCCGATCGTGGCCGTTCCGGTCGTTTGCGAGTCTCGAATTTGCCCGGTCGTAGCCGCTCCAGTCGTTTGCGATCCTCAAATTGACAAAGCGCAACCCCAAAATTCAAATTTTACTCCGACGACTCAATGCCCGGCCATAAATTCTCCCGAATCGAATGCTCAACCGAATTCTGCAAATTTCATCGTGCAACAAAATTCTATTCCGCCTATTCTGCCCAAACCTTACCTTTCTTTGAAATTAATAAAAGACTCAATCCCCAAGTTTGATGGGAAACCCAGTTCCTTAATTCATTTTATCAAACAATGTAGATTACTAAATTCTAAAGTCAAACCTGAAGATCGTGAGAATTTACTTTTTTTAATTCAAAGCAAAATTGAAGGACATGCTAAGCTAGTACTGTCTAATAGCAAAGAGTCAGAAACGTTAGATGAATTATTTGCACTTCTAAAAAAGTTTTACATTCGGTCATTCAACGTTCATAGCTTAAATTCAAATTTGATGCAATTACATCAAAATTTCAACGAACCGGTAGACGTATTTGGGAACAGAGTAAGTGAAATTCTAAATGGCAGACTAGAAACTGCAAAAGATATTTATAATGTAGAACAATTAGTAGGAGTAAATGATTTATTAAAAAACACCGCTATACTCAGTTTTATTAAGGGAATTTCTAATGATTCTATTCGGTTCTATTTAAATCGAGAAAACCACAATAAGAAAATTCCGAATCTCGAGTCTGCCATTGATATTGCAAGTAATTTAAACGCAGAATTCGCTGAGCATTCGAATTCAAAATCGTCGTTCATCCAGAGCGCGAAAATTTTTAAGGCCGATCTTACCGGTCATAAGACCTCCGAGAACCGCACATGTTACAAGTGCCATCAAATCGGTCATCTGAGTCGTCAATGCCCATCTTTCGAAAATAATCAAGTAGGTTTTAGAGACCGCGAGCAAATTAGATGCAAGTTTTGTAAGAAAAGCGGACATACAGAAACTAATTGTTTTAAAAAACGGAACTTGGATACCTTTCGAGCTTTCGGCGAAAGCTCTTGCTCGGGTGATTTAAACTCGAAGGCAACTCCACGGAAAGGCGCGACACGGAGCGAGGCCTTGATTGCCAGCGCCAAACCCAGCGAGCTTGCTTTCAAATCCAAGTGAAAGGATCCAGTCATCTACCAGTAATTAAATTAATTCATGGGTGTTTCCAAAACAATTACGCTAATTTTCTCATTGATACTGGCTCACAACTTAATTTAATAAAGCGAAATAGTCTAAATTCTAGTGAGGTAATGAGCACTGATATCACTTATGATCTTACTGGAATTGAGTCGGGAAGCTTACGCACTCTTGGTGAAGTCATTCTCCCAGTACATAATGTTGATGTTAAATTTCAAGTGGTTGACGTAGATTTTCCAATCGTTGAAGCAGGCATACTGGGCATGCCGTTCCTAGAGAACAGAAATGCTATATTGAAATTCGGTAATAACGAATCTAACACTCTCCAAATTGATAATGAACATTTCGTGCTTTCGTCATCTTCTTTTAAATTACCTCCTCGTTCGAAATGCCTGATGACCCTGCCCGTCAAAAATCCGGAGGCTAAAGAGGGTTATGTAAGGAAACTCATAACAGACCCAGGTGTTTATATTGGGGAAGTATTGGTCACTCAACAACATGGGTTTGCCAAAATTTTTGCGATTAATACTACTCCCAATCATGTTAATGTCACTGTTCCCCCAATCGAATTAGAAGAGTTCACGGAGGGTCAATCAACACCGCGCTTTTCTCGAAAAGAAAAAACTAATTTGGACCAGTCGAAGTCTAACGCTTCTAGATTAGCTGAAATAGTGAAGCTTTTGGATTTAGATGACCTTAGTGAAATTGAACGAACTAGTATACTTGAATTAGTGAACCGCTTTCCTCACCAATTCTACCTCCCAGCTGACAAGTTAAATTCCACCTGTGCTCTGAAACACGCAATAATAACAACTGATGAAATTCCAATCAATACGAAACAGTACCGTTTTCCCATTATTCATAAAGAGGAAATTAAGAAACAAGTAGATAACTTACTCAAAAATGATGTTATTAGTCCATCTGCTTCACCCTATAATTCGCCCATTTGGGTGGTACCTAAAAAAGCCGATTCAAAGGGTAACCGACGTTGGCGGATGGTAATAGATTACCGTATGTTAAATGAAAAAACCATTAATGACGCTTACCCGTTACCCAACATTACTGAAATCCTTGATCAACTCGGAGCAGCGAAATATTTCACAGTTCTTGATTTGGCTTCTGGGTTCCATCAGATCTCCATGGACGCTCAATCTAAGTCAAAGACTGCATTTTCTGTTCCTGGTGGCCATTTCGAATTTAATAGGATGCCTTTCGGCTTAAAGAATGCCCCGGCCACTTTTCAAAGATGCATGGACCTGGTCCTGTCCGGTCTGCAGGGAGTAGAACTTTTCGTATATATGGATGATATCGTCATTTACGCTAGTTCTTTGGCCGAGCATTCGCGAAAGTTGCGAAACCTATTGGCTAGGTTACAAAATTCCAATTTAACTTTGCAACCCGAAAAATGTCGTTTTTTGAGGCGTGAAGTAACTTACTTAGGCCATATTATTTCAGTAGAAGGGGTAAAACCTGACCCTACTAAAATCGAAGCTGTGAAACTTTTTCCTGTCCCCACAACTAAAAAGAATGTAAAGCAATTTTTGGGGCTCATTGGATATTATCGCCGATTTATTCCTCAAATGGCTAGAATTGCTAAGCCTCTGACCCAGCTTCTGAAAGCAGACGTTACTTTTGCCTGGGATCGCGATGCACAAATTGCTTTTGAAAAATTACGAGATACCATTTGTTCTAAACCTATCTTACAGTTCCCTAACTTTCAACTGCCCTTTATCGTCACGACGGACGCTTCTAACTTCGCTGTTGGGGCCGTGTTAAGCCAAGGTCCAATTGGTAAGGATCTCCCAATAGCGTTCGCTTCAAGAACACTCTCTGGAGCTGAAATCAATTATTCCACAATAGAGAAGGAGTTATTAGCTGTTGTTTTCGCTGTTAAACATTTTCGACCATATCTATATGGAAACCAATTTACTTTAGTTACCGATCATCAACCATTAGTTTGGCTTCATAATGTAAAAGATCCTACCTCTCGCCTTATGAGGTGGCGAATTAAGCTAAATGAGTACGACTATACCATCGTTTACAAACCTGGGAAAGCTAATTCCAATGCCGATGCTCTATCTCGCAACCCTTCCAACTCTGTGAAGTCCGATCAAATTCTGCCCTTTCAAAACATCCCTATGAATCACCGCATCCACATCCAGACTGACAAAACTGACACCTTCTCTTCTGAGGATCTGCAGAGGACCGTCGTAGGGCCCAACGATTTGTCATCCGTAGATGCTGAGGGAGTCAAGGACGAGGACGGAAATTACTCTGTAACAGAAAGGAATGAGCAAATTATTTCCAAGGTTTTCTTAACATGTGGAAAGTTATGCAACGTCGTTAATGAAGTCGCAATTGATTCTATGAACGCTGACCCTGACTCTACTGACAGTGACGAATACCTCACAGCAGACGAAGGGGAAGCAGAAGATGTAGTGAGAGGAGGATTGCTCTCAGGAGGCATTGGGGAAGTAATGCTTGGTGGGCTGACGGACTGCGGTGAAAGGCACCAAGTAACCCCGTGTCTTGGGAATGGGGATTCGGGCGCTAGGGCTCTGCCTGGCCTGTTGGCTAACGGGAAGGTCCTCTTTCAGAGCACTCCGCTCAGGTTGGCAACCCCTGGGCCTATGTTAAGTATCAGTTCTCCGGTTGAATGTTCGGTTTCCCAGCGTAAGCTCGTGGGGCCGGCTCAACCGTCTGTGGAAAGGTCGTTACGTGCCTTGGGCGTAGTCGCACTGGTGGGTGAGTGTGCGGTTTCCCGGCGTAAGCTTGTGGGGCCGACCTCTAGACTGCCCGCGACGTTGGTAACGGAAGAAGGGACACAATCCTCCGAGAAAGCGACATCAGAACAAATTGATCCACGGGTTAAAATTTTAGTGTCAACAATTACAGATTCATCCTCACCTCATCCTCTCAAAATTCCCAGTTTTAATTTCTGTAAGGATTATCTTTACATGCGCAGAGATAATCTTGTAAACTTTCTTCCAAGCGATTTTCGTGTTACTTCCCAGACAAGCAGGGACCTATTAAATCGTAACAAGTTCTCTATTTCCCAAATGGAACCGTATCAAATCAATGCAGGAAACGCAATGGTTTTCCCTGGCAGTACTTATCTAATTTTCCATTTATTCCATAAAACCAACCCAATGGAAACGCAGAACCTTGATCATCTGTCTTCTTGTTTCACATCGCTTAAACACCTCATGCGATCGCAGAACGTCTCAACCTTTAGTATTTCAAAATTTAACAATGATTTAGAGCCTGTCAGTTGGGACACTGTAGAAAATCTTTTGAAACAAATCTTTAATGACTCTCAATATGTTATTACAGTATGCACCGGGGAAATTACAATTCCTCATTCTTCAGAAACTCTATCCATTGTACGGGAGCATCACGAATCTGCAGTGGGAGGTCATCAGGGCATAACTAAAGTATTAAAACGAATTAGAGAAAACTTCTATTGGCCACAAATGGAGAAAGAAATTATAAATTTTATACGTACTTGCTCTAGCTGTCAAAAAAATAAGGTACTCGTCCCAAAGATTAAGCAGCCCATGAGAATCACAGACACACCTAAGAGAGCGTTTGAAAAGGTTCAAATGGATATAGTTGGTCCGCTTCCAGTTACTCAAAAAGGAAACCGTTATTTACTTACACTCCAGGACAATTTAACCAAATATTCTGATGCAATTCCTCTCTCGAATATTGACTCCATCTCAATAGCAGTTGTTCTTGCTGAACAGTTCATCACTAGGTTTGGTTGTCCTCGGACCATTCACACTGATCAAGGTAGTAATTTTTTAAGTAAGATAATGAACCACGTATGTAAAATCTTCAAAATTCAGAAAATAACATCCACGGCTTTCCACCCACAATCTCTAGGATCACTCGAGAGAGCGCACCGTGTTTTTGTAGATTACCTTAAACATTACTGTACACAAAATAACTGGGATGATTGGATTCGATTTGGCCTCTTTTCATATAATACCTCGATCCATGAAGCCACTGGGTTCACTCCGCATGAACTTGTGTTCGGGTTCAAGGCTTTGATACCTTCAGAATTTGCTAATCAGGAAGTTCCGAGAACATTCATTAAATATCTGGACGATTTGTTTTTGAAAATTACCACCACTCAGGCTAAGGCTGCAGAGAATCTGGAAAAGGCAAAACGAAAAAGCAAATTGAATTTCGACAAAAATAAAAACCCTCATAAATTCAATGTTGGGGATCATGTTTACATTATGAAAGAACCAAGGGTATCCAAGTTCGATCCCGCATGGGTAGGCCCTTATGAAATTACAAGGGTATTTAATGACCTCACTGTTGAAATAAAAATTGGCAATAAAGTAAAAGTGGTTCATACGAATAAACTTAAGTTAGCTTTCATAAGACTGGATTCTTCATAATGTTGTCACTGAATAAATAAAATCTAATGTAAGATCTAAATGTACAAAAAGAAAAAAAAAAGAGAATGTAAACTACTTGTGACGTGCCAAGTAGTCTGCTGAGCCCTTTGACTTACCTTTCTATAGGAACCCGGGTGGACCGAGTAGCTCGGCTACTGTGGGAAGGTGGGAAGAAGGAAACTCAGAAAATGACGCTTGGAACGATACGATAATCCATGTTGGAATCTTTATTTACTTTTAAATTTAAGAAAGCTGTTCTCATAGAGAACACCTTTTGTAAAAGGGGGGAGGTGTTGCGAGTTGCGATACTCGCTCTAGCGGCATTCAGCGCAAGCTTCTAAAGCGCGAAGTTTAAACAGGATAGAGTTAAGGATGAACTCTATCACATTAGAAATCTATCTTCGCCTCCTTCCTTCTCGCTCGAAAAACAATGTATTGATAAAGAAAAGAGGAACGAACGTAAGAAGAAGCCTGTTTCTTCTCCTCGCATTTGATCTTCGGCGTTATAAAAGTCTAGACGTGTCGTAATAAATTCAGCCTTGTTCAATCTTGAAATATTCTCGTTTTGTTCTTAATCGTTCCGAATAATTTAATTGATTCAATTTAGTTCAGTTCAATAAGTTTTATTCAGTTCTAAAGTATTTGTTACAAAACACTTCGATATTTTGTTTATTTAAATTCACGCGTTCGCAAGCAGAGCTCTTCAGGGCTCCACGGACGCCGGACCTTACAGAAAGTCCCTTAAGCCAGAAGAATTCCCAACCGGCTTCGCAACAGCTGTGTTGCGATATCCGCTGGTGTGAATCCGTATATTATATGAAGTTAGCCATAAGACATAGGGATATCAAGGTTTGATGTGAGAGCGAAATTCAAAATTCTTTGTAGAGAAAGATTTATTAGAATAATAAAGATTAAGAGCAGCAGATGTTTGAACTCAGAAGGCGTACGAGAGCCTGAGATTACATTCAATAGGTTTCAAAACTACAGTTAGGCCAGGTGAAGATAATAAATAGCTTAACTTACCCTTCCACATCTGCGTGCCAAATTTCGTCGAGCGGGCAGCGGCTCGTCTCGTAAAACCACTTAAAATTCTGTCTTCCCTTTCAATAATTGCCGATGTCCTGTTAGGGTAAAAACTCAGCTCGGGAAAAGCTGAAAGTCATAAAGTCATAAACTTCGCGCCGGCGACGTCGTCTTGACCCCGAGGGTTGCGCTTACCTACCTGTCAGAAATGTATGTACTGTACGCAGCCTATGTAAAAGTATGTAAAGTATATAATCGGAAAGCGTACCTCGACCACCAGCCGAGAGTGGAGGGATGCGCGAAGGTTAGGGCCAAGGACGGAGAGATGGCTGAAGGACAACCCACTGACGAAGCTCGAGGGACAACACCACCTTGATTGGACGAAAGGATCCAGGGAAGGAGTCGGAAGAACGCGCCGAAATTGGAGGAGTAGGGCGCTCGGAGGTGACAAGCGAGGAGTTAATTTGTAAAAAGTCAGATCAATCTTGTCAACAGACTAGCAAACAATTCTTTAAATGTAACAATATACATTCAGTCAACAGTTTACCTTAGTCCAATCATTTCAAATTCCCGCTCTACTTCGCGAGCAGAGTGCGTTAGCGCTCCACGGGCACGAACCTGCGGTTCATTTGGAACTCTTCAGAAAATCGATGTATCGATTGGACTTTCAATCGATACATCGAGGGCACAACACGCTCGTTCTTCGGGACGCCGTGAAGATCCAAGGGTGGTGGTCTGTACATGAATTGTTTAGGATCCCACCGCTGTCACCAAGTTTTGTTGCGCGATTTTCTGAAGAGTTCCAAATGAACCGCAGGTTCGTGCCCGTGGAGCGCTAACGCACTCTGCTCGCGAAGTAGAACGGGAATTTGAAATGATTGGACTAAGGTAAACTGTTGACTGAATGTATATTGTTACATTTAAAGAATTGTTTGCTAATCTGCTGACAAGATTGATCTGACTTTTTACAAATTAACTCCTCGCTTGTCACCTCCGAGCGCCCTACTCCTCCAATTTCGGCGCGTTCTTCCGACTCCTTCCCTGGATCCTTTCGTCCAATCAAGGTGGTGTTGTCCCTCGAGCTTCGTCAGTGGGTTGTCCTTCAGCCATCTCTCCGTCCTTGGCCCTTCCTTCGCGCTTCCCTCCACTCTCGGCTGGTGGTCGAGGTACGCTTTCCGATTATATACTTTACATACTTTTACATAGGCTGCGTACAGTACATACATTTCTGACAGGTAGGTAAGCGCAACCCTCGGGGTCAAGACGACGTCGCCGGCGCGAAGTTTATGACTTTATGACTTTCAGCTTTTCCCGAGCTGAGTTTTTACCCTAACAGGACATCGGCAATTATTGAAAGGGAAGACAGAATTTTAAGTGGTTTTACGAGACGAGCCGCTGCCCGCTCGACGAAATTTGGCACGCAGATGTGGAAGGGTAAGTTAAGCTATTTATTATCTTCACCTGGCCTAACTGTAGTTTTGAAACCTATTGAATGTAATCTCAGGCTCTCGTACGCCTTCTGAGTTCAAACATCTGCTGCTCGTTTCGAACCCGCATGCCTACTATAAATCTTTCTCTACAAAGAATTTTGAATTTCGCTCTCACATCAAACCTTGATATCCGTATGTCTTATGGCTAACTTCATATAATATACGAATTCACACCAGCGGATATCGCAACAGCTGTGTTGCGAGGCCGGTTTGGGAATTCTTCTGGCTTAAAGGACTTTCTGTAAGGTCCGGCGTCCGTGGAGCCCTGAAGAGTTCTGCTCGCGTACGCGTGAATTTAAATAAACGAAATATCGAAGTGTTTTGTAACAAATACTTTAGAACTGAATAAAACTTATTGAACTGAACTAAATTGAATCAATTAAATTATTCGGAACGATTAAGAACAAAACGAGAATATTTCAGGATTGAACAAGGCTGAATTTATTATGACACGTCTGGACTGTTATAACGCCGAAGATCAAATGCGAGGAGAAGAAACAGGCTTCTTCTTACGTTCGTTCCTCTTTTCTTTATCAATACATTGTTTTTCGAGCGAGAAGGAAGGAGGCGAAGATAGATTTCTAATGTGATAGAGTTCATCCTTAACTCTATCCTGTTTAAACTTCGCGCTTTAGAAGCTTGCGCTGAACGCCGCTAGGGCGAGTATCCCAACTCGCAACAGCGGTTGCAACTCCCGTCTAGCGGCGTGTGGAATAAACTTTAGAAGCGCGAAGTTCGAAACGGATCATACGAGTGTAATAGGAATGGGAAGCAAAACGAAGTTCGCACAAGCCCGAGGGGTTTGAAAATAGTTAGAGATTCTTTTAATAAGGAAACTTCAAAATTATAAATTAATCAATGCCCACTTGGAAACGGGTGTTTGAATAAATGAACTCCACTTTGATCCCTTCTCCTAAGCGTATAATTCCAGAGCAATATTGTTAAACGCTTGTTTCTAAAAATCAATATCCGAAAAGAAAATAGATTGACCAATAAGAATTTAGTTTATAAATATTTGATCGGCTTTTATATTTTAAGGACATTTTGTAATGAACAAAAGAAGAAAAAGCGTTGGCCTTTGTAACATTCACTCAAGCCTTGACACTCAAAGCTAACGGACGTGTTATCGAAAACTCTTAAAAACTCATTCGAATCGTTCCATTAAACTCATTAAAGTTATTAGTTATTTGTGTTTTAAACGTTTTATTATTCTATTATCAGCTTTATCATTATAATTATCTTTAAAAATCCGCGTCCAAAGAGCAGAACGCCTTAGCGTTCCACGGGCGACGTCCCGCGCCTGAATTCCCCAAGAGGAAATGACATCTCCCAGACGGCCACGCAACAGTGCCAAGCAGACAGCAGAATCTGCTGTCGATCTGCTGCCGATCTGACCTCAGGCACTGATATCAGGCTCTGCACCTCAGAACGCAGCCAAATGCGGACACAGACGACTACGGTTCTGACGTCAGATTCTGCTCCCCAGATCTGGCTATTAGGGTCACTGATTTTCAAGATAAAATTTTTAAAAACAATAGATCTGAACTGCTTAGGAGCTGCAATATCCCTCATTAGCGGACCTTCGAAATGTTCAGTTTTAAAAAATGGAAATACAACATTAGGACGCTTATTATTGCTAACAAAATTGGATTTCTCACTGTGTCATTTTACTATTTGCTGTAACGGTTTGTCATTTTTCGTAACAAACTGTAAAATACTTTGTAAACAATTTTCAAAAGGAAAGCAGCTGAAATTATCAAGTGGCCCATGATTTCTAACATCCTGCGGGATATGTAAAAGATTATGAATATTTTGCGATACCTTTTCTGAACCATATAGCCTTTTAAATGAGTAAATAAATTTTTTTAACAATATTGATGCGTCATCAATACTACCGAAATGTCTGGAATTTGATAAAATAACTGAAGCTACATGTAACGCCATAAAATTAAAATATCTATCGTCGCTTATATTATTTAACAAAGCTACTGGACCAGCGTAGAATAAGAATTGTCGATATTCTGTCGCTTTCCATCTGCTTGCATCATCTAGACTTCGGGGCTTTCTGTTAAACTCGACGGGAATACATCTTGCCAGATGTTTCAATGACTGAGATATGCTTGAGCGTTCCTTAGGGTTTACTTTTGTCCACTGTTTCCCACAACACCACAGATTGTAAACCAATTTCTTTACTACGCCGGGACAAATTAGATGCATATAATCGAGAGGGAAGGAGTCAATCATATTAACACCAGGAATAGTCTGTAAAATTGATGTACCATTATGATGATCGTCTACCTTTTTGCGCCTGAATTCAGAATCTGTCTGTAAACAGATATTATCAATATCAGGAAAACACGTTGTACCGTTCCTAGACTCTCCTCGGATATAGCATTTGGTACAGGAAGAATATCCTGCGTGTCCTTTTGTGTATTTGATGTATGCCTTTGCAGGTACTTCGCATATAAATGATTTTAATTCTACATAATATAACTGCCCATTAATTAAAATTCCATTATTAATAATGTCTACTGCCTCCTTTGCAAAATCATGCAAGAAACAGTTGGCATCTTTCGGTTTCTGATAACCATGGTAGATGCCAACCATATCAACATCTTGAAACTCTGCTAGACTACATAATATGGGATAAACTTGACTACCGCTACTGTTAGCCAGTGGTAAACCATCAACATTTATATTAATTGAAATTTTGTTATTGTTAAAAAGGAACATATCTACAGATTTAACGAGCTTCACAATGCTATTTTTTTAATCCAAAATGGAAATAACGACCTGGTTCGACGATTCTACATTCGACTTTTCTAACTGTTTTCAAAAGGGTTCTGGCATCTGATGGTAAACCATTATTCGGAACTGTTTCCTTGAAAATAGGGATCAAATCATTAATTGCGGAATGTGTAATATTATGTTTCAAAGCCCACTGTGCCAGCAAGAAAGACAAATCTGGATGATTCGTTTGATCTGTAAAGTCTTCAGTGACATTATTAATAGTGGAATTATGTTCATCTGAATTGTGCGTAACGTTAGAATTTTCTACATAAAGGGTATCTTCAAGTTCTTCTAGATGAGTGGAAGGTTCTATATTGTTTTCACTGATATTGAAACAAGAATGGGAACTGATATCATTACTCTCTGAAAACCTAACACCTGATGATGTTGAGGCTTCTTGACGCACATAATTTTCAGTCTCAAACATATGTGCGGATTTACTAGCACGCTTATAATATTTATGTAATTTAAGTTTTCCAGTCATTTTTAAAAAAGAAAACAAGATGTATGGAGTTAATTATCAAAGTAGAATCAACTTACCTGTAGAAAATATTAACTAGATGGAAATAGAAACTAGACTAAAACACAATGTACACTAAAATTACACTGTAATAATCTACACTGAAATTAAAAATAAAACTGTAAAATATATGCCACGATGGAAAAGAAAATATATGTACGCCCTTCAATACAAAATGTGGTCTTTCCGATCCTTTAAGAGCTTTGAACTACGTTCTCCTCAGCAGTTCTGAAGAAACTGCCGTCCTTGCTAACCCCACTCCGTGGCCAGTTTCATAAAGGAGGCCCCAGAGTCCCTTCCCTATTCCCTAGATCCTTTAGAGTAATACGTCTCTCCCCCCCCCCTCCTACCCTCCACACAATCTTACAACAACCGGAAAAACTTCCATATCGATACGATAAAGAATAAAGAATTATTTTATTACTGAAACCGGTATGAATCCTAGGCCGACCGCAGCGATTTCAGGTTGACCCCCCGCAGTTGAGCGTGAAAATATAAAATATTCATTTCAGCGTATTAAGAAATTATTTTCTTATTATTAAATCGGACTACCTATTTTTAACTAAGTCAGCTTCAAGTGATATAGGTAATTCGATTTTTCATGGAATTTTCTTCATTATGGTCCGAATTACGTCCTTCTAGGTGTTAGTTTCATCGGTGAAACATAAGGAATCGATTCGCGTCGTTTTCACAGAGATCTGATGAGAAATTGGGAAATCCTAGAAATTTCTCACTTTTTAATGGTATTCAAACCTCTTCGAGGGTCGAAAACCATAAAATTTGGTGAGGCACTGCGGGGGCTTGTCCTCGCCACGGGGTACCAGGTCATCGCATCCATTGTCGGGCGTAGCTCCAGAATCACTCTGTAGATGTTACATTTTATCTTCACATTATTAAAATGTCCGTGATTATTACAATGCACCTTTATGTACCTGCAGCTCATTTTGATATCACATCTTTTTTATATTGTAATTATTATTATCTTCTATTTTTGTGATTTATTTTATAATACTCTTTTCCGTCCTTGACTTTTTCATGTACTTGGCGTAATTCTTTTTACTTTTTTGAAGTTTTTATGGGGATCTCACTTCTTTTTACAAAGGTAATTTGCACAGGGAATGACTTCAGATAATTTTTAATATTATAAATTAGACAAGGTTCACTATCATCAGCCATGAACAGCCTTATCAGAGGACAGAATTAAGGATAAATTTTACGCAAGTTTAACAACTATGAAACAAATCATGTGTACCGCATTGCCGATCTATATGTATTATGTATACGTATCGTACTTTGTGTATAGGACAAGAAACACTGATTAAATTCGTGCATTATCGAAGGTGTCCATGTATCAAAATAATTGAATAAGTACAGGGTCAGCGTTTTATCCTGCAACCCGCACTCGCGCGAACAGGTAAATTGGCAACAGCGGCTCACGGACGCATTCCACTACCACCATGCACCGTCCCGGCGTTCGCAGAGCTGCCAGACCGCTGGACAGCAGTGATGCCCGAGCTTCGAGAATTTTGGAATGGTCTCTTTCAAACTATAAAAGATATCAGAATGCAATTTGCGCCGAAAAATGAGGAAAAATTATTCCCTCTTAATGATGGATATAATTTAAAATATTTTACGTTTGCTTAATTCTTTTTTTATCAATTTTTTAACCATAATTATTGTGAAAAGCTTTTGCAAACTGTTTGTTTGATACTGTATTTAATGATCTTTTTAAAATTCATGGTGTTGCTAAAAAGAGACCAATTGTTTCTGTATCATTACTTTCATAAATTGAGAAATTAAATTTTGATTCAATTATGTGTTAGTTCTGCAGACCTGAGAATCTATTGTTCTGGTTTACTTTTTTATGATTTCATCCTTAATGCAGTGCATACCAAGATCAGACGTAAGGGGTAACTAATGGGACGTGTCTTTGATTGTAGCGGTGTTTGAATTTTTTTCTAGAATTTTTGTGTCTGAATGTTTCAGCTATTCAACGCCACGCCTATACCGGCTTCCGTTAATGTCATTTTTTGGAACGATTGAGAATAAATATGCAATTCAGTTAATTACTAATACGTACTTTCCGATGACTATACCCAAGCCAAGAAGGTGGCCAAGCTGGTGGCAAAAATGCTTTTCGGATTCGGTTCTCAACGGCACGCCCTTCATTTTTGCCACCAGCTGGGCCGCCTTCCTGGCTTGGTTATAGTCATCTGGAAGTACGTATTAGTAATTAATTGAATTGCATATTTATTCTCTCTCGTAATTTGTACGTACCAAATGTGCAATTTCTAAAGGCGATTACGACTTGAGGAAATGAGGTGTTAAAGACAATGATGTATATTATTAAGAACGGTGCTTTGATATAATATTAACAAACATGATATTTTATTTAGTGCATCTTGGAAATTTTCTTCCAATTCTTCAACCCTTAAGATCGAGTTGAGGGGAATCTCCACTGGTGGTGCGCCTGATTTCTTCTCCAGGGCTTTCACCCGCTCCATCGTTTCACTTGGCACTGCAACTGGTCGGTCTCACCCGCATGTCGGGGTTCGACCGTCCACCCACTACGGGTAATCAAGGGAGTGATCGACGACCTTATCAAAAAAAATTAAAAACGAATACATACGTATTGTTGGTGTTACACTGTAGTTATATGCATATTATATCCGCCAATATCGGAAGAGTGTAAAAAAACTTACCTGTTTTTCAAATAGCGCCACCACTGTAACTTGATCTAAAAACTTTCAACCTCGCATCAAGTCTTAACTCTATCTTATAATTCAAATATGGATTTGTGACAATGGTCATTGTGAGATAAACAACAAGCGCTTTCATTTCTTTTGTGTCAATGACACACAGTGCCCTATCGTGCGTCAGTCTTAAAATATCAGCACTGACCGGACTCTCCCGGACTTACTTAATCTACAAACGGGAATCTTACATTTTCAATACGGACTTTGATAAAAAAGTTGAAAAAGCGACCTTCACTATTTTCTTCGTTATTCCGATCAGTTGCAATTTTTTCCAAAACGCCGAAACACCTCAACGAGTAAACTAATCCTTCTAGCTTCTCAAAAAAAATCAAGTCGTTTGACCCAACTTCGAAGGGTTATTCTGTTTTAAAGTGTATCCGAACACTTTCGGGAGTCACTGTATATATCTTCGTTAAATGTTGAATACGCAGGTGGATGTTTCCACAGAGTCGGCAATGTTTCCCCTCCGAAACGGGAAACCTGGAGGCGGCCAATGTCACGCCGCTAGACACTCGGCCGACTTTGCTCACCGTCCACTTGAATATATGTACAGTTTTCGGGTACATGTGGCCAACAGTGATTTCTAGAAGGCCGCTTGAAGCAAGGGGCGAGTTGCTGTATCCTACAGAAATGTTGCCAAGTCGCTAGATACACGTTGGCGGCGATTTGTTTCCCGGTCTACACAGACGCACCTTAAAGGTGTTACCCGTGGTGCAAACAAGTCAGAGAAAATCAGTAAATTTGCGGGCGCAATATCTCGAAAACTTGTTGAAATAAAGTGTGTACGTTACAGGTTATTCAATTTGTCTTGAAACGCACTGTCAAGTGATTTCTAAAAAAATATATCGTTCTATTTAAAAAACGAACTTGACCATCGTATCTCTTAAATTAATAATCTACAAAAAAAATCGTCTGCTGAGCTAATAAATTTGCCCCATCGAACCATTGAAATTCCATATATGTAGACGTTTTTTTTTTCTATCTCAAATACGTTAATAAATATCCAGCTGTTTACTGTTCTCGCTGACATCCTGTACATATGTATATATGTATATAAAGGTGGAATTTGACGGCGTGTGGCTCGGCGAGCCCGGGCGAGCCGTGCAATGACCGATCAGACGCGCGCAAATTTTGCCGAGCCACGCGCCGTCTGATTCCACCTTTAAGGCTCCTACATTTAGAAGTGAGTGCTCGACACCCCAGAACCACGGGGCCATAAAGGACAAGGATAGCACTAGCCATTATGAGAACGGGAAAATGGGAAATTCTTCATCGGATCTGCACGAAAGTCACATCTGAGAATCGTCTCCTTGTACTTTCACGATGAAAATGATACAAAACCGGACATAATTTGAACTACATTTATTAGCGATATTACACGTCCGTTTCTTTCGGGTAACAAATCGATCCAGACGCTACATTCGCGTTTACATAGCCAAAAATTCCTAAGGCCGACTGGTTAAAACTATTTTTAATTAAAACTGCAAAATGTCAACATTGAGAGTCACTCTCGCGGTTAAATTTGGTTGGCAACAACGACGCTAACGGTCTCAATACCATAAAAAAATCGTTTAAAAAAGTGTCCTCGCGTATACGCTTCCCAACGTTCTCGAACATTCTTTTGCGTTCTGAAACAATGGCATCCGCGTGCACGTTCGCGATTTTGCCCATTTTATCCGCCGGATTAGCACTATTCAAATGCCACTTCAGAAATTTATACCCTACTGTATGCGTGAGAGCAGGGTGTTAATAATTCTTCAGTTAGACAGTCACAAGCGAACTTACAGTCTATTATAATCAAGAAGAAAGACACGCGGTTATATACACGTTGCACTTGACTCGTTGAGCTTCGGGCCGTACGCAGCCGTGCAAACTCTCTACCGCCCGTAAACGTATCGTTGCTGTGACCGTATACTTACACCCTCGCGTAAAGGTACGGATAAACACGTGTAAGGCGCGTCGCAGAATACCCTTGAAAGGGTCGATTGCAATGGTTTGATGCGCAATGAATGACCGCGTGCCGTAAGAAACGTACGGACAGTATTTTGACTGTGCACGGCTTTTCACGCGCATTTGCGCGCGTTGCAAATGTTTAACCCCACCTTTATAACCTAAACGCTTTTCTCACACGTTTGTAAAATTGTGTATCGTATTCCCTTACCTGCATTTCGCGTACACGTTGCTCTTGTCCGTCTGCCATCGACTGATCACGAACGCGAAAGCGCGTCGTCGATCAGCTACTTCGCCGGTAATCTAGATCCCCATGATACATATGTAGCGTAGACCGAGGCGAATCGGATCAAAATAAGAGTTCAGTCTGTTGCAATTAACTTTCGGTACCGAAAATCACTGCCGGCCGCCATTCAACTTCTGCACGACACACTTTATTTTCAAAGATACACTTTTCAATCGGCTCGGTCTGATCGCTAACCGCTTTCTGCCGATTTTCCTTCCGGCCGTTACGAACATCGGCTCTCTCTCTCGCTCTCTCTCTCTCTCTCTCTCTCTCTCTCTCTCTCTCTCTCTCTCTCTCTCTCTCTCTCGCTCCTCACGCGCCACTGAGGCAAACCCGCGAAATTCGTACTACAAGTAAAGCTGTTCAAGTATTTTTTTCAAGCGGCCCGAAAGAACCGGGCGGATTGGAAAGAAGCGAACGGGCCGAATGAACTTCGAGCAGATCGAAAACTATATGTCCGATTTATTTAAAACTTGATACACATATTCTTAATGGTATTATCTAAAATTTAGCATATCATTTTATTTTATGCGGTAACCCATTCGTATGTAATAAATGTTTTAACTTTGCCTTGTTAGGTAAAAAATTAATAGCGATATTCACCTTGCTCTCATTTGTACAATAATTTTTGTTCTTCTCACATCCGTATGCTAATTGTCTTGTTCCTTTCCGCGTTACCTTGTCCGCGCAGATTTGGCTGCAGGTACAGGCAAAACGGCTGTTCGACCCTACGGCGTAGGACCTATGCGGATATATACTACTACCAATAAAATAATAAAACGTTTCGTACCGACCGTAGCAAAGTATAATGACTTGCCACGTTTATTTCTTTAAGGACCTCTACTGAATTATGCGTGTCTTGTATTTTTTTCGTCAAAGTTATTAAACAGGACCTTCCGTTGGAAAAAGAATTTCAAACAACGAGACGCGTATTTTCAATGAAATGAGTTTTGCCGTACTTGCTCCGTTTTCACACAGATCGTTCATTCACCCTCGGCGTGAGCTGTTTACGTTCAATATTAATTACGTCTTTGTCCCGTAATATTTCTGCCACTTCCTTTCTTCCAATACCCGAAACGCGTTCCTTTTAACGGGCTAACAATTTTACGGTCCCAGGTTTATCTAACATGATTCTAGTGTTCATTAATAAAATATCTACAATGTAGCATACGGATTTGAGAAGAAAAAAAATTATTGTACAAATGAGAGCAAGGTGAATATCACTATTAATTTTTTACCTAGCAAGGCAAACTTAAAACATTTATTATATACGAATTATCGCGGTAATATACGGGTTATCGCATAAAATAAAATGATGTGCTACATTTTAGATACCATTAAGAATATGTGTACCAAGTTTCAAATAAAGTGGATAAATAGTTTTCGATCTGCTCGAAGTTCATTCGGCCCGCTCGCTTCTTTCCAAGCCGCCCGATTCTTTCGGGCCGCTTGAAAAAAAAATCAAGTACAGGGTCAGTAGTAAGACTATAAGAGTTCTAACTCAGGTCCTCTGAGGGGAGCGCGGGGGCGGGGGGAGGTAAGGGCGCGCGGGGGAGCGCGGCGGAGAGAAACATGGGCGCGGGGCCTGCGGGGAGTGGAAGAGCGGTTGCGCGCGCACGAGCCGCGGAGTGGGGGAAGCCGCAACCGCGGAGGGGATCACTCCGGGCCGAGCCGCCGCGGAGACCTGACCCACCGTCCCCGAAATTTTTCAAAGGGAGGGAATGACCCCCGAAAAGTCTTTTTCAGACGTTGGCCCACCCCGAAAATTTTTTCAGACCTAACCCAGGGAGGGGACGGCCCCTAGGATTTTTTTTCGAACCAACATGCGTCGGAAATTGTTTAATAATTTATTTTTTATCCGAAATTGTTTCGGACGATGTCGGGAAAGATCGGGAAAGATCGACGTTCTTTTCTTTTACGAACCACGTCTTCGGGACGGAAAGAGAGAGAGAGCAATACTTCGTTATAAATCTAAATTCGGAGGGTGGGAAAGAGAGAGCATCACTTTTAAAGCTAAATTCGAGAGAAAGAGACGGCACTACATAGCGGTACAATCGCAGATATTCTAAAATTTTTAACCAGCGATCTACCAAACCATTATGCAGCATTCATTCTAAAGCTAACAGTATTCTAAAGCGTTCCGATTTAACGTCGCAGCGTATCGCGCGATTGTGTGTAACTTGACTCCTCTGGAGCAGCCGCGTGCGATGACATCATTTTGGCGGCGCGAAGAATGTAATATAATTATGCGAAGTCTGCAAATCTTAGAATTATGTGGCGAGAAGGAAGACGGGTAAATGAAATGGAGAAATAATATAGGTTTGAGAATATATATTGTTACAAACGAAAAGACTTTAAAATTAAAAAATACAATCTAACATTTTTTTTTCCTACGAGCATAGGCTAGAATATCATTGATGGCGTATGCTAACAGTTCGCAATCTACAAGATAATGCTCGTCGTAATATTCGCTATCACGTATTATTTTAGCAGCGCTGCGCAAAACTACTGTTTCACACGCAACATCGCTCTGCTGTAGCACGTTAACAAAAGATTCAAATTTTGTCCTCACATCTTCTACAGTCTGATGCAGTCGCGGATACACATAGCTTATGCATGGCTCAAGATTACATAAAAATGATACTGTATTCAGTTTGAAATACAGTGAGTTATCAGCTCGCGTCATCTTTACAATCGATGAATCAAAGATCCGAAGAAATTCCACCATTAAATCATCAATCCGCATCGAGTCTGGTTCAGATAATTGTGCACGTTCTTCGATGGTTTCACGGCTGTCGAATAGCACATTCCATGTATGCCATGGTAATATAAGATGATTCCCATGATTATCGCCGAGAAGAACTTCAACATCAGCCATAGGTCCTACATTGATTCCAATTTCCAAATACTTGCTGCCCATAGATGTTAACGCGTATCTTCTGACCATGATACGGGATGTTCGGCGCGGGCTAAGAGAACAATCAAAGCTATGAAATTGTCTGCTCGTATTAGGAATACAATTTTGAGAATATGTGAAAATTAAGTCTTACCAAGCAACTGTAATCTCCCCACATGGAGCTACGCCATCATCTCGCACGATCGGAACGTAATAATTCATGCGTTCAACGTTTGCTTCGGCACTGCATGCGTTCAACGTTTGCTTCGACACTGCATGCGTTCAACGTTTGCTTCGGCACTGCACAATTTTTGTAGTCGTATCTCATCTATCAAAGTCACCGAGGCTACTGTGCGATTGATGGAATAGCGATCGGGAGACTGGCTTAAATGGAGGTGCAATTGCTTCCCCCACCACCGCATTTTATTCTAAAGCTACCAATTTTTCCATAATGTTTTTCAATCTTAACGTCGCAGCCTGTCGCACGATCGCATGTAATTTGAACCAACCCCCCAGGATGAATGTAATATAATACTTGTGGAAGCGCAGAATCTTAGAATTATGCGGTGTCAGCAGAAACTGTGTCGGATGATTTTGCGCGCTAATTCGTCATACGCGTGAATCATAGAAAGAATTATGCTGTATCAGGAGAAACTGCACAAAACCATGTTGGAACGGATCGTCGTTTTTTTTTTGCATGCGTTGCATTCGAGGGAGGGGGTACGCCAAAAGAGTTAGACAGAGACACCAAATCGTGATATCAGTCATAAAAGCACGCTCCGAACTCCACAAATCCTCAAATCGTTGCAACGTGTTGCGCGGAAAGGACGTTACATTTACACTCCATTTACGATCATGGAAGAATTCGCGCAAGTAGAACGTCCATTGCGGGATCAATCTGCACGATTGAGTTCGCGGGAAGAGTACCTCGCGTGGGAAGAACGGTGCAACGAGTGCATCGAATCGTTGGAAGAACACAGTCGAGTGAAACGCCCGCGATTATCGATCGGTGTTCGACAATCGTTGGTTGCTCGAATCGCGCGACTCGAAGGACTGAAACATTCGTTACGCGGCCGTTTCGTGCGTGAAGGTGCCGGACATTCGAGCGCAAGACTTTTATGGCGCGAAATAGACACTGCGTTCGATAGTCGCGTATTAACTGGTGCCGTGCTAAATTCGAACTATATCGAGCCGCGCAACTTCCTCCAGGATGCGGCGACCATTGTGTTGGAGCACGTGCGGGGCGCTTTGAGGAAACGTCGAAACCTCAAAGTGAACACTGTATTCAACGGCGAATTTGTGGCGGGTGATAAACATGCTTGCAAAAGCATCAACACCCGGAACTGCGAACTCTTCGGCACATCTGATCTGCAGGAGTGGTACCAGCGATGCGTCGTCGAACCCACCCTGGCATCGCTGGAAGAGTTCCAGGAACGCGAGAGCGGATGGGCATTCCTCAACGCGAATCCTCAACCTGACCGTCAATGTCAATAAGTACAATCCGCTGCGCGCAAGGTGCCACCACGAGTTGCCGCGGGAAATATCGCTGAAGAAAGCAACGATCAGTGTACAATCCCCGGACAATGCGTGTTTCGCGTGGGCAGTGGTCGCCGCTCTTCATCCTGCGGAAAGAAATGCCGATCGCCCAAGTTCATATCCGCCATATGCTTCCGTATTAAATCTCCAGGGCATTGAGTTCCCAATGTCCCTAACACAAATTGGGAAGTTTGAGCGGTTAAACGAAATATCGATCAACATCTATAGCTTTGAGGCGGAGAAGACGAAGACGGTCTTTCCGCTGCGCCTCACCAGCCAAAAGAGGGATCGACACGTAAACTTGCTCTACATACCGAATGATGGAGATGTAGGACACTTTGTGCTGATTAAGAACTTGTACCGGCTGGTGAGCATGCAGCTGAGCAGGTGCAATGGAAAGAAAATCATCTGTGATCGGTACGTATATTAACGTATGAAATGTTAAAATGTCTCGCGAAACAAATTAAATAAAAAATTTTTTTGTTTTATTACAGATGCATGCACTACTTCGGATCCGCCGAGAAGTTGGAGCTTCATTCGCTGGACTGTGGCAAGATGAAAGACTGCGCCATCCTGCTGCCCAGCGAAGGAAACAATCTCCTAAGGTTCAACAACCACAACATGAAGGAGCGGCTCCCCTTCGTGGTGTACACCGATCTCGAGTGCATCATCGAGAAAACAGAGGACAGCCACCGAATGGGTGAAGATAATAAATTACACACATATCAACACCACGAAGTTCATAGTATAGCCTATTACATGCATTGCTCGTACGATACATCGCTATCGGTGTTTCGATGTCGCCGCGACGCGGATTGCGTTTCATGGTTCGTCGATGAACTAAAAAATTTTGCAAATTTCGCCAAACTCATCCTGACCAGCAATGTTCCCATGCTTGATTTAACCGCCGAACAGTTGACGGCATATCGCGATGCAACACACTGTCATATTTGCGAAGAACCATTCGAGGCTATCGATGTACGAGTCCGCGATCATTGTCATCTATCCGGGCGGTTTAGAGGTCCAGCACATTCGGAGTGCAATTTAAATTATAAAAATGCGTTTTACATCCCCATAGTTTTTCATAATTTATCAGGCCACGATTCGCATTTTATTATCGAGGAAATAGCTACCGCTTTCGAAGGTCACGTCGACGTATTACCCATAACTAAAGAAAAATATATTTCATTCACAAAAAATGTCGAAGATACGGCTGACTCAGACTCGCGAAATTATATTAAATTGCGATTCATCGATTCGTACAAATTTCTCAACACCAGTCTCGACAAATTAGCATCTTTTCTTAGCACAGATCAATTACAAATTTTACGATCCCAATTTCAAACATTATCCGTCGAGGATTTCAATTTATTGACGCGAAAGGGTATCTTTCCGTATGAATATCTTGATTGCGCGAACAAGCTGCAGGACTCATGCTTACCACCGCGCGAGTCATTCTATAGTTCGTTAACGGGTGAAACTGTATCCGAGAGCGATTATGCACACGCCGAGACTGTCTGGCAGCGTTTCGGCATTAGAACCTTGGGCGAATACAGCGACTTGTATTTGAAAACAGAGGTCTTGTTATTGGCAGATATTTTTGAAAATTTTCGTGAAAGTTGCATCAAGAGTTACGGACTAGATTCGGCGCATTATTATACTTTACCCGGTTTCACATGGGATGCCATGCTAAAACATACCAAAATTACATTCGAATTGCTCACCGACGTCGATATGGTCATGTTTATCGAACGCGGTATACGTGGGGATTTAAGTCAATGTTCCGGAAGATACGCACATGCCAATAACAAGTACATGCCATCTTACGACGCATCGGAAGAGTCATCGTACTTGATGTACTTTGACGTGAACAATTTGTATGGATGGGCAATGTGTCAGCCTCTGCCATATGCTAAATTTCAATGGGTCGAAGATGTTGACAAATTTGACGTGTCTTCGATCGCGGTCGATTCGCCCACGGGATACATTCTCGAGGTAGATCTGGAATATCCACAACGTCTGCACGACGCTCATGCCGATCTACCATTCTGCCCTACGCGCGCCAAACCACCTGGCAGCAGACAGGACAAGTTACTCGCGACGGTATACGATAAGCAGCGTTACGTCATCCATTACCGCAACCTGCAGCAGTGCACGCGTCACGGTCTTCGTATTACAATGATACACCGCGTGCTTCAATTCGCTCAATCTCCCTGGCTCCGCGATTACATCGAACTCAATATACGGTTTAGAACAGGCGCGACAAACAACTTCGAAAAAAATTTGTAGAAATTGATGAACAACGCGGTATTCGGTAAAACTATGGAAAATGTTCGAAATCACGTGGACGTAAAACATTTGACACATTGGGAAGGGCGATATGGTGCGGAGGCAATGATCGCGAAACCGAATTTCCACAGCAGAAGTGTTTTTTCGGAAAATTTAATAGCTGTTGAATTGCGAAAACTCGAGGTGAAATTCGACAAACCGATATACGTGGGTATCTGCATCCTGGACATATAAAAAATTTGTTTGTATGAATTTCATCACGAGTACATGTCTCCCCTGCACGGACCAAGTTGTAAAATTCTATACACAGACACGGACAGCATCATTTACCACATTCGATGCGACGATATCTACGAGACCATGAAACGCAATATCGATAGATTCGACACAAGCGATTATCCTATCAACAATCCATATAATATGCCGTGTGTAAATAAGAAGGTTCCAGGACTGATGAAGGACGAAAATAACGGTGCGATAATGACCGAGTTCGTAGGTCTTAGAGCGAAAATGTATGCACTCCGCGTAGACGGCAAAAAAAATACGAAAAAGGCGAAAGGCGTCAAGACCAACGTGATAGCCAGAACGATAACTTTCGACGACTATGCGCAGTGTTTGCAAAGGGAGATCGAAATGGTTCGCAGACAATCGTGCATACGGTCTAAATTGCACAAAGTGTACACCATTTCGGAATCTAAAATCGCTCTAAGTCCGCACGACGACAAGCGGCATATCGTACCCGATTCGACCGACACTCTGCCCTGGGGACATTATAAAATACCATTGTAAAAAAACTATTGTATTTATTATAAATAGTGGAATTGTGTAATATAAAATTGTTCACTCATGCATAGAAATTATAAATGGTGGAATTAATGTGTAAAAATAAAAAATTGTTCACTCATTTATATATATATATATCATTGTATTTATTGAATCATGTATTATTATGTTACAATACATTATTTTTATTTATCCAAGAATTGTGTGATTTATCAAATCCCAACCACTTGAGGTATACCTTATCCTCCTTTCTACGCAACACTTTTTCCACTAGATATACATCAGGATCGGTGACGCGTTGCAGCTCGTGTTCATAGAATCCTCCGGCAACAGATTTTGCACAGGAATCGACGAGCAGATACGTCGCGGGATTAGTTGCCTGTACTTTGGCAATCTTGAACACCTCCGTTGTCCAATTCGGCGTATAGCCTTTATGGAAGATGGTTTTAAATTTGCTCACGCGCACAAACTCGCCCAACTTGAATCTCGCCGGAGCAGCGATCTTTATGTTGCTGTATACGGTGGATAGCAGCTTGTCAGCAATCGCAGGGGTAACATCGCGAGGACACATTCTTTCGTTCATTCACATGTTTTCGTGCGTTATACTCTGTAAGTAGACTTGGTAGTGCATCTGTCCATCTGTAGGTTCCATTGAGCGTAAACATTTTCCACATATTGTTCTTCAAAGTTCGATTGAAACGTTCTACGACGGAGGCCTTCATCACCGAATACGTCGAATAATGATTAATGTCATGCTTTGACAAGAGTTTCTGCACATCGGCGTTGTAAAATTCTTTTCCTTGATCGGTTTGCAAATTTTTCGGATATCGATCTCTAAATATCTTTGCAAACGCTTTAGTCACCTCAGCACCACTTTTAGTCTTGAGCGGCACCGCCCATGCATACTTGCTGAACACATCGATAACGGTGAGTATGTAGTGGTGGCCTTGGTTGAATCGCGAGTATGGACACATTTCTACAACGTCAGCTTGCCACAGATCGTCGCATCCATGCACTATGACGCGCCTCCGTGGGAAATGTCTTCGAACTGGAGCATGCAATTCCTCAACAAGTTGCCGCTTCTTGGGGCCATCTTTACTTTTGGATTTCGATACTGGCTGCATGCTTGATCGCAGAGGTGTCTTTGACACGAATGATGTGATAATTATCGTGTACATGCATTAAGTGCTCCCAATCGGCCCGGGGACAAGTTCAGCCGCCTCGCATGATTCTCCTTCGCAGCGCTGCTGTGGGATTGAATTTGACGCCTGCGATATCTTTTTAACGCTGTTTTGCAACGTCAGCATATCTCTTTGAAACACGACCAGCTTCCTCTCTAATTCTTCCTGCTGCTCTCTCAAAAGTTTAATGCTCTTTTCCATGTATAGTTTATTGACGGCATCGCTGTCAGCCACCGGCTGAGCTACGCATCGAATCTTGCATGATTTTGCATCAAAGTCGGCACCGTCCACACAAAGAGCGTTATCTCGCATATAATTTCGAAGCATGCCGCTCCATTTGTAATAGTCCATTCTAGCTGCTCCACTCTTCTCGAGCGATACTCCAAATTTGTTGATCGGCATCTCGATGCATACTGCGCACATCATCAGCGTGTGGTTTTATATAATGAGGCCTACCTCTCGGAGTTCCTCGATAATCGATAGAATTTCGGGATCGTAGGAGTTGTTACCCGCCTGACACGACGCTTCAAGCAAACGCAATCGATCCACCAACTCGTTGGGATCGTCCCAGTGCACGTAATCGATCTTGTTATCGTTTACCATCATCGCTAGCGGTGTCCTTAGACCTTTTCCTGCTTTACTCGTTGATGCGCGGGGGACTAGTGGTGCAATTACATATTTGTACTTGTATCCCTTGTTGCCCAATATGGGTTTTTGAGCACAATGACTGCGTCTGTAGGCATTCGTCGCCAGGAATTCTCTTGAAAATCAGTTCGTAAAGGCCGGGCGTTCCTTTGTATTTTACACCACCGATGATTATATTATCATCCTTGTCCATATCGAAAGCCTTATCTCCAAGCATCGTTCCACTATTGCCAAAGTATACGCCGTACACATAGTCAATTGCTGTATCCTTATCCATACTTAGGATGGCGCTCATGTATTCTTGCACCAGCGGACCGAAATGGTTGCGAAACGTTTCTTGTCCCTCGGATGTTTGAAGTTGCTGTCTAATAGATGTTACAAACGACTCATCTGGACTAGTTTCGAAAACGTCATCATCATCATCCTCGGTTGCAAGCAATTGTACACTGGGAAATGTATTTATTGGTGTGGGAGGAACCGAGGAATCGTTTTGTCGTTTTCGCTTCGATTGAACTGGTGTGGAGGTTATGAGTGAATATTCCGATGATGTGTGTCGTTTCTTCTTTGTCTTACGCGATGTGCTCCATTTCGACTGGATTTTTGTTTTAGGCGTTAATGTTTCATTCTCTTCAACGTCTATGCTTGTTAGCGGTGATGTGTCAGCTTCTGCCGCTGTGGTATTTTCCACGATATGTTTCAAGGGTTCGACGATAGGTTTAAAGTATCTCTCCAACGCGATATCTTCCTCCATCTTGCCAGACTTCAAAACCTGATGTTTCTTGCGAATGGCTCCGCTGGTTTTTGCAATTTCCTTCGCTATTCTCTCGCGATCCTTAATCTCCAGGCTATCGATATCAATCATCATTGTGCAGCAGACGTTGCTTTCCCACCGACGTGTTGACGACAATTGACCATCTCACGGTACGGCAAACTCGTTAAATCCCTTTTTATAACGTCCATTGGGCATCGCGCTATCCTTGTCTATTACCACGAAACCATACTCTCGTTGCCAACAATTATGACACAGCACGCAGAAATCCTCGTAAGACATATCAGTATTTACATGATCGTTGTACACATGTTTCAAGTTGGTACCATCCTGCTTAAACAGAATCAACAGATTGGCATTGTCGCGTATAAGATGTTTGGGAATCTTTGCATACGTCTGACAGAGATAGAAGCAGTCAACGTTCGAGTGGCGCCCCATTGCAAAGTATTCCCTTATCGTATCTTGCTTGTCGCATGCCACGTCATCAAAGATAAAAATGGAATTCGGAAGCGATTCGCTCGGTGGGATGACATCACTGTTATTCGAAAACGTAAAGTAGCCAATTTCATCTATCGGGGTCAATAAATTCTCCAAATACTGGTATTTCGGCTGTTGCAACGACTTGGAATACACATACACGTTCTCGAAGCGGACACCGTGAGGACTTTCCAACAAGCTCACCAACACGTTGGTCTTTCCACAATTTGATGGGCCACAAATGAGGCACCGTATAGTGTTTGGTAGCATGCTGCCATGTTTGCGCTTTGTTTTCGAGGGCATCACTCGTGATTTATCGTCAAAATTTGTCACGCGTATCGTCACAGGCTGTCGCACGAATCGCATCCTCGCTGCGAACTGTGAAAAAATGATTTTGATACATCGAAGCGGTGACGCACCCTATTTATAGGTCCGCGCCGAAGCAAAACAGCTCAGTGTTCAAAATGCTTCTGGTCCTGTCGGATAATTGTGATATTCGAGACTTAACCTCTGAACAGTTGAAATATATACCAAAGATTATTCTACTGCGAGAGTTCGAGAGATACATTGATCAGTTGTGGGACAGACTCCCCGAGCATATAAAAGCCGATTCCGAGGTTCAGCAGTATCGTCTGTGTCTGGAACATTATAATCGCCCTTGGCAGCGAACGCATATCGATGGTCCAGCACCATTGATTAAAAACTGTAGCGAATGTCGCCGATGCGAGTGAAGAAACCTATCGAATTACATATCCCGGGATACCAGTTTTGCGGCCCAGGAACTCATCTGGCAAAACGATTGGCTAGAGGTGATCAAGGCATCAATCCGTTGGACGCAGCGTGTCGCGAACACGATATTGCATATTCGCGTAGCAACGACCTCGGCGAAAGGCACGCGGCAGATAACGTACTCGCTGACAAAGCGCGAAAACGCATCGTTGCGCGAGACTCGACTCTAGGTGAAAGAGGTGCTGCTACAGCTATTTGGGCAGCTATGAAGGCCAAGACGAAAATCGGAATGGGGAGGAAAGCAAAATTGTGCAAAAGGATTCCAAAGAGAGCACCGAAAAAGCGGATTCTTTCGATAGCAAAACGGGGTGGTATATTACCACTTCTCCCGCTGCTAGGTGTTCTCGGATCGTTAGCTGGCGGAGCGGCGGGGATAGCCAAGGCGGTAAACGATAATAAGGTGGCGCAACATCAGCTGCAGGAAATGCAACGTCATAATCGCTCCATGGAAGGTCGTGGACTTTATCTCGCACCATACAAGCGCGGACAGGGAATATCGAAACGAAAAAAAAAACGTCGAAAAGAAAATAAAAATGCCCGCGGGCGTAACTACCGATGCTCAATTGGTGGAGTTTGCAAAACGTATGCATATTCCATTCTTTAGAGGTGTTTTTATGCGTAACGCGTTACCAGCCGGAGGAGTATGTCGAAACGAGAGCGGTATCGTAAATTTGGACAATGTCGAGGGGCCGGGGACTCATTGGGTGGCGTATGCGAAGAGAGGGTATCGAGCTATATATTTCGACAGCTTTGGAAATCTTCAACCGCCTAAGGAATTGGTACAATATCTGGACAAAGATGTCGTGAAAATCGAATACAATCGACCGGCTTATCAGAAGTATGATCAAAGCAATTGTGGACAACTATGTCTACGCTTTCTACAAACGATTGGTACCAAATTTAAGGATTGACTTCCCACCACTCTGATTCAGTACTAGTCCAGTCGTACAGCTCGGAATATGTCGTTAACATTCACTCTAACCGGCAAGAGTAGCACCCTCGCGGTAAGCTACTTTCCACCCATAGATTTGAGCGACGATGATTACGAGCTTGGTCTAGCAACCTTTGAAACTTATCACACAATACCAAACATCGACTCGAGCAATGATAAATTCTACTTTGTCGTAAACTATGACATCAGCAACAGCGTCGACACCACTCATGAATACATTACGATTCCACACGGCTCCTACGAACTAGACGCTATTGCCAAGTATTTGAAGCAGCGATTACTCGAGCGGTATCCTCAAAATCTCGGTGGCACCGATGTCAATGATGGTGGTGACAACGATGTGTATCCTATAGTGTTGCGCCCCAACAACAACACCATGAAAAGCGAGCTGTACTGCTCGTTCGCCGTGGACTTTACAAAGTCCAATAACATTGGATCGCTACTGGGATTCTCGACGAATCGGGTATTAGAACCAAGACAGTGGCATGAATCGAACGATCCAATTAATATCATGAACGTGAACATTATACGCATAGAATGCAGCGTGCCCGTTGGGGCGTACAACAATGGGAAGCGCGGACATACGATACATGAATTTTCTCCGAGAGTCCCACCAGGATATAAGATATCGGAAACGCCCGCGCAGATCATTTACCTTCCAATCACCGCACGGGTCATTACGGATCTAACGATACGCGTTGTGGATCAAGACGGACGGTTGCTCGATTTTCGAGGTGAAGAGATTACCATCAGATTCCACGTACGACGGCGACGACGAAAATACATGTGACGTGATCGAAAGAGATGCTTGTACTGAACGACTCCAGAAACCTGTTTCTTCCAAACGAAATTGTATACAAAAACAACAACAACAACAACAACAACAACAACACCTGCAACAGCAACACCTGCAACAGCTCTGATTGTGCTAAAAAGAAGAGGCTCAGTCCTACGAACATTGCATTTTTGAAATCATTGGGATTCATTGTGCGCGGTTAAGTTGAAAAAAAAATGGTTGACATTCTAAGCATTGGAGGGAAGCCGACGTTTGACGATCGCATCGTCAAGCTTGAGACTCACACATGCAACCCATACGTCAACTCAACGTTTGGATACAACGATGAAATAAGAATACCCATAAAACAGCAGGATTTATACACATTGCCGTGTGAAAGTTTCCTCTACTTGGAGGGGAAATTGAAGATAAATAAGCCAATCGATACATTAACGGTGACGTTGGGAAATAATTGCATGGCGTTCTTATTTGATGAGATTCGATACGAGCTGAATGGCGTGGAGATTGATCGCAACAGAAACGTTGGGATAACTAGCACGCTTAAAAACTATGTATCGTTGACATCTGGCGAAGACAAAAATATAGAGAATGCTGGATGGGGCTTGAAACGACGCGATGGGTCAATATTGAAAAATCATTTCAATTTTTGCATCCCGCTAAAATATTTGCTGGGATTTTGTGAGAACTACAAACGCATTATTATTAATGCGCGTCACGAATTGATTTTAATACGATCGCGCAACGACAATAATGCTCTAATAGGATCGCCGATGCTGGAACCAGAAATTGAATTACTTAAAGTGCAATGGCGGATGCCTCATGTGACGTTAAACGACGTTAATAAGCTATCCTTGCTACGTGCTTTGGAACGTGGACAAAACCTGAGCATTTGTTTTCAATCGTGTGATCTGTACGAGTATCCTCTCTTACAGAGTACAACCAAGCATTCGTGGGCCGTGAAGGCATCTGCACAGCTGGAGAAGCCGCGAGTTATTATCCTTGCTCTACAGACTGGTCGAAGGAATGTGATGAGCGAAGACGTTACTAGGTTCAACAACTGCAAATTGACCAATGTAAAACTTTTTCTCAACTCGGAATTTTACCCATACGATGACATGAACTTGGACTTTGACAAGAATAAGCATGCCATCTTGTATCATATGTATACGCAATTCCATAAATCGTATTATGGACATAGTTGCAACGAGGCATTATTAACCGTGGCCGAAATTTTACAATTTGGTCCCCTCGTGATTGATTGCTCGCGACAAAATGAGTCGATCAAGAATGGCACAGTGGACGTGCGCATAGAATTCGAGTGTAAAGGGAATGTGCCGATAAATACTACGGCCTACTGTCTGATTCTACACGATCGGGTGGTTGAATACAATCCGCTGACAAACGTGGTGCGCAAAATCAATTAAATTGCCACGCCCTCTCCTGTGTCAAATTCATACCAAAAGAAAATTTCATCGTGAAAATCGAGATGCTTTACGAGAAAGACTGCATTCTCCCATCTGTCTTGGAAGCGAGCGGACCTCTAAATCGTATCGATAATGACCGTGCCAACATTTGTTGACCTGCAAGGGTTCATCGTCGATGGAAGATTTGTTGTCAAGGAAGTGGCTGTCCTACGAATGGGAACGATTCTCTCGCACTATATTTTTGGGAGTTCGATGCCGCAATATCTTCTTACGAAATCCGACAAATCGAGCATTCGGTGGTTGGTGGCAAAACATCATGGACTACGGTGGGACGATGGAGACGTCCCATACTGTATGGCCAAACGGCTAATTACGAAAGCTGTAGCTGATGCGATCGACGAAGAAGATGACGCATCACATATCGTATACGTAAAAGGGTTGCAGAAACGCGACTGGCTTGTAAATTTCCTCGATGAAGATACGAGAATGGACGTGGTCATCGAGACGCTGGACATTGACTACGAGGATATCAAATCTCTAAATAAGCTAAATGTAATTAATACTCTGCGATGTGGCAGACACGCAAAGCACTGTGCCATGCAAAATGTATTTAAAATATTCAACTGGTGGTCTAAACGCCAGAGAGAAATGCTTAAATAAAATATAATCAATTTTAATGTATAAAATGTTTTTCTTAACCCTCTCCAACCTAATCTCCTGCACATGATGTATGCTAGATTAAGACGATAGTTATAATTATGTAGAAGCGGTTTGATACACGTTCAGAGTGGTATGATAGACGTTGAAAGTTACCATACGCGTACAATACATAATCAAAGTGGTACCATACACGATCAAAGTGGTTCGAATCATGTTGAAAGTGGTACGATTCATGTTGAAAGTGGTTCAATACACGTTCGATACATGTTGAAAGTGGTACGATTCATGTTGAAAGTGGTACGATTCATGTTGAAAGTGGTTCGATTGTGGTTGAAAGTGGTTCGATTCATGTTCGATTCATGTTGAAAGTGGTTCGATTCATGTTCGATTGTGGTTGAAAGTGGTACGTTTGATGTTCAAAGTGGTACGATTCATGTTGAAAGTGGTACGATTGATGTTGAAAGTGGTTCGATTGATGTTCCATACACATTCAAAGTGGTATGATCTAGTCGAATAATGTGTCCAAAGAAAAAGGAAAGAAGATGCGTGGGAATAAGGAGAGGATGGTCAGCGAAAATGAAGGTTGAGAACAACAGCATCTTACTTTTGCAAAGCTATGCACTTCTCGATTTCAAGATATGAGTTTATACGCGAGAGCTTGGAGATGCAGCGAGACCAGTTGCATTCAAAGCTTTGATGACAACAGTTGGAGTTTGAAGTGTGAAAATTTTTTTTGTGACAATGGGATTATTACGCATTGCCCCTGAGTGTGACCCCGAGGTATGTACTTTTAAATATTTTAACATTTATCGCGTTTAACCGTTGAAATCGAGCGAGATCAAATCAGACGTTCATATCAATATTGAATCGTGGGGGCTTCTATGTTCTAGCGTTCGCCACCACCATCGCCTGTGGGGTCGAGCGACTGGGGGTCGCCGCAGCCGTCAACGCAACCGTCGCCGCAGCCGTCGCCGCCGCCGTCGCCGTCGGCGTCGTCGTCGTCATCGTCGTCGTCGTTGTTGTCATCGTCGTCGTCGTCGTCGTCGTCGTCGTCGTCGTCGTCGTCGTCGTCGTCATCGCCGCCACCGCCGCCGCCGCAGTCGCCGCCTCCTCCACATGTATGTAATAATACTTTGCATTGTTATGTGTGCTTCATGTTTAATATGTTTATTATGTTTGATGTATCAGTGTTATATCAATGTTTGTGTTTGTGATCTAGGACATACCACTATCCATATTGAGGGCATGGCTGGCGGGCCTGGAGGCCCACGCACTCCAGGTTGCACCCCGAGGGGTGCAGATGCGGCGGTCGGGACCGGTATATGGGGCTGCGCGGCTGCGGCCATATGCAGTGCCGCGGCGGCCTATGGTACAGCTGCCGGCTGCAGTTAGATGGGCCCCGTATTGGACGCCACACCCCCCATCGCCACCATCACCCCCATCGCCCCCGGCGCAATAGTTTCTTTTATATTTTTTTCCTATTTTTATATTTTTTACTATTTCTTTATTTTTTATTTTTTATATATTATTTTTTATTATATTCTTTTTATTATATTCTTTATATTTTTATTTTTTATTATATTCTTTTTATTATATTCTTTATATTTTAAATAAATTTCTCAAACCTATATTATTTCTCCATTTCATTTACCCGTCTTCCTTCTCGCCACATAATTCTAAGATTTGCAGACTTCGCATAATTATATTACATTCTTCGCGCCGCCAAAATGATGTCATCGCACGCGGCTGCTCCAGAGGAGTCAAGTTACACACGATCGCGCGATACGCTGCGACGTTAAATCGGAACGCTTTAGAATACTGTTAGCTTTAGAATGAATGCTGCATAATGGTTTGGTAGATCGCTGGTTAAAAATTTTAGAATATCTGCGATTGTACCGCTATGTAGTGCCGTCTCTTTCTCTCGAATTTAGCTTTAAAAGTGATGCTCTCTCTTTCCCACCCTCCGAATTTAGATTTATAACGAAGTATTGCTCTCTCTCTCTTTCCGTCCCGAAGACGTGGTTCGTAAAAGAAAAGAACGTCGATCTTTCCCGATCTTTCCCGACATCGTCCGAAACAATTTCGGATAAAAAATAAATTATTAAACAATTTCCGACGCATGTTGGTTTGAAAAAAAATCCTAGGGGCCGTCCCCTCCCTGGGTTAGGTCTGAAAAAATTTTCGGGGTGGGCCAACGTCTGAAAAAGACTTTTCGGGGGTCATTCCCTCCCTTTGAAAAATTTCGGGGACGGTGGGTCAGGTCTCCGCGGCGGCTCGGCCCGGAGTGATCCCCTCCGCGGTTGCGGCTTCCCCCACTCCGCGGCTCGTGCGCGCGCAACCGCTCTTCCAATCCCCGCAGGCCCCGCGCCCATGTTTCTCTCCGTCGCGCTGCCCCGCGCGCCCTCACTTCCCTCCGCCCCCGCGTTCCCCTCAGTGGACCTGAGTTAGAACTCTTACAGTCTTACTACTAGGGTCATCCGTTAAAACTGCAACCTACGCGCGCGCGAACAGACGAAAATGCCAACACCGCCTCACGGACGCATTCCACTACAACCATGCATCGACCTGGCGTTCGGAGGGTTGCCAGCGACCGCTGGGCAGCGGTGATGCCCGAGCTTTGAAAATTTTAGGATGGTCTTTTTCAAATTAACGTCACAAGGAGCTATTTGAAATTTCCCGATCGGGGTTGAAGAATTTGGGGCCTTTTTCGTATAACTTTTGAATTATAAAAGATATCGGAATGCAATTTGCGCCGAAAAATGAAGAAAAATTATTTCCTCTTAATGATGGATAATTCAAAATATTTTACGTTTACTTAATTTTTCTCTTACCAATTTTTTAACCATAATTGTTGTGAAAAGCTTTTGCAAACTGTTCATTTAATACCATATTTAATGCTCTTTTTAAAAATCATGATGTTGATAAACAATACGCTAGTTGTTTCTGCGTCATTACTTTCATAAATTGAGAAATTAAATTTTTATTCAATTATGTGTTAGTTTTGCAGACCTCAGAATCTATTGTTCTGGATTTCTTTTTTATAATTTTATCCTTATATGCAGTGCATGCATAGATCGGACGTAAGGAGTAACTAATGGGGCGTGTCTTTGATTGTAGCGGTGTTTGAATCTTTTTTTTAGAATTTTTGTGTTTGAATGTGTAACCTTTTAGCTACTCAACGCCACGCATATACCGGCTTCCGTTAATGTCATTTTGTGGAACGATGCGTCATTATTGTAGCTTTTACACGCAGGTGGCGAAAAATCTCTCCGTACAAGGGTATAGCGCCGCGGTCAAACCTGTCGTAGCTAAAATTTTTGAAATTAAGACGGGTACGAGATAAGTTCACATTGTTTTCAAACCTCATTACAGTAATCCGGGGTGCGAGTGGTAAACCGATCATAAAAGCGGAGCGTGCGGCTGGCTTACCTGGGCCGGGAAATTCTGCACAGCTCTTTGCGGCGTTAATTTGAAAGAGACCATCCTAAAATTTTCGAAGCTCGGGCATCACTGTTACCCAGCGGTCGCTGTTAACCCCGAGAACGCTGGGCCGGTGCATGGTTATAGTGGAATGCATCCGTGAGGCAGTGTTGCCATTTTCGTCTGTTGGCGCGCGCGTAGGTTGCAGTTTTAACGGATGACCCTGTACTTGGTTCTATCCGAGCCGCTCGGTTCTTTCGAGTACCTGGCTCGGCTTGGAAACCGAGCCCTGGATTGATTCGGATTTCAAGCTACCCGAATATTCAAGTACTCGAACAGCTCTAACTACAATTCTATATTTCTTACATCGCGATAGAAATGAGCATTTGGGTCGTTCATGCTACCTCATCCCTCTCCCCGCACCTACCACAATGGCCTTTAAACTGTTATAAAATATGCAACAAATCTTTAGTCGTACAATGAGAAACATTATGTTGCAAAGCCTACAGTGCTAGCAAAAAAGACAATTTGGAGTTATTTGCTTGATCCGGCAAATCCTCTCAGTGCTACATATAATAAACGCAGGGTCCCACTAGTGCAACGGCGCACCACGCACGGGTCTGATTTCCGAGTTTCTCGGTTTTTCGAGTAGTTTGAAGCACTTGAAAGGGTTGCGCCCTATGCAGGGATTTCAACGTGCTGAAAGGTGGTTCTCGGCCTCAAGAGCAAAAATCGAATGGCGGAGAAATATGGACACCAATGGAGTCCTGGCGTTCTCCCGATTAAAATTATACCAAATGTCATGTAAACCGTGCGTGCGAGATCGAGTCTGCCCATCAGCGATCTTTTAATTCGATTAGAAAAAGTCGAAGTTTTCGAGTCGAAGTAAAAGAACGTCTACCTGTACCGTCGTTAACCGCCAACTCGCGGGACAATACGGTCATAAACCGCAACCCTGGCGAAACGCTCTAGCCGATCAGCCTGATTAATTTTTGGGTACTAGATATGGCATTTTCCTCCTTTAGTAGCTAATCCCTCTACGTTCGGCAGGCAATAAACCGTGCTCCGCTACAACATAATTATATTATACTGATGTTCTGAGCACTGACCATGACGTAAAATTAATCTTATGGTCCGTACGATGACCAAAAGAAGATGTTCTTATGTTAGATCGAAGAATGTTTCTCCGGCAATGGGGTAGGAAACAAAATAACTCTGAACAAGTACCAGTACGCCTCGCGTGAGACACAGGGACAAAAGGGGTAGTCCCTCCTTCTACGGATCCCTTATCTCTCGAGTATAAACGCGCGCTCAAATTTTAAAACAAAAGCACGCGTTAACGTATTCCGTGCGAGAGAAGGTGAACCTTGGGGAGGAGGTATTTGCTGTGTAGAGAGCCTCATCCAGAGAGTGGCCGTTTGTGACGAATACAAGCCCGATTGGTTAGGGAGCAGCTTACATTAGAACCAAGCGACGCCGAAAACGCGCAGAAAAAACGGGCGCGAAAAATCACCGGAATAAAAGTAACCGTATCCACGCGCGAAAAATACTTACCTGTGGGAGTCTGGTTGCCAGATGTGTAGCTTGGCTATAGCCCGACTCAACGAGGACCTCGGGGGAAAAACGCGACAGTATGCCGAAAATCATAAAGTCCTTTTACCTGAGAACCGAGACACGATAGCGGCGAAAGTCGAAATCCCTGAAAAACGGCACGGTATCGATTGCCCCTTATCGACATATCTGGTAGGCAAATGTTTCCCAACGAACGCTTCGAGAGCAAGCGATTGCCTAGTCGCAAAGAAACGAAGAAATTTCGCTTCAAAAATACCAAATTTCCAGCTGTAAATCGCCTGCACCGCCAGGGCTGTTCAGCTTACGCATCCCCTTTCGAAGCCAGATGCAGCGTACATCTCCACCGTAAAACCCTCGAAAGTAGAACAGCACGGGCCCACCCGCCCTTGACTATACTTATACCTATTAAAAATCACGTTGACTGGAACAGTTTGTACATACTAATATGTATAAAGAAATGAAATGGATTGGCGCACGGTAGGGCAAAAGCCCACCAAAACTTGGCATTAATTCACCAATACCTTCTATAAGATTCTGTTGGTCTTAATTTCATTCAGGAAGCGTGTTACTGGATAAATTAAAGTAATTAACATTGCTTTTACTGTTTTCTCATAGAAACAACGTCTTTTGTACATTCAACAAGCTTTCGACATGGTGCCCAGATAGCACAAAAACGTTTTAAAAACGTCCAGGTCAGACGTTCAGGACGTCTTAAAAACATCAATTTTCACAAATCAAGCTATGGACGTTCAGACCTAAAATGGACGTAAAATGGACGTTTTTAAAACGTCCTGTACTATCTGGGTGTGGTCAAGTAGGGCTTGTAACTTTACTTCTGCAAAAGTAGACGTTATATTCAGTTCAAACAAATTTGCAAAGGCAGGGCTTGCAGTCGCGATTAACACAGCCAGAACCACCAACGATACACTGCATTAGGTATATGATTAACAATTATTTCTGCGATACAGTCCACAGTGTATTTGGACGCTAAACGAGGTGTGATATTCCGTGGACAGTTTAAACTTGTACCCACAAAAAACGGGTTTTCAGCCCACTGCGCGCCGTACGCGAAGACGCCTAGGCCTGACCTGTGATTTTCCGAATATTAGCGGGCTCGCGCCGCCGACGACCATCACTATTTCCTGTCTCTGCTTATTGTCACCCCCCTGTGACTCAGGTCGTTGCCAACACGTGCAACGCAGATTTGCGGAGAAGACGGTCGGTCACTGCGAGGTGAAAGTTTTAAGATTCAACCCCCTGAAACACACACTCCCCTTAATTTCACGTGAACAACGTCATATTCGATTTTGAACAGAATCCCAGACATCGAATTAAAAAAGCGATCAATTTGGCGCGGCATTAGGTACTCTAAAGGCCGCAATACACGCTCATTCTTGCCCGTTCGATTTACAGACTTGCATACAGTCAAAGGTTGTAATGCAACACGGAACGCGTTTGTCAATTGTCTGGCATGAACGCAATCACCGCAAGGTTGATTTTTCTGGATTCCGATTTGTCGCAAATCAAAATTAAGGGCCCGTTTCAATTTTTAGATTCGATCAAGAATTGTATCTGTTATTGTGGCGATAGTGCTTGAAAAATTGTTTCGGGAAAAACGTACCTAAAGTTTGACGCCGAGCGCGTTCGTCTAGTGCTGGGACTTGCCCGTGAGCGCCCATACTTTTTTTAGATCAATAAATGTATTATTAATTAAAACCAAAATTACATTTTTATCTATTATATATCTTGATATTTGGATTGTACTTATGAATTTTTATTTCGAAAACCAACGTTGGATAATTTGAAACAAAAATATATCATAATAAATGAATTGAAGGAAATAGATCAGGATGCGAATAAAGATGCAGTAGTAATTCTGATCTATTCAGTAACCACACTCTGTTCTCTGATCACTTTACTCTAGATCATTGCTTCTTTGTATTAGCGCTTTTTTCGGGTTTAAACTGCCGAAGTTTAGTCGATTTAGTAAGTCAATTTCTTCTGCTTTTCTGCTTTAAAGAGCTTTGCTAGCAAGTCTTCAGAGGTATATCCGTCGCACAGTGGGGTATTTGGCCCGAAAACCCAGACATAAATCGATTTTAAAAATTTTGCGTAAACCGTAAAATTTTTGGTGTTCCAGGCAGTTGAAAATCTGAGGAACAATGTATGAATATTGTTTTTTTCATTTGTGCACTCATGAAGCAACAAGCTTCGTCGAAAGTTAAGAAATTTTAGAGCTCGCGATTCTTTCTTAACCGTCCTCTGAAACATCGTTGGTTTATTAGAGTTTTCTACATGTTGTAAAGAAATTTGGTCAATTCTTGCATTATGGAAGCTTTTCAGGTAGGTATATACTACACATTCCAAAAGGTTTTACTTTTTCATCATATATATTTGCACAGTTATTAACATTTGAAGATAATCGAGAATTCAGTAAATTTTCTTTACGATTATAAGATTTCATTAACGATTTTGTTATACTGCTAACCCCTATTAACTGCTTTTGGTGGTGCCATTATATTTGATAAAGGTTGTGAAAAAATTGGTTCCGGATTCGTCCGGATTTAAGTTTGATAGCTAATTTAGCTAGAAATGACAATCGAGAACTGCTGCGGTTTACCGTACGCCGCGCCTGTACGGTCGCGCTCGCCAGGCCTCCGGGAGGTGTTGTTAAGGAACTCTTCAATGGAACTGTTTAAGTTATGGACACATATGTATTATTTGAATAAAATGAAAGAAAAACTAAAACATAATATACATATTAGTACGTAAAAAATACTTTGAATATTTCGCCGTGTAGTCTCTGATGGCACTGTTTCAACTGAATGCAGATATAAAGTAGAGGACTTAAAATTAGTAAAAGATTTATCTACAGCATAATATAAACATTTTATGAAATTCTGTCTACATTCAGTTGAAACAGTGCCATCAAAGACTACACGGCAAAATATTCAAAGCTCTTTTTACGTACTTATATGTTATATTTTAGTTTTTCTTACATTTTATTGAGTTAAAGTTTTGTTTTGTGTAGCCTATATTTAGTGTGGGTTATATATATTTATCCTGCGTTTATTAAGTTTATTAGTTAAGTTCATATTTAAGTGCTGTTTTAATTTTACTTTTATATTAAATTTCATTTTACTTGTACTTGGAAAGTACGCTAAAACATTTGTCATATGAACTATGTAGATATTTTCCGCTATTGTTATTCAGATGTTACTTATTTAACGAAAAAAAAAATATATATATACGTATATGTATTATAATGTCAGCAAATTGTTCGGTGCAGGCTACAAGTTCATCTGGAATTAAATTAATGACGCGAGACGACATAAAATTTATACAAAAAAAGCTGTCAAGATGCAATTTCTAAATGAAATAATAGATTTACTTCTTTCCCCTGAGCTTACAATTTGTGTAATCGAAAAATCTCTGTAAAAACATTTAAAAATGTAGCTTTTTAAATGGCTGTACTTTTGTTAAAAACTATCTTTTTTTATGAGGTTCGGTTTATCGTAAAGGCAAAGGATCATACTTTCCGATAGTATACATAAAAATTAAAAAATATATCGTTTGCACTCCGCAGCACTTGTCAAACATCAAGAAACTTTTACAGTTTGGCACATTTCTCTTTAAGGGCGGATTTTACCCCCTGGATACCGATTTCGATAAAATTGGTTTAATGAGTCGAAAAGTAAAAAGTTTAAACTTTAAAATGGTTTTGTTTCATCAACTTTGGATGAATTTTAGCAAAGTTACGAGAGTTTGAAGATTTTAAAATAGCCATGTCCGGGTTTCGGGGCAAAATACCCTACAGTGGCGCGTCAGCAGGATAAAGGTTGTGCCGCGTAGTGGGGAGTGGCAAGGTTTCCTTCGAGCCTACAGGTAGCAAGGAAACTGCGGCAGTTATCGCAGATCCATCGCAGGGGACGCACGCTATTTTTCGCTACTTTTCATACACAGATTTTTTCATTTTATTATTAGTCTCTAGTTTGTTCCTATTTTTTTCGTATTATATTACATAGTTTTAGTATTTTCGTTTTATATTACATAGTCAGTTTTAGTATTTTCGCTTTATATTACATAGTTTTAGTATTTTTATATTATTTTTATAGTGTCCTTTATCGTGTTTTTATCTTATTTGTATTGTGCTTTTATCGTATTTTTATAGTGCCTTTTATCGTAATTTTAGTGTTTTTTATCGTATTTTCGTAGTATTTTTATTGTGTGTGTTTTTGTTAGTATTACTCGACGTATTTAAAGTTAGTGTGTTTAGTGTGTTTCTTTGGCGTTTGGTTTGGAACACATCCATATATTCTGCAGGTAAGTTCTATATCTCTATATTTCTGAAACCAGTGTTGCATTTTGTTTTTTCTACATTACAGTCAGTTTATTTCTATTTTCTTCATTACTTTAATAATGACTGGCAAATTGAAATTGAATAAGCGTGCTAAAAGATCTCTTAATCGTTCCGTTCAGGAAGCCAGAACATCATTAGATGCTAGTTCTTCGCATTTAACATTTGCAATCCACTTTGTTAGTACCCCACTAGTGATGTTTAACCTGGAACTAGTTCACAATCATTTTCACATTCAACGTCTTGTCTTTATCTTCTCATTACCATTAGTTCGCAATCTTCTTCCAATATCACCGAAAGTAATGTAGAATTTTCTCCGAATTTAGAAGAAATTCAGAATTTTGCCTCCTTCGAAAATTCATAGACTTCTGAGGAATTAGCAACTGAATTGAATAGTCCTAATTCAGCTTCTTCATTAGCAGAGTGGGCTGTAACACATCAAATTTCATATCGAGCAATAAATGATTTGCTCCCGATTTTAAAAAGATCAGTTTCCAGCACGTTACATGCCAGAACGCTTTGAAAATCCGCCAGAAACGTATAATTAAACATATCAAAACAGATAATTCTCATCATTTTGGATTAAAAAATAGCACATTCCGTACTTTGCGGCGAGAACTAGCACATTATCCTGTTTCGCCACGAAAAATTACACGTTTTGGGTTCTACCGCAGAAATTATCACATTTCCGCGCGTGGTTAATTTAAATTGTTGAAGTGCATTTTTGCATCGAAGAATTCAACTTTTGAAAATATTATTTAATAAATAACATAACTCCATCTAATCTCCAAAAGGAAACACGTATGAAAATTTTAATCTGCATAATTTAAGTACGGCATTTTAATGTTTAATAAATTACCGTCCTAGTATTAAATAAAAATCGCGTCGGAAGGTATTTAAGTTGACGCGCTCGATGTTTCGTAGTGAACCGTCCAAATATGCTGCTTTTCGTAGCTACAGTCGAAACATGCTACTTTTCGTGCGAATCCACTCAAATATGCTAGTTTTCGCAGCGAAAACCGAAACATAATAGTTTTCGTAACACACGTCGCACAGTGGGAGAAAATCGGTGCTGCAGCGGCCAAAAATCTATAACTTTTGAACGGATGAAGATAAAGTAATAATTCTTTTTTCTTTAATGAAGTTGAAGAGTAGTCCTTCATTAGTTAGATAGCATTACGTTACTTATATTAACTAATACTTAATTACATTAACTAATACGAAAGCGTTACTTGCATTATTACTATTTAAAATTCAAAAATATCTATTTTGGCCACTCTTTTTGAATATCCTTCCCCTTTTGTTGCAGCCTTAAAAATGATATTAAAGGGTCCGATGAAAGTAACATAACACAGAAGAGATCTTGATTAACTTTCTCTTAATATTTTGACATTTTTTGTTTTCTTTTTTTTTAAATAATTAAACTCTTAGTGTTTTAGGATAGAATGGACCAAGTATAGACAAGAACATTTATTTTTAACTGCAAGCAATCACCTATAATGTCTTCGAGTTACTTACATTGTTTGAAACAAAAGAATCACAACGTTTCACAGTTGGAATGGTACTGGGGTATATTATTCTACCATGTGTCCCTGACCAGTGTACAAAGAATGATATCCGTCTCTAACCGTTTACACATAATCTAGAAGTTTAAAGAAAAGTATACAGCTTTAGTAATTGATAAGGTGTGATTTTACAAAGAATATCGAAGGTTAAGGCACTTGCAAAATATCAAGACAGAGAATTAATCAAGATCTCTTCTGTATTATCTTACTTTCATCGAATTCTTTAATATCATCGTCAAGGTTGCAACGAAAACGGAAGGATATTCAAGAAGAGTGGCCAGAAGTGATTAGGGATATTTTCGTATATTAAATAGTAATAATGCAAGTAACATTGTCGCATTAGCTAACGTAATTAAGTATTACGTAACCCTCGGTTATCACACCTATTTTTTCGAACATTGTTGTCACACTTTGTTCGATTCGATATTGAATCAGCTGCTGTTTAAAAACTAGCTGTTAAATTAAATCGCAAAAGTTTTGAGATAAAGTTTGAACATAGAATATATGCCCACCGTTGAAAACTAATATTTAAAGCATCCTCGTGTTTAAAAAAATTTTGAAAAAAGTTCCAGAAAATTTTATTGCTTAAAAAAATCACTGGGGTAGCGTCTCTGCCTGTAGAGGATACACGAAATTACTACTACATGGCACCAGTAGTATCATTTTCAACGATGCCTCAAATATATTATACTACCTTAAAGTCAAAATTTGGTCAGTGTGACAACCGAGGGTTAACATAAGTAACCTAATATTATCTAACTGATGAAGGACACATCAACTTCATTAAAGAAAAAAGAATTATTACTTTATCTTCATCCGTTCAAAAGTTATAGATTTTTGGCCGCTGCAGTACCGATTTTCTCCCACTGTGCGTCGATTAATAATACAATTTCAATTGATGGGCAGTTGTATCGTGTAAAAATAAAATCTTTTATTTGAGTGCCCATGCAAAATCGTACATCAAATACATTAAAGGTGACAATGTGTATGATTCCTGTAGTAAATGTTCTACCGAAGGAAATTGCACAGATAACAGGATATATTTTTCGTATATAATTCGCATAATCCGTTTACGAACAGACCGTGATTTTAGATCCAAGCTATAACACACTCATTACACAGGCGTATCAATTTTGAAAAAAAATACCGGGAATTCACATGATGGATTCATTTCCTCTTGAATATATGCACTTAATGTGTCTAGGCGTTGTAAAAAAAATTACTACTTAATTTCTAGTATGGGCCGTTCGTGGTCAGTAATGAAATTTTTGGAGGACGGATGCGTCGAAGCTGTGCCGTCATTATGGCTTGACGACGAATTCTCCTCTTGGCCACCGATTGCGGCAAAAATGGTCACCGCTGTAATAAAAAACTGCGAGCCAGCTGGCCAAAGCATCCAGTGAAATTGCTTACACGAGTCACTTTTGGTAGGTTGAAATTATTATACTAATTAATTTCGAATTATTATATCAAGTAATTACTAATATGTACTTCCAGATACTTACCTCAAAGCGAGGGAGAAATCGAAGCTGGCTGAGGACACAAGCGACCTGCAGTCGGACGAGCCACCGAGCAAGCGTAGGCGGATTATTCCGAAATCATTCTGGAGCAGTGAAGACTCCGGCAACGAAATTGAAGATTTAGGTGGGTTGATACAAAGGGGAAATATGCTGTACAAGATTATAATATCTGAAGCCACTTAATTCTTTTTCTTGTATGAAGTAGCCTTATCAAGTAAATATCATTTTCAGACAAATCGACACAAAACATCGACTCCTTCAACGAAGAATATTTAGAGGAGCGCCTAGACGATGCAGAGGAGCCCTTAGATGTAGCTATAGAGCAACGGTTGGAAGAAATTCATGGGACGGACACTTCTTCGTTCCAGAATACTCCTATCGGTAAATTAATTTTTTTCTAAAGTTATTGCACACGGAAATATTTTTTAACGTCAACAGTTGCAGTGAAAAAATATGAAATGGAATAAATAATTTACAGAAAATGTAGCAGTGCCCAGCTGCAGCGGCTGCATCGAGAACAATAAAAAACTAGAATCGTTGACGACACAAATCTTTCTAATTCGAGCCCTTATGACGGACACGCTGCAGGAGGTAAAAAGTTTACGGAAGGACCTAATAACCGGCCGAGCGGCAGAGGACCAAGTCACGTCTATTTTTACAAAACATAATATCCAGTTCCCTTTAAGCACAATGGAGGATTTGAACAAATTTGACGAATTTTTAAATACGGACAGTCAATTTAAAGACGCAGTAAGTATAATACCGTCATTTTTAATATCTGTATTCTGTATGTAGAAAATATGTTTTTGGTGGACGGGCAGACGGATATAAGTCGAATTTTGGTAAAAACGGGATAAGTACACTAACATTTTCTACATTACTATCCTTTGCTTATGGTTCCAATAGTATCAGTCAATATTTAGCGTGTTACATTCGCGCCCCCCCCCCCCCATATTACTACCGTCCCCGGTCTACCCTACTCGATTACCCGCCCACCAGAGATGGAGTTTCGATTTTTGAGAAAAAAATTGTTGACGGTAATTCTACGAAACAAAATTATACTTAACTTGTTAATGTTGAATAATTTTCCAATTTTAGGTCAAAGAATTGGCCGAATACGGGGGAGCAGACAATTACAATTTTGTAAAGCGGGTGCTAACAGCATTGGTCAGCAACGAAGTTGCCATCTTCTTCAGTTGGCTGGGCCGAAAGGGGAAAGAAGACTTTCACCGCTTCAATATTGCAAGGCTTGTAATATGTAACTATCGCCCTTATTTTACTGTTCCTAATATTGATTGCAGTAAATTTCAATGTAATGTTCCCTCGAAATTCTTCTTTAAGGTGCAGCAAAAAGAGGGAAAATGGCGGAAAACGAGAGACAGACTGAGCTGTCCATACAAGGATGGCTCAAAAGAGCTGGGGACAGAAAAGGGTCGAAAAAATTTTAAGAGTGTGGGATCAGGGATCCCGAAGCCTATAATTCAAAAAATTCTGAAACTTTATAAATATCTAGGGGATTTCCTCCTGGCTACAACGCAATTTTTGTTTGCTGCTCAAATTCACTGGAAGCGGGTGAAATTAACCCCTGAAAATTCGGCTATTTTCCGATTTTATGTTACAACTCGCGAACTGTAAGAGATAGAAAAAAAGTTTCAAGACAAAAGTTACTTCTTTTAATTAGATCTATCATTTGGTAAAGAATCTCTCAAGCATAAATGTATTATGCTGCATATTTCACGTAGAACTACGTTTTTTTTTGTCATTTTGCAAATTACTACACGAACTGTTATCAAACGCTATAACAAAATTCGTATTTACTTTAAATACAACGCTTAACACAATTTGGGCCCCATAGCCGCTGCATACCTATATAGTGCGGGGAAAGACGTAGTTCTACGTCAAAATTATTTTACAGTTCACGAGGTATAACACAAAATCGGAAAATATGCGAATAATCAGGGGCCAATTACACACCCTTAGAGTGAATTTGGGCAGCATACAAAAATGGCGTTGTAATCAGGAGGAAATTCCCTACAGATTCACAAAGTTTCAGAATTTTTTGAATTTCCGGGTTCGGGATGTTCCCTTGTAAGAGACCAAGGAGAGCCGGCGTAGCCGTGGTGGCAAACGCGATAGGTCAGCACGCGGGCGGCTCTGGTTCGATCCCCGACGCCCTGTGACACTCTCTTTTTCCGGGGCTCCGGAACACGTAGGAATTACTACACCTATTCCTACAAATGTATGTCTAACACATTACAGGGAGTCTTTATATAAGTATATATACGTCTTTACACATGTCTTTATTTAATTATTCGTAGAATAATCGCGCAAATAAGACTATCTGCAAGACACGGGACTCTAGGATTTGTAATGGAAAGGGCAACGACATAATGAGCATAAAGGATACTACAGAGTTATGCCCCCCAACTCTGTAACATGGAAAGGCTGGAGACTTTGAAGCATCTCCTTAGATGGATGCCCGCAGTATAAGCAATGCCGTCCGAAGGAAGATGAGTAGAGGAAACGCTTCCCCCAAGCCATGATTGTGAGGGACGTACGAGAAGCAACAGCAATTCTAAGACTAGGTGCTATTTGCCACATTTAGGATAGAACTTATATATTACTGCGGTATTTGCGCCTGATCAGTATTATTATGTTTAACTATATACTATAGATGTACTATTATTACTGAAATTAAATCTTCGAATTATAGAAGTTTCGGCTTATCGAGTTTTCGACTTATAGAGGCTTTGTAATACTGTTAATTTTTCAACTTGTGAAGCTGTAAGGCAGGACAAATTCCAGTGTTAAAGATCAATTGTTTGTACTACATGTATACCTACATATACAAAAATAATTATAAGACACATTTTATGCTCGAAATATTACTCTTTATTACATATGACAAAATTGTGATTTTGCTTTGTGCTAGTCTTTTAGTGTATTGTAAATCAATAGCATTTTCAATTGTGAATAATGCAGCGAAAACATTTTCCTCAATATTCTGAGATCTTTCAACATTATTATAAACATCTATTGTAAGTGCAGATATTTTGCATATTCTGTACCTATATTTTGTATAATTTGTATAATCTATGTGTACTACCTACATGTTCTACATATTTCATATCTATTTTAAGGGGGTAGACACGTCACGTGACCTGGCCGATTTGGCAGGTCGGTATTACAGCAGGTTCTTTCTGCACAGAAATGGTAATACCCATAGATACGCGGCTGCCTGGTGACGCGAGAGGGAGCTGTTTGCTATTTCCGTATTCTATTCTGAATAAGGAAAGAAATTCTCAGCTGTTGCGTTATACTAATAAAAATTTAAACGGAAAGTCGGCTGGTACTGCAAACGTAGAAAATTCATTGTACATTTTAATTACTTAAAATGTGCTTATGCTACAATATTCTACGTTAGCAGTAAGGAAATATGAGTGAAAACGGAAAATAAATGAGGGGATATCCCCAGAAAATGAAGTTTGTTAGGTTAGACATTTTTTTATTAGCAAAGCAACGAAACAGAACATGAAATACACTTATTACACGTCCTATGCAGAAAGCAGTTATGAACAAACATTATATATAAAATTGTGTTGGATGTTGAATTGGACTAGTGAAAATGCGCAGGCTGGATGCGCGTGATTATTATATGGTCGGCTCCTCGAAGTGACAGAAAATATAACCTAAGTATATGCTATATGACAACAAATGTTTAGTAGCTATTTCATTCTTTTACGAAACATTTGTGAACATTTTAGCATCCTTCCAAAACATTATTATTACGCCGCAACAGCATCTTTAGGAAATCGAGTATAGCAATTAGGTTATATTTTCTGTCACTTCGAGGAGAGAAAATCCGTTCGTGAAATCCGCTACTGAAAATGCGCAGGCTGGATGCACGTGATTATTATGTGGTCGGTTCCACGAAGTGACAGAAAATATAACCTATATGCTATACCCGATTTCCTGAAGATACTGTTACGGCGTAATAATAATGCTTCGGAAGGATGATAAAAAGTTCACAAATGTAGAGCAAAAGAATGAAGTAGCCGCTCTACATTTATTGTTTATTAATTTCCTTAATTATGGTCCGAATTATATCATTTTTGGGGCCAATTTGATCGAGAAAACATAAGGAATCGATTGACGTCACTTTCGCAAAGATCTGATTAGAAATTGCAGAACTTCAGATTCGTCACTGCTTAGTGTGCAACATTGTATAGCCTCGCTGGTTTCGAGCGTCGAAGCCCACAAAACTCAGCGAGACACATGATTGTTGGCAAGCATCGCATTTGACGATTCTAGCTAGCGAATCACCTCGTATAAATGCTAATAAACGATAGTGTGAAGTACGCAAATGGTTAGGCTCGGATTATCGGGAAAGACCTACCCACCCCACTGTTTTGCTTTCTCGCTGCGAGCGAGGACCTTCGGGCCCGAGTAGACCACCCGTTGACAGCCGAGAGTAATAAAACCGACGGACCAGATAAAATGTTTATGTTTTTGATAACTGTTGATGAAAGTATTACCAATGGAGTTTTTAGGGTTTCTCGATGAAAATGATGCCAAACATGGAGCAATTCGGTCCAGTTTTAGTGAACGTAGTGTGTGTCCTAATCATGTATTCATAAGAAAAAATAGACTGAATTGCTTCGCGTCTCGACTCATTTTCGTGGACATAAACTCACCAATCCATCGGTGGTAACACTCTTATCAATGTGTAATGAGAAATATGAACATTTTCATATTCAATACTCGATGACTCAAGCCGCCGTCGACCGAGGGTCTCTCGCTGGTGCGCCGCTATTTCTCTCGCACTCGGTTTACGTCATTCAGTCTCCTTCGTAAAAAGTAACTTTTTAACAAGGATATGCTAAACATTATGTCAATTACTTTATTCTTTTAAATTTTTGTAGTATGTATTATTATGATATAACAATGTACTAATAATGAATTGATGTACTATACCGGTATTGATGTCACCACTCTTGCTGGACCCAGCCATGCAACTACTACAAGCAGTGAATCAGAGACAGATTCAAGTAAGATATATCTTTAATTTAACTTTCTTTTTTACTTTCTTTTTTCAATGATTATTTTATTGAAATTGTTTTTCAATAGTTTATGAATAATAATTAGTATTGTATGAATAGGCAGTACTGGCAGTTTCATCTGTCCCGCTGCAAAGAAAGCAAGGAGGCAAGCATTTTGTAAATCGCTCCAAAATTTTAACACCAAGCAAATATACTTTGAAAATGCACGCCAGCAGTATCTTACATACCACGAACATGCAGCAGAAAGCACGGGAAGTAATTTCTGGACCCAGCCATGCTACAAGCAGTGATGCAAAGACTGAACAGAACGGAAGATTTGGCAAATCTTGGCTAGAGGAGCGCGGGTTTAAATCCTGGCTTCAAGAAACTGCGAATCCCTACAAAGCTAGATGCGCAGCGTGCTACATAAATATTTCGGCGAAGAAAAACAAGCTGCAAAGACATGGAGAGAGTCAAAGACATTACATGAACGTGAGCCATAGAAAAGAACAACTGCACAAAAACAGAAGTTTTGCAGATAGCGTAAAGGAGCTAGAAGTGAAAGTTTGTGTTGACATCATAGAACACAATAGATCATTTTCTTCTTTCAAGCACTACACTAAACTGCTACAGAGCGGAATGCCAAATGTCGGTTTAGTGCAACATTTGACTCTTAAACCCACTAAAATTTCCGCAATCATAAGAAATGTGATAAATAAAGCGGTTATTTTAGAGACTACTGAAATCTTGAAGGGCAAATTCTTTTCTATTTTAGTAGATGAAACCACGGATATATCGGACACAAAACTTGTATGTTTTTAAAAAATACAGACATACTTACTAATGTACAGCCGAAAATATACATAAGTGTCTCCTAAATTCTTTAACGAAATATAATGTGCCTGTAAGCAATCTCGTTGGTCTGAGCGTTGATAACGCGAGTGTCATGGTGGGAGTAAATAATTCATTGTTTTCTCGTTTATCAGAAGACAATAAAGAAATTTGTCTTTTTCTCCATGCATTTGGCTGCACGGCACGCGTGCGATAAATTGCCACCGAACATTCAGAAATTTCTACACAAAATTTCATCTTATTTCTCGCGAAGTCCGAAACGGCAGAACGTTTTAGAAGATATCCAAGAATTTATGATATTTCAAAAATTGAAAATTCGACAGCCATCATCTACCAGATGGCTAGCACTATTGGAGTGTGTGCAAAGAATTTTGCAACAATGGGTGCCTTTATTTGCTGTCTTTGCGGAGGCAGCAAATGGAGGCTGCGCAGTCGCAACAAAAATATTCAACACTTTTCAATGTCCTTATACCAAGGCTTATTTAGAGTTTTTAAATCATTTACTACCGACATTTACTATAATTAACAAATACTTTCAAGACTCGAAAGTCTTAGTTGATTGTGTGCTCCCTGAATGTTATAAATTGTTAAGAGTAGTGGGAGCTGATTTCATAAAACCTCAATATATGTAATGTGCAATTGAGTTAATTAATTGAACATTCAAGGGTCTCAGATAATAACAAACTGAAAAGTTTCACTGTAAAAATACAAGGATTTTTATTAATTAAATTATTTACTTTAACTATTCACAGTGGTTATAAACTTGTAAAAATACAAGAAACAACATTCAGTGTTTGTTCTTCGCAATCTTGTTCCTTGTATAATCAATCCACTCTATTATAAAGATTTCTTATTTACTAATTAGCAAGACTCACATGTGTACGTCTGCCGCATGCTTGCCTTTCTTTCTCTACCGCTACTACGGACCCTTTACTTACCGACTCACTGTATTGAGCTGGAAGATTTAAATCTGCTTAAGGAGCACACTCCTTACATATATTACGGGACCAAACATACACAAAATAGATGTACATAATGAAGCAAATTTAAAGCCCCTAGAAACAATTTATCATGGATCAGACTCCATGACATCAATCGATGAAATTCGAAACAGTAAAGATGCAGATAATGAGAAACTTGTAAAATTTTATACAAACATTCAGAAATGTTATCAATCAGCTTTCCAAAATATTGTTAAAAGAGTGCCGTTTGATGAACCATTTTTAAATTCTTTACAATTTTTACATCCACATACAGCTCTTGATATTAATAATCGTGCCAATCATGAATTGGACTCTGTTTTAAAAAAATTTACATCTAAATTTGATTTTGACAGTGTAAAAGACGAATGGCATAAAATGCCATCATATTTTTCATATGAGGACAAACAAAAATTAAGAGCAAACAGTATACCTTGTTTCTGGGACAAAGTTAGAACACTAAAACTGAAGTGGGGGAATATATATTTCCAAATATATCCAAACTAGCAGATTTGTGCTTATCGTTGCCCCATTCTAACGCTGACGTTGAACGCTACTTCTCCACTATCACAGACATTAAAACAAACGGTAGAAACCAATTGACGCCACAAACAATTGCTGCACTAACAAGAGATCAATTAAATTTAAAAAATAAAAATGCTACTTGTTCCAATTATGAAATCACGGATAGCATGATGAACTTATTTAATGATGGCATATATAAAGTAGAACGTATACCGAAAGAATTGACTGGCATTTTATTGCCGATTGAGACGGATGTGCTGAGTGACTCCGACGATGAGACTGGTGAAAGTAGTACTGAAAGTACCGACGATTAAAAAATATTATAGTTAATATGTATATATGTATTTATATTCCTGTTTATATGTACATTATAGTATACTTTAACTGTTGTCACGTCCCGCGACGTGGAGTCTACTATTAACTAACCTTTAATCAATTATATTTACTATTTCGTACTTTGGTGTATTATAACCACCTCGTATACGTAATTCGAGCTCCAATACGGAACCGATGTATATTAACTTCAATCCCTAGCATGTGGGCTGTACGAAACCAATCGCACAGAGCACATCGAAAACCCAATAGCGTAAAAATCTAAAATATGAATTAAAATAAGAATTTAACTATTGACGCTGCTGAGGGTTTCGTATAACGGCAGAAATACGTCTTAAGTAATGTAGAAGACACCGAAATAGGTGCGCAATAGCTCAAATTCTGCAGTAAACAAAACTCTCGGATAGCCCGCCGGAACAAATTCTTCAGGTGGATCCCACGGCAGATGATTGGGAGATATCATCTCCCACCATCCTAATTGTTATGTGACAAACCTGAAGAAGGAGTGATCGACAGCCCTATAAAAATCATTTCATCCCGCGGAGCTCATTAATATTCATTGTAAAAATATTATTCTGTTCAAATTAATATTCATTATAAAAGTTAATTACTGTTCTACGAGACTTAGCAACGTGTAAATAACGAAAAACTTAAGTGCAAATAAAAGTGTTGTTAACATTTTAAAAGTGAGTGAAATGTTTCCACCTCAAATCCCCATCCTCCAAATTGAGCGTTTGTGTTTTGGAAAAGTGAATTAAATTACGAAAATGCCCATTGACAGGTCACGGGTCGCGCTGATTAATGGTATCACCTATAAGCAGAATGTTGCCCGTGGTTTTACCAGAGATCAGGCGTAGCGCATGATCTACGGACAGATTTTAATGAAAGTGAAAAATCACTCTTGTCTCCGTCCCATGGTGCCGCTGAAGAGCAGAACGTTGCCCGCGGTAGCGCCTGGTGCGGAGGATAGAGAGTGATTAACGGTCAATAAATAATAGCTATTTTAATTTCTAAAAGACGAATGCCGCGAAACCATCGCGCAGGGCGACATGTTCAGCTTCGGAAATTGTATAAACAATTTCAAGAAACCACGGCGTCCAATAAAGACATTCTGGGAGTCATCAAGGCCCCAACAATCAGAGAGGATCAGAAAACACCGAACTTCGGTCATACCCTGTTCCCTGGATGTTGGGCAGCCCCGAAGTTGAACAACGCACCCGAAATCAACGGGATTCCACCAGGTCCCATCGAGAGGAGGTTGATTCCTGTGGACCTACCCTCACCGCGGGTGAATTAAGGTACTTCATCGAATAATAATAATAATTTTCTAAAAATGTCGTCTCAACTATCCCAGAGCGTCAATCCCTGGATTAGCTCAAAAGCGGTTAAATACGTGAACTTCATAAAGTCGTGCCCCGAATAGGAAGTAGGGACGTAACATAGGAGTCTTAATGGTGGCAGCGGTGGGATAATCCGCAATAGTTGAGAAGTAAAATCAAAAATCAAAAAAGTAAAATTAAGAGTCATGTCGGATCACGGTGAAAAGGACGAGGAGGAGGAATGTTTGCGAAAGCAAACAGAAGTAATCCGACAGGCAAAGGCAGCGTTAGAATCAAGGGGTGAATTGACCCCTGCCGAAACTTTAACTCAACTCCTCACAATATTAACGTTGTGGGATAAAAAATTCAAGCATTTAGATTCAGTAACAGCAAGAGTAAAAAGATTAGAAAAAGAACGCGCCGAAGACGTTCACAGTATCAAATCTGAGATAATTACCCCAAATCCGGTCGAAAAACGTCCAGTATCGCGTAAATTAGAAATTCGCGACTTTAAATCTAAACAGGATTCGATGGACGGAAAAATACCCATCAAACTCGCGTTAGAAGCAGTTCCTTTATTCGATGGCTATCGACCATCTGTTTTTCAATTTTTAAAGGCATGTGAACGGGCAAAATAAATGTTAGCCCCTCAACAAGAGGTGCAATTAAAGAAACTATTAATGAATAAACTACGCGGACATGCTTTAATTGCGATAGGCGATTCCGATCTAATTACCTTAGACGAATTCGGAAATAAATTGAAACAGTATTTCGCGCCGTGTAAAAATGTAAACCAATATAAAGGCGAATTAGGAAATACTCGACTACATAACTTGCGTTCAAGATTTACGTTTGGCTATAATGGACGGAGAAAAACGAAATAACGGGGAAATAACCGTTACGCTCCAGGAAAATATCAACGCGGACACATTGGAAGCTTTTATTAAAGGACTACCTCGCGAAATTTCTTTACGCTTGAGACAAGAAAGTCAAGTATTAGAGCTGGATGAAATCTATGCTCTAGCTGTAAAAGTCGATAAAAAAGTCAAAATAGAAGACGAAATGATAAAAGCAAGTTCAAATATTCGTCAACAACCTGTATCCCGCGATCAGAAAGCGTATCAGTCGGTACCCCAAAATAAATCAAACTTCGGACCCGCTAAAAACGAAGGAGCCGTATCGAAATGACAAAATAGCCAGCCGCGAAATAGCGCGTGGCAACCAAATTCATCTCGAAATGACGGAGCAGCAGCCTCGCCATCAAATCAATCAGAAATATCTTGTAACTATTGCAAGAAACCAAGACATTTGATCAAGGATTGTTTCAAATTCAAAGGCAAGATAGAATCAGGAGAATTAGTCCCATATTCAAGAATGAATCAGGGAAACGAGCAGGGCCATCCGGAAACGTCAGGCGCAATTCGGACTGGGAACCCTTCACAGCGCCAGAAAATAATGAAAATAGGAGTCCCAAAAACGGAAGAGGCAAAACCATCAGGAAAATCAACGCCCTGGAAACCGACGTTGGAAATCAAGGAAAAGAAGTCAGAGAAGGAAAAACAAACCAAGAGGGACTCGATGGAGGAAAAAGACGAAGATGTAGACGAACAGTAACTGTTCCAATTAATACCGTACGAAATATTCCATCAATACTAATAACATCTCCAAATCTGGAAGGGAAGGCACGATTAATGGTTGACTCGGGATCCGACGTCAACCTCATCAAGAAATCAATGGTAATAGCATCGACAATCGTCAACACTCAAGAAATCATATATATCCGTGGAATAATCGATTCGAATCAAGCTATCTTAGGGACTGCATCAATAATGATTGCGAATCATCCAGTGAAATCCCACGTGGTAAACGACATACTGTTTGAATCCTAGGATCCGAATTTCTGTTACATCAAGAAGTTACATCATCGATTAAGCAAAAAGGCAAATCAAGTGGGGAAAAAACTATATTCCCTTTAATACATACGAGGAGATATTCGTGCCAAAAAGAAGTTCAGTCCCTTTCCATATTAATATTGCAAATCCAGAACTGCGTGAAGGATACGTAGGAAAATTGCACATCAAGGAAGGAATATATTTGGGAAATGCCCTAGTAACAAATAGAGAGGGAAAAGCCCATATGAGAATAATAAATAGTACGGGCGAAGATTGTAATGTTGTAGTACCTACAATCGAAATACTTCCATTTGATGAACGTTCCTATAAACGCTATAACTTGACGAAGATATCGAAAGAAAATCGATTCGAGGAAATCTTAAAACTACTAAGGTTGGATCATTTAAACAAGGAAGAAAAAGAAAAGTGATGCAATTAATAAAGAAAAACGAAGATCGTTTTCATCTAGCAGGAGAAATTTTGGAAGGAACAGATAGCATACAACATAGAATTCATACTACGGATGATATACCAATAAATACTCGGCAGTATCGATATCCACCAGTTCATAAGGATGAAATAAATCAACAAATAAATAAATTATTGGAAACTGGTGTGATAGAATCATCCTCGTCTCTGTATAGTTCTCCCATATGGATCGTTCCTAAGAAACCAGATTTAACAGGGAAAAAACGATGGAGAGTATTAATCGATTATCGTAAATTAAACGAGAAGACGATAGGCGATGCGTATCCTCTACCAAATATTAAAGAGATATTAGATCAATTAGGAAGCGCAAAATATTTCTCTACATTCGACTTAGCATCAGGATTTCATCAGATTAAGATGGCACCAGACGACGCATACAAAACAGCATTTTCTACACCATACGGACATTATCAGTTTACAAGAATGCCCTTTGGATTGAAAAATGCTCCTGCAACATTTCAACGCCTTATGAATAGCATTCTATCAGGACTTCAAGGAACCGAGCTTTTTGTTTATCTGGATGATATAGTAATATACTCCCGTTCTCTTCGTGAACACGAAATAAAATTTACAAGATTAATGCTTCAACCAAATAAATGCGAATTTTTACGACATGAAGTGGGGACTTCCGTTTCCGGTCGCGTGATTGGCAGGTGCGTGCAAGAGTGAGTGGAGTTTGCGGAGGAGTGAAAGGCGAGCGAAGTGGTGAGGGAGAGTGGAGAGGGTGGGTCAAGGGTAGTGGAGAGGTGAGGAAGGTACGGGGGATAAAGGGAAAGGACGGAGATAGGGGGTGGCAGAGGTACAGAAGGGATAAGGGAGGCGTTGGAGGTTAAGTGGTAGAGAATGGGGAAGAAAGGCGGGAAGGAGCGTGAAGAGTAACAGGTGGTGACGCGGGCGGGAGAAGAGAGAAGCAGGAGGGAAGAGCTGGTGGGAAGGCGGGAAGTTTAAAAAAGAGAGAAGGCAAGAGGTGTGAGGAAAGAAGAAGAGAAAGTAAAGGATTAAAGGAGCAGGAGAAAAAGGATTAGAGAGGTAGGGTAAAGGGATAATAGAGCGAGGAAAAAGGGAAAGAGGAAAAAGACAAAAGGGGGTAAGAAAAGAAAACAAGAGATGTCGGCGAAAAGGGGGGGGGGGGAGAAAAAGAAGTGGCGAAGATGGCGAATGAAGAAAGGAAAAGAAAGGACAGTGTGAGCAGCGTGGAGCTTGGACAGTTTGGGGAAATAAGTCAGAATTGAAAAGTTATGGAATTATGTTTTTATATATTTTTGTAACATAATAATATGAGGTCTTAAAAACGTAAAAATATCATGGCAGCTACTTCTGCTATATATGTAAACATGTGTCAAACTTTGTATGTTTTTTTGTGCAGAATTTTAAATCGAGTCGTTTAAATTTCGGTGATATAAAAGGAAAATATTTTTTGGGGTCCAAAATGAGTAGTACCTATCGATTTTGCAAAGTAATAGCGAATAATTAGTTCCATATAGTTCTTTTTCCATAAGAAGCCCATTGAAAAAATATCAGTATCGGCTGTTTAGTTACTTTCTGGGAACTTCCAAGCAAATTTCTTTTCTGTTGTATAATTAATTAATATTTGTCTTTGTATTTGGAAATATTTGCCAATAATGAAGTAATTACCTGTATTCTATATCGTACAGTGGGGCTGAATCCCAAGAAATAGGGGAAAAATGCAACATCCCACTTTTCGCACTGAAAATGCCGAATATTATTAAGGAAGTTCATAAAAAGAGTGTTAATTTATAACTCATACGAAGGTTTGACGTTATATATAAAAAATAACAGCATAATTCCAATAAAACTAAAACAATTTGATAAATATACGTACTATGGAAAGTGCAGAAATATTTGTAATCCTGCATTCATGTTATTCCGGTACCAATATACTAAATGGGTACGGTCCACAAAGTATTAATACATTCCAACGAAATTATACAATATTTGGGCAACTTTCCAATCGGCTAATTGGGTGAAGTGACCCAAGAAGGCAGATATAAAGATTTTAAAAAGTAGGGGAGACCAGGGATAGTTGATTAACGAAGTTAGTTGACTACTTCCATTTAATTGTTGTATTATGGAATAAATTATGCTGCGATTCGCGATATTGAAGCATATGAATGACCAGCTTGTCATTTAATGTGTCACCGTGACAAAAACTTGCGTGTTCTGTCAGTGAGAATGAAAAATCTAAAAAGGTCGGCGGAAGTAAATATTTTTGTTTCGACTATTTATGAATTTTTGTCCACTAAATACTGCTTGATGTTTTCTCATGAATATTTTGTGGAAACGCGATACCGTGACTATAATTTACGGTATTTTATATTATCCGGTACGTGGAGGTTTTGTACGTACGGCCCTTAACATGTTAACAATGTCGGACGGGGTTACTTGACTAAGCATAGGAATACCACTAATAATTGCATTTTTTATCCTTAAGATGCAGTCGAGGCAAAGAGTTTAGCTGCCCAAGTCCACTTCCCCCACCACAAATCCTTCCAAACTCACCCTTACCAGTATTACACCCTATCCTCCCTTCAAACTCTCAGGCCTTCCAAATAGACCATAACAAACAAGTACAAAATAATTACAGTATCTAACACCATGATAATTAATAAAAAAAAATAACACAGTGAAGGAGTGAAAAAAATATATTGGTCGTATTATACATATGTACGCGTTTCGTATACTATATTGATGGGATTGGCAGCGTATATATACGTTTTTCGTATATACTGATGAACTGTGACAGCGTATATATACGCCTTTCGCAGGCAAAGGGTTAAAACCGCAGCCGGGGTTTGTTGACTTATTCGTCTCACTACTCTAAATACAATAAAAACTACAACTTAGACTCTATTAAAACGATTTTCAAAATTAATCCTGTATACCTACTGAAATTTGTAAACTTTTGGTATGCAGCAAGTCAACAAAATACTAATGGTCTATTTATAAAAATTTGAAATGTAAAAAATTAGTCAACTAGCCCCGGTCTCCCCTATAGAAAAGATTGTACGCTCAAAATATACTCATTGCAATACACAAGAAGATGTTTTAACCTTTTTATCGACTACTTCAGATCTAGTACTAGATAGTTTTCTAGGCATCTTTGCCAAAAAGAAACAAAAACTTTTTGTTATAAAGTAGCTCGATACGATTCGACATCTTGATTGGAACAAATAGCATGATGAATTTTTTCTCTATTCTTGGGGTTGACGTCCATTGTGCGTTGGGACAAAAGCGGGCTCAAAACGAAGCGAGAATTTATTCTCTGTTTACGATCAGTAATTTCATATTTTTACTATCAATGAGCGAATTTCAAAATTTTTGTCGGATGAGTGGCACAGATTTTGGAAATTTGTTGAATTTAATACGGCCACAAATAGGTAAAACAAATACAACCTTTAGGTGGTGTATTCCACCTCAAACAAGATTGGCGGTGACGTTACGTTATTTAGGGACTGGCGATTCGTTCATTAGTCTTTCCTATTTGTTTAAAATTTCTAAACAGAGCGTGTCAAGAAGTGTGTTTGAGGTCTGCTCATGTATTATAAATGCGGTGGGCAACTGGTGAAGGTAAGTGATAACATTTGTGTCGTATGCTTTTATAATATTTATTATCTCTCTCTCTTTCGGTTTCACTCACTCACTCACTCACTCACTCACTCACTCACTCACTCACTCACTCGCTCACTCGCTCGCTCACTCATTCTCACTCTTCACACTCTCTCTCATTCTCTAGCACGTGCTTCATTTCCTCTCCAAACAAAATAATATTTATTCTATTAATTAAAACTAATTGTCTATGCCGGGACAAAGCGCGAATCCTTAAAAATATATTTTCGTGGAGACTCATAGAGTCATGCGATGGTCTCCTTGCTCTCCTTGATGGTCCAGGAGCCGCATGACGTGGTTCGTCAATATGGACACAATTTTGTGCATTCGGTTCTGCACTGGGTCCAGCTTGATTTTCTGGAGACTGCTAAAATGAAGTCATTTATAAATTACTGAAGTTTGCATGATAATGGCGAATTTTACATATAATTGATAAAAGATGCAATAACTATAAATGTTTAAATAAAATTATTAATTGCAGATGCCAAGAAAATGAAACGCGAGACCAACAAAAATTATTCTATATTTTCGTGTTACTTTAACCTGTACAATCACACCTTAAAGGATGACCATGAATCAACGCAATATGCCCAGTTTCTTCTTATACGCGCTATTATTTCTCTAACTATTGAAAAAGCGAAAAAAATGTATAGAAGTTGTTTGATTTCATGATGGAAACTTAATGTAACATTAGGATGTACGTTTAACCCTTATGTAAGCAACCAAAACGGTTGTTGGGCAACCGGGGCACCCGGGTACCCAATGTTCCGATACATCTCAAATACAGCGATAATTTTACTTTCGTACTTCTTCGAAACACTTAGTTTTCCATTCCTATAATATACCAAGTGCCGTTTTAAACTATTTGAGCGGATAAATTACTCGAAACTACAACGTAATTGGAGCTTTACTAATTAAAATCTTTTTTTAAATTTTTTTTTCAAAAACGTATATCGGGGCACAAGACTTCAAAGAATGGGGATCGGGAGCTGTTTTGCGATATTTTCCCCCGAACATAAAAAATTACTAAAGGAAACATAGAAATGGGTACCCGGGTACCCGGTTGCGTACATAAGGGTTAAACTATTGTGGAGATCAGGAACCCCCACCACCACGTTAAGAAAGGACACGGGAATGACTAAGATCGGGGAGTCGGCGGTAGCCGAGGTGGCTAAGGCGGCTGGCCAGCGCGCAACGAACGTGAAGATCGCGGGTTCGAGTCCCGCGTCCGAGGGTCCCTTTTTTCCGTGATCCTACATTTGGGGGCTCGTCCGGGATGGGGGGAGCACCAATCGCCACACGAAGCCGTTTAAGGTCTTTGTCTGAGACGTAAAATAATTGACACCATGGTCGTAAAAGGTGTGTCAGCGACGCAAAAAATAAATGACATACACACGAAGGAAGTTCTGCGACAATGACATTCGAGGACGAATGTCGTCGCAGGGGGGCCGAGTGTGGAGATCAGGAACCCCCACCACCACGTTAAGAAAGGACACGGGAATGACTAAGATCGGGGAGTCGGCGGTAGCCGAGGTGGCTAAGGCGGCTGGCCAGCGCGCAACGAACGTGAAGATCGCGGGTTCGAGTCCCGCGTCCGAGGCTCCCTTTTTTCCGTGATCCTACACTATTATTTACAGAGTCTTCGGTATGAATGTAATTTGTTAAATGGAACCATATATTATTATTAATGGCACTTTATTATGCAATTTCAAGACGCGATCGACGATATATAGGGGAGAGTCGTGCAGTACCGACCGCTCTAAGTTTTTTTGTTATATCTTGGGGTAGAGTCGATAAAAATCAGAAATTCAAAAACGTGTTTGTAGTATAGATGGAACTTAGTAAGAGGAGGGAAATTATTTTTGTGAAATTTAATAATAAGAATTGATAATTTGCAAAAGTAAAAAAGTTGTAATTTCTAGGAAACGAAAAATTGTCGTCCTGTACCGACCAACTATTAAATTAGTAGATTTTTAGGTCTAAATGATTAAAAATGTTAATAAAGACATTTAATTAGTACAATACAAGATTTTTTCAAATTTTGTTTGTACAAACTCGCAAGTAAAATAATTAATATTCTCCTGATCTGTGCCTTCGACATGTGCCCAACCGTCACATTGGGTACACTGCACCTATTCTTTGTCAAATGATTCCTTGCAAACAAAGATCGGAAATTTTTTTATTTAAATAAAATTTCGAATAACGGATAAAAAATTAACTTTATTCGTGGAATACAAAAATTATCTTTGTCGAATAAATTCTGATTGAATAAAACAATTAACTTTATTCGTCGAATAATCTAAAGTTAAAGTAACTTTCATCCTTATTTACATAATTTTTTATTTAGTTAATGCCCAACTCTGCTTGCAAATAACACACTGGATGACTTCATCATTAAATCCTAGCTTCCTGTTTGTTGGGTTATCATACCTATCCTTATTTACTTTATTTTTCTGCGGGAAAAGGTAGAAGGAAGGTTAAATGAACATCTTATAAATTAATCTGAGTTGCTAACAGATTGAACTCACAAATAAGAAAAATTTGGTGTCTACTGGTTGACAGAGTCTGTTGGTCGGTACTGCACGACATTTGGGTGGTCGGTACTGTACGACAAACACGGGGAAACATTTTAGATCATGGTATATTATGCACAAAAAATATTGCAAAAGTAGGACGTTTTATTAAACTTAATAGACTAGAGATAGTATACATAATAGAACAAAATCAGTTACTTACACGAGAAACAAAAGATCAGCTTTAAAAAAATAACTTCTAACCCACTGAATGTCAACGTATACGTTTAATTCCTCAGAACATCGAGAGCAATGGAGTAAACAATATGGCCCCGAAATAGGTTATAGAGAATTGTGATTTTCATTGGTTATTTCAAATAAAGTGGTAATATCTGGTCGAAGAAGTGAGAACTAGCTTTGGTCGGTACTGTACGCTGGTCGGTACTGCACGACTCTCCCCTATGAAGTGTATATTAAAATTTCTGTCAATAATAGTTTTAACGTAAATCCTAATATTCTATTAAGTAAGAATGCATCAAATGCATACAACTCATTATCAAATGCAACAACAACTTTCATATGAAACATTTTTCCGCTTTTACAATAATTGGAAAAATAACAGCGTATACAAACAAACCGGACATGCTGTATACAGTGTAAATCAACGACAACTGCTATATGAAATAAGTCGTTAGTTATTGACTTCATCAAAGAATGGTGATATTTCAGGTGATAGTCATTAGTTTATTCACCCCTGTATTTTATGTGTATATTTATATACTGTACTGTACCGCTATGTTTCCTTCAACATCCACTATGTATGTTATAATATTATAGATATGTTATTATTGGAACGCGAAAGTTTATGCAAGTATTATACCTACATATTACGATAATTACAACCTTGCTATATCGTGGCCGTTACTATACTCGAACTAATTTGTAACCAAGCTCTTTATGTGCCAAAAATACGCAACTTAACCGAAGCATATGCGTTGCATAAAATGTGTAAAATAAAAAATATATTTGTAAATCCCTCTAATGACGAAACATATTTCTATCACAGTCCCATTTGTTTACGTATTTACTATAAAGATATATATTTGCATAAACTTCCCCAGTCTAGTTATTATACATGTATGTTATACGTGCATCTTCTGTATTGCAACTCCTGCTGGGGTTGTCCCTGTCGGGTAAAAAGTGGAAAGTGGGAAATGCAAACCACTGGCTCGAGTATATTTCGTGGCGACCTGTGACATACATAAATATTAATAAAAGAGTTGTTTTGAAATTTTAAAATATTGTACATTACAATAATAGTACCGTAAGCGGGGGTGACTGTGACAACCTCAAATTTTATTTCTAACTTAACTATAAAAGTAGTCATTGATTTGTCTTAAAATAGTGTATTTGTTGGGGATTATAATGTAGGGTAAATCCGGGAGACGCGGTCGGCCCGGAGAGTTGGTCGAGTCGCTATATTTCAGACTCTATACGTATAAACGCGTTAAAGTGCAGCCCAATTACTTCTCTAGAAGCCAAACGATTGAACGAATAGCGTCACTTCGGTTCCTTCTGTATTTTTCTAGATTTATTGGCTATAAAATGTAAACTAAGGTTACATTTAACCTCTTTTGTCAAACAACGGTGTACAAAATCGTATTTAAAATATAGTTCTACGTTTATTTTCGTTTAATGTTTGGGAATAATAACATAGTAGAGATATCGAGGGACAATGCAGCCAAAGTACTTAGCGATATTAACTCTTCCTCTCAAAACTAACGAGAAGACCATCTTTCGCTGCAGAAAGGAGAGATGGCTGAGTTATGATTTTATTATTATTTTTATTTATATTTGTATTTTTTATCATTATTTTATTATTATTATTATTTATTTATTTTATTTATTCACTTTTGTATTCATTTGCCTTGCTAATCGCCGGTAGGTACTTCACTTTATCTTTGATGTGTTCTTTACTTGTTTAGCGTAAACAAATTAAATATCAATGAATCTGTAGTTGTATTCACTCATAAATAATTTTGCTTTCTTATTTGTTATTTTTCCATGAATAATTATGTGAGTGGTCTCTGCCAATCACGAAAACCATTTCTCCCGGCACCTCGGGGGAGGTGGTCAGATGTCATGACTTCAGTTTTCAACCCGATTTACAGTAAATATTGTCTTAAAGCAAATATCGACCAGTTTTTCTGAATCAGCATAAAATTCTGAACATATTGGGTTTGTTCTCATAAAATAAGTAATATCTGTATTAGTTTTAATAGCCATTTTATATTAGGTCGACCGCTTCTCCCGGATTTACCCTATAGGTTTCGTGTGATATTTCAAAAACATCAAAAAGTGCCGGAAAGTTATCCACGCTTACGGGAACGAATAATATTGAATTGGCCTTACCTTTCCCAGTTTCCTTGAATTCTCTTACTCTCGCCTTCTCTCTTCTATACAAAGACAGCAGTGTTCTTATTTTCGCCATCACTACTGTTACGCTTGTCTTTAAAACTTTTGCGATTTTGCACCACGCAGCGTATTTCGCGGGTTTTAAGTGGTACGCGTGATCGTGGGGATTCCACAATACAGGACTCTCCCGGTACAAATTGATGAACTGCAGGACCAGTTCTCTAGTCCACTGTAATGGCTGTTGTTCACCCATAATGCTCACTGTGGACTGACTGTGGTTTACTTTCAATTAAATTGAAGAGTACATTTGCAGTGAGTGTATATATACCTGCGATGCCCTCCCTTCGAATTTTAGGAGAAATGGAAAGCATCGTAAAACTCCTTTGCGAACATCCCTAGATACCTACAATATATTGTAAGAATCAAAACGGTTTGGATATTTCTTGTCAAATATTGAATAGATAGCATCGTGTGTGGGCAGTAATGCGCAATATCAATTCAGTTTTTACCAGAGTTTCCAGGTACTTCCGTACGCGTGGGGAAGAAGTGACGTGAGATAGACCTAATAAGATCGTAGCGTAACTTATTAAGTGATTGCGTTCTCCGATATATATTTTTTATTTCATTTCATTACACAGGGTGTCCGATGGAAGAGTAAACACCTATATATTTCCTAACGTATTCGAGATAAAAAAAATTGTTTATCGCAGATTTATTATCGCAGACGATTTTTTTCTTCCATTATTATTTTTAAAGATAAGATGGTCAAGTTCGGTTTTTTAAATGGAACTATGTTTCTTGGAGATCCTTTGATAGTGCGTTTCAAGACAAATGCAATAACCTATAAAGCCGGGTCCAGACATGAATGCGTATACGCTGAGCAGGCTGAGCGCGCACGAATGGCGCATGCGGAGGGGTTGAAAGTGCCATTGTGTCTTTCTTCACCAACTTCTGTGCTTAACTTAGCCCACTCCGCAGTCGTAAAGATGATGTGATACATAGTTAGCTAAATAAACATACAGCTCAACCCTCCGAGTCATCCTGTTTACTAATACAGGGTGAATGTCCTGTCAAAGAGGTGCCACCTGGTACTCCGTGGCGAGGACAACCCCCCGCAGTGCCTCACCGAATTTTATGGGTTTCAATCCTTCAAACAGTTAGAATACCATTAAAAAGTCAGAAATGTTCAAGAGTTCCGCATTTCTCGTCACATCTTTGCGAAAACGACATCAATTGATTCCTTATGTTTCGCCGCTGAAACTAATACCAAGAACAATGTAATTCGAACCATAATGATGGAAATTTCAGGAAAAATTGTCAGCAAACAATCCATTTTCTTCCTCTGTCTCTGCAGGACGCGTATTGATAGTGGATAATACTTTGTAGTGGCTATATTGGTGGTATTGTGCATACGTGCGTTGAAATAAAAGCGGGCTCAGAGCTAGGCGAAAATTCATTCATTTTTTACGATGGGTAATTTATTATTTTTCCAAGAACGTTTCGACAACATCTGTTTGCCGGATTTCTAAAGGGCAATCAATTTTATGAGGTTTTTAAGAATTTTAGACATTCTTCAGTCCGTGTTAATCCGTATATTGCACTATCGCCGCGTAGTACGTGCGATGGCTTCGGACCGGCACGTAGGTACTGTTGTTAGTCGTCACGCCGACTCGCGGGACAATACGGCCATAAACTGCGACCTTAGCGAAACGGTCCGGCCGATCACCCCTGGTAAGTGTTTGGCAACCAGATGTCATATTTTCCTCCTCTTCGTCAAGGGTGAGAGGGTTCCTCCTCTACGAACGAATTCACTCAGGGAAGGTCCCCCCTTTTCGAGGAACGGTGTTCCCAATGTGTGTTTCATAATTATATTAAAACTACAATTACTTTCATGCATATGAACAAGATGTCAGCAATACAGCAATTAGAAAGTATTGTCCACCATCAATCCACCACTTGCAGGCTGGAGAGACGCAGGAAGAAAAGGAGTTGCCCGCTGACTGTGTGCGTCGTCTTCCCTTCAAATTGAAGACGGATCCAATATCTTTCGAATAATCACGCGCTCCAATATCAAAACAAAAACAGGCGCAGACGTATGCACTGCGAGAAAGGGTGAGGCGTAGGGAGGAGATTATATTATGACCAATCGGACCTGCATTCGTTGCAGTCGCAACGTTTTCACCTCTTCATAGTAATATTTTCTCTTTATAGCCCACCTTTTCTCGCAGCGCATATATCAGTGCGTCCTTTTGTTTTGATATTGTAGCGCGTGTTTATACTGAAGGAGTCCGTCTCCAATTCGAAGGGAAGACGTCACAGGCGGAACCACGGGCAGTCAGTGGACTACCGCTTTTCTTCCTGTGTCTCTCAGAGCCAGGCAAAAATTAATTCGTTCTTTACGATCGATAGTTTATTATTTTTCCAAGAACGTTTCGACATCTGTTTGTCAAATTTGATCATATTGGCCGTCTAGGGGCACCCAGCATAAATATTGTGCAATATATTACACAATAATATTAAACGTCTACAGGCCGCTTACCACATCTGGTTCACAAAAATTAATTAGGCTGATTGGCCAGAGCATCTCGTCCCGAGCGTATTGTCCCGCACGTCGGCGGTTGACAACGCTACCTGCGCGTCCGAATTCAGTTAGCTTTTATAGCTGGCAATTTAGTATTTTTGAAGCGAAATTTCTTCATTTCTTTACGACTAAGTAGGCGATTACTCGTTCTCGAAGCGTTCGTCGGGAAACATCTGTCTCCTAGATGTCGTAAAGGGACAATCGACACCGTGCCGTTTTTCATGGATTTCGACTTTCTTCGCTCTGTGTTAATCCGTTGATTGCTCTGTCGACGGGTGGTACACACGGTGACTTCCACCGCTGACTCGCGGGACAATATGGTCATAAACCACGACCCTGGCGAAACACTCTGGCCGATCAACCTGGCTAACGAAAAGTTTGGTAGGCAGATGTCCGGTTTTTCCTGCTGTACATCACCAAGAGGGAAAAGGCAAAATTCTAATGTCGAGTCTACCTTTCACGTCGAAAAGGTGGACAAGGGCAGAATTCGATCAGCGCTCCTCAAGCAAGATTCGTTCACTTCATTCTCCGTGGCCTCACCATTTTACGACCTTCCACACAACGAAATAACTGAAGGTGAAATCAGACGGCACGTGGATCGGCGAGCTTGGCACGAGACTCGCTGAGCCCACTGAACCGTGGCGAGACTCGGCTCGCCGATCCACGTGCCGTCTGATTTCATCTTTACAAGGGAAGATCGATAAAGAATAGATCGATAAAGATACGATAAAGAATAAAGAATTTCTTAATACATTATGATGAATATTTCACCCTCGAATGTGGGTCGCTGACCTCGATTCGCTGGGGTTGGCCGAGGATTCATACCTGTTTCAGAAATAAAATATTTCTTTATTCTTTATCGTATCGATATGGAAGTGAGAATTCTCCGTCCATGGATTCCTTATGTTTTTCCAATGAAAATTATACCAAATTTCATGTAAATCAGACTATTTTTAATGAAGCTAGTGAGTACTTTGGGTATCGAACTGCTTAAAACTCATAAGAAAAGACTGGTATCACGCCCATCACTAATCAATTCGCCTTGCGGAGACAAGATACAGGAAAAGAAGGGGTAGTCCGCTGACCGCGCGTGAATCCGCTTGCGTCGTCCTCCCTTCAAATTAAAGATGGCTCCCTTTTCTCTCCAGTAAGTTCAAACACGCGTTGGAATATGAAAACAAAAGGTCGCTCGACGTATGCGTTGCTAGAGAAGGTAACCCGTACAAAGGAGATTATATTATGACCAATCGGAGCCGCATTCCTTGCAGGTTCCACCTCTTCTTGCACTGAATCATCGCACGTTCTTCTGTTTTGATATTCGAGCGCGTGTATAGACTCTAGCGATAAGGGATCCATCTTTAATTTGAAGGGAAGCCGACGCAGGCGGGGACACGCGCTGTCAGAGGATTACCCCTTTTCTTTCTGTGTCTGAACGCAAGGCGTACTGGTACTTCTTCAGAGTAATTTCGTTTCCTACACCCTTGCCAGGAAAACATTCTTCGATCTAACATAAGAACATCTTCTTTTGGTCATCGTGCGGACCACAAGATTAATTTTCGCCACGGTCAGCGTTCGGGACATCATTATAATTTATTTATAGTGTAGCGGAGCACGGTTTATTGTCTGCCGAACGTAGAGGAATTACCTTGTAGCATTTAAGGATTACACCTAAAAACTGTTCTGCAGTTCTACAAGTTATTTGGCAAATGTTTTCTAAATACTTTATAGCGTCTTGGAGACGAAATGTCTAGTGTCATAAAGCAGTAGTAAACCGTGGCCCCCCAGCAATCCATTTTAGGGCATCACTACCTCATGGGAATCACGCCCGATGAAAACACAGAAAATCGCCTGTTTTGTGTACCTGTATTTTTCCACCTCTACGCCCATGATTTGCGAAGGTGTGACTTTTCGCGACCAATAATATTTGGAGTGTCGCACAAAGATCCGCTTTCAAGAGGGTGTACGCTTTGAAGGAAATAGTACTTAAACTGCGACTAACAGCGATAGTTTATCAATACGGAAAGAGCGCGCTCGCGACGGTCTCGGTGTACGGACGTGTGCTCTTGTAGTTTTTTTCACAATCTTCCTCCAGTTCGCATTCAGAAATCACCCTGAATTTGGACCAACTCGGGAGCAACACTCTATTAGTGTGTTTCTGAGTATATCTGAAATGGCCACCGAAGTGACCAAGGTTCCAAGGTGCGCTGTTCACGGCGCAGGAGTATGATAAATTAGTACAGACAGTAGCAGGTTATCCTGTTCTGTACGATTGTAAGCACAAGGAGTATAAAAATCAAGGATTGAAGGTGAACGTATGGCAAGAAGTATCCACCATAGTGAACAGAACAGGTAAAGTATTGTTTAATTTTATTTATTTGTAGCAACTAGGGCTAATAATGCAATCGAAAAGTAATTTTTTGTAATTAAAGTATAGTGATTCACTATTTTGTGGATACAATATTCGAACATGCTTCCCATCAATCCCTCCAATGTAGTTTGGAAAATTCCATTTCATCACTAAGTGTTTTGCAATTTTTTTCAAATCGGAAATTTACGTTAAAAATATGGGCACTAATTTGTCGCGTAATTGTTTGAGTACGTTTCTTAATATAAGAAAAACTTATATACACTATATAACACTTATGTATAGTGTTTGTTTTTGAGAATTCGATTACATGCATTATATTTTCTAAAAAAACTATTAAAAAAAATACAAATTTGAAGCCCCATAAATATACGTCTGAATCATTTTTAATTATAATTTTCATTTCTTTCATGTAAACATAATATTAAAATAATCAAACATCAAGTTCTGACTACTTGTACGTTTATTGTCCTTCTTTATTTATTTAAATAAAATATCATTATTACATAGGATGTGTTTATTTAAAAGATTGATGTTTGATTATTTAAAGATCCATTTGTAACAAGATTGAATTGAATTTACGGATATGCGAATGTCCCCGGGAACAATAAACAGCTGGATATTTCCCGACGTATTGGAGATAAAAAATGTATATGTATATGCAATTGCATGGTTCGAGGGGGCAAATATCAGCGCAGGCGAATTTTTTCTTCGATTATTATTTTAAGAAATACGATGGTCAAATTCGATTTTTTCTCCCCAAACGGCACGCTTCTTGAAGAGGCCCTCTTCACAGCAATATCTCCTCCCCAAGGCCCATCTTTTCTTACACCCAATACGTCAACGCGTGCTTTTGTTTTGAAATTCGAACGCGTGTATATACTCAAGAGATAAGCAATACGTCTCCAATTTGAAGCGAAGCCGGCGCAGGCAGGACCACGCGCAGTCACAACAGGATTACCCCTTTTCTTCCTCTGTCTGAACGTAAGGCGTACAGGTATGTCTTTGGAGTAATTTCTTTATGGGAAGAAAGATGGTAGTCCGCTGATTGCGCGTGATCCCGCCTGCGTCGTCCTCACTATTATTTACAAATTTCTCGAGATTTTTCTAGAAATACGGAGTACTATTTATTTTCTCGAGAAATGACAAATGTCGAGAAAACAGAAACACTACTTAAGTATCCGTATATTATTCTGAATGCAAATGACAACGATCTGAATGTTGCCGCAGTATTAATGAACATGCAAAAAATATATTATCTAATTATTGCAGATAAAGATTGTAAAACGAGGTGGAAAAACATAAGGGACACGTACATGAAAAAGAAAAGGAGTAATAAACATAGTACGGGATCGGCAGCACAACCAAAAAATAAATGGCCGTTGATGAAGCAGTTAACGTTTATGGATAGTGTGTCTTTTAAGAGGAGGCAAGTATTTTGTACACACAGATTGAGTTCTAAAATACAATAAACTTCAAAAATTTATTTCATTCATATATTATTTATTCTATTTATTCTATTTATGCTATTTATTCTATTATAGTGCCCACAGTAATCTCGACGCAATACACGAAGACGTTGCACATAATAATGCTTCTGAAACGCCGGCCAGCTGGGAAGATGCTCCTGAACCAGAAACATCGCTAGAGGAGGACAATATACGCTCCATCAAGAAAGCGGCCTTGCGGGAACGAAGCAAGTTCAGTGCCAAAAAGACATCGACATGATTCCAGCCGCGTGGTCAGTGTGTGGAAAGAAAGAGCTCGCGAACGAGAAACAATATTACAAAGCATCAACGCCTCCAAGGAAGATGAGAATGATCCCACGATGTTATTTTTTAATTGTACAGGGTCATCCGTTAAAACTGTAACCTACGCGCGCACGAACAGACGAAAATGGCAACACCGCCTCACGGACGCGTTCCACTACAACCATGCATCGGCCCGGCGTTCGGAGGGTTGCCAGCGACCGCTGGGCAGCGGTGATGCCCGAGCTTTGAAAATTTTAGGATGGTCTCTTTCAAATTAACGTCACAAGGAGCTATTTGAAATTTCCCGACCGGGGTTGAAGAATTTGGGGCCTTTTTCGTATAACTTTTTAATTATAAAAGATATCAGAATGCAATTTGCGCCGAAAAATGAGGAAAAATTATTCCCTCTTAATGATGGATAATTCAAAATATTTTACGTTTACTTAATTTTTCATTTATCAATTTTTCATCCATAATTGTTGTGAAAAGCTTTTGCAAACTGTTTATTTAATACTGTATTTAATGCTCTTTTTAAAAATCATGATGTTGATAAACAATACGCTAGTTGTTTCTGTGTCATTACTTTCATAAATTGAGAAATTAAATTTTTATTCAATTATGTGTTAGTTCTACAGACCTCAGAATCTATTGTTCTGGTTTTCTTTTTTATAATTTTATCCTTATATGCAGTGCATGCATAGATCGGACGTAAGGAGTAACTAATGAGACGTGTCTTTGATTGTAGCGGTGTTTGAATCTTTTTTCTAGAATTTTTGTGTTTGAATGTTTAACCTTTTAGCTACTCAACGCCACGCAATTACCGGCTTCCGTTAATGTCATTTTTTGGAACGATGCGTCATTATTGTGGCTTTTACACGCAGGTGGCGAAAAATCTCTACGTACAAGGGTATAGCGCCGCGGTCAATACTGTCGTAGCTAAAATTTTTGAAATTAAGACGGGTACGAGATCAGTTGACATTGTTTTCAAACCTCATTACAGTAATCCGGGGTGCGAGTGGTAAACCGATCATAAAAGCGGAGCGTGCGGCTCGCTTACCTGGGTCGGGAAATTCTGCACAGCTCTTTGCGGCGTTAATTTGAAAGAGACCATCTTAAAATTTTTGAAGCTCGGGCATCACTGATATCCAGCGGTCGCTGTTAACCCTCCGAACGCTGGGCCGGTGCATGGTTGTAGTGGAATGTGTCCGTGAAGCGGTGTTGCCATTTTCGTCTGTTGGCGCGCGCGTAGGTTGCAGTTTTAACGGATGACCCTGTATGGGGCTACCGCCAAAACATTTCCGCCGCATGTACTTGCGCAAGCAAAGAGTGCTGTATTCAAAATAATGAACGATTATGAATTAATATTGACACAAGAAACCTGTGCTTGTAATAGTACGTTTTGATGTTTCCGAATTTTATGTAAAAATAAAATATGTATCTGGAAAATTAACATGTGTAATGTCAGGGGCAACGCTTCTTCTGGTGAAATTGGAAACTGCACTCTCCTACACGTTTGTTTTTTTAAATTCTTCCCAACAAATTTTAAAACGATATGAACCTGTTCTTTCCTTAACCTAAAGAATGGTCTGCACGTTCCGTCGTTATCCAATAAGTGATTTCTTATTAATATATCAAAATAGCCCTCGGTGATTCGATTCTTTTACATGGTTTTCATTTCCTTTGTTTTCCTTCTTTCAAAATGTTCTAGCACAACTTCCTCCTCCCCCTCCTCCTCCTCCTCCTCCTCCTCATCATCATCTTCTTCTTCTTCTTCGTCGTCGTCGTACGATACATGCGATAGCAAATTGCAGTTCGTTTTAAAAATTTAAATCACTTTCACCCCACACAACCTTCACATTTGGAATGGTCGCGTCCCAGCAAGAGAAGCACCAATACGATTTCGCTTTAGAGTTTAGAGCTATGTTTCTTGCTACAGTAACTCACAAGCAGTGCGTTTTTTTAACAGGATTTTGAACATATACGTGTATGCAGTCGTGGACACCTGATTCCGCCCAAGTCCCGTAAAAGAAATCATCATCATGGTCCCGCCTGCGTAGTCCTCCCTTCAAATTAAACACGAATCCCTTATCTCTCGCGTGTAAATTATAAACACGCGCTTGAATACCAAAACAAAACCACTCGTGACGCACACATTGCCACCACTTCTGTAGGTGTTCCCCCTCTACTGAACATCTTGTCCGGCCGAAAGTTTCCTGCCAGTTCTGCTTATACCTAGAGGATGGCATAAATACAGACACTTTATTACCTTTGGGTTAGGACATCTCCCACACTTTGCTAGAACAGCACTCGTTACTGTGACTTCGAGGTGCAAACATCGTGAAAGAACAGAATCGTAGTTGTGCGAAGTGTTGAAAAATGAATCGGAAATTGCTTGCCGTTGTACTCCAAGAAGAAGATGATGACGACTCACTTCTGGTTGCCCACTTTGAAGGGAAGAAAATGAAGCGGAAGGAAGTGAAGGCCTTGTATAAAACTCGCCCCACCGAGGGCTATTCAAGCATACTAATAACCAACCATCTTTTGGGAGATATCGAAATGTTTAAACAATTCTTTAGATTAAATAAAGATCAGGTCGATTTTGTGTTAAATCTTGTGGGGTGGATTGAAAAAAACAGTCGTGTAGGAAAGTGCAGTCTCCCATCTCCCCACAGGAAAAGGTGTTCCTCACATTAAGGCAAGTTAATTTCTTAAAAACATATTTTATTTTTTCGTAACGTAATTTTATTATAGCTGTTGTATATTTTGAATGTTCTCTTAATAATCACGCGCCGACTACTGATTTTCACATACATACGTTGTACGCATTCGTTTCGCTCTTTGCATACTCCACATTTGGTAGGGCCTCGGGGACATCTGAGACACAGATCATTAATAAATTTAAGCACAGATGCATTTGCTTGTTCCGCAATTAAGTGCGGCCGAATATTTTTTAACCGTCATCGCCATACTTTTAAAAATTTTGAAGTACAGTCGTAATCTTGTTCCATTGATTTGCCGATACTGCCCATTATAGTTTTTCGCTTTCAAGAGCTCTTTTTCCAAAATATCCAGTACAGTGCTAAAATCATTTCTGTGCATTTTTGACACCGAACTGGAGGTACTGCCGGGTCATCTTTCCCCTGAAGCAGAAATTATGATCTCTGATTGTGTTTCTATAACACTTTCACACCTTGTAGGAGTTTCTGTAATATTCACCGATGTTCCTGGAATGTCGCTATTCGTACTGCTTCCAATCTGTTAAACCTCTTCGCTTTCTTCTATATTACTGTGGGTAGTATAATAAAAGAAATAAATTAAAATTTTAAAATTGATTACATTTTAGAACTCACAGTCTGTGTAAAACATACTTGCCCTCTCCAAAACGAGAGACATTCTCTAAAAAACTTAGTTGCTCCAACAACGGTCATTTTGTTTTTGGCATTGGTGCCAACCCTATATCGTATTTGTTACCCCGCTTCATTTTCACGAGTGTATCACATATATTTCTCCATCGTTTTTTCCAATCACGAGCCGAAATAATTAGCTGACATGTTTTTTACAGGTTCCTTGCTACTGGGGAATCATTCCAATCCCTGTCATATGCATTCAGGATTTCGCCAGGGTATATCAGCATCATTGTAAAAGATACTCTTAAACATCTATGCCGCACATTAGTCCCAATATTTATGCCGCAGCCCAGTGGTTCGGATTTTAGAAAAATTGCACAGCAATTCTCTGCAAAATGAAATTTTCCAAATTGCATCGGAGCACTCGATGGGAAGCACGTTAGGGTATTTGTCCGAAAAATAGCGGATCGTTGTATTTCAATTACAAGAATTATTTCTCGCTCGTGCTATTAGCATTAGTCGATGCCGACTATAAATTTATTGTAATTGACGTCGGGTCCTATGGAAAAGAAGGGGTCAGTGGGATATTAGAAAAATCGGTGATGGGTCGACAGATTCGGACGGGAACATTCAATTTTCCCACTGCGAAGGCACTGTCAGGATCTCGCATAGTGGTGCCATATGTCATCGTGGGTGACGAAGCCTTCAGACTCACGAAGCACATGATGAAGCCGTACCCGAAGAATCAAGCTGCGGAAGATGAAACAACGAAAATTTTCAATTATCGTTTGTGCAGAGCACGAAGGGTGTCGGAGAATGCTTTCGGACTGCTATCGCAGTGTTTCCGCATATTCTATTCACCCATCGCGGTATTGCCGGCCAGGACGGATTCTATCATCACAGTAACGTGCTGCCTGCACAATATGTTGCGTGACGAGTATATGCAGAGTAATAGTGCAAATCACCAAAATTCCGAAGCGCAGATGCCAACGGGCAATATGTTACCGTTGGGTAGAGCAGGAGGCTGCGGGAATTTAGAAGGTTTCGAAGTACGGAATAAATTTCGAAGATATTTTAACGCGGCAGAAGGGGCTGTAAAGTGGCAACAAAACTGTCTCGCAGTATAAAACGAGAACTATTTGCGTACTAAGTACGTGGCTCCCAAAAGCTATAAGCTGTGTTTAGTGTAACGTTAAGGTAATTTTTAAATTTTTAAATTAAAACTACATACCCATTGTTTATGTATTATTGTGTAAATTAATTCATTTAATTGTGTATACAGGGTGTTCCAAAAATGCCGGAGTCCCTTGAGAGGGGTGACTCGTGGGGTGACTTGAAACAACTTTTTCCTTAGCGAAAATGTTCTTCGAGGCTTTGTTAACGAGATATTAACAAACAACCCAAAGCAATCAGAGTGCGAGTCTGCCGATCTTCCGCGGTAGCGTGGCTACGCGCTGGACTTGTACTACCAACAAACAAGTCAGTATACATCGAAGGAAATTGCGTAAAATAACAGCTGGAAGAAAAGAGGAACGATTCTCCTGCAGCTTAAAAACCCGTGTCACTGGATCACTGTACCGAGCCTAGTCATCGATGGACGCGCGTAGTGCACAGCTAGTCTCAAGTATATTACCTAACCCAAGCGTAGTGGGTATATTAACGTCACAACCAAATTCTATATTGAAAAGTAATATTAGAATTTGCATTCGTAATTATTCAATTGTAAAGTTACTATTCGTGTGTATTTATAACTAGTTTTTCCTTAATAATGTTTTAGATTTTTGGGCACTGGAATGTCTTTTCGAGCATTGGACATTACATAATTCTGTGCTTTGTGAAGATACCAGCACGGACAATGGCATATATACCCAAAATAGTTCATCATGAACTACCGAAGAGTCTTGAATCGCTGGTTTCAAGACAGTTTTCTTGCCACGCTATAGATTCTTCTGGTGCGTTGAAATATTTTCGAAGTTTGGTCGAAATTTCTAAAGACTCCTGCTATACTCAACGGCAACATATTGCCCGTTGGCAACTGCACTTCGGAATTTTGGTGATTTGCACTATTATTCTGAATATATTCGTCACGCAACATATTGTGCAGGCAACACGTTACTGTGATGATGGAATCCGTCGTGTCCGACATTACCGCGATGGGGGACTGGAATAGGCGGAAACACTGCGACAACAGTCCGAATGCATTCTCCGACACCCTTCGTGTTCTGCACAAACGATATTTGAAAATCTTTTTGTCTCATCTTCCGCAGCTTGATTCTTCAGATATGGCTTCATCATGTGATTCGTGAGTCTGAAGGCTTCGTCACCCACGATGACGTGTGGCAAAACTGATAGATCCTGGCAGTCCCTTCTCAGTAGGACAATTTAATGTTCCCGTCCGAAGCTGTCGACCCATCACCGATTTGTCTAATATCCCACTGCCCCTTTCTTTTCCATAGAACCCAACGTCAATTACAATAAATTTATAGTCGATATTGACTAATGCTAATAGCACGCTCGTGAAATAATTCTTGCAACTTAAATACAACGATCCGCTATTTTTCGGACAAAAAACCCTAACGTGCTTCCCATCGATTGCTCCGATACAATTTGGAAAATTCCATTTTGCAGAAAATTGCTGTGCAATTTTTCTAAAATCCGAACCACTGGGCTGCGGCATAAATGTTGGGACTAATGTGCGGCATAGATGTTTAAGAGCATCTTTTACAATGATGCTGATATACGCTGGGGAGTTCTGAATGCAAATGGCAGGGATTGGAATGATTCCCCAGTAACCTGAAAAGTAATTTTTGAATCACCATTTGTAATTATTCAATTGCTAAGTTACTATTTTTTTTTAAATTAAGTTTTCCATATTTTATTTAATGTTTTAGGTTTTTGGCCATTGGAATGTCCTTTCGAGCATTGGACACTACATAATTTGGTGCTTTGTGAAGATAGCAGCAACGACAATAGCATGTATACGCAAAATATTTTATCGCAGGTCGTTATGCAAGACTGAATAAACAATATATGGACATTTGCAACGCATTCGTAGACTGGTTCATTTCGCCCGCTGGAGAAGTTCCTTGGCAATATGAAGCCATAATAAAATAATATTTTATTATTTGATGTATATATTTATATTATGTTCTGATGTACAATATCTTCTGAACTTTGAAATGTAAACTTTTAAAGTGTATTTCCACTTTTGTAACCTGTTATTGTATCTCTTGCTCAGCTGGCGTAAGAAACACCCATTTTCATGCAGGTTTTGAAAAAAAGACATTCCTAACGTTACAGTCACGCTGAGTGAACGTAACCCACAGACCACCTTTGCAATGAGTGTACTCGACTGCTTCAGGCACACTAGTGATTCTCTGCGGGGGGGGGGGGATTTGTAGAAGAGGTATGGAGAACTCACCATACTTTACCGTTTAGAAATGCCAGGTGTTTTCCGGGCGGACTGGATTAGCGTAGCCCACTGTGGTGTCCGAGAGTTAATAAATTACTAATTATAAGATATGTACGCCGCCCTACATCCCCGATCGACGCATCGGCAACCTCGGAAGCTATTGCGTCGCGGCATCGGGCGCTTTTGCCGAACTTCGGTTGTTTTTCATGCGACGGCGTCGGTCGCTACCGAACGCAAAACGGGAGTCAGTCGCTGCCAAACGCCAAACCGGCATGTATCCAATGTGTATCCAATAAACGTTTACATAATAAAAGATGATTTTTATCTCAAATGACTGGTCTTTAATTTAAACAAAACGATATTCGGCTACTTTCCTTTACTATCCGACTTTTTCTTATAATTTGGAAACGAAAAGTTTCCCCAACATGCGACTTGAACCACTTAAAAGGGCATTAAATAAAGTACCAAATACAGTAAATCCTCGTTATAGCTTCGTTTTTACCATGCGTGGTACGCCCGGTGACTATCCCCACCATTTCTTGGAATCCTTTAGTCGAGAGTGAGAGAACGAAAGAGTCGACGGCAACTTCGTGTCAACTGTTTCATTCTCTCTCGCTCGCGCTTTGCTTTTCTCAATCGCGGCATCGGCCGCACAACAGAATAGTGTCCGCAACGCGTGGTACGCCCGCCGCCAGCTCTTTTCGTCGGGTTTAATACAAATGATTACTGTAAACAGTTTCCAATTTTTTTTTATCATGATTAAGTTACAAATTGGAAAAATAAATGTAAAAAATATTAAATTATACATTACTAGAAAGGAATAGTTTTATCATATTTTTATGCGCAAATTTTATTCCGATATCTTAAGGTAGTTCCTGAATAATCTACTAAATTACAGAATTCTTTCAAATTTCGTACAAAACTAATTTGGAATACAAGAAATCCTTGTACAAAGTTTAAAATCGATTTACCATATAGTTATCGAGAAATTATTAATTAAAGTTGATGCATTTTAACACAATGGCATATGGCGAAGTAAAAAAAAGAGGGTTAAAGTTTCAGTTTTTCTTCCGAAACAGGAAAACCATATTTAAGAAATGTACCAAAATTAGCACAAAAGTACATCGAAATGTTAGGAAATGAATTTATAAATTTCTGCAAAACTGACCACATAGTTTCTTCGTAAATGCCCATAAAAAAATAAGTTTACGTGCAAATTTTTTAGAAATTACGTAGAGCAGTGAACGTGGCAACGTCGCACAATCAATATGTTTAGACATTTAAATAGGGAACGAAGATTCAGATCCATATGAACATTTTTTCTGATATTTTGGTTATAAAAACGCTCCGAATGAATGCGACGTTGTCAGATCTGTTGCTCCAAATTACTACGCTAACCAATTTAATATTCCATTTTCGTATTACAATTACTTATATTAACATTGCACTTTTTAAAATATATATACATGATGTTAAAAATTATTATTATTATTATTTCCATAGTCTCATACTAGTTTATATTTATCGTTTATTATCCAACTCTAGTTTAGCATAGTTGGTTAGGAACTACCTTAAAAGAGACAACCAAATGTCACTGACTTCTTCAATCCGGCCCACTGTGCAGTTGTAAATAAAACTACTTTTATACAAGCAATAAGGTAAAAAAATGCCTACTAAAATGCTTTTATTATTTGTATTGCTTCTGTAAAAGTAGTCCGATTTACATGATATTTGGTATGATTTTCATCAGAAAAACATGAGGAATCTATTGCTGTCACTCCCTTATCGATACGATAAACAATAAAGAATTTCTTAATACGCTGAAATGCATGTTTCACCCTGGACTGTGGGTCGCCGACCTCGATTCGTTGGGGTCGGCCGAGGATTCATACCTGTTTCAGAAATAAAATATTTCTTTATTCTTTATCGTATAGATATGGAAGTAACACCGATGAATTCCTTCTATTTTTCCGATGAAAATCGTACCAAATTTCATGTATATCGGACTATTTTTAACGAAGCTAGCGAGAAATTATATAATTTAAGTTTTCATCTAATTTCCTTCATTATGCTCCGAATTATGTCGTTCTTGGTGTTAGTTTCATCGGCGAAACATACGGAATCGATTGGCGTCGTTTTCGCAAAGATCTGATGGGAAATGCGAAAATCCTGGACATTTCTCACTTCTTCTTGATGGTATTTAAACCCCTTCGAGGGTCGAAAGCCATAAAATTCGGTGTCGAAGACGGTCCTCGAGACCTCATACAACAATAGACCTTTTCAAGTGCTCGAAAATGGCCAGCGCGGAGCGTCGTAGGGCCATGGCGGTGACGCTTAGGTATAGGAAATACCATCCGCGGCCGCACGAAGAATCCTGCGGCGTGCTGAGGCGGCGCCGCGCCGCTTGCCGCCGCGGCAATTTGAAAAAAAAATTTGACTCGGCAATTAATATTTTTATTTTAAAAGTACTTGCAAGTTTTACAATATTCAAGGGATGTCTAAGACTTCCCAGAACATTTTAATACGAATAAAGCGAATTCAAAACTTTTGTTCGGAAGTTGAAGAGAATCTTGAGGTATCGAGATCTTGTCCAAATTTTCCAAGCCTGTCCCGAAGATCCGGTTTCCAGGTCCCCGGTGGTCGAGTGCCATGAACCGCCCGATAGCCCAAAGCCCGGTGACGCCGCGCAGTATGCGATTTTGGACAAAAATTGCTCGACAGCGCAAATCTGGACCGATTTCAATAATTTTTTTCTTAAAATACTCTTAATGGACTCAGCAATAACGGAATACTGCAGTAAAACCTGTATATGTTGGTCTAATCTATAAAAAAAACATTATTTAGCATAACATAACATACAAACCTAAACTTTGGAGATTAAAGAAATTAAAAATTAATATTTTGTAAATTTATTATTAGCTATAAAAGAAAAAAATTATTTCAAATTTACAAAATTTATGTTTTAAATCAGGCATGGGAATTAAGTGAACGCAGCGGCCGATTTTCAAAGGTAACGCCTCCTTTCTCCTGCCGCGCGTCTTGGCCCCCGCGGCAGCCTAGGTGCTTGGAGCGCCTCAGGCCCGTTGACAAAACGAAAACCTATTAATACAATGTCGCCCCAATGCGACACGCGCGATTCATATGGTACGGGCCTGAGGCGCTCCACGAACCTAGGCCGCCGCGGGGGCCAAGATGCGCGACGGGAGAAAGGAGGCGTTGCCTTCGAAAATCGGCCGCTGCGTTCACTTAATTCCCATGACTGTTTTAAATAAACTGTAAGTACAGCTGATTTAAAACTTATAGTTTTAAACGATATTTCAATTTTATTAGTTTTGATTTTATTTTTAATATATAATTTTTTAAGCAATTGTATTTAAAATAGAATTTTGTGTGGTAATTTTATAATAATCTGTTTATATGAATTATATGTCGCTTCGTGGAATTGACATTATCAAATCATTTGATTTACCGTTTGGTTGGCTATCAGAAGAACCACAAGAAGGAAATAATAAAATTTTTTGTAAAGCCCGAGCTAAACATAGCAGAATGTGCGATAGGCAAATGACTAACAAAAATATTTTACAGTATCTCTTAATCTCATCAGATCCCTCAATTAGCTCTCTCAGGCTGAAAGAAAATAAAAAATTAATCCCTTAATGGTTGAAGCAGAAAAAATGTTATTATAAAATAAACCACATTGCATGTAATATGTAACATATTACATATAATTCATATATACAAATTCTAATAAAATTAGTTACCACAAAAATTCTATTCTAATTACAATTACTTAAAAAAAAATATATGTTAGAAATAAAATCAAAACTAATAAAATTGAAATATTATTTAAAAATATTAGATTTATATCAGCTATACTTACAGTTTATTTAAAACATAAATTTTGTAAATTTGAAATAAATTTTTTATTTTATAGCTAATGATAAATTTATAAAAAATTAATTTTTAATATCATTAATCTCTAAAGTTTACGTTTGCATGATATGTTATGATAAATAATATTTTTTATAGATTAGACCAACTGGTACAGGTTTTACTGCAGTGCTCGGTTATTGATAAGTCATTTACGAGTATTTTTTTAAAAAAAATTTTTTTTCCAAAAAAGTTTTTGCGGGTATAGTTGCCTCCAATAGACATCAGTGCAGGGCAGGGAGTCGAGACCGATAGAATTTCGGTTACGGTCGCGGTCGGGGTCACCGAGACGTTCGACACGGTATTTACGGTTCTCTCGACCGACCCCGAGAGCGACAATCGGCCTGAAGTTTTCTCTCAACCGATAACCGAGAGAGAATTTGTCTCAGACTTACGGTCAACCGAAAGTCTAGACCGGTTAGGAATACGGTCGCGTTAATTTATGGAGAGGTTGGAGTTAATGTATGGAAAGGTACGCAAAACGGTCAACCGAGAGTCTCGACCGATTGCAATACGGTTGACGCAAAGTCGGGAGAGATAAAAATGCGGGTAACTAGAATTCATCACATCATGAGAAATAGAAAGAAAATTGAAATACCCCTGATTAAAATTTGTGAAACAAATTGTTACTATCCCTGTTGTGAATCGCAAATCGTGACTAAAATTAATTAGGTTATTTTAATTATTTTTTATCACGTTAGTAACCTGGCCTTGCATCTTTTGCAATACACAGCGAAATACATAGTATAAATAAAACAAATTTATAATAATAAATAAAATCAATTAATTTAATTTATATATAAATTCTTAAAAATACATTTACGTCTTTTTCTAAATTTAATCAATTTTATAGATAATTTTATAAGCATCTACTTTAACTATTTTTATAAATGAAATATTACTTTCATAGTCGCAATGAAATATTTTTATAAATAATTTTCAGAAATAATTTATATTTTTATCACTAAAATGTTTAGTTGTAAGTAAACAAAGTTAATGATAGATAAGTTTCAAAGATTAACAATTTGTTTTGGAAACAACAACAGTCAATTTTCAGAAGTTTGCACGGTGATAACGCCAAAGTTTTTTCAAAAGTAAAACGTTAATGTTAATAAAATTCTCATCATTTATAATGTACCTATATGCATATTGTACAAGAAATGGAATTTTTGGACCAATTGATGTAATGACTGAAATTGCAAACATTCACGATGTTTTCAATATGTATTACAAACACAATACGTACTATGTGTTTTTATTTTTCGACTAACATAGTAGGAAGGTCATCCCACTCGATCACTTTTTGACGTCGATGTCAGGAATTTTGATAAAAATGAAACAGGATGTAACTAGTCGATGTGAAATTAGAGGGAGTTAGTTATTATTTTGCTGGTTCCGAATTTGTTTCAGAACCACAGTTGTGAATTGATTACTTTTTGCATATCCCTTTTAGAAACTATGCTATACTCATAAACTTTTATTTTTGGAACTATTTATCGTATTGCATTAATTCTTTTCTTTTTTAATATAGATTATTTTGCCTATTCACATAATATTTTATGAAATTCATTTTTGTAACTGTCACGTCCCGGGTGGAGGTCGTTGGGGACGATGGCATAGACGGGGAATTATTGAAGGGAACGCAGGCGCGAATGCCAGATTCGTGGCACTGCGGAGAGTTTGGATTCAGGCGCGAATGCCAGATTCGTGGCACTGAATAGTTTGAGGGAATGCAGGCGCGAATGCCAGATTCGTGGCACTGCGGAGAGTTAGGATTCAGGCGCGAATGCCAGATTCGTGGCACTGCGGAGAGTTAGGATTCAGGCGCGAATGCCAGATTCGTAGCACTGAAAGACCAGGGAAAGTTTAAATGGTAATCACTCCGGAGGTGACACCCGTTAGAGCACTTTGTTTGTTTTGGCTTCTTAATTGGATTTACCGTTGCATTTATATAAGAAGTCACACGTAATATTTCCGCGAAATATGTCTAGACATATGGGTGTACACGGCCCATGCAAATATATGTTTGTAAACACTGTAGGAACTCTCGCGTTCACGAACTGAAATCAGCTGTTGCAGTAGCCTGTTTAGATTTGGAGCTTTCGTAACCAAAGGATATTCATAATAATTCGAAGCGTGATTTAAAGCCAAGGACTTTATTACTTTGAGCACGAGTGGTGCACTATCAATATATTAGCATGGTTAACATAATAATGCGTCAGACATTAAGCATTAGCACATAACATTTATATAAATAGTAATCAACAGCAATATATGTGTATGAATATGCAATACATGTGTATAACCCAAAGAAAATAGTATGTAAAGTAATAGGAATTTGCTACGCTAACAATATGAGACAATGAGCGTTAGCGGAATAATAATATGAATCAAAATAATATGAAATGCAATAAGCGTTAACGATACAAAATAATATATAGCAATAAGCGTTAATACAAGAATAATAATATGAAATGCAATAAGCGTTAACGATACAAAATGATAATATAAAGCAATAAGCGTTAATACAAGAATAATAATATGAAATGCAATAAGCGTTAACAATACAAAATAATATATATGAAGGTGATATGCCGTATAACAATAAAGGTAATTATAATTTCTTACGGTAGTTGCAGTAGAACACTGAATTTAAATATAAAGCTTTTGTGCACTTGATTTGTTGGTTTAATGGTTGTTCTGCGGAAGTATTTCCTTAGAAGAGTGTCTTCCGGTCTCGCGGTTCCTTGTATTTATAGGGTTTACAAGAATGTCAGGTATGAAGGGTGTGCGCGGTATGCACCTTGACATATTTACGAAATATGCGTCGCAATAGGACTTCCGGGGTTTTTATAAATGTCTATATTTAGACTACGTTTATGAATCATGCGTGAAATATGCGTCGCAATTGGTTTCCAAGATTCTGTTAAGCTATTGATAAGACCTATTAGGTGGATTTTAGGCGTTTTGACGGGAAAGGGGTGAGAGTGGCTTTGACTCGGTGAGTCGTAAAGAGGGGGTGAGACGTGGTCTCGAGATAAGAGAGTTTTTGGGACGAGGGACTTGTTTAAATTTAAATAGGAGGGAAGTGGTCATGCCACGTAAGGCGAAGAGGGGATTTGGAGGTCGTAGTTGACCATCTTGAGATGGGGACCGCTAAGGTACATCGCCAAGGTGATCAGTGATTTGGGGAAAAGGGGTACGATTTGAGTTTGATGGATTTTGATGGAGTTATGGAGCGATTTATGAGGGAGACTTTAGAATAATACCGCGCGAAAAATAGTGGGACATCACATAACATCAAAAAATATAGACAAATTCTTATTTTCCCCATTTTGCCTGCAACATCATATGTTTATTAATTCTAAATAAGTATGATATTCTTTCTAGTCTACTGTCTACAAAATAAGGTTTTTTGTAGGATGGTAGGTTCGAAGGCAGCGGTGCGCCCCGTTTCAGGTAAGCGAGCCGCGCGCTGCACTATTGCGGACGGTTTACCATACCACCCGAACCCCCGTATTACTTCAATCAGGTCAAAACATAAAATCGACTGGTATCGTATCCCCCATAATCGTGTCATTTATGCCTGCGGAAGAGTTTCTTTAATTGCGTTTGTTTGAACTTCAATAGGGGTTGAGTATACCCAAAAGTTCCTGTTCCATATAATATTATGGTTGAACGCAAATACAGGGTGTTTTGTCCTCGCCCTAGAGAAAATAAAACCTTGGAATGATCCATGGGCAAAATTTCAGGATGCGTCCTTTCGTTGGCGAATGAGGGTCTATGGTATAACAATAAAGTGCAGTTTACGAGTGGCTGAATTGCGACCATAAAGCCCTGAGTAAAATAGCTATTATTGAAAACAATTTGAAATTTTTAACAAACTAGGATTACATTTTCCATGTTAAGAATGGTGTGGTAAACTACGAAGAGTTGCTTTTATTTTAGGATTAGGCGTTCTCGACAGCTGAGTTGTTCTTCCGTATGAAAGCTCAAAGGTCGTCGAATGAAAGCGTTTTAAACATCTTACAGAAACGCACCGTGTGCTCCCTTTAAAAAGCGAAATTGTTTCCTGAGTTGCAGATAATTTCCAACTTGGACGGGGATTCTTTTCTACGGGTTATTTCACGCTAATTCGATCACTTTTTGGACTCGATGTCAGGGATTTTGTTTAAGGTGAAATATGATGCAGTCCACATGGAACCATGGAGGGTTTAAGTCGCCATTTTGCTGTTTTCCAATTTATTTAAAAAATGTGGACCGTCAAATGCACTTTTTGTCTCTTTTCTTGAAACCGAGCTATGCTTAAGAACTTTTATAATTGAAACTGATTTATCGCATTGAGTTCATACTTCTTTTATTGCCATCTAGAAGGGTTGGCCTATTTGATTAAATTTTTTTTAAATGGAAAATCATTTTCGTAACATAATAAAATATACACAAATTATTATTTTCCAAAATTTTCCTCGATGGTTGGGGATCTAAAACTTTGAAAAAAATATTACCATGTTCCTTGATACTGTATCTACAAAATAAGCACCTTCTTAAGAGAGATTGTTTAAAATTAACGCTGCAATGAACCATCGAAGGCAGCGGTGCGCCCCGTTTCAGGTAAGCGAGCCGCGCGCTGCACTATTGCGGGCGGTTTACAATACCACTCACACCCTGTATTACTTCAATCAGGACGAAACATAAAATCGACTGGTCCCGTGTCCGCCTTAATGGTGTCATTTATGCCTGCGAAAGAGTTTCTTTAACTGCTTGTGTTTGAATTTCAATACGGCTTATCCTCAAAAGTTCCTGTTCCATATAATGTTATGGTTCAGTGCCATAGGTAATGCTGCTGCAAAATTAATGCGACTCCTTCCGTCAGGCGAGAGTAAGGGCCACCACCTTCTCGTGCTTTCCATCGAGCAATGACACTGTTTGAACAAATAAGTAACTCTACAGTGTAATTACTGAGGAAAGATTGAAGGGTGAGGGAGGATGGCATGGATAAAATTATTTCGACTTGAAATTTTCGAGTGACGGGGTTAAGGGTAGGGCTGGCACTATATGTCGAATTTTTCGGTATTCGAATATTCGAATACTTCAGTTGCTCAACTATTTGGTGAATATAATTCGAATATCAAAGTATTTGAATACTATTCAAATATTTAAGTATTCGAAGACTGATGTAATCGAATAGTATTCGAATGTTATTATTCGAATATTCAAATATTCGAAGTTTATTCGTAGCATTCGAAGACTTGTCAAATATTCCAATATTAAATTATTCAAATAGTCCCATCCCTCGTTAAGGTAAGCATTGCTTAAGGTTGCAAGTAAAAAAGCATATTGCTAGCTTAGAATCTCGTGTTGCAACAGCATTAGTATGCCTATGGCACCGAACCATAATATTATATGGAATAGGGACTTTTGGGGATAAGCCGTATTGAAATTCAAACAAAAGCAGTTAAAGAAACTCTTTCGCAGGCATAAGTGACACCATTAAGGCGGAGACGGGACCAGTCGATTTTATGTTTCGTCCTGATTGAAGTAATACAGAGTGCGAGTGGTACTGTAAACCGCCCGCAATAGTGCAGCGCGCGGCTCGCTTACATGAAACGGGGCGCACCGCTGCCTTCGATGATTCATTGCGGCGTTAATTTTAAACAATCTCTCTTAAGAAGGTGCTTATTTTGTAGATACAGTATCAAGGAACATGGTAATATTTTTTTCAAAGTTTTAGATCCCCAACCATCGAGGAAAATTTTGGAAAATAATAATTTGTGTATATTCTTTCAAGTGCATATTATGATTTTTGATTAACAAAATTACTTATAGGTAAAAAAATTCATAAAGTGTCCTCTCTTTTCACGGTTCCCGGTGTATGTAACCCTTTAAACAAAATACTCGACATCGAGTGCAAAAAGTGATCGAGTTGGGGTGGAATGACGTCTACCAAAACGAGGGAAGAAAGTGTACTTTAAAATTAACCATTCCCTCGCTATGGTTTTCCCTGTCGAAGTTCAAACGATGACCAGTTATATGATCCTAAATGGAGCGTCTACCGGCGGGCTAATGAACGTGGGCCATGGAGCCGTACATGTCATAAAACTATCACCCACCTTACTTCCTTCCTCGAAAGGGTGGGATACCCTTACTTGCCTTCCACAACATTTCAATAACCAATAAGAAACGTTCTGCGTTTACCTATATATTAACGAAATTCGTCCGACAAGGGCAGAGTCACTTTGGCAACGCTTCAGTGAACACCCAAAATCTCTACCAGTTATCGTATTGTGATAAACGCAGCGCTACATTTTCGGACTTGCTAATCAAGTCCAACGTTATTTTAGTTATTTTAGAGCTGCGGGTTTAGAGTAACTTTGCTATATTTCGTAAGTTTCGTAAGTTTTTTATTTGTGATTGCAATATGACCTCTCGTGGTAGAAAGCAATGTCACCCGGTTCGCGCGTATTTTTCGTATATTGAGGAAAGTAATACATCGGAATGTATTCTCAAAATCGATAATAAGATTTGCGGTCACACATCAAAGGGCGACCATGCCACAAACTTGGAGCGGCATATCGCGATGAAGCATCCTCTGGAATTTTGGGAACTAACTAGGTTAAAAGTGTGTGATAAAAGAAGAAGGTGCAACAGTGGTACAGTGGAGTGCGGTGCAAAAAGAAATAAAAAACAAGATGTGTGTACAGTGCGGCTAAATGACAGTGAGGTGATGGATGCATGTGTGGAATTAGTGACTGTCAACGCGCGTCCATTTACGTTAATGGAAGACAGCGGCTTTAGAAAATTATTAAATCCAATCCTCGAAGGATTGCAGAATAAGATTGTTATCAACGCGGAGAATATTAGGTCGGAAATAACGGCGCGGGCACAATGTATTCGGCGGAATATTCAGACTGAAATTTTAGGCCGGTTAGTGTGTTTGAAAGTGGATACCGCGACGCGTCTTGGACGATCCTTCCTCGGGTTAAATTTGCAATACGTTAAGGATGGTAAATTAGTGTTGCGTACATTATGCGCGAAAGAGATATTCGGGTTTCACACCGCGTACAATTTGAAAGAAGATATTAAGCGTATAATATCGACGTATGGACTGAATTTGCGTAGTGTGTATTCGGTTACAACAGACAATGCGAGTAATATGGTGAAGTGCGTGCAACTCATGGCCGAGGAAATTGAAGGGGACCATCCCAGAGAATTTGAAGAGGACCGCGACGAAGAAGATGTTACATTAGAGAACCAGTTGATATCAGAATACGCGACTTTAGAAATTAAAGGTGTGCGATGCGCTGCGCACACACTGCAACTCGCAGTGTGTGCTGTAATTAAGAAGGATCCTTACGTAGATATTATCCGAAAGGTTAGGGAACTTTGTAAGTTTTTGCGCCTCCCTTCACTGTTGGCGACCCTAAAAGCCTTATGTCTACCAAAACCGCCGATCGACTGCCCAACGCGCTGGAGTTCCACTTACGAAATCTGTAAGTTGATATTTGATAAGGAAGATTAGTGCCGCGAAATTGTTTCCGAGTATATTAACGAAGAATTCAGCGAAGCGACCTGGAAGCAAGTAGAAGATCTTGTAAATGCGTTAGAACCCGCGAAAATTGCAACCAAAAGGTTACAAGAGGAGCAGCTTGTAATGGGCGATTTTTTCCGAGCGTGGCTTTTATGTAAGATTATTGTTAAGAAGCTCAACACAGTCGCATCTAATGTATTGTATGAGAGCATGGAAAAACGTGAGCGCGATTTATTTAAGAATGACGTGTTTCGAGCGGCAATTTTTATGGATCCGCGATATAATGTACTTTTGAGTGAGGATGATAAAACGGCGGCGAGAGAACAGTTAGTAGCCTTATGGAAAAGATTGCATGATTTTGCAGGAGAGAATGGAGAGAATGTGGCAGCGAGGAGTGTTGATGTGTGCGAGAATGACTGCGACGATATAGAACAGTTATTATTACAATCCGAAAGCGATATAAATTCCTCCCCCGCGCAAACCGTGATAAATATAAATAATATTTTAAGTTCTTATCTTTCGTGGAAGCGCGTTTCCAAAGATACAGATTTATTGTTATATTGGGAATCCAAAAAAAAAACGCGGAACCAGAATTGTACCAATTAGCGTGTGTGGTTCAGAGTGTGCCCGCCACACAAGTGAGTGATGAGCGATTGTTTTCAGGAGTAAGACATGTAGTGTCAGATCTGCGTTATAATTTACAGATGCATGTTATTGACGACATAATGGTCGTTAGATGTAATAGCTTATTTAATTCTTAATTAATATTAAGTAGAGTATATAATTTAAGTTGTGTAAGTGTCAGTGCGTATGTAGTGTATAGTGAACACAACAAGTGCAATCTTCCCACTGGAGCAAAACGGAGGAAAAACATCGCCCGGCACGTGAAGGATTAAAAACGACGACAGGGATAATTACAAATTGGCTTGTTCACCACTCATCAAAAGATAAGTTCTATTTGTATTATGCACAATTTACTTTCGCACACAAATTCTTTTGCTAAGAAACTATAATATTGATTCTCTTACAGGTACTAAACAATGGCAACCTACAATCAGGGCGCAGTGTGTGAGCCTATTTAGTTGTTTCTGAATAAGAAAACGCAAGTTTTCTAGGGGAAACCACCAACATCGGCATCGAGGGACTTCGACGGCGGGTATCGTCTATGGACACCGGCTGCAGTCGCCTTCCCATTGGATCGAAACGGAGGAAGAACATCGCCCGGCACTTGAAGGATTAAAAGCGACGACAAGGATAATTACAAATTGGCTTGTTCACCACTCATCAAAAGATAAGTTCTATTTGTATTATGCACAATTTACTTTCGCACACAAATTCTTTTGCCAAGAAACTATAATATTGATTCTCTTACAGGTACTAAACAATGGCATGGCAACCTACAATCATGACGGGGCCATCTTTGTCTTATGTCAGATGTACCTAGATACTACTCGCATCACAAAAGACACATATCTACTCTGTGTTAAGCAAAGATTGTACTTTATATTTTTGGTTATTCTATATGATTGTATTTTTGCGATGACCACTCTCTTTTCTTATACATGTTTGTCGTAATAAAAATTGAAGAAGTAACGTTTATACAATAACTGGTTTAGACGATGTAAAATAATGTTTTCGTACGTTATTGCGATAAATAAATATTGAATCATTATAATAAATTTCGCTGTGTAATTTGTTATTTAAGTTTAAGTTAAATATATATTTATATTTTGTTACATTTATATCTTCTGTTTTCAATACACACTTGGGCATACTTTTGAAATAAAAACATGAAAAATTATATTTTCAATCATTTTCTTCTTATTTCTATTTTAACAATCATTTATTTTATATTAACTACTTCTATTAAAGCCGATGGTAGATGGCAAGCATCTTCTTAATGTAGTGTTTCAAATACAATAATGCTTCGGTACATCGGCGCAGTTTGGGACTGACAGTGTAAGAGTAACAAATAACTGCAACAGTCTGCTTTCACAAATCCCGTCACGAGAGAGACAAACAATGAGAGCGAAAAGAACAGCATACATATCTTCCCGGCCTATTCAGCTAGGTCGAACTGAACCGAACCCACCCGAACTAAACCGAGCCGGAGCCCTAACCAGTCGGCGGACCGCTCCATACATTAAGTGGTGACCGATCTACCGACCGGTCCCCGTACGTCTCAGAACTACGGTCCCCGATTCCCGACCGAAGTGCAATTGGTCAGGAGGCTTTGGTTCCCTTTTGCAACCTCTCGCTACTGCGGTCAGAAATCTCTCCACTTTCGTTACGGTTACTGGTTACATGACCGATATGTGACCGGTCTGAATTTCAGTTTCTGCTTCGGTCTCGACACCCTGGTGCAGGGTGGTTTGGTGCGTTTGAACGCTAATAACCACCGCACGTTGAAATAATAATGAATTTCTGACTCGTGTACTGAGACAGACTCGAGGAATGACAGAATGAAGCTTCCAGGATTCTCCGTCACCGGCGTTGATGGTATATTCGCGCCATGTACCATCAGAACCGGTGGAAGACCAAACTAGCCGATATATGTAGGAAAGACGTAGTTGCCGAGACGTATCGGGAGTCGAATCGCGCTGTTGCCGAATTTCCCCTATTACTATTTTATCGTCAGGGAGGCTTGAATCACAGACGAGGTATGAAATACACCTATCACCTTATGGGACTTCGTGTCACCACTCAAACTGTGTTACCGACCCATAATTTGAAGACTGAATTTAGCGACCTCAGTTCATGAACAGCGTCCAACTCAAGAACTACTCTGAAATGTGTTGAAATACTGAAAGATGTGTGCGTGCTTGTATACATGTGACTTGTTTAGAGTGAGAGTCTACGACACGTAAAAATCATTGAAAATAATGAATTAAAACGTTTTTGTAAAATTTATATTCGTAGTTTTTGGGATTCGAGGCCCCTAAATCCCTACGTTTCGTTACAAATTGATTGGCTCTGTCCTTATTAACTATTGAATGGATTTAAAAATGATAAAAAACATCTACGATGTAAAAACACGAGTGTAGGTATCGCTTACGTTAAGATCTGGGCACACATAGCAGTTCCGTGTCAGTTCACGTAGAATTCAGGTACACTTCGTTACTTTCCTCAATTACTTTACTCCAAGTACTTTCCATTACAATCATTAAAAATAATTAGGATTTCATCAAGTTTGGTGTCATTTTCATCAGAAAAATACTAGTAATCCATTTGTGATACTTCTATGATAGAAATTGGCATACTGATTATTGAATGGCCTATTGCTGACTTTGTCCTTATGTCACTACTCTAGCGTTTATGACCCCCGAGCCGCATCGTTTGAAAGCTTTTACCTAAGAACCCCTCAGGGTTGTAAAAAAAGGTACGCGTTACCGTTCAACCGATTTCAAGAGAGCGTACAGTGAAAACGCCAGAATGTCGTGACCATCGAATTTTAACTTTCTGAGTACGAATACAGATCCGACACTGAAGGAAAAATATGAATGAGTATAATGGTCTTGAATTTCAAAATTTTAAGCTACAATAAGGTTGACCGCGGCGGTATACACCTGCACGGAGAGATTTTTCGCCCCCTGCGTGTAAAAGCCACAATAATGGCGCCTCATTCCAAAAAATGGTATTAATGGAAGCCGGTATAAGCGTGGCGTTGAGTAGCTAAAAGTTTAAAACATTCAGACATAAAAATTCTAGGAAAAAAATTAAAACACCGCTACTATCAAAGACATGTCTGATTAGTTGCCCCTTATGTCTTATCTATGCATACACTGCATTGAAGATAAAATTATGAAAAAGAAAACCAGAACAATAGATTCTGAGGTCTGCAAACGCACTGTTGGACGTAGCTGAAACCACGACGTCGAGCCCGTCGACATCGACAAAAGAACGAGATGGTCGGCGGCCGACGAAGGCAATCTCTTCGAAGAGCTGCCAGCGACCGCTGAACAGCAGTGATCCCCGAGCTTCGAAAATTGTGGGATGGTCTCTTTTAAATTCACGTGGCAAAGAGCTATTGGGAATTTCCCGGCCCAGGTAAGCGAGCCGCGCGCTCCGCTTTTATGATCCGATTTACCACTCGCACCCCAAATTACTGTAATGAAGTTTGAAAACAATGTCGTCTGGTCTCGTACCCGTCTCAATTTCAAAACTTTTAGCTACGACAGGGTTGACCGCGGCGCTATACTCCCGTACGGAGAGATTTTTCACCACCTGCGTGTAAAAGCCACAATAATGGCGCATTGTTGCATAAAATGGAAAATTATAATTAAAACCGAGTTTAAAAAAATAAAAATGCACTAAAAAGTAAGAAATAATTTTGTACGTTATTTAATCTACGACACTCAATTTTTTTTATATCGGTGCCTCATCATTTGCATTGTGTAAGTCTGGCGCCGACTTAAAAAAATTGAGTATCATAGATTAAATAAGGGACAAAATTATTTTTTACTTTTTATCGCATTTTTATTTTTTTGAAGTCGAGAAAACCAGAACAATAAATTCTGAAGTCTGCAAACACATTGTTGGACGCGGCAGATATGCGACGTCGATCCCGTCGACATGGACAAAAGAACGAGACTATCGGCGGCCGACGAAGGCCATCTCTGGTCTCCTGCAATCGCTCGCATAGGACGGTCGTGTCGAACACATTATGTATTCCAAACCTTAAATATATTCACTTCTTGCATTCTAAATACCGTACTCCTTTCTCCTCCTATGCTATTCAGTTTCCTCGATCAAATAAAAAAAGTTTCATATGAAACATTTATTGCTTTTTCAATAGTTAGTAAAATAATAGCGTGTGAAAAATAATATACAAACAAATCGGACATAGTGTATAAACTTTCTGAAACATCCGAACATCAGTTAACATTAGTCAGTCAACGTCAGTTAGTATATAGTATAAACAAATGAATTTTTCTAATAGTTATGGAGGAGAATGAATTCCTTCTTAAAAAAATATGTATCGAATATTTTTAGCTACTCTACACACTTGCAAAATTCCACCAAAATCGGTGTGTACGGGTTCGATATGTTCCTTTTAAATAATATAGTACAGTAGAAAGATATTATTAGTATTATTATTATTATTGGTGTTATTATTATATGTCTGTATTATATCATCATATAGACCATCATTAATGTATGCACAAACACATGATGAATGGGTGGGGTTCAGCAACAGGTGCTCTTAAAAAACATTAAAGCACTGTTTTTACAAATTACGTTATTGCAAGCGAATGAAATTTGTTTTGCGTTAAATAAACCGGAATAGGACAGCAAAGTTAAAAGGCGAATGTGATATCGTTTTATATTCATCCTACTTTCTCTTCCGTTGAACGGAATATGTTCATAAGACGATTTTTAAATTGTTACTCTAACAGAAACATTTGTAAATCGCGGGCTTCGACTGTCAAAAAATAACCTTATTTTACCCGTGCTGAATTCTAATTCCTACCACGCGTAGCGTTACAATCTGTTTCGAGACTTCACCGGTAACGTTGCATGCGACACTGAAATGGTAAGGGGGTCCTAGGACCCCCCAAACCGGTGACAGAAAAATACATTGGTTGATAGGTCTATTCTATACCTCGTCTGTGGTGTAACGTTACAATCTGTTTCGAGACTTCGCCGGTAACGTTGCATGCGACACTAAAATGGTAAGGGGGTCCTAGGACCCCCCAAACCGGTGACAGAAAAATACATTGGTTGATAGGTCTATCCTATACCTCGTCTGTGCTTGAATGAATCACGGCGAAGCGGCTGGAGAAGAGAGATGGGCAAATATAATATCGACGTGCGTTACAAAAAGTACCACATTTCATTTGTGTTTTGAAGACTAGCACGCTGCTCATTCTGTCCACGAAAAACAGAATGTTTCGATTTTGTTCTCGAAAAGTAGGATGTTTTCATTCATTGCCACGAAGAATAGCATTTTATGCTGTTTCGCGACGAAAGGTAGTACATTTCGGTACTTTGCTGCGAAAAATAGCACGGTTTGCCTTTAGCCGCGAAAAATATCACGTTTCATAGAAGATCAACATCGACTGTGAACTGTTTGGAAACTGAAATATTTTACTGTTCAGAAAACAAATAAAACGTGCTACTTTTCGCAGCAGCGTTTGAAATGTGCTACTGCTCGTGGCGAAATGTGAATCGTGCTTGTTCTCGTGATAGATTGAAATATGCTGCTCTTTGTAAAAAAAAAAAATGAAATATGCTACTTTTCGTAACGCACGTCGATATCTAGATAAACTCAAATAAAAGATACTACAGTATTGTCTCGTTACGGGCTCGGTTTGGTGTACACGATGTGGACTTTTCGCTATTCCCACCACTTCTGTCTCACTCTTGTCCGGCGAAGGCGAGAGCGAGCGAGAGGCACTGAAAGCGAGCGAGGGCGGTATGAGACAGACGACGGAATGATGTTTTGTCTCGCTCCGTCTTTCAGACGCATGACACTCCGTCCTTTGCGTTCGCGCCCGTCACGCAGGCCAAGTGTGCCATCTCGCTCCCCCCTTCGGCCAGAAAGAAGCGAGAAACGAACACTGGGAATTAGGGCTCTGTTCACGATACGGGCTCAACGCCGGTCCCGACCAGCGAGGAGTTGGGCTGTTCGGCGGCGGCTTGTAATCTCGGTTGGAGAGGCATACAGTGTTGATAAAATGTAAAACATGCCATTTTCAGTATTCAGTAACATACTGCTGAGATATTCCAGATTAAAATGAGTTCAAACACGGTATAAATCGGATTATTTCTAGAACTGTATTTGATAATTAAATATAAATGTAACATTTCTAATCTAAAAATGCTCAAAATAATCCGATTTATAACGTGTTTAAATTCATTTTTATCTGGAAAATCTCAGCAATATGTTACTGAAACGTTCATGCCGATACGATAGAAAATGTGAAAGTTTTACATTCCATTAACACAAACAAAAGGGACAATCATTGAATAATCATATTATGTTTCTATGAATTATATAAAATTTATTATTTTTTAAAAGAAAAATTAATAATTATTAATGATAATGGGGCGGCTTCCTCCACGGCGCCATTCAGTATACTTGAGGCGCTTCAGCTCCTTCTAAATCTGAAACAGTAGCATAAAAATTACATTTTCTAGTTCTATCTGTATAGACCGAGAGCTGGCTACATAGGGGTCAACGTGACTCAATGCAATTACAATTCTTATTTAAAAATGTTGGATTAGTGGATTAGGCAATTTCGTATTCGGCAACACTAATCCAACAATAAGAACTGTGACTGCATCGAATCACGTTGACCCCTAGGTATTCAGCTCTTAGACAATTGTCTTTGAGGACTCTAGCGAGTCAAATGAATTAAAAATGAATTAAGGGTAGTAATCGAACAAACTGAAAGTATATAATCATTGCTACATAGGAATAAATGGAAGTTGTGACGAATCAAAGAAAAGAGATATTGTAACTAAAAGAATCAGATCTGTTTTCTTTTTTGGCTCTGGGATCGAACTCTTGTTTATATCGCAACCTTTCATCGTCGCGACGTATCGGGAATGTGTTTATGATGAGGATCGTATGCTGCAGTTTAGATTGAACTCGAGATAAGAGCTTTGCTTCGTACGTTGTGGCTTTTATTTCATTAGTCTGGTTTGTAGCTTCGAACAGTGCGAGTGTCAAGTCAGTGTTACAGTTTTGTCAAATTCGATATAATAGTGCATGCAAAATGGAGAAGATTTGTGTAAGTTGGAAAAAGTCTCTCAAGAAACTCGCACGTAAGAATTATTACTGGTCTGACGAATAGTGGTATTGCAAAGCATGCTATCAAATTAAAGTAAAACATCCTAGTTCGTCGACACAAAGTGTTAGCGAAGAAAGTGTTGTTGAAGAAAACATTGGACAAAGTGCTATAGGAAATTCATCTGTGACTTTAAATATTAATCGTAGTGTTATTTCTAGTAAATGTATTTTTGGATGTCAATCAGATCGCGTCTTGAGAAGACTAAGTATAGATTTCACTACATATGATACAAGGGTAACGTTATCTGTCGAGGAAGTTGTTGCAGTTTTTAAGACTTTTAAAAATCTAGTGTTAGAAGAAAGGAATAAAAAGATGGAAAGAAGAGTGAGTTTTACAAAAATGGCAGAGGAACAGCTACTATATGAGACAGGATTAAATCATTCACAGTTTTCTGACATTTTAAATTCTGTTCCAGATGTATTACGAAACAGTGAATTTGCAGTTGGAATATATCTATCGCGGTTACATCACGGTTACACATTTGAAGAAATAGCAAAACGTTATCGTATTACACGACAAACAGCAAGTAATTACTGTGAAACTGTAAGACAGCATTTATTGGAAAGATATTGCAGCATCCATTTGTTATCACTTAATGACCGAAATGAATTAATTACACATCAAACGGATTGTGCTAAACAACTCCATGCACCAACAAATAATCAAGTGATATTAGTATTCGATGGCACCTACCTGTTCATTCAAAAAAGTTCTAACTTTATATTCCAACGTTTATCGTATTCTGGGCACAAACATAGGAATTTAATTAAACCTATGATGGTGGTTTGTACAGATGGCTACATAGCAAATGTTTGGGGACCATATCCAGGATCAAAAAATGATGCATCAATATTAAATGAACTGTTGTCAGATTCCAATACGTGCAGTCAATTTAAACCGGGTGATATTTTCCTTGTGGATCGTGGTTTTCGAGATTCTATAGAGGAAATAACCAGAAGAGGATACATTGCTAAAATGCCATCCTTTGCAGATGCATCACGAAAACCACTAACAGTTGAACAAGCGAATCAGTCACGACTCATGACGAAAAATCGTTACATCGTAGAAGTAATTAATGGACGCATAAAAAGTCGTTTTAAGTATTTTGCTGGAAGCATTCAAAACATAACGTTATCTACTTTATTCCACGACTTCAAAATAGCTTGTGCCATTTTAAATGCAACATTTACATCACCATCTACATCTGCCATTGATCATTTAATTACAAATAGAATTTTGCAATATTCGAACAGAAGTAATCATTTATCACAACTGATTCAAGCGGAAAATATGAATATAAAGCGAGCACAATTCCAACGTATGGAAGTTACAGAATTAGAGTTTTTCCCTAGATTAACTTACACAGATCTATGCTTATACGCATGCGGAACATACCAAATGAAGCAAACACCTGGTTACTACGCCGACCATATAAATGACAGCGGAGATTTTGAATTTCAAGTTGCAGTACCATCATATAAAATTGATTTTCAAAAATACCAGATTGATGTGGAACCAATTAACGCCATTTTACTTAAAACGAAACTGCATTCACGACACTCAAATAGTTTAAAATACTTTTTATATGTACTAATTGATAAAAGTAAAACCGCACTGGAAGCCATACTTGCACACTCATGTGGATGCAAAGTCGGAGCACGCGTTGTTGGGTGCTGTTCCCATGTAGCCATGATTATATGGTACTTTGGATTTGCTCGATTTCAAGCTTCAATTCATCTGCCTGCTGAGTTCCTTACTACTTATTTCGAAGACGGTTCGATATCCGAAGAAGAAGACGACGAAATGTAAAATATATGTAAGTTCCGATATCATCACATTCATAATTTGAACGTATTTTTGACAACTTTCCCATCGTTTCTCGGGAAAGTGATAAGGACATTTTTTGTTCCTTGGGAGACACTCTAAAAGATCCTGCATGAATTTTTCATTTCCAGGCGATGCCAAAAATGGGCATTTCTTAACACCCTCCTTTGCTACCAGTGAAAGAGACTTATGTGTGGAGGCGTTTGAACGAAAATGGATGTGATCATGAATGTAAACATTTTCGAAGACCTAGAGGATGAAAATGATGAAGAAATATTTTTGCAAAGACGACCATACTCCATAAGAGTCAGACGAAGTCATTTAGATTTATGGGATGATACAGATTTTCGTTGTCGGTTTTGATTAAACAAGGAGACAGTGTTGATTATACATCGAAAAATCGAAGGGAGATTGCGAGCGACTTGGAACATGTGATTATCCCTGTTTAATGGAAAAGAAATAGTTATAACCTTATAAGTATTACCTTTCCATTTGCATTCATGTTTTGTAGTAATATTGAATTTTGTACATTACAGAACGAGAGCATTGTCACCATTGCAGCAACTTCTACTAACATTGCGCTTTTATGCCACCGGGAATGTTCTGCAGTAGGAGATTTCTCCGATGTATGTGTGGCAACGGCATGTAGAATTGTCCGTAGAGTATCAATTGCACTTGCACTACTGCGACCACAATACATTCAAATGCCCCAAAATAGAAGAGAAATGCAGGAGATAAAAATGGAATTTTTTACAATGTTCAACTTTTCAAACGTTATTGAATGTATCGATGGAACACATATCAGAATACAGGGTGTCCCAAAAATGTCGGAGTTCCTTGGAAGGGGTAACTCAGGGGGTGATTTGAAACAACTTTTTCCTTAGCGAAAATATTGTCCGAAGCTTCGTTAAGGAGATATTAACAAAAAACCCCGACCAATCAGAGCGCGCGCCTTCCGTCCGAGCTCCCGCGGTAGCGTTGGCTACGCGGTAGGCGACTGCGCTTGTACTACGAACGTACGAACAAGCAAGTCGGCATGCATCGAAGGAAACTGCGTTACACATTTTTTTTTTAAAGCAGAATCTTAAATAAGAATTATTTGAAGTGAGAGGACAAGAAGTACGTAAATTTCGTTTTTAAATAAGGCATAAACGAAAAGGTAATGTAGCAGAAAATGTACGACATGTGATCGTAATTCGTTATTGAGGTAAAGAATAACGGCCAACACAACTACATTTAAACAATAATATTAGGTGTACGAATAATTTCTTTGCGACTGGATTTACATAATCAGTACAAAGCTACTGAATTTCTATCGCGGTGGTATTCATAAGCTGCCAGAAAAATGGCAAAAGGTAATTAACAATAATGGAAATTATTTCGATGATTGAGTTGTTTTCATATTTTTTAAATCGAACTGTTATTGTACCCTAAAATCGGAAAGAATTTATTTCTACACCTAATGATCACCAATAAATTAAATAAAACTCACCCATTCGGACATTCCTTTCCTTCCTATTCGGAAACCTGTGTCACTGGGTCACTGTACCGATCCTGGTCATCGGTGGACGAAAAGATTTATGGTAGGGTAGCGCCCAGTGCTCAGCTGATCGCAGGTATTCGCAGGACACCACCCGAAGGTAAGGGTCGCAACGTCAAGTGCGTCCGGGTTAATGTACCGAATATTCACTTCACCGCACTGATACTAACACTGATCATTTCATTTATTTTTCACGGAACGTGTTGTTCCTACGTTATAAAAATTGGTGGCCCCGAAAGGGGCCGATTACTGTTAATTGAGCAGTTGCTCGATGTGGCCACCCTCAGCGTCTATGCACGCCTCCGCACGTATAACCAGCTGCCTTTGGACGGCTCGCAACTTTTGTGGCGTTATGTTTGCGACCGCAGCATGAATGCGCACGACTATGTCTTCCAGTGAATCCACTGGCTGACGGTACACCTCATCCTGAAATGATTGTTGTACAACAAATACAAAACGTAAGTAAAAAAAGAATACCTATAAAAAATTAAGAGCACTAATGAAATTACCTTCAGGTAGCCCCAGAAGAAAAAATCCAGCGGGGTCATATCCGGTGACCGTGGGGGCCACGCAACAGGACCGTCGCGGCCGATCCACCTGTCCTGGAAGGTTTCATTAAGGTAGTCGCGGGCAATTGTGGCGTAGTGAGGTCCAGCCCCGTCTTGCTGATAAACCATGTTCTGTCGGACCTCATTTGGAATATGGGCCATAAGACCCGGCAGAACATGCTCTAAAAAGACTTTATACGCTGGACCGTCCATCCTGTCTGGCAGCATGTACGGCCCAACGATAAATTCGCCACAAATGCCCGCCCATACATTAATTGACCAACGGACTTGTGCTGCGCGTGTCCGAAGCGCTAGCGGATTCTCGTCGCTCCACACATGCCGATTGCGGGAATTGAAGCAGCCTTCCCTCTTGAAGATTGCTTCGTCCGTCCACAATATGTATTTGCAGAACGACGGATTCCGCTGCACTTCTCCCAACAGCCACACTGAATACTCAACCCGCTGGTCGGCATCTTCGGGGTGCAAATGTTGCACCCGTACATAGCGGTACGGGTGCAACATGTTTTCCCTCAGAGTTCGGTGTACCGTCATTCTGCTGGCACTAGAAGAAAATGCAGAAACATCCATTATTAGATAACATTTGTTTCCCTTAATTAATAATTGCTGCAGTTATCTTGTACTGTGACTTACTCTAGGCGGCGGCTCAAGTCGCGCACGCTGACGGTCGGGTCCTCGTCGATGGCTTCCAGGACGTTCTCTTGTACCGCAAGGTTCCGCGCGGCTCGGGGTCTACCCACGTCGCTGCCTCGCGGCATCATCGACCCCGTCGAGTATAATCTAGACGCCAAACGTCTAATCGTTCCCTCGCTCGGGGTTTCGATGCGCGGGTACTCCAGTGCCAACGCTCGCACGGTAGCACTTGCGTCCCCGTCGTTCCGCGCGTACACCCAGAACATCGCGTAATACTCTTCGGCTGAGTACATTTCTGGGCCGAGATTACTAGCTGACTGACAGGATTTTTTCCCAAGCAACTTCCTCTACCCCCAAGTAGTTTCTCTCGTTCCATTATGAGTTTACTCCCACCAGGACAAGAGGCTTTAGGTAAAAAGAAGCCAGCACATTTTCGAAACACACGTGTTTTTCAGAAGTGCAACGATCGAGCCATCCTACACTTTCACAAAAGCCCGCGCTCCGTCCTTCTACTGTCAATGTACCCATTGCTTCGAGATAGAAAACAGACACCACGTGTATCGGTTCGAAAGGGTCCGAAGGGAAGAGAAGCAGAAAGTCTTCGAGTTGCTGTAAAGAAGAAAATGCACACCATTCCTGTTTCCCCTTTCCGATACCCTGAGTTCACGTCTGCTACGAGGCTTAACCAATTAAGTCATAAATTATCCGAAACTGTAGGAAACCGTTCTCTACCGCCGACTGGCGGGACAATACGGTCATAAACCGCGACCCTGGCGAAATGCTCTGGCTGATCAGCCTGATTAATTTTGGAGAACTAGAAATTACAGAGTATTATCCAACATCAATACGTCTCGCGGAGAGACACAGGAAAAGAAGGGGTAGTCCGCTGACTGCGCGTAGTCCCGCCTGCTTCGTCCTACCCTCAAATTAAAGACGGATCCCTTATCTCTCGAGTATAAACACGCGCTCGAATTTCAAAACAAAAGCACGCGTCGACGTATTCGGTGCGAGAGACTGTGGGCTTGAAGTCCGATTGGCCACAAACTAACCTATCGGGCCTGCTTATCTCTCGTGTCTAAACACGCGCTCGAATTTCAAAACAAAAGCACGCGTCGACGTATTCGGTGCGAGAGACTGTGGGCTTGAAGTCCGATTGGCCACAAACTAACCTATCGGGCCTGCATCCTTCCCAAATGGCCACTGTCCTGAAGAGGCCCTCTTCACAGCAATATCTCCTCCCCAAGGCCCACCTTCTCTCGCATGGAATACGTCGACGCGTGCTTTTGTTTTGAAATTCGAGCGCGTGTTTAGACACGAGAGATAAGCAGGCCCGATAGGTTAGTTTGTGGCCAATCGGACTTCAAGCCCACAGTCTCTCGCACCGAATACGTCGACGCGTGCTTTTGTTTTGAAATTCGAGCGCGTGTTTATACTCGAGAGATAAGGGATCCGTCTTTAATTTGAGGGTAGGACGAAGCAGGCGGGACTACGCGCAGTCAGCGGACTACCCCTTCTTTTCCTGTGTCTCTCCGCGAGACGTATTGATGTTGGATAATACTCTGTAATTTCTAGTTCTCCAAAATTAATCAGGCTGATCAGCCAGAGCATTTCGCCAGGGTCGCGGTTTATGACCGTATTGTCCCGCCAGTCGGCGGTAGAGAACGGTTTCCTACAGTTTCGGATAATTTATGACTTAATTGGTTAAGCCTCGTAGCAGACGTGAACTCAGGGTATCGGAAAGGGGAAACAGGAATGGTGTGCATTTTCTTCTTTACAGCAACTCGAAGACTTTCTGCTTCTCTTCCCTTCGGACCCTTTCGAACCGATACACGTGGTGTCTGTTTTCTATCTCGAAGCAATGGGTACATTGACAGTAGAAGGACGGAGCGCGGGCTTTTGTGAAAGTGTAGGATGGCTCGATCGTTGCACTTCTGAAAAACACGTGTGTTTCGAAAATGTGCTGGCTTCTTTTTACCTAAAGCCTCTTGTCCTGGTGGGAGTAAACTCATAATGGAACGAGAGAAACTACTTGGGGGTAGAGGAAGTTGCTTGGGAAAAAATCCTGTCAGTCAGCTAGTAATCTCGGCCCAGAAATGTACTCAGCCGAAGAGTATTACGCGATGTTCTGGGTGTACGCGCGGAACGACGGGGACGCAAGTGCTACCGTGCGAGCGTTGGCACTGGAGTACCCGCGCATCGAAACCCCGAGCGAGGGAACGATTAGACGTTTGGCGTCTAGATTATACTCGACGGGGTCGATGATGCCGCGAGGCAGCGACGTGGGTAGACCCCGAGCCGCGCGGAACCTTGCGGTACAAGAGAACGTCCTGGAAGCCATCGACGAGGACCCGACCGTCAGCGTGCGCGACTTGAGCCGCCGCCTAGAGTAAGTCACAGTACAAGATAACTGCAGCAATTATTAATTAAGGGAAACAAATGTTATCTAATAATGGATGTTTCTGCATTTTCTTCTAGTGCCAGCAGAATGACGGTACACCGAACTCTGAGGGAAAACATGTTGCACCCGTACCGCTATGTACGGGTGCAACATTTGCACCCCGAAGATGCCGACCAGCGGGTTGAGTATTCAGTGTGGCTGTTGGGAGAAGTGCAGCGGAATCCGTCGTTCTGCAAATACATATTGTGGACGGACGAAGCAATCTTCAAGAGGGAAGGCTGCTTCAATTCCCGCAATCGGCATGTGTGGAGCGACGAGAATCCGCTAGCGCTTCGGACACGCGCAGCACAAGTCCGTTGGTCAATTAATGTATGGGCGGGCATTTGTGGCGAATTTATCGTTGGGCCGTACATGCTGCCAGACAGGATGGACGGTCCAGCGTATAAAGTCTTTTTAGAGCATGTTCTGCCGGGTCTTATGGCCCATATTCCAAATGAGGTCCGACAGAACATGGTTTATCAGCAAGACGGGGCTGGACCTCACTACGCCACAATTGCCCGCGACTACCTTAATGAAACCTTCCAGGACAGGTGGATCGGCCGCGACGGTCCTGTTGCGTGGCCCCCACGGTCACCGGATATGACCCCGCTGGATTTTTTCTTCTGGGGCTACCTGAAGGTAATTTCATTAGTGCTCTTAATTTTTTATAGGTATTCTTTTTTTACTTACGTTTTGTATTTGTTGTACAACAATCATTTCAGGATGAGGTGTACCGTCAGCCAGTGGATTCACTGGAAGACATAGTCGTGCGCATTCATGCTGCGGTCGCAAACATAACGCCACAAAAGTTGCGAGCCGTCCAAAGGCAGCTGGTTATACGTGCGGAGGCGTGCATAGACGCTGAGGGTGGCCACATCGAGCAACTGCTCAATTAACAGTAATCGGCCCCTTTCGGGGCCACCAATTTTTATAACGTAGGAACAACACGTTCCGTGAAAAATAAATGAAATGATCAGTGTTAGTATCAGTGCGGTGAAGTGAATATTCGGTACATTAACCCGGACGCACTTGACGTTGCGACCCTTACCTTCGGGTGGTGTCCTGCGAATACCTGCGATCAGCTGAGCACTGGGCGCTATCCTACCATAAATCTTTTCGTCCACCGATGACCAGGATCGGTACAGTGACCCAGTGACACAGGTTTCCGAATAGGAAGGAAAGGAATGTCCGAATGGGTGAGTTTTATTTAATTTATTGGTGATCATTAGGTGTAGAAATAAATTCTTTCCGATTTTAGGGTACAATAACAGTTCGATTTAAAAAATATGAAAACAACTCAATCATCGAAATAATTTCCATTATTGTTAATTACCTTTTGCCATTTTTCTGGCAGCTTATGAATACCACCGCGATAGAAATTCAGTAGCTTTGTACTGATTATGTAAATCCAGTCGCAAAGAAATTATTCGTACACCTAATATTATTGTTTAAATGTAGTTGTGTTGGCCGTTATTCTTTACCTCAATAACGAATTACGATCACATGTCGTACATTTTCTGCTACATTACCTTTTCGTTTATGCCTTATTTAAAAACGAAATTTACGTACTTCTTGTCCTCTCACTTCAAATAATTCTTATTTAAGATTCTGCTTTAAAAAAAAAATGTGTAACGCAGTTTCCTTCGATGCATGCCGACTTGCTTGTTCGTACGTTCGTAGTACAAGCGCAGTCGCCTACCGCGTAGCCAACGCTACCGCGGGAGCTCGGACGGAAGGCGCGCGCTCTGATTGGTCGGGGTTTTTTGTTAATATCTCCTTAACGAAGCTTCGGACAATATTTTCGCTAAGGAAAAAGTTGTTTCAAATCACCCCCTGAGTTACCCCTTCCAAGGAACTCCGACATTTTTGGGACACCCTGTATAATATCCAGGTAAGGAAAGATGTAACAGAAAGAAGTGAATAGAAGCTATGAGAGAAAGTATAAGACTGCGCATACATTATTCTTTCTATGCGGTCATGTTTGTTATTTGTTACGTAAAATTTTGTTGAATGTTGTTATTATATTGTCTATGATAAATTTACTAATTGTAAATGATTATAGGTGGTGAGAATGCGGAAGTGTTTCGAAATAGAAAGGGATATTTTTCTTTGAATGTGCAAGTTGTGTGCGATCACAAGATGAAAATTCGAGATATCGTTGCAAGATAGCCTGACTCAGCATATGATGCCACAATATTTTCCCACAACAACTTGTACAACAAATATGAAACGCAAGAATTTTCGTCGGGTTTGCTGCTGGGGGATAGTGCATATCATATTAAGAATTATTTATTGACACCGGTATTGAATCCGAGAACACATGCTGAACAACGCTATAATTCAGCGCACATACGTACGAGAAACATTATTGAGCGTGTTTTTGGGGTATGGAAATGCCGATTTCCCATTTTAAGTACAGGGATGAAAGTACAAATGAGAACTATACAAGCTATAATTGTTGCAACAGCAGTTTTACATAACATAGCTGTAGATGAGAACGATGAAGATCCACCAATAGAAATACTGGTACCACATGATGAAGAAATCGTAGATGAACCGCATGTACAAAATAACAGAGGTGTTGCAAGGCGAAATGTTATAATTACCGAGTACTTTACAAGATAATGCGATAGGAGGGGATAACAGAAATAAAATGTCATTATTTTCACAACAAGATCAATGAGTAGTTCAATTTCTTCATTAGTAAAATTTGCGCTCCTGCTCATTTTTCCTGTACAAAAAACGCATATTCAATAAATTTAGTACAAAATACTGCTTAACCCATCATCCTTTAGTTTTATTCGGGGTTACAATCTCCTTTTTCCTCCACTTCCAGTATCTTCTCTTTCCCTTACTTCTACCTTATATCTACCTTAACCTATCTTAACCTATCTTAACATATCTTAACCTATCTTAACTCATCTTAATCTATCTTATCCTATTTCCTCCTCCTCTCCCCCCTCCCCTCTCGCTCGCCCTCCAAATCCGTCCCCGCCGCTCGCGCACGCACCCCCGTCTCTCCCGGATCTCCGCTTCCACTCGTCCCCCTTCCACTTGTCTCCCCTTCCACTCTCATCTCGTCACTCATTCGTCCATTCCTTCTCTCCTTTCCTCAATCTTTTTCATCCATTCCTCCCCCTCCCCCTCATCATCCAGCACCTTCCCTGCCATTTCCTGCCACCCCCTTTCTTCTCACCACCCCATACAAACCTCCCAGACGTGCTCCCACGTCTCTTCCCCCCCCCCTCTGCACACCCTACATGTCCCTTTTTCCTCCTCCTCCCAGTACCTCCCCCCCTCATTTCATTTCCCAACTTGAATCTTGCCACCCTTCTCCATCTACTTTCTCCCCATCCCTTCTTCAAATACTCCGACAGCCCTTCCCCCTTCACCCTACCATACCACTTGTTATACCTGGATTTCCCTATCTTTTTCCACCTCTCCTCTTCCTGCAATTTCCTTTCCCTGCTCACCACCTCCTCTCCTCTTATTCCCCCCCTTTTCCCTCACCCCTTCCATCTCCTCCAGCGTCCAGCCTCTTTCCTCGTAAAACTCTTTCCTTTCTTCTTCCCACCCCTCCAAAACCTTTCCCCTCCTTAACCTCCCCTTCATTTCTTCCCAGCATCTTCTCGCCAGCTCTCCCCCTTGCCCCTCTTCCAACTTTCTTTCGTATCCCCACGCCCTCATTCCTGCCCTCCCCTTTAACATCCCCCTTTGCACCTCCTCCCTCACCATATAACCCGGCGTACCTCTTTCCACCCCCAGCACCCACTTCAAAAACCTGTCCTGCAGTCGTTCCACCGTCTCTCTTTCCCTCCACCCCTACACCTCCGCTCCGTACCCCACCACCGGCCACACCAACTTATCAAATAGCCATAATCTCCTTTCCCAATCCTTCCCAAATAACCTTTTCCCAATCCCCCACACCTTCCCCATTACCGCCGCTCCCTTTTTCACCCTTTCCCCCACATGCTCCTCCTGCCCCCCGTTTCCCATCACCGTGTACCCCAAATATTTAAAACTCCTCACCTCCTCGATCTCCTTCCCCTTCCATCTCCATGTCACCCTCTTCCATCTCCCCCCCTCCCCTTCTACATCTCATCACTTTTATTTTTTCTACGTTAACCTGTAATCCCTTCCCATCCACGTACTTTCCCAGCTTCCCTATCAGTCCCTTCATTCCCTTCTCATCCTCCGCCAACACCGCTACATCGTCGGCATACGCCAACGCGTAGACCTTCCCCTCCCCCAGTTTCACTCCCCCATCCTCCCTTTCTCAACTCCTCTTCCATATCCGCTATGAGCAGTGTGAAGAGGCTCGGGCTCAGCGGGCACCCCTGCCTCACCCCTCTCGTCGTCCAAAACCTCTCCCCATCCTCATCCCCCATCCTCACCCTACACGTCGTTTCCCTAAGAATCTATTCACACCTCGCCACTAGCTGCTCCCTCACCCCCTCCCCCTCATTGCCCTCACCAGTACCTGTCCACCGAGTCAAACGCCGCTTTCATATCTATAAACATTACAACCATCCCCCCCCTTTCTTCCCAATTGCCTGTTCATCAAATAATTTAACACATATACGTTATCCATACACCCCACCCCCCTCCTAAACCCCGTTTGACTCGGTGGCAGCAGTCACTTCCCCTCCACCTCCATGCTTAACCTCACCGCTAACACAGACGCGTACACCTTGTACGCCGTCTGTGTTAGGGTTATACCCCTATACTCCTCTACCTTCTTCCCAAGCCCCTTATTGACTACTGGCACCACCACCCCCTCTTTCCACCCTTCTACCTAGCCATCCTCCCTCCACACCCTTTTACACAGACCCCATAGCCAATCCTGCATTTCCGCGCCTCCATACTTCCACACCTCATTCGGAATCCCACCCCCCCCCCTCCCGCCTTCCCATCCTTCAAATTCATTATCACCTTTCCTATTTCCTCCCTTCCTATCTCCGCCTCTCCGTCCTCCCCCTCCTCGTCTCCCCACCCCTTCTCACTCTCCACTCGACCCCCAGCAATTCCCTGAAATACCCGTCCCATTCTCCCATTGTTAGGCCTTCGTTAACCCTCCCTCTCCTTTTCCTCCCCCTATTCACCACCTTCGAAACTCCGTTCTTACTCCCTCCACTTCCTTCACCCACCTCTCCACCTCCTTTTTTCTTTTTTTCTTCACACAACCTCCCATATTCCCTTTTCCTCTCCTTATATTTAATCCCATCCCCTCCTTCCTTCCTCCTTTTTCTCACTTCCCTCCTCACCTTACTCTTCTCCTCCCTACACTCCTTATCCCACCACCCTCCCTTCTTTACCCTCTCTCCCCCCTGCCCATCTTACCCATCGCACCCTTAATCCTTTCCTGTAGCTCACACCAATCCTTCTCTACCCCCTCTCTCCCCACCCATTTTTCTAACCTTTCTCACAAACTCCATTCTTCCCTCATCCGTCCAATCTCCTCTACCCCCTCCCCTTGCCCATCCTTTCCCCCTCTGCCTTCCCCCTTCATCACTCCTCTCCCCTCTCAGCCACATCACCACCGGGTGGTGACCTGAGTCCACCCTCTCCCCTACCTCTAACCTCTCCACCCTCTCCCTTGTATCCTCGTTCCCTATTATATAATTTATTACTGTATTCCCCCTTCCCCCTGTGAAAGTCCACTCCCCCTCCTCGTCCCGCTCTGTATTTCCATTCATTATTCCCCACCTCCTATCCTCCAAGCACCCACACAACCTCCTCCCCTCCCCATTCTCCTCCTTATTCTTAGATCTCCTTCTCCATCCCACTCTTCCTTCATCCGCCTCTTCCTCCCGTACCTTCCCCCGTTCTCCCCCGTGCGCGCAATAAAATCCCCCCTATCACCACTCTTATCCCCCCCTCTCTCTCTTCCATCCACTCCCCAAGATCCTTTAACTTCTCTTTCAGGTCCCTAACCCAAGACTAACCCCAACTATCTCCCCCCCCCAATCTTCACTTTCTTCGCCGATATCCCCTCCTTCCCTCCCCCACCCCCTCTCCCATTTCCAAATCTTTCCTCACCTTCCCTTCTGCCTTTCCCTCCTGGTCCACTGCTTCTCCCATACATACCCCCTAGGTAGCCTCCTTTCCACGTACCCCCAATCTTTCTCCTCCATCCAGGTCTCACTGAGTACCATCACATCCCACTTTTCCAACCCCCTCCAAAAGCCTACATCCTTTCTCTTCACTCCTGCCACATTCTAGAAAGCCACCTTCCAACTCACCCCCCCCCTTCCATTCCTTTCTCCCTCTTCTTTCCCCCTTCCCACTTCAATCGTTTCCCTGCCCCTCATTCCATTTCTCCCTTATCTCGTCCCACCTTCTTACCTTCGCATCCACCCACATTTTCATATACCCCACCTGCATCTTTCTTCATCTCTCCCTCTCCATTTGCGCCTCTCCCTCTATCTTCCATTTCGCCCTGCTTTCCTCCTCTGTGAGGTCGTCCTCTACCCTCTCCCTTCTTCCCCTCAGTTTTTTCTTTGCCACCATCACCTTTCTCTTTTCCTCCCTCCCCTCCAACCTCACCAGCACTATTCCACTCCCCTCCTTTCCTGCCCTTTCCAATCTCACCACCTCTTTTATCTCCTCCGTCCCCAACCCCTTTTCCCATAATCTCCCCACTCCCTCCTTCGCCTCAGTTCCTTCCAACCCCATCCCCCTTACCATCACATTACTTCTGCTCTTCTCCCTTTCTTTCTTATACTGCATCACCTCTAACCTTCTGACTTTCATCCTCCATTCCTCCCCTTGTCCTTCCCCCTCCCCCTCCCCCTCACTCACTATTCTTTCCTTTTCCCATCTCCCCACCTTCTCCACCACCTCCTCTATCCTCCTATCCCATTCCTACCAAATTCCCTTGGTATCCTGAAGTTTTCGAGGTTCGCTGATTAGGATTGTGAAGTCAAAATTGCAAAAAATATTTGTAATCTTCAAAAAAAAAACTATTTTGATGTTCGAATGTTTTCAACATGACGGCGACTCCGACTCTACTTAGTATTAGTGCTCTTACTTTTTGACCCGCCGAGTACCCGGGTACCTGGACATTACCCGGGATAATTTGAAACAATTGAATGTAGTATTGTCTGTGATTGTCTGTGGTATAGTCTGATGTTAGCCAAATATGATCGAAAAATACTATATTCAATGGCTTGAAGTTGTTTTGAGTAGACGGGTACCCGGCGGGTCAAAAAGTAAGAGCTCTACTTAATATCTTCGTTACATCTTTCGTGCCACTTCAGTTGATATCTGATGAGCCTAATTCATTAAAAAAAAATTATTGTTTAGCAAAATCTACGACCAGCATTACCCTGATTTTGCCGTCCAATTAGATTATCATTCATACAAGAAACATCTGAGGTTATTACTCAAGAGAAACTGTACATACAGTGTGTTCGCGGAAACATTGAACAGCTTGATATCTCCTAACGTATTGGAGATAAAACAAAGTATTTATATGGAATTGCATGTTCGAGAAGGATTTAAACTTCCAAAATTTTAAAAATAAATTTTTTTTATTTTTTCGTACTTTTTTCGAAAACCGTTGTTACGCTCTGAAGGAACCTTTTGTAAATCACCCCGAGAGGTTGGAATGAATTATCGGGTTCTTGCTCCTTTTCAAGGGCTAAGGCCCACCTTGACTATACTTACCAGGGATGAGGAAGGTATAAAGAGTAAAATATATTCTTAAAGACAGCAGAGAAATGATAATAACACATCCTTGAGACGGCGCTCCGTCTCCGTTGTCGCTCGCGTATCGCTGGACCTAGCGTAGGTTGTGGTGGCTCGCAAGGTTCTCAGTTAACACACTGATGTCGGTGAACTTGTCTATCGCTCGCTGTGTCGCACGTCTTCGTTTATCGCGGTGGTCCGCATCGGCGCGTAAGAGCACTCCCCGCGCGTGCCGTTTGTCGGTACATCAGATGGAGGTACACTTCGCCTAACCTGTTCGGCCGAGCGCGATTCGCGTGATATGCGCGGTGACGAGGTCGCGATTTCGGGACGGTACGTTTGCTCGTCGTGAATCGAACTCTCAAACACGACTGCTGTTACAAAGTCTAGCGGTTGCGGGCCGCGCCTCGAACAATCGCATGCGTATGGGTATAACTGCCCCTTCGGCAGTTGTCGATCGCTTCACGCTTCGTAATCTCGGGGCCCGGGCCGTCGATGGTCACGTTATGCTTACGCTAGTCGCTTCACGCTTCGACACAACGTGACAGCTACGCGCGAGACGTTTCCGCTGAATCGCCTGTTCGAAGGAAAGCGACGCGAGGACAGCAAGCACGGGATGGGTCGGAAGGGCCCATGTAACACCCTTTGTCGCACGAGAAAAAGTAATACAACATAAAAGGTGCTCCTTGCCGGATCTACAACTTTTGTTTGACATATTTTTTTTATGTAATCAATAACTTGGAGGATATTACATAAAATGGACTTTGTGAGCTGTTACATAATTATTTAAATTTTCAAGGGCCCAGGGGCACCTTTTTCCTTTATCCAATCGGGTTCAAACTTTACACAAATTTTTTTATTATTATTATTTGGAACTATTCTGTGGGGGGAGGGTGCCGCGAAGAAAATCTTGAAAAAATTTTCACCAAGAGTAAATAAGCCACCCTAATGTGGGCGGACTCTACAACGGCTCTTTCCTGGATCCAGAAAGAATCTCAATGGAACACCTTAGTCTAGAATTGGGTTCACGAGATACGAAAGCTTACTAGACCCCCAAGTTGAACGCGGCGCGATGGTGAGAGGGTCCAGAGTGGCTGCGCTGGCATCCAGAAAAATGGTCATCGTTCGAGTTTGAAGTCAACGAGGAGGCTGTCAACGTCGAAACAGGCCTGTTCAGAGATTTGTCGCACGAGCAACCGCGGAGTGTTCTTCGCTCTTGAAGGCACCGAGCCAGGCCCCTCGTGCCCCTCAAGAGCGAAAGGTCCCCATGGTGGACAGTAGATATAGTAGGCCGGTTCTGGACCAACGCAGGGCGAGGGGGTGAAGCGGGGCGAGAGGTACCGCACCGGTGGCAAGGGGGAAGCGGGTGAGGGGAACGCGACCCGTCGGAGTGAGGATGAGTCAGTGTAGGGGGAACACGACCCGTGGAGCGGGTGGGGAGGGAATGCGCGCGCGCGCTCACACACACACACACACACACACACACACGGTTGTGAGTGGGTACCGCCGATGACTCATCACGCGTTGTCGGAAGCGCGAAAACTGAAAACGGACCGACGCGCTTCTAAGTATCGCGCCGAGGCGCGATAGCAACGACGTTCGAACAAGGAGCGCAAGAGAGAGGTGCGATATTTACGTATATCTCTATCTCTATTCCTCTCTCGGTAGGTAGTCAAAAACATACGGAAGTATTACCCGTAGAAATGCAAGTCGATACCTGCATGACTTCCTAGAATAATGCGCAGCAGCATCGGTGCGCGCGTGTTATCTCCAAACCGCGAAAATTATAAGACGAAATCTATGCGATAATGATTACGTGTAGAAGATACAAGTCGAAACCGGTATGACTAACGTGCGATAACCACATCAAAAACACAAAACGATGGAAGGCCCACATCTGCGAATAATGCGCAGCAGCGGTGTGCGCGCTATCTCTGAAACGCGAAAATTCAAAGTGCTTTTAAGTATCGCGACAAGGCGCGATTGCGTCCGCGATAGCTGTGACGTTCGAGCAAGGAGTGCGAGAGAAACACGATATCTATTTATCTCTCGGTCCGCGTATACAAAACATACGGAGGTACGACGAGTAGAAGATGCAAGTCGAAACCTACATTTTGCTGTCGCGTGATAACCGTGCCAAAAAAAGATAACTGTAACGGTGGCAGGTGCACTCCCGAGAATATAACGTATACCCTACAGAGATAATATGATGAGTAAAAGCGTAACATGACTTAAAGTAGAATCCTATGTATCCAATTGGGGTGCTAGGGGGTGGGCAGATTTGAGGTAGGGATGTTTGTATATTTAAAGCAGATCGCATCTTCGGCAGGACAAAATCGTGAATGGTAACGCGTCGGGTCATTTTTGGGGGCAAGCGTTTCGAGTATCGTACTTTTTATGAAAAAGTAACTAGTTAGTTTCTACATACGGTCTCCATAATAATGGAAATAGTTTTTATATACGTTCGCCATAACAATAATAATAAATATGGAAACGTTTGAACAGACTGTTATAGTGTTGGCCCAGGCGATTTCGCTTTTACGTACCTATGAACAATGTTACGAGAGACTTGAACGATGCGACCGGTTTTTACAACTCGCCGTGGAGTTTTGATGTGAGAACATAGTGCGGGAAAATAGTAAAGGACATTTACGAATATTGATGGTACGTTTGAGAGAAATGCGTGTATTCGTGTATTTGACAATATTGGAATAAGCGGAAGAAGATGAGAGGGAGTCGTGAGGTGTATATTTACATTAAGTGAAAAACATGTGTCATAATGGAAGTGTATATTGACGCTTTTAAATCATTATTGACAAGCTGCATGCTCCTGCACACGATCCCGGAATATCGAGACTGGGCAGATAGGTGCAACGAATGCATACGAGCCGTCATAGAGTTTCGACCTAAAAACCTGCTTCTGGGAAATAGCAAACGTCGTCGATTACTATTGATTATCCTACGTCCGAAGGTACTACGGATTGGTGTGCGACAGAAACCTCTAGATCTAGATAAGGAGAGAGTGCTGCGACAAGAAATATTGTTTTCATCGTCAGCGTCGGGCGAAGAAATTTTTGGAAGTGATGATACTCCAACGCCATCTGGGGCTCGTGAGCTGAATGCGGAAACAGTGGTGCTAGAAACGCTTAAGATTCGCGATACCATGGGCATTCAATCATTGTGCGAGGCTGCATGGACCAGTATTTTTAATTATGGACTTGAATTTTTTACACGCAAACAGCGCGATGTGATGGAGCATATTGCGTGATATAGTAGTGCTCACGAGTGTACAGTGTCGTGCATTGTGGGGGACAAGGATATTTTGAGGCAGAAAGAGATATACATTACCGCGATTGCGTGTTCGCCATTGACGCATTTACGCGACATTGAGAACAACTTTACGGAAGTGTAAGAGGGATTGTATCCTGCAGCGGTAATGCCTGTAGATTCGTTTCTAGATAACGAATTACGACGTTATGTTCGTGAGTGTCCGAGACGTATTGAATGGGTCCTCGGACAATTACAACGTTATGTTCATGAGCGTACGAGACGAGTTACATGGTCATTCCTCAAGTAATGGCGATACGTATCCGACATCCTGACGCGAAATTGAATACGTGGCGGAAACGTGTTACCGAACGACATAGAGTGTTTTAGGTCAAGTGATTGCGTACGTGTAAATAACAAGGACGTGGAGAGATTCGAGATCGCGGTGTCGATACTGTCTCGGATTTCCGAAGTTTTGAGGACCACCGTGGAAGTTCGCAATTGGATGGACAGGTGCGACGGGACCATACGTTACATGGTCGCGTATCAACAAGGCGAACGTGTGCCGGTGTGGGAGAAGCAGCAGACGGTGTCGTTGCTCGCACGAACAACAACATTGCTTGCGATAGTGCGAGGTCGATTATCGCGAGTAGGGTGTGGGTACACCGCTCGAGCGACGTTACCCAAGGTCGTGTGGGAGGAACTTGAAACCGCGTTCTATTATAGAACATCACAGCGTATCCGTGAACACTGTTCTAAACGCAGAATTCATGTTGCGGAACGAGACGGACGTAGAGAGTTTTGCAACGCTTAATCATGTACTGTTTATGCCATCGAATGTTCGTGAGTGGTGCGCGACGCAAGTGGTTGCTACGCCGTTGGTCGCGATGGAGGAGTTTCAGGAACGCGAGAGCGGATGGACATTACGAACAGTACAGAACCTCCTGATCAACATAAACAAACACAATCCATTGCGTGCCGGTTCCGACGTGCCGCTTCCGTGAGTGGTCGTATCGAAAAAAAGCGGTGGTGAACGTGCAGTATAAAGAGAACACGTGTTTTTTGTAGTCGGTCGTCGCCAATCTGTTTCCGGCTGATACGAACGGTAATAGGATTGCGTCGTATCCACACTACTCGATGGTGCTCCGTACGGAAGGTGTGCGCTTACCGATGTCGATGGATCAGTTGCACAGTTTTCAGAAGGCCAACGATGTTTCCGTAAACGTGTACCTTTGGTCCGACGACGACGGCTGCGTACCTCGCCGCGTGTCGGGCAACAAGCGGGAAGGGAGACACGCGAACGTGCTGTTTGTACAAGATCCGAAGGATTCGCAGCAGTACCATTTCGCATGCATCCGCTGTCTCTCCTGCTTGATTTCCAGCCAATTCAGCAAACACGCAAATCAAGTGTTCAGTTGCGATAGGTAAGCAAATAAGAATAGTAAACCAAAAAAAAAAATATCGAGCGATACCCGACGGATGAAGAAGCGTTTACATTGTTTTTCCGTTTATGTTTTAAACGCCTCAACGTTTTCTCATCGGCGGGGCGATTGCAGCAGTACATCATGGATTGTCTGCGCTTAAATGAGTATGCAGTGCAATTGCCAATCTGGGATGCGAAAATTTTGCGGTTTCAGCATCTTAAACGCAAGGAGCGCGTACCGTTCATCATCTACGCGGACATTGAATGTTTGCTGGAGGACATGGAACAGTCATCGACGGAGCGTCGTCGCACGTACGAGTATCAACGCCACAGAGCTCATAGCGTAGGATATTACGTACATTGTTCCTACGACGAGTGTCTGTGCAGATATCGAACATACCGCAACGATACCGATTGTGTACAGTGGTTTGTGCGTGAACTGCGTGAATTTGCTAACGTTGAGACCAATGACACCGTGAACGCAGCAACAGTGGCGGAGTTTTCACGAGGCGACGATATGAAAGTGCGTGATCATTGCCACTCGACGGCCGAGTACAGTGATGCGGCGCATAAATCGTGCAACTTGCGATATCAACATTCGTACACGATACCTGTGGTGTTCCACAACTGTCCGGCTACGACGCGCACTTTGTAATCAAGGAATTTACAGACGCGTTCAAGGGAAAGCTCCACCTGTTATACTTAATCAAAGAACGGTACATATCGTTTACAAAGGACGTAGAGGAACTCAAGGGCGAGCGCAAGGACTGGCAAAGAATGTTGAAATTTCGTTTCGTCGATTCAATCAAAATCTTGGCCACGAGTCTGCAGAAACTCGCGTCGTATCTCGGGAAAGAAATTCTACGGCGCGAATTTCAACATCTCCCTGACGAACAATTCGATCACCTGACCAGAAAGGGTGTTTCCACATACGATTACGTAATATCGTACGACAAGTTGAACGACACGCGACTATCGCTTCGTGACGCATTCTACAATCGATTAAAAGATAGTGGCGTGTTGGAGTTTGATTACGCACACGGAACGAACGTGTGGAACAGTTTTCGTACACAGACATTAGGCGAGTACAGTGATTTATACTTGAAGACGGATGTGCTGTTGCTCGCGGACGTGTTCGAGAACTATCGCAGTAACTCTATTCCGAGTTATGACCTAGACCCCGCACATTATTGTACGTTAACGGCGTTCACGTGGGACGCTATGTTGAAATACATGCGCGTCGAATTGGAACTACTCACTGACGTGGATATGTTGTTGTTCGTGGAGCGTGGTATACGTGGTGGCATGAGCAAGTGTTCACACAGGTACGCGCGCGCCAGCAACAAGTACCTGCCGACGTCAATGTACGACGCGTCGCAACCATCCACGTACTTGATGTATTTTGACGTGAACTACCTTTACGGATGGTCAATGTCTCAGGCGATACCGTACGGCGGATTTCGACGGCTGGATGAGGCGGCGGTGGCTGATTTGGACGTGAACTCCTTGCCGAAAAACGATGGACCCGAAGGCTACCTGCTGGAAGTGCATCTGGAGTATCCACGGGACATTCACGACGAGCACGCGGACCTTCCGTTATGTCCTGTGCGCGAGCACGCGCCAATCTGTAAGCAAACCATGCTGATTGCCAAGCTTCACGATAAGGAACGATACGTAATCCACTATCGCTACTTGCAGCAGTGCATTCTGTACGGACTCCGCGTAACGCGAATTCATCGCGTTCTGTGTTTCGATCAAAAGCCTTGGTTGCGCGACTATATCAACTTGAACCCGGAGTTGAGGACGCCAGCTACCAGCGATTTCCAGAAAACAATGTACAAACTTATGAACAATTTGATGAACGTTCCGAATCGCGTAGACGTGCGACTGGTGACGCGGTGGGACGTTCTTTACGATGTCGAATCGTTAATCGCGAAAGCCAATTTCCATAGTCGCGCGATATTTTCGGAGCATTTAGTCGCGATCGAGATGCGTAAGTAGTAAGGCTATGCCGATTCTAACTCAAATTTAAGTTTCAAGGCCATTTCCCCCACCCCTCCTCCGACCTTGAAACTCAAATTTGAGTTTCAAAAGTCGGCGGAAAATTCCCGCAGGCGGCAGGGCGCGCGGCCGGGCGGCGGATGACGTCATACAGATGGCGAAGTGGTGGGGGTATAGCGCGAGAGCAGAAGATATCAATCGATACCGAACCGCATCGAGGAGGAACCGCGGGTATGAATTGCTGCTACTCTGGAGCGTGGTACCAACCACAGTCGGCAAGGAAGGAAATATTAATTTAAGATATTAAGAATAATCGAAAAACTGAATCTCGGGCGACGGGGCTCGAACCCAAGACCTCCGCGTTACGAGTCAGCCGCCTAACCAACTCCCCCAACACCCACTCTCTGACATTAGTCTTTAATGAATGGTACATATACCGAGCGTCACCAAGCATAATCCATTATTTTTTATCGGATGATGTCGGGAAAGATCGGGAAAGATCGACGTTCTTTTCTTTTACGCACCGCGTCTTCGGAGGAGGGAAAGAGAGAGAGCATTACTTTAAAGCTAAATTCGGAGGAGGGAAAGAGAGAGAGCATTACTTTAAAGCTAAATTCGGAGGGTGGGAAAGAGAGAGCATCACTTTTAAAGCTAAATTCGAGAGAAAGAGACGGCACTACATAGTGGTACAATCGCTTTCGTTCTAAAAATTTTCAAAATGATTTTAAATCTTAACGTCGCAGCGTATTGCGCGATCACATGTAACTTCAGTCCGACCCTCAAGGATAAAACTCTCGACACGTGTTGAATGTAATATAATACCTGTGGAAATGTCGATTCTTAGAATTCTGCGGTGTCAGCAGAAACTGCGTCGGATGATTTTGCGCGCTAATTCGCCATACATGTGAATCATAGAAAGAATTATGCTGTATCGGCAGAAACTGCACAGAACCATGTTGGGACGAATCGTCGTTTTTGCATGTGGTGCATTCGAGGGAGGGGGTACGCCAAAAGAGTTAGACAGAGATACCAAATCGTGGAGAGGATATAAAAGCGCGCTCCAAACTGTCCAAAGCCTCAAATCGTCGCAACGTGTTGCGAGGAAAAGACATTACATTCCATTTACAATCATGGAATTCGCACACGTAACCCGTCAATTATTAGATCAATCTGCACGATTGATTTCACGGGAAGAGTACCTCGCGTGGGAAGAACGGTGCAACGAGTGCATCGAATCTTTAGAAGAACACAGCCGAGTGAAACGCCCGCGATTATCGATCGGTGTTCAACAATCGCTGATTGCTCGAATCGCGCGGCTTGAAGGACTGAAACATTCGTTGCGTGGACGTTTCGTGCGTGAAGGTGCAGGACATTCGAGTACGGGACTTTTGTGGCGCGAAATAGACACTGCGTTCGATAGCCGCGTATTAACTGGTGCCGTGCTCAATTCGAATTACATCGAACCTCGCAACTTTCTCCAAGATGCGGCGACCATTGTGTTGGAGCACGTGCGGGGCGCTTTGAGGAAACGTCGAAACCTCAAAGTGAACACTGTATTCAACGGTGAATTTGTGGCGGGCGATAAACATGCTTGCAAAAGCATCAACACCCGAAACTGCGAACTCTTCGGCACATCCGATCTGCAGGAGTGGTATCAGCGATGCGTCGTCGAACCCACCCTGGCTCGTTGGAAGAGTTCCAGGAACGCGACAGCGGATGGGCATTGACGAGAATTCTCAACCTAACCGTCAATGTCAACAAGTATAATCCATTATGCGCGGGGTGCCACCACAAGTTGCCGCGGGAAATATTGCAGAAGAAAGCGACTATTAGCGTACGATCCGAGGACAATGCGTGTTTCGCGTGGGCAGTGGTCGCCGCTCTTCATCCTGCGGAAAGAAATACCGTGCGCCCAAGTTCATACCCGCCTTATACATTGGTGCTAAATCTCCAGGGCATTGAATTTCCAATGTCTCTGGAGCAAATTGGGAAGTTTGAGCGGTTGAAAGAAATCTCCGTCAACGTCTACAGCTTCGAGGCGGAGAAGACGAAGACGGTTTTTCCGCTGCGCCTCACCAGCCACAAGAGGGATCGGCACGTCAACCTGCTCTACATACCGAATGATGGAGATGTAGGACACTTTGTGCTGATTAAGAACTTGTCCCGGCTGGTGGGCATGCTGCTGAGCAGGCACGGGAAAAAGAAATTCATGTGTGATCGGTACGTATAGAAACATATGAAATGTTAAAATGTCTCGCGAAACAAATTAAATAATACATATTTGGGGGTTACAGATGCATGCACTACTTCGGATCTGCCGAGAAGTTGGAGCTTCATTCGCTGGACTGTGGCAAGATGAACGACTGCGCCATCCTGCTGTCCAGCGAAGGAAACAATCTCCTAAGGTTCAACAACCACAACATGAAAGAGCGGCTCCCCTTCGTGGTATATGCAGATCTCGAGTGCATCATCGAGAAAACAGAGGACAGCCACCGAATGGGTGATGATAATAAATTACACACGTATCAACACCAGGAAGTTCATAGTATAGCCTATTACATGCATTGCTCGTACGATACATCGCTATCGGTGTATCGATGTCGCCGCGACGCGGATTGCGTTTCATGGTTCGTCGATGAACTAAAAAATTTTGCAAATTTCGCCAAACCCATCCTGACCAGCAATGTTCCCATGCTTGATTTAACCACCGAACAGTTGACGGCATTTCGCGATGCAACACACTGTCATATTTGCGAAGAACCATTCAAGGCTGGCGATGTACGAGTCCGCGATCATTGTCATCTATCCGGACGGTTTAGAGGTCCAGCACATTCGGAGTGCAATTTAAATTATAAAAATGCGTTTTACATCCCCATAGTTTTTCATAATTTATCAGGCTACGATTCGCATTTTATTATCGAGGAAATAGCTACCGCTTTCGAAGGTCACGTCGACGTATTACCCATAACTAAAGAAAAATATATTTCATTCACAAAAAATGTCGACGATACGGCTGACTCAGACTCGCGAAATTATATTAAATTGCGATTCATCGATTCGTACAAATTTCTCAACACCAGTCTCGACAAATAAGCATCTTTTCACAGATCAATTAAAAATTTTACGATCCCAATTTCAAACATTATCCGTCGAGGATTTCAATTTATTGACGCGAAAGGGTATCTTTCCGTATGAATATCTTGATTGCGCGAACAAGCTGCAGGACTCATGCTTACCACCGCGCGAGTCATTCTATAGTTCGTTAACGGCTGAAACTGTATCCGAGAGCGATTACGCGCACGCCGAGACTGTCTGGCAGCGTTTCGGCATTAGAACCTTGGGCGAATACAGCGACTTGTATTTGAAAACTGATGTCTTGTTATTGGCAGATATTTTTGAAAATTTTCGCGGAAGTTGCATCAAGATTTACGGACTAGATTCGGCCCATTATTATACTTTACCCGGTTTCACATGGGATGCCATGCTAAAACATACCAAAATTACATTCGAATTGCTCACCGACGTCGATATGGTCATGTTTATCGAATGCGGTATACGTGGGGGTTTAAGTCAATGTTCCGGAAGATACGCACATGCCAATAACAAGTACATGCCATCTTACGACGCATCGGAAGAGTCATCGTACTTGATGTACTTTGATGTGAACAATTTGTATGGATGGGCAATGTGTCAGCATCTGCCATATGCTAAATTTCAATGGGTCGAAGATGTTGAAAAATTTGACGTGTCTTCGATCGCGGTCGATTCGCCCACGGGATACATTCTTGAGGTAGATCTGGAATATCCGCAACGTCTGCACGACGCTCATGCCGATCTACCGTTCTGCCCGACGCGTGCCAAACCACCTGGCAGCAGACAGGACAAGTTACTCGCGACGGTATACGATAAGCAGCGTTACGTCATCCATTACCGCAACCTGCAGCAGTGCACGCGTCACGGTCTTCGTATTACAAAGATACACCGCGTGCTTCAATTCGCTCAATCTCCCTGGCTCCGCGATTACATCGAACTCAATACACGGTTTAGAACAGGTGCGACAAACGACTTCGAAAAAAATTTGTACAAATTGATGAACAACGCGGTATTCGGTAAAACTATGGAAAATGTACGAAATCACGTGGATGTAAAACTTTTGACTCATTGGGAAGGGCGATATGGCGCGGAGGCAATGATCGCGAAACCGAATTTCCATAGCAGAAGTGTTTTTTTTTCGGAAAATTTAATAGCTGTTGAATTGCGAAAACTCGAGGTGAAATTCAACAAACCGATATACGTGGGTATGTGCATTCTGGACATATAAAAAATTTGTTTGTATGAATTTCATCACGAGTACATGTCTCCCCTGCACGGACCAAGTTGTAAAATTCTATACACAGACACGGACAGCCTCATTTACCACATTCGATGCGACGATATTTACGAGACCATGAAACGTGATATCGATAGATTCGACACAAGCGATTATCCTAACAACAATCCATATAATATGCCCCACTTAAATAAGAAGGTTCCAGGGCTGATGAAGGATGAAAATAACGGTGCGATAATGACCGAGTTCGTAGGTCTTAGAGCGAAAATGTATGCACTCCGCGTAGACGGCAAAAAAGATACGAAAAAGGCGAAAGGCGTCAAGACCAACGTCATAGCCAGAACGATAACTTTCGACGACTACGCGCAGTGTTTGCAAAGGGAGATCGAAATGGTTCGCAGACAATCGTGCATACGGTCTAAATTGCACAAAGTGTACACCATTTCGGAATCTAAAATCGCTCTAAGTCCGTACGACGACAAGCGGCATATCGTACCCGATTCGACCGACACTCTGCCCTGGGGACATTATAAATTACCATTGTAAAAAAACTATTGTATTTATTATAAATAGTGGAATTGTGTAATATAAAATTGTTCACTCATGCATAGAACTTACAATTATATTTATTGTGTAATATAAATGGTGGAATTAATGTGTAAAAATAAAAAATTGTTCACTCATTTACACATATATATATCATTGTATTTATTGAATCATGTATTATTATGTTACAATACATTGTTTTTATTTATCCAAGAATTGTGTGATTTATCAAACCCCAGCCACTTGACGTATACATTATCCCTCTTTCTACGCAACACCTTTTCCACTAGATATACATCAGGATCGGTGACGCGTTGCAGCTCGTGTTCATAGAATCCTCCGGCAACAGGTTTTGCACAGGAATCGATGAGCAGATACGTCGCGGGATTAGTTGCCTGTACTTTGGCTATCTTGAACACCTCCGTTGTCCAATTCGGCGTATAGCCTTTATCGAAGATGGTTTTAAATTTGCTCACGCGCACAAACTCGCCCAACTTGAATCTCACCGGAGCAGCGATCTTTATGTTGCTGTATACGGTGGTTAGCAGCTTGTCTGCGATCGCAGGGGTAACATCGCGAGGACGCATTCCGATGGTTCTATGTTTTCGTGCGTTATACTCTGTAAGTAGACTTGGTAGTGCATCTGTCCATCTGTAGGTTCCATTGAGCGTAAACATTTTCCACATATTAATCTTCAAAGTTCGATTGAAACGTTCTACGACGGAGGCCTTCATCACCGAATACGTCGAATAATGATTAATATCATGTTTTGTCAAGAGTTTCTGCACATCGGCGTTGTAAAATTCTTTTCCTTGATCGGTTTGCAAATTTTTCGGATATCGATCTCTAAATATCTTTGCAAACGCTTTAGTCACCTCAGCACCACTTTTAGTCTTGAGCGGCACCGCCCATGCATACTTGCTGAACACATCGATAACGGTGAGTATGTAGTGGTTGCCTTGGTTGAATCGCGAGTATGGATGCATTTCTACAACGTCAGCATGCCACAGATCGTCGTATCCGTGCACTATGACGCGCCTCCGCGGGAAATGTCTTCGAGCTGGAGCATACAATTCCTCAACAAGTTGTCGCTTCTTGGGACCATGGTTTTCTATACTTTTGGATTTCGATACTGGCTGCATGTTTGATCGCAGAGGTGTCTTTGACACGAATGATGTGATAATTATCGTGTACATGCATTAAGTGCTCCCAATCGGCCCGGGGACAAGTTCAGCCGCCTCGCATGATTCTCCTTCGCAGCGCTGCTGTGGGATTGAATTTGACGCCTGCAATATCTTTTTAACGCTGTTTTGCAACGTCAGCATATCTCTCTGAAACACGACCAGCTTTCTCTCTAATTCTTCCTGCTGCTCTCCCAAAAGTTTAATGCTCTTTTCCATATATAGTTTATTGACGGCATCGCTGTCAGCCACTGGCTGAGCTACGCGTCGTATCTTGCGTGATTTTGCATCAAAGTCGGCACCGTCCACACAAAGAGCGTTATCTCGCATATAATTTCGAAGCATGCCGCTCCATTTGAAATAGTCCATTCTAGCTGCTCCACTCTTCTCGAGCGATACTCCAAATTTGTTGATCGGCATCTCGATGCATACAGTGCAAATCATCGACGTGTGGTTTAATTTATAATGAGGCCTACCTCGCGGAGTTCCTCGATAATCGTTAGAATTTCGGGATCGTGGGAGTTGTTACCCGCCTGACGCGACGCTTCAAGCAAACACAATCGATCCACCAACTCGTTGGGATCGTCCCAGTGCACGTAATCGATCTTGTTATCGTTTACCATCATCGCTAGCGGTGTCCTTAGACCTTTTCCTGCTTTACTCGTTGATGTGCGGGGGACTAGTGGTGCAATTACATGTTTGTACTTGTATCCCTTGTTGCCCAATATGGGTTTTTGAGCACAATGACTGCGTCTGTAGGCATTCGTCGCCAGCAGTATACTTTTGTATTTTTGTTTATCAGCATCGGTGTACAGGGCATCGCCGGGAATTCTCTTGAAAATCAGTTCGTAAAGGCCGGGCGTTCCTTTGTATTTTACACCACCGATGATTATATTATCATCCTTGTCCATATCGAAAGCCTTACCTCCAAGCATCGTTCCACTATTACCAAAGTATACGCCGTACACATAGTCAATTGCTGTATCCTTATCCATACTTAGGATGGCGCTCATGTATTCTTGCCCCAGCGGACCGAAATGGTTGCGAAACGTTTCTTGTCCCTCGGATGTTTGAAGTTGCTGTCTAATAGATGTTACAAACGACTCATCTGGACTAGTTTCGAAAACGTCGTCATCATCATCCTCGGTTGCAAGCAATTGTACACTGGGAAATGTATTTATTGGTGTGGGAGGAACCGATGAATCGTTTTGTCGTTTTCGCTTCGATTGAACTGGTGTGGAGGTTATGAGTCAATATTCCGATGATGTGTGTCGTTTCTTCTTTGTCTTGCGTGATGTGCTCCATTTCGACTAGATTTTTGTTTTAGGCGTTAATGTTTCATTCTCTTCAACGTCTATACTCGTCAGCGGTGATGTGTCAGCTTCTGCCGCTGTGGTATTTTCCACGATATGTTTCAAGGGTTCGACGATAGGTTTAAAGTATCTCTCCAACGCCATATCTTCCTCCATCTTGCCAGACTTCAAAGCCTGATGTTTCTTGCGAATGGCTTCGCTGGTTTTTGCAATTTCCTTCGCTATTCTCTCGCGATCCTTAATCTCCAGACTATCGATATCAATCATCATTGTGCAGCAGACGTTGCTTTCCCACCGACGTGTTGACGACAATTGACCATCTCACGGTACGGCAAACTCGTTAAATCCCTTTCTATAACGTCCATTGGGCATCGCGCTATCCTAGTCTATTACCACGAAACCATACTCTTGTTGCCAACAATTACGACACAGCACGCAGAAATCCTCGTAAGACATATCAGTATTTACATGATCGTTGTACACATGTTTCAAGTTGGTACCATCCTGCTTAAACAGAATCAACAGATTGGCATTGTCGCGTATAAGATGTTTGGGAATCTTTGCATACGTCTGACAGAGATAGAAGCAGTCAACATTCGAGTGGCGCCCCATTGCAAAGTATTCCCTTATCGTATCTTGCTTGTCGCATGCCACGTCATCAAAGATAAAAATGGAATTCGGAAGCGATTCGCTCGGTGGGATGACATCACTGTTATTCGAAAACGTAAAATAGCCAATTTCATCTATCGGGGTCAATAAATTCTCCAAATACTGGTATTTCGGCTGTTGCAACGACTTGGAATACACATACACGTTCTCGAAGCGGACACCGTGAGGACTTTCCAACAAGCTCACCAACACGTTGGTCTTTCCACAATTTGATGGACCACAAATGAGGCACCGTATAGTGTTTGGTAGCATGCTGCCATGTTTGCGCTTTGTTTTCGAGGGCATCACTCGTGATTTATCGTCAAAATTTGTCACGCGTATCGTCACAGGCTGTCGCACGAATCGCATCCTCGCTGCGAACTGTGAAAAAATGATTTTGATACATCGAAGCGGTGACGCACCCTATTTATAGGTCCGCGCCGAAGCAAAACAGCTCAGTGTTCAAAATAAGATAATTGTGATATTCGAGACTTAACCTCTGAACAGTTGAAATATATACCAAAGATTATTCTACTGCGAGAGTTCGAGAGATACATTGATCAGTTGTGGGACAGACTCCCCGAGCATATAAAAGCCGATTCCGAGGTTCAGCGGTATCGTCGGTGTCTGGAACATTATAATCGCCCTTGGCAGCGAACGCATATCGACGGTCCAACACCACTGATTAAAAACTGTAGCGAATGTCGCCGATGCGAGTGAAGAAAGGTTGTGGTTTGTTAAATCGGGCGATAAACGCGCTACCTATCGAATTACATATCCCGGGATACCAGTTTTGCGGCCCAGGAACTCATCTGACAAAACGATTGGCTAGAGGTGATCAAGGCATCAATCCGTTAGACGCAGCGTGTCGCGAACACGATATTGCATATTCGCGTAGCAACGACCTCGGCGAAAGGCACGCGGCAGATAACGTACTCGCTGACAAAGCGCGAAAACGCATCGTTGCGCGAGACTCGACTCTAGGTGAAAGAGGTGCTGCTACAGCTATTTGGGCAGCTATGAAGGCCAAGACGAAAATCGGAATGGGGATGAAAGCAAAATTGTGCAAAAGGATTCCAAAGAGAGCACCGAAAAAGCGGATTCTTCCGATAGCAAAACGGGGTGGTATATTACCACTTCTCCCGCTGCTAGGTGTTCTCGGATCGTTAGCTGGCGGAGCGGCGGGGATAGCCAAGGCGGTAAACGATAATAAGGTGGCGCAACATCAGCTGCAGGAAATGCAACGTCATAATCGCTCCATGGAAGGTCGTGGACTTTATCTCGCACCATACAAGCGCGGACAGGGAATATCGAAACGAAAAAAAAACGTCGAAAAGAAAATAAAAATGCCCGCGGGCGTAACTACCGATGCTCAATTGGAGGAGTTTGCAAAACGTATGCGTATTCCATTCTTTAGAGGTGTTTTTATGCGTAACGCGTTACCAGCCGCAGGAGTATGTCGAAACGAGACCGGTATCGTAAATTTGGACAATGTCGAGGTGCCGGGGACTCATTGGGTGGCGTATGCGAAGAGAGGGTATCGAGCTATATATTTCGACAGCTTTGGAAATCTTCAACCGCCTAAGGAATTGGTACAATATCTGGACAAAGATGTCGTGAAAATCGAATACAATCGAACGGCTTATCAGAAGTACGATCAGAGCAATTGTGGACAACTATGTCTACGCTTTCTACAAACGATTGGTACCAAATTTAAGGATTGACTTCCCACCAGTCTGATTCAGTACCAGTCCAGTCGTACAGCTCGGAATATGTCGTTAACATTCACTCTAACCGGCAAGAGTAGCACCCTCGCGGTAAGCTACTTTCCACCCATAGATTTGAGCGACGATGATTATGAGCTTGGTCTAGCAACCTTTGAAGCTTATCACACAATACCAAACATCGACTCGAGCAACGATAAATTCTACTTTGTCGTAAACTATGACATCAGCAACAGCGTCGACACCACTCATGAATACATTACGATTCCACACGGCTCCTACGAACTAGACGCTATTGCCAAGTATTTGAAGCAGCGATTACTCGAGCGGTATCCTCAAAATCTCGGTGGCACCAATGTCAATGATGGTGGTGACAACGATGTGTATCCTATAGTGTTGCGCCCCAACAACAACACCATGGAAAGCGAGCTGTACTGCTCGTTTGCCGTGGACTTTACAAAGTCCAATAACATTGGATCGCTACTGGGATTCTCGACGAATCGCGTATTAGAACCAAGACGGTGGCATGCATCAAACGAACCAATTAATATCATGAACGTGAACATTATTCGCATAGAATACAGCGTGACCGTTGGCGCGTACAACAATGGGAAGCGCGTACATACGATACATGAATTTTCTCCGAGAGTCCCACCAGGATATAAGATATCGGAAACGCCCGCGCAGATCATTTACCTTCCAAGCACCGCACGGGTCATTACGGATCTAACGATACGCGTTGTGGATCAAGACGGACGGTTGCTCGATTTTCGAGGTGAAGAGATTACCATCAGATTGCACGTACGACGGCGACGACGATAATACATGTGACGTGATCGAAAGAGATGCTTGTGCTGAACGACTCCAGAAACCCGTTTCTTCCAATCGAAATTGTATACAAAAACAACAACAACAACAACAACAACAACAACAACAATAACAACAACAACACCTGCAACAGCAACACCTGCAACAGCTCTGATTGTGCTAAAAAGAAGAGGCTCAGTCCTACGAACATTGCATTTTTGAAATCATTGGGATTCATTGTGCGCGGTTAAGTTGAAAAAAATGGTTGACATTCTAAGCATTGGAGGGAAGCCGACGTTTCATGATCGCATCGTCAAGATTGAGACTCACACATACAACCCATACGTCAACTCAACGTTTGGATACAGCGATGAAATAAGAATACCCATACAACAGCAGGATTTATACACATTGCCGTGTGAAAGTTTCCTCTACGTGGAGGGAAAATTGAAGATAAATAAGCCAAACGATACATTAACGGTGACGTTGGGAAATAATTGCGTGGCGTTCTTATTTGATGAGATTCGATACGAGCTGAATGGCGTGGAGATTGATCGCAACAGAAACATTGGAATAACTAGCACCCTTAAAAACTATGTGTCGTTGACATCTGGCGAAGACAAAAATATGGAGAATGCCGGATGGGGCTTGAAACGGCGCGATGGGTCAATATTGAAAAATCATTTCAATTTTTGCATCCCACTCTAATATTTGCTGGGATTTTGCGAGGACTACAAACGCATTATTATTAATGTGCGTCACGAATTGATTTTAATACGATCGCGCAACGACAATAATGCTCTAATAGGATCGCCGATGCTGGAACCAGAAATTGAATTACTTAAAGTGCAATGGCGGATGCCTCATGTGACGTTAAACGACGTTAATAAGCTATCCTTGCTACGTGCTTTGGAACGTGGACAAAACCTGAGCATTTGTTTTCAATCGTGGGATCTGTACGAGTATCCTCTCTTACAGAGTACAACCAAGCATTCGTGGGCCGTGAAGGCATCTGCACAGCTGGAGAAGCCACGAGTTATTATCCTTGCTCTACAGACTGGTCGAAGGAATGTGATGAGCGAAGACGTTACTAGGTTCAACAACTGCAAATTGACCAATGTAAAACTTTTTCTCAACTCGGAATTTTACCCATACGATGACATGAACTTGGACTTTGACAAGAATAAGCATGCCATCTTGTATCATATGTATACGCAATTCCATAAATCGTATTATGGACATAGTTGCAACGAGGCATTATTCACCGTGGCCGAATTTTTACAATTTGGTCCCCTCGTGATGATTGATTGCTCGCGACAAAATGAGTCGATCAAGAATGGCACAGTGGACGTGCGCATAGAATTCGAGTGTAAAGGGAATGTGCCGATAAATACTACGGCCTACTGTCTGATTCTAAACGATCGGGTGGTTGAATACAATCCGCTGACAAACATGGTACGCAAAATCAATTAAATTGCCACGCCCTCTCCTGTGTCAAATTCATACCAAAAGAAAATTTCATTGTGAAAATCGAGATGCTTTACGAGAAAGACTGCATTCTCCCATCTGTCTTGGAAGCGAGCGGACCTCTAAATCGTATCGATAATGGTCGTGCCAACATTTGTTGACCTGCAAAGGTTCATCGTCGATGGAAGACTTGTCGTCAAGGAAGTGGCTGTCCTACGAATGGGAACAATTCTCTCGCACTATATTTTTGGGAGTTCGATGCCGCAATATCTTCTTACGAAATCCGACAAATCGAGCATTCGGTGGTTGGTGGCAAAACATCATGGGCTACGGTGGGATGATGGAGACGTTCCATACTGTATAGCCAAACGGCTAATTACGAAAGCTGTAGCTGATGCGATCGACGAAGAAGATGATGCATCCCATATCGTATACGTAAAAGGGTTGCAGAAACGCGACTGGCTTGCGAATTTCCTCGATGAAGATACGAGAATGGACGTGGTCATCGAGACGCTGGACATTGACTACGAAGATATCAAATCTCTAAATAAGCTAAATGTAATTAATACTCTGCGATGTGGCAGACACGCAAAGCACTGTGCCATGCAAAATGTATTTAAAATATTCAACTGGTGGTCTAAACGCCAGAGAGAAATGCTTAAATAAAATATAATCAATTTTAATGTATAAAATGTTTTTCTTAACCCTCTCCAACCTAATCTCCTGCACATGATGTATGCTAGACTAAGACGATAGTTATAATTATGTAGAAGCGGTTTGATACACGTTCAGAGTGATATGATAGACGTTGAAAGTTACCATACACGTACAATACATGATCAAAGTGGTACCATACACGATCAAAGTGGTTCGATTCATGTTGAAAGTGGTTCGATTGTGGTTGAAAGTGGTTCAATACACGTTCGATACATGATCAAGGTGGTTCGATTCATGTTGAAAGTGGTTCAATACATGTTCGGAGTGGTTCGATTGATGTTGAAAGTGGTTCGATTCAGGTTCAATTGATGTTGAAAGTGGTACGTTTGATGTTGAAAGTGGTTCAATTGTGGTTGAAAGTGGTTCGATTGATGTTGAAAGTGGTTCAATTGTGGTTGAAAGTGGTTCAATTGATGTTGATAGTGGTTCGATTGATGTTGAAAGTGGTTCGATTGATGTTGAAAGTGGTACGTTTGATGTTGAAAGTGGTATGATTGATGTTGAAAGTGGTATGATTGATGTTGAAAGTGGTTCGATTCATGTTGAAAGTGGTACGTTTGATGTTCGATTGATGTTGAAAGTGGTTCAATTGTGGTTGAAAGTGGTTCGATTGATGTTGAAAGTGGTACGTTTGATGTTGAAAGTGGTTCGATTGATGTTGAAAGTGGTACGTTTGAAGTTCGATTCACGTTCGATATAGGATAAAAGTGGCTCAATACATGTTTCATACATATTCAAAGTGGTTCGATCTAGTCGAATAATGTGTCCAAAGAAAAAAAGGGGAAAGAAGATGTGTGGGAATGAGGAGAGGATGGTCAGCGAAAATGCATGTGGCCTGTGATAAAGATGGCGAAGAACAACAGCATCTTACTTTTGCAAAGCTACGCACTTCTCGATTTCATGATAGGAGTTTATACGCGAGAGCTTGGAGATGCAGCGAGACCAGTGTTCTTCAAATCGTAACAGTGAACAGTCGTTTTGACATTTTTTTGTGGTAATAAATTTTATTCAATTTTTTGTGCAATGGGATTATTACGCATTGCCCCTGAGTGTGACCCCGAGGTATGTACATTTAAATATTTTTACATTTATCGCGTTTAACCGTTGAAATCGAGCGAGATCAAATCAGGTGTTCATATCAATATTGAATCGTGGGGCTTCTATGTTCTAGCGTTCGCCACCACCGTCACCCGTGTGGTCAAGCGACTGGGGGTCGCCGCAGCCGTCGCTGCAACCGTCGCCGCAACCGTCGCCGCCGTCGTCGTCGTCGTCGTCGTCGTCGTCGTTGTTGTCGTCGTCGTCGTCGTCGTCGTCGTCGTCGCCGCCGCGGTCGCCGCCTCCTCCACAGGTATGTAATAATACTTTGCATTGTTATGTGTGTTTGATGTTTATTATGTTTGATGTGTCAAAATGTATCAGCCGGTGGACCTGCGGGTGCGGCGGCGGCAGGAGTCGGCATATGGGGCCGCGCGGCTGCGGCCATATCCGCTGCAGGGGGCCCTGCGACGGTTACGGCGGCCGATGGTGCGAATATATTTACACCAGCTACCACCACCGTCCCCCTCATCGCCCCCATCACCCCCAGCACCATCGTCACCATCACCGCCACCACCACGATAATTTTTTTATTTTTTATTTTTATATTTTTTTTTATTTTATATATTTCATTTATTGTATTTCTATTCATTATATTTGTATTTTTATCTTTTATTATTATATTTTTTCTTCTTTTTTATTATATTCTTTTAATTTTAAATAAATTTCTTAAACGCATATTACATATCAATTTTATTTACCCACCATCCTCCTCGCCACCTAATTCTAAGATTGGCTGACTTCGCATAATTCTATTTCATTCTTCGCGCCACCACATGATGTCATCCCGCGCGACTGCTCCAGAGGATTCGAATTACGCGAGATCGCGCGATACGCTGCTACGTTAAATCGGAACGCTTTAGAATACTGTTTAGCTTTAGAATGCTTGCTACATAATGGTTTGGTAGATCGATTTAAAATTTAATTATTATGCATTGGGGGGAAATTTCTGCTGCATATTGGTTTGGAAAAAAATCCTGGGGACCGGAAATAATATTTCTACATAATGGTTTGGTAGATCGATTTAAAATTTAATTATTATGCATTGGGGGAAAATTTCTGCTGCATATTGGTTTGGAAAAAAAAATCCTGGGGACCGGAAATAATATTTCTACATAATGGTTCTGTAGATCATTGATTCAAAATTATTATTTCTCTGCGTTGGAGAAAGAAATTTCAGCTGACGCCGCAGAATTCTAAGATTCGAGCGTTCTACGCGCCACCAAATGACGTCATCTCACGCAGCTGTTCCAGGGGAATTAATTTATACGCCTGATCGCGCGATACGCTGCGATGTTATAATTGAAAAACATTTTGCAAATTTTTAGAACGAAAGCGATTGTACCATTATGTAGTGCCGTCTCTTTCTCTCGAATTTAGCTTTAAAAGTGATGCTCTCTCTTTCCCACCCTCCGAATTTAGCTTTAAAGTAATGCTCTCTCTCTTTCCCTCCTCCGAATTTAGCTTTAAAGTAATGCTCTCTCTCTTTCCCTCCTCCGAAGACGCGGTGCGTAAAAGAAAAGAACGTCGATCTTTCCCGATCTTTCCTGACATTGTCCGATAAAAAATAATGGATTATGCTTGGTGACGCTCGGTATATGTACCATTCATTAAAGACTAATGTCAGAGAGTGGGCGTTGGGGGAGTTGGTTAGGCGGCTGACTCGTAACGCGGAGGTCTTGGGTTCGAGCCCCGTCGCCCGAGATTCAGTTTTTCGATTATTCTTAATATCTTAAATTAATATTTCCTTCCTTACCGACTGTGGTTGGTACCACGCTCCAGAGTAGCAGCAATTCATACCCGCGGTTCCTCCTCGATGCGGTTCGGTATCGATTGATATCTTCTGCTCTCGCGCTATACCCCCACCACTTCGCCATCTGTATGACGTCATCCGCCACCCGGCCGCGCGCCCTGCCGCCTGCGGGAATTTTCCGCCGACTTTTGAAACTCAAATTTGAGTTTCAAGGTCGGAGGAGGGGTGGGGGAAATGGCCTTGAAACTCAAATTTGAGTTAGAATCGGCATAGCCTTACTACTTGCGTAAATTAAAAGTTAAATTCGGAAAACCCATATACGTGGGTATGAGTGTGCTGGATGTGTCTAAGGTGTGCTTGTACGAATTTCATTATGCATATATGTGGGAAAAATTTGACTATAGGTGCAAGGTTTTGTATACGGACCGGGACCGCCTTCTGTATCAGTTGCAATGCGATGACGCGTGCGAGGTGATTAAACTGATGTCAGTGCGCCATTTGATACGAGCGATTACGCGGTGGACAACCCGTACAGTATGCCACGCGTAAACAAGAAGGTGCCGGGACTCATGAAGGACGAGAACAACGGCGCCTTAATGACAGAGTTCGTGGGACTGCGGTCCAAGATGTACGCGACTCGAGTATGTGCCATGTCGGCGAGAACGACCGAGACCGAGACGAAAAAAGTGAAGGGAGTGAAGAGGAGTGTGGTCGCGAACGAGATACGGTTCGAAGACTACGTTCGGTGTCTGCGCGAGCATGCGGAAATGACGGTATGAGAGAAGCGTGCGCGATTACACGACGTCTATTCCGTGAACGAACTGAAGACCGCGCTCAGTCCGTACGACGATAAGCGATCCATACTACCCGACCAGACCAAAACTCTTCCGTGGGATCACTATCGGATTCCCGAGTGCGGTAACAATGATTGTTTAAGAATATATATTGTAAATAGTAGGTATAAGTTGTACATTGTCTTCTTAGTCGCTAAGGAACAGTTTTATCGCGTGCGGATCGGCGGCACTTCACGCGGGCTCTCGCGGTCTGCTTTAGACTCACGATGTCACCATCTTGACAATTATCTGGTGGACAGGTGCGTTCTCCCCACTCTTCACCGCTAGAGCCGAAATCGCGATCGCGAAATATTCTGGCAGTCAGTCGGTCTCCTGGAGTCGGTACATCCACACACTTTCTTTCTACTCGATTACGCTTGTGAAAAGAACGGCAGTTACCAAATCTACAGTATTCGCTAATTTGTTACGCGCGGTTCCTATGTGCTTGTTTGTTAATTCGCTGTAGATGAAATACAATACCGGTTACTACTAGTGCTGGTAAAAACTAGAATGTTTGAATGAATTAAAACTAAATAACGATTTTAACAAGTAACAATAATAATGACAGTAATACGTGTGTGGATATCTCGTAGTGTGGGTGTGCATGTATGAATATATGTATATACGTTTCAATAATCGCGCGTACGTTGTTTTTCACGTATACAAGTATGCACTATATGAACGCAGCGTAGAGGGGGTTTTTAGTGGGTATGCCATAATTGGGGAGTCCCACATAAATCCGGCATAAGCTTTGCCGGGGTATGCGTAATGCCTTTTCCCCCTCCTTAATAAAAAAGAGTATGCAATGTATGGATGTAGCGAGGGTAATGACAAAGTTTATTGTAAACACTTCAAGTAGATAAGTTAGGAAATAGATCAGGTATACCTAAGTATACTATAAACCGCGGAAGCGGATGTAAATACTTTACAAATGTGAACAAAGTATTATTTTTTTTTCTTAATATACTGAGATAATAATAAACAGGAAATGAAATAGTGTACAAGTGTCGGCATATATTATTCTTTTTTTTTTTTTAAATGCGAAGAAACTGTATAAATGTAAACTGTGTACTGTATATTTATTTAATTAATAAGAAGGAGCCGCTGTTGAGTCACAGAACATCCTTTTCCTGTATCCACGAGTTCTTGGACGAGTCGAATCCCAACCATTTCACGTACACTCGATTCCCGTTTCGACGAATAATCTTCCCGATCAGTTAGACCGCCGGATTCGCTACCGTATGCAGTTCGTGCTCGTAGAATCCTCCCGAGATCGGCTCTCCCGCGGAATCGCGTAGCATGTATGTTACAGGCTGCGTTCGTTGTACAGCGATGATTTCGAACACCTCGGTCAACCAATTTGGCGTGTATCCCTTCTCGAAGATCGTCTTGAATTTGCTAACGCGTACATTGTCACCGACGTGGAATTTTGCGCGTTGCTGTTGTCGTTGCTCGATTCCTGACGATACGATGAACGGTAAACGAGTGGCGGAGGTCATGTGACGGGTCGCACGTATCGTAAGAAGTTTACAATGATTGTAGGTGTGTACAAGCGTAGGTAGCAGATCCAACCAGCGGTAGGAGGTGTTCAGAGAGAATTGTTTCCACATCAGGTTTTTCAGCGTACGATTGAAACGCTCGACGATCGACGCTTTCATCACGCTGTACGTCGAGTAGTGATTGATTCCGCGAGACGTAACGCATCGTTGAAACTCCGCGTTGTAGAACTCCTTTCCCATGTCGGTTTGTAGGTTTCGTGGACATCTGCCGCTTCGTCGCAACACGGTCACGAACGCTTCGGTCACGTCGCGTCTGATTTTCGTTTCAACGGGCACGGCCCACGCGTACTTGCGGAACGTATCGATGGTCGTGAGTATGTAGTTGTAGCCACGATTGTGGGTTGTGTACGCGCGCATTTCCTCCAAATCCGCCTGCCACAGATCGTCGTAACCTCGAATCACTACGCGTCTCCGCGGGAAATTTCGTCTCGTGGGTGCGTGCAATTCGTCGACTAATTGTATTCGCTCCGTACTCGTGCCCATAGCGGTGAGAACGGCGGCGAAGGTAACGTTCCACCACCAGCAGTAAGTTCTGTACCAGGCATTCGAAGCACGTACGTTGTTGGCGGGGTTTGTTGTCGTAGTCGTAGCTCATCGTCGCTCATCCTTGCGTTTCTGTACTTTCGCGGTCCATGTCGCAAGCTCGTTGAGTCTACGCTTCAAGTGATCAAAGCGTCATTGCATCGTCGTTTATCAAATTCTCCAAGTCACCGAGACGTACTTCCACCGCAGTATTTATCGCAGTTGTCAAAGCATCCAGTCGCTTCGTCGTAAATTCATACATGTCTTCCTCCATAGTGTCGAGGGCATGTCCGACGGTACGTTCCATGTCGTCCACGTATCGTTCCGTCCCAGCATCGGTATCCTCCTCCGAATGTGCCTCGCGACGCATCTTGCGTTCCATCGCGTCGAACGTAGACCAATCGGTGGCCAGACGCAGCGCGTTCTCCCGAACGTACTTCGCGACAAACAGATTCCGCGAGCGAATCGTCTCCATGCCTTGATCGATGTCACCGGTAGCATCGGCGGTGCTGTACAAAGATGCGCCAAACTTGTTCACCGACATGTCGCCAGCGGTGATCGTGAACGAGACTGACGCATCGTCGATTCGAACGATCAATTTACGATAAGACCCATTTCGCGAGGTTCCTCCACGATGGAGACAATTTCGTTATCGTGTCCTTTGTGTCCGGCGTCGCGCGACGCCACCAGCAATCGTAGTCTATCGACCAATTCGTTCGGATCGTCCCAGTACACGTAATCGATCGTACGCGTTATCGGTGACCGTCATCGCGTCGTCGATGGGTAATTCTCGACCTTCGTGTGTGATCCCACCGACGTTGCAGTCTCCACTATTCAACAACGATACGATCTTCCCCCTACATGTAGCCCTTGTTGCCTAGCGTGGGCTTGCTAGCCGAATGGTCCGATGCGCGTTCGTCGACAACAAGATGTCACGGTACGCGTCGAGATCATCACTCGTGTACGCCTGCTCGTTAGGCACTCGCATGAGCAGCAGTTCGTACATGCCTCGAGTACCCGGGTATCGCTTGCCCTTCACGCTAACGTCGTCGTCGTTGTTCTCGCCGATTCTCAGCTGTTCGTCGTCGCCTAGGTACACGCTGTACACGTTGTCGATCAGTTTCTTGGTGTCGGTGAAGAACAAGTGCAGATATTCGCGCGACAGCGGTCCGCTGGCGAGTAGTATAGCAACACGGGTTCTAACCCAAATTTGAGTTTCAAGGCCATTTCCCCCCACCCCCCGACCTTGAAATCCAAATTTGAGTTTCATGATCAGAGGAAATCCAACGCGGGCGGCGGGAGGGCGGATGACGTCATCGAGATGGCGGAGTGGTGGGGGAGTATAGCGCGAAAGCAGATATCGAATCAATCGATACCGAATCGATATCGAAACGATACACCGAAGTAAATCGAGGAGGAGAACCGCGGGTGAAGTGCTACTCCGAGCCCAGACGAGGTATAGAATAGACATATCAACCAATGTATTTTTCTGTCACCTGTTTGTCACGCGAATAGTATCAACAAAAAGATTTGCCACTTATGAAGTGGTCCGCTCGTTCCCCGGACTAAAATCCAATAGAAAACTTATGGGGAATCATATCAAGAGCCGTATATAAAAATGGGAAGCAGTATAATAACATTAAGGAGCTCGAAAAGGCAATTACTGTTAAGTGGAGTAAAATCCATATTACAACGTTACAAAAATTAATTTGTAGTATGGAGAACAGAATTTCAAGTAATTCAGCATAATAGTGGAAGTACATCTTATTAATATTATACTTGTTATGTTTGTTGTACTAATGTTTTGTTTTTAATACACTGTTCCTATGCAAATTTCGTTAGTTTTTTCTACTTTGAATTATTATATATCGTTTATAACAAAAATACAACGATTTTTTTTATTCTTAATACTTTTTCTTATTTTGTATCCTTCCGTCACTATTTCCTAGCCTTCCATTAATTGTATTAGCACATTGCTTGATATTTTTTATTACAAATAGTAGTGTTCTTATAGAAATTTGGTCCACTGTATGCATGTAGCGCATGTTTGAACAATAATTTATCCAGATATCTTTATGAACATTGGTGGCAAATTTCAAGTAAACTATGGTCCATTTGTATTTGTAACTTTATTGGAACGGTTATTCGAAGCTCGAATAATTTCGGCGAGGGCCATTAATCGAAGGCGGCACGCGTTTCAACTGCATTATTGTTAGAAGCGCGCTTTTCCACCCAAACCATATGTAACCATATGTAAACCGTATGTAAAAGCACGTGTATCTAAATGTACACGTGTATTAACGTATCTGTTAATTTTTTTATTAGCCGAGCGTTTCAACTTCAGCGTCAAATAAAGTTTCCAACTTTCACTTTAACTTTATTCGAGGTGGAATAATTTTCTGGTGCGCGTTCGAGCTTATAACTATTGTTAATAAATTTCAACACGATTATAAAATTAATAAAATTTATTCAATCAATTGCCTATTTTGATATAAAGAAAACTATGGAATTTACATTTTCTGGCAATAAACGGGTTCTCTTCGGCGTAACAATATTCCCAGCAGTTGAAAAGTTCGCTCGGAAGTAACTGATGTTGCTGGTATCAGTAAATATTTCAGTGCGAGATTTGCAATTCTTTGATACATAGTTGTCCGCATCTTCCACCATTCAAAAGCATAAAAATCAAATCTTAATTGTGGTTAGGCGACATAGTTCTTTTATTAATTCCGCAATCCCTAAGAGTTCTGGGATATTCACAGATATTAAAAATCAGACGAATAAAAATACGGATACGTTAATATACGTGTATTTATAAATACACGTGAAATAATGTACCGGTACCTGTGTACTACAAGATACACGGATTGAGGCACGGATACGTTTAGTACACGTGAAATAGGGATGTCTAGTTTTAACGATCTGCTTGCAAAGTGTAGGTCGTAGGAGATTTTGCCACCGTGGCCGATAACAAATGCCAATCGTCGCGCAGCGACGATACACCGATCGACTTGATCAGTGTGCGTGCCCCGCGGGGGCTTCCTTCTTCTTCGCGGATCGCGTGCGGTGTGCATGTGCGGAATTGTCCTGACGAACAATCGAACAATCCCTGTGTGCTTTATGCCTGAAGTAAAGTGGATATAAGGACATTCGGTGACAAGGTAAGTTTCTTCTAAATACATATATAAGTGCATTGGTAGACGCTGTGCAAAGTGTTGTATTTTAATTGCGTAGTACCTGATGGAGCATCATAAGAGTAAAGTCACGTTTAAGAAGTGTGTTTACCGCAATTGCGGAAAGACAAGTCGCAATAATAGTGATGGAAGAACATTTCATGCGCTTCCAGTTTCGGATAATGACCGCTTAATAACGTGGATGGTTAATTGCGGTATAGACGACTGGGTGGAAATGCCAAACGCGGAATTAAAGAGAAAATATGTATGTAGTCGACACTTTATGTGGAATAATTTTCACGCTACGGGGCGTTTAAAGAACGATGCCATTCCAGAATGGCATCCAGTAGAGGGTAGTTGCATCTCTGAAGTTTCATTAGAGACAGAAAACAATTGTTTAAAGGATCGGTTGAGGAAGCTTCAGAAAGAAATAGACCAAGGGAAGGACAAATTTACTGCTCTTCGCTTGCAATTCAGGGCGAAGTGTAGAGTATTAAATCGTTTAAAGAAGAAACTTTCGTCAGGTGACATTAGCGATGTCTGCCTGAAGAAAGCTATCGCGAAAAGAGTTAGCGGGTTTCTTTTGTGACGTCCCACAATTTTTCGCGCGGTCCTATTCTAACATCTCTCTCATAAATCTCAACACAACTCCATCAAAATCCATCAAACTCAAGTTTTACCCCTTTTCCCCAAATCACTGATCACCTTGGCGAAGCACCTTAGCGGTCCCCATCTCAAGATGGTCAACTACGAACTCCAAATCCCCTCTTCGCCTTACATGGCATGACCACTTCCCCCCTATCTAATTTAAACAAGTCCCTCGTCCCTAAAAACCCCACTTAAATCGAGACCACGTCTCACACCCTCTCTATGACCAAAGAAGTCAATACCCCACTTACCCCTTTCCAATCGAACCTCCTAAACTCCATCAAATGGGTTGAATGTTCCCTTTTCAAAAGCGTACGTATAAAAACCCCGGAAGTCCTTGCGGCAAATATTTAGTACAAGGCCATATAAAAACCACGGAAGACTAATTCTATTTATAATATTACTGCGACGCATATTTGCAAATAGGTCAAGGTGAAGACCGCGCGTACCCTTCATCCCTAACAATCATGTAAATCACATAAATACAACCCTAGAAGCATTTTTGTTGGCCAACAGTAGCCAACAGTTCGGAATCAGTTGGGAGGTGGTTAGTAGTTTCGCCTACAAACCTCCTTTACTGGGCCCAACCGTTGAATGTTGCATTTGCATCCCGACGATTTGCCTATGGTTGGGAATCAGTTGGGTGGTGGTTAGTAGTTTCGCCTACAAACCCCGTCTATTGGGCCAACTGTTTAATATTGCACTCGTCTTCCGGTGATTTGTCTACGAATAACCAATTTTGGGCCAACTAATAATGCCCTACAGAAATACATTTAGTTAAAGATAATAAAAGCAAATATATAGGTTCGGATGCAAATAAAATCATATCCCAAAATAATTGAAAAAATTTTGAACCCACACTGGCTACACTTTTTATAAAGACTGTGTGGGGGAAGAGAGGTGTGAGAGGAACGGGTGATGTCGACAGTCACAGGACGCAAGCCGCCTCACGAGCGAAATGGTCTCGTCCATCATTTTGTACATTGTTTAAGACTACGATTATACTGAATCTTAGAGTATACATATATGAAGAGGAATGGTTTAAAATGAGTCCTCCTGGCTAATTCACAGATGTGAATAGATTGTGTTTTATTTATCTGATGCGTGCTTTACAAAAATACGCGACGCGTGTCTCGATGCCAGAGAAGTGCCGTTTCTTCCAGCGCACCGCGTCCCTAAGCTCCCGAGCCTTCCCGAGGCTCGCCGAAGATTGTAAGTACTGAATGCCTACGCCGACGAATATGACCGTAGTCACAATGGACGCGATTTCGCACGAGGCGAGATTCGTGCGATATTAATTGTTTCTTTTTTCTTTCTTCGATGAAAAAAAAACACAAATACATATCGGGCGATGCTCGTTTCGCGCGAAATCGTGTCCACTGTGACCACGACCATATTCGTCGGCATAGGTATTCAGTACTTACAATCTTCAGCGAGCCTCGGGAAGGCTCGGGAGCTTAGGGACGCGGTGCGCTGGAAGAAACGGCACTTCTTCTCTGGCATCGAGACTAATCGAGATACATGTCGCAAGCTACGGATGACCAAGGTATTCGTCCGTGTTCGTACGTATACGATAATCGAAGCCTGTCCTACTTCACGTTTTTATGGTGAAAAATGTTTAAAGTTATTGAATTCGAAGAGTTATCTGGTGATGGTGGACTAAGTGTTGTGAGGGACGAGTGGCTCACTCCACGAAAAAAAGAATGCTTGTGGCCGCCATGCATATTGATGTCGAAATTCAACAAGTGCCTGACAACAGGAACGCTGCCTGATGAAAATTGGATGGTTTATGGCATAAAACGTATATTTTACGAAACAGGTGAGTTCGTGATTTTCTTAAAATTACTTATAGTAGCAGTACACAAAGCTATTTAGGCGTGACCAAGTTACATGTACACTGACGTTTCATTTTTATATATTATATGTAAATTTCTATTCTAAAACAATTCATAAATGTTTATTAGAACTTTGTGAAGGTTTTGATTTACATGAATGTAATAATTTTTTGCTTGGAAATACAAGTAAAAATTATTTTACAGATGATTTAATAAAAGCACGCGAAAAGTGTAAGAAAGCAGAAAGTGATTCGGAAATATTAACTGAGGCAGAAGAGAATGGAAAAAAGAAGAGGAAGAGAAAAGTTATAAATTACGATAGTGATGACGAATCTAATCAAGAAACTGAAAAACAAATAAAAATCAAATACCCAGTTCCCCCCAAAAAACATGTTAAAGGTATGTAGTCGAATTCAACACTGCTATTTTATAACAATGGATAAAATGCATAACATACATATCAATATTTTATATTATATGTATAGATCCCTTACTTATTGAGCCAGTATCGGAAGCCACAGCTCTTAGATCATGTACGAACGAGTGTAATGTTGGTAAGTACGTATACAGAAACTTATTTTGAAGTGACTAAAATTGTGGTATATAAAATAAAATTATATAATTGTGAATTTTGAAGAGCACATAATAAAATTATGCCTGTAATAGGTATGTTGCATACAGTAAACTTAATAATATTGTTAATAAAATTAATATTTGTTGTTAATTATTATTATCACTTCTAATATGCCTATATGTTTAATCTTGTACACTGTTGTACTATAGATTCTCCGCTGTTGGCACATAAAACTACCAGTCCAGGATTATTTGTGCAAGATTATAATATTGGTAAGAATCGATATTTATACTTCATAACAGTGCAATAAATTATTTTAAATATGTTTTAAGTATTCCTATTTCTTTGCTGCTTTTTAGATTCTCCATTACTACTACCTTATAGCCTGTCTAATACAGAAGAATTAGATGCCCCACCTTTTAATAGTAAGTATACATACTAAGAATGTTATTAAAATTCCAGACGAAAGCGATATTTCTGTTTATATTTTTAATTAAAAATTCGAGTTTTCTATGATGTTCTATATAGAATTCCACCTAAGAGTAGACCTACGCCCCTACCGATTTGCGACCGATCTGCGCAGCTCCGACGGACCTGACACACGCGATTTGTCTTATTATTAGCGCTTTCCCTGCCGGTTTCCTACTAATCAACAGTATATCTCTGCGCGGAACGAGTCTACTCTTAAGTGGAATGCAGTATAGAATTAGTAAATTTTCAAAATTAATAGTACATGAATTAATATGATACAATATTTGGCAGATCCTTTCACTCCAACAACGAAAAGAACACAAAGTTCCAATTTGGACAAAATCAATGCTAGTTTAGGTAAATATCATTTTACTTATAATACATACATAGTGCTGCGCTTTGTGATGCACAATCTCGATGATTATGCATCACTATAGCTTACAAAAGTAGATAATAAAAAAAAGTTTAGTTAGATACACAGTACAACACATTTAATCAATTTTTTGTATTTAAGATGTGATTGCTAAATACCTTGGAGATATCAAACATGAAATAAAGGAATTAAAGCAAACACAAGATGACATCTTATTGAAACTATCTTCTACTTCTTATGCACAAGCTTCTTTGCTAGAAAATATATCTATACCGTTAAAAGAAATAGAGGACCTCAACAACATAGAAACTTGCTTGAACGATGAGGAAAACAAGGAGATGTTGGTATGTTATTTCAATTTCTTTATTTATGTAACTAAAAGTATCAAGTCAATATTTTAGTACTAATGTGCCATTTTCTAATTTTTCGATGTTGAAAATAAAAGGTATTTTGTTGCAGGACAATTACTTAAGCTATATAGGTGGCAATAAAACTACTACAATCGTGAGAAAGATACTTGAAAGAGTTTTTACCAACCCTTTTGCAACTCAGTGTAATTGGACTGGAAAAAATAAAAAACACAAATTGAAAGATTTACGTTTAATAGTAGTCATTTTAGGTAAGTTAAAACATAGGATAAAGTTGTTAGTACTTAGTATTCTCTTGCTCCAAAGAGTATACATATAATCTGTCTTGCTCCGCGACAGGCGGAGACATCACCAACCTTTGGGTTTCAAAGTATATCTATAACAATCTAATTTATTTTTTACTGTTGTTCATTACAATCATATAAAAAAAGTTTCTGACACGGCTGCGAAATGCAACATATATTCTGGACCCTGCAGTCGGATGTAATATACGACTAATGATAATGATTATATTACAGGCGCTGTACGTAGAAACAAAGTGGCGGAAAAAGCAAGCAATGCAGAAATAACTGATGTTATCACAAGCTGGTTTAGGTTTGCAAAGGATAGGGATGGAGGCAGAGAGCAGAGAAGAGGAAACTGAAAACAGTAATTCTTTACGACAGTATTCTGGTCTATCAAAAAGAACAAAAACGCGGCATCGGATTGTAACAAAGGCTAAAATTAGACGAGAACTACAAATCAATGTTGATTCCACATGTATGTCTAATAATAATTCGTATTTAGGGCCATCATTGTATAATGGAAGCGATGTGGCATCTTGTAATGATTCAGGTGAAATAACTTTCACCCGTGATAATTCTGCTTTGAGAACTGATATTAAATGTCAGGACTCCAATCTTGACTCATCTCTGATTTCGTGGTCTCATGAACACAATATTTCTCATTCTGCTTTGAATGATTTGCTAAAATTATTAAAACCACATCATCAATTTTTACCAAAAGATTCAAGGACTTTATTACAAACGCCAACAAATATCAATGTTGTACAATGTAGTGGTGGTGCATACATATATTTCGGACTTTTAGTAAATATACTAGAAAGAGCTTCATCCGGATTAATTGAAATAAATTATCCAATAATGGATATGAAAATGTCACAATTGCAAATCGAAAGAAATTCATTTTTATCTGTAACTATTAATGTGGATGGTTTGCCAGTACAATCTAGTACAACTAATTCTTTTTGGCCTATTTTATGTGTGTTAGACCAGAGTGTCAATAAAGAACCTTTTATTGTAGGACTTTACTATGGTGCATCTAAGCCAAACGATGCTAATAGTTATCTTCGTCCCTTTGTTGATGAATGTATTGATTTGGAAAATAACGGTATTATAATAAATGACAAAAAGTATGCTTTTCGATTGAGCTGCATAACAGCTGATGCCCCTGCGAGAGCCTTTTTAAAGTGTATCAAGTCACATAATTCTCTTCACGCTTGTGAAAAATGTACGCAAGAAGGTACATTCCTTGACAGAACTACGTGGCAATATACTTCGAACTTGAATCTTAGAACTGACTTAGGATTTAATAATGAAGAATATGAACATTACCAGATAAAAAAAACTATTCTTACAGAACTCGATATAGGATTAGTGATGCAGGCGCCATTAGATTATATGCACTTAGTGTGTTTAGGTGTAATGAAAAAACTTATTGGTGTTTGGATTGATAAGGGGCCAAAGAAATATAGGTTGAATTTTTTAAAAGTATGTAGAATATCAGAAAGATTGGAAAAAATTAAAAAAAAACATTACCCAATAGAGTTTTCTAGGCGACCACGTCATATACATTTGTTTAAACATTGGAAAGCTACAGAATTTCTATCTTTTATTCTATACCTAGGCCCTGTTGTTTTAGCAAACATCCTACCACAAAATTTGTATGAACATTTTTTAGTATTGCATTGTGCAATTTATGTATTATGTAGCGATTTTAGTGTAAACTCTGAATGGTGCCAATATGCCGATAATTTGTTACATTGTTTTGTTGAAAACATCCCGATTGTTTTTAGCGTAATTGTTACATGGATAAAACTGCTGGTTCAGTAACAACGCTTGATTTTAAAACCACAACATTTATTATAATGACCGTTAGTATAGTCGAGAATGTGTAGATATAGTAAAACGTATGTGTATTAAAGGTATATGACCGTTTCTAAGGCCGACAGGAGCCGAGAACCTTGTTCTATCTGTTCTAATTTGAGTTCTGGTCTCCTCCTCCGCGCACCCTCTAAGGAGACCTCGGTTTTCCCCCACCACCTGGTCTGCTACGGATGTCCGTGCAGGGTGGAAATATTCGTTTGCCAATCAGTACTTAAGGTGACACGTTGGGCGTTTTCCTGACTTCTGTCCACTCCGCCCACCTCTTCGCATAAACAAAATGCAGTGGGGAGACACCGTACCGAGACCCCGAGACAGGCCCCAAGGTCCCGCGGACAGAAACGACCCTCACGTGTGCGACCTGTTCAGGGGGTTTACGATGCGTCAATCGCTATTGAGCGCCAGGAAAGACTCCAAGGGTACCCGTCATAACTGGGATTTGGAGTTTTCCCCTGTTTATGGTGCCAGATGCTTAACAGCCACAATAATCGCGCTAATGGAAATTTTAAGCTCAAAAATAGCGAAGAGAGCACGTCCGTATCATAAACCCCATGGCCTTTCTAATCCTTAACATGCCGCCCACCTTGAACGCATCGCGTTCAACAGACGTCGTAGAATGCTAATATACATTAGTAATATTAAAACATCACCAATGTCGAGTCATACACAAGAGACACACACAAAAAAAATTAGCCTAAATGTCTTTGGACATTACACGTCGTAACAAGTATTAACATAAGATGCGTAGTAAAGTAATCCATTAATTGTTAAAGTGTCCATATCACAACACAACTCGTTCATCGGCTAGATCCCAAGCCTACATGGCTGGCTGGGTTTCTTCAGATCGTTCTTCTGCGTCGTCATCTATTGGCAAGATACAAATCTTTGTGACTGGTCGCTTGACAGTGCTGTCAGATAACCTGATGCTGACAACGCGTGTGACATCATCCTTGCCAGGATGAACTTCAACGATCCTCCCCATGTGCCATTTGAGTGGTTGGGTGTTGTCGTCCTTGACGACCACTAGTGTCCCTGGACCGAATTTAGCTGGCGTGCTTGTCCGCCATTTGGTCCGCTGGTGTAGTTGATGCAAATACTCCTTCTGCCACCTCGTCCAAAAATGCTGTAACATGTACTGCAGATGCTGGTATCTAATCAACCGAGCTGGTTTAACATCTCGGAGATCAGGGTCTGGCAAAGACGTCATTAAGCCACCGATAAGGAAATGACTAGGTGTGAGAGGAGTGAGGTCGGACGGATCGTCGGTCAATGGACACAAAGGTCTAGAATTCATGCACGATTCGACCTGCGTTAAAACCGTGTAGAACTCTTCAAACGTTAAAGTTGTTTGTCCGACCACTCGCCTCAAATGGTACTTTGCCGATTTTACTGCACCTTCCCACAGACCGCCAAAATGGGGTGCGTGAGGAGGTATAAAGTGCCATTGAATACCTTCCGTACTACAGAAGTCGGAAGTCCGCGATCGGTGCTCATTATCTGACAATAAAATCCCGAGATCCCTCAACTCGTTACGAGCTCCGATGAAATTAGTGCCATTATCCGAAAAAATGTGACTACATCGACCTCGGCGTGCTATGAATCGACGTGGAGAATTGAGGAAAGCTTCAGTAGTAAGATCAGAAGCTAATTCAAGATGAACCGCTTTAGTTGCAAAGCAAACAAACACACATAAATATGCTTTGATTATCACCCGACAGCGTGATTTCTCCCGTATCGAAAACGGACCTGCATAGTCAACCCCGCAGGTAGAGAACGCCCTCGACGGAGTCACTCGTGACGCCAGCAAGTCTCCCATCATATAACCTTCGGTGTGCGGTTTGACACGAAAACACCTTATACATTTCCGTAAGAGGTTCCTTACAACGCTCCTGAGTAGTAAGGCTAAGCGGGTTCTAACCCTGGTCCTCTGAGGGGAGCGCGGGGGCGGGGGGAAGTGAGGGCGCGCGGGGGAGCGCGGCGGAGAGAAACATGGGCGCGGGGCCTGCGGGGAGTGGAAGAGCGGTTGCGCGCGCACGAGCCGCGGAGTGGGGGAAGCCGCAACCGCGGAGGGGATCAGTCCGGGCCGAGCAGCCGCGGAGACCTGGCCCACCGTCCTCGAATTTTTTCAAAGGGAGGGAATGACCCCCGAAAAGTCTTTTTCAGACGTTGGCCCACCCCGAAAATTTTTTCAGACCTAACCCAGGGAGGGGACGGCCCCTAGGATTTTTTTTTCAAGCCAACATGCGTCGAAAATTGTTTAATAATTTATTTTTTATCCGAAATTGTTTCGGACGATGTCGGGAAAGATCGGGAAAGATCGGGAAAGATCGACGTTCTTTTCTTTTACGAACCACGTCTTCGGGAATATACAGCAGAAATTTTCCCCCAATGCATAATAATTAATTTTTGAATCAGCGATCTACCGAACCATTATGCAGCATTCATTCTAAAGCTAACAGTATTCTAAAGCGTTCCGATTTAACGTCGCAGCGTATCGCGCGATCTCGCGTAATTCGAATCCTCTGAAGCAGCCGTACGGGATGACGTCATGTGGTGGCGCGAAGAAGGCGCGAATCATAGGAAGAATTATATGGCGTCAGCAGAAAGAATCTTTTCCATATCAACAGACATTCTTTTCCCAACGCAGAGAAATAATAATTTTAATCCCCTCCCACACTGGTCTACCGAACCTTTATGTAGAAAACAGACACATTTTATCCGAACCATTATGTAGCGATCATTCTAAAGCTAACAGTATTCTAAAGCGATCCGATTTAACATCGCAACGTATCGCGCGATCACGTGTAATTCGAATCCTCTGGAGCAGCCGTACGGGATGACGTCATGTGGTGGTGCGAAGAAGGCGCGAATCATAGAAAGAATTATGTGGTGTCAGCAGAAATTGGTGAGGTGAGAAGGAGGAAGACGAATAAGTAAATAGAGAAATAATATGATTAAGAGATTTATTTAAAATTAAAAGAATATAAAAATATAAATAGAAATGTAATATAATTTAACATTTTTTTTTTCCTACGAGCATTAGCTAGAATATCATTGATGGCACATGTTTCCAGTTCGCAATCTATAAGATAATCCTCATCGTAATATTCGCCATCACGTATGATTTTAGCAGCAGGACGCGTATCTAATGTTTCGCAGGCAGCATCGCTCTGTTACAACACGTTAACAAAAGTTTTAAAGTTTTTCCTCACATCTTCTGCAGTTTGATGCAGCCGCGGATACACATAGCTTATACATCGCTTAAGATTAAATAAAAATGATGCTGTATTCAGTTTGAAATACAAAGACTTCTTATGTAGTGTCGTCTTTACAATTGGAGGCGAGAATCATAGAAAGAATTATGCAGAGTCGATAGAAATTGGTGAGGAGTGAAGGAGGCAGACAGACAAGTAAATAGATTGTAATATATGTAAAATGATTATATATTGTTCCATTAATTAAAAAATAGAAATATAAAAAGAAAAAATATAAAAATAGAATATAAATAGTATCTCGGCAGAACCATCTATCTCTCTCTCTCTCTCTCTCTCTCTCTCTCTCTCTCTCTCTCTCTCTCTCTCTCTCTCTCTCTATCAATCTCTTTCTTTCTCCTTCTCTTTCCTTCTCTTTTTCTCTTCTTCATATCAATCGCAAGACAACTTGAACATTCTCGAACAGCTGATGGACTTCCTATTTACTTTTCGCGACATCATACATACATACTCTTCCCACAACACCTCGTATAAATTCATACACACTCGCGCTCTCGTGACCAACCCGAGTGCTCGGTTACACAGAACAGTAAATAACTCGACTATATTCGCCGAAACTGTTACGTATCTATTGTATCGCCTCAATTCTTTATCTCTAAATAAATCGCACTATTCTCAACATTTTTTAGTTCTCTCTATACAAATAGGATATCAAAATACAATATAAAAAGAAAAAATATAATAATAATAATAATAATAATAATAATTTAATTTAATTTATTGCCACTTTCGTGTTACAATTTAACGATCAAATAATCTTTCCATTTCATATCCATGATTGTGTCAGTGTAAGTCCCACCCTTCTAATGTATCCTGTTGTGTCTTAACAATTTTTTCTATTTTACAAGTGTTTCCTAATCTATTCTATGTTACATAATCTTCTTGTATCACTTTCCTGTTCTTCCCATCTTTTCCTTCTCCCTATTATCTCCCGTAGAATAGCCAAGTCTTTCCCTCCTCCTCTAATTACCTCTGCACAATTCCTGCCACTCTCTCAACTTACTTCACATGTTTCAATCGCGTGTTTCACTGTTTCTTCCTCTTTCTTACATACCCTTTCTTCTTTCATTAGCCAATATTTGCATGTTCTTGTTTCACTACCCTGTATGAATCTTCCTATCCTTTCTAATTCTCCTCTCCTTTTTTCATTTCCCCCCCATAAGCATTTCGGCTTATCTCCTGGTTTCCTTGCCCCCTCTTTTAATTCTCTTAGGAACTTTGACTCTTTTACTTTCATATGTCTTTCTTGTTCTTGGATGTCAATTACTTATCTGTTCTAATTTTTAATCCACACTTCTTCTCCATTTAATCTTCTTCTTTTCCATTCTTCGTTTGACCATCCTCTCCCTTTCAAGAATTTGATTCGCATTCTTTCCTTTCTTCGTTACTTCATTTCCTCTCATTAGTCTTCTCCTACATTCATATCGTATCGATCCTTCTTCCGAGTTTATTAGTGTCTCTTCAAACTTCATTACCCTTACCCCCATTTTAATTGCTATGCCATCTCTTCCTGTTTCTTTTAACAGCCAATATGTTGATGTTGATCTCTCCAATTTCATTATCCATCGTATGTATTTCGCCTGCAATTTTTCTATTTCCTCATACCTTCTCCATCCCCATATCGCTGCTCCATACGCCACGGTGCTTCTAACTAGCGCATCAAACAGTTTCATTCTTCTTTCAGTCATCTCTGAATAATCTTTCTCCAATACATCCCCCCATACTTCTCCTAGTATCATATTCACTTCCCTAACTACCTTCTTAATATGGTGTTTATCCTCGTTGTTCTCTCCCTCTCGTTCTATAATCTAAATATTTCAGTTCTCTTACTCTTTCTTCTTCATTCCAACGGAATCTTTCCTATTTTCTTCTTCCTCCTGCTTTCCTGCATATCATTATCTTAGACTTTTACACATTTAACTCCAAGCCTTTCTTCTTTATGTATCTCTCGAATCTCTTTATCGTATTCTTAGGTCCCTGTGCATTATTTACCATTAACACATCACCCGCGTATGAAATTGTTAAAATTTTCCTTCTATCTATTACGACTCCTCCTTCCTGTTCTTTGCTCATTTCTTCTTTCCAGGTCTGCAAATGCGACATTGAAAAGTGTCAAGCTTAACGGGCACCCTTGTCTAACACCCTTTCCTGTTAAAAAAACGTTCCTATCAGTTCCTTCTTCATTCCTAAAGCGCATATAGTTCTGTCGTGCATTTCCTGTATCCGTATTCTTAGTTGTTCGCCTACTCCTTCTTCATAAAGTCTTTTCCAAATTTCTTCCCTTTCCAATCAATCAAATGCTCTCTTCATATCCGTGAAAAACAGATATAGTTTCCCTCTTTCTTTTGAGGTTTCTATATCTATAACCATTTTAACTACCGCTATTGCGTCTACTGTTCCTCTCCTTCTCCTGAATCCCATATGCGTATCGTTTAATATCCCATTTTCCATTTGTTCTTCTAATTTTCTCCTTAGAATTTCCATGCATATCTTATAATCCGTGTCCATCTAAGTTATGCCCCTATAGTTCTTAACCATTTCCCTTTCTCCTTTTTTTTTGAATACAGAACTTACTATTCCTTCTTTCCATTCTTCCGGAAAGTCCCCTTTCTTCCATGTTCTGTTTATCACCTTTGTTTGATTACCTATATTTATGAAGATGATTGCGACCTCGATGTTGAATTAAGATATAATTTAAATGCAGGAGTTTACATTTTAAGTCTGTTCGACTTTTAATATCTTACATGATTTGAGTTGAAATCGACGTGAGCCAGATCGGTTTCTATCTATATTTACCTAATAAATTTTTATACAAAAGGACTTACTTTGTAAATTATTTTTTGCTATATTCAATGAAAATTGGAATTTTATGTTCATTAAGAATAGGTGTTTACCCTGTGATAATTGTTGGTTGGGCTTCAAATTCTAATTATTCAATATTAGGACCGATTGGGTCAATTTCACAGTCAGTTTCTTATGAAGTAAATTTATTTTTAACAATATTTTCTGTAATTTTATTAATTAAAAATTATTCATTATTGGATTTATATAAATTTCAATATTATATTAAATTTATTTTAATTTTAATTCCAATACTACGACAAGAAAATCGCGGATAGTTCTTTTAAAATCGGAGACCAAGTGCTACTGCACGACAAGACGCGAGCGGTCAAAAACTAACACCTGCGTGGATAGGCTCTAACACGTTTCAAAACACGCACGATAATAATAATTACAGTATAGAGGGCGACGAACAATCCGCGTTCAGACAAACACTTCATAGAATAGGGCAGTAATAGGGAAATGGTCACAGTATTGAAGGAAAGTAACGATACACTAACAATTACATATAAGGATAAGACTAAGAAAGGTAATTTATTGAAAAAGATGGTAAATAAGCGCACAACTAGGCGTCGTCGTCCCAGCCACGTAGGGCGCAGTCGGCCTCCAATAGCGACCACAGTCGAGGCCGCGGATCAGGCCCAACGAAGATATCCCCATGACGTTCTACACAAAAAAAAAACAATTGCAAGACTATTACTATACGCACGGAAATAGAAACAATAAGAAACAATAAGACACTCACCAAATAGGACCCTCAGACCTCATGAGTCTTCGTCATCCTCCCAGAATTCTGCATGCTGGAAGAATCGGTGCCAGTGCACCCGATACTCCCTAATTGCCACCATGTAGGCAATGCTGATACAACCCGGCGGGCGGGGCACTGGAAACGCTAGAGGGATAAACGGATAAATAGGATAATAAAATAACACACACGAAGAACAAACAAACAAACATCACTCGCACGTACAATTAGAGCAAACATAATGTCTCGGGGCACGTCTAAGATGGCCGACAACATCTTTGTCCAGGAGATCGCAACGAAATAAGAAGCGACTAAGAAAATCGAGACCCATTTGCCCTAACTTCTCACTTCTACTCAAGCCCGGACGAAGAAGATAAACTGTACTACGTTCGCAAAAAATTTATCACACACACACACACACACACACACACACGCACGCGCGCGCGCGCACGAGGGAAGACTCTATGAAACGCCAACTACACCTCGGCATTAGAATTTACAGGATTTTTGTCCTACAAACGACGATACCACTCGCAGGAGGAACAACCCCCGACATAGATTTCACTATAAAAGAATTCCAACACCACCCCGACATTTACTTCGAAAACCTAGGCGATTTACAAATTTATCGAGATAGCTGGAAGTTAGTATTACATGTAAACATATCTTACATCTACCGACGCGAAGCAAACCTCCAAGCTGCACTATATGATATACTTGCGCAATGTAAAAAACCTTGTACCGACAACTTACAAAAATTTTGTCAAACATTCACCGCGAAAATCCAAGACAAGGTAGACCGCATCACCAAAACTCTTTACCTACGTCCAGTAAACTAAAAGCTCAGCACAAAACAGCGTCGTGCACAAATAGACGGATTAGGTTACATAGGCAAATCACTCTTGGGGCTAATGGATTCCGGGGATAGAAAGAAAATCGATGATTTTACTAGACATTTTCAAAACACAAGATAACAGACTTTAAAAAAAAAAGTAAAACGCAATCAAGGGACAAATGCAAATTTGAAGAGCAAATACCAAACTTCTCAACGAGACTATACATGACATATGAGACAACGATAACACACTCTTAAACGCGACGTGACAAATTCAATACTTACTCCAACAGACAGCCAACATTACTAAATTTCGAGAGACAGTAGACGAACCCCTCATACTAATAAACGGCCCCGCAGAAACACTATTGCGCGACACGCAAGTCTTGTTAGAATTCATTATGGATATAAAGAAAGGAGTCCTAAACCTACGATTAATACCACCAGCACAAATCATAACGTACCTCACTTCCGCATTAGCACATATTTCGAATGGACTAGACTTCACAATTGGAATAAAATTAGAAAACTAGCCGCCATTATCAAAATCCTCCAGCTCTCCACATTTTCGGATACCAAATCAATTACTGTAGTACTAGATATTTCATTGTTAAACGCGAAAAAATTCTAATTGAGCAAGGTACGCCTGATACCCACGAAGATAAACGAATCGTTCTACACGTATAGAACCCCTCGACTCGTACGAGGTACGTGACACCTTGGTGCAAGATTACATACAACTAAGCAAACAGGGCCTAGCAAAATGTAAGACAATAAACGATCTGTACCTCTGCACCTCTAATCACCCGATGTTCAAAGCGATACCATACAGACTTATGACACTGAATCACACATTCCAGATAGAATTACAACTACCAGGCACGTGGATTTATATCGCACCGAAACCGATACAACTAGCAGTATAATAACAATAAGAAACAAATGTACAATCACTACCACCAAATTCACAATAGAAACTAGAAAACAATGCGGATTAGAAAGAACATGGTACTACTTACCTGACCACAATTTTTTTTGTCATCAGATGAAATCACACTTTCACAGCCTACTGTAAGTTCGTACGGAAACACAAATTTCAAGCTTAAAAGGATAATCGAACACCCCGAAGAATTAAATAAAGTTAGCAAACAAATTAGAAGACTTACAAAAACGATTTAGAAAAACCCGAAATTATACCAACCGAGTATCACCAAGCTTCTTTATACCATCCACAGTAATGGGATTTATCACATGAGGACCCATGCCTAAAGTTGCATACGTTGCAAAGTAGGATGCCTTCGTTCTTCACCTTCCTCTTCACTGACAATCCCCCTTCCTCCTTGCACTAATCTGCTTCGAATTCTTCACAGATCATCCTCTCATTCTTTGGCCTCATAATTTGACTAAACCATATCACTTGATCGTGCATCGAACGTGAATCGTACCACTCTGAACGTGTATTGAACGTCTATCAAACGTGTATCATACCACTTTCAACATCAATCGAACATGAATCGAACCACTTTCAACATCAATCGAACCACTCCGAACATGTATTGAACCATTTTCAACATCAATCGAACCACTTTCAACATGAATCGAACCACTTTCAACATGAATCGAACCACTTTCAACATGAATCGAACCACTTTCAACATAAATCGAACCACTTTCAACATCAATCGAACCACTTTCAACATCAATCGAACATCAATCGAACCACTTTCAACCACAATCGAACCACTTTCAACATCAATCGAACCACTTTCAACATCAATCGAACATCAATCGAACCACTTTCAACATCAATCGAACATCAATCGAACCACTTTCAACCACAATCGAACCACTTTCAACATCAATCGAACCACTTTCAACATCAATCGAACATCAATCGAACCACTTTCAACATCAATCGAACCACTTTCAACCACAATCGAACCACATTCAACATCAATCGAACATCAATCGTACCACCTTCAACATCAATCGTACCACTTTCAACATCAAACGTACAAAGTTGGTACGATTGATGTTGAAAGTGGTTCGATTTATGTTGAAAGTGGTACGATTGATGTTCGATTGATGTTGAAAGTGGTTCGATTGTGGTTGAAAGTGGTTCGATTGATGTTCGATTGATGTTGAAAGTGGTTCGATTGATGTTCGATTGATGTTGAATGTGGTTCGATTGTGGTTGAAAGTGGTTCGATTGATGTTGAAAGTGGTTCGATTGATGTTCGATTGATGTTGAAAGTGGTTCGATTGATGTTGAAAGTGGTTCGATTGTGGTTGAAAGTGGTTCGATTGATGTTCGATTGATGTTGAAAGTGGTTCGATTGATGTTCGATTGATGTTGAAAGTGGTTCGATTGATGTTGAAAGTGGTTCGATTGTGGTTGAAAGTGGTTCGATTGATGTTCGATTGATGTTGAAAGTGGTTCGATTGATGTTGAAAGTGGTTCGATTTATGTTGAAAGTGGTTCGATTCATGTTGAAAGTGGTTCGATTCATGTTGAAAGTGGTTCGATTCATGTTGAAAATGGTTCAATACATGTTCGGAGTGGTTCGATTGATGTTGAAAGTGGTTCGATTCATGTTCGATTGATGTTGAAAGTGGTATGATACACGTTTGATAGACGTTCAATACACGTTCAGAGTGGTACGATTCACGTTCGATGCACGATCAAGTGATATGGTTTAGTCAAATTATGAGGCCAAAGAATGAGAGGATGATCTGTGAAGAATTCGAAGCAGATTGGAAGTGCAAGGAGGAAGGGGGATTGTCAGTGAAGAGGAAGGTGAAGAACGAAGGCATCCTACTTTGCAACGTATGCAACTTTAGGCATGGGTCCTCATGTGATAAATCCCATTACTGTGGATGGTATAAAGAAGCTTGGTGATACTCGGTTGGTATAATTTCGGGTTTTTCTAAATCGTTTTTGTAAGTCTTCTAATTTGTTTGCTAACTTTATTTAATTCTTCGGGGTGTTCGATTATCCTTTTAAGCTTGAAATTTGTGTTTCCGTACGAACTTACAGTAGGCTGTGAAAGTGTGATTTCATCTGATGACAAAAAAAATTGTGGTCAGGTAAGTAGTACCATGTTCTTTCTAATCCGCATTGTTTTCTAGTTTCTATTGTGAATTTGGTGGTAGTGATTGTACATTTGTTTCTTATTGTTATTATACTGCTAGTTGTATCGGTTTCGGTGCGATATAAATCTACGTGCCTGGTAGTTGTAATTCTATCTGGAATGTGTGATTCAGTGTCATAATTCGCATTTTACATGTGTTTGTTAATTTTGTGTACAATTGTACTTCGCAGGGTCTGTATGGTATCGCTTTGAACATCGGGTGATTAGAGGTGCAGAGGTACAGATCGTTTATTGTCTTACATTTTGCTAGGCCCTGTTTGCTTAGTTGTATGTAATCTTGCACCAAGGTGTCACGTACCTCGTACGAGTCGAGGGGTTCTATACGCGTAGAACGATTCGTTTATCTTCGTGGGTATCAGGCGTACCTTGCTCAATTAGAATTTTTTCGCGTTTAACAATGAAATATCTAGTACTACAGTAATTGATTTGGTATCCGAAAATGTGGAGAGCTAGAGGATTTTGATAATGGCGGCTAGTTTTCTAATTTTATTCCAATTGTGAAGTCTAGTCCATTCGAAATATGTGCTAATGCGGAAGTGAGGTACGTTATGATTTGTGCTGGTGGTATTAATCGTAGGTTTAGGACTCCTTTCTTTATATCCATAATGAATTCTAACAAGACTTGCGTGTCGCGCAATAGTGTTTCTGCGGGGCCGTTTATTAGTATGAGGGGTTCGTCTACTGTCTCTCGAAATTTAGTAATGTTGGCTGTCTGTTGGAGTAAGTATTGAATTTGTCACGTCGCGTTTAAGAGTGTGTTATCGTTGTCTCATATGTCATGTATAGTCTCGTTGAGAAGTTTGGTATTTGCTCTTCAAATTTGCATTTGTCCCTTGATTGCGTTTTACTTTTTTTTTTAAAGTCTGTTATCTTGTGTTTTGAAAATGTCTAGTAAAATCATCGATTTTCTTTCTATCCCCGGAATCCATTAGCCCCAAGAGTGATTTGCCTATGTAACCTAATCCGTCTATTTGTGCACGACGCTGTTTTGTGCTGAGCTTTTAGTTTACTGGACGTAGGTAAAGAGTTTTGGTGATGCGGTCTACCTTGTCTTGGATTTTCGCGGTGAATGTTTGACAAAATTTTTGTAAGTTGTCGGTACAAGGTTTTTTACATTGCGCAAGTATATCATATAGTGCAGCTTGGAGGTTTGCTTCGCGTCGGTAGATGTAAGATATGTTTACATGTAATACTAACTTCCAGCTATCTCGATAAATTTGTAAATCGCCTAGGTTTTCGAAGTAAATGTCGGGGTGGTGTTGGAATTCTTTTATAGTGAAATCTATGTCGGGGGTTGTTCCTCCTGCGAGTGGTATCGTCGTTTGTAGGACAAAAATCCTGTAAATTCTAATGCCGAGGTGTAGTTGGCGTTTCATAGAGTCTTCCCTCGTGCGCGCGCGCGCGTGCGTGTGTGTGTGTGTGTGTGTGTGTGTGTGTGATAAATTTTTTGCGAACGTAGTACAGTTTATCTTCTTCGTCCGGGCTTGAGTAGAAGTGAGAAGTTAGGGCAAATGGGTCTCGATTTTCTTAGTCGCTTCTTATTTCGTTGCGATCTCCTGGACAAAGATGTTGTCGGCCATCTTAGACGTGCCCCGAGACATTATGTTTGCTCTAATTGTACGTGCGAGTGATGTTTGTTTGTTTGTTCTTCGTGTGTGTTATTTTATTATCCTATTTATCCGTTTATCCCTCTAGCGTTTCCAGTGCCCCGCCCGCCGGGTTGTATCAGCATTGCCTACATGGTGGCAATTAGGGAGTATCGGGTGCACTGGCACCGATTCTTCCAGCATGCAGAATTCTGGGAGGATGACGAAGACTCATGAGGTCTGAGGGTCCTATTTGGTGAGTGTCTTATTGTTTCTTATTGTTTCTATTTCCGTGCGTATAGTAATAGTCTTGCAATTGTTTTTTTTTTGTGTAGAACGTCATGGGGATATCTTCGTTGGGCCTGATCCGCGGCCTCGACTGTGGTCGCTATTGGAGGCCGACTGCGCCCTACGTGGCTGGGACGACGACGCCTAGTTGTGCGCTTATTTACCATCTTTTTCAATAAATTACCTTTCTTAGTCTTATCCTTATATGTAATTGTTAGTGTATCGTTACTTTCCTTCAATACTGTGACCATTTCCCTATTACTGCCCTATTCTATGAAGTGTTTGTCTGAACGCGGATTGTTCGTCGCCCTCTATACTGTAATTATTATTATCGTGCGTGTTTTGAAACGTGTTAGAGCCTATCCACGCAGGTGTTAGTTTTTGACCGCTCGCGTCTTGTCGTGCAGTAGCACTTGGTCTCCGATTTTAAAAGAACTATCCGCGATTTTCTTGTCGTAGTATTGGAATTAAAATTAAAATAAATTTAATATAATATTGAAATTTATATAAATCCAATAATGAATAATTTTTAATTAATAAAATTACAGAAAATATTGTTAAAAATAAATTTACTTCATAAGAAACTGACTGTGAAATTGACCCAATCGGTCCTAATATTGAATAATTAGAATTTGAAGCCCAACCAACAATTATCACAGGGTAAACACCTATTCTTAATGAACATAAAATTCCAATTTTCATTGAATATAGCAAAAAATAATTTACAAAGTAAGTCCTTTTGTATAAAAATTTATTAGGTAAATATAGATAGAAACCGATCTGGCTCACGTCGATTTCAACTCAAATCATGTAAGATATTAAAAGTCGAACAGACTTAAAATGTAAACTCCTGCATTTAAATTATATCTTAATTCAACATCGAGGTCGCAATCATCTTCATAAATATAGGTAATCAAACAAAGGTGATAAACAGAACATGGAAGAAAGGGGACTTTCCGGAAGAATGGAAAGAAGGAATAGTAAGTTCTGTATTCAAAAAAAAAGGAGAAAGGGAAATGGTTAAGAACTATAGGGGCATAACTTAGATGGACACGGATTATAAGATATGCATGGAAATTCTAAGGAGAAAATTAGAAGAACAAATGGAAAATGGGATATTAAACGATACGCATATGGGATTCAGGAGAAGGAGAGGAACAGTAGACGCAATAGCGGTAGTTAAAATGGTTATAGATATAGAAACCTCAAAAGAAAGAGGGAAACTATATCTGTTTTTCACGGATATGAAGAGAGCATTTGATTGATTGGAAAGGGAAGAAATTTGGAAAAGACTTTATGAAGAAGGAGTAGGCGAACAACTAAGAATACGGATACAGGAAATGCACGACAGAACTATATGCGCTTTAGGAATGAAGAAGGAACTGATAGGAACGTTTTTTTAACAGGAAAGGGTGTTAGACAAGGGTGCCCGTTAAGCTTGACACTTTTCAATGTCGCATTTGCAGACCTGGAAAGAAGAAATGAGCAAAGAACAGGAAGGAGGAGTCGTAATAGATAGAAGGAAAATTTTAACAATTTCATACGCGGGTGATGTGTTAATGGTAAATAATGCACAGGGACCTAAGAATACGATAAAGAGATTCGAGAGATACATAAAGAAGAAAGGCTTGGAGTTAAATGTGTAAAAGTCTAAGATAATGATATGCAGGAAAGCAGGAGGAAGAAGAAAATAGGAAAGATTCCGTTGGAATGAAGAAGAAAGAGTAAGAGAACTGAAATATTTAGATTATAGAACGAGAGGGAGAGAACAACGAGGATAAACACCATATTAAGAAGGTAGTTAGGGAAGTGAATATGATACTAGGAGAAGTATGGGGGGATGTATTGGAGAAAGATTATTCAGAGATGACTGAAAGAAGAATGAAACTGTTTGATGCGCTAGTTAGAAGCACCGTGGCGTATGGAGCAGCGATATGGGGATGGAGAAGGTATGAGGAAATAGAAAAATTGCAGGCGAAATACATACGATGGATAATGAAATTGGAGAGATCAACATCAACATATTGGCTGTTAAAAGAAACAGGAAGAGATGGCATAGCAATTAAAATGGGGGTAAGGGTAATGAAGTTTGAAGAGACACTAATAAACTCGGAAGAAGGATCGATACGATATGAATGTAGGAGAAGACTAATGAGAGGAAATGAAGTAACGAAGAAAGGAAAGAATGCGAATCAAATTCTTGAAAGGGAGAGGATGGTCAAACGAAGAATGGAAAAGAAGAAGATTAAATGGAGAAGAAGTGTGGATTAAAAATTAGAACAGATAAGTAATTGACATCCAAGAACAAGAAAGACATATGAAAGTAAAAGAGTCAAAGTTCCTAAGAGAATTAAAAGAGGGGGCAAGGAAACCAGGAGATAAGCCGAAATGCTTATGGGGGGGAAATGAAAAAAGGAGAGGAGAATTAGAAAGGATAGGAAGATTCATACAGGGTAGTGAAACAAGAACATGCAAATATTGGCTAATGAAAGAAGAAAGGGTATGTAAGAAAGAGGAAGAAACAGTGAAACACGCGATTGAAACATGTGAAGTAAGTTGAGAGAGTGGCAGGAATTGTGCAGAGGTAATTAGAGGAGGAGGGAAAGACTCGGCTATTCTACGGGAGATAATAGGGAGAAGGAAAAGATGGGAAGAACAGGAAAGTGATACAAGAAGATTATGTAACATAGAATAGATTAGGAAACACTTGTAAAATAGAAAAAATTGTTAAGACACAACAGGATACATTAGAAGGGTGGGACTTACACTGACACAATCATGGATATGAAATGGAAAGATTATTTGATCGTTAAATTGTAACACGAAAGTGGCAATAAATTAAATTAAATTATTATTATTATTATTATTATTATTATATTTTTTCTTTTTATATTGTATTTTGATATCCTATTTGTATAGAGAGAACTAAAAAATGTTGAGAATAGTGCGATTTATTTAGAGATAAAGAATTGAGGCGATACAATAGATACGTAACAGTTTCGGCGAATATAGTCGAGTTATTTACTGTTCTGTGTAACCGAGCACTCGGGTTGGTCACGAGAGCGCGAGTGTGTATGAATTTATACGAGGTGTTGTGGGAAGAGTATGTATGTATGATGTCGCGAAAAGTAAATAGGAAGTCCATCAGCTGTTCGAGAATGTTCAAGTTGTCTTGCGATTGATATGAAGAAGAGAAAAAGAGAAGGAAAGAGAAGGAGAAAGAAAGAGATTGAGAGAGAGAGAGAGAGAGAGAGAGAGAGAGAGAGAGAGAGAGAGAGAGATAGAGAGAGAGAGAGAGAGAGAGAGAGAGAGATAGAGAGAGAGAGAGAGAGAGAGAGAGAGAGAGAGAGAGAGAGAGAGAGAGAGAGAGAGAGAGAGAGAGAGAGAGAGAGAGAGAGAGAGAGAGAGAGAGAGAGAGATGGTTCTGCCGAGACACTATTTATATTCTATTTTTATATTTTTTCTTTTTATATTTCTATTTTTTAATTAATGGAACAATATATAATCATTTTACATATATTACAATCTATTTACTTGTCTGTCTGCCTCCTTCACTCCTCACCAATTTCTATCGACTCTGCATAATTCTTTCTATGATTCTCGCCTCCAATTGTAAAGACGACACTACATAAGAAGTCTTTGTATTTCAAACTGAATACAGCATCATTTTTATTTAATCTTAAGCGATGTATAAGCTATGTGTATCCGCGGCTGCATCAAACTGCAGAAGATGTGAGGAAAAACTTTAAAACTTTTGTTAACGTGTTGTAACAGAGCGATGCTGCCTGCGAAACATTAGATACGCGTCCTGCTGCTAAAATCATACGTGATGGCGAATATTACGATGAGGATTATCTTATAGATTGCGAACTGGAAACATGTGCCACCAATGATATTCTAGCTAATGCTCGTAGGAAAAAAAAAATGTTAAATTATATTACATTTCTATTTATATTTTTATATTCTTTTAATTTTAAATAAATCTCTTAATCATATTATTTCTCTATTTACTTATCCGTCTTCCTCCTTCTCACCTCACCAATTTCTGCTGACACCACATAATTCTTTCTATGATTCGCGCCTTCTTCGCACCACCACATGACGTCATCCCGTACGGCTGCTCCGGAGGATTCGAATTACACGTGATCGCGCGATACGTTGCGATGTTAAATCGGATCGCTTTAGAATACTGTTAGCTTTAGAATGATCGCTACATAATGGTTCGGATAAAATGTGTCTGTTTTCTACATAAAGGTTCGGTAGACCAGTGTGGGAGGGGATTAAAATTATTATTTCTCTGCGTTGGGAAAAGAATGTCTGTTGATATGGAAAAGATTCTTTCTGCTGACGCCATATAATTCTTCCTATGATTCGCGCCTTCTTCGCGCCACCACATGACGTCATCCCGTACGGCTGCTTCAGAGGATTCGAATTACGCGAGATCGCGCGATACGCTGCGACGTTAAATCGGAACGCTTTAGAATACTGTTAGCTTTAGAATGAATGCTGCATAATGGTTCGGTAGATCGCTGATTCAAAAATTAATTATTATGCATTGGGGGAAAATTTCTGCTGTATATTCCCGAAGACGTGGTTCGTAAAAGAAAAGAACGTCGATCTTTCCCGATCTTTCCTGATCTTTCCCGACATCGTCCGAAACAATTTCGGATAAAAAATAAATTATTAAACAATTTTCGACGCATGTTGGTTTGAAAAAAAAATCCTAGGGGCCGTCCCCTCCCTGGGTTAGGTCTGAAAAAATTTTCGGGGCGGGCCAACGTCTGAAAAAGACTTTTCGGGGGTCATTCCCTCCCTTTGAAAAAATTCGAGGACGGTGGGCCAGGTCTCCGCGGCTGCTCGGCCCGGACTGATCCCCTCCGCGGTTGCGGCTTCCCCCACTCCGCGGCTCGTGCGCGCGCAACCGCTCTTCCACTCCCCGCAGGCCCCGCGCCCATGTTTCTCTCCGCCGCGCTCCCCCGCGCGCCCTCACTTCCCCCCGCCCCCGCACTCCCCTCAGAGGACCTGGGTTAGAACCCGCTTAGCCTTACTACTCTCCTGCATGAAAGTGGCCAATACTTCCTACGAAGAGACGCAGTTACCGACTGACACCCCGCGTGAAGCAATCGCGAATATTCGTGCAGAACGATCAAGTCCGTGAACGGATGCTTTGATGGTAAAATTATTGGATGTCTTTCATCATACGAGATTCTCGCGTTCGCTAATCTACCGCCTAGCCTAATAACATCGTTTGTGTCAAGAAAAGGACTCAATGCCCGTAATTTAATTAACTTCGATATGGTTCCTGCCTTTCGTAAATCATGCAATTCCACAGAAAACGCGTCTCGTTGAGCGAGTTTCAGTAATCTAATTCGTACGTCTTCTAACTCCTGAACCGTTAGAAGTTTATCCCGAACAGTTGCACCCCCTCTCAGACTCGTGGACGCAGACCCCTTTGTCGCACGTGCATTACGGATGAAACGCAGACAATACGCTGTAACTCGTACCAATCGCATATACGACGAGTATCTGTCGAACAATTCGCACCCGTTGCTGGCAGTTCTGGCCAACACGCATGGCTCCTTGCACTCTGGAGCGTCTTCACAAAACTCAACTGGAGCGGGCCAGCAGCCAGCATTCTTGGATAACCAGGATGGACCGTGCCACCACAATCCAGTGCCCTGCAATGCCGTTGGTTGAATACCCCGAGATATGATATCGGCCGGATTCTCTTCCGACTTTACATGAAACCAGTTCACCGTGGTTAGTCGCTGAATCTCTGTCGTTCGATTCGCAACAAACGTTTTCCATCTGTCTGATGGAGCCCTAATCCACGCGAGAACAATAGTCGAATCGCACCAATAACATTCCCGGATTGATGCGATGGCTAACGCGGTCTTTACCTTACTAGCTAATTGTGCCAATAACAACGCTCCACATAACTCCAGCCGCGGTAGTGTAATTACCTTGAGTGGAGCTACCCGACTCTTCGCGCATAGCAAACGGACAGTCCCTTGACCCTTTTCATCCACGGATCTCAGGTAGACGCACGCCCCATATGCCTTCTCGGAGGCATCACAAAATCCATGAAGCTCGACCTTGTTTGTCACCCCGATCATTGCGCGCCTGGGAATATTTATTTCATTGAGCGAAGCTAATTGTCGTTGAAACCCTTCCCATTCCGTGTGCACATCTTGCGGTAGCGATTCATCCCACGACACTCTAAGTTGCCACAACCTTTGTAAAATCATTTTTGCCCGAATTGTCGTTGGACCTACCAAACCGAGAGGATCAAAAATCTTTGATATTTCCGACAAGATGCTCCGTTTGGATATGCGTTGCGGAGACGAAGTCGCAACCGAATACCGTAACGAATCGTCCTGTACTACCCACAAAAGACCCAAAGTTTTTGGATCCTTGTCGGCCTTGATTTCCACCTGCTGTAGACATTCGTCGTGTTTATCTAAAGTATGCGGATCGTTTGACGCCCATTTTCGCAACGTGAACCCCGCGGTACTCAAAATCTGTGAAATTTGTTGCCGCAATATCCTAACTTCACCAATTGTATTCGCGCCCGTCAATAAGTCGTCAACGTAAAAATCTTTCATTATCGCCTGACTGGCCGCTGGAAAGGTCACTGCATTATCCTCGCCTAGTTGTGTAAGAACCTTCGTTGCCAAAAACGGCGCGGAAGCTGTCCCGTATGTGACCGTGTTAAGTTCGTACGTTTGGATTGGAAGACTATCGTCGGGTCGCCATAAGATTCTTTGATAACATCGTTCGTCTGGTGCAATAAGTATCTGTCGATACATTTTTTCCACGTCTGCCGACAGGACGTACCTATGCCTTCGGAAACGTAGTGCGATAGCCAACAGCGTATCCTGTACCGTCGGCCCTATTCTTTGTACTTCATTTACCGATAACTCCGCTGTGGTTTTCGCCGAACCATCGAAGACAACGCGGAGCTTAGTCGTTGTGCTGGTTTGTTTGAATACCGCATGATGTGGAAGATAATATCCCGACGTAGTTTCCCGACTACCAGCAATTCGTGTCATATGTCCTAAATCCTCGTACTCTTGCATGAATGCAACATATTCCCTTCTTAATCTGACATTTTTACTGAGTTTACGTTCAATCGAATACAAACGTTTCTCCGCCATCTTACGCGACTCTCCAAGGGTTCTAACCTCTGGTTTAAACGGAATTCTAACAACAAATCGTCCACTTGCGTCTCGCGTAGTCGTGTCCCGAAAATATTGCTCGTACTCGCTATTCGCAGTCTTATCGTGGCACGTAGCCCCTTCTTCCACTGTCCAGAACCTCTGCAATTGAGCTTGCAGATCCTCATTTGTAATCATATGACGCGCAATTTTCGGCCGTTCGTATCGCGGACACAGACACATACCTCCCGCAACTATCCAGCCTAACTGCGTTTTTTGTACTACCGGATAATTTGATCCGAGATCCTGTTGGCCCACGCATAATAATTTCCAGAACAAACCTCCACCGAGCAATACGTCAATCTTTCCCGTTTCATAAAAGTGCGGATCTGCTAACTTTAAATATGACGGAATAGGTATTGCATTTCGTTTTAATGACACGTTAGGGAGGTCGTCTGTTATTTTCGGAAGTATTAAACACCGCAGGGATGTTTCAAAAGACGTGAACCGTGAATGCAATTTCGTTTGAGTCCAATTATCGATAGTACATAATTGGCGTGCTACTCCCGAAAACGTTCCAGTAAATGGATAACAAGATAGTCCTAATTTAGTGGATAATTCTTCTGTCAAGAAATGGGATTGTGAACCCGGATCTAAAAGTGCTCTACATTTGTGTTTCCTACCCTGACTATCCTCCAAATCGACGACCGCGGTTGCTAATAGCACGTACAACCCGTCCGAGAAAAAGTCCGTACCTGCCAAGGAAACACGAGCCACAGGTACCGCAGGCGCTGTTGTCGTATCTACCCCGAGGTCGTGGGTCACTGCCTCGGTTTCGCGGGGCGATGCAGGAGTTTCAAAATGTAACGCCGTGTGGTGCTTTTTGCCACATTTCCTACACGAACCGCGTGTACAAAACTTATTTCGATGCCCTGGTTGCAGGCAATTAAAACAAAGGTTCATTTGTCGAACCTTGCTACTACGTTCTACGGGTGTCAGTCTCTGGAATTGGCCACACCCATACAGTGCATGTTCCTCAGTGCACAAAGGACATTTCTCCGACGTTCTTGCTACATATGATGCAATACTCGCCGGTTGCCCACGTTTAACATCCGAAACTGACTTAGACGACGATTTCGATGGCGCGTCCGATGAAACTGGTTTATCGATGGCAGATATTTGTAGATACTTGCATTGGTATTCTAAAAACTCTGCCATTTGTTTCCACGTTAGCCTATCAGCAATCTTCATTACCCGCTTATCCCACTCACGTTTAGTTACGGCATCAAATTTTGTTGCAATGAGATGGACAATCACAGAATCCCATGAGTCGACGGGTTCATTTAATGATTTTAAAGCTTGCAAATGATTATTGTAATCATCGTAGAGTTGTCTTAGACTTGAATATGACGCCTTTGTCATCACCTGAATATCAAACAATGCTTTGACGTGATGCTGAGTTAATGCTTGCGAGTCATCGTACCGTGCTCTTAAGGCTGCCCATGCCCGGACATAGTTTGCCTCCGAAACACCCAAGGTTTGGATGGTTCGTGCAGCCTCACCCTTTAACGCGGAATCTAAATAGTGAAATTTCTGGATTCCCGATAGCTTATCACTCGTGTTAATAACCGACTCAAACGTTTCCCGAAATCGAATCCAGTCGCTACACGCGCCATCGAACGTCGGTACAACATTGATATTTGTTGGCGTTTGTAATAAAGTCCTTGAATCTTTTGGTAAAAATTGATGATGTGGTTTTAATAATTTTAGCAAATCATTCAAAGCAGAATGAGAAATATTGTGTTCATGAGACCACGAAATCAGAGATGAGTCAAGATTGGAGTCCTGACATTTAATATCAGTTCTCAAAGCAGAATTATCACGGGTGAAAGTTATTTCACCTGAATCATTACAAGATGCCACATCGCTTCCATTATACAATGATGGCCCTAAATACGAATTATTATTAGACATACATGTGGAATCAACATTGATTTGTAGTTCTCGTCTAATTTTAGCCTTTGTTACAATCCGATGCCGCGTTTTTGTTCTTTTTGATAGACCAGAATACTGTCGTAAAGAATTACTGTTTTCAGTTTCCTCTTCTCTGCTCTCTGCCTCCATCCCTATCCTTTGCAAACCTAAACCAGCTTGTGATAACATCAGTTATTTCTGCATTGCTTGCTTTTTCCGCCACTTTGTTTCTACGTACAGCGCCTGTAATATAATCATTATCATTAGTCGTATATTACATCCGACTGCAGGGTCCAGAATATATGTTGCATTTCGCAGCCGTGTCAGAAACTTTTTTTATATGATTGTAATGAACAACAGTAAAAAATAAATTAGATTGTTATAGATATACTTTGAAACCCAAAGGTTGGTGATGTCTCCGCCTGTCGCGGAGCAAGACAGATTATATGTATACTCTTTGGAGCAAGAGAATACTAAGTACTAACAACTTTATCCTATGTTTTAACTTACCTAAAATGACTACTATTAAACGTAAATCTTTCAATTTGTGTTTTTTATTTTTTCCAGTCCAATTACACTGAGTTGCAAAAGGGTTGGTAAAAACTCTTTCAAGTATCTTTCTCACGATTGTAGTAGTTTTATTGCCACCTATATAGCTTAAGTAATTGTCCTGCAACAAAATACCTTTTATTTTCAACATCGAAAAATTAGAAAATGGCACATTAGTACTAAAATATTGACTTGATACTTTTAGTTACATAAATAAAGAAATTGAAATAACATACCAACATCTCCTTGTTTTCCTCATCGTTCAAGCAAGTTTCTATGTTGTTGAGGTCCTCTATTTCTTTTAACGGTATAGATATATTTTCTAGCAAAGAAGCTTGTGCATAAGAAGTAGAAGATAGTTTCAATAAGATGTCATCTTGTGTTTGCTTTAATTCCTTTATTTCATGTTTGATATCTCCAAGGTATTTAGCAATCACATCTTAAATACAAAAAATTGATTAAATGTGTTGTACTGTGTATCTAACTAAACTTTTTTTTATTATCTACTTTTGTAAGCTATAGTGATGCATAATCATCGAGATTGTGCATCACAAAGCGCAGCACTATGTATGTATTATAAGTAAAATGATATTTACCTAAACTAGCATTGATTTTGTCCAAATTGGAACTTTGTGTTCTTTTCGTTGTTGGAGTGAAAGGATCTGCCAAATATTGTATCATATTAATTCATGTACTATTAATTTTGAAAATTTACTAATTCTATACTGCATTCCACTTAAGAGTAGACTCGTTCCGCGCAGAGATATACTGTTGATTAGTAGGAAACCGGCAGGGAAAGCGCTAATAATAAGACAAATCGCGTGTGTCAGGTCCGTCGGAGCTGCGCAGATCGGTCGCAAATCGGTAGGGGCGTAGGTCTACTCTTAGGTGGAATTCTATATAGAACATCATAGAAAACTCGAATTTTTAATTAAAAATATAAACAGAAATATCGCTTTCGTCTGGAATTTTAATAACATTCTTAGTATGTATACTTACTATTAAAAGGTGGGGCATCTAATTCTTCTGTATTAGACAGGCTATAAGGTAGTAGTAATGGAGAATCTAAAAAGCAGCAAAGAAATAGGAATACTTAAAACATATTTAAAATAATTTATTGCACTGTTATGAAGTATAAATATCGATTCTTACCAATATTATAATCTTGCACAAATAATCCTGGACTGGTAGTTTTATGTGCCAACAGCGGAGAATCTATAGTACAACAGTGTACAAGATTAAACATATAGGCATATTAGAAGTGATAATAATAATTAACAACAAATATTAATTTTATTAACAATATTATTAAGTTTACTGTATGCAACATACCTATTACAGGCATAATTTTATTATGTGCTCTTCAAAATTCACAATTATATAATTTTATTTTATATACCACAATTTTAGTCACTTCAAAATAAGTTTCTGTATACGTACTTACCAACATTACACTCGTTCGTACATGATCTAAGAGCTGTGGCTTCCGATACTGGCTCAATAAGTAAGGGATCTATACATATAATATAAAATATTGATATGTATGTTATGCATTTTATCCATTGTTATAAAATAGCAGTGTTGAATTCGACTACATACCTTTAACATGTTTTTTGGGGGGAACTGGGTATTTGATTTTTATTTGTTTTTCAGTTTCTTGATTAGATTCGTCATCACTATCGTAATTTATAACTTTTCTCTTCCTCTTCTTTTTTCCATTCTCTTCTGCCTCAGTTAATATTTCCGAATCACTTTCTGCTTTCTTACACTTTTCGCGTGCTTTTATTAAATCATCTGTAAAATAATTTTTACTTGTATTTCCACGCAAAAAATTATTACATTCATGTAAATCAAAACCTTCACAAAGTTCTAATAAACATTTATGAATTGTTTTAGAATAGAAATTTACATATAATATATAAAAATGAAACGTCAGTGTACATGTAACTTGGTCACGCCTAAATAGCTTTGTGTACTGCTACTATAAGTAATTTTAAGAAAATCACGAACTCACCTGTTTCGTAAAATATACGTTTTATGCCATAAACCATCCAATTTTCATCAGGCAGCGTTCCTGTTGTCAGGCACTTGTTAAATTTCGACATCAATATGCATGGCGGCCACAAGCATTCTTTTTTTCGTGGAGTGAGCCACTCGTCCCTCACAACACTTAGTCCACCATCACCAGATAACTCTTCGAATTCAATAACTTTAAACATTTTTCACCATAAAAACGTGAAGTAGGACAGGCTTCGATTATCGTATACGTACGAACACGGACGAATACCTTGGTCATCCGTAGCTTGCGACACGTATCTCGATTAGTCTCGATGCCAGAGAAGAAGTGCCGTTTCTTCCAGCGCACCGCGTCCCTAAGCTCCCGAGCCTTCCCGAGGCTCGCTGAAGATTGTAAGTACTGAATACCTATGCCGACGAATATGGTCGTGGTCACAGTGGACACGATTTCGCGCGAAACGAGCATCGCCCGATATGTATTTGTGTTTTTTTTTCATCGAAGAAAGAAAAAAGAAACAATTAATATCGCACGAATCTCGCCTCGTGCGAAATCGCGTCCATTGTGACTACGGTCATATTCGTCGGCGTAGGCATTCAGTACTTACAATCTTCGGCGAGCCTCGGGAAGGCTCGGGAGCTTAGGGACGCGGTGCGCTGGAAGAAACGGCACTTCTCTGGCATCGAGACACGCGTCGCGTATTTTTGTAAAGCACGCATCAGATAAATAAAACACAATCTATTCACATCTGTGAATTAGCCAGGAGGACTCATTTTAAACCATTCCTCTTCATATATGTATACTCTAAGATTCAGTATAATCGTAGTCTTAAACAATGTACAAAATGATGGACGAGACCATTTCGCTCGTGAGGCGGCTTGCGTCCTGTGACTGTCGACATCACCCGTTCCTCTCACACCTCTCTTCCCCCACACAGTCTTTATAAAAAGTGTAGCCAGTGTGGGTTCAAAATTTTTTCAATTATTTTGGGATATGATTTTATTTGCATCCGAACCTATATATTTGCTTTTATTATCTTTAACTAAATGTATTTCTGTAGGGCATTATTAGTTGGCCCAAAATTGGTTATTCGTAGACAAATCACCGGAAGACGAGTGCAATATTAAACAGTTGGCCCAATAGACGGGGTTTGTAGGCGAAACTACTAACCACCACCCAACTGATTCCCAACCATAGGCAAATCGTCGGGATGCAAATGCAACATTCAACGGTTGGGCCCAGTAAAGGAGGTTTGTAGGCGAAACTACTAACCACCTCCCAACTGATTCCCAACTGTTGGCTACCGTTGGCCAACAAAAATGCTTCTATGGTAGGGTTTGGGCAGAAAGCTGGCAGTGGGTACTCGGATACTCGTTTTTATGGTCAGAGGCTTGTTTGGTAATTGGAAACAACCAGTAGCATTCTTTGTTGCAAAGAATGGCGTGACTAATGCGAATTTGTGTTTTCTGTTGGAGACGGTTTTAGATGCATTGCATGATACGGGCTTGAAAGTTAGAGCAGTTGTTTCCGATCAAGGAACAAGCAATCAAAGCATGGCAGAAGGAAGAGTAACCATTGAACGTCCATATTTTTCAAAAAATGGCCAGAAAATTTACTTTTTGTTTGATTATTTACATTTATTCAAAAACATCAGAAATAATTTATTAAAGTATGATTTTTCAATTAACGGTTCGCGAGATTCTTGGTCTGATGTTGTACAACTATGAGATTTAGAGTCTAGTACAGGTACGCGAGCAGCTTACAAACTATCCGAAAAACACATAAGGCCAAATTCTTTTGACAAAATGAAATGTAAGCTTGCTTTACAAGTTTTTAGTAATAGAGCAATAGAGTAATAGAGAATACCGTGCAGCATACTGCCAGCTTCTTTGAAACCCTCAATAATTTATTCGACAACTTAAATAGCAGAGCAGCTTATGATTCTAATCCAAACAAGTGCGCGATTTCAAATGCATATCCGGTAGTTAGAGATAACTTATTACAACAGCGCGACAGTATCGCGAATTGGTTTGCTATAGTCCAAATAGTTTAAAGACATTGCGTTGTTTGTTATGATTACGGCAATCTGTAAATGCCACGTTGCAGCTCTGGAATGATTTGCACGAGGATGGCGCGTTATTTCTAATGACATCGCGTTTGAACACCGATGTAGTGGAGAATCTTTTTTCTGTCACCAGAATGCATGGTGGTAGTTACAACCAAAATCCTTCTGTAAAAGCGGTGCGTCTCGCGCCAAGGAAAAACATTGTACTAAATTTGAATACGAATTCTGTAAATAGTAATTGTTTAACCGACGAGGACGAAACGCTTTTATAGGGAGATATCCTCTCACCGCACTTTCCATCCGCGTTAGGCAATGATGCTGCATGCAGTCGCGATACAATTGTGACTGAGGAGTGCGATGACATCTATAATCTGGATATGCAAGTGCTTGAAGATTTGATGGAATCATTGTCGACGTCAACTTGCTCCTTAGAAACATGTGCAGTGAAGTATTTCGCTGGTTACGTTGCCAAAAAAAGCACGGACAAATCGCGTTGTCCTAGATGTCGCGCAATTTTCATTGATGCAGGTCGCGAATTTCAGCGCAATGAGCAGATTTTAATAGCATTCCGGGCGTATATTGTAAGGGAGGAGACAGAATTCGGGCACCTGGTAACACCAACAGTAGAGTTTTCACATGTTTTTAAAATTATCAATGCTGTATTTGACGGTTTCTATCCAGCATTGCGTAGCGAAACAATCATTTTAGATAAATTGTTTCGGATTATAACTCGCACTGTACATACAAAATATCCGAATTGGTTTGCCGACAGTGAATGTGCGGCACACCGTCAAGATATGGTTTATTTTGCAATGACGGTTAAAATCCACAAATCCACAAATCTACAAAAATGACGGTTAAAATCCACATTCAAAAACATTCAATGTATTCCGGGATGGCAAAGTCCTTCTTTTACGCCTTCACGTGGCCCATCCTGTTAACACTATCAAATAGTAGTGATAATGGAACTAAGATAAAAGAAAGGCACTAATTCACTTCTACAGATTATTTATTATTTTGATTGCATAACAATCTTACAAGCTTTCTCCTATTAAGACAGACAATGGTTTCTAATTGCTCTGGTGGAAACATGTAAGAGACTGAAAATGGCTTAAATAATTAAATTATTTAATGCGGTGAGTGATAATGTGATAGTAACAGTCCACTGTTATGAAAATCTATCGTGTAATATTGTATAACGATTTAGTTTCTTTCATGTTTCAGTGTTCTCTTCGAATGATTCTCTGAGGCTATCAATAGCACATTCACGTATTTCATTTATTTGTATCATGTATTGTAAATAATCGCTAATATTATTTCTATGTATTTACAGAAAAGAAGAGATATCCTGCACACGAAAAATCAAAATGGCACATGATAGATGCAAAGCATTTCATCCCAAGCAACGAAAATCCTGCCCACAAAAAACCAAAATGGAATACAATAGATGCAAAGCCAAGCAACGAAATGAAAGAGCAGTGAATCGATAATGATTATGTTAGAAATGTTTATCCATTTTCTACTCTTTATTACTGTTCTTGTCAATACATTAATAAATTGAGAAACAATTTACAATCGATTTGATTGTTCACAAAATACACCTCACCCAGCCCCTTCCCAAAGAAATATAACTCCTGAATACTTCAGATGTATGTAGTAATCCGCAGCGTTTTAAGACCATTATACTCATTCATCTTTTTCCTTCAGTGTCGGATCTGTACTCGTACTCAGAAAGTTAAAATTCGATGGCCACGACATTCTGGCCTTTTCACTGTATGTACGCTCACTTGAAATCGGTTGAACGGTACCGCGTGCCTTTTATTACGACCTTGATGGGTTCTTAGATCGTTCTTAGATAAAAGCTTTCGAACGACGCGGCTGGGAGTTATAAACGCCAGACTAGTGGCATAAGGACAAAGTCAGCAACTCCCCATTCAGTAATGAGTATGCCAATTTCTATCATAGAAGTATCATTAATGGATTACTAATGTTTTTCTGATGAAAATGACACCAAACATGGTATAATTCTGATTAATTTTAATGACTGTAATGGAAAGTACTTGGAGTAAAGTAATTGAAGAAAGTAACGAAGAGTACTTGAATTCTACGTGAACTTACATCGTAGATGTTTTTTATAATTTTTAAATTCATTCAATAGATAATTTGTAATGAAACGTAGGGATTTAGGGGCCTCGGGTCCCAAAAACTACGAATATAAATTTTACAAAAACGTTTCAATTCATTATTTTCAGTGATTTTTACGTGTCGTAGGATGGGCACCGTCTATTTAGACATGCGCGGAGTGCAGAGATGTGCGGGAATGTCATTAACAGCGTCAATTTTGAATATTTTTCGGCGTACGACACGTGAAAATATTAGTTAAATGTTCCACTACATGTAAAATACTAACAATCAATTTCATCTTGCAATTCATAGCTTGTATAAGCTCTCAAGAAGTGCCATACTTCAGCGCCATATAGGCTCCTGATCCGCGAAATAGGTTTTCAAAGAGAAATCTCTCGCTCTAAACAAATCACATGTATACAAGCACGCACACATCTTTCAATATTTCAACACATTTCAGAGTAGTTATTGAGTTGCACGCTGTTCATGAACAGAGGTCGCTAAACTCAGTCCTCAAACACAGACGAGGTATGGAATAGACCTATCACCTTATGGGACTTCGTGTCACCACCCAAACTGTGTTACCGACCCATAATTTGAGGACTGAATTTAGCGACCTCTGTTCATGAACAGCGTCCAACTCAAGAACTACTCTGAAATGTGTTGAAATACTGAAAGATGTGTGCGTGCTTGTATACATGTGACTTGTTTAGAGTGAAAGTTTAACATAGAGGGCGGGCTTTCGCTAAGCTACGCTTTCGCTCGGTTTGTCAACGACTCACGCCGGATTTCTCTCTGAAAATCTATTTCGGAGATCAAGAGCCTATATGGCGCTGTAATATGGCACTTCTTGAGAGCTTAAACTATAAATTGCAAGATGAAATTGATTGTTAGTATTTTACATGTAGTGGAACATTTAACTAATATTTTCACGTGTCGTACGCCGAAAAATATTAAAAATTGACGCTATTACTAACATTCTCGCAAATCTCTGCACATCGCGCGTGTCTAAACAGACGGTGCCCATCCTACGACAAGTAAAAATCATTGAAAATAATGAATTAAAACGTTTTTGTAAAATTTATATTCGTAGTTTTTGGGATCCTAGGCCCCTAAATCCCAACGTATCGTTACAAATTGATTGTCTCCTTATTAACTATTGAATGGATTTAAAAATTATAAAAAACATCTACCATGTAAATACACGAGCGTATGTATCGCTTACGTTAAGATCTGGACACACATAGCAGTTCCGTGTCAGTTCACGTAGAATTCAGGTACTCTTCATTACTTTCCTCAATTACTCTACTCCAAGTACTTTCCATTACAGTCATTAAAAATAATCAGGATTTTATCAAGTTTGGTTTCATTTTCATCAGAAAAATACTAGTAATCCATTTGTGATACTTCTATGATAGAAATTGGCATTTGTCCTTATGTCACTACTCTAGCGTTTATGACCCCCGAGCCGCATCGTTTGAAAGCTTTTACCTAAGAACCCCTCAGGGTTGTAAAAAAAGGTACGCGTTACCGTTCAACCGATTTCAAGAGAGCGTACAGTGAAAAGGCCAGAATGTCGTGGCCATCGAATTTCAACTTTCTGAGTACGAATACAGATCCGACACTGAAGGAAAAAGATGAATGAGTATAATGGTCTTGAATTTCAAAATTTTAAGCTACGATAAGGTTGACCGCGGCGGTATACACCTGCACGGAGAGATTTTTCGCCTCCTGCGTGTAAAAGCCACAATAATGGCGCCTCATTCCAAAAAATGGTATTAATGGAAGCCGGTATAAGCATGGCGTTGAGTAGCTAAAAGTTTAAAACATTCAGACACAATAATTCTAGGAAAAAAATTAAAACACCGCTACTACGAAAGACATATCTGATTAGTTGCCCCTTAAGTCTTATCTATGCATACACTGTATTGAAGATAAAATTATGAAAAAGAAAACCAGAACAATAGATTCTGAGGTCTGCAAACGCATTGTTGGACGTGGCTGAAACCGCGACGTCGAGCCCGTCGACATCGACAAAAGAATGAGATGGTCGGCGGCCGACGAAGGCAATCTCTTCGGAGAGCTGCCAGCGACCGCTGAACAGCAGTGATCCCCGAGCTTCGAAAATTTTGGGATGGTCTCTTTCAAATTCACGTGGCAAAGAGCTATTGGGAATTTCCCGGCCCAGGTAAGCGAGCCGCGCGCTCCGCTTTTATGATCCGATTTATCACTCGCACCCCAGATTACTGTAATAAAGTTTGAAAACAATGTCGTCTGGTCTCGCACCCGTCTCAATTTCAAAACTTTTAGCTACGACAGGGTTGACCGCGGCGCTATACTCCCGTACGGAGAGATTTTTCACCACCTGCGTGTAAAAGCCACAATAATGGCGCATCGTTGCATAAAATGGAAAATTATAATTAAAACCGACTTCAAAAAAATAAAAATGCACTAAAAAGTAAGAAATAATTTTGTTCGTTATTTAATCTACGACACTCAATTTTTTTATATCGGTGCCTCATCATTTGCATTGTGTAAGTCTGGCGCCGACTTAAAAAAATTGTGTGTCATAGATTAAATAAGGGACAAAATTATTTTTTACTTTTTATCGCATTTTTATTTTTTTGAAGTCGAGAAAACCAGAACAATAGATTCTGAACTCTGCAAACGCATTGTTGGACGCGGCAGATATGCGACGTCGATCCCGTCGACATGGACAAAAGAACGAGACGATCGGCGGCCGACGAAGGCAATCTCCTGCAGAGATGGCCAACAAAGTATTTGAAATAAAAATTTCGTACACAAATTTTTATTTCAAATAATTTGTTGGCCATCTCTGGTCTCCTGCAGTCGCTCGCATAGAACGGTCGTGTCGAGCACATTATGTATTCCAAACCTTAAATATATTCACTTCTTGCATTCTAAATACCGTACCCCTTTCTCCTCCTATACTATTTAGTTTCCTCGATCAAAAAAAAAAAGTTTCATATGAAATATTTATTGCTTCTTCAATAGTTAATAAAATAATAGCGTGTGAAAAATAATATACATACAAATCGGACATAGTGTATAAACCTACTGAAACATCCGAACATCAGTTAACATTAGTCAGTCAACGTCAGTTAGTATATAGTATAAACAAATGAATTTTTCTAATAGTTATGGAGGAGAATGAATCCCTTCTTCAAAAAATATGTATCGAATATTTTTAGCTACTCTACACACTTGCAAAATTCCACCAAAATCGGTATGTACGGGTTCGATATGTTCCTTTTAAATAATATAGTACAGTAGAAAGATATTATTATTATTATTATTATTATTATTATTATTGTTATTATTATATGTCTGTATTATATCATATAGACCATCATTAATGTATGCGCAAACACATGATGAATGGGTGGGGTTCAGCAACAGGTGCTCTTAAAAAACATTAAAGCACTGTTTTTACAAATTACGTTATTGCAAGCGAATGAAATTTGTTTTGCGTTAAATAAACCGGAATAGGACAGCAAAGTTAAAAGGCGAATGTGATATCGTTTTATATTCATCCTCCTTTCTCTTTCGTTGAACGGAATATGTTCATAAGACGATTTTTAAATTGTTACTCTAACAGAAACATTTGTAAATCGCGGGCTTCGCCTAAAAAAATAACCCAGTTATACCCGTGCTGAATTCTAATTCCTACCACGCGTAGCGTTACAATCTGTTTCGAGACTTCACCGGTAACGTTGCATGCGACACTGAAATGGTAAGGGGGTCCTAGGACCCCCCAAACCGGTGACAGAAAAATACATTGGTTGATAGGTCTATTCTATACCTTGTCTGTGCTCCGAGCGTGGTACCGACTGTCGGTAAGGAGAGAAATATTAATTTAAGATATTAATATATTGGAAAAACCGAATCTCGTGCGACGGGGCTCGAACCCAAGACCTCTGCGGTACGAGTCAGCCGCCTAACCAACTCCTCCAACGCCAGCTCTCTGACCTTAGTCTTTCCAGAATGGTACATATACTGAGCGTCACACATGCACACACGCACACGCACGCGCGCACACACACACACACACACACACACACACACACACACACACACACACACACACACACACACAAACACACCATGAGCCTTTGCCAAACGCCAACGCATAATAATTATCGGATGATGTCGGGAAAGATCGGCGTTTTACAAACCACGCCTTCGGGGATGGGAAAGAGGGAGCATTATTTTTAAAACTAAAATTCTGTGGAGAGAAAGAGACAGCACTACTTAGGGCTACAATCGCAAATATTCTAAAATTTTTTCAAAATGTTTTTTCAATCTTAACGTCGCAGCATATCGCGCGATCACATGTAATTTGAACCTACCCTCAAGGATAAAAGTCTCAACACGTGTTGAATGTAATACTCTGGAAGCGTCGAATTTTAGAATACTGCGGTGTCAGCAGAAATTGCTTCGGATGATTTTGCGCGCTAATTCGTCATACGTGTGAATCATAAAAAGAATTATGCGATATCGACAGAAACTGCATAGAACCATGTTGGGACGAATCGTCGTTTTTGTATGCAATACATCCGAGGGAGAGGGTACAGCAAAAGAGTTAGACAGAGATACCAAATCGTGGTGAGGGCATAAAAAGCGCGCTCTAAACTGCACAAAGTCTCAAATAGCTGCAACGTGTTGAGTGAAAAAGACATTACAGCCATGGAAAATTTCGCGCAAGTAGAACGCCAATTGTTGGATCAATCTGCACGATTGATTTCACGAGAAGAATACCTCGCGTGGGAAGAACGGTTCAAGGAGTGTATCGAATCGTTGGAAGAACACAGCCGAGTGAAACGTCACCGATTATCGATCGGTGTTAGGCAATCGTTGGTTGCTCGAATCGCGCAACTCGAAGGACTGAAATATACGTTGCGCGGGCGTTTTGTGTGTGAAGGTGCCGGACACTGCGTTAATAGACACTGCGTTCGATATCCGCGTATTAACTGGTGCTGTTTTAAATTCGAATTACATCGAACCGCGCAACTTCCTCCAGGATGCTGAGACCATTGTGTTGGAACATGTGCGAGGCGCTTTGAAGAAAAATCAGATCCTCAAAGTGATCACGGTGTTTAACGGCGAATTTGTGGCCAATGACAAACATGCGAATAAAAGCATTAACACCCGCGACTGCGAACTCTTCGGCACATCCGATCTGCAGGAGTTGTATCAGCGATGTGTCATCGAACCAACCCTGGCATCGCTGGAAGAATTCCAGGAACGCGACAGTGGATAGGCATTGACGAGAATCCTCAACCTGACCATCAGTGTCAACAAGTACAATCCGCTGCGCGCGGGGTGTCACTATAAGTTGCCGCGAGAATTGTCGCTAAAGAGAGCGACGATTAGTGTGCAATCCCCGGACAATGCGTGTTTCGCGTGGGCAATGGTCGCCGCGGTACATCCTGCGGAAAGACATCCCGATCACACAGGTTCGTACCCCGAGTATGCTTCCGCGCTAAGTCTCCAGGGCATTAAATTTCCAATGTCTCTGGAGCAAATTGGGAAGTTTGAGCAGCAGATCGAAATCTCCATCAACGTGTACAGCTTCGAGGTGGAGAAGACGATGGGCTCGATAGTCTTTCCACTGCGTCTCACCAGCCACAAGAGGGATCGAGACGTCAACCTGCTCTACACGCCGAATCGAGAACATGGCGATGTAGGGCTAAGAAAGTTAAGAAATTGCTAAAGAAAGCAACAATTAGCGTTCGATCCGAGGATAATGCGTGTTTCTCGTGGGCAGTGGCCGCCGCGCTACATCCTGCCGAAAGACATCCCGATCGCCAAAGCTCATATCCGCATTATACATTGGTGTAAGACATTGAGCTTCCAATGTCCCTGGAGCAAATTGTAAAGTTTGAACAGCTGAACAACATATCCATCAACATTTACAGCTTCGAGATGAAGAAAGGACAGGCAGTCTTTCCGCTGCGTTTCACCAGCCAAAAGAGGGATCGGCACGTAAACGTGCTCTACATGCCAGAACAGGGGGACAGTAATGTGGGGCACTTTGTGTTAATCAAGAACTTGTCCCGGCTGGTGAGCGCCCAATTGTGCAAGGAAAAGGCAAAGAAATTCATCTGTGATCGGTATGTATATAAACTTATGAAATGTTGAAATGTCTCGTGAAACAAATTAAATAAAAATTTTTTGTTTTTTACAGATGCGTGCACTACTTCGGATCTGCCGAGAAGTTGGAGGCCCATGCAATGGACTGTGGGAAGATGAATGATTGTCCCATCCTACTGCCCAGCGAAGGCAACAACTTCCTCAAATTCGGCAACCACTGCAGGAAGGAGCAACATCCCTTCGTAGTGTACGCCGATCTTGAGTGCATCTTGACGAAAACGGAAGACAGCCACCGAATGGGTGATAAAGAAAATAAATTGTGTAAATATCAGCACCACAATGTGCACAGCATTGCATATTATATGCATTGTTCGTACGATACGTCGCTATCGATATATCGATGTCACCGCGACACGGATTGTGTTTCATGATTCGTAGACGAACTGAAAAATTTTGCAAAATTTGCCAAGCCCATTCTGACCACTAATACTCAAATGCTTGATTTAACTACCGAACAGTGGATGACATTTCGCAATGCAACACATTTCCAGATTTGTGAAAAGCCATTCGAGGCTGATGATAAACGAGTCCGCGATCATTGCCATCTATCCGGACGGTGTAGAGGCCCAGCACATTCAGAGTGCAATTTAAATTATAAAAATTCGTTTTACATCCCCATAGATTTCCATAATTTATCCGGCTACGATTCACATTTTATTATCGAGGAAATAGGTACCGCTTTCGAAGGTCACGTTGGCGTATTGCCCATAACTAAAGAAAAGTATATTTCATTCACGAAAAATGTTGAAGATACGGCTGAATCAGGCTCGCGAAATTGTATTAAATTGTGATTCATCGATTCATACAAATTTCTCAATACCGGTCTCGACAAATTAAAAATTTGAAAATCCGAGTTTGAAACATTATCCATCGAGGATTTCCATTTATTGGCGCGAAAGGGTGTCTTTCCGTACGATTGCGCGAACAAGCTGCAGGACCCATGCTTACCGTCGCGTAAATCATTCTACAGTTCGTTAACGGCTGAAACTATATCCGAAAGCTATTACGCGCACGCCGAGACTGTCTGGCAGCATTTCTGCATTAGAACCTTGGGCGAATACAGCGAATTGTATTTGAAAACAGATGTCTTGTTATTGGCAGATATTTTTGAAAATTTTCGCGAAAGTTGTATCAAGAGTTATGGATTAAGGGGGTAGACACGGGTAATGCAGCGCTCTGTATACCGACATAATCTGGCCCGAAACATGGGTTTGCGCGCTGACGTTTTTCGTCCTTATATGAGCAAATTTTGGGCTGGGCGAGGTCTCATTCGAAAGATGAAGGTTCAATGCAGCCCGCTCTGGTCATGGTTCAAAGAGATTGTGTTGATATGTAATAATACGAGTGTCCAAAGTAGAGAAAAAATCGACAAAATGCACTCGCAGATTCCATGTATTTGTAGGTCACTAAAAGAGTTTTCTGACTCAAACGATGAGCAGAGCGGGCTGCATCGAACCTTCCTCTTTCGAATGACACCTTACCCAGTCAAAAATCTGCTCATATAAGGACAAAAAACGTCAGCCCGTAATTGCATTCCCAAATACGAGTTCCGCCATATTGGCGATAATACAGAGCAAGTCACGTGACAAATTTAGTTGAGCTAGTGGATACGAGATGGCGCCTACTCGGGAGGACTGCCAACGTGGAATCATAGCAAAATTGAAGCGTTAGCTGGATATATGTGCCACAGTAAAAGCGTGATACAGTCAATGTATGCATTTTCGGACGATTGTAGGTTAGGTTATATGCATTTTAGGCATATATTAACCAGGAACTGCTGGGAATTGTATACATTTACTAAATTAATGGTTTTACCGTGACACATACATCACTTGAAATCGCTGTCGAATTTATGTTATAATTATATGATCACATTATTTAAAATAAGAAAAGAGAAGTTGGAACTTTTTTACTAATACTGGAAATATTGATTTACTGATATCATATTTTCAAAATGTGGAAGTTCTGGCAATTATTTGCAATTATTGCTCTTATTATTATTCTTCCGACTATTGTATGTAACATGTAACAAGGAAAAGTCTCCAAATCGGTCAACAGTTGACTCCCTGATTTTTTTTTGTAATTCTTTACGGTCCTATGCAGAGATGGGCATTATTTAAATAAAAGAATATACTTCCAAATGGCCCCAGTGGCCGATCGACACGAGGTTTCGGGGAGGGTGTGTGTACCCTAAATCTAAAATTCTGTTTAGCTTCGGATATTTAGTTTCCTTTGATTATTCGAAGGCCTTTCATCTTGAGCTTCGAATACTATTTCATCTGTCATCGTATTTTTATCCTAAGATCGTATGCAGATATATTGGCCGGTCGATTCGTTTTCGTGAACAGCGATCGAGGAGAAATCAGTCACCACCATCTGACGATCGTGGATTTGTCAGTTGGAGTTCTGTGGGCACCAAAGGGTATATCTGAATACGATCTTAGAAGCTCAAATAACCGACGAGAACCTTTGTGGTCCGAGCCGCGCGAAATCACCGTTGCTTGGTGATGTGTCATCGATTACAGTAAAGTCTCGTTACGGTCTCGGCAAAGAGGAGATATAATAAGAGGCGTCACTCGACAAGGACAGAAATAAACTGGGGAAATCACTAGACAACCAATTTAAATGTCCATTCGGCATGGATCGGTAAACTCCGACAATAATCAGCCAACTGCGGTAAGGTATATTTAGTAGATTTGAATATCCCGCTCGAATAGACAACCAATTTAAATGCCAAGGTCAAGTAAGGACTTCAAACGTTCCGCCCGGAGTGACGTCTCTTATTATATCTCCTCTTTGGTCTCGGTTTGGTGTACACGATACGGACTTTTCGCTATCCCCCACCACTTCTGTTTCAGTCTTGTCCGGCGAAGGCGAGAGCGAGATGAAACGAAAGCGAGCGAAGGCACTGAAAGCGAGTCAGGACAGTACGAGCAGACGACGCGTTGATATTTTGTCTCGCTCCGTCTTTCGGACACCTGACACTCTGTCCTTTGTGCGCGCGAGAGGCGTGCGCGATAGTCACAAGCGCTTACGGCGGCACGGGAACCGCTTCGCAAATCTTGAGGCAGGCCCGGCTCAAATCTTTTTTGCGCTCTAGGCGAACTTGTCAAATTGCGCCCTTTATTATAATACATTTATTTGAGATTATTTATGACTTTATTCTGAAAAAATAGGTAAATGTTAGGGCGTAAGGTTGACAAGAGGTGCAAAATGGTCTTTTCATTGTTGGCATTGTTAAAAATAAATTTGTAAATGAAATACTACAAATTGTACTACAACGGTTTTATACTACGATTAAAAATTAAGACTAAGGACATCAATGTACTCAAATAAATGTATTATAATAAAGGGCGCAATTTGACAAGTTCGTCTAGGGCGTAAAAAAGACTTGAGCCGGGCCTGCGTCAAGATTTTGCGAAGCGGTTCCCATGCTCACGGTAACTCGTAAGCGCTTGCGACCATCGCGCACGCCCGCCGCACACGCAAAGCATTCCATCTCGCTCCCCCCTTCGGCCAGAAAGAAGCGAGAGACTCACACTTGGAATTATGACTCCGTTCACGATACGGGCTCACCGCCGGTCCCGAACAGCGAGCGGCTAACGAGATTTTACTAGAAACAGAATTTGTTTATTTTTCATCGTATCGATATGACAGTGACACAAATGGATTCATGGCATTCTCCCGATTAAATTGACAGAAAATAATTTAAATCGGACTATTTTTAACGAAACGGGCTTTCAATCGTGCAAACAATGTTTCACGTAATTTCCTTCAAAATATGGTCCGAATATTATAATTTTTGGGGCCAATTTGATCGAGAAAACATGAGGAATTGATGGACGTCACTTTTGCAAAGATCTGATTAAAAATGCAGAACTGCAGATTTGTCACTGCTTAGTGCGCAACATTGTATGGCCCCGCTAGTTTCGAGCGTCGAAACCCACGAAACTCAGCGAGTCGCATGATTGCCAGCGTGAAGGACAAGAGGAGACTTTCCATGGCGAAGGAAAGTCAGCCTTCTATAGAACTCAAATCACGAAAGACTTTGCTGACAAACTTTATATTCACGTCAAATAAATACTTTAATTGTAAAATTTAGACGACGAACTATTGTTGAATTTCGCCAGTTCTTTCATATGCATTACTTGGTTGGGAATTCCTGATCCCAAAGTTTCATGCATTTCCCTATTAGAAATGTTGCTTCAAGTCTTGATTCAAGTTATCATTGCTTTTTCTCGTACATAGAACATATATATGTTCGCGAGTAGGGGTCACGAATGACGCGACTTTGGTTTCCCAAATAAATTCACATTTATCAGGGCCCTCGCCCGAACCGCTTGACAAGGAGACTGAATGACGTAAACCGAGTGCGAGTGAAATAGCGGCGCACCAGCGAGAGCCCTCGGTCGACGGCGACTTGAGTCATCGAGTATTGAATATGAAAATGTTCATATTTCTCATTACACCTTGATAAGAGTGTTACCACCGATGGATTGGTGAGTTTATGTCCACGAAAATGAGTCGAGACGCGAAGCAATTCAGTCTATTTTTTCTTATGAATACATGATTAGGACACACACTATGTTCACTAAAACTGGACCGAATTGCTCCATGTTTGGCATCATTTTCATCGAGAAACCCTAAAAACTCCATTGGTAATACTTTCATCAACAGTTATCAAAAACAAACATTTTATCTGGTCCGTCGGTTTTATTACTCTCGGCTGTCAACGGGTGGTCTACTCGGGCCCGAAGGTCTTCGCTCGCAGCGAGAATGCAAAACAGTGGGGTGGGTAGGTCTTTCCCGATAATCCGAGCCTAACCATTTGCGTACTATCGTTTATTAGCATTTATACGAGGTGATTCGCTAGCTAGAATCGTCAAATGCGATGCTTGGCAACAATCATGTGTCTCGCTGAGTTTTGTGGGCTTCGACGCTCGAAACCAGCGGAGCTATACAATGTTGCACACTAAGTAGTGACGAATCTGAAGTTCTGCAATTTCTAATCAGATCTTTGCGAATGTGACGTCAATCGATTCCTTATGTTTTCTCGATCAAATTGGCCCCAAAAATGATATAATTCGGACCATAATTAAGGAAATTAATAAACAATAAATGTAGAGCGGCTACTTCATTCTTTTGCTCTACATTTGTGAACTTTTTATCATCCTTCCGAAGCATTATTATTACGCCGTAACAGTATCTTCAGGAAATCGGGTATAGCATATAGATCATATTTTCTGTCACTTCGAGGAACCGACCACATAATAATCACGCGCATCCAGCCTGCGCATTTTCAGCAGCGGATTTCACGAACGGATTTTCTCTCCTCGAAGTGACAGAAAATATAACCTAATTGCTATACTCGATTTCCTAAAGATGCTGTTGCGGCGTAATAATAATGTTTTAGAAGGATGCTAAAATGTTCACAAATGTTTCGTAAAAGAATGAAATAGCCACTAAACATTTGTTGTCATATAGCATATACTTAGGTTATATTTTCTGTCACTTCGAGGAGCCGACCATATAATAATCACGCGCATCCAGCCTGCGCATTTTCACTAGTCCAATTCAACATCCAACACAATTTTATATATAATGTTTGTCCATAACTGCTTTCTGCATAGGACGTGTAATAAGTGTATTTCATGTTCTGTTTCGTTGCTTTGCTAATAAAAAAATGTCTAACCTAACAAACTTCATTTTCTGGGGATATCCCCTCATTTATTTTCCGTTTTCACTCACATTTCCTTACTGCTAACGTAGAATATTGTAGCATAAGCACATTTTAAGTAATTAAAATGTACAATGAATTTTCTACGTTTGCAGTACCAGCCGACTTTCCGTTAAAATTTTTATAAATACAATGCAACAGCTGAGAATTTCTTTCCGTATTCAGAATAAAATACGGAAATAGCAAACAGCTCCCTCTCGCGTCTCCAGGCAGCGGCGTATTTATGGGTATTACCATTTCTGTGCAGAAAAAACCTGCTGTAATACCGACCTGCCAAATCGGCCAGGTCACGTGACGTGTCTACCCCCTTAAATTCAGCTTATTATTATACTTTACCTGGTTTCACGTGGGATGCCATGCTAAAACACACCAAAATTACATTCGAATTGCTCACAGACGTCGATATGGTCATGTTTATCGAACGCGGTATACGTGGGAGTTTAAGTCAATGTTCCCAGTCATGTTCCTCGGTTGTGTCGTAGTCGGCGCTGTCGTCGCCGCCATCGTCGTTCGAATCCTCCAGCGGAGTCGTTTCGGGCCGTATCGTCGCTTCGGGCCGTATCGTCGCTTCGGCCGTGGACGGAGTAAAGGATAATCACTTCTTCTTCAAACGTTGTTTTTGTTGTTGCTGCTGCTGTTGTTTCCGCTTGACGAGCGATGGTCGTGGCTTCGATGGTATCGCTGGACTCGTTTTCAACGCCGCAGTGTTCTAGACTGGTGCTTCAACGGTTCGACGATCGGATGCGCGCTCTCCTCCGCAGCAGCTTTCGTCGTCATTTTACCGAGATTCAGCCTCATATATTTCTTTCGTATAGCGTCGCTGATTTCAGCAATTTTCTTCTTCGTCTCGACGACTCGTGGCTGTTGTCTACGACGCCGTTTCTGTTTCATTCCTTGTCGCGTGCTCTCCATGTTGACACCGCTATTCGCTGCTCTGTTATACATCCTGGTGTTGCTCGATGAAGGACTCGTGATCTACTGAGGTCCGCACGCTACCACGAACTCGTTATATCCTCGTCGATACCGACCATCGTACATGGAACTGTCTTTATCGATGACCACGAAGTCGTATCGTCGTCTCCAACATCTCGCGCACAGATCGTTGAACGCCTCGAACGTCATGTCCGTGTTCACGTGATCGTTGTACACGCGACGCAAGTTCGTCCCATCCTGTTTGAACAGCACGAGAAAATTCACGTTGTCTCTGATCATGTGTTTCGATATTCGCACGTACGATTGGCACAGGTAAAAGCAATCCACGTTCGCGTGCCTGCCCATGGAGAAGTATTCGCGAATCGCGGTCTGTCCAACGAACCCGTGAACATTATAAACGTTAACGTGATCAGAGTAACATGCAACGTCACTACCGGTGCGTACAGCAACGACAAACCGGTACACACGATTCACGAATTCTCACCTCGCGTGCCCCCGGGATATAAGATATCGGGAACTCTGCGACACGTCAGTTACCTGCCGATCGGTGCACGAGTGATACGCGATTTAACGGTACGCATCGTCGATTAATACGATCGTCCTATAGATTTTCGCAGAGAGGAAATAACGTTCGCGTTAAAAAAGGCGTTCGCGCGATAAGATAGCGCGAGTGCATAGCATGTTGGTGTTCGATCACACGTACGACTCATCATCGTTCACCGTCGCCGCTGCTAACGCTCCTCTCGTCTCTGCAACGCATTATCGTCAAAACGAAACACCTCCTCCACGTAGTCGACCTACAAGGCCTTAAGACTGAACGCAACACCTTCGTCGCTAAGGAAATTGCGATTCTCGCAAACAATCGCGACATGGAAACGACCAGCTGTTATTGGATTTCCGAACCACCATACTCCTACGCTCGCCTGCCACCGTTCGAGAAGCCTCAAGTGACCTGTCTCACAGCGCATCATCACAGACTTCGCTGGTCCGACGGCTGGACACCGTACCATAGGCTTCCAGAACTGCTCGCACGCGAGTTCGCACCCGTCGATGTGGTTTTCGTGAAATGAGTGGATAAAAAGGCCTGGTTACTACAACTGCTCCTACGAACAGACATAAACATCGTAGATATCGTTGAGATGTAGGAGAAAAAGAAGAAGAACAACAACGACGACGACGACGACGACGACGACGACAATGCCGATGAGGACAACAATGGCTCCGACGTTGAAGATGATTATTGTGGAATCTTGCCTGATACGGTCGTTCCTAACTTGAAATCAATGCCTACAACGAACACCATACGATGCGCATTCCACAACGGCGGCGGATGTATGTGCGCACTGGAAAACGTTCAGAAAATTTGGAAGTATATGCGTTCTGAAATTTAAGGTGAGAAGGGAGTTCCTATATTATATGTGGAAAAGAAAATAAAAACCTACATTCTGCTTAACCGTTTTCTTCTATTGTTGTTTCCAGGTTCTACGGAGCGTGAGCAGTAGTTTTTCCTCATCGTACATCATAGACGCTTTGGTATTGTTTCACGGTGTGTAGTATTTTCTCTACATCGTACCTCATAATCTTCTTGATATTACCGTAACCGGCGCAACGATATGGATTTTCCCAACCAACATGAACACCAAAAGCAGAATATAAGGTACGTAGTGCATATATGCCTACATACTTTTCGATTTACACGAAACCGTTCGAATCATCAACTCTGCGTGTGTTTCTTACATACTCTACAACATCGCCCAAGAAAGCCATCATACGAATCATGGGACGTGATTACCTATTGACCTTGACCACATACAAACGCGTCGCAATTAAAATTCGCGTCGGTCGGGATTCATGTTGCGTTGAAATCGTGATAGTGGATAGCAAGTTCAAAGAACTGTGTTTCCCCATATCTACGTGGAAGCTTCTGCTGCGGCAAGAACCGGAGATACTTCAACGTTTCCGTAACGACACAACTTCATCGCATCAAATTCCTATCATCGTTGATCATTTACGCATCGACTTCACGCTAATCAACAGTCAACGAATTGCCAAAATCTCGAATGGTAGTTGCATCACATACATGGCCGAAGCTACGATACGCCAAATGTTCAAATACGATCGCTGCATCGATCATACGTTCTCGTGGTTATCAGAAATTCTAAACTCCGTAAGCAGCAAATACGCTTCCTTTGTCGCCATTATACGCGCCGCTACGACACCGACCACGGACTATGAAAAACTCATTTCCGAAAGCGAATACTTCAAACCACATTCTTTGTTAGATTGTGAATTATTAGCGTTGGGCTTGGATTCGATGATAGACGGTGCTCGCAACGTACCATACTAATTCATACATGTATATACGTTTTACCAACAAATACAACACTTTTTTCATACGAATACCTGTATTGTTTGATACTTTACATGATCCTTTCCTATCGACACAGAATATCACTTATCCCAAAACCTATGTAGTGTTCTTTCGATCTTCATTCCTTATACTAGGAATGTTATGATCTCGAAACTTCTATACCTCTTATTACGCATTTCGAATAACATATATTCTATTGTATAGTCTCCTGCACTGTAACTGTACTCGCGTGCGTGACCACGAATCACATGACCTGCGCAATGTCGAAATATCTGTTCTCACTGGTACAGCATGATAACTGGTACTCGGAACCAAACCTTGACGCAGTATCACTTCTCTCGCACCAAATATGTTCTTGATAATCATCTCTCTCTCTCACCCAATGGAATGCCGACAAAACTATTAGATTACACCGCTTTAATCTTGTACACCATATTCTGATGCGACGTGATCGCTAGAGCATATGCGTATTATTCTTTAATGTTTACCTTCAATCATTATCGCATACATTTCGGCTTTGAATTTTCGCGGTTCAGAGATCGCGCGCCCACCGATGTTGCTGCGCGTTATTCTCAGGTGTGGACTTGCGTTCGTTATATGTTTTTGGCGCGGTCATCGCACGACAGCAATATGTAGGTTTCGAGTTACATCTTCTTGTGCGCATAATAATACTAACGTCCGTGTTTTGTCAGCTATCGCGGGCGCGATCTAGGCTTCCGGCCATAGACGCGCGCCGGTCCCCTTAGAATTTTCGCGGTTGCGAGAAAACGTGCGCACGAAGATATCGCGCATTATTCTCTGAACTGCACCTTCTATCGTGATAGCTATATGGCTCCGATAGATGTTTGCGCGGGGACTATGCTGGTTTCGACTTGTATCTTCTACGCATAATCATTATCGCATAGTTTTCGTCTTATAATTTTCGCGGTTGAGGCATTGAGGCTCTGCTGCGCATTATTCTAGGAAGTCGATCTTCGACCATTACATGTTTTTAGAGCGATAGCCATGTATGTTTCGACTTGCATCTTCTACGCGTAATACCTCCGTATGTTTTTGACTACCTACCGAGAGAGGAATAGAGACAGAGAGATATACGTAAATATCGCACCTCTCTCTCGCACTTCTTGTTCGAACGTCGTTGATATCGCGTCTTGGCGCGATACTTAGAAGCGCGTCGGTCCGCTTTGAATTTTCGCTCTTCCGACAACGTGTGATGAGTCGTCGGCGGCACCCACTCCCAGCCGTGTGTGTGAACGCGCGCGCATTTTCCCTCCACCTGCTTCACGGGTCGTGTTCCCCCACCATTGACTCATTCCTACCACTGACTCATCCTCACCACTGACTCATCCCCACCACTGACTCATCCCCACACCGACGGGTCGCGTCCCCTCCCCACCCGCCTCTCCCTCGTCTCCGGTGCGGTACCCCTCGCCCCGCTTCACCCTCTCGCGCTGCGTTAATCTAGAACCGGCCTACTATATCTGCTGTGGGCCACAACCGTCGCTCTTGCTTTCGCTCGCAACGACCCGCCGTTGTTCTTATAAGGCAAGAGCAAAAGTTGGATGGGCCTTGTCGAGAAGAACAAGACCCCATCCCTAGCAGGTTGTGGTGGTCATAACGGACCTTCGATCGAGTTGATCGTGAACCGAACTTCCGAGGAGCGAACAGAAGAATTGGCCTGGTATGCGCGCTATTTCTCTACATACCACAAGATCGTAAGATTGGTAGGATGACTGAGTCGATTTATTAACAATTGTACGTGCCTGTCCTCCACGCGAAAAGAAGGAGAGTTGTCTAGAGCCTAGTGCGGCCGAAATTAAGTTATTAAAGTTGCTACAGCAGCAATGCTGTAACGGAATTGATGACGCGAGATTTAGTACGTTACATCCGTGTGTTGATAAGGATGGGCTGCTGAGTATAAACAAGAAGATTACGAATCGCCCGGATACTTACAATTTTCGGCATCTCATTGTTTTAGATTTTAAAGATCTAGTCGTAAAGATCTAGATTAAGTTGCTTGTTCGAGAAAAGCATGAACAGTTATGTCACGCAGGTGTGCAAACTTTGGTATGTGATATTCTAGAACCAATACTGGATACATCTTGCAACTAGGCGAGTTGTTTGATCGGTAATAAACAAATGTGTGGTCTGTAAAAGACAAAAGGGCAAGCGTTTAGAGGCCGTACTCGCGCCGTTACCACTTGACAGTGTAAGAGAAGCTGCGATATTTGAAGTAATCGGTGCAGATTTCGCTGTGCCGGTATTTCTTAAAGTGAACCAAAAGGCGTGGATATGTCTCTTTACGTGCGCATATACCGAGAGTGCATTTCAAGCTGGTGACACCTCTGTCTACTTCCGCGTTCATAGACGAGCTTTGTAAGCTTGTAGCGAGGCATAGAAGACCGAGTGTTGTGTATAGCGATAACGGCACTAATTTTGTAGGTGCTTTCAAATTATTTTGAGAACTAACTTGGGAAAGGGTTTCCGAGTATAGTTCCATTAAGAAAATAGACTGGCGTTTTAACCCGCCCAGTGCCGCGAGGTGGGGCGAATTATGGGAGCGAATGGTAGGGTTATTAAAACAACTTTTGAGGAGGATGTTGGGCAGAGAGTGTTTATCCTACGCAGAGATATTAACGTCGTTGTGCGATTGCGAAGCCACGGTTAATTTGCGTCCCATTACCTATGTGTCGAATGATCCGAATGATTTGCGTTCTTTGACTCCATCTATGTTCTTGCAAGATGTAAAAGAGATCGGAATGCCGGACTGCGACGGCGTGCATCGTTGTGATTTTAATAAGCGACTGTAATACTGACAAAATTTAAAAGAAAATTTGCGGGGACGTTTCCAATTGTGATATTTAGGACACCTATCGTACGGGTACAAAACGAGAAAAATGTCGAGAATCAGAGAAGGGGATATCGTGTTGATTGGCAATGATAACCAGAAACGCATGGACTGGCTTCTGGCGCGAGTAATCGGAGTGATTCGCGGAAAAGACGGTGGTGTGCGAGTTGTGCGACTAAAGATTGCGTCAGATATTGTTGCGACAAGGAATGATGGTGAGACTAGTCTTCCGAGTGAACAGATCGTTACTCGTAGTGAGTGCGTAAGTAAGAAACCAGATAGGCTGGGGTTTTAGTTAGACATCTAGTGATCCTCTAGGTAGTGATCGGAAAATGTGTTCCGCGTTTTCTATTGGTCGACGCAATTTGAGTCAAAACCGGAAGTAGAGAGACCAAGTAAATAAGTAGAAAAAGAAAGAGATACTGCATCTACCAATTGAATTCCACAACATTGAGCGAAACGTGGGATCAGCAGCAAGCTTCATTTAATACTGAAGTGTATGTTGACCAAAATGGTGGACACATTTACCGATCACTACCTAGAGGATCACTATTAGACATCGATCGAATGACGACAGCTGTTAATTGGCGACATAAAAATCGATGGCGTGAGCGAGCGCCGTGAACGTATGGGCGGTATTCACAGTCGCGTCTTGAGCAAATGCTTAAGATCATCTTCTAGAAGACGATCTTGTTTGCCTGAAGACATCAGGTATTCATAGTCGTTGCTCAAGATGATCCTAAGCATTTTCTTGGAATAAGCAATTACTAATATGACGTATCCATTTTCTTTATAAAGCATTTACTCAAGCATTTGCTCATTCACGTTCGGAAACATTCGGAATAATTCTGCTAGAACAACCAATGATAGAAGGATATTCCGTTCGTTCCTTGATGAGCAACGGAGTAGGGGCTCGAACATGTGTGAGTAATACACATGAGCGTCGAGGATTCGAGGTTATATACTGGGAGCAACAACTGACTAACCCATTTTTTTTTTCGAAATTGAGGTAGTAGCAAGAACGTATTCCAATAGGTTCTACTAATCACATAAAATAGGAAAAAAATTCTTTTCAATGTGTAGGTCCGTTGTCGCTCTAATTGCTTCATATGTTATATTATTCAGTGATGCGGTGGGAATAGTTTATCGGAGAGTCTTCGGAATGGCGAGGATAACCCCTCGCGGTACCTTACAATGATTTCAAGAACAACGTAATTCGGAGCATAATGAAGGAAATTAGATGTAAAATTGATTTATATTGATTTATATAATAAACTAATATATAAACGCAACCACTAAACTGTATGTATGTTCATTTGTTTCCCCTTGGGGATTACAATCCGCACCATTCCACTTAACCTACTCCTTAGACCTATTCCTTAGACCTACTTCTTACATCTATTTCCTTAACCTACTCGCCTCTTAACCGTTAAACCTCCCTTCTCGCCCATTCGCCGCTCGCCCGCTCACTCGCTCTCCTCCGCCACGCATGCCACCCACGCCTTCCTTCCCTACCCCTTGATCCCCGCTTCATCACTCTTATGCTCCCTCCTCCCCTTTCCTTTCCTCCACTCTCCTCATCCACACTTCCCCTCCTCCCTCATCATCCGTTAATTCTCCCACTTTCTCCTGCCACCCCCCTCCTCCCACCCCATGCACTCCTCCCACACATACTCCAATGTTTCCTCTCTCAATCCACATACCCTACACTTCCTCCTTTCCTCCTGCTCCCAATACCTCCCTCCCCTCATCCCATTACCTAGCCTAAAACCCTTTGCCACCTGCTTTCCCCCCATCCATTTTTCAAGGACCCTGGTACCCCCACCCCCTTCACCACCTTATACCACTTGTTATGTTCCGAGTCTCTTATCCTTTTCCACCTTTCCGCCTCCTGCATTCTTCTCTCCCTACACACCAACTCCTCTCCCCTCAACTCCCCTCCTCCCCTCATTCCTTCTATCCCCTCTATTGTCCATCCCCTTCCTTCAAAATACTCCTTCCTTTCCTCCTTCCACCCCCCAGTGCTTTCCCCCTCCTTGCCTTTCCTTTCATCTCCTCTCAACACCTCCTTGCCAGCTCCCCCCGACCCCCCTCCTCCAGCTTCCTTTCGTACCCCCATGCCCTCATCCCCGCCTTCCCTCCCAACATGTCTCTCTGCAGCTCCTCCCTTACCATATAGTCTGGTGTCCTCTCCACGCCTAGCACCCATTTTAAGTATCTTTCCTCCAGTCTCTTCAGTCTGTCCCTTGCCTTCCATCCCCATATCTCCGCTCCATAACTTACCGTAGCCCACACTAATTTGTCGAAGAGCCATACCCTCCTTCCCCAGTCCTTCCCAAACCTCCTCTTTCCTATCCCCCACACCTGACCCATCACTGCTGCCCCCTTCATCGCTCTCTCCTCTACGTGCGCTTCCTGCCCCCCATTCCTCATCAACACATACCCCAGATATTTAAAATTTTTAACCTCCTCCACCACCTTTCCCTTCCACCTCCACGCCACCCTCTTCCATCCCCCCCTTTGTATACCTCATTACCTTCGTCTTTCCCATGTTCAGCTGTAGTCCCTTCTGATCCAGATACCTTTCCAGTTTTCCCATCATTCCTCTTATTCCTTCCTCCTCTTCCGCCAGCACCGCGATATCGTCCGCGTATGCCATCGTATATATTTTCTTCCCCCCACCCTCCTTTCTCCATCTCCTCATCTATATCAGGCAGCAAAATTGTGAACAAGCTGGGGCTCAGTGGGCATCCCTGCCTCACCCCCCGCGCCGTCCAAAAATAACCGCCTTCAAAAAAGCGCCTTCCTTTTCCCCCACCCTCACCCTGCATATCGTCTCTCTTAACACCTCCTCACACCTCTTCACCAGCCCCTCCCTCACTCCTCTCACCCTCATCGCCCTCACCAGCACCTCCCTGTCGACCGAGTTGAACGCCGCTTGCATATCCACGAATAGAACGACTAACTTCCCTCCTTTTCTCTCCACCTGCCTGTTAATCAGGTAATTCATCACGTACACGCTGTCCACGCATCCCATCCCCCTCCTAAAACCCGCCAGACTCGGTGGCAATATTCCCTTTTCCTCCAACTCCTTTCTCAGCCTCTTCGCTAACACCGACGCATACACCTTGTATGCTGTCTGCGTTAGTGTTACCCCTCTATACTCATCCACCCTTTTTCCCACCCCTTTTTTCACCACCGGCACCACTACTCCTACCTTCCACTCTTCCGGCTATCCATCCCCTTTCCATACCATATTACATACCTCCCACAACCATTCCTCCACCTCCTCCCCTCCATACTTCCATACCTCATTCGGTATTCCGTCCCCTCCCATCACCTTTCCGTCTTTCAACCCCCTCAGCACCCTTCTTATCTCCTCTTTATCTATATCTTCCTCCTCATCCTCTCCCCTCCTTCCTTCTACTCCCCTTCTTACCCTCCACTCCACTCCCCCTAACAACTCCCTAAAGTACTTGTCCCACTCCTCCATTTTTATCTCTTCATTTACCCCCCTTCTCTTCTTCCTTTCTCTATTCACCACCTTCCATACTTGTCCCTCTGTCCTTACCCCCTCCACCTCCTTCTCCCACCTTTCCACCTCCTTTCTCTTCTTCTCCTCACACATCCTCCGGTACTCCCTCTTCCTCTCCACATACACTTTCCCATCCCCTCCTTCCCCTCTCCATCTCCTTAGCTCCCGCCTCACCCACCCTTTCTCCTCTCTACACTCCATGTCCCACCATCCCCCTTTCTTTCCCCTACTCACCCCATTCCCTACCTTCCACATTGCCCATTTCACTCTTTTCTTCAACTCCGCCCATTCCTCCTCTATTCCCCTCTCTCCCACTTCTCTTTTTCCAAACTTCTCCACGAACTCCTCCTTGCCTTCTACTGCCCATTTTCCTCTCCCCTCTCTCCTCGCCCCACCTTTCTTCCCAACCACTAAACTGATGGTAATAGAAAAATAAAAACACCTCAGATAGTAGGGACTCCATTTAATTATAATTTATTTTGCACATAATTGATATACTTGATAAACATCGATATTTATATTGATATTAGTGACATTGATGATGCTTATAATGTAGCGGACAATACTGTTATTGGAGTATATATTGGTGACGTGCAAAATTCTTTTGAATATTATGATGAAAATGTATTTAAAAGGCGTGCCGAATCTTGGAATATACAGCTATTGTGTGCCCTACCCAACCACTCTGGTACAATGTTTAAAAATTCCATCTGCAACAAAGATGATAATTAAAAAATTTTTATGCACAATTACCCCTGTATCTTTTGAACGCATTAATTTCCGAAGTTAAATCTTTATATTTGGGACTTCCGTTTCCGATCGCGTGGGAGATTGAGGTGTGAAAGGTGCGGTGTGTCTGTGAGAGAGGATAGTGTGGTGAAAGAGGGAATAAAGGGCAGTGAGTAGTTGAGAAGGGGAAGTGTTAGGTTTGGAAGGAAGAGGGCGAAGGGAAAGGGAGAGCGGTGTGGGGAATAGAGGTGAGAAGGTGAGAGGGAAAGATTTGGAGGTTAGGGCAGTGCGACGAGCGTGGTGTAAGGCGGGAAGAGAGGTAGTAGGCAGGTGGCGCGCTCTGCGGAAGATAGGAGGAGGTAGGACGGGTGACAGAAAGGAGGGAAATTTAAACGGGTAGTGAAGTGAAAGGAGTGCGGGAAGAGAAGGGCAATAGGAGGATTGGAAAGAGGTGAAAGGGAATAAAGGAAAGCCAAGGGGTGAGAGGGTAAATGGGTGGAGGAAAGGAAAAGGGGGAGAGGGAAGGAGGGAAGGAGGCAGGAAAAGTTAGGAAAGGTGGGGAAAGGGTGTAGAAAGTGGAAAGATGGAGGAATGATAGTGAAAGTAGTGTAGGGAGTGTGCGGAGTATGGAAAGTGTATGGGGTAAAAAGAGGAAGGAGAGGGAGGAGGAAGAGGGAGGGGGGGATAAACAAATGAAGGAGTTTAAAAAAAGTGATAAAACGGCGAGATCATCGGTGGGAGGGAGTAAAGGGGGGAGGGTAGGGAGAGAGGAAGGGGTGGGAGGGTTGGAAGGAATGATGTGGGAAATGATGAGAGAGATGAGGGAAATGAGGGAGGAGATGAGGGTGGATAGGGAGGAGAGAAGAAGGGTGGAGGAGGAAATGAGGATGGAGAGGGAGGAGAGAAGGAGGGAAGAGGAAATATGGAGCAAGGAAAGAAGAAGGTGGGAGGAGGAGATGAGAGAAGAAAAGGCAAGGTGGAGAAAAGGATGGAAGAAAGGGACAGGAGGATGGTGGAGGTCATTGGGAAGGTAGAGGGATGGGAGAAGGAAAAAAGGAGCGGAGGGGATAAGGGGTGGTGAAAGAGGTAGGGGAAGAATGGAGAATGAGAGTGAGAAGAATGGAGATAAAGCAGGACAAAAAGGAGAGAGAGGGAAGAAGAAATAATGTGGTGGTAAGGGGGATGGAAATAGAGGGGAAGGAGGTGAAGGAGGAAGTGAAAAAGTTATGGGAAAGAATGGGGGTGGAGGAGGAGGGGATAAAAGAGGCTGTGAGGATAGGTAAAACGGGGAGAGATGGGAGTAGAATGGTGTTGGTCAAACTGGGGGGAGGGAGAAAAAAAGGAATGTGATGGAGGCGAAGAAAAAGTTGAGGGGTAGGAGGGAAAGAATAGAGGATGACCGCACGGAGGAGGAGAGAAAGACTAGATGGAAGATAGAAAGAGAGGCAGAAGTTGAGAGGGAGAGAGGAAGGAAAGTACAAGTGGGGTATATGAAGATGTGGGTGGACGGGAAGATGAGGACGTGGGATGAGTTGGGGGAAAAATGGAGTGAGGAGCAGGGAAACGGGGGAAGTGGGCAGGGGGGGAGAGGGCAAGAAACAATAAGGAGGAAGGAAGGAGTAAAGGGGGAGATATAAAGTAGCGTCTTGGAACGTGGCAGGGCTAAGGGGAAAAGATGGGGACCTTTGGAAAGGGTTGGAGGAGTGGGACGTGTTCGTGTTAAGTGAAACATGGGTGGAGGAGAGGGAGTGGGAGTGGGTGGAGAGGAAGCTACCCAGGGGGTTCATATGGGAAAGGCAATGGGCAAAGAGGGAGAATAAGGAGGGGAGAGCAAGGGGTGGGATGTTGATGGGGGTGAAAAAGGGGATGGAAACGAGAAGGGAGGGAAGGGGAGAAATAGAGGGGGTGTTGACGAAGGAGGTGAGAATGGGGAGAGTGTGGTGGAGGATAGTAGGGGTATATGTGAGCAAGGATCTAGATAGGAAGCTCGTCGAGCTAGGGGAATGGACGGAGGAGAGGGAGGGGGGCGCGCGAAAGGTAATAGGGGGGGACTTTAATGCAAGGACAGGAGAGGAAGGAGGGGAGGTAGGTGAGGGGGGAGAGGAGGAGGGAGAGAGTGTGAGGAGCAGGAGATCAAAGGATAAGGAGGTGAATGGGGAAGGTAGGAAGTTATGTAAATATCTGGAGGAAAGGGGGTGGGGGATATTGAATGGAAGCGTAGAAGGGGACGAGGAGGGGGATTGGACATTTACCGGTGGGAGGGGGATATCGGTAATAGACTACGTGCTAGGGAATGAGGATACTAGGGAGATGGTGGAAAGGATGGAAGTAGGAGAGAGAGTCGATTCAGACCACCACCCAGTGGTGATATGGGTGAAAGGAGAGGGGAGGGAGGAGGGAGTGACTGGGAAAAAAGGCGCGGGGCGGAATGGGGGGGAGGGGTAATTGGACAGAGAATGGTAGAATGGAGTTTATAAGGAGCTTTGGGAAAAGGGAGGTAAGGGAGAGGGGGGTAGAGGAGGAATGGGGGAGCTGAATAGTAGAATAAAGGAGGCAGTGAGCAAGATGGGGGGGAGAGAGGGGAGGGTGGTGGGATGAGGAGTGTAGGGAGGAGAAGGGTAAGGTGAGGAGGGAGCTGAGGAGGTGGAGAAGGGAAGGAGTGGATGGGAGTGTATATAGGACAAGGAAGAGAGAATACGGAAAGTTGTGTGAGGAAAAGAAGAAAAAGGAGATAGAGAGGTGGGAAAAGGACGTAGAAGGTGTGAGAACGGAGGGGCAGGTATGGAAGGTAGTGAACATGGGAAGGAAGAAGAAAAGGAGGATAAACGAAAGAATAGAAATAAGGGAATGGAACGAGTATTTTAGGGGGTTACTAGGAGGAGTGGAATGGAGGGTGAGAAAGGGAGGGGAGAGAGGGAGGGAAGCGGATGAAGAAAGGGAGTTGGGACGGGAGGAAATAGAAAGGGTGGTGAAGAATTTGAAGGATGGGAAGGCAGGGGGGGGGGAGATGGGATTCAAAACGAGGTATGGAAGTATGGAGGAGAGGAGGTGATGGAGTGGTTGTGGGTAATATGTAATAGGGTATGGAGGGGGGAGTGTTGGCCAGAAGATTGGAAAGAAGGGGTAGTGGTTCCGGTGTTGAAAAAAGGGGCGGGGGAAAAAGTGGAGGACTATAGGGGTATTACGCTAACACAGACGGCGTACAAGGTTTACGCCTCTGTGTTGGCGGAGAGAGTAAGGGCGGATGTGGGGGGGGGGGGGGTGCTGCCACCGAGTCAAACGGGCTTCAGGAGGGGGGTTGGCTGCATAGATAATATTTATGTAACTAAATTATTTGGTGAATAGGCAGGTGGTGCGGAAGGAAAGGAAGATGGTGATTTTATTTGTGGACTTGAAGGCCGCGTTTGACTCGGTGGAGAGGGGGGTGCTCATAAAGGCGATGAGGAAGAGGGGGGTGAGGGATGGGCTGGTGGAGAGGTGCGGAAAGGTGCTGCAGGAGACAGTGTAGGAGGAAGGGGAGATATTCTGGACAGCTAGGGGGGTGAGGCAAGGGTGTCCACTAAGCCCAAGCCTGTTCACGCTGCTTATCGCAGACATGGACGAGGAGCTAGAGAAGGGAGGATGGGGGGGAGTAAAGCTAGGGGGGAGAAAAATATACACGCTAGCATATGCTGACGACGTGGCTGTGCTAGCGGAGGATGAGGAGGGGATGAGGGGAATGATAGGAAATTTGGAAAAATATATGGATGGGAAGGGACTACAGGTAAATGTGGAGAAGACGAAAATAATGAGGTGAAGGAGGGGTGGAGGGAGGTGGAAAAAAATGAAATGGAGATGGAAGGGTAAAGAGCTGGAGGAGGTGAGAAGATACAAATACTTAGGATACACGATAATGGGGGGTGGGGGGCAGGAGGAGCATGTTGAGGAGAGAGTGAGGAAGGGGGCAGCGGTGATGGGGAAGTTGTGGGGGTTCGGGAAACGATTATTTGGGAAAGACTGGGGCAGAAGGATATGGCTGTTCGATAGGTTGGTATGGGCGGTGGTGGGATATGGAGTGGAGGTGTGGGGGTGGAAGGAGAGGGGGAAAGTGGAGGCGCTGCAGGACAGGTTCTTGAAGTGGGTGCTGGGAGTGGATAGGAACACACCAGGATATATGGTCAGGGAGGAGTTACAAAGGGAACTCCTGTTGAGGGGTAGGGCAGAGATGAGGGCATGGTGGTATGAAAGAAAATTGGAAGAGGGAGAAGGAGGGGAGCTAGAGAGGTTGTGTTGGGAGGACATGAAGGGGAGGTTTAAGAGGGGAAAGGTGCTGGAGGGGTGGGAAAAGGAAAGGGAGCAGTTCTTCGGGGAAAGGGGGTGGACAGTAGAGGAGGTAGAAAGGGGAAGGGAAAGGAGGGAGGTAAGGGGGGAGGAGATAGTGGACAGGGAAAGGAAGATGCAGGAGGAGGAGAGGTGGAGGAAGATAGGGGAGTCAAAATATAATAAGTGGTATGGGAGGGTAAAGGGCCCGGGGGTACCGGGATAACTGAAGAAGGGCTGGGGGAGAGTAGATGGCAAAGGGTGGCCAAGTTTAGGCTGGGAAATGGAATGAGAGGGGGGAGATATTGGGAGGAGGGGGAAAAAGGAGGTGCAGGGTATGTGGCTGGGGTGAGGAGTCTTGGGGGCATGTGTGGGAGGTATGTATGGGGTGGGGAGTAGAGAGGGGGTGGCAAGAGATGGTGGACGAGGTATGGGGGGAGGAGGGGGAGGGAGAGGAGTGGTTAAGGAGTTTAGAGGAAAGAAGGGAAATGTGTGGATGAAAAGAGGGGTGAGCGGGGAGGTGATTGAAGAGATGGGAATGAAAGGGCGGCGAGTGGAAGCGGGGGTCCAGGAGGGGGCGAGGAGACGGGAGAGTGGACGAGCGAGCGATATTTTAGAGATAAGAGTAGGTTAAGGTAGGCGTAAGGAGGAGGAGAAGAAGTAGGATAAGGTAGATGTAAGGTGAGGATGTATGGGAAGATTATAACCTCTAGGGGAATAATAAAGTTTATATATATATATATTTATATTTGAGGTCTTTCCACACTGCTCGGAGTTTTATGTCAGTCCGATAACTTAAAGAATTGTTCCCACTGGTTTTGCTGACTGCTAACAACGAATTTGAACTTAGATTTTCAAAATTCACAAAAAATCAAAATCAAAACATATTTCTTGGGTCACTCATTCATCTCGATCGGCCACCGGTGCCTTTCGGATATAGGGTAACGCATACAGGTGTTGATCCCTATACAATGATTGACCCTCTTCCCCAAAAAGTAGGAAATATAATGCTTTTTTATATAATTAAAATATAATTATATTCGGAACAAAAATATCTGGGCCACCGAAATATAGATATATTTTATTATATAGAAAAACATTATATTGTATTTCCAACTTTTTGGGGAAGAGGGTCAATCATTTTATAGGGGTCAACATCTGTATGCGTTACCCTACAGCCTGATTTTAAAATAAGTATCATCCTAAATATTGTAAATAAATTCCAAGTTTTCTTGTTATTTCTGTCACAATTAACTTTTTTAATTAAAATCTCTGGACTGTAAAATGGAGCGGTATTCAATCACATAATAACCATAATAATATTTCAATTGTGAAATAAAAACATGAATGAAAACCTACATGCAGGTTAAGTAGGTTAATCTCGTGGAATCTCACATGATTTTGCACGTCACGAATATATCTTCTAATAACTCTATTGCCCGCTATATTATCATCATCAATATCGCTAAAATCAATATTAATATCGATGTCTCCTTCAAAATCCATTTCCATCACGTTACTTTCGCTTCCTTTACGCAAATAATGACGCATGGGTTGGTCTCAAGTTCGTCTCAAGGCATCTACACCGTTGTCTTGTAAATATAACCTCGCTTTACCGTCTATTTTGACACATGTGACGTCATACAAGGATTTTCTTATTTGAACAAGATTTTCTTTAAACAAATACTCAAGACACGACCTCAAGACATGAGCAAATGCTTGAGATGGTCTTGAGATTAAGAAGCGACTGTGAATACCGCCCTATGTGAGTGAAATGTGAGTTGTGTCTATGGCGTTACAACGAAGTGTTCTCGTGGCGAGCCTATTTTTGTTTTGTGTAATAAAGTGAGATTAAAATTTACCCATCGCATTAAACTGCCAACGCACTAACACTCGTAATATGAGCTATATAGTGGGGCTCTTTGTTAGGCCCAGTGCGGAATAGGTCCCGCAACAGAATTGACGATAATGAAATTCCCAAAACGTTTGCTACTGCCAGCCCAGCTGTATATACTCATGGTACAAACCTGCATGGACGCACGCACATTGCTGTGGTTGCAACGTAAAGTAAATGTCTTAATTTCTACTCATTTAAGAGATTACTCGTCATAAACAAGGTATAAAAAATTTGTTTGATATCAAAATTTGCAGAGTAATTGATTAATTCTTAATAATAAATCAACCCCTTCAAAAACTATTTAAGAAATATACTTCAAGATGTTTAACTATTAGTAATTCGTAATTCAATAGAATGCTCTAAATGTCCGTATTTCTCCTCAAGAAAAATAGCGATGTACGTATTTCTCCTCAAGAAAAATAGCGATGTACGTATTTCTCCTCACTATGTAAGTATGTATTTATTTAATTGTTCCCCTTGGGGTTACAATGGCTTCCGTTTACGATGTATCTTAACCTATCTTTATCTAAATCCCTCTTCTTCGCACTTTACCTCTCCCTCGTTCCTTACCCCATCCTTGCTCTATTTCTCATCCGATTACTCCGTACTTCCCATCTTTCCCCCTCCTCCCTCCACCCCCTTCCTCGCCAACGTCTTCCCCCCTCCGATTTTCTTTCGTGCTCCTTATCTTCTTCCGTCCATTTTTTTCATCCACCCTTCCCCTTCCCCCTTTCCCTAATATCCTTTTTATTTTTTCCTGCTTTCCTCCGCCCTTTCTTCCTCTCCACTGCACCTTTCCAAAATGTGCTCCCACGTTTCCTCTTTTCCACCGCATATTCTACACACACTTTCTTCTTCTTCTTCCCAATACCTCGATTCCCTCAATTCGTTTCCCACCCTCCATCTCGCAATCATCTGCCATCTCTCTTCTTTCCACCTTTTCCTCATGTACTTTGGAATTCCTTCCACTCTCACTTTCCTGCACATCTTATCGTACCTGGCTTCCCTCAACCTCTCTTCCATTTCTCCTTCTTGCTTTTCCATATCTTTTCTTTCCACTTCTTTTCACTCCATTTTTCCTTCTCTCCGTTCCCTCTCCACCGTCCTCTGCTTCCATCCCCTTTCTTCGAAGTACTTCCTTCTGCCTTCCTTCCATCTCGACCTCACCCTCCCCCCTCTGCTCTTCCCCTTACTTTCTCTCAGCAAACCCCAGCCAACTCCCCGCATTTCCCTTTCCTTAACCTCTCCTGGAACCACCACGCTCTTTTCGCAGCTCTCGTTCGTAAATTGCTCCTCTTGACTTCATCTCTGATTATACAGGGTGTTCCAAAAATGCTGCGGTTCCTTAAAGGGGGTGATTCGGGGGGTGACTGCAAATATCATTTTCCTTTGCGAAAATGCTCTCCGAGGTTTCGTTAACGAGATATTAATAAAAAGCACCGACCAATCAGAGCGCGAGTCTGACGGCCGAGTTCTCGCGCTAGCGTGGCTATGCGCCGCGCTGCGACTGCGAACAAGCAACTCGGCATGCATCGAAGAAAATTTCGTAGAATGGCAAATGAAAAAGACGTAACAAATAAAATCGAACATGTTGTCATGGTTTGTTCGTCATTTAAAGTGAATAATGAATAAAGGATAAATGGATGAAAATCACATGTAACGTAAAAATACGAGTACACAGTTTTTTTTGGGAGATTCGATAATAATAATTATTTGAAGTGGGGGGATAAGGAATACGTAAATTTCATTGTGTTAATAACGTAGCCACGAAAAGGTAATGTAACAGGAAATTAACGAAATGTGATCGTAGTTCGTTATTGTGATAAAAATCCGTAATTCAATAACGGCCAGCACTGTTGCTGATAACGAATAAGTCTGCTTAAAAAGCCCGAATAAATATTTTCGTACGGGAATTTTGAGAATTATCGCCGGAAATAAGCAATAGCTTGCGTTAAATTTAAAAATGAATGATCACCAATAAAGTAACTAAAACTCACCCTTGTCGGAAATTCACCTGCAGCTTGAAAACCCGTGTCACTGGTTCACTGAACCGATCATGGTCATCGATGGACGAGCTCAGTGCACAGCTGGTCCCAGGTATACGACACTACCCAAAGTTAAGGGTCGCAATGTCAGGTCCGTCCAGGTTAATGTACCGAATATTCACTTCACTGCACGGCTACTAACACTGATCACTTAATTTACTTTTCATGGAACGTATTGTTCCTACTATTTTTAAAAAAAAATTGGTGGCCCAGAACGGGGCCGGTTGTTATCAATTCAAAAACTGCTCCACGTGGCCACCGCCATTGTCGATGTATGCTTCAGCGCGGAGAATCAGCTGCCTTTGGATGCCCTGTAATGTTTGCGGCGTTATTTTTGCCACCGCTACGTGAATAAGCGCAACTGCTTCTTCAGAGGTAGCCACCGGCTGACGATACACCTCATTCTGAAGTGACTGTTGTACAACAAATGCAAAACGTAAGTAAAAAGAAGAATACCTATGTTCGAAATTGTAATAACGTTCATTCTAACTCTGAACTGTATACAGACGATTGCCGGATCGCGACCTATCATTCGTCCTCGTCTTGTCTCCGCCTCTATGGTCTCTCTGTCTCTCCGTCTCTCCCTTTGTCGATCTTTGTACCTCGAATCCCCACTTCCTTGATTTCCGTTATGTACGTCTCTGTCCTACCTCTATCCAACTCTTTTCCCCCTCTCGGCTTCATCGCCTGTCTTTTGTCTTGTCCCGAGTCAGTCCTTAATCAGCAATCGGCAAGTTTGACAGAAATACACAATACGGATATTCTCTAAAAGCAAATCTCAGTTTATTTCACCGAATTATCAAAAATTCTTAAAACAACCTACAACAAGAATAAGTAAAGAATAATAGCAATTATCAAATTATTTTCAGGTAGCCCCAGAAGAAAATATCCAGCGGATTCAAATCCGGTGACCGTGGGGGCCACGCAACGTGGGCCTTTTGCCCGCCGCGGCCGATCCACCTGTCCTGAAAGGTTTCACCTAAATAAGCGCGGACATTCACGGCGTAATGTGGCCTAGCTCCGTCCTGCTGATAGTACATGTTCTGTCGGATCTCATATGGAATATCGTCCATAAGATTCGGCAGAACATGTTCTAAAAAATATTTATACGCTGGGCCGTCCAGCCTGTCTGGCAGAATGTACGGCCCAACGATAAATTCGCCACAAATGCCGGCCCATACGTTGATCGACCAACGGATTTGTGCTGCACGTGGACGAAGCGCTAAGGGATCTTCGTCGATCCACACATGCATATTGTGGGAATTGAAACATCCTTCCCTGTCGGAAGGACATCATCCATCCACAATATGTATTTGGTGAACAACGGATTACTTCGCACTGTTCCCAGCAGCCACCTGGAATATTGAATACGCTAGATGTAATCCCCGGCGTGCAAATGTTGCACCTGTACATATTTGTACGGATCCGCTACGAGCCGCTGTAAATGTTTCCTTTTCCTTTTACTATAAATTGTTATTTTTGTTCATTTGTATCAAAATTGCAACGTAGTATTAAGAATATACGAAACACGTGCAAACGACGCGCAACGCATGCGCATAACTTTCCATTCAAACAGTGAATTCAGTGCCGTGAGCGAATCGAGCGCGCGTGCGCAGACCGCACGTTCAATCGGACGCCGAATAAATTGAGTGTAGTGCGCTAGTGGCGGGAACCGGATGTTAATTATAATTGGTGCGCGAGATCGCACAGCAAGTGATAGGTGGGGGCCAAGTACCAGTAAGGGATATAAGTAGAGGTCCGCCAGCTGCAGAAAGGCAGACTTGGTTCTGCCACCGATCCAACCAGTCCTAGGTCGCTTTCACTAGCCCCTCAGTCTCGCAAGTCTAAAGAAAGTTTATCTTAAATCAACGTCCTGACATACAACTACCAACTTCCATACGAGGTTGCTTTAGCTAGCCCCTCAACACCCAAACGAGGCCGCTTAACTAGTCCCTCAACTTCCATTCAAGGTCTCTTTTACTAGCCCCTCCACCTCATCCTGTAAAACGTGGACCAGCTGATAGGCACCACTACCAATCCGAGGGAAGAAAGCCACTAATTCAAACTTCCATCTGGGGACGCCCTAACCGGCTACCTAGCTACCATCTGAGGTCGGTTTAACTAGACCCTCGGCTTCCATCCTAGAAAGCGTGGGCAAGCTGATAGGCAACTGGAAGCCAGTACAACTCCGAGAGAAGGAATCCTCTCAAATTCTTAACTTAACATTTTAAACCGACCAAGCGTCACTACTTGTACCGACTTCGTGTCGAGACTTTATGTTCAATTAACGATTTAGCATCATACCTTTATGTTAAATGTTCTATATTAATTAACGGCTCTGCTCTAACTGTTCCATAGAGAAGGCGTCAAACAATCTTTATGTTCTGTTTTACCGACCGAAGCGTCAAATTCTATTTATACCGTCTTAGGGTCGAAATCAAGTCAAACTTACTCTTTATTACCGACTAAGCGTCATTTTCGTTAACTGTACGTTCCGTTACACAGACCTAGCGTCAAAATCGAAATCAAACGATAATCTTTAATACCGACTGATACGTCGTGACGCAATTACTTTATGTTCCATTATATTAATTTACCGTCATAGTTCTCACGACTCCGTGTCGTATTCTATGTACCATTTAAACCTAGTATCAAAACCTTTATTGAATAAAATATTTTGTTATATATTGTTAAAAAGAAAGACTCTCGTTTTGTGAAATTCATTTTTTAATCGCAAGCCACCCGAACCAATCCCACAATTTCACAAGTAAACCGCTCTACTTGTGGAATTACTTGTAATTAACGGCAACGTCTTGTTTGAGAACGTTACACACGCCCATTGCGCCTTTTTGTACTACGTGGATTCGTCCATCGGCGACCCATTTGTCGCCACGCGCCAGCACGCCCATTCATGATTCTGTGTCGGATCTGTGCAAAGTCTACGTGTGTGTTCTGTAATTTGTGTTAAGACGTTAGTGTGTTCACTGAGTGACAAAATATAAATTTGTGTCTCGTCCGCAAGACTGTGACATCACCCGTCATCTTCCCATTGAGCTGCCCTAACGCGGGCAATTTACATCTGCTCTCGGCGGAAACAATCCCTCCCATGACTCTTCTTTTTTGGTTTCTCTTCTGTGCCCACTGCGCCTCCCATTTAAATTCCTCTGGTAGCAGATCTTTTATCATTTTCCATCCCTCCTCCATTATACATGTTTCCATCATCACTCGGACATCCCATTCTCTTATTTGCTTCCAGAATTCCCTATCCTTATTCGCTGTCCCAGCCACATTCCAGAACGCAATCTTCCACCCCTTCTTTTCCCTCTCCCCCTCCAGTCTCCGCTTCCTTCCCCCTTCCTTCTTTCCTATTCCTCCTTCTTTCTCTTCCCCATTCGTTCTTCCGCCTGGCCTTCCCATTCCTTCTCTTCTCTTCCCCGTACCCTCCCTCCCGCATCCTTTAGCTTATCCTCTCTCTCTTCACATCTCCATACCTCCATTTCTATTCATATTCTCCCATACCCCAGCCTCACTCTTCTTCCGCGATTTGTCCTAATCTCCACTGCCTCTTCCTCTCCTCCCATGTCCAATCCTCTTCTATTTTCTCCCTTCTTCCTCTTAGCACCATTTTCCTCTCCAACACCCTTCTTCTCTTTTCGATGCTCCCCTGGTTTACTATTACCATTTCTCCTTTGCGCTCCTCTCCTCTCCTCTTCCTACTATCCTCATACCTCTTATCTCTACCTCCGTCTTTAATTCGCCCATCAATTCTTTCACTCTCTCCTCCAAACATGTATCTCCTTTCTTCAGGCCTTTAATTATTATGATTTCCTTCCATTCCTCTCTTTCTTTCATTTTCAAATTTCTCTCTATCTCTCTCACCTTCCTGCTCATCTCTACCTCCTGCTCCCCAATCCCTTTCGTCTCTCTCTTATCTCCTCCTTCCTTCCTTTCATTCTCCATTTTCCTAAGCTTTTCTTCCATGACTTTTACTCTCCCCCTTCCCTTTGCTCCCCTGTGACGTCCCACTATTTATCGCGCAGTATTATTTCAAGTCTCCCTCATAAATCACTCCACAACTACACCGAAACCCCCCAAATTTCAACTCTTACCCCTTTTCCCCAATCACTGATCATTTAGACGATGTACCTTAGCGGTCCCCATCTCGAAATGGTCAACTACGATATCCCCTTCCCCTCTACGCCCTACGAGGCGTTATCTCCTCCATCATATCTAATTTTAAACAAGTCCCTCGTCCCAAAAAACCCTCTTAATTCGAGACCACGTCTCACCCCCTCTCTACGACCCACCAAATCAAAGCCACTCTCATCCCTCTCCAGTCAAAACACCCCAAAATCCACCCAATGGGTTGAGTATCCCCTTTTCAGAAGCCCAAGTAAAAACACCGGAAGTCCTATTCTATCACCATACACGTTCTAATTATAGACGCATATTTCATAAAAACCCCGGAAGTCTTATTGCGACGCGTATTTCGTAAATAGGTCAAGGTGCTTACCGCGCATACCCTTCATATCTGACAATCCTGTAAATCGCATAAATACGAGGGCCCGAGAGACCGGAGCTCTCTTCTACGGAAACTCTTCTACGGAAACTTTGCGGGAGTATTTCCGTAGAAGAGTTTCCGTAGAAGAGTTTCCGTAGAAGAGAGCTCTGGTCTCTCGGGCCCCCGTATTTATGCGATTTACAGGATTGTCAGGTATGAAGGGTATGCGCGATATGCACCTTGACCTATTTACGAAATACGCGTATATATATATATATATGTACTAATGCTTAACGTCCAACGCATTATTATAAAACCTAACCGCTATCGCATTAACAGTACATGGCATATTTTCGTGCTGTAACTTGAATAAACAGTTTTTCTTTAAATCACGCTTCGAATTATTGTGTCTATCCTTCGGTTACGAAGACCCCAAAACAAAACAGCCTACTGCAACAGCTGATCTCGGTTCGCGAACGTGAGAGTTCTTACGGTGTTTACAAGACCTACTTTCGCATAGGCCGTGTACGACCATATGGCTAGACATATTTCACGGAAATATTACGTGTGGCTTTTTACAATAATGCAACGGTAAATCCAATTACCAAGCCTAAACAAAACAAAAGTGCTCTAACGGGTGTCTCCACCGGCGCGATTACTGTTTAAACCATCCCTGGTCGTTCAGTGCTACGAATCTGGCATTCGCGCCTGAATCCCTACTCACTGCAGTGCCACGAATCTGGCATTCGCGCCTGTATTCCTATTCATCCGCAGTGCCACGAATCTGGCATTCGCGCCTGTATTCCTATTCACCCGTAGTGCCACGAATCTGGCATTCGCGCCTGTATTCCTATTCATCCGCAGTGCCACGAATCTAGCATTCGCGCCTGAATTTCCTCTAACCCTCAGTGCCACGAATCTGGCATTCGCGCCTGAATTTCCTCCAACCCTCAGTGCCACGAATCTGGCATTCGCGCCTGTATTCCTATTCATCCGCAGTGCCACGAATCTAACATTCGCGCCTGAATTTCCTCTAACCCTCAGTGTCATGAATCTGGCATTCGCGCCTGAATTTCCTCCAACCCTCAGTGCCACGAATCTGGCATTCGCGCCTGTATTCCTATTCATCCGCAGTGCCACGAATCTAGCATTCGCGCCTGAATTTCCTCTAACCCTCAGTGTCACGAATCTGGCATTCGCGTCTGAATTTCCTCCAACCCTCAGTGCCACGAATCTAGCATTCGCGCCTGAATTTCCTCTAACCCTCAGTGTCACGAATCTGGCATTCGCGTCTGAATTTCCTCCAACCCTCAGTGCCACGAATCTGGCATTCGCGCCTGAGTCCCCTTCTTCCCTTGTACCACGAAGCTCGTCTTCGTACCAAAACCTTCCCATATAACCCCACTATGCCATCGTCCTAAAGACCTCCACCCGGGACGTGACACCCCTCTGCTTCCCATATTTTCTCTCTCTTTTTCACTTCTTACTTTAGATTTTCCATGTCCTTATCTCTTTTCCCTGATCCTTTACTTCCTTTCTCCCCTCTCGCATCTCCTTCCTCATTTCTTTCAACATCTTTTTTATGCTTCCTTCCTCTCATTCTTCCTCTCTTTTTGCCGTAGACCTAGCAATTTTTTTCTTTCTTTAAATATTCCCTCGCTCTCTTTCTCTAGCCCTTTTCTTTTCCACATCTCAACTATCTTTCCCCTGCTTGTATTCCTTTCTCTTGTTAGCCTAATTTGTTAGCCTAACGCTTTTTTTGTTGTCCTCGCTGGTCCCCGCTTTGTCCCAATTAGGCTATAAGACCTTGTACAAGCGACGAGCGAGAGCATTGTGATATCGAACCAAACGCGACGTAGTACACGCTTGATTGTCACCCAGATCGGGACAGAATAAACTTGACTATTCCTACCGTGAGTTCTAAATCTTTCTCCAGCAAAGATCCTCTACCTTCGGATTCCAACGGAATTGTGCCGGCATTGTCACCCGAATCTTCAGAGCCCGTTGGGCGATGACCGTGAAGGACAACCCGAGCACCTCGAGATTCTCGGTGAGAATTTCGACCCCAGGCACCTCGTACAACAATTTTGAAACGAAAGCAACCATCAATTATTAGTATTATTATTTTTAAAATAATGAGCGGACAACCCCGACGGAGTTGGCCAAGCGCCCCCTCTTCGCTTTAGGCCCTCCGGTGTCCTATAAGCGGGCGACAACCCGAATAAGCAAACTTTATTGAAGTGAAATTTCTTTAGCTGCGGAAATGTGGAACAGTTCCCCCACCAAGAATCGCTATACCCACCACTTTCACCTATTCCTATCCCGCGAAGGCGAGAGCGCGTCAACGGGACTGAAAGTGAGCGGGGAACAGTAAAAGACAGACGAGGCGTATACAGGGTCATCCATTAATGTCGCAACCTACGCGCGCGCGAACAGGAAAATGGGAACACCGCCTCACGGACTCATTCTACTACAATCATCCGTCGAGGCTTCCACCATTCCGTTGGTGCAGGCCTTCATGCCCGGGAGCCCTTCCGTCCCCCCATTTTCCACTTTTGAAGTTTTTTTTAACCACAGTCTTATTTTTAACATCGACAAACTCACATCGGTTCGTTAGCATGCTTTACGCGCCCGCAAGCGGGTGCGCGCCCCCCGCGTTAATCTAATCCCAACCAATACTAATACACGGCACACGCTGTTTTGAAGAATATGAGAGGGTTCCAAACGTAAAATTTAACTTTGGAAATTCACCCGATTGAAAGATACAGTAACTTTAGGGGAGACCGCTCATTCACTGTGCTCGTTCGATCGGATGTAAGCTAAACCTTTTTCTTTTGACTTGGAGGACATTCCCACGGATACCTCCCGGGAGAGGGTCGGGGGTTATGTGGGACTCGAACCGACTAAAACCTCCAAGATGGTCATCTTCTTGAGCGGAGATGCGTGCCTAGGAGCTTGGCGCTGGATCAAACCAGCAATTACGTCCGCTTGCCTCCCCCCCGCGCATAATGCAATTCCGCCTGCTATGGCCTCGCTTAAATTAGCGGAGTCTTCCCTGGGGGAGTATTAATTTATAATCTCTCCCAGCAATATTCTCCCACGTGTGCGTCGCGTGACGGAACACACGCCCGCGGCCCCTCGTCCCGGGTCGCTGCTACAGGGGCGGGTGATGTCTCCCGACACCCCCACCCCGCGACCCCGCGATCGACACTCGCCCATTCCCGGCAACTACTCCGTAGGATCGTGCTGGGTGGGGATGGCTGGCTAGTTTTAAGGGCTGCCCATGTACCGCAGACCCCTGGGGGGGGGCTGTTACGGGGGCTGGGGACCTAAAGGTCGGAACCCGGTCAGCCCCCCAGGGGAGTGGCTAGCAGTGCCATAAGGGCAGCAACAACTGCCAAACTCGCACCGCGCGCGCGCATCGACCGCCTCGATGGCTGGGAGCTGCGCAATTGTTCCGCCGCTCCGGGGGAGCCCTCTATATTCAACTGCCTCCCCAAGCATTCCCGCTGCAGCGTGCACCCTGCCACGGTGCGGCTACGCCGGCTCCGGCACCTGATACGGTGGCCCACTTAACGGGATCACCCCCTCTCTTCCCTGCCGTTGCAGCTATACCCCCCCCCCCCTCACAGGGGGTGCCGCAGAGAGGACTCCCACGTTCCTCTCTCGGTCCTCCCTTTCCCAATTTGGAGAATCGACGACACGTCCAGGGGCCAACGGAGGAGCGGGGCGTCCTAGAAAAGCTAAGTGGCCGCACGGCCTCCCCCGGCTTCGGGTCATCTTCTCATCCCTCGCCGCCTAGGGGTCGCCATACGGGACGGATATCCCGTCCGCTCTCTGTCCCTCTCCGCCTCCTCCTGCTCAAGCATAATCTGTTCCGCGAAGAGGGACATGGCCACCCAACACGTCTGATCCCTCGCCATCCGACGTACGACCGTCGGGAGCGAGATATCGAGGCCCTCGGTGACAGGGGCCGCCCAGGGGCCGAGTTTCACTGACACCATCCTATAGGGACGCCCCCAGGGGTCTTCGTTCAGGGTGTCCAATAAGGTCTTGCCAAGCCCGGGTAAAAAATTCGGCGCGCAGCTTCTGAAACCGGTCCTCCGTGATCCGTCGTCCGTCCCAACGGCAGGCCCTGGTGAACTGGCGGCGCGCGCGGATGCACTCCGCGCGAAGATCCGCTATCTCCGACGTCCACCAATAGACCGCCTTCCAAACACCTCTACCCAGGGCCCCCGCACGTGACATGCGGGCGTCGCAGATAGCCTGCGTCATCGAGGACATCACCTGGCAAAGGAGGCCAGGCGACAACGGAGGACGCCATTCGGGCCGCGCTCGCGTCGAGTCATCTGAGCGCCCATTGCGGTGGCCGCTCGCCGCGCCTCGGGGCAGGAGACGGGGCGGCAGACGTGTCCAAACCACGTACACATGGTCGGACGGGGTCTCAAACTCCTCCGCCTCCTGGCATCCCGACATGCGAGCGGCAGCGGCGGGGTTGAGCCAAAACAAATCGATCACCAACACACCCCGCGCGCGGCGAAACCTCGGGATGCCAATGGAGTTCGCGTAGACAAACCCCAGCGTCTCCGTCCAATCGAGGAGCGCCTCGATCCGCGAATCTGTCCTAGAGCGACCCCACACGACGGCGTGGGCGTTGAAATCCACCAGAATCACCAACGGATGCGTAGCGAGTGGGATGACAAATGTTCCCATCCCGCACAGCATTTCCTCACAATCCGGGGTGGACAGGGAGGACGCGGTGTACCAGCTCACCACACAGAAGCTCCCCCATTCGACGGCAATCTAACCCCACCCATGGTGGATGGCCGTACACGGCGGAAATCCCCTCCCTATTTCCCACGTCATCGCCACCGCACCGCCCAGGGATCCCGACCAGTTACACAGGTCCGGCGGGACCCGGTACGGTTCAGCGATGACCGCCAGGCCAACCCCCAACTCCCCGCGAGCCTGCTCGAGCAGGTCCTGCGCTCGCAAAGTGTGGTTAATGTTGGCCAACAGAATCCGGCGGCCGCGTAGCATTACTCGAGCCCGAATACGGTCTCTTCCGGACCCTCCCTATGTCGAGCTGGCACTTCCGCCGCGCAGGAAAGCCCGGTCATGCCGCCAGCTGGTCCCGCAGGCCCCTAGACATCGCGATGTTGGTCGGTGGCATAACGACTTCCTCCTTCCTCTTCTCGGATGGGGGTGCCTCCTGCTCGTCCGGGAGGTGTCCTCCACAACCAGCTGCTGTGTCTTAGCGGGGGGAAGCGCCGGGTCGCTCTGGCCCTTCTTCCTCCGAGCCTTTGACGAAGCCTCGACCAAGGAGGAGACATCTGGTACCCTCCCGTGTCCGTCTTCTTTCGCGCCTTCTCTTAGCCGTCTTTGATAACCTCACGATCGTGGACGAGAGCCCCTCCGTCTCCATCGGCGCCGAGGCCCGACGTCGACTCTACCCACTGCTGCTCCTCTGTCCCCATCCCGACCACCCTGCCAGGGCTGCGACCCGTGCTGTATGAAATAGAAAATACGTTTAATAATAATACGTTAAATAAGAAATAGAAAATACGTTTCAAGACAAAAGTTCTAATAATCCATATTTTTTCCATACGATTTCAACTTTTGTTGTATTGCGGAACTGTGCTCCTCAGTAGTTAGCTTTGTCGATTCTGGATCAAGTGGTGGCGAGGGGGTGAGGTGGGACGTGGGGCTACCGCGCTCTTGCACGAGACGGGCGAGGGATAGGGCGGGGAGGGGGGTACAGTGTTCGTAGGTGAGAGGCGTGGCGTCATATGGATGGGGGATTCCAAAATGATGCCGACCGAGTTTGTTTGTGAGGGGGATGGCGTCAAAGGAGAAGGGGATTCCAAAATGGAGTCGGCCGAATTCGTAGGTAAGGGGGATGACGTTACAGGGAAGGAAGATTTCAAAATTTCAAAATGGCATCGCGCGCAATTCAAGTTCGTAGGTGAGGGGGATAACGTTACAGGGGGGGAAGTGAATGTTCAGAATTTAAAAATCGCGTCGCGCGCATTTCGTATTGGCGCCACCTGTTGGATGTTTAAGGTACATTGGGCAAGCGTCGCTGTCGCGCAATCTCCGTACGCGTGCGGGGATCGGTGCACAAGCGCGACCGCGACCGTTTCGTGGAAATTCAAATCGCGTCGTCGATGATGATTTCTGAGAAAGAGGGTGGACCATGATTTCTGAGAAAACATAAGGAATCATGGCGCGCGACAGGAATGAACACGCTTTGGCACCCACGTGCACGTGATAGGTAAAAGTCAATGAATACAGAGTAAAACGTACTAATTTATACTTTATTCGACCTTCTCGATCCACAGTACAGAACAGACTGTCTCTTCTCGAGGCTTCCTCCACGTTCGCCCCTCTCGTCATACCTCTGGAGCGGGCATAGTTTACATTGGTGATCTTCTTAATAAGTTGCTCAGCCGTCCACTCGTGTTCGTTGGCTTCCGAGAATACTCGACTCTTCCTAACTGTGTTTATATTTCTCGATGAAATCCAATGCCGCTAATACACGCTCTTCATGCCGTGTGTTTGTATTTGAATCGTGAGACCGATACAGTGCACATGCAATTATGTGAACATATAGCGATAATTATTCTTTGAAGAGTTCCGAGTATTTTAATGATCGAGGAGGCTGCAAGTTAATCATCGCGATAGTCCATGGAGTAAACACGACATTACACAGCGCCATGCAGTGTGTTTATATTTGGTCAGGATTAAACGTGTTTTTATATTTGAATCGTGGGACCGATACAGCGCACGTGTAATGAAGAAATGAATTATGCGTTTCGTTCGCGCAAGTAACCATCGTAAACATAGAGCGATAATTATTCGGGATAGAGTTCCGTGTATTTTCACGATCGAGAACGAGGTGACGTCTCAAGCATCCTTCTCGAGGGGCTGTAAGTCACGTGTCGTGGGAGGGTGTAAGGGCGAAAAGAATTTGTACATAAATTTTCAATATTTTAGTAATTTATTTAACTTAGTTATCCCACTCGACAACATCATCGTTGAATATAGCATCGTCGATGTCGTTCGTAAAGAAAGCATTATCGGTGATTTCAGCAAATAAATCAGCGTCAGTAAAAGAACGCATCAACTTGCGCGGGCGCAGTCATATTAAAATCAGACTCGTCAACCTGAACTGCATTATCGCGAACGTCAATCCCCGATATCACATTATTATTAACTGCGATATAAACGATTTGTTCCGCATTAGTACATTTCCGCCATAAAATAAATTGTGGGGCCTTCTCCCAGCTCGATGCACCCACACCATCCTCATCATTATCATCAGCTATGAGGAATGAAGTTCGCACAACGTGGGACACGTCGATCCGCGTCGATTTTTAGAAGGTGCTCGACGAACTGTGATCTCGCGCGTCACGAACGCTATCACGACACATAAGAGTGTGTCCGTAAATACGAACTTGAACGCGGAGTTTATGTTGGGTGAGACTACGGAGACGAAAAGATCGGAATTTGATCATTATTGACAGGACATGGTTTCTGGCATTAGATCAGAGCTTGCGGACATAAAAGCGAAAACCAGTGACCTGGATGTTCGGGTACGACAGCTTGAGCAAAACTCATCTTGCACAACCGGTCAGCTATCTTCGAATCCTGTGGCGACAGATGAGATCATTGCTGAGTTGAATGACACGCTGATCAGGGCGGATAACCTCATTATCCACGGTGTGCCTGAATTTGCCAAATACTTCGCCTGACCTTTCTCGGGTTAATGACCTTGAAGGCGTCATGTCCATTCTAAACCAGATCCAGCCTGCGGACTATGTGGATATAACGATGCACAGGATCGGGAAACCTAACGCCTCTGTCCCAAGGCCTCTATGTGTTGGCCTTAAGTCACCGGAGGCTGTCATTATTATTTTATGAGGCAAGTCCCGTTACGCTGAGCCTTGCAAAATCACGGACGATAAGACAAGGATTCAGCATCTGGCATTGGACCAACTCAGGAAGAGGCTGCGGGAATTACACGAGAGTGGTGATGTGAACTGGACTATTCGCTATATCCATGGAGTGCCGACCATCGTTGATCATAGGAGAACTCGTGATCATGCCTCAAGAAACCTCTAAGTTGTCCCATGGCGTATTACCAGAATGTTCGTGGGCTGAGAACTAAATTTGATGATTTGAAATCCGCAATTATGTGCTCGGCCGTTCATTATGATATTCTTATTTTTGTATAAACTTGGGTCAATGAGTCTATCTTTTCATCTGAGATGGGCCTAAGTGACTTTAATATTTTCCATGCAGATAGATACTCTCGCACTAGTAGTTTCTCGAGAGAAGGGGGGGGGGGTTCTTGTTGCAGTTAGAAGCTCGTTGCCCTACTCGATGATTCATCCCGTATGGGACGATTTTGAACAAGTCTTTGTACGGGTGCGCCTTCAGAATACGTACATACATACATACATAAACATGTTGGCTGTGATTCGCAGATTTTTCATGATTTCAGTGAGGACGTTTTCTGTGTTTTGGGGGATTTTAACCTCCCCCCTGCTGTATGGCCTACTGGCTCAGGCTTAAACTGTTAAAAAGAACGGGTATTTCATCTTTTGAGTCAACTGCAATTGATCGCCTCCTTGAAGGGTATAGCCACTGCGGCCTAGCTCAGGCGAATAATATTTTTAACCCCTTCGACTGTTTGCTTGATTTAATTTTTGTTAAAAACACTATAGTTGTTGTTGACAATGCCGTTGATGCTCTAATCTCTCCAGATCTGTATCATCCACCGTTAAATGTGCGTTTAAATAATTTGTTTTTCATTATACCCACTGACCATAGTCGTGATAGTGTCATTTATTTTGATTTCAAACGAGGCGATTACCCTAGTATAATTATCCACTTGAATGCTATTGACTGGGATTCTGAGTCTAGTGGAATTAACCCGGATCTCGCAGTAGATCGCCTATATTCCATCTTAATGATGTTATTGTGGCCTTTGTTCCTGTGAGGACTTTTAGACGATCTCTCTGTCCTCGGCAGTTTTCGCCTCGGTTGAGATCTCTCATTCGTGACAAGAAGCGAGCGCATAAAGATTATAAAACCTCAAACTCTCTTAGTGACTATTTATTACTCTCTAGTCTTCGCTGGCAGTGCAAATTACTAAGACTGACTATCGTGCGTATGTCGATACTACTGAGAATTCTGTACAGCATAATGTAAGGAGTCTTTGGAGCCTCATGAATGCCAAGCGGGCTGACAAGGGACTTCCTACTTATATGTGCAATGAAAGTTCAACCGCTTCGTCGTGTTCGGTAATCGCTGAACTCTTTGCACCCTACTTTGGGTCAGTATATACTTCTCCGGAGAGGGGGGGGGGGGGCAGTCATCGGCCTTGGACATGGACCAAATTTCCTACAAGAACCAAAACCTGAACGAACTCACTATTTCCATTGGGGACATTTACCCTATGCTCAATGGTCTTGACACGAATAAGGGCCCGGGTGCTGACAGCATTCCCCGGCTGTTCCACAAACAGTGTAGCTTTATTCTAGCGAGGCCTCTTTGGAATATTTTTAATGCTTCACTTACTACTGGATCTTTTCCCATGAGGTGGAAGTCTAGCCTCGTTACTCCAGTTTTTAAGGCCGGTGATCGCTCTGATGTTCGTAATTATCGTCCCATCAGTAAACTATTTATAATGCCCAAAGTATTCGAAGAAATTGTCACTGAAATGTTATCCTCTCAGTTGACTACCGTCATTTGCGTTGAACAGCATGGTTTCGTTCCGAAACGTTCTACGTTTACTAATCTTGCGGTGTACCATAGTTTTGTGTCCAGAGCCCTTGACCAGGGCCTGCAGGTTGACACGGTGTATACGGAATTTCGGACGGCCTTTGATACCGTTGATCACTCTGTGTTTCTTCGAAAACTCTCTTTTTGGGGGATTGGAGGGTCCCTTTTAACCTAAGTTGAAAGCTATCTTACGGGCCGTGAACAGATTGTCAAGGTATCAAATTGTCTTTCCTCTCCGATAAGTGTTACCTCAGGTGTTCCTCAAGGGTCGCATCAACGTCCCTTGCAGTTCAATATATTTATTAATGTTATCGCCGAATTTCTCTCAAACACCAACTTCTTCTTGTATGCTGATGACCTGAAATTGTTCAGAATTATCCAGGGAGTCGAGCATGCTCGCAGTATGCAGGATGATTTAGTAAGATTAGAGCAATGGTGTAGGACGAACAGGGTGCAGCTGCACACGGCAAAGTGTGTTGTGCTTAGCGCCTCTCGCGTAAGGTCGTGTGTGAAACACCCCTTACTTAAATAATGTGGTGCTTCGGGAAGTATTTGAGGTAATCGATCTTGGAGTCTGCATGACACCCTGCTTTGACTTTAGGCCTCATTATGCGCGCTGTACTAATATGGCCATGAGAACCGTAGGTTTCATCTCCAGGTTTGCCAGACATTTCAGGAACATTGAAACATTGAAGCTGTTACACGTTGCCCTTGTCAGGTCTCATGTCGAATATGCCTCGATCATTTGGAGTCCTAGGCATGTGAAATTCATAAAATCAATAGAAAGGGTGCAGCACAGATATTTTAGGTTCGCCTCACGTACCCTGTGTAATCCTATGGATAGAACCGACCATGATTATCACCCGGCACTTGCATCCCTTAAGTTAGCCACTCTTGAGGATCGTAGGCATATTACGGACATGATTTTTTTTATAAGATTATCACTGGCCTTATAAATTATCTTGATTTACTGACCTTAGTTATGTTTAATGCTCCGGTGAGGAACTTGCGGTCAAGGCCCCTCTTTGTCTCGAGGCTACCGAAATATCGGTCTTATGCTTGTGACCTTGTTCATGGAGCGATGAGTATTGCGAACCAATATTTCAGCGGTATGGACCCCTTCCTGGGCTCCCTTAATTCGTTTAGGACGCTACTTTATAGATTTGTGAATAACCTACACGGTATTACTTAGTATACCTTTTAGGTATAATTATTATGCTCATTTATGTATTAATTATTGCTAAGTTAGTGCTCAGACTCTGTATATTGCACTTGTCTTTCTTTTTGTATACCATGGGGATTCCGGTTTAATAAATAATAATAATTATGATAATAATAATAAAAGTTTCGGTACACGAAATCGCGTACTGCTAATGACTTCGAAAGTGCGCGAGTGGTACTCGAAGCACGTGGTCGCTCCCACGCTAATGATGCTCGAGGAGTTTCAAGATCGCGACAGTGGATGGACCCTAAGGTCTGTGCTAAATATTCTAGTGAATACAAATAAGCATAATCCACTTCGAGCCGGTTGTGACGTACTGCTTCCGTGCGCCGTCGTCCTGAAAAAAGCGGTGGTGAACGTAAAGAGCAGAGACAATAGGGCCCTTTACACGGACGTTCCGGCGCGCGATCCGGCGCGCCACACCCCGTGCGGCACGCAAAAGTACGTGAAGCCGGATCGCGGCGCTCCTTCGCGCAGGCCAGAAGGTCGTACCCGTCACTACTTAGAGACAGCGAGTTCGGGCTCCCATTTCTGCGTCGACTCCACATGCTTTTTACACGATCCACCGCAGTGGTGTATTGTGTACTACCTGTTCGATGTATATCAGCGATCTGCAGAATGATCGGCAAGACACGATCGCGATATACGTTCGCGAAAAGTACACAAATTCCTCGATATATCTGGCTTATAGAGGATATCATAAATGCTGTTACTGTAGGGTACACTGAAACATCTGTTTTTACGAAGCAATATTTGGTTGACCTGAAGCTGCTATAAATTATGGAAATGGTTTATGACTCAGTTATAACGAGTTTAAAATTTTACAAGGGTACATTAAAAAATGTCCAAATGTTTCCCCGGCAATGCGTTGGCAGATGAAATTGCAGTTAACACATTCACTGTTGTGACGATCATAATTATTACTATTGACGGCAGTCGTCCCTTAACTCTACCCCTGACCCTGATTCCATTAATAATCACTTTATCGACTCTCTTCCCACTACTACCATAGATCCTACTAATATTCAGAAATACACAACTCTTCCGTCTGGTATTACTTTTTCGTTTCAACATATTCTGCTATCTCAACTTTACTCAGTGCTAAAGAAGATCAAATTAACTTCCTCAGGTCCGTTTGACATCTCAGGCAACATGTTCCTATATTCCATCCCATTTTCTTTAGATCCTTTCCTTCACATTCTTAACTTTTTTTTATCAACGGGTACGTATCCTCGTCTTTGGAAGCACTCTATGGTTATTCCTATCCCCAAACAATCTGGTTCATCTCCTCTCAATTCTCTGCGCCCTATTTCGTTAATTCCTTTCCTATCAAAAGTCTTTGAAAAACTCTGTTTCGATCAATTGTGTCAATACTTTAACCAAATCAGAGCTATTCCTAAATTTCAGTCCGGTTTCAGATCTGGACACAGCTCTACGACAGCTCTACTGCATATGTTCAATCTTGTGTTGCAGGCTATGGACAAGCGTAATATTGCCTGCATCGTTTCTCTCGATTTTTCAAAGGCTTTTGATACCCTTGATCATCGGCTTTTGGAAGCAATTTTATATGGGTTTGGCATAAAAGATACAGCCTCATCCTGGTTGTCTTCCTATCTATCTGATCGTTCTCAAGAAGTCATGGTCTCTGAAACATTACCTGTTTTCTCGTCATCTCGCTCCGTTACTCGTGGTGTTCCTCAGGGTTCAGTTTTGGGTCCGTTACTTTTTAGTATTTACGTAGCTGACTTGGCTAAATGCAGTGAATACTGTGCATCATATATTTACGCGGATGATGTTTTAATCGTTAAGACGTTCAAGCCGACGGACTATTCTTCTACTCAGCTTCAAGTTGAGTCAGACTTACACGCAATAGCAAGATGGACTGATACGCATGGTCTAAGTCTTAACCCGTCAAAAACATCCTTACTCCTAGTAGGGTCTAATCCTCTACTAGCGCAGGTAAACTCCTTTAAAATCCATTTCAATGCTCACGTTATTTATCCGCAAAATAAACTTAAAAATCTGGGACTTATTATGGACCCGAACTGGACTTTCGAGCAGCATGTTAATTCCAAAATTAGAATTGCTTATTTTTGTCTACGCAAACTTTATACTATAGCGCGTGTCCTTTCTCGTAAGCAAAAACTTATTCTCGCCTCTATATTGATTATATCCTTATTTGACTACGCTGACATAGTGTATTACCCCTGCTTAACTAAACGGATCTCATTGCGTATTCAACGGGTTCAGAACGCTTGTGTTAGATTTGCTTTTGGACTACGAAAGTTCGATCACATAACACCTGCATTCATTGAGTCTGGTTGGCTTAATATGAAGCAGAGATACATGGTATATCTCTGCTGTCTCATATACAAATTAATGTCCACCGGTGTACCACCGTACTTGCGAGAATTACTTGTCACAAATCACGAGCGTCGAACAGATGAATACATCTCTACCAGATACGACTATAACCTTTCCGTTCCTCCCTGTCACTCCCCTAAATTCTACAGTTCCTTTACCTATTGTTCAGCCCTTTACTATAACTCCCTACCATCTGAAATTCGCGCTGTAACCTCTTTCGCATCTTTCAAGCATGCAGCGACATTATTTTTTGCTAATCAGTAATAATAACATGTATACTATTGTTGTGTCGTTTGTTCTTACTCTAGATTACGTTAATTATCTGTATACATTTTCTTTCCTTCCGTGTATACTGTTAGTATTAGTTTTTAAGTAGCTTTAAATGGTTAGGTTAACAACAGCTGACAGCTGTACCTCGCCTTTGCACACCTCTTCTGTTATACTTATATGTTTTCTTTTGTAAGTGCGTTGTGCAATAAAGAATTATTATTATTATTATTATAATTGCCATGTCATTGTTTGTTTTAATATAAAAAACTAATAATGAAAGACAATAAATACACATAGGTATGCAAGTGATGTTATATGTAAGATAAATGCTGAAGAGATGTAATATGTAAGATGTTTTGAAAAAAGAGGGTAGTCTTCTGATTGCGCGTGATGCAGGTCAAAATTTTCACCCACGCTCTTGCGTGGCGCGTTTGAAGAAGTGTGGCGCGTAAGAAAGCACCACGGTCCTGCCCGCGCGACAGAAAGCACCACGGTCCTGTCCGCGCGCCAACCTCGACTCCAGAAGAGTTTACATAAGAGACAGAAAAGGTAGTTAGAAAAGGAAAACGGCACTTGAAACGAAGGGATCGGCACGCGCTTCAGGATTTCCGCACTGCCGGAAATCCTGAAGTGCGCGCCGAGCCTGACAGTCAAGCCTCTGCTAGCCGCTACAAGCGGTAGGAAGTGAACGCGAATTTTTTAAAACCAAACAATTAAATATATTTGCTTCCAGCTTTGTGCCTTCATTTGTCAATCTTTAGAGAACATGTAAAAAAAATTTTATGCAAAAATAGTGGTTATATCCGGGGTTGTAGAGCTTCAAATGGAGCGCCTTACAAAACCCCCATGCGCACTGATAGCATAAAATACAATCAGCCGTTGTAGTTGGCTGAAATAGAGAATTAAAAAATTTGTGTAATCTGTATGAGCGTGGCTACTAATAGTTCTACAAGAAATGAGAATAAATATAAGGAACGTAACCGTAATAAATATACTAATGGACTAATTTTGTACCTATTTAAAAATTATATGAAAAAAACTATATACTTAGTGTTCCGTGTTGCGGAACAATAGCGGGCTCAGAGCGAAGCGAAAATTCATTTCAGTGGGCGATTTAATAATTTACGAAGCCAAATTCATTCATTCGTTTACAACTAGGAAAATGCTAGTTTGCGAAGGTTTCGTCGGGAAGCATTCGTCTGCCAGATGTCGAAAAGGGGCAATCGACATCGTGCCCTTTTTCAGGGATTAAGACTTTCTTCGCTCTGAGTTAATGAGTATATTGCTCCATCGACGGGTTCCACCGCTGACCCGCGGGACAATACGGTTATAAACCGCGACCGTGTCGAGACTCTGGGCGATCCATCTGGTTAGTTTTGGTAAGCAGATGTCTAATTTTCACCATCTACGTTGCAAAGAGGGAGAGGAGGGTTCCTCCTACACCGTCGAACTCACAGAAAGAAGGTCCCTCCTCTCCAAGGAAAATTTGGCCAATCAGCAAGGTTTTTTGCTCGTTCTGGTCATCGTTCGGACCACGGAATGCCTACTCCTTTTATGATTTGTATTGCTTGTGAAAAAGTACTCCGATTTGCACGACATTTTGGATAATTTTAATTGGGAGAACGCCAGGAATCGATTGGTGTTACTTTCATATCGATACGATAAAGAATAAAGAATTTCTTAATACGCTGTAATGAATATTTCACCCTCCACTGTGGGTCGCCGGTCTCGATTCGCTGTGGTCGGCCGAGGATTCATACCTATTTCAGAAAAACTGTATTCTTTATTCTTTATCGTATCATTATGGAAGTGATACCGATGGATTCTTTACGTTCTTCAAATGAAAATTATACCAAAATTCATGTAAATTGGACTATTTTTAACGAACTTAGCGAGTACTTTGGGTATCGAACTGCTTAAAACTCATGAGAAAATACTGGTATCACGCCCATCACTAATTAATATGCCTCGCGGAGACAAGACACAGGAAGAAAAGAGGTAGTCAGCTGACCGCGCGTGGTTCCGTCTGCGCCGTCCTGCCTTCAAATTAAAGACGGATTCCTTATCGTTCGAGTATAAACACGCGTTGGAATATCAAAACAAAAACTAGCTCCACGTATGCGCTGCGAGAGAAGGTAAGCCGTAGGAGGGAGATTATTTTATAACCAATCGTACCTGCAAGGATACAGATGCGAAGCTTCCACCATTTCATAGTAATATCTCCTCCCTATGGCGAACCTTTTCTTGCACCCAATCGTCACGCGTTCTTCTGTTTTTATATTCAGGCGCGTGTATATACTCGAGCGATAACGGATCCATCTGTAATTGTAAGGGTGCACGGCGCAGACGGGACCCCGCGCGAACTTACTGTTCCCGGGTCCCTCCGCGAAGTGCATTGGCCCTCGTCGCGAATAATCGCGTGTATTCAGTGGAACCACGTGTATTTCTACATACTTATATTAAAACTGAATTTAGTTTATCAGTGTCTGAAAACAAGGTATTCTAATTACCCCGCTCCTACGCCTACATATTCATCTTTTTTACACGACTCTTTTTTTTTACATGACTCTTAAGACTCGGTATATTTAAGTTTATATCCTGCGCCTGGCGAACACTTGGCAATTCTAATTGCCATACTACTGGGACTCTCCGCAATGCCGTCACTGATGGGCTTCGGCCCACGACGTCTTTATTGCTAGGCTAAACCTTGAGAATCCCAAGACAGTGGTCAAATAAGGAAATACCTCGCGGAGCTTCCACATCTGGCCGCCAAACGTAAACTAAAGACGTATTTACAACCCTTGATTTTTATTTCCCGACCGCCGTTCGGGAAGAAGGACGAAAGCGTTTTGCATGTCCTCCTGGGCTCAAATCAGCCCCTTTTGTCACGCCTTAACCAATTATATTTTGCCATAACCACCTCCATTCGGAATTTGACCTACGGAGGGAGGAACCAATGCTTACGTTTTAAGTGAAAACACGGAGAAAAGGCAGAATCAAACGAAAAGTCGAGGTGTCAATACGTGTTCGTATACTTCGGCTACTTTAGTGACGTACTGGGTGATCATTGTGAAAATTATGTCAGACGATACAAAGTGGAGTCACAAAGCAGTGACAGGGCTCCTTACTTTGTATAAACGAATGCCTTCTCTGTCGAAAGTGAAATCAGATGATTACTTAAATCGTAATTTACGCAAGAAGTGTTATGACGAACTCATTGCATATTGCAAGCCGATATTTCCTCGAGCAGACAGGGATTTTGTTCGTAAGAAAGTTCAAAAGCTCCGTGGGTCATTCAGGAAAGAATTTAGAAAAGTAGTAGCATCCAAACGGTCTGGGAAGGGGGCTGAAGATGTGTATGTGCCATCACTGTGGTACTATGACTTACTAACATTCACCAAAGATCAAGATACCCCAAGTGCCAGCATATCTAATATCGAAGAGGAGACATCTCTCCTGAACGAGGCGGAAGCGAGGCGGGACGAACCCGAACTTGAAGAAATTGAGGTTGAAGATGCAGATACAGATACAGTTGCAGATGCAGATGTACATGACATGGACGACACTCGTACACAGCCTCACAATCAAGTAAGTTTATTTATGACCTCATTTATTTCATTACTACACTCCTAAAAAAAATAAGCGACGACTTTCCTGTGTAAAATCAGTATTCATTGGTGGTTGTAGGTATGTTTTTTTGTCCGAGTTATTCAAGTTTGAAGCAAAAAAACGCCCCTTTCGCTTTAATTGCTCCTACAAAGCCAGGAAATCATTGTAGAACGTTCAACAATAAAGCAATAGAAAGATCAGTCTTTCCTCTTTAAGACGCATCGTTTGCTTTCTTCATTTTAATTAACATTTCGGTGAACCATGTGCTTTCTAAAATACGTTTAAAAATTGCACTTTTATTTTCTCGTCAAGGGAGTACTCTAGTGTACAGATCGCGCAATATAACTTTGCCTCCGAGTGGCCACTGTGAGTAGGCCGTACGGGCGGAAGAGTCTAACCGTCGGCGTTCTGTTAATTCGATTCGAAAAAAATACAAACTTTTTTTTTAAAATGCCGCCACTGCAAACTTTTATTCTTAGGGAGCCTCTGTGGCTCCAACTACGTGGAAATATCATTTCAATGTAGTACTGAAGGTAAACAAGAAACGGAATTTAATTTTACAATGGACACAGACAAAAAAAGGAAACATATGGTTGTCATTTTATGAAATTATAGTTTATTAGGGTGATTAAGTATGTAGGTATTACAATTGCACAAAGATGTGCAGAATTACATTTGAATTACTTCATGAATTATGATTACAAAATAATTCAATTAAATAGTATTCAAACAATAATATTAACAGATGCGCAGATCGACTTAATGTACAAGTGTTCAAAAAGTAATGGTCACTGGTTTGGGGGGTGAATGTCCACCTCTGGACCAGTGGAGATTTGTTAAAAAAACTTGCTACAAAATTGTTTATAACATTGAAAATTATGTTTCAACGATTCGATTGTATAAAGTTGCACGTATAGGTATGGGCCTACCCACTACTCTGCCGCTTTGGTAGTATGTACCCGAATGGCGGAGTCTGGCACAGTAGCCCAAATTAGGTCAATGCACCTTGCACTACCTTCTGTCCCTTTAAACGTCGAATTGTGTTTGTTTACGTTTAGGGGTACGCAATGTGCCAGGCCCACCATTTGGGTAGATACTGCCAAAGCGACAGAGTAGTAGTAGGTCCATGCCTATACGTGCAACTCTATACAATCGAATCGTTGAAACATCATTTTCAATGCTATAACAAATTTTGTAGCAAGTTTTTTTTAACAAATCTCCACTTTCTTTTTTTTTGTTGACGTGGTGGAAATCCCTTACGGATACCCCCAGCCCTCGGGGGAGGGCCAGGGGTTATGTGGGGCTTGCACCCACTAAAACCACCACGGTGGTCGTCCTCGGGGGCAGCGCTGCGCGCCTGAGGGGAGGGACTTTGGCGAGATCAAACTAGCGATACTTTCGCTTGCCCCCCCCTCCTGCGCATGCTGCAGCGCCACCCTTACAGCCCCGGCAGACGTGCCGGGGTCATCCCTGGGGGAGTTATACCTCCCCCAGATTCCGCACCGACGACGCGCGACGGACCACACGTCCGCGTCGCCACTGGGGCCGCTGCTGCTAGGGCGAGCGGTGTCCCCCGACACCGCCACCCCACGGCCCCGCGATCGAGCTGCTTTCCGCCCGGCCCACTGATGTAGCGCGGGGCCGGGCGGGCGGGGCGACGGCATAAATGGCCGTAGGGGCCGCCCGCCTCGTGTGTGATGTTGACACACACACCAACAACGGAGGGCGGCCCAACTATCGGCCGCCGTCGCTCACCCCGGAGCCGCTCGATCGCACGGGGAGCGGCCTTTAGCGCCGCTCTCGAGGGGGGGAGGGCCCTCTGGATGTTGAGCGGGGCCCTCCCCTGTCCGCCCCTTCACACAGCCGCCGCGGCAACAGCGCGCTGCCACCGCGCCGCCGCGGCGGCTCACGCGGACGATAGGATGGCCCAACAATTGACTTCGGGGCCACCGTCCTCCCACCAATCTCCCCCCTCACAGAGGGAGGCCAGGGCCGAGGTTAGCGATCCCTCGGCCCTCCATCCCCTCCCCCGACTTCTTCGGGGGAGGTGCGTCGACGCGGCGGCCGGAGCCGCTTGACGGGGGGAGCGGGGCGACTCGCTAAGTCGCCACTCGGCCCCCCCCCGGCTCCGGGTCATCTATGCCGCGCGCGTCGGCGGCCGGGAGGCCCGATGCGGGACGGGTGTCCTTCCCGCACTCTGTCCCTCTCCGCCTCTTCCTTCTCGAGCATGATTTGCTCGGCGAAGAGGGACATTGCCTCCCAGCAGCCCCGATCTCTCGCCATCCGACGCACGACTGTCGGAAGGTCGAGGTCGGGGCCCAGCCGCGACTCGAGGACCCGGCGATCATCGATCCACTCCCGGCATCTAGCCAGGGTGTGGTCGGCCGAGTCCTCGTCGCCCGAGTCGCAGCTGTAGCACCGCGACGTGGCCTCCCGCCCTATGCGACACAGGTAATCCCCGAAGCACCCATGGCCGGAGATCACCTGCGTCAGGCGGAAAGTCAACCTGCCATACCCGCGCGCCGCCCATTCGTCGAGAATGGGCAGCAGCGCCCCGACAACGCGTCTCTCCCGATGTTCTGGGAGGGACAGCCACTGGAGCCATTTGGCCCCCATGCGCTGCCGGGCCTGGCCCCGCGCCACCAGGTGCCCGTCGGCCGCCGCGTCCCCCGCTTGGCGGAGATCTCGGACGGCGGAGTAAACCTCCGCCTCCATTTCCGCGAGTAGATGAAATGGGGGGGACGCGGCCAGAGCGGACAGTTCGGAGTATGCGACCGTGCGGTAAGCCCGCACGGCGCGGAGGACCGCGCGGCGATGCACTCTAGCGAGTAGCTCTCGCCCGACGCGACAGTCCTCCAGGTCGCCGGCCCATATAGGGGCGCCGTATAGCGCCATGGACCGGACGACCGTTACATACAACCGCCGAACACCCTCGTGAGGGCCCCCGAGATTCGGCATGATTCGCCCTAAGCCGAACACCTGCCCCTCGAGTCGGGGGCCGAGGGCCCTGAAGTGACGCGTGAATCGCCAGTAGGTATCCAGGGTCAGGCCGAGATACTTCATCGATCGGCCGACCCTGATGCAGGCCTCCCCGATCCTAAGGGACGCCCGGTTGGGGACACCACTCCCAACCCTGTCCGCGAGCCACATTGCCTCGGTTTTATCCAAGGCGACTCGCAGACCAAGCGTCCGGATCGAGGCGACGACACGTCGCAGTGCCTCCACGGCGAGGCTGATCGCCGCCTGCCACCGCCGCCCGGAAGCCACCACCAAAGTGTCGTCTGCGTAGCAGACGAGCGACACATTTGGCGATGGCATTTCCACACGCAGCACCGCGTCGTACGCAAGGTTCCATAGTAGGGGCCCAACCACGGACCCCTGTGGAACGCCGCGGTGCACGTGTGCCACCCCGTCACCGTCCCGCCCGACGTACGCGACCACCCGACCGCGGAGGTAGTCCCGGATCAGGCGGCGAAGGTAGAGCGGGACGCTGTGAAACAGTAGCGCGCGCTCGATCGCCGCCCAGGAGACGGCGTTGAACGCGTTCGCGATGTCCAACGACACCGCGACGCTCACGCCGCCCCTCTCGACCGCCCGGTCGGACAGCGTCCGAACCAATCGAATAGCATCGATGGTCGAACGCTGCCGCCTAAAACCGAATTGGCGGTCGGACAGATCCGGGGCCACGGCCCCAAGATGGCCGCAGAGGCGGGCAGCGATGATACGCTCCAAGATCTTGCCCGCCTCGTCGAGGAGACAGATCGGCAGATACTCTGCAACGCACGCCGGAACCAAAGGGCGCCATTAACGGGGTCGTCCAGCACGTCGCCCGGCAAAGGCGGCCAGGCGACAACGGAGGAGGCGAGTCGGGCCGCGTCGACGTCTAAGCGTCCGAGCGCGCAACGTGGGGGCTGCCTATTGGCTCGAGGGGCATGAGGAGGCCGGGCAGCGGGCGCGGTAGCCAGCATCACGTACATGTGATCGGAACCTGGCTCCATGTCTTCCGCCACCCAACAGTCTGACGTCCGGAAAGCGGCCGCAGGGTTAACCCAGATCAAGTCGATAACCGACTCACCCTGCGGCCCGCGGAACGTCGTGACTCCAGCGGGATTCTTAAGAACGAATCCCGCGGCCTCCGCCCACTCGAGCAGCACCTCGCCCCGGGAGTCCGTCCTGGGAGCGCCCCACTCGAAAGCGTGGGCGTTGAAGTCTCCCAGGAGTATGACCGGCTGAGCAGCATGGGGAACGATGAACGTCCCCAGCTCGTGTAGCCGGTCCTCGAACTCCGGGACGGAAAGTCTCGGCGCGAAGTAGCAGCCCACCACGAGGAAATCCCCCCAGCGTACCGCCATCCAGCCCCACCCGTGCCGGGCGACCGAGCACGGCGGGGCTCCCCCTCCCATCGCCCACGTCATCGCCACTTGCCGATCCGGGTTTGTGGACCGATAGTTTCGGTCCACCAACGGATACGGCTCGGCGATGACTGCCAGCCCGACCCCCAACTCCACGCGAGCCTGCTCAAGCAGGTCATGCGCTCGCATGGAGTGGTTGGCATTCGCCAGCAGGACCGGGGGGCCACTAGGCATCGCGTGGCGTCGCTATGCCGGCCTCCCCCGGATCCTGCTCGGGTCGAGCCGACTCCCCCGTAACAAGTACGGGGGGGGCCTCCCCACGATTCCTCTCCGCGGGGGGGACGATAACTCCCCCGCCTGCCGCGACGACCGCGGGCGCCAGCACCGACGCCCCGTCCCCGCCACCCGTCATCCCCGCGTCTCCCGAGGCCAAGCGGGGGGAGTCCTCCCTCCCCGCTTTGAGGAGGGCTCCCTTACCCACCGGCCGAGGCCCGACAGGGGGGAGCACTGGGCCGCTCCCACCCTTCTCCCTCTTCTTCTTGGGCCCCTTCGGGGACGCCTCGGACTCCAGCGGCGGCGACGACGCGCCACCGCCGGGAACGTCCGGCTCCCCGCGATCTTTCCTCTTGCCGGCGCCGGACTTGGCCGCCGACGTGGAAGCCAGAGCACTGGTCTCCACGGCCTCCGGCGCCTCGTTGATCGCGGGGGGAGCCGGCGCGGACGATGACGGCGCAGCCGCCCCCTTCTTCCCTCCTCCTCCCTTCTTTCTGCCGGGGGGCGCCCTTTTTGGAGGGCGACACCCCGGGCCACCCATCCTGTGGCCACCGGGCAGGCCCGCGTCGGTGCATAGCGGGCACCTCGGGACGGCGGTGCAGCGACGCGCCGTGTGCCCCTCGGCGCCGCACCGGTAGCAGGCCCGGCTCCTATCGGTGGGGCTGTCGCACTTGGCCTGCACGTGCCCAAAGTTGAGACAGCGGAAGCATTGGAGCCTCCGCTGCTCTAAGGGCACGACCCGGGCGATCAACGAGTCCACCACCAGGGTGGACGCCCGGACCAATTTGGCGGCAGCCGCCACAGGGGCACGGACCCACGCCGTAAATAGCCCGGTGGCATCGGGGCGCCTCTCGCCGACCGAGACGCTCTCGGGCGGACAGGCACCCTGGGTGGCAATCGCCCCCCGAACCGCGTCGTCCGACGCCAGCTCTGTCAGGCCGCAGAGCCGGAACTCGGCCGTTTTCTGGGGGCACTGGATTTTAATACCAGCGTCCCCCAGCCGCTCCGCAAGCCTCTCCTTGAGGGCGGCGGCTTTGGCCGAGCCCTGCGACCCCGGGATCTCAAAAATGAGACCCCCGGTGACGGCGCGCCTTGGTCTTAGGGCTGTGATGCCAAGGTCGGCGACATTTATGGTCGCCATCGCGCCAGCGACCCGCGCGGAGAACTCTTTCTCTCCCCCAGCGGGGGCGGTTAAAGTCACCGCCGCCGTTCTGGGGGTGAGCGGTATCGGCACCGTGGGTCGCCCGGGTGCGCCTGACCTCGGGGGGGCCGGCGTCGCGGCGCCTCGCCCCCCACCCCTTCCCCGGCCGTTCTTATTGGCCGTTTTGGCAGCCGCCGTGGGCGCGGCCGCCTTCTTCTTCTCAGCCGCCTTGGCCGCCCTTTTGGCCTTTCGGCCAACCACCTGGGCCCATGAGCTCTGGAGAGCTTTCTGGGACCCAGGGGCTGAGGCTTGGGTGGGGGGGGGCGCGCCGGAAACCGGCGTTATCACCCCCGCACCAGCGTTTTTGGCGGCCTTGGCGGCTCTCCTCCGCTGCCCCCTGGACAGCTTGGTCGGCGGGCGGGTAGGGGCCCCGCCACCTCCCGTCGCACCGGCCAGCGGCGCGCCCCCCGATCCACCAGGAGCGCCCGGCGCTCCACCAGCCCTCTTCATCTCCGTCCCGGCGCCGCCGGGCGTCGAGGACCGTGGCGGGGGGGGGGGGGGGCACGGGGCGGCTCGGGCCTCACCCCTTTTTTTGTCTTCCCCCCGCTCTTCCTCTTCTTCCCCCGGCTCCCCCAGCGGGGGCCTGTGTCCCGGAGGGGGGCACAGCCCCCCCGATCCGGACGTGCCCCGCGCAGAAGGGGGGGCTACCCCGCCCGATTTGTCGGAGGGCGCCCCGCCGGCGCGCCCCTCCAACCGTCTCGCCCTCCCCCGTGAGCGGTTCCCTCTTCTTGGCCCCGTCGGCGGTAGGCTTCTGCCCCCCTATCTTGGCCCACTCAAGGGCGAGGGGCGTCGGGGGAACGGGCGGCCGCCACGCCGGCCCACCCCGGTCCAGAACCTTCCCGAGTGAGAGGAGGCGGGCGTCAACCCTCCTCTCCAACTCCTCCATGCGCTGCAACACGACGTCCCACGGCTGTTCAACAGCCGCGGGGCCGGCGGCAGCAGGACGAGTGTCCTCCGCAGATGAGGAGTGGGGGGACACGATCCTCCTCCGCTTCCTCCCCACCCCCCTGCTCCTCTCGGGGCGCGCAGACGCGCCGCCCGGCGAGGGCCCGGAGCGGGCCGCCGACGACGGCCCCGCGGTGGGCGCCACCTCCACCTGGACGCAAGAGTCGTTCCAGGGGGGCACACAGGAGGGGAGGAGCTCGGCGCGCGTGGGCAAAGGGGCTCGCGGTCGGAAGGAAAGCTCCTCCGACTCCACCACCTTCACCCCGGCCAGAGCTGCGCGAGTCTCCAGTCTGGCATACTTGCCGCGGAGAAACTCTAACTCCCGGTTGGAAGCGGTCGGCGACCCGCATTGAGAGGGGGTGGAGAGAGAGGCGGCCCCGGGATCCAGCCGCCCCAACAACTCTGCCACCTCCCTGCGGAGGCCGAGTAAGCCTCGAGTCCCCTGGGAGGACACTGCCTCCACACTCCGGACGTACGGCCCACCTCTGGTGGAATGCGGGGCCGACGCCGGAGTCTCCCCGACTCGTGGGTGCGGGACTCGGAAAGTCCCGCTCGGGGTATCATCCCCCGCCGCTTTTGGGGCTTGCATCGGGGGTGAGTCCCTCCCCGGTGCGTCGTCGTCGCGGTCCCGTATAAACCGGGCCCCCCCGAAAGCGCCGCAGCCGTGAGCGCCGCGGGGTGTGGCTGGATTGCCACCCCCGCTGACGTCGATCCACGCCTGCTCTTCTTCCTCCCTCCCTGCCAGGCCGGACACCCGCGAAACCGCGATCGTAGACCGGTCCTGGTTTGAGGCCGGTGACCCGCACGAAGCGATCGAACACCGGTCCTCGTATGGCTCCAGCGACATAACCCGGTCGTTGGTCGGGGACGTTGTTGCCGGATCGTTACCCGGTGGTGTATGTAGGGCACCGCCCTGGGGGGTCTCCATATGTGTCCCACGAGGAGCCGCTTTGGGGAGGTCACACAGCGGTAGAGGCGGCCTGCCGCGGTGAAGTCAAGTGCCCGGGCCCCTAAGGGCGCGGGCTACGTCCGGGGGGTGACTGTTCCCCGGACGGATCTTGGTTAGGTGGAGCATACCCGCTCCACCCAGGTGCCCCTCCGGGAGGGAACACCTGCCCTGGCACCACCAATGGGGCTCAGGGTTAGGGGGTTTTATTATAGAGGTTTTTCCTTACCTCGCGATCCGGCCGGTTAAGGCAAGATCATCGGCCGTGTGGCTTCGCATACCCTCGGGAGACAGGTCTCTCCAAGGGGTCGTCGTTCCACCAACACGGGTTACGATACACCCAGAAGCGATACGCTTCCGGCTTCCCCTCTAAGGCGGGGGGGGGGGGCGCCGCAGCCCCGGAGACCGTTCCGAGACTGCCGTCCACCCTGTAGGCGGAAAGCTTCCGCCAGGGTGGACACCCCTACGGTAAATCCGTCATCGGGGTAGTGAAATGCCATGCCCGCGTCCGCGCCCCTACCCGACTATGTCGTGCAGGGGCCCCAGGAGCACCACGAGGAGGTGCGGTGCATGGTCTTACCCCGGTCGAGCCTCCAACTTCGTCCAAGTTCCCCGCCCTGGGCTGACTTCGGATCCTCCCCACGCGACCATAAGGCCCGGGGGTACCACCGGAGTCGACGACCCAGTTGAGGGAACATGGAACCCATCGGAGTTCCCCATCAGCCACGTGCCGGCAAGCCGACGGCTGATGGAGCGCTCTTCCAGAGCAGGGGGGGAATATAGCTGGACCAGTCGGGGACCACCGTGACCGGCAACGTACCGCACACGGACCGACTGACCAATTCCCCAACGCTCCCGTATTTTTTTATTTTAACGTGGAGGAAGTCCTTGGGCTTGGACACCCCCGACCTCGGGGAAGGTCTGGGAGTTATGGGATGGTTGGGTACAAACCCCCCCACAAAACCTCCACGGTGACCAGCAGCACGGGAGTATAGGCAAGCTTGAGATCATGGTCTGCCGGTGCATCTCCGGTCTGCCCAGGCGAACCCAGACGACTACTCGAGCCAGATCCCATGTCCCGCGCCAAAGTTTCCCTGCCTGAAGGGAGCGAGTCCCCCGACGGGCACACTACACAAGGTGCCGGTGCAGCCACACACACGCGTACACCCCCACCCCCCCAATCCCCTCCGCCCTTCAGCTGGCGACGCTCGGGCCCCTGCACCGAGCGCCCCGCGGGCAACTTCTGTTCTGGTACCCTGCCCCGGCCCTACGCTAAATCTTAGCTTCCTTCCCCCCATCCCTAGCTACTTCCCAGTGCGCGGACGAGGGACCAGAGGGCCCACGCGGGGCCGGCACCGCCAGCGATGCGGAGCCACGCGCAATGTCCTCGGACCGGGGCGCGTTTTCACGGCCCTTGGTCGCGCTACTCAGGCGCCCTTACCGAGCACCACGCGCCCCCGGAATCGGACGGCCCAAGCCCTAGCACGAGGCCGCACTACTGGTGCCTACGCCCGCATCATCCCGTTTGCAGCACCTCCTGAGAGATGTAATACCTGAAAATAATTCCACCCTAGTTGGCTGGCTCCCTGCAGGGGAGCCGAGTGTCTAAGCGCGGTTCAACCCCTTTCCACGTAGCGCAACGCCCACCCCCAGTGGTTCAGCGCTGTCCGCACCCGATGGTTTGGCAGTCTGCCACCCGCACGCGGAAGCCGAGTCCTTCTAGCGACGATCCGGCGGTACGGTGCGCCTCCCATCCCGAAGGAGAGAACCCGTCGTCTCTAGAGGACTGTCGTACCAACCCGCGACGCCGAGTAACGCCCAACGAAACGCCCACCCTCCGGTGGTTCAGCATAACCCGCACACGGCTGTTTGGGAGTCTGCCACCCGCGCGCGGAAGCCGAGTCCTTCTAGCGACGATCCGGCGGTACGGTGCGCCTCCCATCCCGAAGGAGAGAACCCGTCGTCTATAGAGGACTGTCGTACCACCCCGCGACGCCCAGTAACGCCCAACGAAACGCCCACCCTCCGGTGGTTCAGCATAACCCGCACACGGCTGTTTGGGAGTCTGCCACCCGCGCGCGGAAGCCGAGCCCCTCTAGCGACGATCCGGCGGTACGGTGCGCCTCCCATCCCGAAGGAGAGAACCCGTCACCTCGGGGGACCATCCATCTATACGCCCAACGGTTCACCCCACCCGGTGGTTCAGCGCTGTCCGCACCCGGTGGTTTGGCAGTCTGCCACCCGCGCGCGGAAGCCGAGTCAACCCCGCGACGATCCGACGGTACGGTGCGCCTCCCACCCCGAAGGGGAGAACCCGTCGTCTCGGGGAGACGCCGACCCACCCCGTGTAAAGCCCCGCGACGTTCCCCACCATACCCCGAACGAAGCCCCACGGCCTAACCCACCCCTAACGAGCGGCCGTCACCGATCGCCCCCGGATCGCGCCCACCCCGAGCGGGGTTCGCGGAAGAAGACCTGAAATTAATAGGTGGAGCGATTGAGCGCGCACGCGGCGGCCCCAGGGCCGGGCCGGAGGACCCCGCCGACCCCCTCGCAGTAGCGTGGTGGCCGGAGGCAACCACCGACCCACCCAGGGCCCGCAGCGCGCGGACCCGCGCACGCTCCACCGGGCAGCCGACCCTTAGCCAAGGTGGCAGCACCCCCCGTAGGCTGGCGAAGATGAGCAGAACCATCTCGCACCGTCCGACGCGGAGCGTCGCCGCCACCCTTGAGCCCTCTCGCCACGTCAAGGCGGTCGGCACCGGAGAGGGAACAAATCTCCACTGGTCCAGAGGTGCACATTCACCCCCCAAACCAGTGTTATTTTAATTTTAACAAGTCATATTATATGATACATATAAATAAAACAAATAATATATAATAGGTAACATTCATGTTTTTTGGCGGCCCTCCCATAAGTCACAGTGAATCTATGTGGCCCTTGGTCTTAATAAGTCTTTTTTTTATAGAGGGTGGAAAATGCAATTACGCATACCCCGTCAGTTGTCTGCCGGGGTTATGTGGGACTCCCTGTAAAATAATACAGGTATACCCACTAAAAACCCCCTCTTTTGCACCCCACCATCTTGTTGACCCCATAGCGGTGCCCGGAACGTCTGTTGTAGTACTTCGGGACACCGCTACCTGGGGAGGTGGGGCCCCACCGTGCAGCTGTCCACCACGGGGACAGCCCACGCCCGCTCCACCGACCGTGCACCCCCGGCCGGTGAGCGTAACCACGTGGGAACTCCCTGTGTTGCGCGCTAAAAGATGTTTAAAACTTAAACCTCTAAGGTGTATAGGACCGAATAAATAAATAAATATTAATAAATAAATAAGTAAATACACGGACGAAAGCACACGAAGAAATAAATAAGTTAGTAAACTATACAAAACGCGAACACATACCGCTAAAAAAAAAAACATTCCCGTGGGTCCCACAAAAGGGGGACCCAACGGGCCGCTAGCCGACGCCCTGGCGCTTACGCTTTCGCGCAAGGCGCCGCCGGTCCCGCGCTTTCTGCGCTGCCGCCAGGCGTGCGGCCTCGGCTCTCGCGGCTCGGAGAGCTTTTTCCGCCTCCCGTTCCTTCGTTTGCCGATCCGTCATGACGGTCGTTGCAAACGACAGAAACGCTTGCCACTTCTCGGAGGAGGCAGTGGCCATGCCTATGAGGGAGAGGGGCTCCACAGGCGCCCCCAAGGCCGCGGCTAACGCCGCACGTTCGGTGTCGTATGCTGGGCACGACACCAGAACGTGCTCCGCGTCGTCGAGTGCTACCCCGCAGTCGAGACACGACGCGACGGGTGCTTTCCCGATTCTAAATCGGAACTTCTGAAAGCACCCGTGGCCGCTCATCAGTTGCATCGAGTAGTACTCGGCTGCAACTGACGGGCCAAGCGTCGCCATGAAGGTGTTAACCTTGGGGACCAGGCGTCTAACCCAGTCAGACGCCGGAACGTGGTCCCACTCCCTTTGCCATTCCTTCATCGCCTCTTCCATGGCACAGGCCTTATGGAGACGGGCGCACTCCTTGAGAGCCGCCGGGTTGCCCCTGAGCTCGGGGTCGGCCCGGTCGGCCGCCTTCGCGTTGAACATGGAACGCCGCATTTTCGCCTTCAAGTACAGTGGCATTCGCCCTGCTAAAACGCAGAGCGCGTGAAAGCCCACTGTCCTGTAGGCCGCGGTAAAACGGGTGAGGGCGGTTCGCTGGGCGCGGCGCAGGATCGCCCTGCGAGCCTCCGTCCGCAACGACACCGCCCACACCGGAGCGCCGTATAATATGACGGACTCCCACACGGAGTAGAACAGCCTTCTCGACCGTATGGACGGGCCCCGGGTATTGGGCAATAAGCCCGCCAAAGCCCCGGAGACCCTGTCCGCTCTTGCGGCGACCTCCTCCAAATGGGGTCTAAAATTCCTGACGGAATCGAAAGTGACCCCCAGGTACCTGACCGTGGCAGCAGTGCGGATATCCGCACCCAAGATGTTAAGATCCATGATCTTCTGGACCCGCTGCCCGGTCAGGAAGATGGCCTCGGTCTTCTCCGCGGCCAGGGTAAGCCCGGTTTTGACGAACCAGGCTTGAACCCTGGCCATTGCGGAAGCCATCATCCTGCTTAGTTGGAGGAAGTCCGCGGCCGAGAAAAGGAGGGCCACGTCGTCGGCATAGGCGACGGCGCGGTCGAAACGGCCCTCGGCATCCAGCTCGGTGAGGAGCCCGTCATATACGAGGTTCCACAGAAAGGGTCCTAAAACGGACCCCTGTGGAACCCCCGCGAATATTTCACGGACCACCGTGCCCTCCGAAGAGTGCACGGTGATCCCCCGCCCAGAGAAATAATCCCCCAACACGACGCGTGTATGGGGGTCTACGCCTCTCCTACGTAATTCCCGAAGGATTACGTCGCACCGCAACGTGTTAAACGCGTTGCGGACGTCCAGGGACAGGAGGGCGCAGATTCTCTGCCGGACACGACATACCTCCGCGAATCTTGCAACCTCGGTGGCAGCCTCGATCGTGCCGATACTCCGGCGGAAACCATACTGGTACGGATGGAATGGATCCCTGCCCAGTTGTTGCTCGAGCAGGCCCTTGATCGAATACTCCCAGACCTTGGATAGGCCCGGGAGTATCGATATGGGCCTGTATGCTCGGGGACTTAAGGGATCCTTGCCCGGCTTCGGGATCAAGATGACACGTGCCATCTTCCATGAAGCCGGAATCCGACCACGCGTCAGGGTATCGGCCACCATTTCGCGGATGGTTGAGGGGTCCGCCCGAGCCGTGATAGCCACGACCTCGGACGGGACCCCGTCAAGCCCGGGCGCCTTTTTTGGCTTGATACAAGCCAAGGCGCGGCGGACCAGGTCATCGCTGACCTCGGGAGCGCGACCCGAATTACGCAGCCAGCCGCGCAGATCGATCTGCGCGTGCGTGCTGGTGGTGAGACGGAGGAACCGAGCCGCGGGGGAAGGCGAGGGCAACGCAGCGGGAACCGCTGCAGCGGTAGAAGGGATCGCGGAGGTGGCGAAAAGCGAGTCGACGACCAGGCGGATCTGGTCAGACGACATCACTGTCCGCGGTGCCTTGCCCTCGAGCCTCGCCATGACGATCTTATACGGCTTCCCCCACGGATCGCCGTCGACCGTACTCAGGAAGGCCCTCCAGAACCCCTCCTTGGACCGCCAGATTAAAACCTGAACCAGGCGTCTGGCCAAGGAGTAGGTCTGCCTCAGGTCTTCGAGGCGGGGATCTCTCCACTTCCTGGAAGGCTCCTCTGGAAGGCCCTCCGAGCCTTATTCATGGCTCTTCTGGCCTCAGCGATCTCCTCCGTCCACCAATAATTCGGTTTACGCGCTCCCCCTGGCAGGCACTTCTTCGCCAGCAACTCCGTGCAGACTGTCTCCAGTATACGCTGGATCTTGTCCGCGCGGAGTTCGTCGGAAACCGGCGTGGTTGGCACGTCCTCGAGGGGAGAGGGCAGGGCATCTCGAAGCTCCTGGAACCTCTCCACCACCGCCTCGGGGTCCAAATCCTTGATAGAGTAGGGGGACCAGCCGTCTTGCGGTCTTCTTCGAACGGAAGACCTGGCCAAGACATGGAGCACGTACAGATGGTCGGAGGCATTGAAGTATTTAAGTACCTCACTCCTCCGCACGCGCCCCGCTAGCCCCCTGTCCATAGACATCACGTCTATGAAGGACGAACCCCGGTTTCGGCGGAAGGTGGCCCGCTGAGGAACTCTTATCGGTACGAGGCCCAGCCTAGCGAGCATGCCCATGCAGGAATGCCCCCTCTTATCGGACTTCGTGCCGCCCCACGCCGGGGACTTGGCGTTAAAGTCGCCTGCCATAATTACCCCCATACCAGGGGCGCGGAGGGTATCTACGATGCCCTCGACTTCCTCCATAAAACGGAGGAAGTCCGGATGCCTTTTGCTCGGCCGGCAGTAGCAGCTCACCACGACCGTGTTATCCACGGTAGCGGTGGCTACACCCTCCGCCGCCACATGAGGGGCCAGAGAGGCGAACCTCCCAGTGAACCCGGTGATCCATAGCGCCGAATCCCCCGTGGCATCCCCGCTCCACTCACGATGTCGACGCTAAGTTGGCTGGCGTTCTGCAAGAGCAGATCCTGCGCCAGCCGGCACCTATTTAGGTTGATCTGTAAGATATTCAGGTGCATCACCGGGCCTTAGGTGTTCTCGGCCCCCCCGTCACCGCTTTCCGCCGAATCGCCGGGCAGGCCAGCGAAGCGGTGACATGTGCGGCTTTGGGACCCTTGATCCCTGCCGCGGAGCAAACCAGGCATCGTGCCGGGTTTTGCCACGGGGCGATGACATGGTCACCCGCCCCGCACCTCCGGCACAGCTCCCCTCCTCCCTTCTTCACCGAAGGGCACGTGACGGCCAGGTGCCCCAGCTGGTGGCACGCGAAACAGCGCACCAACCTAGCCAGGGGTCTGGCTCGCACCATGGTAAGTCCCGTCCTAAAACGGACGGGCTCCATGTTACGCGGCAAGAGGGAGGAGGGAACCTCCACCAGCGCGGTCTGGTTCCCCGAGGGACCCAGCCTGAGCGAGCGCACCCAGAGCCGATCATTACCGACCCTCAGTGCCCCGCCCAGATCCTTTGTCAGCGGCTGGGAATCGACCATCGGGTCGATGTCCCTGACCTCCAGCGACGTCTTGTCCTGCAGGGGCGCGCAGTTAAGTGACCCCTTTGTGGCTGTAATCAGCGCGGCGGAGACCTCCGCCGCGCTGCCCTTAGCCTCGAGCTCAAGGAGGACGTGGCCAAGCCGCGTCTTTTTCACGGCCTTGATCCCCGTGAGGGCGGCCCTACCCATGGTCACCGCTGACCAGTAGGTATCGATATACGTGCCGCCCTCCGGCACGCGGATCAACACCGCTTCTGGCCTCCTCCTCGGTGACCTCTTCCTCTTCTTCTACTTACTCGAGGCCTCGGGCCGGGGAGCCGAAGGGGTCTGTCGCTGAGACGCCTCAGGCGCGGGGGAGGGGGTGCCTTCCCCGCCGGCGCCTTACTCTCGGTCCGTGCCTTCTTCAACATCGCTGGAGGACCACCGCTGGTCAAGTCCCTCGGAGCAGCTGAAGGGGGGGGGGGCAGTTGAGCGCGGCCCTTCGAAGGGGTATATTGTGTCCTCCCCTTCCCGGTCTTGTTAACCTTATAGGTTGCCCCCCCCTTCTTGACGTGCGGGGTAGCCCCACCCCCGGCCGGAGTAACAGCTCCAACCGGTCCCGGGGAGGCCCCGCCAGGGCCGGGCACCGCCTCGGTCGCCACCACCTCCGCGAAAAGCCGTTTCTTGGTGGTGGCTCCGTTGGCCAGGTCCTCAAGTGGGGAGGAGCGCGACCGTTTCTTCGACCCGCCGGATTTCTTTGAAGACGAAACCGTCTTCGGGCCGAAGATCACGGTCCGCTCCACCGTCTGGCAACCACGGTCCTTAGTCTGGACCGGGGTGACCGGGACCTGGGGGGGGGGAGCAAGCGGGGCGACTCCCGGACGCTTACTACCCGCCCCCCGTGGGCCTTCCAACGATCAATCGACTGCGTCGCGATCGCCTCAGCGGTGATCGTGGAAGCCTCCGCACATCCTCGGGCCGCCTGCTCAACGACCCTAGTGGCGGTGGGGTTCAATTCCCCAGCCCCCCCAGCTGAAAGCTCGGCACAGGCGTCCGACAGGCCGCACATGAGCTCCGCCATGCGGGCTAGCAGCCTGGACACCTTAGCGCCGGGGGACTCCACCGCCGCCACCTTCTTTTTGGGAGGGGGCACCACGGGGACAACAAAGGTGCCCGGGTCCGCCCGTGGAGGTGAGGGCACCGTTGCACTGTGCCCTCCAGCCCGGTCCACGGCCCTCGTAGCCGACTTGGACCTTTCCCTTACTGACTTCGCCGATATCCCAGTGAGGGACACGCTGAGGGCCTTACCCCCCAGAGCCTTGTCCCCACTGCCCACCGATCCCCTCCTGCCCGCACTTGGAGACCTATTCGGGGTCTCCGGCGGGGTCCTAACCAGAGTCCTCCCCCTAAAGATGCTCGGGGGGGGGGGGGAGGGGTCTGCAAAATGATCACTGGGTCGGGGTCCATGACGATGTTGATGAGGGCCTCGCCCGTGGCCGTTGAGGCAGACCCTCTCTGGGGGGTGCTCGCGCCCAGAGCCTCGCTCGCGGTACGGTCGAAAAACTCCCACAGCGTACCGCCCCTCGGATCTCGACGGATGGTGGCCGGGGAGGACTGTGGGCCCTTCTTGTCCCTGTCCGTCCTCGGCGGTCCCGCACCCGCACCGGTATCGGGGGAGTCCTTAACGGACTCTACCCCGCCTCCATCATGGCCCTTCTTCATCTTGAAGACGCCACAACCAAAAGAATCATCGTCGTCGTCTTTGTACGAGCCAGGTCTGGCAGCTGTAACTTTTTCCGGGAGGTGCAATGGGGCTTTCGCCCCTCCCTCGGTGACGCAGGCCCGCCGCTTCGACTCTACGTCATCGGACTTACTCCTTACACCGTCCTCGCTGCCGACAGGGCGAGAGACGGGGGATGGCCTTATGCCACCGATCGTCTGGTTGTCATCCGAGGCTAGGCGAATCGGGTTCATAGTCCATAAAATGTCTTAAAGGGTGACGGCCCCACCGCCCGGCGGATTTCTCCCGACACTGCCCGATGTTTGGCACTGCAGCTCTGTCAGCTGACCCCAAAAACTGCTGGGTCATAGCTCCGGCGGGTACCCACACACCCCGCAGCCCCGATGTTAGGGGGCAACGCACGTCCCCTGAAAACACACACACACACACCGTGGACAAAGGGATCCGGCACCATCCCAGTGCCACCATCAGGTAAGCACCCAAGATGGGATAGAACTCGGATCCCCTGTGAGCGTATAACATTGCTTTTTCAGGTACCCACCGGAGGACCGTTGGTCGACCATTTAGCCAGGAAGGCAGCATCCCGCCACGGCCGTTGGGCAGGGGACAAGTCCCCCACCGAACGCCCGTGGAAGAACATCGCCGCATTCCCAGAGCCCCCTCACCACGACAAGGCAGTCAACCCTAGAGGGAGTGGTCTTAATAAGTCTGTGCATCCCTGTTGTACAGTCTACACAAATGATTATTATTAACATATATATTAATACTATTTAACACATTAAATTCGCTTGTATAACAAATGAGAGAATGTAAATGAAAGAAAGGGGCATATCGCTAATCGAAGTTTGTTACACGAGTACATATTATAGGCATATAGACATGAAAGATAAATATAAACATTTATCGCAATTCCTCAGATGATTACAGCAATTAGCAATTCAATTAATTGAAAAGTTTGAATTATGTAATTCAATTACGGCGTAATTTAATTGTTATGTAATTAAATTACGGTGTAATTGAAATAGCATAACTGTACAATTGCACAATGGTCCCTCGACTTCATTTAAGCTCTCTCATCCTCTTCTTATTCAATACATATTCAATACAATTTTTCCTCTCCCACTCTGTCACCTGCTCTTGCTCCTTTTGACAATTATCCTATCACGCACTCATGTCACTCTTACATCTCTTACGTTCTCGCTCTCCCCCACCCCCTCTCTCTCTCTCTCTCTCTCTCTCTCTCACTGTCTGCTTCATTAGTTCCCCACACTCGCTCAGAAAGAGAGGTTTTTTGGATATCCGCCTTTGATTACATTCGTTTTTGGATATGTTTTAGAGGAGTAAAAAATAAGGAATACGTGTTTTTCTTGTATTGGTGCGTAAACATACTTATGGTATGAAAGAACCCTTCAAAGTTCATAAGAAGAGGTACAAAAGTAACATCATGCATACGGAAACTTATGACGCAAATGAAATATATATCAGATTTTATTCAACACAATGTTGTAATATTCTTTAAACTAACAAGAGGATCTTTTGTACCTCTTCTAATGAACTATGAGTGATGGTTTCACCCTCTAAATATGCAAACAAGCTGATATAAGGAAAACACGTACATATTTCTTACATTTGACTCCTTTAAAACACATCCAAACAGCACAGCAATCAGAGCCGTAGAACCTAGAAACGTCTCCTTGTTAGACACATGGTACACATAATACCCTGTATGGCACAGTCTATTAAGGGGTCATGCCTACCTGTGTGGTCTGAGCACACAATTATTTTGGGTTGGTTTTTTTTTAAAACTTGAAGACTTTTTTAAATAAACGGTTGTGTATTCGAAAGTATATATTTTAAAGTTCTTAAAATATATGGAATAATAGGCGATCTCCCGGCAGTTTTTTTATTTAAGCACTTTATGGTAACCGTGACTGTAGCTTTGACCTGCTTCATCAGGAACAAAAAATTCGACCAAATTTAATTATAATATTAAATTATCAAGTGCTTAATCGTTCATTATCCCGAAAAATTAATTTCAAATAAAATGGCGGCTGTTCATAGTAAAAGTATCGACTTTCGCCATAGAATCGCTCTCATTTTTCATTATCTTACATCCGTTTTCATCTGTAAAATGAAATGTACGCAACGTAATTAAAGAAGCCACGATTAAGCACTATATAATCTATAATACTAACTAAATTTGGTCGAATTTTTTGTTTCTGATGAACCAGGTAAAAGCTACAGTCACGGTCACCATAAAGTGCTTAAATAAAAAAAACACTGCCGAGAGATCGCCTATAATTCCTTTATTTATTTATATATTACATTGCAAAAAAACTACGAGAACTTTAAAATATATACTTTCGAATACACAACAGTTTATGTAAAAAAGTCTTCAAGTTTAAAAAAAAAACAAAATAATTGTGTTTTCAGACCTCACAGATTGGCATGACCCTTTAAGGGGTTAGACCACCATGGACGGAGCAAGATTGCAGTCATTTTCGGCATTTTTTTTAGGAAGATAATGAATTAAACAGAAAATTCAATATGAAGCCTGCTATTGTACAACTCTCGCCGGAAATAATCAGATTTTTTTCCTACAAAATGGCGACGGCAGAGCCATGATATGCAAGATCTTGAGGAGCGACGTTTTCCATGATGTCCAATCTCACGGCTATACCGTTTGACTTAGAACAAAAAACCAAAAAGTTTTAATTTTTACATGCCTAAAACTAGAGAAGTATGTAGCGGTTTTGCGATATCTTAAACATATTCTTTGCAATTGACTCTTTTATAAAAAAAATGCACTTTTTCTCCCCATGTTCACCATTTCGTGACAAATTAATGTTTCTGGATTTTCCTACGTACTTCTCTAGTTTTAGGCATGCAGAAAATAAATCTTTTTGGTTTTTTGTTCTAAGTCAAACGGTGTAGCCGTGAGATTGAACACCGTGGAAAACGTCGCTCCTCAAGATCTCGCATATCATGACTCTGCCGTCGCCATTTCGTAGAAAAAAAATCGTATTATTTCCGGCAAGAGTTGTATAATAACAGGCTTCATATTAAGTTTTTTGTTTATTTCATTACCTTCCTAAAAAAAAATGCCGAAAATGACTGCAATTTTGCTTCGTTCAGGGTGGCCTAACCCCTTAATACATCAAACACTTATGTTCTATACACATTCAACATATCTTCCTGCCACGGAACACTTCCTTCTCCTACAAAATACTCTCTGTAACGGTCCCTATTTTGTTTCCCACAGTTATTTATATTCCTATGATTAACGGGTTGCAAATTATCCATCTGTACTACATCGTTTTGACAATTCCCCTCCTGCATACTCCTGTTGTTCGTCATATATGCTGCACTCCGTCTCCGTAACAAATTATGGAGAACGCAAGTAGCCAATACGACATAGGATATATTTTCCACCTTCATATTGATTGCTGTATGTAACACTCGAAATCGCGAGGATAATATATCAAATGTATTTTCGACTATGTTTCTAGCTTGCGATAATCTATAATTATATATTCTTTTATCGTGGTCCAGTTCCCTTTGCGCATAAGGCTTTAAAAAATTGTTAGTTAAAGCAAACACTTCATCGCCTAAAAAGGCGAAATTTAAATTTTTTACTGTTTCAGTATTATCAGGCAAATTCAACTGCCTGTTATTTAAACGTTTCATAAATTCATAAAGACGTCGACAAAAATAAAGTCGTAATTAGAATCGACTAACGCCATTAGTACAATACTATAGTAATTCTTGTAATTATAATAAGAAGCCCCGGAATCCGGTGGTGGAACAATTCGGATGTGTTTTCCATTCATAGCACCTCCGCAGTTGACGAAGTCCCATTTGTTATGAAATCCTTCCGCTATTTTTTCCCACTCGTCCTTGGTATTCGGGAACTATGACAAAACAAAATACAATACAAAAATAAACAAAATTTAATTCCTTTGTTATTTCTTATTTTATTAAATTATTTGTGTTTTTTTGTATGAAGGACGAAGAAGTGCAACCATGTGAAAGCTCGAATAAACGGCCGGTTGGCGAAATCAATCGCTGCGCAAAAAAAAAAACGATGACAGCGTGATTGAAGTTTTAAACACTTGCGCTGTCGCGTTGAAGAACCCCATCACCACCACCACCAGAATCGAGATCTCGGAGTATGAGGCCTCAGGCATAAAAGTTGCCAAACAATTAGAGAAAATGGATCCGGAGCAGGCCATATATGCGGACACCATAATAACAGCCGTTTTGAGAAGGGGATTATTGAAACCATTAAAGCCTCACACAGATTTGAGTGATAGCGAATGCAAGCTCTATGCTGTGCCGATCCGGGAAACGACGAACTTCACCATTGATAGTTATTGTAGTCAGAATCAACATGCGTCAAATGTACAGGAAGTCATAGTAGGAGTTATTAGAGTTTTATAGATACGAGAGCGAATTCATATGAAAATCTGTGTATTTTTTTGTATTTAAACAATTGTCAGGCGCTCTGATTGAAAAATTGCTGTGCGGTGTGCAGCATAGCGGCTGTTCTATTTATCTGAAACAAAATACCAAAAAGAATTTTTTTTTAGGAAATTGCGCAAGTAATGAACCTCGGAACGCAGTAAGAGTTGCCGTTATTTTGTGAATTTTGCAGTTTTTATCCTCCCAATCGACCTTCATTATCTGCGCAATTTCCTGAAGAACAAAACTCTTTTTGGTGTTTTGTATCAGATAAACAGAACAACCATTATCTTGCACGCCGCACAGCAACTAATCAAACGGAGCGTCTGAAAATAGTTTAAATAAATACAGTACACAAATTTTCATATGAATTCGCGATCGTGGATTAGCCTTTCCCCGTTAATAATGATACTACATACATCATTTCATTAATCAAGTATTATTGTTAGCCTACACGTATTATTAATTTTTAACCCTTATCTTTAAGAACTCTGTCCGCAGGGCATAATACAGTGCTTTGCACGTCTTAGGAATTATTTTGGATAGCGAAGGAGCTGATATTCCTGTTGTAAATTTTAAATCTTCATAACAACGCCCAGTTGCCAAAAATCTTAATGTGGCGATAAGACGTTGCTCTGCGGTGATGCTCTGTCTCATAATGGTGTCCATTTCCTTAATTCTGTTTTGAACTAAACTATGTAGATCATCAAACGCTTCGCAATCCATCCTCAAATAATTTCTGTAGTCCTCTGGATAATTTTCTCTCAGTTCTCGAAGAAGGGGCCGATCATTGCAATTTCCGCGGTATTCGTTCACCCAAACCTGGCGGTTTCTTTGTCTGCTTCTTCTTCGGTCTGCTACTGTTAAATACACAGCAGCAGCAGCAACAACAACAACAACAACAACAGCTAAGTTCCGGTCACGATTACTGTTCACCGCAAACATGACAAAACTTTTCACACTTTCTTAAACCGCGTTCTTCACACAGGCTTAGCTGCCAACACGCCGATCAGAAATTTTCTGACGAATAAATTTCGCCTTTTGCCAAACTTTACTGCTTCTTACACTTGAAGTGGTTTGGTGTAAGGATAATACCCACAACTCAATCAAAATAAACCAAAAATAACAGTTAACAATAACAATTAACAGTCACAATTAACAGAAACAATTAATACTACCAAGTAACGGTAATAATTAACGGTAACAACTAAGAGTAACAATTAACAGAAATAATTAAAAGTAACAATTAATAGTAATAAATTAACAGTAAAAATGGAAAAATAGTAAAAATGCGTGCGCGGTACGTGATGTCTGTGAGCCGGTTCGAGACCAAGTGTCCGCTCCGTGAATTTTCGCCGGTTAAAAAGGAAAGACTAGACAGAGTTACAGATAGCGAATAAAAGAAGATAGAAGATAGATGAAATAGGAAGAAACGGAGAAAAAACATAGAGGGGGTGAAGAGAAAGCGTGGAATAAGAAAACTGTCCTCCGGTTCGTAAAAGCCTGGTCACCAAATGTTCCTGACGGTGACCAGGCCTGTGAGAACCCTTGAAATTAAGTAGCTAGACGGCAGGAAGAGGTAGGTACATACAAAGGAGTAAAAGTGAAAGTTAGAAATAGCTGCAGAAACAGAAAAAAGAAATATAGCAAAGATGTAGTTTAGTATGAAAGTTGTATTTTTGTGTATCCATCACTCTATTCTGATAGCTAATGAACAAAGTATGTAACCATGCAAACAAATATGTCGTATTCATGTTACATATAAAAAATTGATCTGAAGTTGACCTTTCATATTCGATCGGGAATCGTGCCAATTTTCAAACCACAATGTCGATATTTTTGAGAATTTCGTATCTCATATATTTCGAATATGTATAGTGTACGAAAATCAGCTTACTAACGCCATCTCCCAATGATCAGCGCTAATTGGGCATATGGCGGCGGCCTGCTTGCTCATGTGGAGCGGCGTCTCGGCCCCTTCCATCTATTCGCTATCGATGGAAGGGGAAAGCGATTCCTTCCAGGAATCCGACCGAGAATTCCTGGAATGGACACTCTTTGTTCGCGTCTCGCTTATGAAACACGCTTGTACTTGCTCGCACGCTTCTCTTGCTTATTACGGCTTAACGAAGTTACCTCATCTGCTGAGGGACTAGTTTCGCGCTTACGTGGCTACTAATTAAGCAATTAACAATTTCATTGTAAATAGTGTACAGTTTATTTGTGGCTTGCATATACATCTCAATTAGAATAATAACTGTTATTCGTGAACGTTAAAGTTAATTGTCCGTGTGTTCCTTAATAAACTAAGTTTGCGTAGTGCTTCTAGAATTAGCTTCTTTCCATAGTGCCTATCCTTTAGCCCACTTTGTAACATTTTTGGTCCTTCGAGCCGGATTAGGCGCTTGTGAAAACAGTTCGCGACCGTTAAACAGTGCCGGATAACCGTCGCGCGTGACCTCCACTCCAAAACAGTAAATCATATCATAACGAGTCAGCGCGACCTTAACGGCCGACTCTCGTGCGCGTTTGAATATCTGAGGACAATGGATACGTTACTGGAAAGTCAAACCGAGCTTATGGGCAGAATCGCTCGTGCTTTCGAAAATTTAAAGAAGTTAGGGGCTGCAAAGATTACTCAGGGAGCCGTCGAGACGCGTCTTGAGCTGCTAAGGAAAAATTGGATTAAATTCGACAAACAGCACGATCAACTGCTTGCGCTGGTCGCTCCAGGGAAAAGAGATATACCTTATTTTCAAACTACACTCTATGAGGTGGCTGAGGAGCTGTTCCTTGTCCAGGAGGCATTGTTCGTTGATAAGCTGCAGTCATTTAATACGGATCGTCGCGACTCTGAAGTTTTGAATAATCCCACGTCAACCAGCGGACATTCCAAGGCCTCCTTACCTCGACTACCGCTGCCGGAATTCGACGGGAGCTACGAATCCTGGCCAGGATTTCGAGATCTCTTCCGATCCCTCGTCATCCGCGATGCAAGCCTTTCGGATGTGGAACGCTTACATTACCTTCGTGGCTGCCTAAAGGGCGACGCTCTCCTTGCCCTCAGAAATCTCCCGGTGAGAGCGGCAACCTTCGCCCGCGCTTGGGCCCTGCTGCAGGATCACTATGAAAATGAGAGGTTGCTGGTACAAGCGCAATTGGCGACGATCTTTGGATTACCGACACTCACTCGTGGGTCAGCCACGGAACTCAAGACCTTTTACTTTACCTTTTGCGATTGCGTCGAGGCTCTTGTTGCTATGGAGCGCCCCTTTGATACCTCCGGAGATTGGATAGTCTATTGGTTGGTAGAGAAGCTGGACCAGCAGTCGCGAAGAGAGTGGGAAACGCAGCTCGGCGCCAGGACTACCCCTCCGACTTTTGATGAACTCAGAGCGTTTGTCAAAAATCGTATTACCACCATCGGAGCGCTGGAAGGTGGCAAAACCAAAGGTCAGCTTGAAGGACGCACGGTTAAAACTGCCGGGGGCCAGAAGTCGGCCAAGGTGATGCAGGTCACCAAGACCAGCCGGTCTCAAGAGCAGTGCGGGTTATGTGGATCCAACCATTTCGTGCTCTTCTGCAGCCTCTACAAAGCAAAAACTGTGCATGAACGTCGTGAAGCATTACTGACGGCTAATTTGTGTTACAATTGCCTCGGACGCCATCAAGTGAAGGATTGCGGTTCTGAGAAGCGATGCCAACTTTGCAATGGGAAACATCACACCACCATACACGAGGACAACACTAATTCCAGTGACACCTCCGAGACTACTGCCAATACCTCTTGCTGTTTGGCGAATTCCTTGCCTGCGGTGCTGCTGGCCACTGCTCGCTTGAGAGTGTTGCATCCCAACGGAGGCTCCAGAATCGTGCGTGCCCTCATTGACCAGGGTAGCGAAGTGTCACTGCTCACCGAGACTCTGGCCCAGCAACTACGGCTTCCTAGGAAGCCGGCAAACATTCGTCTCGTCGGTGTAGGGAACCAAATCCCTGAACGAATTCGTGGCAAAGTGCAGCTGGAATTTACCGCTCACTTTCACTCCACTGAACGCCACGTGATAGCCGCATTATTATTGCCACGCATAACATCTTACCAGCCACGACTAGACAGCCGAACTACAAAATGGCCTCACCTGAGGGACCTTACTTTGGCGGACCCCAGCTTTAAATCCGAGGGGCCGATTGAGATGCTGTTGGGTGCTGACTTCCTGGCCCTCATCCTGCTTCACGGCATTGTCAGGGGTCGTACCGAAGAACCCATAGCTCAGAACACCACTCTGGGTTGGATTGTGTCCGGACCAGCGACTTCAAAGCCAGGACGCGAGTTACCTGACAGCCGTGAGTACTCGTCCCTCCCATGCACCGCCGCCGAGGAACTCCTGCCTCTGGTGCGACGCTTCTGGGAACAAGAGGAAATCATGGCATCCAACGTCTATACCACGGAAGAGCAAGCCTGTGAGGACCACTTCCGGACTAGTCACCAGCGGTTGCCGTCCGGCCGCTATATGGTCCGACTACCATTTCGCGACAGGCGGGAGCTCGGAGAGTCACGTCACGGTGCCCTACGTATGCTACAGAAAATGGAAACCAAATTCAACAAGGAACCGACGTTCGCTCAGGCCTACCAGGAATTTATGCGTGAGTATAGACAACTTACTCACATGTCTCCAGTGCGTGGTGATCTCGCAGGACCGTCCTACTATCTGCCTCATCACGGAGTCCTGAAGGAGAGCAGCACTACCACCAAGCTGCGAGTGGTATTCAACGGGTCGCACGTGACGACATCGGGACAATCCTTGAACGACACGCTGATGGTGGGGCCGAATCTGCTACCGAGCCTCCACCAAGTATTGCTGCGCTGGCATCTCTTCCGCGTCTGTCTCACTGCCGACATAGAAAAGATGTATCGTCAGATCTTGCTCCATCCCGACGACCGCTGTTACCAACGGATTCTATGGAGAGACTACGTAGATAACGTCATAACGGACTATGACCTCAACACGGTCACTTATGGTCTAGCCTGTGCCCCCTTCCTTGCTATCCGCACGCTACGTCAACTCGCCCTAGACGAACAGCCACGGTATCCTCGAGCAGCGGCCATCCTGCAACGCGACGTCTATATGGACGACGTCTTGACCGGTGCCGACTCGGTGCAGGAAGCCCTAGAACTACAGATCGAGCTATGCCAACTCTGTAAGGCGGGCGGCTTCAACCTGCGGAAATGGGCCTCCAATGAGTCTACTCTAATGGAGCGAGTACCTGCCTGTGGTGCCACTCCGGAATGCAAATGGCAGAACGATGAAACACACACAGCATTGGGCGTCCACTGGAGCTTGGCCGATGATTGCTTCAAGGTCCAAGTGCCTCCTACAGCAACGGACCGCAGGATCACTCGACGCTCGGTCCTATCAGCTATTGCGAGGATCTTCGACCCGCTGGGTTTGGTTTCCCCCGTTACTATTAACGCTAAGATATTCATGCAGTCTCTCTGGTTGTTACATTTAGAATGGGACTCACCACTGCCTACTACTGATGCCGGACACTGGAAGCAGTTCATCGAAGAGCTGCCTGACCTCAACCGAGTCTCTGTTCCTCGCTGGCTTGGAGTACAGCAGTCACCTCAACTACTGGAAATGCACGGCTTCGCAGATGCTTCGGAGCGAGCCTACGCCGCAGTGGTGTACCTCCGAGTAGTGGACAGCGAGGATCTCGCCGAGACCCACCTAATCACTGCTAAAACCAAGGTGGCCCCTTTGAAACGAGTCTCGCTACTACGACTTGAATTGTGTACTGCCGTCCTGCTGACCAAGCTAGTGTCGTTCACTTGCGAGAGTTTGAGATTGAGCGGAAACCCCGTTCATTTGTGGAGTGACTCCACCATTACACTAGCCTGGATACAAGGACACCCGTCTCACTGGAATACTTACGTGGCTAATAGGGTGTCCGAAATCCAACGTACACTGCCCGACGCTCAATGGAACCACGTCTCCAGCCAGGACAACCCGGCTGATTGCGCATCCAGGGGTCTTTCTCCAAGCCAGCTACCTGACTTCACCATGTGGTGGACTGGACCTGCTTGGTTGACCACGCCGGGGAGATGGACCAACTTGAAGCAAGCTCCACTTCCCATGACTGACCTGGAAGCCCGAGCTCACACCACCGCGACGTCGGATGAATCTGCACCGGGAGAAAATTTACTTTATAAATATTCTTCCATACACTCCCTATTTAGGGTCACCGCTTGGTGCTTGCGCTGGCTGCCCCCGAAATCAACCTGTCTGAGTGGATGTCGTCTGACACCAGCCGAGATAGACGCTGCCAGGATCCGGTGGCTGCGCATCGTTCAACGACACGAATTTGCTCTGGAAATCCAGCAACTGGAGGCTGGCCGTCCTCTACCCAACCGAAGTCCGTTACTACAGATGAATCCCTATCTGGACGACCAAGGTCTACTCCGTGTCGGAGGGCGTCTGCGCCATTCTGCCCTGGCACTGGATGCCCAGCACCAGGTGTTGCTACCCCGCGACAGTCGTCTGACGGAGTTGCTGGTGACCGAGGCTCACCATAGGACACTGCATGGTGCGACACAACTCACTTTGGCCACGCTACGTCAGAAATACTGGGTACCCCAAGGCCGACAGCGCATTAAGGCCCTTCTCCATCGCTGCCCAACCTGCATACGGTGGCGAGCTGCAACAGGGAAACAGTTAATGGGCGATTTGCCAGCAGCCCGGGTAACACCAGCTCGACCCTTCTTACACGTTGGAGTAGATTACGCTGGACCATTAACTTTGTTGATGTCACGGGGCAGAGGTCAACGCAGATATAAAGGCTATGTAGCTTTGTTCGTATGTCTTAGTACTCGCGCTGTTCATTTAGAGCTCGTTTCTGATTATAGCACCGAAGCCTTTCTCGCTGCCCTGCATCGATTCACGTCCCGTCGAGGACTCTGTACCACTATCCAGAGTGACCGTGGGACCAATTTCATAGGAGCCGCCCGAGAGCTACGGAATATGTTGTCCCACCTAGACGCCGGACACGAACTCCTCTGCTCCACTCTGTTGAAGGACGGTATTGAGTGGAGGTTTAATCCCCCTGCTGCCCCTCATTTTGGAGGACTATGGGAAGCAGCCGTCAAGTCCACAAAACATCACTTGCGGACGGTGATAGGCGAACAACACCTCACCTATGAAGAACTGACAACACTGCTCCATCAGATTGAGGCCTGCTTGAACTGTCGACCACTGCAAGCGATGTCCGACGATCCTGGTGACCTATGCCCGCTGACACCGGGACACTTTCTGGTCGGCGAGGCACTACTAAGCCTACCCGATCCAGACGTCGATAACGTCCCTTCCAATCGGCTTTCACGGTGGCACCTGCTACAACAAATGCGGTTGCAGTTCTGGAGACGTTGGTCCAGAGAATACTTACAGTCCCTTCAGCCACGCAACAAATGGACGCGACAACATCCCCAGCCCCAAATCGGAGACTTATGCCTCATCAAAACTGAATTAACGTCACCTGCCCAGTGGCCACTTGCTCGCGTCATGAAGCTACACACGGGTTCGGATGGGTTAACGCGCGTCTGTACTGTGAAAACTGCTCGTTCCGAACTTGTACGACCCATCCACAAGCTGGTATTTCTCCCATCGGCACAGAGCACTGATCACACCTTAAATTCCACCGGCGTTGCCTGACGCCTCCGCATGAGCTAAGCAGCGCCACCGTCGTACGCTTTGGCCTTGCCACATCGACCAGTCCATCGATCTCCAGACGGCTTCAAATTATTCATCGGGCGATGAATGCCGGGGAGAAAATGTACGAAAATCAGCTTACTAACGCCATCTCCCAATGATCAGCGCTAATTGGGCATATGGCGGCGGCCTGCTTGCTCATGTGGAGCGGCGTCTCGGCCCCTTCCATCTATTCGCTATCGATGGAAGGGGAAGGCGATTCCTTCCAGGAATCCGACCGAGAATTCCTGGAATGGACACTCTTTGTTCGCGTCTCGCTTATGAAACACGCTTGTACTTGCTCGCACGCTTCTCTTGCTTATTACGGCTTAACGAAGTTACCTCATCTGCTGAGGTACTAGTTTCGCGCTTACGTGGCTACTAATTAAGCAATTAACAATTTCATTGTAAATAGTGTACAGTTTATTTGTGGCTTGCATATACATCTCAATTAGAATAATAACTGTTATTCGTGAACGTTAAAGTTAATTGTCCGTGTGTTCCTTAATAAACTAAGTTTGCGTAGTGCTTCTAGAATTAGCTTCTTTCCATAGTGCCTATCCTTTAGCCCACTTTGTAACATATAGTCTAAGCTTATTTATGACATAACTACTTTTGAAAAACACGTCACTATTTAGGATTAATAAAGAAGACTCCACGTTCCTTCAAGCTATAGATACGTAGTACTATTTCAAACCAGATAGCATCTAGTAACATCCCTGTAAAGATAGGCTACTATTTTTTGCTACTTTACCTGTTATTCATACATAATCACAGGAGTGCGCTGTGCATGTGATTTCGCAGAAACTCATAGCATCGGCATTTCTCGCTATTTTTGCATATTATCTCCTTCAATATTATCTCCATATACTTATCTCCAAATTGTTCGAATTAACCAGTGTAATCGCTGGCGACTCAATCATGGCTATATTCGACCAAATGTCCAAATCGATCTGTCCGGTCTTATATCGCGTACAATGATAAACTTAAAGAAAATCGGTGCTGGAAAGAAAACGCGATACGCAATCGAGGCTCGCATCAAATCGCTCGACAATAATTGGCAAAAATTCCAAAATAGTCACGAAACGCTCTCCCTATCGCGCAACGAAAAGACTCGAAGACACTTCTACTTTGCGGATGACACCTACTCGCAGTGCGAGGAAGAGTATTTCGACCAAGCCGCGATGCTGTCGCAAGAGCTGCACAAAATAACTGGGAGAACAGCAGTTGCTGGTGATAACGGACCGTCATCGTCGGTAACGCGAAGTTTGGCGAAGATCGCTCTTCCAAAATTCTCCAGGACATATTAGGACATGTTTAAGGCGCTCGTCCACCGCAATGAGGACTTAATCGACGTGGAACAGTTACAATATATCAAAACGCACGTATCTGGCGAAACTGCAAAGCAGATTTCGAATATCATCGTTACGGAGGACAATTTAACCCGTATTTTGACACCATCCTCAAACAAAAACCGTTAACGCGCAAGTCCGCAACCGACCTCAAAATAATCTTATCGAACATCACGGAAGCGCTCGACGCTCTCGAGACCGCGGGTGGCCCAATTCAGCATTGGGATTGGATCCTCGTGCACCATATCGTGAGTTTGCTGTACACCGACTCGCATGAAGCGTGGAAGGAACGACTAGGCTCCTATTCAGAACCTCCCACGTTCCTAAAGTTACAAGACTTTCTCCATGTTCGCATGGAGAACAACGACAACGAGCAAGCCTCGGACGAACGAACCCGTTAAAAATTCGGCAGTAAAAGCAAGTGCAAAAGTCCATGTAGCAGCAACCTCAACCGCGCCGTGTTCAGCGTGCGGAGGAAACCACTACATTTCGACGTATGCGGTATATCGGGAAAAAACCATCGATCAGCGGCGCGAGTTTATCGATCAGAAGCAATTATGCTCTAATTGCCACGGACAACACAAAATGAGTGCGTGCCTGTCGTCAAAACGGTGTCGAGTCTGTGAACGTCCCTACCACACATCCATACAGGGAACAATCTCGAACGATTGGGGAACCTCGTCGCCAGCACAACGTTCAGTCGGCACGACCAGCGAACCTGCCGCAATCACGTGGCTCAGATGTTGAATGCGTCCACCATTGATAAGGTAGCTCTTCCGCGTCGGGTATTTTTGGCAACAGCATCGATCGTGGTTATCGTTAAAAATCAGCCACCAACTCCTGAAACAGTGTTACTTGATCAAGGGTCGGAAATCTCATTTATTCGGGAAGCATTAGTGCAAACGCTACAAGTGCCGCGGCGCAGAGCACCGATTCCCTTAATTGGAATAGGTGTGCAGAAAAATCGAACAACTCGCGGAGCCGTCGAACTACACTTCAGAGCGCGAACGGATCACAACTTTGCACTTACCGTCATCGCTTATATACTTCCGCAACTAACCGGAATTATATCCGCTAAATCTATCGTTGCAGAGCACTGGCAACATCTCGACGGGTTGACATTAGCCGATCCCGATTACGCTAAAGCCGGGAAAATCGACATCATCCTCGGCGCTAACATCTGCGGCGGTCTTCTCCGCGGTGGTCTTCGTCAAGGTCCTCCAAAAGCCCCAATCGCGCAGGAAACAGCTCTCAGGTGGATCGTGTCGAGACCGGTGTCTGCGCAGAAATCCGAATCCCATGACCATCATGTGCTTCACAGCAGCATCGACCTCGGAGACTTGATCTCGTTGATCGAGCGGTTTTGTACGCTAGAAGAAATTCCGAAAATGACCTCTCAGAAGCACACTGAAGACGAAGCCCAGTGTGAACAGCACTTCAAATCAATGCATTCGCGCGAGCTATCAGGAAGCTACGTTGTTCGTCTTCCATTTAAATCACAACCAACGCGTCTAGGTGACTCGCAGACGCCAACCGAACGAGCCCTACAACGTCTTCATCAGCGGAGTCGCACCGACTCGACTTTCAAAGAGTTCTATAGCTCCTTCCTAGCGGAATATCAAACTCTAGGACGTATGGTGCGCGTTCCGGTGCCGGATGACGCGACTGACCACGTCTACTATGTCCCTCACCACGGAATGTTACGGGAATCTAGCTTAACGTCGCGACTCCAAGTTGTATTCATCGGGTCGAAAAAAATCAATTTCGGGCTGTCGTTAAATCAATACCCCATGTCTGGGCCTAAATTGCAGATCGACATCACCGCAGTCCTTCTTCTCTGACGCCAGTATCCCATCGTCTTCAGCGCAGACATCGAAAAGATGTATTGCCAAATACGAGTGCATCGCGACGATTGGGATTACCAGCGTATCTTATGGTCACCAATCGAAGACGATGCATCGGTGCCCTATCATCTCACGACTGTCACGCACTGGCTCACAGCGGCTCCATTCTTAGCTCTACATGTCCTCAAGCAGCTGGCTGACGATGAGGGTCCTCGCTATCAACTCGCTGCGACGGAAGTCCGATCAGAAATCTACGTCAATTATATCTTGTCAGGTGCGTACACCGTCGACTCAGCACGGGAGAAAATCCGCTAACTAGACAGTCTTCTTATGGCGGGTAGCTTCCATGCACGAAAGTATGCAGCCGTGGTAGACCAGGTCCTCGACGACATCACCCCGGACCGGCGAGAAACCCTCGCCGCTCGAACCATCAACCAGGTCGGGAACTCGTGGCGAATCAGTGATGACAAGTTCGTTTTCAAAAGCACAGTGGATCTATTCCGACAACAATGGACCAAACAAATGGTGTTATCATTCATTGCTCGGCTGTTCGACCCTCTCGGATAGATAGCGCCGGTGGTCATTGTCGCAAAAATCGGATTCCAACATATCTGGACGAAACAGCTTGAGTGGGTCGATCCTCTTTCCCCGGACACAGCCAGCAAATGGGATCGACTCAACGTGGAACTCGCAGCAATCGATGTCTCCGTTTTGCGATAGTTCGAAACTCAATCACCGAACTCTATAATAGAAATTCATGGGTTTTCAGATGATCACTCGACGCAATGGCAGCATGCGTATAAGTAGTATAGCAAGGATTCTAACCCAGGTCCTCTGAGGGGAGCGCGGGGCGGGGGTAAGTGAGGGCGCGCGGGGGAGCGCGGCGGAGAGAAACATGGGCGCGGGGCTGCGGAGAGTGGAAGAGCGGTTGCGCGCGCACGAGCCGCGGAGTGGGGGAAGCCATAATCATGGAGGGGATCAGTCCGGGCCTAGCCGCCCTGGAGACCTGGCCCACCGCCGAAAATTTCCACAGAGGGAGAGAATGTCCCTCTGAAAAAATTTCTGGGGGTGGGTTTTGTCTGAAAAAATCTTTTTCAGACTCGATCCGCTCCAAGAAATTTTTTCAGAGGGACATTCTCTCCCTCTGTGGAAATTTTTTATCTATACCAATATGCAGCATTAGCAGAATTTTTTTCCCCCCAAACGCAGAGAAATAATAATTTTTTAATCAGCGATTTACCGAACCATTATAAAACACAGTAGAAAACACACATATTTTTTCAAACAAACATGCAGCAAGCATTCTAAAGCTAGATAGTTTTAAAGCTAACAGTATTTCGAACGTCGCAGCGTATCGCCCGATTACGCATGATTTGACACCTCTGAGAAAGCCGCGCGAGATGATGCCATTTGGCGGCGCGAAGAAGACGCGAACGAAATATAATACTTATTAAACGTTGAAATCTTAAAATTATGTGTCGAGGAAAGAAGGAGGAAGATGGGTAAATAAACGGAGATAGAATATATGTTTATGATATTATATATTGTTACAAACGAAAAGAATATGAAATTAAAAAATACAATTTAACATTTTTTTTCCCTACGAGCATCAGCTAGAATATCATTGATGGCACATGCTATCAGTTCACAATCTACAAGATACTCCTCGTCGTAATATTCGCTATCACGTATTATTTTAGCAGCACGATGCGTATCTAATGTTTCGCAGGCAACAACGCTCTGTTGCAACACGTTAACAAAAGTTTCAAATTTTACTCTCGCATGTTCTGCAGTTTGATACAGCCGCGGAAACACATAGTTTACTCATGGTTCAAGATTTAATCAAAATGATACTCTATTCAGTTTCAAATACAGCCGCTTATCATATAGTGTCATCTTTACAATCGGAGAATTATAGATCTCACAAAAATCCACCGTTAATTGATCAATCCGCATCGAAGGTGATCCAGGTAATCGTGGACGTTCTGCGACGGTTGTACGGCTATCAAATAGCACATTCCATGTATGCCATGGTAATATGAGATGATTCCCATGATTGTCACCGAGAAAAACTTCTACATCGACCGTAGCCCGTACGCTGATTCCAATTTCCAAATATCTGCTACCCACGAATGTTAATGCGTATCTTCTGACCATTATTCGCAATGCTCGACGCGGGCTAAGAGAACAATTAAAGGTATGAAATTGTCCACTCGTATCAGGAATAAACATAAAAAAATTTAGAGACTATGTGAAAGTTAAGCCTTACCAATCAAATATATTCTCCCCGCATGGGGCTACACCATCGTCTCGCTTGATCGGAACGTAATAATTCATGCATCCGACATTTCCTTCGGCACTGGTACTGCATATTTTTTCTAAGCACTATCTGTTCCTTCAAAAGTCACTGAGGCTACTGAGCGATAGATGAAATAGCGTTCGAGAGCCGACTTAAATAACGGTGCAATTGCTTCCCCCACCACCACATTTATTCTAAAACTACCATTTTCCATAATGTGTTTCAATGCTAACGACGCAGCATATCTCATATAATTTGTACCCACCCTCAACGATAAAAGTCTCGACACGTGTTGAATGTAATATATTTCCTTGGGAAGCGTCGAATCTTAGAATTACGCGGTGACAGCAGAAACTGTGTCGTATGATGTTGCGCGCTAATTCATCATATACGTGAATCATGGAAATAATTATGCTGTGTCGACAGAAACTGTATAGAACTATGTTGGGATGGATCGCCATTTTTGCATGGAATGCATTCGAGAGAGAGGAGTACGCCAAAAAAAGTTAGACAGAGATACCAAATCGTGATACCAGCCATAAAAGCGCGCTCTAAACTGAACAAAGCCTCAAATCGTTGCAACGTATTGCGTGGAAAAGATTACATTCCATATACGATCATGGAAAAATTCGCGCATGTAGAACACCAATTGTTGGATGTATCTGAACGACTGATTTCACAGGAAGAATACCTCGCGTGGGAAGAACGGTGCAACGAGTGTATCGAATCGTTGGAAGAACACAGCCGTGTGAAACGTCCACGATTATAGATCGGTGTTCAACAATCGTTGGTTGCTCGAATCGCGCGGCTCGAAGGACTGAAATATCCGTTGCGCGGACGTTTCGTGCGTGAAGGTGCCGGACATTCGAGCACAGGACTTTTGTGGCGCGAAATAGACACTGCGTTCTATACCCGCGTATTAACTGGTGCAGTGCTCAATTCGAACTATATCGAGCCGCGCAACTTCCTCCAAGATGCGGCGACCATTGTGTTGGAACATGTGCGGGGCGTTTTGAGGAAACATCGAAACCTCAAAGTGAACACGGTGTTCAACGGTGAATTTGTGGCGGGTGACAAGCATGCTTGTAAAAGCGTCAACACCCGAAATTGCGAACTCTTCCACACATCCGATCTACAGAAGTGGTACCAGCGATGCGTCATCGAACCCACCCTGGCATCGCTGGAAGAGTTCCAGGAACGCGACAGCGGATGGGCATTGACGAGAATCCTCAACCTGACCGTCAATGTCAACAAGTACAATCCGTTGCGCGCGGGATGCCACTACAAGTTGCCACAGGATTTATTGTTGAAGAATGCAACGATCAGTGTGCAATCCCCGGACAATGCGTGTTTCGCGTGGGCAGTGGTCGCCGCTCTCCATCCCGCGGAAAGAAATGCCGATCGCCCAAGTTCATCCCCGCGCTATGCTTCCACGCTAAATCTCCAGGGCATTGATTTCCCAATGTCTCTGGAGCATATCGGGAAGTTTGAACGGCTGAACGAAATCTCCGTCAACGTCTACACCTTCGAGACGAAGAAAGGGTCGATAGTCTTTCCGTTGTACCTCACCAGCCACAAGAGGGATCGACACGTCAACCTGCTCTACACGCCAAATCGAGAACACGGCGATGTAGGGCACTTTGTATGGATCAAGAACTTATCCCAGCTGGTGAGCGCGCAGCTGAGCAAGCATGATGGAAAGAAATTTATCTGTGATCGGCATGTATAGAAAACATATGAAATGTTGAAATGTCTCGCGAAGCAAATTAAATAATACATATTTGGGGTTTACAGATGCCTGCACTACTTCGAATCTGCCGAGAAGTTGGAGCTTCATTCGCTGGACTGCGGCAAGATGAACGACTGTGCCATCCTGCTGCCCAGCGAAAGCAACAATTTGCTCAGTTTCGACAACCGCGACAGGAAGGAGCGACTCCCCTTCGTGGTATATGCAGATCTGGAGTGCATCATCGAAAAAAACAGAGGACAGTCGGAGTGGTGATATAAATAATCAATTACAAACGTATCAGCACCATAAAGTGCATAGCATAGCATATTATATGCATTGCTCGTATGATACATCACTCTCGACGTATCGATGTCGCCGTGACGCGGATTGTGTTTCATGGTTCGTCGAAGAACTGAAAAAATATGCAAACTTCGCCAAACCCAACTTGACCAGTAATGTTCCCATGCTTGATTTAACTCCCGAACAGTTGACAGTATTTCACAATGCAACACATTGTCATATTTGCGAAGAACCGTTCAAGGCTGATGATGTACGAGTCCACGATCATTGCCATCTATCCGGACGGTTTAGAGGCCCAGCACATTCGGAGTGCAATTTAAATTATAAAAATGCGTTTTACATCCCCATAGTTTTCCATAATTTATCCGGCTACGATTCACATTACATTATCGAGGAAATAGCTACCGCTTTCGAAGGTCACGTTGACGTATTACCCATAACTAAAGAAAAGTATATTTCTTTCACAAAAAATGTCGAAGATACGGCTGAACCAGACTCGCGAAATTATATGAAATAGTACAAACTTCTAAATACCAGTCTCGACAAATTAGCATCTTTTCTTAGCACAGATCAATTAAAAATTTTACGATACCAATTTCAAACATTATCCGTTGAGGATTTCAATTTATTGACGCGAAAGGGTATCTTTCCGTATGAATATCTTGATTGCGCGAACAAGCTGCAGGACTCATGCTTACCGTCGCGCGAGTCATTCTATAGTTCGTTAACGGGTGAAACTGTATCCGAGAGCGATTACGCACACGCCGAGACTGTCTGGCAGCGTTTCGGGATTAGAACCTTGGGCGAATACAGCGATTTGTATTTGAAAACAGATGTCTTGTTATTGGCAGATATGTTTGAAAATTTTCGCGAAAGTTGTATCAAGAGATACGGACTAGATTCAGCACATTATTATACTCTACCTGGTTTCACATGGGATGCCATGCTAAAACATACCAAAATTACGTTCGAATTGCTCACCGACGTCGATATGGTTATGTTTATCGAAAGCGGTATACGCGGGGGTTTAAGTCAATGTTCCGGAAGATACGCACATGCCAATAACAAGTACATGCCATCGGAAAAGTCATCGTACTTGATGTACCTTGACGTGAACAATTTGTATGGATGGGCAATGTGTCAGCCCCTGCCATACGCTAAATTTCAATGGGTCGAAGATCCAGTTCAATCGCTATCGATTCGCCCACGGGATACATTCTCGAGGTAGATCTGGAATATTCGCAAAGTCTGCACGATGCCCATGCTGATCTACCATTCTGCTCGACGCGTGCCAAACCACCTGGCAGTAGACAGGACAAGTTACTCGCAACGGTATACGATAAGCAGCGTTACGTTATTCATTATCGCAACCTAAAGCAGTGCACGCGTCACGGTCTTCGTATTACAAAGATACACCGCGTGCTTCAATTCGCTCAATCCCCCTGGCTCCGCGATTACATCGAACCTCAAAGCACGGTTTAGAACAAGCGCGACAAATGATTTTGAAAAAAATTTGTACAAATTGATGAACAACGCGGTATTCGGTAAAACTATGGAAAATGTACGAAATCATGTGGATGTAAAACTTTTGACACATTGAAAATGGCGATATGGCGCGGAAGCAATGATCGCGAAACCGAATTTCCACAGCAGAAGTGTTCTTTCGGAAAATTTAATAGCTGTTGAATTGCGAAAACTCGAGGTGAAATTCAACAAACCGATATACGTGGGTATAAGCATTCTAGACATATCAAAAATTTGTTTGTATGAATTTCACCACGAGTATATGTCGCCCAAGCACGGACCAAATTGTAAAATTCTATACACCGACACAGACAGTCTCATTTATCACTTTCGATGCGAAGATATCTACGAAACCATGAAACACAATATCGATAGATTCGACACAAGCGATTATCCTACTGACAATCCATATAATATGCCGCGCGTAAGTAAGAAGGTTCCGGGGCTGATGAAGGACGAAAATAACGGTGCGATAATGACCGAAATCGTAGGTCTTAAAGAGCCAAAATGTATGCACTTCGCGTAGACGGCAAAAATGATACGAAAAAGGCGAAAGGCGTCAAGACCAACGTCATAGCCAGAACGATAACTTTCGACGACTACGCACAGTGTTTGCAAAGGGAAATCTTAATGGTTCGCAGACAAACATGCATAAGGTCTAATTTGCACAAAGTGTACAACATTTCGGAATCCAAAATCGCCCTAAATCCACACGACGACAAGCGGTATATCATACCCGATTCGGCCGACACTCTGCCCTGGGGACATTACAATATAACATTGTAAAATAGAAATTGTATTTATTGTATTTATTGTGTAATATAAAATTGTTCCCACGTGTATAGAAATTATAAATAGCGAAATTATGCTAAATAAAATTATTATAAATGGTGGAATTAATATGTAAAAAATAAAGTGATCACTCATGTATATGTATCATTGTATTTATTGAGCCATGCATTATTATGTCCCAATACATTATTTTTATTTATCCAAGAATTGTGTGATTTATCAAACCCCCGCCACTTGACGTATACCTCATCCCCCTTCCTACGCAACACATTTTCCACTAGATATACATCAGGATCGGTGACGCGCTGCAGCTCATGTTCATAGAATCCTCCAGCAACGGGTTTTCCACAGGAATCGACGAGCAGATACGTTGCAGGGTTAGTTGCCTGTACTTTGGCTATCTTGAACACCTCCGTTGTCCAATTCGGCGTATAGCCTTTATCGAATATGGTTTTAAATTTGCTCGCGCGCACAAACTCGCCCAATTTGAATCTCGCTGGAGCAATGATCTCTTTGTTGCTGTATATGGTGGCTAGCAGCTTATCGGCAATCGCAGAGGTAACATCCCAAGGACTCATTTTGATGGTTCTATGTTTTCGTGCGTTATACTCTGCAAGTAGACGCGGTAGCGCATTGATCCATCTATAGGTTCCATTGAGTGTAAACAGTTTCCACATATTGTTCTTCAAAGTTCGATTGAAACGTTCTACGATGGAGGATTTCATCACCGAATACGTCGAATAATGATTAATGTCATGCTTTGTCAAGCGTTTCTGCACATCAGCTTTGTAAAATTCTTTTCCTTGATCGATTTGTAAATTTTTCGGATATCTATCTCTAAATATCTTTGCAAACACTTTAGTCACCTCAGCGCCACATTTAGTCTTGAGCGGCACCGCCGATGCATACTTGCTCAGCACATCGATGACGGTGAGTATATAGTGGTAACCTTGGTTGAATCGCGAGTACGGACGCATTTCTACAACGTCAGCGTGCCACAGATCATCGTATCCATGCACTATGACGCGCCTCCGCGGGAAATGTCTTCGAGCTGGAGCATGCAATTCCTCAACTAGCTGTAGCTTCTTGTGGCCGTGGTTTTCTTTACTCTTGGATTTCGATAAGGGCTGCATCTTTGATCGCAGAGGTGTCTTTGACACGAATGATGTGATAATTATCGGGTACATGCATTAAGTGCTCCCCATCGGCCCAAGGGCAAGTTCAGCCGCCTCGCATGATTCTCCTTCGCAGTGCTGCTGCGGGATAGAATTCAACGCCTGGGATATCTTTTGAACGCTGTTTTGCAAAGTCAGCATATCTGTCTGAAACATGAGCAGCTTCCTCTCTAATTCTTCCTGTTGCTCTTTCAAAAGTTTAATGCTCTTTTCCATGTATAGTTTATTGACGGCATCACTGTCGGCCACCGGTTGAGCTACGCGTCGTATCTTGCTTGATTTTGCATCAAAATCGGCACCGTCCACACAAAGAGCGTTATTTCGCATATGATTTCGAAGCATGCCGCTCTATTTGTAATAGTCCATTCTAGCTGCTCCACTCTTCTCGAGCGATAGTCTAAATTTGTTGATCGGCATCTCGATGCATACAGTGGACATCATCGGCGTGCGGTTTAATTTATATAATGAGGTCTACCTCGCGGATTTCCTCGTAAATAGATAGAATTTCGGGACCATGAGAGTTGTTACCCGCCTGACACGACGCTTCCAGCAAGCGCAATCGATCCACCAGTTCGATGGGATCATCCCAGTGTACGTAATCGATCTTGTTATCGTTTACCACCATGGTTCACGGCGTCCTTAGACCTTTCCCTGCTTTATTGACTGATGCGCGGGGGAGTAGCGGTGCAATTACATGTTTGTACTTGTATCCCTTGTTTCCCAATACAGGCTTTTTAGCACCATGATCGCGTCTGTGGGCATTCGTCGCCAGCACTATACTTTTGTATTTTTGAATATCAGCATCGGTGTATATAGCATAATCGGGAATTCTCTTGAAAATCAGTTCGTAAAGACCGGGTGTTCCACCGTATCTTACACCATATATGATTATATTATCATCTTTGTCTATATTGAAACCCTTATCCCCAAGCATCATTCCACTATTGCCAAAGTATACGCCGTACACATAGTCCACTGTTGTATCCCTATCACCACTTAGGATTGCGCTCATGTATTTTCGACCCCGCGGGCCGAAATGGTTGCGAAACGTTTCTTGTCCCTCGGATGTTTGGAGTTGCTGTCTAATAGATGTTACAAACGACGCATCTGGACTAATTTCGAAAACGTCATCATCATTGGTTGAAAGCAATTGTATACTGAGAAATGTATTTATTGGTGTGGGAGGATCCGGAGAATCGTTTGATGTAACATTCCACCGTTTCTGCTTCGATTGAACTGGTGTGGAGGTGTTCGGTGAATATTCAGATGACATGTGTGGTTTCCAATTTGTCTTGCGCGATGTGTTCCCTTTCGGCTGAATTTTTGTTTTAGGCGTTAATGTTTCATTCCTTTTAACGTCTGTGCTCATCGGCGGTGATGTGTCAGCTTCTGTTGCTGCGGTATTTTCCACAATATGTTTTAGGGGTTCGACAATAGGTTTAAAGTATCTCTCCAACGCGACATCTTCCTCCATCTTGCTAGTCTTCAAAGCCTGATGTTTCTTGCAAATGGAATCGCCGGTTTTTGCAATTTCCTTCGCTATTCTCTCGCGATCCTTAATCTCCAGAGTATCGATATCAGTCATCATTTTGTCGCAGACGTTGCTTTCCCACCGACGTGTTGACGACAATTGGCCATCTCACGGTACAGCAAACTCGTTAAATCCCTTTCTATAACGTCCATTGGACATCGCGCTATCCTTGCTATTACCACGAAACCATACTCCCGTTGCCAACAATTACGACACAAAGCGCAGAAATCCTCATAAGACATATCAGTGTTTACATGATCGTTGTACACATGTTTCAAGTTGGTACCATCCTGCTTAAACAGAATCAACAGATTTGCATTGTCGCGTATAAGATGTTTGGGAATCCTTGCATACGTCTGACACAGATAGAAGCAGTCAACGTTCGAGTGGCGCCCCATTGCAAAGTATTCCCTTATCGTATCTTGCTTGTCACATGCCACGTCATCAAAGATAAAAATGGAATTCGGAAGCGATTCGCTCGGTGGGATGACATCACTGTTATTCGAAAACGTAAAGTAGCCAATTTCATTCATCGGAGTCAATAAATTCTCCAAATACTGATATTTCGGCTGTTGCAACGACTTGGAATACACGTACACGTTCTCGAAGCGGACGCCGTGAGGACTTTCCAACAAGCTCACCAGCACCTTGGTCTTTCCACAATTTGATGGGCCGCAAATGACGCAGCGGGTAGTGTTTGGTAGCATGCCACCATGTCTGCGTCTGGTTTTCGAAGACATCATTTGCGATTTATCGTCAAAATTTGTCACACGTATCGTTACAGGTTGTCGCACGAATCGCATCCTCTCCGCAAACAGCGAAAAATGATTTTGATACGTCGAAGTGGCGACGCGCCCTATTTATAGGTCCGCGCCGAAGCAAAACTGCTCAGTATTCAAAATGCTTCTGGTCCTGTCGGATAATTGCGATATTCGAGACCTAACCTCTGAGCAGTTGAAATATATACCAAAGATTATTTTATTCCGAGAGTTTGGGAGACACATTGATCAGTTGTGGGACAGACTCCCCGAGCATATAAAAGCTGATTCTGAGGTTCAGCAGTATCGTCGGTGTCTGGAACATTATAATCGCCCTTGGCAGCGAACGCATATCGACGGTCCAGCACCATTGATTAAAAACTGTGGCGAATGTCGCCGACGAGAGTAAAGAAAGTTTGTGGTTTGTTAAATCGGGCGATAAACGCGCTACCTATTGAATTACATATTCCGTGAGGTATCCTGGTAAACTGGTAAGTTTTGTGGACCAGGAACTCATCTGGCTAAACGATTGGCTAGAGGGGATCAAGGCATCAATCCGTTGGACGCAGCGTGTCGCGAACACGATATTGCGTATTCGCGTAGCAACGACCTCGGCGAAAGGCACGCGGCAGATAACGTTCTCGCTGACAAAGCGCGAAAACGCATCGTTGCGCGAGACTCGAGTCTAAGTGAAAGAGGTGCTGCTACAGCTGTTTGGGCAGCTATGAAGGCCAAGACGAAAATCGGAATAGGGATAAAAACAAAATTGCGCAAAAGGACTCCAAAGACAGCATCGAAAAAGCGGGTTCTTCCAGTAGCAAAACGGGGTGGCATATTACCACTTCTCCCACTGCTAGGTGTTCTCGGATCATTAGCTGTTGGAGCGGCGGGGATCGCTAAGGCGGTAAACGATCATTAGGCGGCGCAACATCAGCTGCAGGAAATGCAACGCTATAATCGCTCCATGGAAGGTCGTGGACTTTATCTCGCACCATACAAGTGCGGACAGGGATTATCGAAACGAAAAAAAAAGCCGAAAAGAAAATAAAAATGCCCGCGGGCGTAACTACCGATGCTCAATTGGTGGAGTTTGCAAAACGTATGCATATTCCATTCTTTAGAGGTGTTTTTATGCGTAACGCGTTACCAGCCGGAGGAGTATGTCGAAACGAGAGCGGTATCGTAAATTTGGACAATGTCGAGGGGCCTGGGACTCATTGGGTGGCGTATGCGAAGAGAGGGTGTCGAGCTATATATTTCGACAGCTTTGGGAATCTTCGACCGCCTAAGGAATTGGTAAAATATCTGGATAAAGATGCTGTGAAAATTGAATACAATCGAACGTCTTAGCAGAAGTACAATCAGAACAATTGTGGACAACTATGTCTATGCTTCCTACAAACGATCGACACCAAATTTAAGGATTGAATTCCCACCACTATGGTTCAGTACTAGTCGAACAGTACAGCTCGGAATATGTCGTTAACATTTACTCTAACCGACACGAGTAGCACCCTCGCATAGATTTGAGCGACGATGATTACGAGCTTGGTCTAACAACCTTTGATTCTTATCACACAATACCGAACATCGACTCGAGCAATGATAAATTCTACTTCACCGTAAACTATGACATCAACAATAGCGTCGACACCATTCATGAATACATTACGATTTCCCAGGGCTCCTACGAACTAGACGCCATCACCAAGTACTTGAAGCAACGATTACTCGAACGGTATCCTCAAAAAAATCTCGGCGACAACGATGACGGTGACAACGATGCGTATCCTATAGTGTTGCGTCCCAACAACAACACCATGAAAAGCGAGCTGTACTGCCGGTTCGCCGTGGACTTTACAAAGCCCAATAACATTGGATCGCTGCTAGGATTCTCGACGAATCGGGTATTAGAACCAGGACGGTGGCATGAATTGGATGATCCAATTAATATCATGAACGTGAACATTATTCGCGTTGAATGTAGCGTGACCGCTGGCGCGTACAACAATGGGAAGGACGTACATACGATACATGAATATCGGAAAAGCCCGCGGAGATCATTTACCTTCCAATCACCGCACGGGTCATTACGGATCTGACGATACGCGTTGTGGATCAAGACGGACGGTTGCTTGATTTTCAAGGTGAAGAGATTACCATCATACTACACGTACGACGGCGACGATAATACGCGTGGTGTGAACGAAAGAAATGCTTGTATTGAACGACTCCAGAAACCTGTTTCTTCCAAGTGAAACTGTTTACAACAACAACAACAACAACAACAGCAACTGCAACAGCTCCGATCACGCTAGAAGGAAGAGGCTCAGTGCTGCGAACATTGCATTTTTGAAATCATTGGGATTCATTGTGCGCATTTAAGTTGAAAAAATGGCTGACATTCTAAGCATTGGAGGAAAGCCGACGTTTGATGATCGCATCGTCAAGCCCCAGACTCACACATACAACCCATACGTCAACACGACGTTTGGATACAGCGATGAGATAAGAATACCGATACAGCAGCGGGATTTATACACATTGCCGTGTGAAAGTTTCCTCTATGTGGAGAGGAAATTGAAGATAAATAAGCCAAATGATGCAATAATGGTGAGGTTGGAAATAATTGCGTGGCGTTCTTATTTGATGAGATTCGATACGCGCTGAATGGCGTGGAGATTGATCGCAACAGAACCGTTGAAATAACTAGCACGCTTAAAAGCTATGTATCGCTGCCATCTGGCGAAGACAAAAATATGGATAATGCCGGATTGGGCTTGAAACGACGCGATGGGTCAATATTGAAAAATCATTTCAATTTTTGCATCCCACTCAAATATTTGCTGGGATTTTGTGAGAACTACAAACGCATTATTATTAATGTGCGTCACGAATTGATTTTAATACGATCGTGCAACGACAATAATGCTCTAATAGGATCGCCGATGCTGGAACCAGAAATTGAATTACTTAAAGTGCAGTGGCGGATGCCTCATGTGACGCTGAACGACGTTAATAAGCTATCCTTGCTACGTGCTTTGGAACGTGGGCAAAACCTGAGCATTTGTTTTCAATCGTGGGATCTGTACGAGTATCCTCTCTTACAGAGTACAACCAAGCATTCGTGGGCCGTGAAGGCATCTGCACAGCTGGAGAAGCCGCGAGTTATTATCCTTGCTCTACAGACTGGTCGAAGGAATGTGATGAGCGAAGACGTTACTAGGTTGAACAACTGCAAATTGACCAATGTAAAACTTTTTCTCAACTCGGAATTTAACCCATACGATGACATGAACTTGGACTTTGACAAGAATAAACATGCCATCTTGTATCATATGTATACGCAATTCCATAAATCGTATTATGGACATAGTTGTAACGAGGCATAATTCACCGTGGCCGAATTTTTACAATTTGGTCCCCTCGTGGTAATTGATTGCTCGCGACAAAATGAGTCGATCAAGAATGGCACCGTGGACGTGCGCATAGAATTCGAGTGTAAAGGGAATGTGCCGATAAATACTACGGCCTACTGTCTGATTCTACACGATCGGGTGGTTGAATACAATCCGCTGACAAACGTGGTGCGCAAAATCAATTAAATTGCCACGCCCTCTCCTGTGTCAAATTCATACCAAAAGAAAATTTCATCGTGAAAATCGAGATGCTTTACGAGAAGGACTGCATTCTCCCGTCTGTCTTGGAAGTGAGCGGACCTCTAAATTGTATCGATAATGTCCGTGCCAACATTTGTTGACCTGCAAGGGTTCATCGTCGATGGAAGATTTGTCGTCAAGGAAGTGGCTGTCCTACGAACATGGGAACAATTCTCTCGCACTATATTTTTGGGAGTTCGATGCCGCATTATCTTCTTACGAAATCCGACAAATCGAGCATTCGGTGGTTGGTGGTAAAACATCATGGACTACGGTGGGACGATGGAGACGTTCCATACTGTATGGTTAAACGGCTAATTACTAAAGCTGTAGCTGATGCGATCGACGAAGAAGATGACGCATCCCATATCGTATACGTTAAAGGGTTGCAGAAACGCGACTGGCTTGCGAATTTCCTCGATGAAAATACCAGAGCGGACGTGGTCATTGAGACGCTGGACATTGACTACGATGATATCAAATCTCTAAATAAGCTAAATGTAATTAATACTCTGCGATGTGGCAGACACGCAAAGCACTGTGCCATGCAAAATGTATTTAAAATATTCAACTGGTGGTCTAAACGCCAGAGAGAAATGCTTAAATAAAATATAATCAATTTTAATGTATAAAATGTTTTTCTTCACCCTCTGCAACCTAATCTTCTGCCCATGATGTATGCTAGATTAAGACGATAGTTATAATTACGTAGAAGTGGTTTGATACACGTTCAGAGTGATACGATAGACGTTGAAAGTTACCATACACGTACAATACATGATCAAAGTGGTACCATACACGATCAAAGTGGTTTGATTCATGTTGAAAGTGGTTCAATTGATGTTGAAAGTGGTTCGATTGTGGTTGAAAGTGGTTCAATATACGTTCGATACACGATCAAGGTGGTTCGATTCATGTTGAAAGTGGTTCGATTCATGTTCGGAGTGGTTCGATTGTAGTTGAAAGTGGTTCGATTGATGTTCGATGGATGTTGAAAGTGGTACGATTGATGTTGAAAGTGGTTCGATTGTGGTTGAAAGTGGTTCGATTGATGTTCGATTGATGTTGAAAGTGGTACCATACACGTTCAAAGTGGTTCGATTGATGTTGAAAGTGGTACCATACACGTTCAAAGTGGTTCGATTGATGTTGAAAGTGGTTCGATTGATGTTGAAAGAAGGAGAAACGATTCAGCCAAAATGATACACGCGAAGAAGATAAAGGAGAGGATGGCCAGTGGGTAATTCGAAGAAGATGCATAGAAGGTGCTGATGATCAGCGAAAATGTAGGTGGAGTACATAGAAGGAGAGAGTGGTCAGTGAAGAAGAAGGTGAAAAACAACAGCATCTTACTTTTGCAAAGCTACGCACTTCTCGATTTCATGATAGGAGTATGGTCAGCGAAAATGCAGGTGGCCTGTAATGAAGATGGTGAAGAACAAAGGCATCCTACTTTGCAAAGCTATGCACTTCTCGATTTCATGATAGGAGGGGTTTTTACATGCGAGAGCCAGGAGATGCAGCGAGACCAGTTGTCCATCAAACGTTGAAGACGATCAGTCGGAGTTTGTACAAGTTTTTTCTGTGTGAAAAATGGGATTGGAGAGGATCGCCCCTGAGTGTGACCCCGAGGTATGTACATTTAAATATTTTTACATTTATCGCGTTTAACATTTGAAACCGAGTGCTATTAAATCAGAAGTTTGTGTCAATATTATATCGTAGATTTCTATTTTTTTTTCCAGAACTCGCCACCACCGTCGCCTCCCCCACCACCTCACTGGCCATCGCCACCTCCATCGCCGCCACCTCCGCTGGTATGTAGTAGTTTGCATTGTTTTATACATTTGATGTTTATTATATGCAAATATTATATCAATGCTTGTGTATATGTTCCAGAACCCTTTGGCTGGGTTGGAGGTTGTGCCGCAGCGTAGGCCGATAATTGGTCCAGTCGGCCCAGCGATGGCGGCTCGGCTGCGGCGTCCATGGGTGCCGCACCGCCCAATGGCGCCGCCACTGCGACGGCCGCGGCCGCAGTCCCCACCACCACCACCACCACGATAATTTTTTTTATCTTTTATTATTTATATTTTCTTTTTTTTGTAACAATATATAATCTCTTAAACGCATATTATTTCTACATTTTATTTACCCATCATCCTCCTTCTCTCCTCGCAACCGCCTAATTTTAAGATTCGACGTTTCAAAAATTATTATTTCTCTGCGTTGAGAAAAGAATGTCTGTTGATATGGAAAAGATTCTTTCTGCTGACGCCATATAATTCTTTCTATGATTCGCGCCTTCTTCGCGCCACCACATGACGTCATCTCGTACGGCTGCTCCAGAGGATTCGAATTACGCGAGATCGCGCGATACGCTGCGACGTTAAATCGGAACGCTTTAGAATACTGCTTGCTTCAGAATGCATGCTACATAATGATTTGGTAGATCGTTGATTCAAAATTAATATTTCTCCGCGTTGGGGGAAAATTTCAGCTGCATATTGGTTTGGAAAAAAATCCTGGGGGCCGTCCCCTTCCTGGGTTAGGTCTGAAAAATTTTTCGGGGTGGGTCAAGGTCTGAAAAAGACTTTTCGGGGGTCATTCCCTCCCTTTGAAAAATTTCGGGGACGGTGGGCCAGGTCTCCGCGGCTGCTCGGCTCGGAATGATCCCCTCAACGGTTGCGGCTTCCCCCACTCCGCAGCTCGTGCGCGCGCAACCGCTCTTCCACTCCCCGCAGGCCCCGCGCCCATGTTTCTCTCCGCCGCGCTCCCCGGCGCGCCCTCACTTCACCCCGCCCCCGCGCTCCCCTCAGAGGACCCGAGTTAGAATCGGCATAGCCTTACTACTACGGAAGTGGGCAATAAATTAAATTATTATTATTATTATATTTTTCATTTTCATATTGTATTTTTATATTTTTTCTTTTTTATTTTATATTTTTATATTTTTTCTTTTTATATTATATTTTTATATTTTTATATTCTATTTGTACAGAGAGAACTCAAAAATGTTGAGAATAGAGCTATTTAGAGATAGAGAATTGAGGCGATACAATAGATACGTAACCGTTTCGGCGAATAACGACGAGATACTACTATTCTGTGTAACTGAGCACTCGGGTCGAAACGAGAGCGTGAGTGTGTATGAGTGTATGTGAGGTGTTGTGTGGAAGAGTATGTATGTATGTATGATGTCGCGAAAAGTAAGTAGGAAGTCCATCACCTGTTCGAGAATGTTCAAATTGTCTTGCGATTAATGTAAAAAGGAGAAAAAGAGAAGGAGAAAGAAAGAGAGACTGATAGAGAGAGAGAGAGGGCGAGTTCTGCCGAGACACTATTTATATTCTATTTTTATATCTTTTCTTTTTTATATTTCTATTATTTAATTAATGTAACAATATATAATCCTTTTACGTATATTACAATCTATTTATTTACCCGTCTTCCTTCTTCTCTCCGCACCAATTTGTGCTGACACTTCATAATTCTTTCTATGATTCGTACGTTCTTCACGCCACCAAATGTCATCTTGCACGGCGGTCCCATCACGGGGGATTCAAATTACACGTGATCGCGCGATACGCTGCGATGTTAACATTGAAAAAACATATTGAAAAATTTTTAGCTTTAGAGTGTCTGTCTGTTTGCTACATATTGGTTCAACAGATCGGTGTGGGAGGGGATTAAAATTATTATTTCTCTGCGTTGGGAAAAAATGTCTGTTGATATGGAAAAAAATTTTCTGCTGACGCTATATAATTCTTTCTATGATTCGCGGCTTCTTCGCGCCGCCAAATGACGTCATCCCGACGTTGGAAAACATTTTGAAAAAATTGTTAGCTTTGTACCACCAAGTAGTGCTGTCTTTTTCCCTCCCCTCGAATTCAGCTTTAAAATAACTAGGTATTGCTCTCTCTTTTCCCTCCTCCGAAGACGCGGTGTGTAAAAATGCCGATCTTTCCCGACATTGCCCGTCATCATCCGATAATTATTATGCTTTGGCGTTTGGCAACTGCGCATGGCATGTGGCGCTGGGTATATGTACCATTCGGAAAAGGCTAATGTCAGAGAGTGGGCGTTGGGGGAGTTGGATAGGCGGCTGACTCGTACCGCGGAGGTCTTGGGTTCGAGCCCCGTCGCCCGAGATTCAGTTTTTCGATTATTATTAATATCTTAAATTAATATTTCCTTCCTTACCGACTGTGGTTGGTACCACGCCCCAGAGTAGCAGCACAGACGAGGTATAGAATAGACCTATCAACCAATGTATTTTTCTGTCACCGGTTTGGGAGGTCCTAGGACCCCCTTACCATTTCAGTGTCGCATGCAACGTTATCGGTGAAGTCTCGAAACAGATTGTAACGCTACGCGTGGTAGGAATTAGAATTCAGCACGGGTAAAATAAGGTTATTTTTTGACAGTCGAAGCCCGCGATTTACAAATGTTTCTGTTAGAGTAACAATTTAAAAATCGTCTTAGGAACATATTCCGTTCAACGGAAGAGAAAGGAGGATGAAAATAAAACGATATCACATTCGCCTTTTAACTTTGCTGTCCTATTCCGGTTTATTTAACGCAAAACAAATTTCATTCGTTTGCAATAACGCAATTTGTAAAAAGAGTGCTTTAATGTTTTTTAAGAGCACCTGTTGCTGAACCCCACCCATTCATCATGTGTTTGCGCATTCATTAACGATGGTCTATATGATACAATACAGGCATATAATAATAACAATAATAATAATATCTTTCTACTGTACTATATATATTATTTAACAGGAACATATCGAACCCACACGCACCGAGTTTGGTGCAATTTTGCAAGTCTGTAGAGTAGCCAAAAATATTCGATACATATTTTTTGAAAAAGGAATTCATTCTCCTCCATAACTATTAGAAAAATTCATTTGTTTAAACTATATACTAACTGACGTTATTTGACTAATATGAAGTGATGTTCGGATGTTTCAGTAAGTTTATACAGTATGTCCGATTTGTTCGTATATTATTTTTCACACGCTATTATTTTTCTAACTATTGAAAATGGAAGAAATGTTTCATATGAAAGTTTTTGATTTGATGCAGGAAACTGAATAGTATATGAGGGAAAAGGAGTATGGTATTTAGAATGCGAAAAGTATATATTTAAGGTTTGGAATATATAAAGTGTTCGACACGACCGTCCTATGTGAGCGACGACAGGAGATCAGGCGTGGGCAAACAATTATTTGAAATAAAAATTTGTGTACGAAATTTTTATTTCAAATAATTTTTTGCCCATCTCTGCAGGAGACTGCCTTCGTCGGCCGCCGATCGTCTCGTTCTTTTGTCGATGTCGACGGGCTCGACGTCACGGTTTCGGCCACGTCCAACAATGCGTTTGCAGACCTCAGAATCTATTGTTCTGGTTTTCTCGACTTCAAAAAAATGAAAATGCGCTAAAAAGAAAAAAATAATTTTGTTCCCTATTTAATCTAAGACAAACAATTTTTTTAAGTCGGCGCCAGATTTACACAGTGCAAATGATGAGGCGCCGATATAAAAAAATTGAGTGTCGTATATTAAATAAGGAACAAAATTATTTTTTACTTTTTAGCGCATTTTAATATTTTTTAAGTCGGTTTTAATTGATTTTCCATTACTTGGACCCATGCGCCATTATTGTGGCTTTTACATGCAGGTGGCGAAAAATCTCTCCGTACAGGGGTATAGCGCAGCGGTCAACCCTGTCGTAGCTAAAAATTTTGAAATTGAGACGGGTACGAGACCAGTCGACATTGTTTTCAACCCTCATTACAGTAATTTGGGGTGAGTGGTAAGCCGATCATAAAAGCGGAGCGCGCAACTCGCTTACCTGGGCCGGGAAATTCCCAATAGCTCTTTGCCACGTAAATTTGAAAGAGACCATCCCAAAATTTTCGAAGCTCGGGGATCACTGCTGTCCAGCGGTCGCTGGCAGCTCTCCGAAGAGATTGCCTTCGTCGGCCACCGACCATCTCGTTCTTTTGCCCTTGTCGACGGGCTCGACGTCGCGGTTTCGGCCACGTCAAACAATGCGTTTGCAAACTTCAGAATCTATTGTTCTGGTTTCCTTTTCCATAATTTTATCTTTAATGCAGTGTATGCATAGATAGGACTTAAGGGGCAACTAATCGGACATGTCTTTGATAGTAACGGTGTTTTAATCTTTTTTCTATAATTTTTGTGTCTGAATGTTTTAAACTTTTAGCTACTCAACGCCACGCTTATACCGGCTTCCATTAATGCCATTTTTTTGGAATGATGCGCCATTATTGTGGATTTTACACGCAGGAGGCGAAAAATCTCTCCGTGCAGGAGTATACCGCCGCGGTCAACTTTATCGTAGCTTAAAATTCTGAAATTCAAGACCATTATACTCATTCATATTTTTCCTTCAGTGTCGGATCTGTATTCGTACTCAGAAAGTTAAAATTCGAGGGCCACAACATTCTGGCCTTTTCACTGTACGCTTTCTTGAAATCGGTTGACCGGTAACGCGTACCTTTTTTTACGACCGTGATGGGTTCTTAGGTAAAACCTTTCAAATGATGCGGATCGGGGGTCATAAACGCTAGAGTAGTGGCATAAAGACAAAGTCAGCGATAGGCCATTCAGTAATGAGTATGCCTATTTCCATCATAGAAGTATCACAAATGGATTACTAGTATTTTTCTGATGAAAATGACACACAAACTTGATAAAATCCTAGTTATTTTTAATGACTGTAATGGTAAGTACTTGGAGTAATTGAGGAAAGTAACGAAGAGTACCTGAATTCTACGTGAACTGACACGGAACTGCTGTGTGCCCAAATCTTAATGTAAGCGATACCTACGCTCGTGTACTTACATCTTAGATGTTTTTTATAATTTTTAAATCCATTCAATAGTTAATAAGGACAGAGCCAATCAATTTGTAATGAAACGTAGGGATTTAGGGGCCTCGGGTCCCAAAAACTACGAATATAAATTTTACAAAAACGTTTCAATTCATTATTTTCAATGATTTTTACGTGTCGTAGGATGGGCACCGTCTATTTAGACACGTGCGATGTGCCGAGATTTGCGGGAATGTTAGTAATAGCATAAATTTTTAATATTTTTCGGCGTATGATACGTGAAAATATTAGTTAAAAGTTCCACTACGTGTAAAATACTAACAATCAATTTCATCTTGCAATTTATAGTTTGTATAAGCTCTCAAGAAGTATAGACTCCTGATCCCCGAAATAGATTTTCAGAGAGAAATCCGGCGTGAGTCGTTGACAAACCGAGCCAAAGCGTAGCTTAGCGAAAGCCCGCCCTCTATGTTAAACTCTCACTCTAAACAAGTCACATGTATACAAGCACGCACACATCTTTCAGTATTTCAATACATTTGAGAGTAGTTCTTGAGTTGGACGCTGTTCATGAACAGAGGTCGCTAAATTCAGTCCTCAAATTATGGGTCGGTAACACAGTTTGGGTGGTGACACGAAGTCCCATAAGGTGATAGGTCTATTCCATACCTCGTCTGTGGTAGCAGCAATTCACAGTTCGGTATCGGTTCGATATTTATTCGGTATCGATTAATTCGATATCTTCTGCTCTCGCGCTATACCCCTCACCACTCCGTCATCTCGATGACGTCATCCGCTGCCGCCGCCCGGCCACGCGCCGCTCACCCGCCGCCTGCGGGAATTTTCCGCCGACTTTTGAAACTCAAATTTGAGTTTCAAGGTCAGGGGAGGGGTGGGGGAAATGGTCTTTAAACTCAAATTTGCGTTAGAATCGGCCTAGCACTACTACTGGTTTCACCTTATAGTTCAACTCGTGTGTTATATCCTATAATTAAGTGTGTGCGTGTTCGCGTCTTATTCCACTTTCTAATTCTGGTATACCAGCGATTTAGTATCATCCAAACTCCAAAAAGGTAATCCAAAATATATTTTCATTTACATTAATGTGACTGCCTGGTGAGTTGCATCTCTTATCTCTTTCGTACCTTTTTATTTGTCACTGTTAAAATTACTGCGTATTTAGCGATAATTTCTGACATTCAATCGACTGTGGGATTCCCCTAGTCAGGAGCTATGCGCGATTATATGTATATTTTGTGAAATGTTTGATTGGTCCTTTACATACTTCATATTGTTGTGATCTTTTGCTTCCATCCAAGAATTCAAACATTAAAGTTTTGTTTATCATTAAATTCTACTATTTAATTACCTATCTGATTCCATTGAAAAGACCCGTATGGGACTGGAGCACGAACGATCCCAAAATCTACTCCTTATCCTTCTGATAAGGTACTTAGATATTTAAAATTTAAAGAATTGACTGTTACCAGTGCGGCAAGCTTCCTTGCTCTTCTAACAAAATACATCCAATACTGCAATTTCTGATAGTCTAAGGACTGTGGGATACCCCTAATCTGAATCTGCATGTATAAATTCTGCCGCTCGAACACTAAAGGCCGCGGCACGTAACAGATCTGGTGGCATCGGTGGGATACCAGGAAATCTCTTTACAAGAATTTCCTGGATGCTCATATTCAGTGAAATCAGATAGAATTTATGAAAATTTTCCGTTTTACTAAATTATCAGTGTGGTCGTGGTAACGCTGGTCTATTATCTGCTATTTATTGACTAGTTTCTGCCCCGTATATTTATTTACAAATATCTAACGATGGCTCAAGGCGCAAGCGCAATGATGACCTCCATGACAGAATGCTTGCCTTTTCAGAATAGTACATTAAATATTCCTTACTTTGATGGGAAGGGCGTTCCTTTGAAGGATTTTGTACAAGATGTACAAAATAGCGCAACATTAGTGCATCCTGCATTAGAGGGCTTATGTCTAAAATCGGTATTAGGGAAATTGAAAGGTCCAGCCCGCGATAGCACTTATGGAAAAACATTTAATACGGTTAATGAATTAATTAAACACCTAAAAGGTAGATTCGCACCGGGTAAAAACTATCCTTACTATCAACATGAAATGGAAAATATTCGTATGAAAAAGGAGGAATCGGTTAGTGATTTTTATGACAGATTAAACATATTAATCAGTGGAGCTCGGGTTGCGTTGGAAGATAGTTATAGGAATAACGCGGAACAAATGTTATTACCACTAAAAGAATGTGGATTGGAAGCTTAAAGACGACTCCGAAAGACTTCCAGACGAAATAGCACGGTCAGTAGATGCGCGTTATCCTAAAACTTTAGATGATGCAAGAAATTTTGCAGTACGTATAGAAACGCGAATGAAATCCGGCATATTACCTTCGAATGAAACTCAGAAAGTATCATTTCATCAGAATAATGGCTATTCTCGATCATCGAATCCTTACTATCAGGATTACGCTAATCGGCAATCAATAAATGCTCCTCGCTATCAAAATTATGCAATTCGAAATGAAGAAGAGAATCGCACATGTTCACCGAGTCCCAGCTCTGACGTAAGCGGATCGCCAATAGGAATTTTGAAACTTCCATCACGCAATCATCTTTACAATCCACCGGGATTTCCTCCACAACCGTACTATTCGCCTTATTTCTATCCGCCTATGCCATACCCGAATTATTACCCCTATCCACCTTATAATATAACTCACAATGAACAATCACGTTCTGTAAGGGATGGGTATTCGCAAGGGCCTAGACCAAGATCTCCATCCCCCATACCTTCATCAGGGAGACCGGGTTCTCCATATAATAGAAATACTAAACCCGAAGATAGAACGGATCATTTAAATGCGCAAATGACCCGTCGGAAGGACGCGATAACGAGTCATTCGGAAAAAGCGCGTCATGCAACCGTAAAATTTTTAGCGAACCAAGAAAAATTGCAACAGTGGAAAAACCCGAATCCCCATTAGTAAAAATGACGGGTAACGAATTGAATATCGGTTGTGCATATTTCCTTGTAGATACAGGAGCAGATATAAACGTAATAAAATTAAATGCCTTGGACGACAATGTTTCAGTCGCGCTTCATGAATCAGTTGCTATTTTGGGAATAACTCCGGATACGACAGAGACTTTAGGTACCACAATAATTACTTTATTAGGCCAACCCGTAAAATTTCATGTCGTAAGATCTTCATTTGTATTGCGCTGCGATGGTATATTAGGTAAAGAGTATCTTAAACAAGAACGGGCTTAAATCTCTTTTGCCCATAACACATTAGTAACACAAAGTGATCCCATTACACCAATACCTTTTATTGGGCATGACCCAGTATCTCGTAACGTAGGACCTCGACTTTTGTATTTAAAAGCACGTACTAGACAAGCGGTTGCTATTGATGTTACGAATCATGATTTAAAAGAGGGATATTTACCTAAAATCGATACTATAGATGGTTTGTACATTGGCGAAGCTGTTGTATCTGTAAACAATAAAGGGGCATGTCACGTCTTTGCCGTTAATACGATAGATCGGGATGTCGAAGTCGAAATTCCGCCACAAGAATTAGTACCTTTCGAGTATAATAACTTCTCAGAAGAACAAAATTATTTTGATTCCGATATGGAAGATGAAACCTTGTCAATCGCGGAAGGCAAAGTTCTAGAAATCATTAAAAGATTGCGTCTCGATCATTTGAACGAAGAAGAACGGGATCATGTAATTAAACTTATTAAGGAATTTCCGGAACGATTCCACTTGCTTTGCAATAAATTACCATGTACATCATGCATTAAACACAGGATCCACACAGCAGACGATATTCCTGTAAATACGCGACAGTACCGTTTCCCTCCGGTTCATAAAGACGAAATAGAAAAACAAATCCGTAATAAATTAGATAACGGAATAATAGCACCTTCAAATTCACCGTACAATTCGCCGATTTGGATTATTCCTAAAAAAAACCCGATTCTAAAGGCAATCTGAGATGGAGAATGGTCATAGACTTCCGTAACCTTAACGAGAAAACCATTGGCGATGCATATCCATTACCGAACATTACCGATATACAGGATCACTTAGGTGAAGCTCGATATTTCTCAACTTTTGACTTAGCAAGCGAATTTCGACAAATTGAGATGGATCCCAAAGATAGACAAAAAACAGCTTTTACGTCATTATAAATATATTCGAATGCCGGAAGCTCTCAAGAATGCTCCAGCGACTTTTCAAAGGTTAATGGATCAGGTCCTACGCGGGTTACAGGGTGTAGAAGTTTTCGTTTCTTTGGATGATATCGTGGCATATGCCAAAAATTTAGAGGAGCATGAAAAGAAAATTCGTCGTTTATTCACGCGTTTGGCCGATGCTAAATTAACTTTATAACCGGATAAGTGCGAGTTCCTCAAAATAGAAGTTGCTTACCTAGGACATGTTATTAGTCGCGCAGGTGTAAAACCGGATCCCAAAAAGATTAGTGCAGTAAAGAATTTCCCTCGTCCGAAAAATCAGAAAAATATTTAAATACATAAAAACTTCGCAGAAAAGGCTAAACCGTTGTCAGATTTGCTGAAGAAAAATTCTACTTTCACTTGGGAAAAAGAGCAAAAGAAAGGATTTCTGGAATTACGAAAGCACTTTGTAAAAGTCCCATACTTCAATACCCAAATTTCAATAGTTAATTCACTTTAACTACAGATGCGTCAGATTATTTTAACTAAACCAGAACAAAATTATTTCACTACAGAAAAAGTATGTTTGGCAGTCCTTTATGCAATTTTACACTTCAGACCATATTTATACGGTTGTAAATTTACCCTAGTCAGTGATCATGAACCGCTAAGATGGATTAACTCAATAAAAGATCCAGGACAAAGACTGATCCGCTGGCGACTAAAGTTGCGAGATTATGAGTATGAATTTATTATTAAGGCAGGAAAACTAAACACAAAGCTGATGCCTTATCAAGGAATCCAGTCATAGTAAATGAATTACGTTCGTCTGATGACTTTAGTTTATCGGATTCCTCTGATGACGCAGATTCGAAACTAGTACCCGATTGCCCGAAATTATTACCAATAAATAAATCACCAACAACTCGCAAGCTGACAGCCTCGGAACCTAAAGCTTCCAAACCTAAGGAAAAAATAGCTAGTTTACCCGGAAAACCAAACGTAGGGAGACCAGTAAGCTCAATATCTAAACCGAAGAAACCTGTACCCTTAGATACCAGTGCAATAGCGACTAGAACGCGAGCAAAGGATCAAGCTACTAAAGTTCCAGGATCATCGAAGCCATTACCGTTGCCTGAAACAAAGTCATTAGATAGAGCAAAAGAGCTTTCTCTTGCTGAGGATGACGATTCCAATGACGAACAGTCAGATCCGCCTATATTCCGTCAACGTAGGAGTACGCTGCCGAATCTGGGATTTCATCCTAAACAGATGGTGGAGAATCCTAAAATTCCGGATTCAAAGGGTGCAGTGGCTGGTACGGAATTGCGGCAGAAAGGGAGCGAGTCCGAAGTAGATAGAACTATTGCCATTAATTTACCCGAAGCTCGCGATAGTGATACAGGTAATCAGGACAAACAGGCGTCCACATTTATAGATTTAGAAGAGCTACAAGAGTCGTTCAATAGATTTGAAAAATCATTATTGGATAAAAGTGCTCAATTACAGGAACTTGAGGAGGAAGTTGTTTTATTGGATGTCCTTTCTGAGGGAGACACTTTAGACGAATATAGACAGGAAATATTACAAGACTTGGATCCATACGATGGCGATACTGGGGGCGAGGAATTAAATAGACGAATAGAAAAATTATTACAACAAGCTAGGGATTCCGCAAAAGAAATTCCAAATACAAGGCATGAGGAAGTAGTCAGTAAAGCACCTCAGCTGAAGAATATTACGGAAGAATCAGAACTAGAAATAACTGCAACAGGAAAGCCTGATAGCACGATCGTTAATAGGCCAAGATACAGTTCAACCTTACCTACCCCGACTGTAGATCCAAGCCCTATAGCACTTTCGACACCCTTTCCAAACCTAACGGCTGATCGAACTCCCAAGAAGGGAGGTAGGGAACCTGTCGCTCAAAAATCTACTCCTAGACAACTTTTCCCATAAATCTCAAATTCATCATCCATATGCATCCCGGACGCTGATTACATACCTTCGGATATGGAATCCGAATCTCGCAGCAAGCGATAGAAAAGTAAAGACATTGTAACCTCTACGAGACAAAATCTAACATATTACAGATCGAATTATGTACATTTCATTTCGTCCGATTGCGAACTTGTTACACCGGTGAGTATATTGCTCTCCGACCTGGGCATTATCAATGTTAACGACTTGAGAGAGGCAAAGCCTAGAGTGGGACAAATACTGATAACAAAACGCGGTAAACATAGGATATTTAGTGTAGTCATAAAAAGGAAACATTCTGATGAAATTTGTACTCCGGATTTGGAATTTGGAGTACAGAACCTAAGAAAAATTCTTTTAGACTTAGATATAAGGGGTCTAAGAATCTCACAGAATGGTGACTTTACGGACGAATTACCTCAAGGTACGTTAATATAAATATTAAGGAACACATTTGAGGACAGCAATATCGAAATAGCCCTTTGTTACGGAAACACTCAGGTACCTCCGGAAGAACTTCGTCTGAAAATCATTTCAGAGCTACATGAAAGTTTCGAAGGAGGACATAAGGGTTTAACAAAGACGTATTGCAGGATTCGAGAACGATTTTATTGGCCAAGTATACGTAACGATATTCAAAATTATATCCGTACTTGCAATAGTTGCCAGAATCAAAAATTAGTACGAACTAAAACTCGTGAACCAATGTTAATTATTGGTACTCCATTAGAGCCATTTTCCAAAGTATCATTAGATACTGTAGGTCCTTTACCCACTACTCCCAGTGGAAAAAAACATATTTTAACTATGCAAGATAATTTGACAAAATATTGCATAGCTGTGCCTGTTCCGGATATAAAAGCTGAAACAATAGCCCACGCACTGGTAACTAATCTTATATTGCAGTTTGGAACGCCACGTGCGATACTAACGGATAAAGGGACTAGTTTCATTAAGGGGATAGACACGGGTAATGCAGCGCTCTGTATACCGACATAATCTGGCCCGAAACATGGGTTTGCGCGCTGACGTTTTTTGTCCTTATATGAGCAAATTTTGGGCTGGGCGAGGTCTCATTCGAAAGATGAAGGTTCAATGCAGCCCGCTCTGGTCATGGTTCAAAGAGATTGTGTTGATATGTAATAATACGAGTGTCCAAAGTAGAGAAAAAATCGACAAAATGCACTCGCAGATTCCATGTATTTGTAGGTCACTAAAAGAGTTTTCTGACTCAAACGATGAGCAGAGCGGGCTGCATCGAACCTTCCTCTTTCGAATGAGACCTCACCCAGTCAAAAATCTGCTCATATAAGGACAAACAACGTCAGCCCGTGATTGCATTCCCAAATACGAGTTCCGCCATATTGGCGATAATACAGAGCAAGTCACGTGACAAATTTAGTTGAGCTAGTGGATACGAGATGGCGCCTACTCGGGAGGACTGCCAACGTGGAATCATAGCAAACCTGAAGCGTTAGCTGGATCCACGAGCCACAGTAAAAGCGTGATGCGGTCAATGTATGCATTTTCGGACGATTGTAGGTTAGGTTATATGCATTTTAGGCCAGGAACTGCTAGGAAATATATACATTTACTAAATTAACGCTTTTACCGTCACACATACATCACTTGAAATCGCTGTCGTATTTATATCATAGTAATTGAGGCAACTGCCTCAGTTAGAGCAACAACGGACTAACCTACATTAAAAAAAATTTCCTATTGTACATCGATGGCTTACAATTAGTGCACACATATTGTCTGTCCATTTTTAGCGTTTTTGAGAAAAACAGGTTCAAACATTCAATGGTACATTTTAATTAAATAAATACTTTTTGCATTATTGTATTATCATATATATGTAATATAAGTATCACTGAAAATATGTAATTAGTAGTATAAGTTAGAATCTGCAAAATAATAATAATGATTCGATAATAATACATGGAAGATGAACATGCTATATGTAAATAAGTACAGAGGAGGACATACTATACTGAATGATATTATATAAAAATGAATGAAAGGAATAATACTGTAAATAATGTCACTTCGATATTATATTTATTTTGAAAGTAACAGGAATAAAAAAGTAATTATTTGTTTTCATTTTTGTCAATGTTCATGGGAATTGGAATTACATCACGTTGTGATTTTGCTGATGGTATGCTATTGATAAATGCCTTGTAGTATTCAGGGATAATTCAGTTGTGATACAGATCTTTTTTCTTCGCGATAGATATAGGAAGACTTTTTAAATTTTTTATTTATTGTCACATTTTTTCAAGACTATTTTCGTCCTCTGGCATGGACACACAACATTTGTGCACTCAACATAATAAATTTAGGGACATACAATAAACAAAAATATTATTTTTGATAAATTTATAAAAAAGATAAAAATGTAATTTTTATGCAGCATAAAGAAACAGTCAAGCACTATTTGTTGCATATAAAAACTCAAATTTCATAAAAAGTGGACATACAATATGTGTGCACTAAGCCATCGATATCATAGTAGAGCCTATTGGAATACGTTATTGCTACTAACTCACTTTCGAAAAAAATGTGGGTTAGTCCGTTGTTGCTCTCACTGCCTCAATTATATGGCAAAATTCCAGAGATGGACATTACTTAACCGTTTAGTGCTCAGACACTTTTCCCGGCGGAAAAAAATTATTTATTGCGATTAGTTAACTGAAAAATGGTGCCAATACATGCACTTGATCGTTCTTTTTCCCAAAAAAGCCAGTGGCAATATATTTTTCTAAATGTGACGTATACATCACACTGGGCGCCAAAGGATAACCCGAGCCAATTTTTATTTGAATCAATTTTTTTGATTAATTTATGACTGAATTAATTTAATGGGTAATTCAATTATCGGCCATGAATAATTTTCTCGTGTTTATTCGTACTTTCTCGACTAAATATATGATTCGCAACTAAAGTACTAATAAATACGAGAAAATTATTCATGGTCGACGGATGAAAGGCTTTCGACTACAAATATGATAAAAAATTATTTATTTTAATTATAAAAATTATAATTATACATCTGTCACGTCCTGGGTGGCGGAAGTTAGGGCTGTGACAAGGTTGGGGAATATTGGGAGGTTGAGCACGAAGGCTAGCTTCGCAGCTCTGGAGAGTTTAGGAGCTCAGGCACGAAGGCCAGCTTCGCAGCTCTGAGGGGTGGATGGTATTCAGGCACGAAGGCCAGCTTCGCAGCTCTGAGGAGTTTAGGAGCTCAGACACGAAGGCCAGCTTCGCAGCTCTGAGGGGTGGATGGTATTCAGGCACGAAGGCCAGCTTCGCAGCTCTGGGGAGTTTCGGAGCTCAGACACGAAGGCCAGCTTCGCAGCTCTGAGGGGTGGATGGTATTCAGGCACGAAGGCCAGCTTCGCAGCTCTGGGGAGTTTAGGCGTTCAGCACGAAGGCCAGCTTCGCAGCATAAATCGACCAGGGAAGGTTAGGGAGTTATCGCTCACCAGAGTGACACCCGTTAGAACTCTTGTGGTTTGTATTTATGGCTCTATAATTGGCTTAACTACTGCATTGCAATAAAAAGACACGCGTCGTAGTTCTTTTCAATAGGTGTAGCATTGGGCATGCGGGACCCTAAGCGAAAGTAAGCTTGTAAACACTGATAAGAACTCCCGGTGTTCGCGAAGAGAGATCAGCTGTTGCTATGGCTCGTAACGATTCTAGGTATTCGAAGGATAATTACAAGAATTCAAACGTCGGGTAAAACAAAAGCGTTATTTATTGGAACGCGTGTGAATAAGCCATGCACTACTGAAGCAATGGCGTTAAACGTATTATAACAATGCGTTGGACATTAAGCATTAGCACAAGACATTTATATAACGATGATCAATGATAATAATATTACGCATAAGATAAGATAAACATAAGAAGTGTTAGAGTTGGTTATAAACAGGTTAACATAAGGCAATAAGCTTAAGCAATAATATAATTAGGCGGTAATATAAGCAATGAAACGATTTAAAGCGATAAGCGTAAGCAAAGAAGATAATATAAGCAAATAACTTAAGCGAAAGAATACAATATAAAGCAATAAGAGTAAGAAGCTAAATGATATAAATGCAGATAACATAAGCAAAAGGATATAATTTAAAGCAATAAGCGTGAGCAAAGAATATAAAGCAAATAGCATAAGCAAAAGGAAATAACATAAGCAATAAACGTGACCAAAATCAAATGATATAAATATAGATAAGCATAAGTAAATGAAAATAATAGAAAACGATAGCGTTAGTGTTTTACAATAAGATAAAAATGATAAATGCTTACAGTGATGTAGAAGGTTTGGTAACCCTATTGGGGACGTTGCACTGAAGCGAAGTCTAATACAATGTACTTTTATAATAGAGAGTCTGGCGTAACGGATGTTCCCGAACTAACTGACTGTGTGTGGTCCATGCGGCGCTGGTATTTATACAAAGCGATGGAATGTCAGGTATGCGGGGAATTTGCGGTATGCGTGATGACTCATGCTTAAAATATGTGTTATGTAATCGGCGCGTATTGATGATTCATGCGTAAAATATGTGTCGTTATTGCGTATTTCGGCGGCTCTTTCGGGGCTTTGAAAAGGGGTACTCCACCCGTTGGATGGGTTTGGAGGGTTTTGATTGGGGTTTGAAAAGTGGAGGTTTGAATACGTTTGTTGTAAAAGGAGGGGGGGGGGGGGGGGGTGAGACATAGTCTCGAGATGAGCGAGTTTTTAGTGAGGGACTTGTCTAAGGTTTAAACGTGGAAGGAGTTCGCGCCTCGAAGGCCGAAGAGGGGAAGGGGATTTGAAATTAGATCATCTGGAGATGGGGACTGCTAAGGTACATCGTCAAGGTGATCAGTGATTGGGGAAAAGGGGTAAGACTTGAGTTGAGGAATTTTGATGGAGTTGTGGAGCGATTTATTAGGGAGACTTTAGAATAATACCGCGCGAAAAATAGTGGTACGTCACACATCCTTGCTCCTTTCCCTCCTCTTCCTCCTCTTCCTCCTCTGCCTCCACTTACTCTTCTGCCACCTCTTCCTCCTCTTCCTCCTCTCCCATACTCCATCTGCCGCAACTTCCTCTTCACGTCCCTGTTCTGTAATATGAAAAATAAACATAAATCTTATGTTAATTACTGCAATAGTGTCTAAACGTTTTCATTCTTTCGTGAGAATGTAACAAATTAAAAAAAGATCGTTTTGCGTGAGATCGCCCACGTATGTACATACCTCCTTCTTCAAACGCAACGCCAGTTGCCAATAGGCATTAGCCATTTCCCGGCAACTCCGCCCCGACGACGGAGTTCGGCCACTGGAAGAACTGGACGGACTCCGTCGTCGTGACGGAGTCTGCCGGCTGCTAGGACTCCGTCTTCGGGACGGAGCCTGCCGGCTGCTGGGACTCCGTCGTCTGGACGGAGTCTGCCGGCTGCTGGGACTCCGTCGTTGGGATGGAGTCTGCCGGCTGCTAGGACTCCGTCGTCGGGACGGAGTCTGCCGGCTGCTAGGACTACCTCTACGAGACGGAGCCCTTCCTTTTCTCCCTTCTGACTGTTTTCTTTTCCAGACATCTAAAAAAGAGTCGAAGAAACAGTGAAACTATTGAACGTGTTTAAAATGAATTTGAAAGTGTAGTAGAAGAGCCAGAGTTGGCCAAACTGTAATCTAATTACAAATTACAAATTACGATTAAAATGTAACTGTGTGATTGATTATACATTATTTTCTGTAATCGTTAATTTAGATAGTTGACCACAATTTTGTCAACTATCTAAATTGAAGGGTCGGATGCAATAAGGGGACTAGCGCTCGAAAATGGAAAAAATAATTGTCGAAACTCTAAGAAATATTGGAAAATTAAATGTTGTTAAACTGAATTTTAAAAAATATAGTGGTGTAAAGCTCGTCACGACAAATATTTTTTCTATTTACAGTTTGTTTATTCAATCATTACTATTCGAGCTACAAATTACAAACAAAAAATTCGTCATCGTCCAAAATCATTATTTCTGTAAACATAAATTGCGATAACTTGAGTAAATATTAACGGATCTTTATGAAACTTAAAACATAACTTCAGAAAACTCTAGCGAAGCCGTGAAATGTGTGCACAAAACCCTTATGTTAACAAATGTAACAATATTTAATTAGGCTACCCTCAAGGGTGGACAAGGCCCAAACTGCCTTTCTCACTCCCTCAAGATTTTGTATTTCACTCGCACCAAGGACCGGGCGGGGCGTCATCGGCCCGCGTAAAAGTTCGAATGCGCGAAGGTTTGAAAACGCGGCGCGTGCCCGCGCATACTTGCGGGGTGGTCCTTCACCGTCAGGCAAGTGGGAAAGGATAATGGTAGAACGAAATATGAATTCTTTGCTAATAATGTCGGTGATACGTCAAAAGTACATGCACAGGATAATAAAAAATTCTTTCCCGTGCACATTTCTGTGCACCAAACAGTATTCCCGGAAGTACATACAATCTACGTAAATGTATCAGCATACCACCAATCCTAATGAGAAAGAGAGGAACAGGACGCGTATGTCCGTCCCTTTCCCACTATCTTCTGTTTAGCCTCTCAGCATCTGTAAACAATGCAGCGACAACGCTAGCTGATCAGTTTCTTGTCGTTTGCACTACGGTGAAGACGCAGAAAGCATCTTTTAAAGCAGGCTTTTATTTGGTGCGCGGATATTGATATATGGAATATTCATAATTTGTGAATTGTTCCATTTCCGTGTGGTTCGTTACTGTAGTGCTGTGTGTGATCATTCACAATTCATCATTGTCATGGAATCAAAGAAGGAAGCCGCAGATGCAAGAAATAGACGCTATTCGAAGGGTGATGCAAAAGTGAAGCAGCCTACGTTAACTGCAAAGCGTTTGTCCAAAAATACAAAGTGTCGAGAAAGGTAAGTTATGTGTTATGGTACAGATTTGTATGAAGTCACAGTTTGACATGTAGTAGTAGTAGTAGCACGGTACTTCATTGTATATAATATAGTATTATTCATATTCTTAAAATATGTATATCAACACAGTTATCTTTGTCGCTTTACGTACACATATTCTATGCTATGCGCACCGCAACGCATGTCATTACTTTATCCCTCTTACCCCATTCATTCTTTTCCCATTCGTATGTTCGGCTTATTTAATTAATTAATAATCCGATTTATATCGTGTTTGGACTCATTTTCATGTGAAAAATGTCAGCAGCACGTTCCTGTAATTTTCATACCGATGAGACGAAATGTAGAAATTTTAAATTTCTTCATATATATTATACAAACTATATGCGTTTTGTTAGTATAAAACGTTCAAACTACATATACCCGTTTCATTAGATATGCTTCCTTTATAAGGCAGTTGTGATTATTTCAATCGTTGTACGTAGCTTCGAATGGATAAAACATGGACTTTAGATTTTATTTATGTGATGTAGAAGATAATGTTTAAAATTAGCAACAGTCGTCGATGATTTGCGATTCGATGTTCAGCATATGTAGTTACGTGTTGAATACGAAATACACAGTGCTTTTTCTTCTGTGAAATTTTGTCCGCAATATACAGGGTGTCCCAAAAATGTCGGAGTTCCTTGGAAGGGGTAACTCAGGGGGTGATTTGAAACAACTTTTTCCTTAGCGAAAATATTGTCCGAAGTTTCGTTAAGGAGATATTAACAAAAACTCCCGACCAATCAGAGCGCGCGCCTTCCGTCCGAGCTCCCGCGGTAGCGTTGGCTACGCGGTAGGCGACTGCGCTTGTACTATGAACGTACGAACAAGCAAGTCGGCATGCATCGAAGGAAACTGCGTTACACATTTTTTTTTTAAAGCAGAATCTTAAATAAGAATTATTTGAAGTGAGAGGACAAGAAGTACGTAAATTTCGTTTTTAAATAAGGCATAAACGAAAAGGTAATGTAGCAGAAAATGTACGACATGTGATCGTAATTCGTTATTGAGGTAAAGATCCGTAGTTTAATAACGGCCAACACAACTAAATTTAAACAATAATATTAGGTGTACGAATAAATTCTTTGCGACTGGATTTACATAATCAGTACAAAGCTACTGAATTTCTATCGTGGTGGTATTCATAAGCTGCCAGAAAAATGGCAAAAGGTAATTAACAATAATGGAAATTATTTCGATGATTGAGTTGTTTTCATATTTTTTAAATCGAACTGTTATTGTACCCTAAAATCGGAAAGAATTTATTTCTACACCTAATGATCACCAATAAATTAAATAAAACTCACCCATTCGGACATTCCTTTCCTTCCTATTCGGAAACCTGTGTCACTGGGTCACTGCACCGATCCTGGTCATCGGTGGACGAAAAGATTTATGGTAGGGTAGCGCCCAGTGCTCAGCTGATCGCAGGTATTCGCAGGACACCACCCGAAGGTAAGGGTCGCAACGTCAAGTGCGTCCGGGTTAATGTACCGAATATTCACTTCATTGCACTGATACTAACACTGATCATTTCATTTATTTTTCACGGAACGTGTTGTTCCTACGTTATAAAAATTGGTGGCCCCGAAAGGGGCCGATTACTGTTAATTGAGCAGTTGCTCGATGTGGCCACCCTCAGCGTCTATGCACGCCTCCGCACGTATAACCAGCTGCCTTTGGACGGCTCGCAACGTTTGTGGCGTTATGTTTGCGACCGCAGCATGAATGCGCACGACTATGTCTTCCAGTGAATCCACTGGCTGACGGTACACCTCATCCTGAAATGATTGTTGTACAACAAATACAAAACGTAAGTAAAAAAAGAATACCTATAAAAAATTAAGAGCACTAATGAAATTACCTTCAGGTAGCCCCAGAAGAAAAAATCCAGCGGGGTCATATCCGGTGACCGTGGGGGCCACGCAACAGGACCGTCGCGGCCGATCCACCTGTTCTGGAAGGTTTCATTAAGGTAGTCGCGGGCAATTGTGGCGTAGTGAGGTCCAGCCCCGTCTTGCTGATAAACCATGTTCTGTCGGGCCTCATTTGGAATATGGGCCATAAGACCCGGCAGAACATGCTCTAAAAAGACTTTATACGCTGGACCGTCCATCCTGTCTGGCAGCATGTACGGCCCAACGATAAATTCGCCACAAATGCCCGCCCATACATTAATTGACCAACGGACTTGTGCTGCGCGTGTCCGAAGCGCTAGCGGATTCTCGTCGCTCCACACATGCCGATTGCGGGAATTGAAGCAGCCTTCCCTCTTGAAGATTGCTTCGTCCGTCCACAATATGTATTTGCAGAACGACGGATTCCGCTGCACTTCTCCCAACAGCCACACTGAATACTCAACCCGCTGGTCGGCATCTCCGGGGTGCAAATGTTGCACCCGTACATAGCGGTACGGGTGCAACATGTTTTCCCTCAGAGTTCGGTGTACCGTCATTCTGCTGGCACTAGAAGAAAATGCAGAAACATCCATTATTAGATAACATTTGTTTCCCTTAATTAATAATAAACTAACCTATCGGGCCTGCTTATCTCTCGTGTCTAAACACGCGCTCGAATTTCAAAACAAAAGCACGCGTCGACGTATTCCATGCGAGAGAAGGTGGGCCTTGGGGTGGAGATATTGCTGTGAAGAGGGCCTCTTCAGGACAGTGGCCATTTGGGAAGGATGCAGGCCCGATAGGTTAGTTTGTGGCCAATCAGACTTCAAGCCCACAGTCTCTCGCACCGAATACGTCGACGCGTGCTTTTGTTTTGAAATTCGAGCGCGTGTTTATACTCGAGAGATAAGGGATCCGTCTTTAATTTGAGGGTAGGACGAAGCAGGCGGGACTACGCGCAGTCAGCGGACTACCCCTTCTTTTCCTGTGTCTCTCCGCGAGACGTATTGATGTTCGATAATACTCTGTAATTTCTAGTTCTCCAAAATTAATCAGGCTGATCAGCCAGAGCATTTCGCCAGGGTCGCGGTTTATGACCGTATTGTCCCGCCAGTCGGCGGTAGAGAACGGTTTCCTACAGTTTCGGATAATTTATGACTTAATTGGTTCTGCCTCGTAGCAGACGTGAACTCAGGGTATCGGAAAGGGGAAACAGGAATGGTGTGCATTTTCTTCTTTACAGCAACTCGAAGACTTTCTGCTTCTCTTCCCTTCGGACCCTTTCGAACCGATACACGTGGTGTCTGTTTTCTATCTCGAAGCAATGGGTACATTGTCAGTAGAAGGACGGAGCGCGGGCTTTTGTGAAAGTGTAGGATGGCTCGATCGTTGCACTTCTGAAAAACACGTGTGTTTCGAAAATGTGCTGGCTTCTTTTTACCTAAAGCCTCTTGTCCTGGTGGGAGTAAACTCATAATGGAACGAGAGAAACTACTTGGGGGTAGAGGAAGTTGCTTGGGAAAAAATCCTGTCAGTCAGCTAGTAATCTCGGCCCAGAAATGTACTCAGCCGAAGAGTATTACGCGATGTTCTAGGTGTACGCGCGGAACGACGGGGACGCAAGTGCTACCGTGCGAGCGTTGGCACTGGAGTACCCGCGCATCGAAACCCCGAGCGAGGGAACGATTAGACGTTTGGCGTCTAGATTATACTCGACGGGGTCGATGATGCCGCGAGGCAGCGACGTGGGTAGACCCCGAGCCGCGCGGAACCTTGCGGTACAAGAGAACGTCCTGGAAGCCATCGACGAGGACCCGACCGTCAGCGTGCGCGACTTGAGCCGCCGCCTAGAGTAAGTCACAGTACAAGATAACTGCAGCAATTATTAATTAAGGGAAACAAATGTTATCTAATAATGGATGTTTCTGCATTTTCTTCTAGTGCCAGCAGAATGACGGTACACCGAACTCTGAGGGAAAACATGTTGCACCCGTACCGCTATGTACGGGTGCAACATTTGCACCCCGGAGATGCCGACCAGCGGGTTGAGTATTCAGTGTGGCTGTTGGGAGAAGTGCAGCGGAATCCGTCGTTCTGCAAATACATATTGTGGACGGACGAAGCAATCTTCAAGAGGGAAGGCTGCTTCAATTCTCGCAATCGGCATGTGTGGAGCGACGAGAATCCGCTAGCGCTTCGGACACGCGCAGCACAAGTCCGTTGGTCAATTAATGTATGGGCGGGCATTTGTGGCGAATTTATCGTTGGGCCGTACATGCTGCCAGACAGGATGGACGGTCCAGCGTATAAAGTCTTTTTAGAGCATGTTCTGCCGGGTCTTATGGCCCATATTCCAAATGAGGCCCGACAGAACATGGTTTATCAGCAAGACGGGGCTGGACCTCACTACGCCACAATTGCCCGCGACTACCTTAATGAAACCTTCCAGAACAGGTGGATCGGCCGCGACGGTCCTGTTGCGTGGCCCCCACGGTCACCGGATATGACCCGCTGGATTTTTTCTTCTGGGGCTACCTGAAGGTAATTTCATTAGTGCTCTTAATTTTTTATAGGTATTCTTTTTTTACTTACGTTTTGTATTTGTTGTACAACAATCATTTCAGGATGAGGTGTACCGTCAGCCAGTGGATTCACTGGAAGACATAGTCGTGCGCATTCATGCTGCGGTCGCAAACATAACGCCACAAACGTTGCGAGCCGTCTAAAGGCAGCTGGTTATACGTGCGGAGGCGTGCATAGACGCTGAGGGTGGCCACATCGAGCAACTGCTCAATTAACAGTAATCGGCCCCTTTCGGGGCCACCAATTTTTATAACGTAGGAACAACACGTTCCGTGAAAAATAAATGAAATGATCTGTGTTAGTATCAGTGCAATGAAGTGAATATTCGGTACATTAACCCGGACGCACTTGACGTTGCGACCCTTACCTTCGGGTGGTGTCCTGCGAATACCTGCGATCAGCTGAGCACTGGGCGCTACCCTACCATAAATCTTTTCGTCCACCGATGACCAGGATCGGTGCAGTGACCCAGTGACACAGGTTTCCGAATAGGAAGGAAAGGAATGTCCGAATGGGTGAGTTTTATTTAATTTATTGGTGATCATTAGGTGTAGAAATAAATTCTTTCCGATTTTAGGGTACAATAACAGTTCGATTTAAAAAATATGAAAACAACTCAATCATCGAAATAATTTCCATTATTGTTAATTACCTTTTGCCATTTTTCTGGCAGCTTATGAATACCACCGCGATAGAAATTCAGTAGCTTTGTACTGATTATGTAAATCCAGTCGCAAAGAATTTATTCGTACACCTAATATTATTGTTTAAATTTAGTTGTGTTGGCCGTTATTAAACTACGGATCTTTACCTCAATAACGAATTACGATCACATGTCGTACATTTTCTGCTACATTACCTTTTCGTTTATGCCTTATTTAAAAACGAAATTTACGTACTTCTTGTCCTCTCACTTCAAATAATTCTTATTTAAGATTCTGCTTTAAAAAAAAAATGTGTAACGCAGTTTCCTTCGATGCATGCCGACTTGCTTGTTCGTACGTTCATAGTACAAGCGCAGTCGCCTACCGCGTAGCCAACGCTACCGCGGGAGCTCGGACGGAAGGCGCGCGCTCTGATTGGTCGGGAGTTTTTGTTAATATCTCCTTAACGAAACTTCGGACAATATTTTCGCTAAGGAAAAAGTTGTTTCAAATCACCCCCTGAGTTACCCCTTCCAAGGAACTCCGACATTTTTGGGACACCCTGTATATTGCGGACAAAATTTCACAGAAGAAAAAGCACTGTGTATTTCGTATTCAACACGTAACTACATATGCTGAACATCGAATCGCAAATCATCGACGACTGTTGCTAATTTTAAACATTATCTTCTACATCACATAAATAAAATCTAAAGTCCATGTTTTATCCATTCGAAGCTACGTACAACGATTGAAATAATCACAACTGCCTTATAAAGGAAGCATATCTAATGAAACGGGTATATGTAGTTTGAACGTTTTATACTAACAAAACGCATATAGTTTGTATAATATATATGAAGAAATTTAAAATTTCTACATTTCGTCTCATCGGTATGAAAATTACAGGAACGTGCTGCTGACATTTTTCACATGAAAATGAGTCCAAACACGATATAAATCGGATTATTAATTAATTAAATAAGCCGAACATACGAATGGGAAAAGAATGAATGGGGTAAGAGGGATAAAGTAATGACATGCGTTGCGGTGCGCATAGCATAGAATATGTGTACGTAAAGCGACAAAGATAACTGTGTTGATATACATATTTTAAGAATATGAATAATACTATATTATATACAATGAAGTACCGTGCTACTACTACTACTACATGTCAAACTGTGACTTCATACAAATCTGTACCATAACACATAACTTACCTTTCTCGACACTTTGTATTTTTGGACAAACGCTTTGCAGTTAACGTAGGCTGCTTCACTTTTGCATCACCCTTCGAATAGCGTCTATTTCTTGCATCTGCGGCTTCCTTCTTTGATTCCATGACAATGATGAATTGTGAATGATCACACACAGCACTACAGTAACGAACCACACGGAAATGGAACAATTCACAAATTATGAATATTCCATATATCAATATCCGCGCACCAAATAAAAGCCTGCTTTAAAAGATGCTTTCTGCGTCTTCACCGTAGTGCAAACGACAAGAAACTGATCAGCTAGCGTTGTCGCTGCATTGTTTACAGATGCTGAGAGGCTAAACAGAAGATAGTGGGAAAGGGACGGACATACGCGTCCTGTTCCTCTCTTTCTCATTAGGATTGGTGGTATGCTGATACATTTACGTAGATTGTATGTACTTCCGGGAATACTGTTTGGTGCACAGAAATGTGCACGGGAAAGAATTTTTTATTATCCTGTGCATGTACTTTTGACGTATCACCGACATTATTAGCAAAGAATTCATATTTCGTTCTACCATTATCCTTTCCCACTTGCCTGACGGTGAAGGACCACCCCGCAAGTATGCGCGGGCACGCGCCGCGTTTTCAAACCTTCGCGCATTCGAACTTTTACGCGGGCCGATGACGCCCCGCCCGGTCCTTGGTGCGAGTGAAATACAAAATCTTGAGGGAGTGAGAAAGGCAGTTTGGGCCTTGTCCACCCTTGAGGGTAGCCTAATTAAATATTGTTACATTTGTTAACATAAGGGTTTTGTGCACACATTTCACGGCTTCGCTAGAGTTTTCTGAAGTTATGTTTTAAGTTTCATAAAGATCCGTTAATATTTACTCAAGTTATCGCAATTTATGTTTACAGAAATAATGATTTTGGACGATGACGAATTTTTTGTTTGTAATTTGTAGCTCGAATAGTAATGATTGAATAAACAAACTGTAAATAGAAAAAATATTTGTCGTGACGAGCTTTACACCACTATATTTTTTAAAATTCAGTTTAACAACATTTAATTTTCCAATATTTCTTAGAGTTTCGACAATTATTTTTTCCATTTTCGAGCGCTAGTCCCCTTATTGCATCCGACCCTTCAATTTAGATAGTTGACAAAATTGTGGTCAACTATCTAAATTAACGATTACAGAAAATAATGTATAATCAATCACACAGTTACATTTTAATCGTAATTTGTAATTTGTAATTAGATTACAGTTTGGCCAACTCTGGCTCTTCTACTACACTTTCAAATTCATTTTAAACACGTTCAATAGTTTCACTGTTTCTTCGACTCTTTTTTAGATGTCTGGAAAAGAAAACAGTCAGAAGGGAAAAAAGGAAGGGCTCCGTCTCGTAGAGGTAGTCCTAGCAGCCGGCAGACTCCGTCCCGACGACGGAGTCCTAGCAGCCGGCAGACTCCATCCCAACGACGGAGTCCCAGCAGCCGGCAGACTCCGTCCAGACGACGGAGTCCCAGCAGCCGGCAGGCTCCGTCCCGAAGACGGAGTCCTAGCAGCCGGCAGACTCCGTCACGACGACGGAGTCCGTCCAGTTCTTCCAGTGGCCGAACTCCGTCGTCGGGGCGGAGTTGCCGGGAAATGGCTAATGCCTATTGGCAACTGGCGTTGCGTTTGAAGAAGGAGGTATGTACATACGTGGGCGATCTCACGCAAAACGATCTTTTTTTAATTTGTTACATTCTCACGAAAGAATGAAAACGTTTAGACACTATTGCAGTAATTAACATAAGATTTATGTTTATTTTTCATATTACAGAACAGGGACGTGAAGAGGAAGTTGCGGCAGATGGAGTATGGGAGAGGAGGAAGAGGAGGAAGAGGTGGCAGAAGAGTAAGTGGAGGCAGAGGAGGAAGAGGAGGAAGAGGAGGGAAAGGAGCAAGGATGTGTGACGTACCACTATTTTTCGCGCGGTATTATTCTAAAGTCTCCCTAATAAATCGCTCCACAACTCCATCAAAATTCCTCAACTCAAGTCTTACCCCTTTTCCCCAATCACTGATCACCTTGACGATGTACCTTAGCGGTCCCCATCTCCAGATGATCTAATTTCAAATCCCCTTCCCCTCTTCGGCCTTCGAGGCGCGAACTCCTTCCACGTTTAAACCTTAGACAAGTCCCTCACTAAAAACTCGCTCATCTTCGCGCCCCCATCGATTCAGCTTGTGTGAGGGTAACGAAAGTCGAGGTCAGTCCCACGCTTTCGAAAAGCAATCTAAAGAGACAGGGTGATGCGCTGGAAAGCGTGCTCGTTGACGAGAACTAGACGGATCTCCAACAGCGGCGCGTTCAAGTAGGGTTTACTTCGCGAAAGGCAAACGACACGTGTTTCTCGGACCTTTCGTTTCCTCGTTATTTTACAACGTTCCATAAAACGAAATACCACCCTGCAGCCCCTCGTTGAATTGTAGGAGGTACAATGTTAAAAATAGGATAATGATTTGGATTGCCGGTCTATCCCTTCTGCGTAGTATTGTCTGAGTGCAAAATGTTTGTTTGGAAATATTTTCATTCCTTCAGGTTATTATTTATTAGAAATATGGTCCTGTGTGTCATACACAATATTGTACCATTTCAATTATATTATTACCAACTCTCTCTCTCTCTCTCTCTCTCTCTCTCTCTCTCTATCTCTCTCTCTCCCCCTCTCTCTCTCTCTCTCTCTCTCTATTTTCGCCGCATTCATACAAACACACTCTACAAGCTTTAATTTTAAATTTTGAATGCGTTAGAATTGTCTCAGACGCACACAGGTATTTAAACTTACTTCGTTCCAAAGCTTTCGCTTTCATCGAGACGTTACTGTACTATATCTTCTTTTACTATGCCTGCTTTTCTTTTCTAATGTATGTTTTTCTTATTTCTATGTATGTACCACGTGTTACTGATTATTGACCATTTACGTGCAGGCAACGATTGAAAACAGCAGCGTGCCTCACGTAGGTCAGGGCACTGTGGCGGAAGCAGGTACGCGTGCAGGAACCTCGTACGACGAAACACTTCCAAGCACATCTGCTGCGTATGATTTTCTTACGGACTGAATACACGAAGAAGACGTAGGAAATTTACAAGACTTCCCAATTATCGAAGGAATTGTGGAACAAGTACATTTCGATACGGACGCGGAAGATATTTTAGAAGAAATACATTTCAACGCGGCCGAAGAGGAAATTGTGGAACAAGTGCATTTCGAGTCGAACGAAGAAGAAATTGTACAAGAAATAGATTTGGACACAGACAGGGATGAGATACATTCCGTAAGAGACATCAACGAAGAAACGACTCAAGATGTTGGAAGTGATGCCGATTACTGGGTGATAGAAAATGCAGAACCAGAACAGCCGGAAAATCCAATTTCAGAAGGAATAGACTTCGTTGATCTTCCGTATGTTTTCGAACAAATAAAAAATCTTGGAAAACATTCGACTATTGGCTGTGGCATTTAACATTTTGAAATAATTAGATATCAACGGAATGGACTAGAAAATGTGTATTATGTAGAGTGCAAAATGTGCAAATACACAGAGCACATATCTGTCTTCGGAAGAGTGATGCCACTATGGATATCAACCGCGCTGTTGTTTCCGCAACAATGATGACGGACGGCGGATATAATCAACTGAAGGACATACTGACTGCCGTCAACGTGTCCTGTGTGACGAAAAGGATCTACGAGAAATGTCAGAATGACCTAATCGATGCCCTCGAAGTGGCCGCACAACGCGAAATGGAAGATGCTGGAAAAGAGGAAAAAGCATTAGCTATATCAAGAGGCGACGTACATGCAGAATCCAATCTACCGTTTATCCCAGTTGTTGCGGATGGCAGCTGGATGAAAAGGTCCTACCGCGGAGGAGAGTACAATTCTCTCTCTGGCGTAGGAGCCATCGTGGGATACCACACGAAGAAAGTGCTGTACATCAGCGTGAAGTATAAATTCTGCATGACTTGCCAAATAGCAGGTACGAAGAAGGAAGAACCGCGCGAGCATCGTTGCTTCAAGAACTGGGGTCGTAATCAGAGTTCAACTGGCATGGAGAGTGTGGCTATTGTCGAAGGCTTCAATTGCAGCATAGATATGCACGGCCTAATATACTCTATATTAGTTGTCGATGGCGATAGCAGTGTGTACACGAAGATATTGGACAGTGATCCATATAAAAACTACCTGGTGCAGGTACGAAAAATAGAATGCACCAATCACCTGCTACGCAATTTCAGTAAAAAAAATAAACGAAATCGCAACAAAAGGCCGCGATAAAGACCTAAGAGCTGTCGTAAAGAATAATTCTCTCCACCTGCGTACTGGTATAAAGAAAGCTGCAGAATACCGGTTGCAAGAAGAAATAACACTCGAGGAACGAATAAGATATTTGAAAGAAGATTTGAGGAATGTACCGAGTCACGTTTTCGGTGAACACAAGGAGTGTCAGAAGTTGGCATACTTCTGTAAGAAATACTCTGATCCAAACAGAGAGGACTACGTACCAAGGTTGAAAGAAGCTGGTATTTATCAGAGAATGCTGTTGAAAGTTTTAATAATATCATTGCCAAATTCATCGGAGGCAAAAGGATAAACATTGGACGAGGGGGCTCGTATCAGGGCAGAGTCACCGCTGCAGTTGTCCAATATAATACAAAAGAGGCGTTTAGCAGATTGAGTACGGCAATGGATAAAGAACCAGCAACCATGGTAAGAAAGCTGGAAGGACGTCGGAAGCGTGCAGCAGAAAAAACAAGGGAATATAAAAAAGGAGCGAAAGCATCCTCCTTCCGAAATAAAAAACAATCGTGCGACCAGGATTACGGCCCTAACGCAGACAAACCAGATATGGAAGAGACAGTACACTCTTCCGAGTGTAAAAGGCACACGGTTATACTCCATGACTGGCAAAGGATGCGATGCGAGATCGAAGAGGAAACTCGTAATCAGGCGAATAGCGAAAAGTGGATTAGTTATAGAAAAAAATTATTAACTGCATCCAATTTCGGCAAGGTATGCCGATTACGAAACACTACACCACGGGCAAATACTGTGAAGAGTATAATGTACCCGCAACTTCCAAATTTGTCTGCTCTCCAGTACGGAAGGGAAAATGAGGCAAACGCCTTGAGACAAATGGAAGAAGAATTAGGAATCCATATTCTACCATGTGGCCTCTTCATCGATGACACTGTGCCTCATTTAGGTGCAACTCCTAACGGCCTCGTGGACCATGATAAAATCGTCGAAGTAAAGTGTCCTGAATCGGCCAAGGATTTGTCACCTGCTGAAGCAATAAAGCAACTTGGTAATATACGGCGTATTTTCAAGGGTAATGAAATGAATAAAAATCATCATTACTATTATCAAGTGCAAGGACAATTGCACATAACGAAAAGGCAACGGGCCTATTTGTGTTTATGGACGCCGAAAGGAATAAAGGTTACAACAGTAACGAAAGATGATCGATTCTGGGCAACAGAGATGGAAGACAAACTGAGCAAGTTCTATGAGGACTGCATGTTGCCAGAAATTATAGATAGCAGATACAATCGACAACAGCCGATTAGAGAACCTCCGTATATACAAAAAGGAGGAGCAGATACGAGTACACAAGAAAGTACATAAAACGATGGATGAAAACATCGCGATAGCACCGGCGAGTGCATCCACCGCACGTGAAGAGCTGTCGAATAAGCAATTGCAATCCCAAGTGACTAATGCACCGGCGAGTGCATCCAGCGGATATGAAGAGCTGTCGAATAAACAATTGCAATCTAAAGCCACTAATGCACCGGCGAGTGCATCCAGCGTTTGTGAAGAGTTGTCGAATAAGCAATTGTAATCCAAAGTGACTATTGCACCGGCGAGTGCAATCAGCATATATGAAGAGCTGTCGAATAAGCAATTGTAATTCAAAGTGACTATTGCACCGGCGAGTGCATCCAGCGCATATGAAGAGCTGTCGAATAAACAATTGCAATCCAAAGTCACTAATGCACCGGCGAGTGCATCCAGCGCATATGAAGAGCTGTCGAATAAGCAATTGCAATCCAAAGTCACTAATGCACCGGCGAGTGCATCCAGCGCATATGAAGAGCTGTCGAATAAACAATTGCAATCCAAAGTGACTAATGCACCGGCGAGTGCATCCAGCGCATATGAAGAGCTGTCGAATAAGCAATTGCAATCCAAAATCACTAATGCACCGGCGGGTGCATCCAGCGCATATGAAGAGCTGTCCAATAAACAATTGCAATCCAAAGTGACTAATGCACCGGCGAGTGCATCCAGAGCATATGAAGAGCTGTCGAACAAGCAATTGCAATCCAAAGTCACTAATGCACCGGCGAGTGCATCCAGCGCATATGAAAAGCTGTCGAATAAGCAGTTTACAAAGCGCAGGCACCACCTGAGCAACATGGAGGCCCCTGGAGTGCGCAGAATTACTGAGCTGCGACGAAGGGAGTTCGAGGGCGAACATCGTCGCAGAATGGCCGAATTCCCTATGAGAGAGAGCCCCGAAGAGTGGAGTTGTTTAGACAGGATGGGTCGTTCGCCGACCAAAGATCCAGGAAGTCTCTCGCTCGAGGAGAGAGTTTGAAGTTCTGAATGAAAAGTCTGAAGATTAGTCTAAGCTAATCTACTGGACTGGGCTGCGGAGACTACCTTCGTAGCCCAGCTCTCTGTTTCTTTAAAGTGTTTCAGAGAGCACGAAACCCCACGACGAGGGACAAGGTGTCGGGGGACTGCCGCCGCGGCCTGGATACGCGTTCCCGAATTCCCCGTCTGTGCTACGACAGAGTAGCAGTCTGCAGTGGAGCGCGGACATACGTGGAACCGCTTCTATAGCCCTGTTGGCGTGGATCTTGACTTCTCCCCGGTTTGTACAAACCAAGAGGTCCGCCTCAACAGGGTGGACAGCAGCCGGGAAATGGCATCTCCAACCACCAGTCGGACAAGCGGTGCGACTGCTTGGATCGGCTGGAGGAGATGTCGCGGAGACGGGAGCGTTAACAGGACGCACAGGACGGTCCCCTGAGTCAGCACCAGAAGCCACGAAGAGGAATGGGGCCATCTGAAAGCCAAGGCCTGAAAGAGGGAGAAGAGGACAGAAGAAAGACAATGCAGACGAGCTGGGGTACTGGGCAGATTGATCGGGGAACGGGCCCATAACATGCTCATGAGCTGTGATCCCCTGTTATCGGTTCCGTCCCGCCTTTCCGTCTTCCCGGTTCTTTCAGCTCCAACGGATTCTCTCAAATGAAAGTAAATGTTAATGCTTATCCGTCTCTTTTGCATGGAATCCGGAGCCGTGAAGGGGTTGAAGTGTCAAGCTCGTACGGCTACCGGAAGGACATCGAGGATGAGTTCCTGGAGGAGAGGGTCGACCGCGACCAAGGATTCGACGAGGAGGAGGGAACGTCGCCGAAGCAGTGGAGACGTCGTCGGACGTCCTTCTGGAGGAGGCTGCCAGCAAACGAGGCAGCGCTGGAGTCTGCACGGGGTTCCGGAGTCTGCATGAAGGAGGATGCAGCGTTGGAGCGTTGAAGTCGACGTGGGACGTTCCAGAATGGAGTTCCAGGGACGTCGCGGGGCAGGGACCAGGGGCGTTACGTCGAGGGAGAATTAGAAGTCCAGCGGTACCCGTGCCTGGCTGCTGAACCCGGAGCTCTCCGTGGATTTCGTCGTGGGACACACGGAAGAGGAACGCGCCCGGAGCTCCCCGTGGATTTCGTATTGGGACCAAGAGTCGCAGGGTTGCAGCAACGTCGTGGGACAAGGAGCTGCGGAGTTCCAGAGACATCGTGGGACAGGAAGCTGCAGAGATCCAGAGACGTCGTGAGACCAGAAGTTGGAGCGTTTCGTCGTGGCAGATCGAGAAGTCCGGTTGTACCCACGCCTTGCTCAGGGTTTTTCCGTGGTTTTCCCCTGAGCGAGAAGGCAAATTCCGAGGCGGATGTCTGAAGAAGCCACGGGGCTGCACGACCACTTCTTCAGCCAGGGGTACGAAGATTCCGAAGAGGATTCAATGCGGCCGAGACGTCCGCTCTTCCAGAGGGGAGAGCAGTGTTGCGACCACCGGGTATAGGCCCGTGCATAGCCTGCTGGTGCTCGTAGCTGAAGATATAAGAAGGTCGACCATCTTCAAGAGGACGATCGGGACGACGACTAGAAGACTATCTTGTACCGAACGCCACAGCGTTCGGACGTGTGGGTCGTGCTTTTGTAACCGATATTGCTCTATGTAACAATATAGTTCAGTCGTGTGTACGCCCGTGTAATCATTATTCTATCTTTTGCGTCAGGGTGGCCTGCGATGGTAACGCCCGACAGTGGAACGCGTAACATAGGATTCGCGGAAAAAATCTCATAACTTCGGTGTTTCCCAATATTTTTTAGTACTTCTTTTTATATTATTTGTTAATAACCAACGGTTATATGGGCAGGAACATTAAAAGAATTGAAGCATCTTTAACAAATAAAATCGTAATAAACCCCGTAAACATTGTGTTTCATAATTATTTAAACATCCAGTTCACAATCCGTTCATGAAATCCGCTACTGAAAATGTGCAGGCTGGATGCGCGTGATTATTATGTGGTCAGCTCTTCGAAGTGACAGAAAATGTAACCTAAGTATATGCTATGTGACAACAAATGTTTAGTGGCTACTTTGATCTTTTACGAAACATTTGTGAACTTTTTATCACCGTTTCAAAACATTATTATTACGCCACAACAGTATCTTTAGGAAATCGGGTATAGCATATAGGTTATATTTTCTGTCACTTCGAGGAAACGACCACATAATAATCACGCGCATCCAGCCTGCGCATTTTCAGTAGCGGATTTCACGAACGGATTTTCTCTCCTCGAAGTGACAGAAAATATAACCTAATTGCTATACTCGATTTCCTAAAGATGCTGTTGCGGCGTAATAATAATGTTTTAGAAGGATGCTAAAATGTTCACAAATGTTTCGTAAAAGAATGAAATAGCCACTAAACATTTGTTGTCATATAGCATATAGGTTATATTTTCTGTCACTTCGAGGAACCGACCACATAATAATCACGCGCATCCAGCCTGCGCATTTTCAGTAGCGGATTTCACGAACGGATTTTCTGTCCTCGAAGTGACAGAAAATATAACCTAATTGCTATACTCGATTTCCTATAGATGCTGTTGCGGCGTAATAATAATGTTTTGGAAGGATGCTAAAATGTTCACAAATGTTTCGTAAAAGAATGAAATAGCCACTAAACATTTGTTGTCATATAGTATATACTTAGGTTATATTTATTTATTTTACTTTATTTTATTTTAAGTTATTTTAAGTTATTTTGTATTGTTTACATTTATATTTTGCTTTATGCTTTGTATATTTTGCTTACTAAAGGGTTTTCCCGTTAACAATAATAATAATAATAATAATAATATTTTCTGTCACTTCGAGGAGCCGACCATATAATAATCACGCGCATCCAGCCTGCGCATTTTCACTAGTCCAATTCAACATCCAACACAATTTTATATATAATGTTTGTTCATAACTGCTTTCTGCATAGGACGTGTAATAAGTGTATTTCATGTTCTGTTTCGTTGCTTTGCTAATAAAAAGCTGTCTAACCTAACAAACTTCATTTTCTGGGGACATCCCCTCATTTATTTTCCGTTTTCACTCATATTTCCTTACTACTAACGTAGAATATTGTAGCATAAGCACATTTTAAGTAATTAAAATGTACAATGAATTTTCTACGTTTGCAGTACCAGCAGACTTTCCGTTTAAATTTTTATAAGTACAACGCAACAGCTGAGAATTTCTTTCCTTATTCATAATAGAATACGGAAATAGCAAACAGCTCCCTCTCGCTTCACCAGGCAGCCGCGTATCTATGGGTATTACCATTTCTGTGCAGAAAATATCTGCTGTAATACCGACCTGCCAAATCGGCCAGGTCACGTGACGTGTCTACCCCCTTAATAAGATAATTCAAAATTTAGCTAAAATCTTCAAAATTCAACATGTTACTACATCTGGGTACAGACCTCAAACAAATGGCGCATTAGAAAGAAGTCACATAGTGTTAACCAAATATATTAGCCATTACATGGATGATTTTAACGATTGGGATAGATTAGTACCCTTTGCTATGTTTTCTTATTATACATCTGTCCACGAAGCCACAAATTTTACTCCGTATGAATTGGTCTTCGGTAAACTTGCGCGTTGTCCAAGTTCCTTCCCGAGCGACGAGAATTTGGTCACATACAATTCGTATCTACATGATTTAATAACGCGACTTTCGGAAATGCAAGTAATAGCAGGACAAAATCTGGTTCAGGCAAAGGAAAGGTCAAAATTGTATTATGATAGGAATGCCCGTCCCTTCAAAGGCAAGATAGCAGATATGGTACGTGTTTTGGTCGAACCAAAAAGGGGAAAATTCGCCAGGCGCTTTCACGGACCGTATAAGAGTATTGGGATACTGGAGGGAAGCAATGTTTTGTTAAGGGATGAAGGTCGTAAAATGCTCACCAAACATGTCGATAAATTACAATTAAATTAGAGCCATGATTGATTGGACTGATGCAGGAAAGAGGATGACGCTGACCCCACTGATAGTTTTTCTTGCTCTGCAACAAACCGCGCGGACCCAGGAACTATACAGACTGACACGTACAGAATTGAACCCGGGTTTATACTTTGAAAAGATCAACGCGATTAGATTTCAAAGGGCTGATTGACGATTCATACTAGTTATAGATATAGATAAAATAGTTGCTGAATTTCCATATGAAGCCGGAAATATTGAACAAACTCATCATTCATGCATTAAATTTCCAACCACAATATCATGCGACTCCTTGATACGAGCAAATTATTTAAACAATATGTTGCGAGAAGCAGTGAGATTACAGCAAGAACTTATGGAATTGAGTATGGAAATTAAGGCGCCAGAATATGAACCACACAATTTGTCTAAAGCTATTACACGCAGGAATGCACCTTTCGGATTTATAGGTTCAATTAGCCATGCTTTATTTGGAACTTTAGACGGTGATGATGCCGAATACATTACCAAGGAAATAGATAAGATATACACTGATCAGAGAAAGATCACCCAACTTGTCAAAAATCAAACCCATATAATTATAAGTGATCTTCATAAAGTTCATAAAACCTTCAATCGAGTTGCCGCAGAAGTAAAAACAAATAGGCAGAAAATCGCAGATTTAGAAATACAAATTGATAAACAGTTAGCCTTGAACTATAGCTTAGCAATGAGTCAATACTCAGCATCGGTTGAAACCTCTCTAAATCATTACATTACTACGACGCAACGTTTTATCACGGCTTTGAGTACTGCGCGCAACGGAAAATTACATCCATCACTATTGAGCGGATCTAGTTTCAAAACAATAATAAATGAAATACATAATTCAATGGTCGATTTCGAACTTCCTATACCACGGGACCATCAACGAATCGAGGATCTGGTCAAGATATCTCGTGTCAATCTAAAATATATAACAGGAAAAATGGTCGTGACGGTACAAATACCATTAGTAAATCGGATTGAATACGACCTGTACAAAGTACACATATTACCAATTCCTCAGCACTTAAACAATAGTTTTGGCGATATAGATAGTAGTAATAGAACCACAATTTCGGCTTTCATCTTTCCGGAATTTCCATATTTGGGGATAAGCACTGCCCATTCTAAATTTTTCGGATCAGACAAAACATTCATAGATTCTTGCACCTGGGCATGGCATTACTACATTTGTCCACTGGACGTTCCGTTGCAAGACGTAGCTCACAGAATATGTGAGACTTCACTATTACTTCAACCGGATCCGAAATTCTTACGCTTGTGTAATATTAGAATCATGCCCTGTCACATACCCTCCTGGCGAAAATTAACCACTCTTGGCGGATGGTTATACTCATTCAAACAACCCGAATCCATGCAGATCCTATATGGACGGAAAAAGAATACCCACACCACTCTAGTTGGGACAGGAATCTTGGAAATACACCCGGAATGTTTTGCAAAAACACGATATCATACCTTGTTGGGATCAAAAACGTATCTGAGCAAAGATTCCTACTACTATACCCCTAATATGTTACTGAACATTAGCCTGATATCACCAAAGATCTATCAGTATTCCAAGGAGAAACACACCACAATGAACCTATTTCCAAACGACATTAATAAATTGGAACGTACATCTGATTTTTTGTACGAAATTGAAGCCCAACTAGAGGAAGTTGGAGAACATCATCGGACGAGGAAATCACATTTGTCATTGACGTATGGATCAATAGTGGTACAGGCCTTAATCATAATGGGATTCATGATCTACTATTTCTGGGATCCATTGAAAACCTTATGCAAGATACGGTTCCTAAGGAAGCGGGGTTCGAAACACGAAACCGAGGAAGCTTCAGACAGTCAACCGGCAGCAATACCGTTGCAAGAATCTACTACTTCGGAAAACAGACCACCGTTGCCTATTCAGAGGGCAATGATAAACTGCTAACAGCAAACCCTGACAGTCTAAGGACTGTGGGAATTCCCTTGTCAGAAATTGTTGTTAATTACGATGAAGATAACGCATTTTCCTAATGTCATGTTCCTTCTTTGATAATGATTCCGTTATTTCATAAATTTAACACCATTTTTCTGTGATTGTCTATAGTGCATTAGCGAAATGGCACCGTCCAGTCAGTACCATCAAAATTTCGCAGAACGGCGATTATTTGTCAGCCGTTTGGCGCCACATTATAAGAAAGAGAAGCTGCTCGAAATATTTCGTCCGTATGGAGTCGAGCATGCGGTGGTGACGAGAAAACCGACGGGAAACCAAGCATTCTTAACGTTCGCAACATCAGACGGAGCAAAGAAGGCTTTGGCTGCCGCAGACGTCGGAATAATATCCCATAAGAGGAAGTTGAGGGTGTTGATGGCGGACTCGTGGCACAGCACCAAGCTAATTCCCCCACGACCCGACGTGAACCCACTCCCTGGCATAGATTTGCGGGAACGGATTCCACTTCCAATAGAATATATTTCTAAAATTGCCAGTTATTTGCCGTTTGCAGACAGGAGCCGTCTGGAAATGATCTTTAGAAGGTGGCAACTCGGAAGCCTTGCCTCGTATCACGGTCTTCGCCATATCGACCTGAATGATTGGTGTTGGCCGAATGCATGGGAAGGGAGGATAGTGAGCACGGAGTCATTTTATTAGCTCATGAAGAGAGCAGGTAGTCAACTAAAGAGCATACGGATAAATGAGGAACCATTGGCAAAATGTTTGAGGCTCCAGGTTGTCTCCATTGCCATAAGGAGTTGTCCTGAACTGGAAACAATAGATCTAACCGCTGTGACGACCCGGCCATTGGCTCTGAGAGACCTGGAGTTGGGGGCACCACGCCTTACTTGCCTCAAACTAGGGAAATGTGAGGGTCCCGTGGATCCTGAACTCTTTAAGGTGTTAGCCCTAGCAGGAAGTCTAAAGTCCTTCTGTGTTATTAACACAGATATCACTGGGAAGTCCCTTCCCACAATCACCAAAAATTTAGAAACGCTTTCTCTCCACCGCTGCGAACAATTAAAACCTTTAAACCTAGCAACCACTCTCCAAGGGTTGCGGAAGCTGAATTACTTAAAGATCAGTATATGTAAAAATCTAATGGATTATAGTATTTTGCAGGCGTTAATCAACAACTCAGACCTGCAGATGACCCTGACGAACTTGGAGTTGCACTTTTGCAGTTTCGAGGAGCCCATGCCTGAAATGGAATTGGAGGAAGGCACCGAGGCAGTTGAGAGGGGAGATTTTGTCGAGCTGGAGCTAGACCCGGTAGAGATGGGTGTCTCCTTCCCCTTAAAATACCGGAATATAACAGCCCTGCGCCTTACATTCTGTGGATGGGTTGCTTCTGGCCTTGTCTCGGAGATTGGCCTGTACATGGGGGAAGTAACATCCTTGAATCTTAGTGGTTGTACAAACGTCAAAGGGGAATTCGTCTTGGAACCACTCCGGAAATTGCAAAAACTGAAGGTCCTAAACATCAATTACATGCATCCGACTGTCGGGGGGTGGGTACTGCAGTTCCGCAAAGGCTTGGTGGAGGTCCACTGCAGAGAGAGCCAAGGTGTGACTGACGAGGACATCTGCGGGTTGCTGCGGCAGTGTCCAGGAATAGTCACAGTCGACGTGGAGAGTTGCCGAAACATCGATAAACCCGTACTGAACTGCGCGTACGAAGTGGTGACAAGGAGTGATCGGACAGGGCCAATACACCTGTACGTCGGAGGTACCAAGATTACGCGATACACTAGATACAAACGCAATAGTTCTCTGCACGTCACGCACGATCTGATGTACGAGCCTTTATTTCAGGCCACGTAATTGTAACGGGATTGCATTGTGACAATGTGCAAACATTATGGGAATTCCCTCGTCCAATGCAACCCAAGGCCGTACATCTATATATTCCTAAGCGCCACTGTACCTTATACCTTCAGTATACATCGTCGAGGACAACGATTGTTCCAAGGAGGCAGGGATGTTACGTTCGGAACTTAGAATTTTTCTTTTTGGTCAGGGTATGCATCAACAACGCCTAGCGTTATGGGAAATCCCTCGTTGATCATACTCCTGCCTATTAATTAATAATATTTTTAGTAGAACAAAACCCCTTTTCTTGTAGCGTCGTCGTCTCGACATATTGCCGTCCCGTGATAAGGATAAGGCGGTGCTGACGCAACGGCGTTCTCACCAGAGAGTCGCGTTCGAAAAGACCCAGTGGTTCTCCTGCTGTGCCGAATCCGCTATGTGTAAGCGGCAGGAGTGCGTTTCAACAATGCCTTACAGCATTGTGGGAGAACCCTCGTTGAGAGCACCTCTGACCGACGCGGTAAACATTGTAACATAATCAGTAACGGCTACATCAGGAATGCGTGGAATGGGTTGCTTCTTAGAAGATTGACGGAATTGTATACTCTACATCCGGCGCAGGGAATCGCGCCTTCCCACGGTCTTATTACACGATTCGGAGCATGTGTGGATTATTAATTAATTCGGAATTATTTTCTTAAAATTAGATACCTAACACAATTTCTGATAGTCTAAAGACTGTGGGATTCTCCGAGTCAGAAATTGTGCATATGAATTTATGAATATTGGGGAATGGCCCTCAGCTGTGTAAAATTGTATGGTTATCGAGATGTGGAATGTCATGTTTTCCTGTGCGTACGAATCTTCCGTAAAGATCGATTATATATTTATGTCGGGAGTCAGATGGATGGACGTGAGCACACACACACGCGCGCGCGCGCGCGCGCACACACACACACACACACACACCGCCTCGTAAGTAGAGGGGCCCATGGTAGCGTGGCCGAGCTATAAAATGCTGCGTAAGCCTTTTCGGCGCGGACCCACGCTGGCCGCTGCCGAGAGCGTGAGGCTGCCACACTCTGTGACGGTAAATCGTGAGGTGCGTGTCATAGGGTCCGCGAAGTGTTATAGAGATAGAGTTCTCCGGTCTACAGTGTAACCGCGTGGAAAGACTCAACTTTGCGAAACAATTCATTCCAATCACTTTAAAACATTAATTATATTAACTTTGCGAAACAATTCATTCCAATCACTTTAAAACATTAATTATATTAACTTTGCGAAACAAATTATTCTTTTTAACGACTTATTCTAACTTCTAATTGTACCTGTTCAGTTAAAATTATTATTATTTCGGTTCCACCTTATAGTTCAACTCGTGTGTATTATATCCTATAATTAAGTGTGTGCGTCTTCGCGTCTTATTTGATAATTTCTGACAGTCAATCGACTGTGGGATTCCCCTAGTCAGGAGCTATGCGCGATTATATGTATATTTTGTGAAATGTTTGATTGGTCCTTTACATACTTCATATTGTTGTGATCTTTTGCTTCCATCCAAGAATTTAAACATTAAAGTTTTGTTTATCATTAAATTCTACTATTTAATTACCTACCTGATTCCATTGAAAAGATCCGTATGGGACTAGAGCACGAACGATCTCAAAATCTACCCCTTATCCTTCTGATAAGGTACTTAGATATTTAAAATTTAATGAATTGACTGTTACGAGTGCGGCAAGCTTCCTTGCTCTTCTAACAAAATACATCCAATACTGCAATTTCTGATAGTCTAAGGACTGTGGGATACCCCTAATCTGAATCTGCATGTATAAATTCTGCCGCTCGAACACTAAAGGCCGCGGCACGTAACAGTGGTATATCTAATTCGATGCACTTCGGTGGAACAGACACGTCGTGCAAATCTCGAATGGCGGATATGTTTGCGGATTACTTTGAGTCGGTTTATTCCGCACCAAATGTAGATTATTCACTAAACTCCTGCCTTCGAGCTATGATGGACTTGGACTGTCAATCTATTGGTATTGGGGAGATTCTCTCAGAGACAGATGACCTGGACTCAAATAAAAGCCCGAGTGAGGATGCGATCCCTTCATTATTTTTCAAGCAATGTAAGTTTATTATAGCTAGCCCTCTATGGCTAATTTTTAATGAGTCCTTGTCTATCGGACGCTTCCCAGCTAAATGGAAGGGAAGCATCATTTCTCCGGTGTTCAAAGCTGGTGACAAATCCGATGTCACTAACTATAGGCCTATATCTCTACTCAACATTATGGGCATGATTTTTTAGGGTCTTGTTACAAAAAAGATCTACGACCTGGCGTCTCAGTCTCTAATTTGTGAGCAGCACGGCTTTCTAACAGGCAGATCCACGTGCAGTAATTTAGCTGTTTTTTTTTTTGTAATTTTGTGTCCAGCGCAATGGGAAGGAGACTGCAGGTGGTTGCTGTCTATACGGATTTCCCAAGGCTTTCGATGGAGTCAACGTTCACCTATTAATTGATAAACTTGCTAACATGGGTATCAGAGGCTGCTGAGCTGGCTGTACTCATATGTTACAGGCCGGTCCCAAAGGGTCAGGGTTGGTGATAGTATATCTAGAAAGGTGTATGTCACATCAGTTGTTCCGCAGGGATCGCATCTTGGCCCGTTGCTCTTTTTGTTCTTTATCAACGACATTGGTGATTCCTTTTGTAATAGCGGTTTCTTGCTTTACGCGGACGATCTCAAGATCTTTAAATCGATTGAAAACTACTCTGACTCTCTCGATCTCTCGATCTCCAGTCTGACCTGGATAGATTGGGTGAAAAACCATATGGACTTGAACATTGATAAATGTTATGTCATGAGATTTTCGCCTGGTAAGAACCCGGCTACCTATCCCTATGCAATATCGGATAGTATTCTGTCTACGGTTTCCTCGGCTCGGGATTTAGGAGTCGTTATTGACTCCACCTCGTCATTTGATGAGCACACGCGTGTTATATCAGCCAGAGCTAACAAAATTCTGGGCTTTATACGGAGATCTTGTTCTGGCTTTACGAATCCGAAAACTTTCCTGCATTAGTACAATGCGCTGGTGCTACCTCATCTGGAATACCTCTGTCATTTGGTCTCCGAAAACAGCCAAGAATAGAGAAGTTCTGGAAAGGGTGCAGCATCGTTTTCTGCGTTTTCTGGCTTATAAGGTGGGAGAACCCTTACCCCGTTTCGACCATGATTACAGACCCATTATGCGTAAAATTGGCATCCGAACGCTGGAGTGTAGGAGGATAGTGACGGACATATCCTTCTTGTTTAAAATCATCAATGGCTTGGTGTGCAATCAACACGTAATTGGGTTAATTGACTTTATTGTCCCTGGTAGGTACACCAGACATGCCGAACTATTTAGACCGCCTCTCTACACCTCCAGGTTTGGTCATGCTGGCCGTTTTCACAGGATCTCTAACCTGGCCAACCAGTATAGGACCGAGATCGATATGTTCCATGGGTCACTTCCTGCGTTTAAAGCTAGTGTTTACAGAGCAACGTCGATGAAAGTTATATAGGGCCCTAGTCCTGTGTTGTACTTTATAATTTATATTTTTTACATTTTTTTTTTATATTTTTATATTTTTATATTTTTATATTTTTATATTTTTATATTCTTATATTCTTATATTCTTATATTCTTATATTCTTATATTCTTATATTCTTATATTCTTATATTTTTACATTTTTATATTTTTATATTTTTATATTTTTATATTTTTATATTTTTATATTTTTATATTTTTATATTTTTATATTTTTGTATTGTATATTTATATTTCGTTACTTTTTTGCCCCATTTTCATATTGTTCCTTCTGACCTGGTTCGGGTTGCTGTTGTTAATGTTTTGTAAATGATGTGCCTCTACACTGCGTCTTTTTCATCTTCTTTTTGTATAAATGTGTATTGGCCCGTTCATGTTGAAATAAATAAATAAATAAATATTGTTCTACGGAGCGTGTGCAGCATTTTTTCCTCATCGTACCTCATAATCGTATTGATATTACTATTGGTAATAAAAGTATAGCAACTGATTTATACGAATCAAAAAACAAGTGATTGTTGTTTTTGTTATAAGTATACAGGGTGTCCCAAAAATGCTGCGGTTTCTTGAAGGGGGTGATTCGGGGGGTGATTGAAAACAACTTTTTCCTTTGCGAAAATGCTCTCCGAGGTTTCGTTAACGAGATATTAACAAAAAGCACCGACTAATCAGAGCGCGAGTCTGACGGCTTAAAGTGAATAATGAATGAAGGATAAATGGATGAAAATCACGTCTAATGTAGAAAGACGAATACACAGTTTTTTTTTTAGGAGATTCGAAAATAATAATTATTTGAAGTGGGAGGATAAGGAATACGTAAATTTCCTTGTGTTAACAACATAGCCACGAAAAGTTAATGTAACAGGAAATTAACGAAATGTGATCGTAGTTCGTTATTGTGATAAAAATCCGTAATTCAATAACGGCCAGCACTGTTGCTGATAACGAATAAGTCTGCTTAAAAAGCCCGAATAAATATTTTCGTACGGGAATTTGGAGAATTATCGCCGGAAATAAGCCATAGCTTGCGTTAAATTTAAAAATGAATAATCACCAATAAAGTAACTAAAACTCACCCTTGTCGGAAATTCACCTGCAGCTTGAAAACCTGTGTCACTGGGTCACTGAACCGATCATGGTCATCGATGGACGAGCTCAGTGCACAGCTGGTCTCAGGTATACGACACTACCCACAGTTAAGGGTCGCAATGTCAAGTCCGTCCAGGTTAATGTACCGAATATTCACTTCACTGCATGGCTACTAACACTGATCACTTAATTTACTGTTCATGGAACGTGTTGTTCCTACGTTTTAAAAATTGGTGGCCCAGAAAGGGGCCGGTTATTATCAATTCAAAAACTGCTCCACGTGGCAATCAATTGCCTTTGGACGCCCTGTAATGTTTGCGGCGTTATGTTCGCCACCGCTGCGTGAATCAGCGCAACTGCTTCATCAGGGGTATCCACCGGCTGACGATACACATCATTCTGAAATGATTGCTGTACAACAAATACAAAACGTAAGTAAAAAAAGAATACTTACAACAAGAATAAGTAAAGAGTAACAGCAATAATCAAATTACCTTCAGGTAGTCCCAGAAGAAAAAATCCAGCGGATTCATATCCGGTGACCGTGGGGGCCACGAAACGTGGGGCTCCAGATCATGGTCGCGGCCGATCCACTTGTCCTGAAAGGTTTCACCTAAATAAGCGCGGACATTTAAGGTGTAATGTGGCCCAGCTCCGTCGTGCTGGTAGTACATGTTCTGTCGGATCTCATATGGAATATCGTCCATAAGATCCGGCAGAACATGTTCTAAAAAATATTTATACGCTGGGCCATCCAGCCTGTCTGGCAGAATGTACGGCTCAACGATAAAATCGCCACAAATGCCGAGAGAAGTACGATTTTTCCTAACCTAATCAATCAGACCTGCATCCCTCCCAAACGGCCACTGTCTATATGGCCATAAAGTGGCCCTCTTCACAGCAATATTACCTCCCCAAGGCCAACAGGCTGGATGGCCCAGCGTATAAAAAAGGTTTTTTATTTTTCTCCTCCTCCTCCTTCTCCTCCTCTTACAACGACGAGTTACATCAACATTCATATACTCTAATATATATATTACTAACTATATTATACATTACTAACTATGTTACAAACACTCTTATATGAATAACACGAGATGTTTATTTCCGCACATTGGTAATACTACATACACTTATTACTATATACACTTATTACCGTCTCTCTCTCTCTCCCTCTCTCTCTCTCTCTTTTGCTGCTTCCACAGAGTGATAGTAACAGAGATGAACCTCACATCCGCAGTGATTGCTAATACACACTGTGATTATGTTAATTCATCCACGTCGCTATCGATGCCGAGTTCACAATTCGTATACGTGTATGCGTGTAAAGTTACCATCAACATCTGTATCATTCATAAGCCATTACAGGTTAATACCCATAATGGACACATATGCGAACGGTTCGGTCGTCAGTGCCAACATTGTCCTCGTCGACGATTACTGCTGCGACGCTTGTGCAATTGATAGTAATAGAGATGTACAACACATTCGCTGTGATTGTAGCTACACAGCGATTGTGATAGAACATCCACGTTGCTATCGATGTAGAATTCGCAACCCATATACGTATATACATGTGTAAAGCACCACCATCCATTTGTAAGTTATGAACCAAAAACAGTTAAATACACGTTGCTGGATCAAGACTGATATATGCATGTGCGGTTCAGCTGTCGTTGTCAACATTGTTCACGTGCGCATATTCACATTCCACAAGTATAGAATCGATGTCGTTGACAACAATTATTACTGTCTCTATCGTTGCTTCCGCAGAGTGCTAGTAACAGAGATGTACTTTGCGGCCGCTGTGCTTGAAACTACAATTCGACCACGAAGTCCATCCACGTAGCCATCGATATGAAATTCATATACGTGATTGCGTGTGGATATATACCACAAGCGTATATGCCAATCATACCTCAAAACATTTAAATATAAGTTCTTGAGATAGGATTGACTTATGTACGTGCGATCCAATAGTCAGTGTAAACATTGTCCTCGCCGACACTCGTAATAGAATAGTCTTCGAATACAGAAACACTGTAACTTAATTTTCACTAGTGTTACGATGCTCGTATACTGTGTCAATTACCCGCACATATTCACCCTTCACAAGTATGTCTTCGATGTAGTTGCCGTAAAGAACGATTCTCTACACAATACAGTCGCCATTCAGAAGTTTAATATCCTCAATGATGAATGAATCGTGAAGAGTATCGTCGTTATCGTCACTAGTAACATCGGTGTAGGCAACTACTCTCACTTTACATCACAACACAACATTCTTCGGGGAGAGATGGCAGCTTCCTCGTGGAGGGATGACGGCATTCTCGGGGAGGGATGGCAGCTTCCTCGGGGAGGGATGGCAGCATTCTTCTGAAGGGATGACAGCTTCCTCGTGAAGGGATGACCGCATTCTCGGGGTTGCAACGGCGGTCGCACCTGCGACAGCAATGACAGCATCACATACAAACAGAAAAAAATACACACTACATATCATACTTACTTCTACCCCTTCTCTCTCTCTTTCTCTCTCTCTATCTCTCACTACTAGTTTCATATAAACGTACCTATGCACTACCAATATGCCGCAACATCGAAACATCTGGATTTCCGTCCTACGTTGCTCTACTGTGGTTTCTCATTATTCGCTGAAACAATAAAAAATTTTATGATATATATCTCATGTCAAACTTCGTAAGCGTTACGAAAAACTAATACTTGCCATATATTCTTTCAACTCGTTCCTGTCAACGAACAGCTTCCTGATTCGCACTTGTAGACTGTGATAAGCATGGCACATGGTAGGGGTAGTCTACCAGTAGGGATGTACTTGCATCTCAGTCACCATTGACCATTCGGATATCTCGATCCTTTTTCACTATACAGGCACTGTTCTTATCCTTCTTCTCCCCATCCTTCTTCGTCTTCTTCTTCTTCGTTGACACAGAAATGTGCTCACGTATGCTTCCGCACCCTCGTGTCGCCACGCATACACATGCCATGATACTGTCGATCGGTTCTCACGCTATATTTTTTACGTAACTACTTCATATATTGACACTTGTTTCTTCCATCCACATTTTCTTCTCAATATACGCTTCTCACTATACACTTCTTCCTACACTGCTTTTCTCTTCATCGCGTTTTTTTTCGTTTCTATTTTTTCCGTGCTATGAACAACTTCACTACCCCCCACCACCAACAAACAAAGAGGTACTGATCGGTCTTGCGGACCACATTACATCGCGTAAGTTCGTGGCTGCACAGTTACTATCCGCAACCGATCAGGAGACTCGACTGTAGTGCGTTTTCAAAATGTTTAACCGACATTTCAACGATGCTTCCCACATGGGTGAGAACCATCTCAACCGCTGCAACGATGCGGATTTCCCTTCTAAACAGCACCGTTCGAATATAACGTACGTAGTATGCTTTTGTATACTTTTTGATTTACACGAAACCGTTCGAATCATCAACTCTGCGCGTCTTTCTTACAGTAATGAATCTACAACATCAGCATCGAAGAAAGCAGTTATACGAATCATGGGACGTGATTACCTTTTGACATTGACAACATACAAACGCATCGCAATTGGAATTCACATCGGTTGGGATTCGTGTTGCGTTGAAATCGCGATAGTCGACAACAAATCCAACGAACTGTGTTTCCCCATGTCTACGTGGAAATTTCTGCTGCAGCAAGAACCGGAGATACTTTAACGTTCCCGTAACGATACAACTCCATCGCATCAAAATCCTATCATCGTTAATCATTTACGCATCGATTTCACGCAAATCAGCAGTCAATGAATTGCCAAAATATCGGATGGTAGTTCCATCATATAGCGAATACTTCGAACCACATTCTTTGCTAGATTGTGAATTATTAGCGTTGGGCTTGGATTCGATGATAGACGATGCTCGCAACGTATCATACTAATTCATACATGCATATATATGTTTTACCAATAAATACAATACTGTTTTCATACGAATACCTGTATTGTTTGATACCTTATACGATCCATTCCTATCCACACAGATTATCCCTTATCTCAAAAACTATGTAGTGTTATTTCGATCTTCATTTCTTACACTAGGTGTGTTGTGATCTCGAAACATCTATACCTCTTATTACGCATTTCGAAAAACATATATTCTATTGTATAGTCTCCTGCACTGTAACTGTACTCGCGTGACCATGAATCACATGACCTGCGCAGTGTCGAAACATCTATCGCCGCTCTCGCGAGTACAGCATGATAACTGGTACTCGGAACCAAAGCTTGACGCAGTATCACATCTCTCGCATCGAATATATCTTGATATTCATCTCTCTCTCTATCACTCTCTCTCTCTCTCTCTCTCTCTCTCTCTCTCTCTCTCTCTCTCTCTCTCTCTCTCTCTCTCTCGCCCAATGGGATGTCGCCAAAAGTATTAGAATACATCGCTTTAATCTTATACACATCGTATTCTGATGCTACGTGATCATTGGAGCATATGCGTATTATTATTCTCGAAAATTTACCTTCAATCGTTATCGCATACATTTCGGCTTTGAATTTTCGCGGTTCAGAGATATCGTGCCCACTGATGCTGCTGCGCATTATTCTCAGGAGTTTACATTCCATCGTTACAGTTACATCGTTACAGTAAGCATGCAGGTTTCGACTTGCATCTTCTTCTTGTGCACATAATAATACTAACGTCCGTGTTTTGTCAGCTATCGCGAGCGCGATCTAGCCTTCGGGCAATAGAAGCGCGTCGGTTCGCTTTGAATTTTCGCGCTCCCGACAACGCGTTGTTACGCGAGAAGGGTATTTCCCAAGGAATACGGTTTATGAATTTGTTAGTTAGGGGCACGGTCGAACCTGATGCGAAATCAGGGAGCCGCTAGGATTATTGACGGCGAGGACGAATCTGATGCGAAATCAGGGAGCCGCAGAAGGGTGAAACGTCGTGAACGAACCCATTGCGAAATCGGGGAGTCACTAGGATGAAGTTCACAGACGAACTCGACGCGAAGTTGAAGAGCTGTTAGGAGGTTGGATTATTCACAGATGAACCTGGTGCGAAACCAGGGAGCTGTTCGGAGGTTGGTAGATTTACAGACGAACCTGATGCGAAATCAGGGAGCCGTAGGTGGGTGAGGTTTCGTGGGCAAACCCGATGCGAAATCGGGGAGCCACTGGGTTGGAGAAGATTCCTTGTTTTGGATGAAAAGTTGCGAACGAACTAGGTGCGAAATCAAGGAGTCGCGGGAAATGTTAGTAATTCCTCGTAACTCTTAATTAATGTTTGATATAACTCAAGCGGTAAAATTATATCAGTGGGTGAGTGCTACTAATATTATAAGGATCGCTAGGTAAGAGATGGATTTAACGAATCTACTCAATTTACACGTGAAAACCATTCGTATATTGAATAGCCAATTGTAATACAAATGTAAGTGTCGCGATTAATGATTAAATAGTGTAGTTACCAATAGTTGCACGGTGTTAACGCACTGGCGATGCGGGGCGTAAGAGTGGCTATTTCAAAGTGTCAAATAGAATATAAACCGAACTCGCGGATTCTATGAGGTTAACTATTGATTCGGAAGGGGACTCGAGCCTGATCTTTGCTATGCAATCGCTTCCTGCTCCTTTTAACAGAGAGTATGTTGGTGTTGATCACTCCAATTTCAGTATCCACCATATGTATTCCGCCTGCAATTTTTCTCATATCCTCATACCTTCTCCATCCCTATATCTCTGCTCCATACACCACGGTGCTTCTAACTAGCGCATCAAACAGTTTCATTCTTCTTTCAAAGTCATCTCTGAATAATCTTTCGCCAATCCCCCCATACTTTTCCTAGTATCATATTCGCTTCCCTAACTACCTTCTTAATATGGTGTTTATCCTCGTTGTTCTCTCCCTCTCGTCCTATAACCTAAATATTCCAGTTCTCTTACTCTTTCTTCATCATTCCAACGGAGTCTTTCCTCTTTTCTTCTTCCTCCTGCTTTCCTGCATATCATTATCGTAGACTTTTACATATTTAACTCCAAACCTTTCTTCTTTATGTATCTCTCGAATCTCTTTATCATATTCTTCAGTCCTTGTGCATTATTTGCCGTTAACACATCATCCGCGTATGAAATTGACCAAATTTTCCTTCTACATATTACAACTCCTCCTTCCTGTTCTTTGCTCATTTCTTTTTCCAGGTCTGCAAATGCGACATTGAAAAGTGTCGAGCTTAAAGGGCACCCTTATCTAACACGCTTTCCTGTTGAAAAACTTTTCTATCAGTTCCTTCGTCACTCCTAAAGTGCATATAGTTCTGTTGTACATTTCCGGTATCCTTATTCTTAGTTGTTCGCCTACTCCTTCTTCTTAAAGTCTTTTCCAAATTTCCATTTGTTCTTCTAATCTCCTCCTTAGAATGTCCGCGTATATCTTACAATCCGTTTCCATTTAAGTTATGCCCCTATAGTTCTTAACCATTTCCCTTTCTTCTTTTTTTTTTAACACAGGACTTACTATTCCTCCTTTCCATTCTTCCGGAAAGTCCTCTTTCTTCCATGTTCTGTTTATCACCTTTGTTTGATTACCAATATTTATGAAGATGATTGCGACCTCGATGTTGACACAAGATATAATTTAAATGCAGGAGTTTAAATTTTAAGTCTGTTCGACTTTTAATATCTTACATGATTTGAGTTCAGATCGATGTGAGCCAGATAGGTTTGTATCTATATTTATCTAATAAATTTTTGTACGAAAGGACTTAATTTACAAATTTTTTGTTTTGGCTATATTCAATAAAAATTGGAATTTTATAGTTATTAGCAATAGGTGTTTACCCTCTGATAATTGTTGGTTGGGCTTCAAATTCAAGTTATTCAATATTAGGAGCGATTGGGTCAATTTCACAGTCAGTTTCGTATGAAGTAAGTTTATTTTTAACAATATTTTCTGTAATTTTATTAATTGAAAATTACTCATTGTTGGATTTATTTAAATTTCAATATAATATTAAATTTATTTTAATTTTAATTCCATTACTACGACAAGAAAATCGCGAATAGGTCTTTTAAAATCGGAGACCAAGTGCTACTGCACGACGAAACGCTAAGACGCGGGCTGTCAAAAAACTAACACCTGCGTGGATAGGCTCTTACACGAGTCAAAACACGCATGATAATAATAATTACAGTATAAATGGCGACGAAGAATTCGCGTTCACACAAACACATTATAGAATAGGGCAGTAATAGGGAAATGGTCGCAGTTTTGAAGGAATGTAACGATACACTAACAATTATATAAGGATAAGACTAAGAAAAATAATTTTTTGAAAAAGATGGTGAATAAGCGCACAACTAGGCGTCGCCGCCCCAGCCACGTAGAGCACGGTTGGCTTCCAATAGCTACCACAGTCGAGGCCGCGGAGCAGGCCCAACGAATATGTCCCCCTGAGGTTCTACATAACAAAAACCACTTGCAAGACTATTACCACACGCACGGAAATAGAAACAATAAGCAGACCTATAATCCCCGGTGCAATAAGGCACTCACCAAATAGGACCCTCAGACCGCACGAGTCTTCGTTATTCTCCCAGAATTCTGCATGCTGGAAGAACCGACGCCAATGCGTCCAATACTCCCTAATTGCTTCCATATAGGCAATGCTGATACAACCCTGCGGGGTGGGACACTGGAAACGCTAGAGGAATAAACGGGTAAATAGAACAATAAATTAACACAACATGATGCACAAACAAACCACACTCGCACGTGCAACTAAACCAAACATGATTTCCCACGGCACGTTCAAAATAACTGACAACATATTCGTTCTGCAGATCACAATGAAATAAGAAGTGCCCAAGAAAATCGAGTCCCATATGCCCTTATTTCTCACTTCTACTCAAGTCCAGGCAAAGTAGATGAACTGTTCTACGTTAGCAAAAAAATTTATCTCGCGCATGCACAAGGAATGACTTCGCGGCTAACATAAAGAAACGAAAGAACGAGTACACCTCGACATTATAATTTTACAGGATTTTCGTCCTATAAAACGATGATACTGCCCGCAGGAGCAACAACCCCCGACACAGATTTCACTATAAAAGAATTCCAACACCACCCCGGCATTTACTTCGAAAACCTAGGCGATCTACAGATTTACTGAGATACCTGGAAGTTAGTATTACACGTAGACATATCTTACATCTACCAACGCGAAGCAAACCTCCAAACTGCACAATATGATATATTTGCGCAATGTAAAAAACCTTCTACCGACAACTTACAAAATTATGTAAAACATTCGCCACGAAATTCCAAGACGAGGTAGACCGCGTCGCCAAACTCCTTACCTATGTCCAGCAAACTAAAATCTCAGCACAAAAACAGCGTCGTGGATAAATAGATGGATTAGGTTACATAGGAAAATCATTCTTCGGGCTTATAGATCCCGAAGATAGAAAAGAATCAATGATTAAATAGACCTTTTAAAAAGACAGGATAACTGATTAAAAAATGCAATCAAGGGTCAAATGCAAATTGTAAGGGCCAACACCCGAACTTCTCAATGAGACTATACACGACATACGAGACAGCGAAAACGCACTCTTAAACGCGACTTGGCAAATTCAGTACTTACTCCAACAGACAACTGACGTTACTAAATTTCGAGAGACAGTAGACGAAAACCTCATACTAATAAACAGCGCCGCGGAAACACTATTGCATGAAACGCAAGACTTGTTAGAATTCATTATGGATATAAAGAAAGGAGTCCTAAACCAACGGTTAATACCACCAGCACAAATCATGACGCACCTCACTTGCGCAGTCGCACATATTCCGAAAGGACTATACTTCCCAATCGGAATAAAATTAGAAAACATGTACGCCCTGTACGAAATCCTTACGTTCTGCGCATTTTCGGATACCAAATTAATTACTGTAATACTAGATATTCCATTGTTGAACGCGAAAAAAATTCATATTGAGGAAGGTACACCTGGTACCCACGAAGATAAACGAATCATTCTATGCGTATAGAACCCCTCAACTCATACGTGGTACTTGAATCCTCGGTGCAAGATTACACACATCTACCCATACAGCACACTCCGTTGCCTGAAGGTGGCAAGAACGTTCCATGGGGGTTGCCGTTGAATGTTCCACAGGGGCGGACATAGGAACCTTCCTGGAACATTCCAGCAATGTTGCGGTGGAACATTCCACATGGAACCTTCCTGCCACCTTCATGGAACGTTCCTGACATTTTCTGGCAATGGTCACCTAACGTTCCTGACATTTTTTGGCAGTTGTCACGGAACGTTCCAGGAATTTTCTAGCCATGGTCACGGAACGTTCCGGGAATTTTCTAGCCATGGTCACGGAACGTTCCGGGAATTTTCTAGCCATGGTCACGGAACGTTCCGGGAATTTTCTAGCCATGGTCACGGAACGTTCCGGGAATTTTCTAGCCATGGTCAGGGAATGTTCCGGGAATTTTCTAGCCATGGTCACGGAACGTTCCGGACATTCTCTGGCAATGGTCACGGAGCGTTCTGGACATTCTCTGGCTATGGTCACGCAACTTTTCGGACATTTTACAACAAAGGTTCCAGAATCGATTCTTGTATCGACTTTTCCCTAATTGATATCAATAATAATTATTATAGGTGCACATTACTGTATATGTGCATATTTTCTACAAAATCCTTATGGATAAAGGAGAAACATTTATACACACCATTGATTTCTTAAATAAATCACCAACACATTTTTTACATTCACATACACTATATTATTCAGAGTAGGAAGTTAAAAGTTTTTCCTGTATATTAGGTTACGCTTTGTGTAGACGATGTAAACTCAATTGTTGTATGCTTTATGTAAACTATGGGACTATTCCCGTTTATTATAACAACAGCAACAACAGCAACAACAGCAACAACGGCAACAACGGCAACAACGGCAACAACGGCAACAACGGCAGCGACAGCGACAACGACAACGACAACAATAACAATAACAATAACAATAGCAATAATAATAATAATATAGACTGATAGTATAAGATCACAAAAGCACGCGTTGACGTATTCCGTGCGATATAAGGTGGGCCTCATGTTCACGGCGCGAACAAGTCTACCCCCGGTGGGTTCTATTCCAGCGTGTTTTCTTCCACTGATAATCAGCAAATTTCCAATCGCAATATCTCGAAAACCGGATGAAACAAAATTTGTCTTGAAACGCACTATGAAGTGATCTGTAAAAAAAATTCATTTAAAAAACCCAACTTCACATATGATTGCAGTCAGAAAATGTTTTGTGCCGCGTTTCGAACCGATTTGCCCCACTGTGCGGTGACGACGAGCAGGGACAGCAGGCCAGGTCATAAACAGGGCCGGTGCGAGGATGGTTGGCTCCTTCATGCAAGAAAATGTTTGGCGCCCCAAAATTGTTTGCCCCTGCTTTTTATTTAATATGTTTGCCTTTACGGAATACAAAATACAAATTACATTAACATTTTGTTTATGTGGAAGTTGGATTCATTTATTATTAAGCGTGCGGTATAATTTCTTACCGCCCCCTTCGGATGGGGCCCTTGTGCAGCACATAACTTCCATAATGGGTTCCGTCGGCCCTGACAAATTAGTCTAGGCCCCTTGCGGAATTTTCGCAAACGACGACGACGACGAAGAGACTTTCCTGACCGAGGAAAGTCAGTCTCCGAATTACCTCCACTCGTTGCGGAGCTCGCAACGCGCAAGTGTAAAATTCGGTTATAAAGTGTGAAAAGTGACAAATGGATGATATGTCAAATGTAAGTATTAAAATTTTATACTATTAAACGGGGTAATTCTCTCGCCTCGCTGAGTTTCGTTGATTTCGACGCACAAAAATATGTTTGCGTACATTATTCGCTTAAAAACAATACGTGATACTTTTTAAATATTATTTTCTCTGCAATTATATACATTTGAAAGATCGAATATTGTACGCACATATTTTTAGCATAGATAATCATCATTATACTCATTATAAGCAGTTAGAAGAAAAGCGTGATCAAATAAAATTTTCATAAAAAATTGAATATTTCATATAAACTTTATAGTTTGGTGGCAATTCGCAGCCTGAAGATAAATTGCGAGAAAAAATCCTTTCAAACCCAGCTTATGGACCACTTTCTGCAACTTTTAACACCTACTGAATATTATTTTTAAAAATATATATATTTTAGCTCCACCCTAACGGTACTGTCTTGCTTAAATAATTGACAGCTGTCTAAACTTTATATAAACAATAATTTAAATATTGCTTTAAGAAACCATTTTATTAATGTAACTGCTAAAATGGACTTCAAACTGTCACGGAGACGACAGTGTTAGTCACGCACGTTAAGCGATTGTGTTACGCTGACCGGCAGTGGATCGCGCGTCGCCGACCGTTGACTACCACTGTCAGCTCCGCACGTTTTGCCAAACTATTTCGCTTCTGTATTGAAAACAAAACTAGATTTACCACTTCTGTTGACGCTTGCCGAAGGAAAACTGTCTGCTGCATCGCGTCCAATGTTCAGATTTTTTCCCAGGCCCTTAGTTTTTGAAATAAATTGAAATATATCTGCAAAAATTAGTGCATGTCGGGTGTCCTTTTCCCTTTGATCGTTGTTTAAACATATTTAAATGTTCATAATGCAATAATAACTGATATCGTTGTATTCGGAAGGGTTCATATCGAAATATTATCGAATAACTATTACCATTTCGACACAAAAGATGTTCAAAGTTGATAATTTGCATTTTTTTTTCAAAATCGATTTTCTCCAGAAATGAGAGTGATGGCGACAAACGGTCTGCGGATTCGTTTTCAGGACACGAAAACGTATAAGAAACGGCCATTGAATGTTACAAGTCCGAAAACAGTCAAAATACCAAGTTTCATAATTTCTTGAATTTCCGGGTTGCCGAACGTTCCTTGTTATAGCAAGGCGCGGCTTATTATTGACGGCATCGCCTTTGAGGACTCCAGCGAGAGAATCACCCTGTATGTTCATAGAATCTTACTATTTTCAATAAAATAATACATTCATTATTTCATTTCCAGCTACAGGATGCACTTGTGAATGCGGGGAAGAGTAACGTATCCGAACACAGGATACAGAAGAAGGAGGAGGAGAAGAAGCAAGAAGGAGGAGACGGTGGAGGCGAGTTGGAGAAAGTGGGAAAGGATGTGAAAAAAGTATGTAATTATACGCAATACTAAATAATATATTCTTGTTCGTAATAATGTACCTCTGTCGAAGACGAATTGAACAATGTGCTATACGATAATATTTGATTTCATGTGAGATCTGCGGTTTATCAATATTTCCCGATTTTCAAAGTAACAAAATATATTGTATCAATTTGTTTCACAAAGAGCTTCAATATTAGAAATAAAATAATATAGCATTGCATTTAATGAAATTACTTGACCGTATGTTATTCCGGTTCTGTCCGAAAATTTTTGGGATTCACTATATGTACGGGTAGAAGTAGAAAATGTAATTTTTATGGTACTGTTTCAGATGTATAAGGCCATGAAGCGCCTCGCGTACCGGTGCCATCCGGAGACAAGCAGAGGAGGTGGCTGGCGCGGTGGCGGCAGAAGCCATGACGGATGTGTCCGAGGAGGAAGAGGCCGGGGTGGATGGGGACAAGGAGGAAGAGGCCGGGGTGGATGGGAACAAGGAAGAAGAGGCCGGGGAGGATGGGGCGAAGGGAGAAGAGGCCGGGGTGGATGGCGACAAGGTGGAAGAGGCCGGGGTGGATGGGGACAAGGTGGAAGAGGCCGGGGGGGTGCAAGGAGGAAGCGGCCGAGGGGGGAATTTTTATCTGTATCAGAATTTCATGACAAAGTAAAAAAATAAAAAAAGTGGTGTTTATAAATATATATCATGAGTTTTATTTATTGCAGTTGTTCGAAAAGTACCTTTACAAACAATTTTTGTCTTCGCAATTATGAAATATACAAACTTCCTTTTTCATCTTGTTAAACTTGCGCCGGTGTGGATCGACTCACGTGATTCTACGTTCCGCGAGTACAAGTGTCAATGCAGGCACATGTGACCACTGACAGAATCAGTGGTACCGCACTTTACAATGCGGAGCGACACATGACCGATAAAATCTATCATTTCCTTTGTCACCTTTTTGGTATACTTATGCTTGCGTGGATCGACTCGCGTGATTCTACGTTCCGCGAGTACAAGTGCCATTGCAGGCACATGTGACCACTGACAGAATCAGTGGTACCGCACTTTACAATGCGGAGCGACACATGACCGATAAAATCTATTATGATAGATAGTCATGCTTATGTCGCAAGGGCATAACGTAATTCTGGGTTTCGTTTCTTTTTATAGTCCACATTTTACATTTTATTTGTGAAACCGGCCAATAATATAATCGCGTCCCTTCGGAAACAATAAAAACTTTTAAAACTGAAGATGGGCAGGGTTTCTCAAACAGATTATCGGCAGCTACTTTCCGTTTGTGACCTATTACATTGTACACCTCTTCCCTCCGTATTTGCACTATATTTACAATGCGAATGATCGTTCCATCCTTCAGCATGAAACAATTATTTCTATTGTCATCGCAATGTATATAATATCCATCACTTTCCAATTTTTTGTACTGTGTCACAGTTTTGGTTGAGAAAATGGGCAATAGGGGTCCATTGTGATGGGAACCTTTACAAATATATTTTCCCAGTATTGGTGATGATTTTAGAACCGATCCCCGCTGCAGTTCTCCATAACGTCTTGCCAATTGCTGCAATGGTTTATCCGATTTTCTTATTAATTTCTTCAAACTACCGGAAATGCGCTAAAATTGTCCAACACTCCAAATTTTCGAACGTCATTACACAAATGGAGTAAGTTGTGGACATTGTGAGAAATATATTGTTTCCCATACAATACCTCGAAATGTTCAACAAAGTATTCTAATAATTCCTCAGCATATTTAATATTCTCTTCACTATTAATTAACATAGGGCTAACTAACGCACTGACAGCCACGTGCAGTGTTAAAAAATGTTCGTATATATCTTTCGCGAGTACACGCTTGAGTACAATAGGACCTGTGTACAGTAGAAATTGGCGAAATTCCGTTGCTTTCCAGTAATTGAGGTCCGTCAAACTTCTCGGTTTTCGCGAAAACTCACGCGGTACAGAAATTCCAGCCAATATTAAATGTTCAGATATCAAATTCTTAGCTTGCCCACCAATCCTTACGTTTAAAGGTCCCTTAATCCACAATAGCAAGAGCTTCTTCATAACTCCCAAACAAATTAAGTGCATATAGTCTAGGGGCACATTTGATACTAACCCAATATTTGGCACGTTTAACAAACTACTTGTACCTTTATGGTAATCATCGTCGGTTTGCCGTAGAAAATCTTCGTCTGTCCTCAGTGTATCAGGCACTTCGTTGTAAGGGAAACACGTAGTTTTGTTAACTGATTTCCCAACAATTGTGCATTTCGAACAGCTCGAAAAGCCTGTATGGCCTTTTGTATATAATACAAACGATTTTGCTGGAGCATCGCAGATAATTTTTGTTAACCTAATAGAAAATTTATTAGTATTATATATAAATCCATTGTTTATGAAATATGTTATTTCATCAATGAATTTGTCCAACAGCTCGTTCGATGATTCTGGTTTCTTATACCCATAATAGATTCCAACAATCTGTATTCGTTTAAAAATTGTATCCGCTATTAATATGGGCCAGAAACTGTTGGAGCAGGACCGTGACAACGGCAAGCCATCAATATTTAAACACAGATCTATACATTGTACGCTAATATTTGCCTCAACGTACATTTGAGCATAACATGTTAGCATCTGTTCTACACCAAGATGTAAGTAATCTCCCCCTTGTATTTTGGTACAATTACTTGTACGGGGAGTATGTAACAATGTCCTGGCATCTTTCGGTAATAAGCATTTGGGCACGTACGATAAAAAAATGCTCAACAGTTCGTTGATGGCTTTATGCGTAATATTATTTCGTAGTGCCCAGTTGGACAAATCCTGTTTTAATGTCGCAGGGCTCTCCGGTTCATTGTAATCAACAATATCATTCGCTGATTCATCATCGGATGTGTCATAATCCAGTATGCAATGATAGTAGTCATTATTATCATCGAATAATGAATGACTGTCTTCTTCTTCAACACTTTCACAAATATCATTGTTGTGTATATTCCTCAAATGGTCATTGTCGGTGCACGGTACTTCATCGCAAGACTCGTACACTTCCTGCGAACTATTTACTTCAGAATTTTTATATTCTAAGTACCGTGAAGAGGTAGGAAGCTCATCAATTGCCAATTCCGCATCAGATTGATTTCCTTGGCTTTCAATATCCTTCAAATATTGCTGAATTCTCCTCCTTTGATGTCTATCAGAACATAGACTATAGTCTTTCCTAATACGTTTGTTGTCCGCCATAATAACCTGAACATATTTCATATACAAATGAGAAGTTAATTATAACAATTTGTTAAAAACTATATGGCTGTACTACGGTATGGCCCAACCAACGGAATGAACTGAAATTTGGAGGGGTTGGGCGGGAGGGGGAGATAACCTCTAATATAAAATTTCAGCTGCGGGTATTTGTTACTTTCTGAGATATTAATAAAAAACCTACGCAAAATACATTGAAATTTACCTATACAGACGTTACTAACACAACCATCTTCTCGTCGCCGTCGATTGTTTCGCAGTCGACGACAGGTATAATGTATAGGGATACGGTAATATAAACTGGACGCAAGCCAAGTGTATAAATAAATGTATGTTAATCAAAACGTGTCGATCATTTCCAAAATCTGTCAGATTTACTTTTCAGTTAGGTTTTGCGTACGAACTCCTACATTATTGCTGTTGACTTATTCCGAGACAACGCATTCGACTTTCCAATGTCTCTTGGGTATTAGTATTGGTTTGGGTAAGAAAGGGGGGGGGCCGTAAAGCGAACCGATGTGACTTTGGGAATACTCTAGTATTACTACAGGGTCATCCGTTAAAACTGCAACCTACGCGCGCGCGAACAGACGAACATGGCAACACCGCCTCACGGACGCATTCCACTACAACCATGCATCGGCCCGGCGTTCGGAGGGTTGCCAGCAACCGCTGGGGAGCGGTGATGCCCGAGCTTTGAAACTTTTAGGATGGTCTCTTTCAAATTAACGTCACAAGGAGCTATTTGAAATTTCCTGACCGGGGTTGAAGAATTTGGGGCCTTTTTCGTATAACTTTTGAAATATAAAAGATTAAAAAATTATTCCCTCTTAATGATGGATAATTCAAAATATTTTACGTTTACTTAATTTTTCTTTTATCAATTTTTTAACCATAATTGTTGTGAAAAGCTTTTGCAAACTGTTTATTTAATACCGTATTTACTGCTCTTTTTAAAAATTATGATGTTGATAAACAATACGCTAGTTGTTTCTGTGTCATTACTTTCATAAATTAAGAAATTAAATTTTTATTCAATTATGTGTTAGTTCTGCAGACCTCAGAATCTATTGTTCTGGTTTTATTTTTTATAATTTTATCCTTATATGCAGTGCATGCATAGATCGGACGTAAGGAGTAACTAATGGGACGTGTCTTTGATTGTAGCGGTGTTTGAATCTTTTTTCTAGAATTTTTGTGTTTGAATGTTTAACCTTTTAGCTACTCAACGCCACGCATATACCGGCTTCCGTTAATGTCATGTTTTGGAACGATGCGTCATTATTGTGGCTTTTACACGCAGGTGGCGAAAAATCTCTCCGTACAAGGGTATAGCGCCGCGGTCAATCCTATCGTAGTTAAAATTTTTGAAATTAAGATGGGTACGAGATCAGTTGACATTGTTTTCAAATCTCATTACAGTAATCCGGGCTGCGAGTGGTAAACCGATCATAAAAGCGGAGCATGCGGCTCGCTTACCTGGGCCGGGAAATTCTGCACAGCTCTTTGCGGCGTTAATTTGAAAGAGATCATCCTAAAATTTTCGAAGCTCGGGCATCACTGCTACCCAGCGGTCGCTGTTAACCCTCCGAACGCTGGGCCGGTGCATGGTTGTAGTGGAATGTGTCCGTGTGGCGGTGTTGCCATTTTCGTCTTTTGGCGCGCGCGTAGGTTGCAGTTTTAACGGATGACCCTGTATACTGTAGTATTGTGAATAAAAACTGATGCAGTTACAACCATCGCGCGATGAGGTTAATATCGTACATTGTATCGTCGACTGTGAAACGAAGAAGATGGTTGTGATAGTGTTACGTCCCTACTTCCTATTCGGGGCCGCGATTTTTAGGGAGTTTATATTTTCAATCCGCTTTTGAGCTGGTCTAGTGACCTTACGCTCTGGGATAGTTGAGTACGACAGATGACAAATTATAACGTATTTTAATTCCGTAATTACCTTAATTTGGCCGCGGTGATGGCAGATCAATTGGTATTAGTTTCCACCTTATGGTGGCGTCTGTAGTCCCCTCGATCTCCGGTGCTGGATTTTGCCTTGGTAGGGCCCAATCCCCACACACCACCACTATTCTGTGGCTGGCTAGGGACGATACCTCCCTGACACAATGGGTACTGGGCACTCCTAGCAAATTAAATTGTTCTGCTGGGGCACTAATATATCTGGCCGCTAATCGCCGGAGCTGGACTCGTCGTCCCGCACGATGATTTCGCGGCATTCGTCTTTTGGAATTTACAATATTAATTGTTAATTGACCGATTAATCACTCTTTGCCTTCCGCACCAGGTGCTACCGGGGGCAACGTTCTGCTCTTCAGCGGCATCATTTGGCGGAGACAAAAGTGATTTTTCTGATTCGCATACATTTATTTTGAATTTCTTTAATATTTAATATGATCGCGCCGCTCACGACCCACGCTTAATCTCAGGTAAAACCCCGGGCAACGTTCTGCTCATAGGTGATACCATCAATCAGCGCGACTCGTGAACTTGTAATATCATTTATTTATTGAAATAAACCGCGTCGATCACGGTTACACTTAGTCTCTGGTAAGACCGCTGGCAATGTTCTGCTCATACGTAATACCATTAACCAGCGCAATCCGTGACCTGTCAATAGGCATTTTCGTTAGTTTTATTAACTGTTCCAATAGACGAACGCTCGATTTTGTGGATGAGGAGTTAGGAGAGAAACACTTCACTCACTGCTTAAAATGTTAACAACACTTTTATTTGTCACTTTAGACTTTTTACACTTTGTAGTTGATAAAAATATGTTTTTCGATGAACATGGTAATGAGCTACGCGGGTGGTCAGTCCCTTTTTATAGGGCAGTCGATCACTCCTTCTCTATGATTTGTCACATGACAAATTATAGGTGGGAGACCCCATCCCACAGTCTCAACCTGGAATCTTCCAGGAAGAATCTTCCCATCGTTCTAATCCGAGAGTTTTGTTTACTACTTAGTCACGTTCCCTTTCGTTCGCATTCTTCGTGACTAATACGTGTTAATTTTATCTGATTCCCAGCGGCGACGATAGCAAGATTCTTAATACATATTTAGATTTATAAGTTTATAATATTTTCTGTACGGTTAGTTCCGTGCAGCTTACGTACTAGGGTTTGAAGTTAAGTACTTGGTATGGGTATCGGTGATCGATTTGCGAGAAATGACGGGAGGGCAATCTTCTGTCGAAGATTAGGGGCACAGCTCCGCGAAGATGTATCGTCTCCACTGGTTGATATGGGCCTCTGTACCACGCTGAACATCAGCTGGTGTTGGCTGGGCCTTCTTGGTGTTAGTGCGGTCAGCTATCTGGTATACAGCTGGCTGTCCGCCACCTCCTCGATCTGGCTGTCCTGCTCGCTGCCGTCTGCACATTCTTCTCTCGATCTCTTCTTATCATTGTTTATGATGATAATGCCTTATTGGCTATTTATTACGTAATATTTTGTATAATGTTTTCATACGAGGTGGTTACAATACCTCGGAGTACGAAATAGTAAATATAGTAATTTAAAAGGTTAATATATATTAGACTCCACGTCGCGGGACGTGACAGTTAGTAACGTCTGTATACTGTATTCGTTGGTATAAATGAATGAAAGTTTCGCGTTCCAGAAATTGTTTTTGCAATCTATTGAGCAATAGAACAATATCAAAAATATTCACGATTATTACTAGAGAGACGTGGACTTGCAAAAACAATTTCTGGAACGCGAAACTTTCATTCATTTATACCAACGAATACAGTGTCTCATTTAAAAGCTAAAGTCTAAAACTACAAAAGACGCTCAAAGATACGATAAAATATTTATCCTTTAACATAATCCCATCACATCCCATCCTCTCCCAATGGAAGAATACTCACCACCTTCTCGTGTTTTCCATTGAACAATGGCAACTTAAATGTTTCAAACAATAAGTGCCATCAGCAGAGAGTGAGTTTCCAGTAACTATTAACGGTATTAAACCTTGCAGCGGTCCTCATTAATTAATACAGTATATAAAAATGTCAGGTATAGCCGTTTGGCCGCTGCGGGTACCGCACGGCCCGAGCGACCAGTCGAGCCGGTATGATTTGACGCAGCGTTACATTCAATTAATTTTCATTTGGCCAATTTTAAAACGTCCACGCATTTCGAAACCTGTCCGTAAAGAGGAAAAACAGGGCTTTATCTTCCTATTTTTTCCAAATTTTTAAAAACGTGCCTTCACCTATAAAATTACATTTGTTAAGAACAATTGCTAAATAAATGGTCAAATATTCGTTTTTATTAAGTGAAATAATTTTTATTAGGTACTCTTATATCTTCAATGTAAGCACCCGAAAGGTCATTTTTATCAGTTTATTAGTTGCAGAGTTATCATTTTTGGAAAAATAGTAAACACTATATTTCAAAGAGCTGTAACATCCACAATTTTTGACATTTCGAAAAATCCTTGGAGATATGTTTATATACCCCTAAAGACTACAACATATCCAAGTTGCACCAAAATCCGAAATGTTATTCCGAAAACTGTCCGACTTCGCGTGGAATGACCCTCTAGCTTCTCAAAAAAACTCAAGTCGTTTGGATTAATTTTAAAAAAGTTATGCGATTTTAAAAAGTGTCCGAATATTTTCAAAAGTCACTGTAGGTAGATTTCAATGTATTATGTTGAAAGTTTTTTATTAATATCTCAGAAACTAAGAAATGCCCGCAGCTGAAATTTTATATTAGAGGTTCTCTCCCCCTCCCGCCCAACCTCTCAAAATATCAGTTCATTCTGTTGGTTGGGTCATACCGTAGTATATCCAACTATATACTTGAGATGATCTATCAGCAGTGGTACTTACCAGATGTTGAAACGCAAATTAGTTATATTTTCTGCGAGACAATGTAATTGGCAATTGTGGACAATGCACGTCCAGAATTGAAACGTGGTTCGCGCCGTGATACCACGATTTTCAAATATATATAACAAAACACTAATACGAAGTATAAAAAGGATAAAAAAAAAGTAAAATTGAAACGTGGTTCGCGCCGTGATACCACGATTTTCAAATATATATAACAAAACACTAATACGAAATATAAAAAGGATAAAAAAAAGTAAGTATAATATAATGTAAAAAAAAAAGTAACTCGAACTACAAGCGCTGTTCAAAATCAGAGATGCTTGTTCCTTCAGAGTTTACTTCGATTTAACGAGCGATCGCACGCAGGGTTGGTCGAAGGCAGGGACGACAGGGTTGACACGATCTCTTCGTGTTGAGATAACATGATGTCACATAGACCTAAGTATGTACATATACACTCGAAAGCGTATCTCCACTCACTTAGAGACACTCCTAGTGAAAATTTGGCAACGCAGCGGAATTTCTTCCGCACTCGAAATGAATGAGTGTGTTATATATTTGTATTAATATGAGAATGTAAGGATGAGGCCGAGGGCGCATGGCCTCACGCTGTCCTGCTTTCGAGGATTTTATGGCAGGGACTTAGCTTGTGTGCGGTCCTGATGGGTAGTCAATAAGACTAAACAGTAAACAGTCCTGGCGACTGGCGATAGCTGATGGCCCCATGAGGTTTTCCAATTATCGGGTGTCGAAAGATTGATTTTAAAAATGAAGAGAGAAATATATGAATATTGCACAATAATATTGCGCGTCTACAGGCCGCTTAATTTAGGCGTTAATAAAATCATGCACTTTTCTGTACTGGGTATAATCGATGACACATCACCCAGCAACTCTAGGTGCCAGTTTAGACGGGTGAACGATACAATGTCGCACGATTGAAGACGAGAACACTGTTCATTCAATCAGGATTGTATCCCCATGTTTGAAGGTAAATCAATCATGGCCAACGATTGAATGCCATGATGGAAGTTGTCAATCATAGCCGACGATTGAATACCCCATGATGGAAGGTATTCAATCGTGGCCGGCGATTGAATCCCCATCGCTTCAATCATGAGCGCTTCGATTAAACATTGACTCGGGTTTTGTCTTATTCATGACGAATAAGACTAACGTCTCTTTTATTTGATACGTCATTTAAATAATTTTTTATTTAAATAATGCCCATCTCTGATTGATACATATACTGGTTATAGATCTCAACATGTATGTGGCTTAAGCCTTCAACGACGGTGTTAAGGCGTGATTTAAGGCGAGAAGTACTTATGTATGCATCTGTGTCTCCGTTGCGCTAGTGGGACCGCCGCGGCCGATCGCGGCTAGGAAATCCCGTCTTTAGATCTCATTATTTCTCTACGCGGACCGTAAATCTAAAATTAAAAATCTAAATCTAAAATAGCTTCGGGTACTTATTAGTTTCCGAAATATTAATAAAAAATTGTTCATTTTTTTACATTTTCGCGTAGCAGCCGCGCGTCCTGCACACATCGGCCTCAACATTTTCTGCCAGATTTCGTTAAAAAATCGCTCGCCTACCCCTCGTAAGAGTGAATTGCAACGGCGCATGACTCGGCCGCGGCAAAGTTCGGCTCGGGTCGACTTGGCTCGGCTCGGCTCGGCTCGAGCACCAACAATGAACTTCTTTGTCGCCTGGCTGAACCGCGCTCGCCAACACTGACACAAGACCTAGCCAGTTCGAAGTTAACTCTCCAAGAACAAGAAGCTCTCGTTTTGACAAGTTTTTATATTTCGCGTTATTTTCTTTTAATATATATTCCCTTTTTTTCTTCTTTTTTATAGTAATCGTGTGTTAGTGTGTTTTTTAAAATTATATATTCAGTTTTTCTTATTCTTTTTATATTATACTTATATTATATAGTGTGTTAGTGTGTTTTTTCAAATTATATATTCAATTTATTTTATTCCTTTTATATACATATATAGTGTGTTAAGTGTGTTTTTTAATATTTTATTATATTTAATTAGATTTTTCTTATTCATTTTAGACTTATAGTGTGTTTAGTTTGTTTTTAAAATATATTTCATTTAGTTTATTCGTTTTATAGTCCGCGTGCGCGTTAGTTTTTTTGTATTTTATTGTGTTTATTTTTTTTTGTAATTTTTTCGTTGCTTGTTTTTCAAAGTGAAGCTTTGAATACGTTTTACAAAGGCTTAGGTCATTATCGGTAAGTACAAGTAACATCACGATTAAGACAAAGCTATAATACTGTAATATTTCATAAGTATTCTAATATAAAGCACTGCCAATTTTGTACTAAATTTTCATAATTATTTGTTAGTAGAAGCATCAACAATGTTAAAGAAATATTCTATTGTGGAATTTTCCGACGGAGTCCAAATCATTCCCTCCTGTTGGATGAATGTTGAAAAAAATAAAAGTGTATGGCCAAGTCACGTGAGAAACGATTATACACTAAATAGAGTGATTATGAAGGGAGTGTCTCCACTGGAAAGTGATCAGTGGGATAGTTGCATTATCATAAAGTGGTTTTGCTCAACAGGTATGTTTTTTTCAATACAATCATTATTTCTATAAATTCTTCCTGAATACGTATATAACTTAATGTGTTACGTATTAACGAATTATCTGTGTCAGATGATTATAATAGAGCTATTGAGCTGAGGGACGATGCGATTGATATGTCGAACGTTGAGGAGTCCGATGGGATGAACGGAGGAACACATAATAGTAGAAAAATATTACAAGAGCGCAAAAGAAATTCTACCCGCGTTGCATTGTCGAGCGAGGAAGACGACATTGAGGATGAACCCCCCACGAAGAGGCATAAAAAAACCAAAAAAACTGCATTACCCATTCCACCTCTGCGTAAATTATTGCAAGAAGGTATTTTAATATTAATCATTTACTATGAAAATAAATGTGAAGTAATATACAGTGTGTCTGAAAAATGCAGGACTTCCCGGAACATGCAATATCCCGATGTAAGAACACATCGAAAAGTCTTTTAACGTACACTGCTGCGCGCTCACTTCACACGACCTTAAACTGCGTGGTTCGGAAGCCTCGCATTCTAAAACTGTTTCCATGTCTTTTTTCATCGGTATATTGCATCATTCGAGAATTCTCGCCATTTTGGGACTCCCGCATGAACATTGATCGGAGGATGTTGACAATTATCACTGTACAACACGATTTTTGTTCCGCAATATCCGCTGGGTGATTCTTGTAGAGTTTTTCGCCTTGAACACGAATCCGTAAGCAGAATTGCTGTATCACCCTCAGTTTTTGAAAAATATGATTTTTTGTAAAAACACACGATTTTGGGCAAAAGTGAGGTATTACGGGAAAACTAAGAGCGCTAGAAAGTTCGACTACTCTGAAAAGATAGAGGAGAGTTGCCCGAATATATCAGTCTATATAGTTATTCAATTTGAATGTTTTGTATGGTTGTAAATGACTATCAAAGTTTGAAAAAGTGTCGATGCGCATGGTTTCCACGCAATATTTTTGTCTTTTTACGAAAAATTTTTTACCTAGCCCGAAAACGCTACCCAGCATCGGATTCTGTAGACATTTGTGAAGAAGCAACCATCCAGGAAAAGTGTCGAAACGATTTCTAACTCGAACTAATAGAGAAAATATCCATCGGCAACGCGTTCACGCTGTTTTGCCGCCTGGCGGCCATTGCTCGCCTGACGCGACATGTCAGGTCTGGCGCTACGCGTAATCGACGTCGATGGTACCGTTCAGTGGGCACCGACATTCTATATGGATCACCCCTAGTTTTTTTCATGTATTCGTAGATACTATTCTCGGAATTAAACAAACTTTTCCCGATCAGTCTCTGTTTTAAACAATTTCGATCTTCAATGCATGAATACCTACGTATGACTTGTTAATATGAAGCCGTATAGAAACAAACACAATTCTTTCTGAATTGACAACATTTTTATTATTATTGTTTGACCAGATTTAGAACACTTTTCCAAATATGGTAATAGTTCAAACTCATTAAACAGTATTTGAAGTCAACGCGAAGCCTATTTAAGTATCATTTAGGCATCTTTTTGAATAAATTCATTATTCAATATTTCTAAAACACAGTATGCGATACGAACGTAATACAAATGTCTGAGCTTTAGTGAAGACGGAGAAGTAAGAGTTCGTAGGTATCGCAGGAACTGTTTCGATATACATATAAACATCGCTTGGCATCTCTCCCTAACGCGCGATACAATCACAGAAATAATAAATATCTTGAAATGCTCTGCTTTCCTATACACATCGTGTTAGTCAGAACTCAGGTTTGTCTTCAAAATCATTCGAGTCAGTCGTGCTAAGCAGTCCAAAAAGTCTTTCTTTGCATCGAATAAAACTTGTGCTGCGACAAGCTGAGAATTACAGTGTATTCATGAATACATGAAAAAAAAATAAGGATGATACATATAGAAAGTCGATGTCCACTGAACGGTACCATCGGCGTCGATTACGCGTAGCGACGGCCCTGACGATTCGCGCCAGGCGAGCAATGGCCGCCAGGCGGCAAGACACCGTGAACGCGTTGCCGATTGATATTTTCTCTATCAGTTCGAGTTAAAAACCGTTTCGACACTTTTCCTGGATGGTTTCTTCTTCACAAATGTCTACAGAATCCGATGCTGGGTAGCGTTTTCGGGCTAGGTAAAAAATTTTTCGTAAAAAGGCAAAAATATTGCGTGGAAACCATGCGCAACGACACGTCTTCAAACTTTGATGGTTATTTAGTACAACCATTCAAAACATTCAAATTTAATAACTATATACACCTATATATTCGGACAACTCTCCTCTATCTTCTGAGAGTAAGTCGAACTTTCTAGCGTTCTTAGTTTTCACGTAATACCTCACTTTTGCCCAAAATCGTGTTTTTTTTTACAAAAATATTTTTCAAAAACTGAGAGTGATACAGCAATTTTGCTTGCGGATTCGTGTTCAGGGCGAAAAACTGTACAAGAATTACCCGATGGATATTGCGGAACAGAAAAAAAGTTTCATTTTGTTGTACTGTGTTACATAATGAATTGCGGGTTTCAATGCAGATTTTACAAACACGCCAACAACATACGACTGTTTTGAAGAAATGCCCAATACAGTGGATATGACAGACACACTACTCGCGTCTCCCGATGAAATTCAAATATCTGCACCAACAGCAGCATCACCAGGACCATCACCAACAGCAGCATCACCAGGACCATCATCAATAGTAGCAATAACACGACCACCAGCAAGAGCAATATCATCATCATCATCATCATCATCATCATCACGTACGTTTCCGCAGCTACAAACTCATATCAAATCCAATGGGTTTCTACCCATTTATTATAATCCTAAATGTGATTTTTGTTAAAAAAAATGACATATGTTAAATTAACTTCTCTTATCTTTATTCAGAGTTCGAAACATTTATGAGAAGGAGCGTTGCAGCTATAAATATGAGATTGGACGATATGCAGAAACAGTTAAATAAAATTGAAAGAAGAGGGGCAACTAATGCTGACAATATAAACGCAGTAATTAATATTGAAAGAGAATTTTCCACAACACACAATCTGCCGATTAATGATGAAGAGGGGTTGCGGAAATTGAACAATGAATTACGGGACACGGCTGTATTAAATAATATGGTAAGTGGCATAAGAGTAATAAAGAGTAAAAAAATATAAATTAATTTTATATTATAATTACTTTTATATTCAGCAGCTACTTTATCTTGCTGCATTGCAGTGATACAAAGGATAATTACTTGAGTATTGTTATTTATTATAATTTATAAATAGCAGCAACATACATGCAATTTGTAAAATGCACTGCACTTTTTATACTATTGCACAACGATGGGATTTTCTTGCATGTACAGGGTGTCCCATAAAATTGCGGAACACGAATATTGGGGACTTTTTGGAACATGTGACGTCCCGATGCAAACAGACAGGATATTTCATGTTCCGAGAAGTCCCGCAATTTTATGGGACACCTTGAATTTCGTTGCTGGCTGCGCGACGAGCTTTTACTTTTCATACAGTTTCCTTGTAAACATGCATTCACTTTTTTATAACAATTATTTAAACTAATGGTGATTGTTATTTCTCATTACTTCAGTGCACCCAGTGTGTGGCGTTACACGAATGCTGCTTTTATTGAACCCATGTTTCATGACTGAAATAATTTATTAATGACTTTTTATAGGTTGATGTATTGAAGAGACCCGGTGGGAGCAACGTCGCGATAACGACAGCATCAGTGCTGCAAAAACTAATGAATGATTGTGTGGCGGCAACATACAGTTGGTGTGGAAGAAATAAGAAAAAAACATTCAAGAATTACAAATATATAGTTAAATTAGTATTGGGTAAGTAAATTTATTTTTTATCTCATTTCAGCAATTAAAATTGTAAAATAAATGCATGTATTGTTCCAGCTTCAGTACACGCTGCATGCAGCGGTAGCGGATTAAAGGCAACAGACCTTGACATAGTAAACGCGTCAGGAAAATGGTTGGCGCAAAGCAAAAAGCGGATCATGCGGGTAGAACTGAAAGAAAAAAATGATCAGGACCGAACCGCTGTGGACTCGGCGGTTTAATAGTCGAAGAAGCACGGGGGTGGGAGGAGAGTGAGGCCGAGGCCCGAACTGACAGCGGGATGCAGCGATATTTGTGCTACGGATTTTTCCACTATCGCGTTCAATGACAAAATATCTTTTTTTATTAATATTTCGGAAAGTGTTGAATGTTGGATGCAACATTGAGATATATGAGGCAGTGAGAGCAACAACGCACATTGAAAAATTATTTTTTTCTATTTTATATGATTAGTAGAGCCTACTGAAATATATTATTAGTAGTAATTCAATTTCGAAAAAATGTGGGTTAGTCCGTTGTTGTTCTGACTGCCTCATATGTTGGTGTAGTATACCTACATTGCGACATATATATTTATGAGATTCATCAAAATCCGTAGCACATATATCGCGGCTTTCCCTTGTGATGGGACTAGTATAATACACGAAAGAATTAACATATAATGTCCCGCATTAATGTGGTCGCACTATCCCATAACGAAGGTAGTGATCGACCACCTTGTCAAAATAAATTAAAAACTAATACATACGTATTGTTGTGGTGACACTGTAGTTTTATGCATATTATATTACCTGTTTTTCAAATATCATCAGCACTGTAACTTGGTCTAAAAACTTTCAGACTTACATAAAGTCTTAAGTGTTTCTTATAATTTAAATATGGATTTGCGAGAATGGCCAATGCAAGATCAACAACATCCATTTCTTTTGTATCAAAGACACACAGTGTCCTCTGTTGCGTTAGTCTTAAAATATCAACACTGGCCGGACTGTCCCGGTGGTCGAACTATACCGGACTTACCCTACAAATATATATATATCTATTTTGTGTTGTGTCATTTCATATTTTATGTTCAGATTAGTTTTATTTAGATGTTTTTTGTGTAAGATGGAACTGATACCGTGTCGATACTATTATTTTTTGTATTGTTATTATTATTGTTGCTGTTGCTGTTGCCGACATGTACAAAAAAATATATGAATATTTAATTGTGAATATTTATTGTAATTTAATTAATTTCCCTTATATTTTCTATCCTTTCTGTAATGTCACACAAATTTTGCCGAAACAACATTGCTGTAAAATCTGCAAACAGTTACGGGACCATTGTTTGAAAATTCCTGGAACGTTCCGCGACCATGGCTAGAAAATTCCCGGAACGTTCCGTGACCATGGCTAGAAAATTCTCGGAACGTTCCGTGACCATGGCTAGAAAATTCCCGGAACGTTCCGTGACCATGGCTAGAAAATTCCCGGAACGTTCCGTGACCATGGCTAGAAAATTCCCGGAACGTTGCCGGGCAATGTTCCACAAGGGCGGACATAGGAACCTTCCTGGAACCTTCCAGGAATGTTCCCGGAACGTTCCGTTGTCGGGCCGCAACCTTCCTGGAACTTTCCTGGAACCTTCCTGCCACGGAGTGTGCTGTATGGGCAAGCAAACAGGGCCTAGCAAAATGTGAGACAATAAACGATCTGTACCTCTGCACCTCTAATCACCCAATGTTCAAAGCGATACCATACTAACCGTGCGAAGTACAGTAGTGCACAAAATTAACAAAAACCCCAAACAATTGTAAAGTGCGAAATATGACACTGAATCACACGTTTCAGATCGAACTATAACAACCAGGCACGTGAATTATATCGCCCGAAACCGATACAACTAGCAGTAACTTGCGACGACAAGAGCACAAGTATGTATAGCATTAAAGATTCAGGTATAATAACAATAAGAAACAAATATACAATCACTATCGCCAAATTCACAATAGAAACTAGAAAATAATACGGAATAGAAAAAACATGGTACTACTTACCTGGCTTCAATTAGATGAAATTACACTTCCACAGACCACTGTAAATTCGTACGGGAACACAAATTTCAAGCTTAAAAGGATAATCAAACACCCGGAAGAATTAAATAAAATTAGCAAACAAATTAGAAGACTTACAAAAACGATTTAGAAAAACCCGAAGTTATACCAACCGAGTATCACTATAACTTCTTTTACACTATCTAAAATAATGGCATTTATCACATAAGGACCCATATCTAAAGTTGCAAAGTAAGATACCGTTGTTCTTCACCTTCTTCTTCACTGACCACCCCGTTCCTTCTGGCACTCATCTTCTTCGAATTCTTCACAGATCATCTTCTCCTTCTTTGGACTCATCATTTGACTAGACCATGTCACTTTAATATGTATCAAACATCTATCGTACCACTCTGATCGTGTAACGAACGCCTCTCGTACGTGTATCGCTGATACACGTTCGATGCACATTCGATTCACGTTCAGAGTGGTACTACACACGTTCGACACACGATCGGTTCACGTTCAGTGTGGCACGACACACGTTCGATACACGTTCATAGTGGTATGACACACGTTCGATACACGTTCAGAGTGGTACGACAGACGTTCGATACAAGATCAGAGTAGTACGACACACGTACGACACACATTCGATACACGATCAGAGTGGTAGGACTCGCGTTCGATACACGATCACAGTGGTACGACACACGTTCGACACAAGTTCAGAGCGGTATGATAGATGTTTGAGACACATTAATGTGACATGGTCTAATCAAATGATGGGTGCAAAGAAGGAGAGGATGGTCTGTGAAGAATTCGAAGAAAACGAGTGCCAGGAGGAAGTGTCCTCATGTGACAAATCCCATTATTGAGGATAGTGTAAAGAAGCTATAGTGATAGGGAGCGCGGGCGGGCGGGGAAAGTGAGGGCGCGCAGGGGAGTGCAGTGGAGGGAAAGCTGGGCACAGGGGGAGCGGAGTGTGAAAGCCATAATCGTGGAGGGGATCAGACCGGGCCGAGCCGCCGCGGAGTTCTCGCCAGATCTGGCTCACCGCCGGAAATTTTTCAGAGGGAGGGGCCCACAACCGAAAACTTATTCTGACTTGGTCGAGAAAGGGAATGACCCCCAGAAATTTTTTTCCACAAATCTTTTTCAAACCCCTATCCACCCCCGAAAATTTGTTCCAAACCAATATGCAGTATCAGCAGAATTTTTTCCCTCTCCCCCCAACGGATCTATCAAACCAATATGTAGCAGAAATTTTTTTCCAAACCAAAATGCGACAGAATTTTGTTCCAAACCAACATGTAGCAAACAGACATTCCCCCCCCCCCCCCCCGCCAACGCAGAGAACTAATAATTTTGAACGAACGATCCAGCGAACCATTATGTAGCCAACAGACATATTTTTTCCGAACCATTATGTAGCAAGCATTCTAAAGCTAACAAGCATTGTAAAGCGTTCCGATTTAACGTCGCAGCGTATCTCGCGTAATTTTAATCCGCTGGAGCAGCCGTACAGGATGATATCATTTGGCGGCGTGAAGAACGCGCGAACGAAATATAATACTATTGGAAACGTCGAATCAAAGAAACAAAGAATTATGTTGCGAGGAGAGAAGGAAGAAGACGGACAAATAAATAGAGAAATTATATATTTTCAACAAATTTATTTTAAAATTAAAAGAATATAAAAAAATAGAATACGAATATAATTTAACATTTTTTACTTCGAGCATCATCTACAATATCATTGAGGGCGCATGCTAACCGTTCGCAATCTATAAGAGAATCCTCGTCGAAATATTACTATGACGTATGATTTTAGCAGCACGATACATATCTAATGTTTCGCAGGCAACATCGTTCAGTTATAACAAATTAACAAAATTTAAAAATTTCGTCTGCACATCTCCTGCAGTTTCACACAATCGCGGATACACATAGTCTATACACAGCTCAAGATTAAATCAAAATGTTACTGTATCCGTTTCGAAATACAGCGACTTATCATGTAGTGTCATCTTTACAATCGGAGAATCATACATCCGACAAAAGGAAAAAATACAAAAATAGAATACAAATAGTGTCTCGGCAAAATCATCTCTCTCTATCAATCTCTCTTTCTATTTCTCTCTCTCTCTCTCTCTCTGTCTCTATCTCTCTCGCTCTTTTCTTTTTCACATCAGCCGCAAGACAGCTAGAACATTCTGAAATAGCTGATGGACTTCCTAGTTACTTTTCGCGGCATCATACATACACACTTTTCCACACAACACCTCACAAATACTCCTACACACTCACGCTCTCGTGACCGACCCGAGTGCTCGATTACACAGATCAGTAGTATCACGACATATTCGCCGAAACTTTTACGCATCTATTGCATCGTCCCAATTCTCTATCTCTAAATAAACCGCACTATGCTCAACATTTTTGTTTAGTTCTCTCTATACAAATAGAATATAAAAATATAAAATAAAAAGAAAAATATAAGTAGATATACTAAGCCGATTCTGGAACAACGCGTGGCGAGGGGGTGAAGCGGGGCGAGGGGTACCGTGCCGTAGGCGAGGGGGGAAGCGGGTGGGGCATCTGCGACCCGTGGAGGTAGGGACCGCGACCCTGAAGCACCAGGTGGGGACGAGTCAGTAGTGGGGGAAGACGGCCCACGGAGCAGAGGGAGGGTTTACAGCCGATGACTTGCACGCGTCGTAGAAAGCGATCCGCAACCCCCATGGCCAGATCGCACCTCGATATCTTTGACGTTCGAACCAGGTGTACGAGAGAGAGTAAGAGGTCTGATATTTATACCGCTCACCCTCTACCTCCCACGCTCTAGGACCATAGTCAAAACATACAGACATCAACGGTAATAGTATAGCTAAGAGAGTTCTAACGCAAATTTGGGTTTCAAGGTCATGATAAGAATTTCCCCCGACCTTGAAACTCAAATTTGAGTTTCAAGGCCGCAGGAAATCCAACGCTGCGGCGCGGGCGGGCGGCGGCGGATGACGTCATCGAGATAACGGAGTGGTGGGGGGGTATAGCGCGAGAGCAGAAGATATCGAATCAATCGATACCGAACCAATATCGAACCGCATCGAGGAGGAACCGTGGGTGAATTGCTGCTACTCTGGAGCGTGGTACCAACCACAGTCGGTAAGGAAGGAAATATTAATTTAAGATATTAATAATAATCGAAAAACTGAATCTCGGGCGACGGGGCTCGAACCCAAGACCTCCGCGTTACGAGTCAGTCGCCTAAGCAACTCCCCCAACGCCCACTCTCTAACATTAGTCTTTAATGAATGGTACATATACCGAGCGGCACATGCCATGAGCCGTTGCCAAACGCCAAAGCGTAATACTTTATTTTTATCGGATGATGTCGGACAATGTCGGGAGAGATCGACGTTTTACACACCACGTCTTCAGGGATGGGAAAGAGAGAGCATTATTTTTAAGGCTAAAATTCGGGGAGGGAAAGAGACAGCACTACATAGTGGTACAATCGCAAGCATTCTAAAGTTAGCTAGTTGTAAAGCTAACAATATTTCAAACATCACAGCGTATCGCGCGATCGCGAGTAATTTGAATCCTCTGGAGCAGTTGTGCGAGATGACGTCATTTGGCAGCGCGAAGAAGGCGCGAATCATAGAATTATGCAGCGTCAGCAGAAATTTTTTTTCCATACCAACAGACATACTTTTTCCGAACCATTATGTAGCAAGCATTCTGAAGCTAACAAGTTTTAAAGCGTTCCGATTTAACGTTGCAGCGTATCGTGCGATCGCGAGTGATTTGAATCCTCTGGAGCAGCCGTGCGGGATGATGTCATTTGGTGGCGCGAAGAAGGCGCGAATCATAGAAAGAATTATGTAGCGTCAGCAGAAAATTTTTCTCCATATCAACAGACATTTTTTCCCAACGCAGAGAAATAATAATTTTAATCCCCTCCCACACCGATCTGTCGAATCAATATGTAGCAAGCATTCTAAAGCTAAAAATTTTTCAAAATGTTTTTTCAATCTAAGCATCGCAGCGTATCGCGCGACCACGTGTAATTTGAATCCCCCGTGATGGGACCGCCGTGCAAGATGACATTTGGTGGCGTGAAGAACGTACGAATCATAGAAAGAATGATGTGGTTTCAGCAGAAATTGGTGAGCAGAGAAGGAGGAAGACGGGTAAATAAATAGATTGTAATATATGTAAAATGATTATATATTGTTACATTAATTAAAAAATAGAAATATAAAAAAGAAAAATATAAAAATAGAATATAAATAGTGTCTCGGCAGAACCCTCTCTCCATCTCTCTCTCTCTCTCTCTCTCTCTCTCTCTCTCTCTCTCTCTCTCTCTCTCTCTCTATCAGTCTCTCTTTCTTTCTCCTTCTTTTTCTCTCTTTCTCTTTTTTACATCAATCGCAAGCCAATTTGAACATTCTCGAACAGCTGATGGACTTCCTATTTAGTTTTCGCGACATCATACATACATACATACTCTTCCACACAACACCTCACATACACTCATATACACTCACGCTCTCGTGACCGCCCCGAGTACTCAGTTACACAGAACAGTAGTATCTCGTCATTATTCGCCGAAACTGTTACGTATCTATTGTATCGCCTCAAGTCTCTATCTCTAAATAAAGCGCTCTATTCTCAACATATTTGAGTTCTCTCTGAACAAATAGAATATAAAAATATCAAAATACAATATAAAAAGAAAAAATATAAAAATATAAAATAAAAAATAAAAAAATATAAAAATACAATATAAAAAGGAAAAATATAATAATAATAATAATTTAATTTATTGCCCACTTCCATGTTACAATTTAACGATCATATACTCTTTCCATTTCAGAGCCGTGATTGTGTCAGTATAAGCCCTACCCTTCTAATGTCTCCTGCTGTGTCTTAACAATTTTTTTCTATTTTACAAGTGTTTCGTAATCTATTCTATGTTACATAATCTTCTTTTATCACTTTCCTGTTCTCCCCATATTTTCCTTCTCCCTATTATCTCCTGTAGAGTAGCCAAGTTTTTCCCTTCTCCTCTAATTACCTCTGCCCAATTCCTACCACTCCCTCCACTTACTTCACATGCTTCAATCGCGTGTTTCACTGTTTCTACCTCTTTCTTACATACCCTTTCTTATTTCATTAGCCAATATTTGCATGCCCTTGTTTCACTACCCTATATGAATCTTCCTATCCTTTCTAATTCTCCTCTTCTTGTTTCATTTTTCCCCCATAAGCATTTCGGCTTATCTCCTGGTTTCCTTGCCACCTCTCTCAATTCTCTTAGGAACGTTGACTTTTTTACTTTCATCTCTCTTTCTTGTTCTTGAATGCATTTTACTTATCTGCTTTATTTTTTATCCACACTTCTTCCCGATTTAATCTTCTTCTTTTCCATCCTTTATTTGACCATCCTCTCCCTTCCAAGAATTTGATTCTCATTCTTTCCCTTTTCATTACTTCATTTCCTCTCATTAGTCTTCTCACACATTTATATCTTATCGATCATTCTTCCGAGTTTATTAATCTCACTTCAAACTTCATTGCTCTTACTCCCATTTTAATTACTATGCCACCTCTTCCTGTTTCTTTTAACAGCCAGTATGTTGGTGTTGATCTCTCCAATTTCATTATCCACCGTATGTATTTCGCCTGCAATTTTTCTAATATCCTCATACCTTCTCCATCCCAATATCTCTGCTCCATACGCTACGGTATTTCTAACTAGCGCATCAAACAGTTTCATTCTTCTTTCAAAGTCATCTCTAAATAATCTTTCTCTCTGTATAACCTAAATATTCCAGTTCTCTTACTCTTTCTTCATCATTCCAACGGAGTCATTCCTCTTTTCTTCTTCCTCCTGCTTTCCTGAATATCATTATCTTAGACGTTTACACATTTAACTCCAAGCCTTTCTTCTTTATGTATCTTTCGAATCTCATTATCATATTCTTCAGTCCCTGTGCATTATTTACCATTAACACAACATCATCCGCATATGAAATTGTCCAAATTTACCTTCTACCTATTACGACTCCTCCTTCCTGTTCTTTGCTCATTTCTTTTTCCAGGTCTGCAAATGCGACATTGAAAAGTGTCGAGCTTAACGGGCACCCTTGTCTAACATCCTTTCCTGTTAAAAAAACTTTTCTATCAGTTCCTTCGGCACTCCTAAAGTGCATATAGTTGTGTTGTACATTTCCTGTATCCTTATTCTTAGTTGTTCGCCTACTCCTTCTTCTTAAAGTCTTTTCCAAATTACCATTTGTTCTTCTAATCTCCTCCTTAGAATGTCCGCGTATATCTTACGATCTGTGTCCATCTAAGTTATGCCCCTATAGTTCTTAACCATTTCCCTTTCTCGAACGGCTTTGATCGTGTATCGAACGTGTATCGAACGGGTATGGAACGTGTGTCGAACGTGCATCGAACGGCTTCTATCGAAGCCGTTCGATACACGATCAAAACCGTTCGGTACACGATCAGAGCCGTTCGATGCACGTTCGATGCACGTTCGATACACGTTCAAAGCCGTGCGGTACACGATCAGAGCCGTTCGATACACGTTCGATACACGTTCAAAGCCGTTCAATACCCGTTTGACATACGTTCAATACCCGTTCGATACACGATCAAGTGATATGGTTTAGTCAAATTATGAGACCAAAGAGTGAGAGGATGATCTGTGAAGAATTCGAAGCAGATTAGTGCAAGGAGGAAGGGGATTGTCAGTGAAGAAGAAGGTGAAGAACGAAGGCATCCTACTTTGCAACGTATGCAACTTTAGGCATGGGTCCTCATGTGATAAATCCCGTTACTGTGGATAGTATAAAGAAGCTTGGTGATACTCGGTTGGTATAATTTCGGGTTTTTCTAAATCGTTTTTGTAAGTCTTCTAATTTGTTTGCTAATTTTATTTAATTCTTCCGGGTGTTTGATTATCCTTTTAAGCTTGAAATTTGTGTTTCCGTACGAATTTACAGTAGTCTGTGGAAGTGTGATTTCATCTGATGACAAAAAATTATGGTCAGGTAAGTAGTACCATGTTCTTTCTATTCCGCATTGTTTTCTAGTTTCTATTGTGAATTTGGTGGTAGTGATTGTACATTTGTTTCTTATTGTTATTATACCAGAATCCTTAATGCTATACATATTTGTGCGTTTGTCGTCGCAAGTTACTGCTAGTTGTATCGGTTTCGGCGCGATATAAATCCACGTGCCTGGTAGTTGTAATTCTATCTGGAATGTGTGATTCAGTGTCATAATTCGCATTTTACAAATGTTTGTTAATTTTGTGTATAATTGTACTTCGCATGGTCTGTATGGTATCGCTTTGAACATCGGGTGATTAGAGGTGCAGAGGTACAGATCGTTTATTGTCTTACATTTTGCTAGGCCCTGTTTGCTTAGTTGTATGTAATCTTGCACCAAGGTGTCACGTACCTCGTACGAGTCGAGGGGTTCTATACGCGTAGAACGATTCGTTTATCTTCGTGGGTATCAGGTGTACCTTGCTCAATTCGAATTTTTTCGCGTTTAACAATGAAATATCTAGTACTACAGTAATTGATTTGGTATCCGAAAATGTGGAGAGCTTGAGGATTTCGATAATGGCGGCTTGTTTTCTCATTTTATTCCAATTGGGAAGTCTAGTCCATTCGAAATATGTGCTAATGCGGAAGTGAGGTACGTTATGATTTGTGCTGGTGGTATTAATCGTAGGTTTATTCGCGACGCTGTTTATTAGTATGAGGGGTTCGTCTACTGTCTCTCGAAATTCAGTAATGTTGGCTGTCCGTTGGAGTAAGTATTGAATTTGTCACGTCGCGTTTAAGAGTGTGTTATCGTTGTCTCGTATGTCATGTATAGTCTCGTTGAGAAGTTTGGTATTTGCTCTTAAAATTTGCATTTGTCCCTTGATTGCGTTTTACTTTTTTTTTAAAGTCTGTTATCTTGTGTTTTGAAAAGGTCTAGTAAAATCATCGATTTTCTTTCTATCCCCGGAATCGATTAGCCCCAAGACTGATTTGCCTATGTAACCTAATCCGTCTATTTGTGCACGACGCTGTTTTGTGCTGAGCTTTTAGTTTACTGGACGTAGGTAAAGAGTTTTGGCGATGCGGTCTACCTTGTCTTGGATTTTCGCGGTGAAAGATTGATAAAATTTTTGTAAGTAGTGGGTACAAGGTTTTTTACATTGCGCAACTATATCATATAGTGCAGCTTGGAGGTTTGCTTCGCGTCGGTAGATGTAAGATATATTTACGTGTAATACTAACTTCCAGCTATCTCGATAAATTTGTAAATCGCCTAGGTTTTCGAAGTAAATGTCGGGGTGGTGTTGGAATTCTTTTATAGTGAAATCTATGTCAGGGGTTGTTCCTCCGGCGAGTGGTATCGTCGTTTGTAGGACAAAAATCCTGTAAATTATAATGCCGAGGTGTAGTCGGCGTTTCACAGAGACTTTCCTCGCGCGCGCGCGCGTGTGTGTGTGTGATAAATTTTTTGCGAACGTAGTACAGTTTATCTTCTTCGCCCGGGCTTGAGTAGAAGTGAGAAGTGAGGGCAAATGGGACTCGATTTTCTTAGTCGCTTCTTATTTCGTTGCGATCTCCTGGACAAAGATGTAGTCGGCCATTTTAGACGTGCCCCGAGACATTATGTTTGCTCTAATTGCACGTGCGAGTGATGTTTGTTTGTTTGTTTTTCGTGTGTGTTATTTTATTATCCTATTAAGGCTATGGTTACAGTGGACGCGTTTCCGCGACTTTGCGCGACGTCGTCGCGATGCTCAGTTCGCGCGAAAATTTTTTTCAGTAATACGTGGTTGCAATGCAGATATTTATTTAATCGGTAGATGACGATAATCGAAATGGACGACATCGATGATTTTTGCTTAGACAATCCGTTATTAAGAATTTTATTAATGAGTAGCAGAAGGGAGCATGTAAATGCTATTTTTGTTTCGCAAAAAAAGAATGGTGAATACCACAGGCTATTCAAAGATTTATTAAATGAACCGAACAAATTCTTTGAATACTTTAGAATGTCCCCAGAGACATTTTTTTAGATTTTACGTGGTATAGAAAAATATATTCGCAAGGAGTCCAATTTTCGTGAATGTATTTCGCCAGAAGAAAGACTTGCCATCACACTCAGGTAAGTACCTGCATACTTTATTTTAATTAAGGGTACCCTCCGGTCAAAACGCTTGAAGAATACGCGATTTTCATGAATTAAAAAAAAAAGAAACTGAATTCATGAAACTATTTTTCAAGCGTTTTGACCGGAGGGTACCCTGGGTACGGAATGTCGTTTCGTGCATTAAGTTTTTCATACAGAGTTTCCCATGTTTCAATTAGGAAAATAGTTTATGCGACTTGCCTTGCAATATGGAATTATTTCCATGGCAAACATATGCCTTTTCCATCCGCCAAACATTTAAAAAGTATTGCAAGTGATTTTTTGCAAAATTAGAATTTTCCACATTGTATTGGGTGTATTGATGGGAAACACATTAGAATTAGATGCCCTCATCACTCAGGATCGTTCTATTACAATTATAAACAATACTTTTCAATTGTTCTACAAGGCATAGCTGATTCAAAATATAGATTTATCACAATTGATGTTGGTGCTTATGGGAAGCAAAGCGACGCTGGAATATTTACTGATACAAATGTCTTCAAACGTTTGGAGACAAATACATTTAATGTGCCAGCAAATGAAAATATCCCGTCTACAAACATTTCGGCCCCATTTGTATTGTTAGGTGACGAGGCCTATCCACTCAAAACGTATTTATTAAAACCATATTCCAGGAAGAATCTTACACCAGAAGAGCAGATATTCAATTATAGATTATCTAGAGCTCGACGTTGCGTTGAATGTGCATTTGGCATCTTGGTAGCGAAATGGAGATGCCTGAAAACAGAAATGCACATCAGCCCAGAGAATGTAGACATTGTAATTAAATGCATATGTTTATTGCACAACATAATTATTAATAGAGAAGATGTTGTATTATCATGTCACAATAATAACCCAACACCCCGCAGAAATTTGCCTGTATCAAGGCGGTACAATAATTATGGTAGATCCGCAAATCATGTGAGAGAAGTGTTAAAAAATTATTTTGTTAGTCCTGAGGGTGAAGTACCCTTCCAGTACGTGTAATATATTGTACAGACTACAATAATAAAATCATTATTTGTTACTATTTGATATTGTTTGGACTTACTTTTATATTAAATATTTTCTGTTTACAATGTGTCATTTATTTACATCAGTGTGTGCTGTTGACTCTGCAGATGTGTCGTGATGTGAAGTGTGCGTTGTGTGTACTGTTGGTGTTGTCGTCAGTTCGTCAAAGAGTACTTGTTGTAGTTTCATTTGTGTAATCAGTAGTCTGTCGTCTCGAATTTTTTTTAATTGGGGCAATAGGCCCATTAAAAAGTGGTAGTTACTGTCCTGTTTTCTGCCCTTCATTAAATTTAGCTTCTCTTCTTCCAAACGTAATAATTTGTCCTGAATTGTGTTATGTGAACGTTTTCGTTTGGATGGTCGTAGTGTTGTAGTTTTGTGGTGTGTGGTCGATTGTGATGTGTGAGCGTGCGTATGTGGTAAAGATTCATCCTCTGCGTGATTGTCAATGTCAATGTGTAAATGTGACGTTTGTGATGTGTGTGCGTGTGTGTGTGGAAAACATTCATTTTCAGTCGTATCTTCAAAGTCACTGTATAAATTTAAATCATCTGTCTCGTCTGCCTGGGGAATTATTATTATTTCTGGAGAGGTGGGTGGTGCGGGAATATTCCCACTGGAGAGTCGTGGTGTGGTCAGTTCTTTTAAAATATTTAGGCTTCTGAAAAATGCCCACGTTGAAGAATTTTTTTCCCCTCCAGGAGCGCCTGAACGGATTTTTCATTTTAATTTGTTGCATTCCCGTTGGTATGTATCACGGAGGCCCTTCCACTTTTTTTTAGCCACTTCACCTGGAAGTCACACAGAAACTGTTTCTTTACAATACAGTTTATATATGTACCCGCGCTATATGAAATAATCTTATTATTTTACTTACGTGGTACATTTAATTCTTTTGCCACTTCATCCTACAATCTTTGTCCTGTATCTCGGTTGTGGTATTTCTTCGAGGATTGATCCCACAAGGGCTTTCGTAGGAACACCGCATTAATTAATTTGTCGGCATCCATAGTTATCTATACGCGATCAGAAATTGCTTTCAAATGCCTAGCGACGATAGGCGATTTTCGCTGGCAATATCAAATCAATTTGTTTCTGGTCGCGCGAAGTCCGGCGACAATCTCTGTACAGCAACACATCTACAATATTTACGACGTCACACTACATACACATATACAATGTCTAACCTCGCACTATATACAGATCTGATGCAGCTGTCAAACAAATATTTTGAATAATAAAAAATAGTAAATAATAAAAAAGAGACAAAAATAATAAATAATATTATTTTATTGTTTCATTCTTATTTCATTTTTCATTTAATTCTTTAATGTATTTCAGCAACACTTACTTAATACTGCTTAAAATACCAAATAAAATACTTTGTATTTTTAAAATACAAACATAAATTAAAAAGGAAATAAAGTATGTACTTGGCTAAAATTGTAATGGCAGGTCTTTCTTCTGACGAAATGCAGTCACGAAAATTGGACACTTTACAAATATACCTATGTTTCTACACTGCTTAAAATATAATAGAATGTGTCTGGGGACATTCTAAAATATTCAGAAAAATTACTTGGTTTGTTCAACAATCATTGTTAATCTAAACCTAAACCAAACGAAAAATGAATAAATTTTTTTTCATTTCGTTCCAGTTTTTTCAACTCTCCACCCATTAATTTAGGGATGGCAGTGGCGTCCGGATAACGGAAAAGCACCTCTAAAAAACGATGTATCCATTTTGGCTATCGTTATATACGAGTAAAAATATCTATTTATTACAGCCACGTATTTCTGAAAAACAAATTTTCACGCGAAATTTCGCGACGACGGGGGAGGGGGAGGGGGAGGGGGAGGGGAGGGAGAGGGAGAGGGAGAGAGAGAGAGAGAGGGAGAGAGAGGGTTCTGCCGAGACACTATTTATATTCTATTTTTATATTTTTCTTTTTTATATTTCTACTCTTTAATTAATGTAACAATATATAATCATTTTACATATATTACAATCTATTTATTTACCCGTCTTCCTCCTTCTCTCCTCACAAATTTCTGCTGAAACCACATCATTCTTTCTATGATTCGTACGTTCTTCACGCCACCAAATGTCATCTTGCACGGCGGTCCCATCACGGGGGATTCAAATTACACGTGGTCGCGCGATACGCTGCGATGTTAAGATTGAAAAAACATTTTGAAACATTTTTAGCTTTAGAATGCTTGCTACATATTGATTCGACAGATCGGTGTGGGAGGAGATTAAAATTATTATTTCTCTGCGTTGGGAAAAAATGTCTGTTGATATGGAGAAAAATTTTCTGCTGACGCTACATAATTCTTTCTATGATTCGCGCCTTCTTCGCGCTGCCAAATGACGTCATCGCGCACGACTCCTCCAGAGGATTCAAATTACTCGCGATCGCGCGATACGCTGCGATGTTTGAAATATCGTTAGCTTTACAACTAGCTAGCTTTAGAATGCTTGCGATTGTACCACTATGTAGTGCTGTCTCTTTCCCTCCCCGAATTTTAGCCTTAAAAATAATGCTCTCTCTTTCCCATCCCTGAAGACGTGGTGTGTAAAACGTCGTTCTCTCCCGACATTGTCCGACATCATCCGATAAAAATAAAGTATTACGCTTTGGCGTTTGGCAACTGCTCATGGCATGTGCCGCTCGGTATATGTACCATTCATTAAAGACTAATGTTAGAGAGTGGGCGTTGGGGGAGTTGCATAGGCGACTGACTCGTAACGCGGAGGTCTTGGGTTCGAGCCCCGTTGCCCGAGATTCAGTTTTTCGATTATTATTAATATGTTAAATTAATATTTCCTTCCTTACCGACTGTGGTTGGTACCACGCTCCAGAGTAGCAGCAATTCACCCACGGGGTTCCTCCTCGATGCGGTTCGATATTGATTCGGTATCGATTGATTCGATATCTTCTGCTCTCGCGCTATACCCCCCACCACTCCGTCATCTCGATGACGTCATCCGCCGCCGCCGTCCGGCCGCGCGCCGCACGCCCGCGCCGCTGCGTTGGATTTCCTGCGGCCTTGAAACTCAAATTTGAGTTTCAAGGTCGGGGGAAATTCTTATCATGACCTTGAAACTCAAATTTGCGTTAGAACTCTCTTAGCTATACTACTAAAGGTCAATTTCCGAGAATAATGCGGTATGACTCGTAGAAGATGCAAGTCGAAACCTGCATTTTGTTACGGCGCGAACACCGTACCAAAAATACATACCGGTCGAAAGACAACTTTTGAGAATAATGCGCAGCAGCGTCGGGGGTGAAGCGGGGTGAGGGGTACCAGGGATAGGTGAGGGGGAAGCGGGTGGGGGCTTGTGACCCGTGGAACTAGGGACCGCGACCCTGGAGCAGCAGGTGGGGATGAGTCAGTAGTGGGGGAAGACGGCCCACGGAGCAGGGGGAGGGTGTACAGCCGACGACTCGCACGCGTCTTAGGAAGCGATCCGCAACCCCCGTGGCCAGATCGCACCCCGATATCTGTGACGTTCGAACCAGGTGTACGAGAGAGAGTGAGAGGTATGATATTTACACCGCTTTCCCTCTCCCTCCCACGCTCTAGGACAATAGTCAAAACATACGGATATCGAAGGTCAATTTCCGAGAATAATGCGGTATGCATTTTGTTACGGCACGAACACCGTACCAAAAATACATAACGGTCGAAGGTCAACTTTCGAGAATAATTAAGCCGGGAATAATGCGCAGCAGCATCGGAGCGGACAGCGGCGACGTTTGAACAAGGAGCGCGAGAGAGAGGTACGATATCGCTCTGTCTGTCGCTATTTCTCTCTTGGTCGGAAAGACATACGGCGGTACGACGCATAGAAGATGCAATTCGAAACCGGCGACATTTGAACAAGGAGCGCGAGAGAGAGCTACGATATCATACCTCTCTGTCGCAATTTCTCTCTTGGTCGGAAAAAACAGACGGTGGTACGACGCGTAGAAGATGCAATTCGAAACCGATATTTTGGTATGGCGCTATAAGCGTGCCAACAATAGATCATAGTAACGATGGAAGGTTCGGGAATAATGCGCAGCAGTATCGGTATGCTTTTGTTCGCGCTAATGAGTGCAGGTAAACTTTCGAGAAGAATACGCATATGCTTACAAACCGATATGTGATGGAAATTTTTCCCCCCAGCGCAGAGAAAAATTAGGAGGAGGTGAGGACGGAAGGAGGAAGATGGAGTAGGAGTTACATACAAAAACCTGGGGATACTGTGAGACTGTTATAATCGTTCAGCATTCGATAGCGACGCGATTGAAATTATGTTTGACGAGTGAAGAATGTGATAAAAGTGTACGTATGGATACTAGTTTTGGTGTACATATGAATATGACGGTGAAGGTGTTGAATAGAAGTTTAATAAAATTAGTTTTTTCAGTTTCACAGCAAGAAAAAGTGATACTATAGTATGCAGTTTCCGTCACCACCACCTCCGGAAGACGATGTACCGTGGGACGGAGTTGTCCCCAACGAATACCCGATGCTATGTTTACGGAGCATTAGCACCCCCCTGTGGATCCAACCAGGCTATATGCCTGGAAAGCGGCTGTGTGATAGGTGCTACACAGAGCTCCCGGAGAACGAACGCATCGATTGCTTCCAAGCCGCTATTCACATCGCGGTGTTTAGCATCAATTATCATCGCTACATGTATTGTGCAACTTGTGAGACGATAATTTACACCCCCAACCTTGCAGGTCAGTGTTCAAAGTGCATTGATAAATATGTTAATATGTCACAGAATGAGCAACACAACCTCACGGCAGGGGGTGTGTTAAATGTAGAATTTGAATGGTAACCCTCCCCAAGGGAACCCGAATAAAAATTTTTACTTTTTTATTTTGTATACCAGTTTACTTTCCTACATATTCCTATTCAATTCATCATATTACTATGACGTGGGTTGGAGAGGGCGAAGAAAAAACATATTCATATACAGTATATACAAGTATAATAAAACCGCGGAAGCTAATGTAAATACTTTACAAAATGTGTGTGAAAAGTATTAATTTGTTTTGTCGTAATATATGTATCTATAATAGGAAAGGAGCGTGTAAGGTATCAGACAATACAGGTATTCGTATGAAAAAGTATATAGACATGTATACAGTAGTATTATGGTACGTTACGAGCATCGCGTATCATCGAATCCAAGCTTAACGCTAATAATTCACAATCTAACAAAGAATGCGGTTCGAAGTATTCGCTTTCGGAAATGAGTTTTTCATAATCCGCGGTCGGTGTTGTAACGGCGCGTATAATGGATACAATGGACGCATATTTGTTGCTTACGGAGTTTAGAATTTCTGATAACCACGAGAACATATGATCGATGCAGCGATTGTATTTGAACATTTGACGTATCGTAGCTTCGACCATGCATATGGTGGAACTGCTATCCGATATTTTGACAATTCGGTGACTGTTGATTTGCGTGAAGTCGATGCGTAAATGATCAACGATGATAGGGTCATGATGCGATGGAGTTGCGTCATTACGGAAACATTGAAGTATCTCCGGTTCATGCTGCAGCAGAAGTTTCCACGTAGACATGGAGAAACGCAGTTCGTTGGAGTTGTTGCCGACTATGGCGATTTCAACAAAGCACGAATCCCGTTCGATGCGAATTCCAATTGCGATGCGTTTATACGTGGTCAAGGTTAAGGGGTAATCACGTCCCATGATTCGTAAGACGGCTTTTTTGGGCGATGTTTTGGATTTATCGCTGTAAGAAACACACGCATATAGTTGATGAGTCGAACGGTTTTGAGAGAAATGAAAAAAAGTATGCGAAAGTGTACTACGTACCTTATATTCGAACGGTGTTGTTTAGTAGTAAAATTCGTCTCGTTGCAGCGGTTGAGATGGTTCTCACCCATGTGGGAGGCAGCGTTGCAATGTCGGTTAAACATTGTGAATACGCGCTACAGCTGAGTCTACTGAACGGTTACGGAGACTAACTGTGTAGGTACGAACGTACGCGATGTAATGTCGTCCGCAAGCCCGATCGGTACCTCTTTTATAGTGGTTTGCACTCACACATGTGCAAAAATATTGTTTGGTGGTGGTGGTGGGGATAGTGAAGTTGTACACAGTACGAAAAAATGAAAAGAAACAGGACAAAACCGCGAGGACGGGGAAAAACAGTGCAGGAAGAAGTGTGTAGTGAGAACTGTATATTGCGAAGAAAATATAGATGGAAGAAGTATCGATGTATGAAGTATTCACGTAAAAAAAAACAAATGTTTTATACTTATATATAAAGTGTCTGTGCTTTCTTTAAGCATGTAGTACTTTTAAAATATATAGTCTCAGGCAAAAAAAATGTATGAAATCGATGTTGTAGGATGCAGAGATGAATGGTAAATATGTAAATCTATGAACAATAGATTTTTTTGTTTTATTCATAGAAAGTATTTTGTATATGTCATACTTTTATGAAGAATAATAATAGCACAGCGTCTATGATGTACGATGAGGATAAAAACCATACTGTAGCGGGCCGTAGAATCTGTAAACAATAACAGAAAGAAACGGTTAAGCAGATCGTAGGATTGTTTTCACATAGAATAAAGGAAATCACCACTCACCTTAAATTTCGGAATGCATATACATCCAAATTTTCTGCACGTTTTCCAGCGCACATACAACCGTCTTCGTTGTGGAAAGCGCATCGTACGGTGTTCGTTGCAGGCAGTGATTTCAGGTTAGGAACGACCGTGTCAGACAAGATTCCACAATAATCATAGTCAACGTCGGAGCCATCGGTGTCATCCTCGTTGTCGGAGTCGGTGTCGTTCTTCTTCTTCTTCTTCTCGTACATCTCAACGATATCTACGATGGTTGGGTCTGTTCGTTGTAGGAGCAGGTGCGATAACCAGGCCTTTTTCTCCAGTCCCTTCACGAACACCACGTCGACGGTTGCGAGCTCGCGGGCGAGCAGTTCTGGAAGCCTGTGGTACGGTACCCAGCTGTCGGACCAGCGAAGGCCGTGATGATGCGCCGTGAGCCAGGTCGCTTGATGCTTCTCAAACGGTGACAGACGAGCGTAGGACGGTTCGAAAATCTAATGGCAGATGGTCGTATCCGTGTCGCGATTGTTTGCGAGAATCGCAATTTCCTTAGCGACGAACGTGTTGCGTTCAGTCTTAAATCCTTGCAGGTTGACCACGACGGAAAACATTCTTATTAGGCAGTAGTATGTAGTACAACAACAACAAAAATGTCTGTCTGTGTGTGTGTGTGTGTGTGTGTGTGTGTGTGTGTGTGTGTGTGTGTGTGTGTGTGTGTGTGTGTGTGTTTCACGGCTCCCGCTCATCTTTTTCCGCCCGTTCCATCATTTGCCAGTACACTGATATACTCATATTTCGAAGATGCGAGCTGCCTTAAATATACGAACATCCCCACCGCTTGCACTCATTATACGCGTATTCTTCTCGAATGTTTCCCTTCTATCAGTATCGCAACCAGAAGCGCGTCGGCCCGCTTTGAAGTTTCGCGGTTCAAAGATAGCGCGTACCGCTGCTGCTGCACATTATTCCCGAACCTTCCATCGTTACTGTGATCTATTGTTGGCGCGCTTATCGCGCCATACCAAAATATCGGTTTTGAATTGCATCTTCGACGCGTCGTACCACCGTATGTTTTTTCCGACCACGAGAGAAATAGTGACAGAGAGGTATGATATCGTACCTCTCTCTCGCGCTCCTTGTTCAAATATCGCCGGTTTCGAATTGCATCTTTTACGCGTCGTACAGCCGTATGTTTTTCTGCCCAAGAGAGAAATAGCGACTGACAGAGCGATATCGTACCCCTCTCTCGCGCTCCTTGCTCAAACGTCGCCGCTGTCCGCTTTGAAGTTTCGCGGTCCGAGATAGCGCGCCCCGATGCTGCTGCGCATTATTCTCGGCTTAATTATTCTCGAAAGTTGACCTTCGACCGGTATGTATTTTTGGTACGGTGTTCGCGCCGATGTCCATATGTTTTGACTATGGTCCTACAGCGTGAGAGGGAGAGGGAGAGCGGTATAAATATCATACCTCTCACTCTCTCTCGTACACCTGGTCCGAACGTCATAGATATCGGGGGTGCGATCTGGCCATGTGGGTTGCGGATCGCTTCCTACAGTGCGTGCGAGTCATCGGCTGTACCCCCTCCCCCTGCTCCGTGGGCCGTCTTCCCCCACTACTGACTCGTCCCCACCTGCTGCTTCAGGGTCGCGGTCCCTACCTCCACGGGTCGCGGACCCCCCACCGGCTTAGTATATCTACTAATATAAAAATACAATATAAAAAGAAAAAAATATAAAAATAGAATATAAATAGTATATAAATAGAATATAAAAATATAAAAATACAATATAAAAAGGAAGAATATAATAATAATAATAATAATTTAACTTATTCCTCACTTTCGTATTACAAATTAGCTATCATATACTCTTTCCATTTCATTCCTGTGATTGTGTCAGTGTAAGTCCTGTCCTTCATGTATCCTGCCGTGTCTTAACAATTATCCTATTTTACAAGTGTTTCATAATCTATTCTATGTTGCATAATCTTCTCTTATCACTTTCCTCTTCTTCCCATTTTTCATTCTCCCTATTATCTCCTGTAAAGTAGCCAATTTTTTTCCATTTTTCTATAATTACCTTTTTCCAGTTTCTGCCGTTTTCTCCACTTACTTCACATGCTTCAATCACCTGTTTCACTGTTTCTTCCTCTTTCTTATAAAGTCTACATACCCTTTCCTCTTTCTTTATTTAGCCAATATTTGCATGCCCTTGTTTCGCTACCCAGTATGAATCTTCCTATCCTTTCTAATTCTCCTCTCATATAATTTGAATGCAGACGTTTAAATTTTAAGTCTGTTCTACTTTTAATATCTTACATGATTTGAGTTCAGATCGACGTGAGCCAGATCGATTTCTATCTATATTTATCTAATAAATTTTTGCACGAATGGGCTGAATTTATAAATTATTTTTTGCTATATTCAATAAAAAATTGGAACTTTATATTTATTAAGAATAGGTGTTTACCCTGTGATAATTGTTGGTTGGGCTTCAAATTCTAATTATTCAATATTAGGAGCGATTGGGTCAGTTTCTTATGAAGTAAGTTTATTTTTAACAATATTTTCTATAATTTTATTAATTGAAAGTTGTAGCCTTTCGGATTGACAGCATAAGGAGTAATTGCTGGACAGACAAGGTTTATTCGGATTAGGTAGGAGTACATGGTTTGGTTTACAGGATGGGGCTACAAATTTCGGAAAACAGACGTTGTGTCTCACTGAGTTTATACAGTTCTACTAGATTCTATTATGCAGACAGCACTTGACTTTAATCTAATGAGGCGTTCAGGAGTTACTCTGTACTCTCCTGTTCGATTGGCGTCCAGGTATTGTCGCCGAACTCTCCACATCGAACAGGCGTCCAGGAATATTCTCCCATACTCCCCTCTCTATTTATCGAGGCGTCCAGGAGTTCCTCCGTACTCTCCCGTTCGATTGGCGTCCAGGTATTGTCGCCAAACTCTCCATATCGAACAGGCGTCCAGGCATATTCTCCTGTACTCTCCTCTATTTTCTAATGAGTTGCTCTGTACACTCTCGACCGACAGGCGTCCAGATAATATCGCCGTACACTCCATATCGGTCGAGCGTCCAGGAACAGACACTAGTGCGTATTCCCTCCAGCAGGCGTCCAGGTATTATCGCCGAACTTTCCTGCCGGAGTCCCTAAGCTGTCCGAGAGCGGCCGTTGGACTTACCTCGTCCTCTTTCTCGGAACAGCGAAGAAGGAAATGCCTTTGCGAGCCTCCAATTTATACCCAATCGTTGCTATCCGCGGCCGCAGTAATCAACAGATGCGTCGTCAAGCGCAAGCCTCGCGAGACGCGGTTCCGCGCACGCACGTCTCTCCTCACGGGCGGCCAACAAGCGTGTTCGCGAAACTTCTCGATGGTCAGCGTTTCTCAATCTTCCTTTTCTGCATGCTACACAGTTATTTATTATTGGATTTATATAAACTTCAATATTAAATTTCAATATTAAATTTCAATATTATATTAAATTTATTTTAATTTTAATTCCAATACTACGACCAGAAAATCGCGGGTATGTCTTTTAAAATAGGAGACCAAGTGCTACTGCACGCCGAGACGCTAAGACGCGGGCGGTCAAAAAACTACCACCTGCGTGGATAGACTCTTACACGATTCAAAACACGCACGATAATAATAATTACAGTATAAAGGGCGACGAACAATCCACGTTCACACAAACACATTATAGAATAGGGCAGTAATAGGGAAATGGTCGCAGTTTTGAAGGAAAGTAAAGATACACTAACAATTATATAAGGATAAGACCAAGAAAAGTAATTTATTGAAAAAAGATGGTAAATAAGCACACAACTAGGCGTCGTCGTCCCAGCCACGTAGGGCACGGTCGGCCTCCAATAGCGACCACAGTCGAGGCCGCGGAGCAGGCCCAACGAAGATGACCCCATGACGTTCTACACAAAAAACAAGGTGCAAGACTATTACCACACGCACGGAAATAGAAACAATAACCAGACCTACAATCCCCGGTGCAATAAGACACTCACCAAATAGGACCCTCAGACCCCATGAGTCTTCGTCATCCTCCCAGAATTCTGCATGCTGGAAGAACCGACGCCAATGCGCCCGATACTCCCTAATTGCCTCCATACAGGCAATGCTGATACAACCCGGCGGGGCGGGCCACTGGAATCGCTAGAGGAATAAACGGATAAATAGAACAATAATTTAACACAACATGATGCACAAACAAACCCCACTCCCACGTACAACTAAACCAAACATGATTTCCCGCGGCACGTTCAAAATAACTGACAACATATTCGTTCTGCAGATCACAACGAAATAAGAAGTGCCCAAGAAAATCGAGTCCCATATGCCCTCACTTCTCACTTCTACTCAAGTCCAGACAATGAAGATGAACTGTCCTACGTTAGCAAAAAAATTTATCTCGCGCTCACACAACGAAACACTTCGCGACTAACAAAAAAAAAAAGAAACACCGACTACACCTCGACATTATAATTTTACAGGATTTTCGTCCTATAAAACAATAATACTACTCGCAGGAGGAACAACCCCCGACACAGATTTCACTATAAAAGAATTCCAACACCACCCCGGCATTTACTTCGAAAACCTAGGCGATCTACAGATTTATTGAGATACCTGGAAGTTAGTATTACAAGTAGACATATCTTACATCTACCAACGCGAAGCGAATCTCCAAACTGCACAATATGATATATCTACGCAATGTAAAAACCTTCTATCGACAACTTACAAAAATTATGTAAAACATTCGCCACGAAAATCCAAGACGAGGTAGACCGCGTCGCCAAACTCCTTACCTACGTCCAGCAAACTAAAAGCTCGGCACAAAAACAGCGTCGTGGATAAATAGATGGATTAGGTTACATAGGAAAATTTATTGTTACATAGGATTCCGAAGATAGAAAAAAATCAATGATTAAATAGTCCTTTTAAAAAGACAGTATAACAGGTTTAAAAAATGCAATCAAGGGAAATATGCGAATTGTAAGAGCCAACACCCGAACTTCTCAACGAGACTATACACGACATATTAGACAGCGAAAACGCACTCTTAAACGCGACTTGGCAAATGCAATACTTACTCCAATAGACAACTGACATTACTAAATTTCGAGAGACAGTAGACGAACACCTCATACTAATAAACAGCGTTGCGGAAACACTATTGCATGACACGCAAGACTTGTTAGAATTCATTATGGATATAAAGAAGCGAGTCCTAAACCCACGGTTAATACCACCAGCACAAATCATAACGTACCTCACTTCCGCACTCGCACATATTCCGAAAAGACTAGACTTCCCTGATCTTTACTTCCCTGACTCTGGTCGTTCATCGAACGTCTGTCATACCACTCTGTTGGAGATTGGACGAGTGTACAGTCGACGTCACATGCGTCACTAAGTCGTGTCGTCTGCTACGCGCGGCAGCCGATTCGAGTCTTCACCGATCTGTACTAATAAGGGCATCTCTGAGCCACAATGCGTAATTGTAACTATTAGGTAAATCACCTGGCGGCGTGTGAGTCACAGATTATGTAATCACGTGACTTCCCGGAATTCACGTCTGAATTCCGGGAAGAATCCTCTCTCTCTCCTTCGAGACGTTATCGGGACCACATGTACCGCGATCACGCGCCTTTTTACAACGATCCGTTGCAATCGTACGGTTACTCTGTTCGCGAGTTCACTTATTTCAATATTTTTGTAAATATAGTTTTGTTAGTTGTGTTTGTTTGTGTGGATCGTGAGTGGGTTACAAAACCGCTTCTTAATTAAAGACAAACCTTTAGTGTTAAGAGGTGTACTTTATTAAACTAATATATACAGTCTATCCTTTCTCATTCGAACGTGAACATTTTTTTGGTGAACAACTCTGAACGTGAATCGAACGTGTATCGCTGATACACTTTCGAGACGCATTCGATACACCTTCAGAGTGGTACGACATACGTTCGATACACGTTCGATTCCCGTTCAAAGTGGTATGACAGATGTTCGATGAACGATCAGAGTGGTACGACAGACGTTCGATGCACGTTCAGAGTGGTACGACAGACGTTCGATACACGATCAGAGTGGTACGACACACGTTCGACACACATTCCATACACGTTCAGAGTGGTACGATAGATGTTTGATACACATTAAAGTGACATGGTCTAGTCAAATGATGAGTCCAAAGAAGGAGAGGATGATCTGTGAAGAATTCGAAGAAGATGAGTGCCAGGAGGGAGGGGATCGTCAGTGAAGCAGAAGGCGAAGACCAAAGGCATCCTACTTTGCAACTTTAGGTATGGATCCTCATGTGATAAATCCCGTTATTATGGATAGTGTAAAGAAGCTATAGTGATATTGCGGTTTATTTAGAGATAGAGAATTGACGGCGAATGTGTCGAGATACTACTGATCTATGTAACCGAGCACTCGGGTCGGTCACGAGAGCGTGAGTGTGTATGAGTGTTTGTGAGGTGTTGTGTAGAAAAGTATGTATGTATGATGCCGCGAAAAGTAACTAGGAAGTCCATCAGCTGTTTCAGAATGTTCTAGTTGTCTTGCGGTTGATGTGAAAAAGAGAAGAGAGAGAGAGAGAGAGAGAGAGAGAGAGAGAAATAGAAAGAGAGATTGATAGAGAGAGATGATTCTGCCGAGACACTATTTGTATTCTATTTTTGTATTTTTTCCTTTTGTAGGATGTATGATTCTCCGATTGTAAAGATGACACTACATGATAAGTCGCTGTATTTCAAAACGGATATAATAACATTTTGATTTAATGTTGAGCTGTGTATAGACTATGTGTATTCACGATTGTGTGAAACTGCAGAAGATGTGGAGACGAAATTTTTAAATTTTGTTAATTTGTTATAACTGAACGATGTTGCCTGCGAAACATTAGATATGTATCGTGCTGCTAAAATCATACGTGATAGTAATATTTCGACGAGGATTCTCTTATAGATTGCGAACTGTTAGCATGCGCCCTCAATGATATTGTAGATGATGCTCGTAGTAAAAAATGTTAAATTATATTCGTATTCTATTTTTTTATATTCTTTTAATTTTAAAATATATTTCTTAAAAACATGTAGTTTCTCTATTTATTTGTCCGTCTTCCTCCTTCTCTCCTCGCAACATAATTCTTTCTTTCTTTGATTCGACGTTTCCAAAATTATTACATTTCGTTCATGCGTTCTTCGCGCCGTGAAAATGGTATCATCTCACGAAGCTGTCATCGTGGACGCAAATTACACGCGATCGTGCGATATGCTGCCATGCTTTAAAAATCAGTAGCTTTAGAATGTTTGCTACATATTGGTTCGGCAGATCGTTGATGAAAATTATTATTTCTCTGCGTTGGAAATAAATGTCTGTATGTCTGTTGCTATGGAAAAAAAATTCTGCTGACACCGCATAATTCTATGATATCATCCTGCACGGCTGCTCCAGAGGATTAAAATTACGCGAGATCGCGCGATACGTCGCGACGTTAAATCGGAACTCTTTAGAATGCTTGTTAGCTTTAGAATGATTGCTACATAATGGTTCGGAAAAAATATGCCTGCTTGCTACATAATGATTCGCTGGATCGTTCGTTCAAAATTATTATTTCACTGCGTTGGGGGGAAAATGTCTGTTTGCTACATATTGGTTTGGAAAAAATTTTGTCGCATTTTGGTTTGGAAAAAAAATTCTGCTACATATTGCTTTGATAGATCGGTGCGGGGTAGAGGAAAAAATTCTACTGATGCTGCATATTAGTTTGGAAAAATTTTCCGCGGTGGATAGGGGTTTGAATATGATTTGGGGAAAAAAATTTCTCGGGGCCCTTCCTCTCTCGACCAAGTCGGAATAAGTTTTCGGGTGTAGGCCCCTCCCTCTGAAAAATTTCCGGCGGTGGGCCAGATCTGGAGAGATCTCCGCGGCGGCTTGGCCCGGACTGATCCCCTCCACAATTATGGCTTCCCCCACTCCGCAGCTCGTGCGCGCGCAAGCAGTGTTCCACACCCCGCTCCCTCCGCGCCCATGTTTCCCTCCACCGCACTCCCCCGCGAGCCCTCACTTCCACCCGCCCTCGCGCTCTCCTCAGAGGACCAGGGTTAGAATCGGCAAGGGCATACTACTCACACTGAGTAAAACAGTCTCCTAGAGTGGAGGGACGGGCCTCTGGTGTGGGGGAGGAGCGCTGAAAGCGCCCCCGAGACCCTGCCCGCCCTCGCCGCTACGTCCTCTAGGTGGGGTCTAAACTTCCGACGCGCGTCGACCTGTAGCTTCGAAATTTTCTCGATCCTTCGTCCAGTGAGAAAAATGGCCTCGGTCTTATCCGCCGCCAAGGAAAGCCCAGTTTTATTGAACCAGGCTTTAACCTTGGGCAACGCGGTGGCCATCATTTTTTCAAGCTGGGGGAGCGAAATAATGCGAAATCGTCTGCGTAAGCGATGGCGCGGAAAAATCTTCCCGTGTTCAACTTAGTGAGGACTCCGTCATATACAATGTTCCACAAGAAGGACCCTAAAACGGACCCCTGTGAAACACCCGCGTAAATATTACAGACCACCGCACCTGTACCGAGTGCACGGTGATTCCTCTCCCCGAGAAGTAATCCCACTGGGTTGCCAGTACTGAGGCATCTACGCCTCTCCTGTCTAGCTCCCGGAGGAAGACGTTCCAAAGTAAGGTGTTGAATGCGTTGCGGAAGTCCAAGGTGAGAAGGGCGCAGATCCTCTGGCGAGCCCTACATCCCTCCGCGAACCTAGCCACATCCGTGGCAGCCTCGATCGAGCCGACTCCCCGGCGAAAGCCAAACTGGTTCGGGTGGAAGCCCAATTGATCTTCGATTATTTCCTTTAGTGCATACTCTCAGACCTTCGATAGGGCCGGGAGTATGGCGATAGGCCTATAGGCCCTTGGGCTTAACGGATCCTTCTCCGGCTTAGGGATAAGAATGATCCCAGCCATCTTCCCGGCCGCCGGGATTCTAACCCTCTCCAGGACATCCACAACCATACCCCTGATGTCGTCGGGGTTCGCTCTCGCCACACAGGTCAAGCCAATACCCTCCTAATCAGGTCTGCAATCACCAAGGGGCCGCGGTCGGGTCCGACCGCCGCAGTGAGCCCCGTATACGAGGACGGCGAACCCCAGTCGGGGGGGGGGCACCGTGGTAGTAAACAGCAGGTCCACATCCGCCTCAACCTACTCCTGCATCAGGAGTCCTCTCCTACTACTCCTCTCTCACTCATACATCACTGTCTTCGGTGCCTTGCCGTCAAGCCTCGCCACTACTATTTTATAAGGCTTCCGCCAAGGGTCATCGTCAAAAGTGCCACAGAGGTCTTTCCAGAATCTTTCCTTGGAGCGCCATATCAGAATGTGGACCATCCGCCTAGCCAAGGAATACTCCCGCCTCAGGTGATCGGGTTTCTTCCTCTTCCTCTGGAAGGTCCTCCGGGCCCTGTGCATATCTCCGCCGTCCACCAGTAATTGGGCTTGCGCGACCCTCCCGGGAGGGACTTTTTGCTGAGGGCTCCCGCGCAGACCCCCCGCGGAGGTAGGGGCAAGCTCTCCGGAACCTGGTCCCACGCATGCTGGCTGACGTGATATCGCTCCACAATCGCGGCTGGGTCGAGGTCCTTCAGAGAATATGGGGTCCAACCGTCACCAGGGGGCCTCCTGGGCACGGTTGGCCTGGCCAGAACGTGGTCCGAGGCAGTGAAGTACTCGAGTACTTCACTCATCCTGATCCTCCCCGCCAGACCCCTACATCACGTCTATAAATGACGTGCCCTTGTTCCGGTGGAAAGTGGCCTTCTGCCGTAGCCTGATAGGGGTCAGGCCCAGCCTGGGGAGCAGACCCATGCATACATGGCCCCTCTTGTCTGACCTCGCCCCCCCCCCCCACGCCGTGGATTTGACGTTGAAGTCCCCAGCCAGGATAACCCCCCTAACCGTGGACATCTGAGCGACCAAAATATCCTCAAGTTCCTCCATATAACGGCAGAACTCCGGCCTCTTCTTGCTGGGCGCGCAGTAGTAGCTTACCGCGACCACATCGCCCACGATCGCGGTAGCTATACCCTCTGCTGCAGTGTGGGGGCGGGGGGGGGGGGATTTGCAAGGAAGGCAAATCTCCCATTAAACCCGCTAACCCAACCCGCCGCATTCCCCGTGACATCATTGGTCCATTCAGGTAGTTGCCTGTATGGTTCCGAGATAATCACGAGGTCTACGTTAAGCTGGCAGGCGTTCTGGACCACAAGGTCCTGTGCCAGCCTGCACCTGTTTAGGTTAATTTGTAAGATCTTAAACATTACCCGGATCTACTAGATCTCGCCCCCCCCCCCCCGCCGCCGGTAGCCTCCTAACCGCCGGTCACGCCAGCGAAGCCGTTACATGGGCCGACCTAGGGCCTTTCACTCCCGCCTCCGTGCAGATTATGTACTTGGCAGGGTTTTTGCAGGAGGCGATAACGTGGTCCGAGGTGCCACATCTCCTGCATCTTTCCTTCCCGGGTTGAAGGGTTGGGCACGCTACCGCCAGATGTCCCAGCTGGTGGCACGCGAAGCAGCGGACCGTCCTCGCTAGAGGCTAGTGCGTACGATGTTTAGTCCTGTACTAAAACGAACGGGCTCCAGCTCCTCGGGTGTAGGCTAGAGGGGACCTCGACCACGGCTGGTTGGGTACCGCTCGGGCCCAGCCTAAACGATCTAACTCATAGTCGGTCCTCCCCCGCCTAAGGGCCGCCCCCAGGTCCTTAAGAAGAACCTAAGACTTGACCATAGGGTCAATGTCCCGGACCTCCAAGGCCGTCCTATCCTGGAGGGGGGGGGGCGCATATCGGCTTGCACTCTGCAGCGCTCCCTTGCACCTCCAACTCGATGAGGACATGGACCCCAGGCGGGTCCGTTATACCGCCTTGACACCCGTTAAGGCCGCACGGCCCAAGGTCACCGTCGACCTATAAGTATTTATGTAGGACGCGCCCTCGGGAACCCTAACGAGCACCGCCTCGGGTCTCCTCCTCTCCGGCGTCCGCTTCTTCTTGTTCGGCTTCGCCGCCTGTTGAACCGGAGGATGTTGTTGTCGCGTTTGCGTTTGAGGAGTCTGAGCAGGGGATACCTGCCCCCACTGCCCCTTAGGACTTAGTTGCAGCCGCTGATGAGGGGACTGGGGCGTCTGCTGGTCCCGCTGCTGAAGGAGGGACCTGCTGTTGTTGGCGGAGAGAATTCTTCGGGGTGCGCTGCGCACGCCCTTTATTCCTCTTCCTCACTACAGTGAAGATACCGCTCCCCTCCACGGCCCCAGGGGCCCCACCCTCTTCAGTCGGAGCGGCGACGCTCACTGAGGTGGTAACGGGCCCACCAGGGGTGTGCGCGACCTTGAGCCAGGCCTCTGTCAAGCTTTCATGAAAGCCGCTTTCATGTTTACGATGAGTGCTCACGACCATCGCGCACGCCCGTCGCGCACGCAAAGGACGGAGTGTCAGGCGTTAAAAAGACGGCGCGAGACAAAATATCAACGCGTCGTCTGTCTCGTAGCGTCCTCGCTCGCTTTCAGGGCCCCTCATTCGCTCTCGTTCCATCTCGCTCTCGCCTTCGCCGGACAAGAGTGAGACAGAAGTGGTGGGGATAGTGAAAAGTCCTCATCGTGTTCGCCAAACCGAGCCCTCAAAGAGGAAGTACTATATATCTTATAATTTAGTCTCATGTATTCAGGGAAAGTATTCCAATAAAATAGTTCTAAGAGTATTAATGAAAAATAGAGAGTCGATTATTTATCCCATCGGTTTCACCGCCAATATTTGACTATTATCTCGGGAACCAAACCTCGGATCCTAAAACGGTAAAGGACTTTTCGATATCTTTTTGCATCAGGGTATTGCATGTTTCGGATTCTCCTTCAAGTCTGGGACACCCCATATAATATTGTACCGAGCATTTTGTGCAAAATGGTCAATATAAATTTTTTGTTTTGAATAGAGGGTATTCGTGAAGCAGACGACGAAGACGAATCTCTCGCGTTGTCACTTCGGGACGAAATACGCACGGGCAGTACCATAATATAAAAAATGTCGGAAATCGAAGCCAAAAATTATCTTTATTGGATGGGCTTAGAAGAGGAATGAGAAGTCGCTGAAGCCTACTCTACACGATGAGGCTTGTTTCGAGGCATGCCTCGAGACGGGGTTTCATCTCTCGTGCCGGCACGGTGGAGAGAATAAGAGAGAGAGAGAGGGGGGGACTTGTCTCGAGACATGTCTCGGGCGCCCTTGGCCACCAAACCACATGCTGAAGGGTGCTGGTGTAGGAGCTGCTAGTTGGCTAGGCCAATTCCAATGCAAATTTGAGTTTGAAGGCCATTTCCCCCACCCCTCCCTCGACCTTGAAACTCAAATTTGAGTTTCAAAAGTCGGCGGAAAATTCCTGCAGGCGGGCGGCGCGCGGCCGGGCGGCGGCGGCGGATGACGTCATCGAGATGATGGAGTGGTGGGGGGGGGGGTATAACGCGAGAGCAGAAGATATCGAATCAATCGATACCGTATCAATATCGAAACGATACCGAACCGCATCGAGGAGGAACCGCGGGTGAATTGCTGCTAATCTGGAGCGTGGTACCACAGTCGGTAAGGAAGGAAATATTAATTTAAGATATTAAGAATAATCGAAAAACTGAATGTCGGGCGACGGGGCTCGAACCCAAGACCTCCGCGTTACGAGTCAACCGCCTAACCAACTCCCCCAACGCCCACTCTCTGACATTAGTCTTTAATGAATGGTACATATACCGAGCGTCACCAAGCATAATCCATTATTTTTTATCGGATGATGTCGGAAAAGATCGGGAAAGATCGACGTTCCGGGCCGAGCAGTCGCGGAGACCTGACCCACCGTCCCCGAAATTTTTCAAAGGGAGGGAATGACCCCCGAAAAGTCTTTTTCAGACGTTGGCCCACCCCGAAAATTTTTTCAGACCTAACCCAGGGAGGGGACGGCCCCCAAAATTTTTTTTCCAAACCAATATGCAGCTGAAATTGTTTAATAATTTATTTTTTATCCGAAATTGTTTCGGACGATGTCGGGAAAGATCGGGAAAGATCGACGTTCTTTTCTTTTACGTACCGCGTCTTCGGAGGAGGGAAAGAGAGAGCATTACTTTAAAGCTAAATTCGGGAGAGAGACAGTACTACATAGCGGTACAATCGCTTTCGTTCTAAAAATTTTCAAAATGATTTTAAATCTTAACGTCGCAGCGTATCGCGCGATCGTGTGTAACTTGACTCCTCTGGAGCAGCCGCGTGCGATGACATCATTTTGGCGGCGCAAAGAATGAAAAAGAATTATGCGACGTCAGCAAATCTTAGAATTAGGTGGCGAGAAGGATGGTGGATAAATAAAATGGAGAAATAATATGCGTTTAAGAATATATATTGTTACAAACGAAAAGACTTTAAAATTAAAAGAATATAATTTAACATTTTTTCCTACAAGCATCAGCTAGAATATCATTGATGTCGCATGCTACCAGTTCGCAATCTATATGATAATCTTCACAGTAATATTCGCTATCACGTATGATTTTAGCAGCACGACGCGTATCTAATGTTTCGCAGGCAACATCGCCCTGCTGTAGCACGTTGACAAAAGTTTCAAATTTCGTCTGCACATCTCTTACATTTTGATGCAGCCGCGCATACACATAGTCTATACATGGTTCAAAATTTAATAAAAATGTTACTGTATCCGGTTTGAAATACAGTGGCTTATCATGTAGCATCATCTTTACAATCGGAGAATTATAGATCTCACAAAAATTCATTGTTAATTTATCTATCTGCATCGAAGGTGATCCAGGTAATCGGTTTTCGACAATCGTTGGATGCTCGAATCGCGCGGCTCGAAGGATTGAAACATTCGTTGCGTGGACGTTTCATGAGCGAAGCTGCAGGACATTCGAGCACAGGACTTTTGTGGCGCGAAATAGACACTGCGTTCGATAGCCGCGTCTTAACTGGTGCCCTGCTAAATTCGCATTACATCGAGCCGCGGAACATTCTCCAAGTTGCGGCGACCATTGTGCTGCAGCATGTGTGGGGCTCTTTGAGGAAACATCGAAACCTCAAAGTGGACACGGTGTTCAAAGGCGAATTTGTGGCGGGTGACAAGCATACTTGTAAATGCATCAATACCCGAAACTGCGAACTCTACGGCACATCCGATCTGCAGGAGTAGTAACAGCGATGCGTCATCAAACCCACCCTGGCATCGTTGGAAGAGTTCCAGGAATGCGATAGCGGATGGGCATTGACGAGAATTCTCAACCTAACCGTCAATGTCAACAAATATAATCCGCTGCGCGCGGGGTGTCATGTCAAGTTGCCGCGTGATTTATTGCTAACGAATGCAACAATTAGCGTGCGATCCGAGGACAATGCATGTTTCGCATGGGCAGTGGCCGCCGGGCTACATCCCGCTGAAAGAGACACTGCGCGTCAAACCTCATATCCGCCTTATACATTGGTGCTAAATCTTCAGGGCATTGAGTTTCCAATGTCCCTGGCGCAAATTGGGAAGTTCGAGCGGCTGAACGAAATCTCCGTCAACTTGTACAGCTTCGAGGAGGAGAAGACGAAGGGACCAAAAGTCTTTCCACTGCGTCTCACCAGCCACAGGAGGGATCGGTACGTGAACCTGCTCTACACGCCGAATCGAGAACATGGTGACATGGGGCACTTTGTGCTGATCAAGAGCTTGTCCCGGCTGGTGAGCGCACAGCTGAGCAGGCACCAAAAAAAGAAATTCATCTGCGACCGGTACGTATATAAAACATGAAATGGTGAAATCTCTCGCGAAACAAATTAAATAAAAAAATTTTGGGGTTTACAGATGCATGCACTATTTCGGATCCGCCGAGAAGTTGGAGGCCCATTCGCTGGACTGTGGGAAGATGAACGACTGTGCCATCCTGCTGCCCAGCGAAAGCAACAATCAGCTCAACTTCAACAACCGCGATAGGAAGGAGCGACTTCCCTTCATGGTATATGCAGATCTCGATTGCATCATTGAAAAAACTGAGGACAACCGAGTGAGTGATAATAAATTACACATGTATCAGCACCATAAAGTTCATAGCATAGCCTATTATATGCATTGCTCGTACGATGCATCGCTATCGACGTATCGATGTCGCCGCGACGCGGATTGTGTTTCATGGTTTGTTGATGAACTAAAAAATTTTGCGAATTTTGCTAAACCCATCCTGGCCAGTAATGTTCCCATGCTTGATTTAACCACCGAACAGTTGACGGCATTTCGCGATGCAACACACTGTCGTATTTGCGAAGAGCCATTCAAGGCTAACGATGTACGAGTTCACGATCATTGCCATCTATCCGGACGGTTTAGAGGCCCAGCACATTCGGAGTGCAATTTAAATTATAAAAATGCGTTTTACATCCCCATAGTTTTCCATAATTTATCCGGCTACGATTGACACTTCATTATCGAGAAAATAGCTACCGCTTTCGAAGGCAGCGTTGACGTATTACCCATAACTAAAGAAGAGTATATTTCATTCACAAAAAATGTCGAAGATACGGCTGAATTAGACTCACGAAATTGTATTAAATTGCGATTTATCGATTCGTACAAATTTCTCAATACCAGTCTCGACAAATTAGCATCTTTTCTTAGTATAGATCAATTAAAAATTTTACGATCCAAATTTGAAACATTATCCGCTGAGGATTTCAATTTATTGAAGCGAAAGGGTGTCTTTCCGCACGAATATCTTGATTGCGCGAACAAGCTGCAGGACCCATGCTTACCACCGCGCGAATCATTCTACAGTTCGTTAACGGGGAGACTGTATGCGAGTCTGGCAGCGTTTCGGCATTAGAACCTTGGGCGAATACAGCGACTTGTATTTGAAAACAGATGTCTTGTTATTGGCAGATATTTTTGAAAATTTTCGCGAAAGTTGTATCAAGAGTTACGGACTAGATTCAGCACATTATTATACTCTACCTGGTTTCACAAGGGATGCCATGCTAAAACATACCATAATTGCGTTCGAATTGCTCACCGACGTCGATATGGTTATGTTTATCGAAAGCGGTATACGCGGGGGTTTAAGTCAATGTTCCGGAAGATACGCACATACCAAGAACAAGTACATGCCATCTTACGACGCATCGGAACAGTCATCGTACTTGATGTACTTTGATGTAAATAATTTGTATGGATGGGCAATGTGTCAACCCCTGACATACGCCAAATTTCAATGGGTCGAAGATGTCGTAAATTTTGACGTGTCTTCAATCGCTGTCGATTCGCCCACAGGGTACATTCTCGAGGCAGATCTGGAATATCCAAAAAGTCTGCACGACGCTCATGCCGATTTACCGTTCTGCCCGACGCGTGCCAAACCACCTGGCAGCAGACAGGACAAGTTACTCGCGACGGTATACGATAAGCAGCGTTACGTTATACATTATCGCAACCTGCAGCAGTGCACGCGTCACGGTCTTCGTATTACAAAGATATACCGCGTGCTTCAATTCGCTCAATCTCCCTGGCTCCGCGATTACATCGAACTCAATACACGGTTTAGAACAGGTGCGACAAACGACTTCGAAAAACATTTGTACAAATTGATGATCAACGCGGTATTCGGTAAAACTATGGAAAATGTACGAAATCACGTGGATGTAAAACTTTTGATTCATTGGGAAGGGCGATATGGCGCGGAAGCAATGATCGCGAAACCGAATTTCCATAGGAGAAGTGTTTTTTCGGAAAATTTAATAGCTGTTGAATTGCGAAAACTCGAGGTGAAATTCAACAAACCGATATACGTGGGTATGTGCATTCTGGACATATAAAAAATTTGTTTGTATGAATTTCATCACGAGTACATGTCTCCCCCGCACGGACCAAGTTGTAAAATTCTATACATAGACACGGACAGCCTCATTTACCACATTCGATGCGACGATATCTACGAGACCATGAAACGTGATATCGATAGATTCGACACAAGCGATTATCCTATCAACAATCCATATAATATGCCCCACTTAAATAAGAAGGTTCCAGGGCTGATGAAGGATGAAAATAACGGTGCGATAATGACCGAATTCGTAGGTCTTAGCGAAAATGTATGCACTCCGCGTAGACGGCAAAAAAGATACGAAAAAGGCGAAAGGCGTCAAGACCAACGTCATAGCCTGAACGATAACTTTCGATGACTACGCGCAGTGTTTGTAAAGGGAGATCGAAATGGTTCGCAGACAATCATGCATACGGTCTAAATTGCACAAAGTGTACACCATTTCGGAATCTAAAATCGCTCTAAGTCCGTACGACGACAAGCGGCATATCGTACCCGATTCGACCGACACTCTGCCCTGGGGACATTATAAAATACCATTGTAAAAAAACTATTGTATTTATTATAAATAGTGGAATTGTGTAATATAAAATTGTTCACTCATGCATAGAACATACAATTATATTTATTGTGTAATATAAATGGTGGAATTAATGTGTAAAAATAAAATTGTTCACGCATTTACATATATGTATCATTGTATTTATTGAACCATGTATTATTATTATGTTACAATACATTATTTTTATTTATCCATGAATTGTGTGATTTATCAAACCCCAACCACTTGACGTACACCTTATCCCCCTTTCTACGCAACACTTTTTCCACTAGATACACATCAGGATCGGTGACGCGTTGCAGCTCATGTTCATAGAATCCTCCGGCAACAGGTTTTCCACAGGAATCGACCAGCAAATACGTTGCGGGATTAGTTGTCTGTACTTTGGCTATCTTGAACACCTCCGTTGTCCAATTCGGCGTATAGCCTTTATCGAAGATGGTTTTAAATTTGCTCACGCGCACAAACTCGCCCAACTTGAATCTCGCCGGAGCAACGATCTTTATGTTGCTGTATACGGTGGGTAACATCGCGAGGACGCATTCCGATGGTTCTATGTTTTCGCGCGTTATACTCTGCGAGAAGACGCGATAGCGAATCGATCCATCTGTAGGTTCCATTGAGCGTAAACATTTTCCACATATTGTTCTTCAAAGTTCGATTGAAACGTTCTACGACGGAGGCCTTCATCACCGAATACGTCGAATAATGATTAATGTCATGCTTTGACAAGAGTTTCTGCACATCGGCGTTGTAAAATTCTTTTCCTTGATCGGTTTGCAAATTTTTCGGTTATCGATCTCTAAATATCTTTGCAAACGCTTTGGTCACCTCAGCACCACTTTTAGTCTTGAGCGGCACCGCCCATGCATACTTGCTCAACACATCGATGACGGTGAGTATGTAGTGGTGACCTTGGTTGAATCGCGAGTATGGACGCATTTCTACAACGTCAGCTTGCCACAGATCGTCGTATCCGTGCACTATGACGCGCCTCCGTGGGAAATGTCTTCGAGCTGGAGCATGCAATTCCTCAACTTGCTGTAGCTTCTTGTGGCCGTGGTTTTCTTTACTCTTGGATTTCGATAAGGGCTGCATGTTTGATCGCAGAGGTATCTTTAACACGAATGATGTGCTAATTATCGGGTACATGCATTAAGTGCTCCCTATCGGCCCAAGGACAAGTTCAGCCGCCTCGCATGATTCTCCTTCGCAGTGCTGCTGCGGGATAGAATTCAACGCCTGCGATATCTTTTGAACGCTGTTTTGCAACGTCAGCATATCTGTCTGAAACGCGACCAGCTTCCTCTCTAATTCTTCCTGCTGCTCACTCAAAGGTTTGCAAATGCTCTTTTCCATGTATAGTTTATTGACGGCATCGGTGTCGACCACCGGTTGAGCTACGCGTCGTATCTTGCGTGATTTTGCATCAAAGTCGGCACCGGCCACACAAAGAGCGTTATCTCGCATGTAATTTCGAAGCAAACCGTTCCATTTATAATAATCCATTCTAGCTGCTCCACTCTTCTCGAGCGATACCCCAAATTTGTTCATCGGCATCTCAATGCATACAGTGGACATCATCGGCGTGCGGTTTAATTTATATAATGAGGCCTACCTCGCGGAGTTCCTCGTAAATAGATAGAATTTCGGGACCATGGGAGTTGTTACCCGCCTGACGCGACGCTTCCAGCAAGCGCAATCGATCCACCAGTTCGTTGGGATCGTCCCAGTGTACGTAATCGATCTTGTTATCGTTTACGACCATGGTTCGCGGCGTCCTTAGACCCTTCCCTGCTTTATTGACTGATGCGCGGGGAGTAGAGGTGCAATTACATGTTTGTACTTGTATCCCTTGTTGCTCAATACAGGCTTTTCAGCACCATGATCGCGTCTGTGGGCATTCGTCGCCAGCAGTATAGTTTTGTATTTTTGTTTATCAGCATCGGTGTATATAGCATCATCGGGAATTCTCTTGAAAATCAGTTCGTAAAGACCGGGTGTTCCTCCGTATCTTACACCATCTATGATTATATTGTCATCTTTGTCTATATTGAAAGCATTATCCCCAAGCATCGTTCCACTATTGCCAAAGTATACGCCGTACACATAGTCCACTGTTGTATCCCTATCACCACTTAGAATTGCGCTCATGTATTTTTGACCCAGCGGGCCTAAATGGTTGCGAAACGTTTCTTGTCCCTCGGATGTTTGAAGTTGCTGTCTAATAGATGTTACAAACGACGCATCTGGACTAGTTTCGAAAACGTCATCAACATTGGTTGAGAGCAATTGTACACTGGGAAATGTATTTATTGGTGTGGGAGGTCCGGAGAATCGTTTGATGTAACATTCCACCGATTATGCTTCGATTGAACTGGTGTGGAGGTTATCAGTGAATATTCAGATGACATGTGTGGTTTCCCCTTTGTCTTGCGCGATGTGTTCCCTTTCAGCTGAATTTTTGTTTTAGGCGTTAATGTTTCATTCCCTTCAACGTCTGTGCTCATCGGCGGTGATGTGTCTGCTTCTGTCGCTGCGGTATTTTCCACAATATGTTTTAGGGGTTCGACAATAGGTTTAAAGTATCTCTCCAACGCGACATCTTCCCCCATCTTGCCAGGCTTCAAAGCCTGATGGTTCTTGCGAATGGAATCGCTGGTTTTTGCAATTTCCTTTGCTATTCCCTCGCGATCCTTAATCTTCAGAATATCGATATCAGTCATCATTTTGTCGCAGACGTTGCTTTCCCACCGACGTGTTGACGACAATTGGTCATCTCACGGTACAGCAAACTCGTTAAATCCCTTTCTATAACGTCCATTGGACATCGCGCTATCCTGGTCTATTACCACGAAACCATACTCCCGTTGCCAACAATTACGACACAAAGCGCAGAAATCCTCGTAAGACATATCAGTGTTTATATGATCGTTGTACACATGTTTCAAGTTGGTACCATCCTGCTTAAAGAGAATCAACAGATTGGAATTGTCGCGTATAAGATGTTTGGGAATCTTTGCATACGTCTGACACAGATAGAAGAAGTCAACGTTCGAGTGGCGCCCCATTGCAAAGTATTCCCTTATCGCATCTTGCTTGTCACATGCCACGTCATCAAAGATAAAAATGGAATTCGGAAGCGATTCGCTCGGTGAGATGACGTCGTTGTTATTCGAAAACGTAAAGTCTTGAATAATTTCAAAGTGTTTCATTTATCGGAGTCAATAAAGTCTCCAAATACTGATATTTCGGCTGTTGCAACGACTTGGAATACACGTACACGTTCTCGAAGCGGACGCCGACTTTCCAACAAGCTCACCAACACGTTGGTCATTCCACAATTTGATGGGCCGCAAATGACGCAGCGGATAGTGTTTGGTAGCATGCCACCATGCCTGCGTCTGGTTTTTGAAGACATCATATACGATTTGTCGTCAAAATTTGTCACACGTATCGTTACAGGTTGTCGCACGAACCGCATCCTCTCCGCAATCTGCGAAAAATGATTATGATACGTCGAAGTGGCGACGCGCCCTATTTATAGGTCCACGCCGAAGCAAAACGACTCAGTATTCAAAATGCTTCTGGTCCTGTCGGATAATTGCGATATTCGAGACATAACCTCTGAGCAGTTGAAATATATACCAAAGATTATTTTACTCCGAGAATTTGGGAGACACATTGATCAGTTGTGGGACAGACTCCCCGAGCATATAAAAGCTGATTCTGAGATTCAGCAGTATCGTCGGTGTCTGAAACATTATAATCGCTCTTGGCAGCGAACGAATATCAACGGACTAGCACCATTGATTAAAAACTGTGGCGAATGTCGCCGACGAGAGTAAAGAAAGGTTGTGGTTTGTTAAATCGGGCGATAAACGCGCTACCTATCGAATTACATATTCCGGGATACCAGTTTTGTGGACCAGGAACTCATCTGGCTAAACGATTGGCTAGAGGGGATCAAGGCATCAATCCGTTGGACGCAGCGTGTCGCGAACACGATATTGCGTATTCGCGTAGCAACGACCTCGGCGAAAGGCACGCGGCAGATAACGTTCTCGCTGACAAAGCGCGAAAACGCATCGTTGCGCGAGACTCGACTCTGGGTGAAAGAGGTGCTGCTACGGCTGTTTGGGCAGCTATGAAGGCCAAGACGAAAATCGGAATGGGGATGAAAACAAAATTGCGCAAAAGGACTCCATATAGATCATCGAAAAAGCGGATTCTTCCAGTAGCAAAACGGGGTGGCATATTACCACTTCTCCCACTGCTAGGTGTTCTCGGATCATTAGCTGGTGGAGCGGCGGGGATCGCCAAGGCGGTAAACGATAATAAGGCGGCGCTACATCAGCTGCAGGAAATGCATCGCCATAATCGCTCCATGGAAGGTCGTGGACTTTATCTCGCACCATACAAGCGCGGACAGGGAATATCGAAACGAAAAAAAAAACGCCGAAAAGAAAATAAAAATGCTCGCGGGCGTAACTACCGATGCACAATTGGAGGAGTTGGCAAAACGTATACGTATTCCATTCTTTAGAGGTGTTTTTATGCGTAACGCGCTACCAGCGGGAGGAGTACATCGAAACGAGAGCGGTATCGTAAATTTGGACAATGTCGAGGGGCCTGGGACTAATTGGGTGGCGTATGCAAAGAGAGGGTGTCGAGCTATATATTTTGACAGGTTTGGGAATCTTCGACCGCCTAGGGAATTGGTAAAATATCTGGATAAAGATGCTGTGAAAATTGAATACAATCGAACGTCTTATCAGAAGTACAATCAGAGCAATTGTGGACAACTATGTCTACGCTTTCTACAAACGATCGACACCAAATTTAAGGATTGACTTTTCACCACTCTGATTCAGTACTAGTCGAACAGTACAGCTCGGAATATGTCGTTAACATTCACTCTAACCGGCAAGAGTAGCACCCTCGCAGTAAGGTACTTTCCGCCCATAGATTTCAGTGACGATAATTACGAGCTTGGTCTAACAACCTTTGAAACTTATCACACAATACCGAACATCGACTCGAGCAATGACAAATTCTACTTCATCGGAAACTATGACATCAACAACAGCGTCGATAGCATGAATACATTACGATTCCCCACGGCTCCTACGAACTAGACGCCATCGCCAAGTATTTGAAGCAACGATTACTCGAACGGTATCCGCAAAAAAATCTCGGCGACACCGATGACGGTGACAACGATGCGTATCCTATAGTATTGCGTCCCAACAACAACACCATGATAAGCGAGCTGTACTATTGGTTCGCCGATGGACTTTACAAAGCCCAATAGCATTGGATCGCTGCTAGGATTCTCGACGAATCGGGTATTAGAACCAAGAGGGTGGCATGAATCGGATGACCCAATTAATATCATGAATGTGAACATTATTCGCGTTGAATGCAGTGTGACCGCTGGCGCGTACAACAATGGGAAGCACGTACATACAATACATGAATTTTCTCCGAGAGTTCCACCAGGATATAAGATATCGGAAACGCCCGCGCAGATCATTTACCTTCCAATCACCGCACGCGTCATTACGGATCTGACGATACGCGTTGTGGATCAACACGGACGGTTGCTTGATTTTCGAGGTGAAGAGATCACCATCAGACTGCACGTACGACGGCGACGATAATACGCGTTGTGGATCAAGACGGACGGTTGCATGATTTTCGAGGTGAAGATATTACCATCAGACTGCACGTACGACGGCGATGATAATACGCGTGGTGTGAACGAAAGAGATGCTTGTATTGAACGACTCCAGAAACCCATTTCTTCCAAGTGAAATTGTTTACAACAACAACAACAACAACAACAACAACAACAACAACAACAACAACAACAACAACAACAACAACATCAACTGCAACAGCTCCGATCACGCTAAAAGAAAGAGGCTCAATGCTGCGAACATTGCATTTTTTAAATCATTGGGATTCATTGTGCGCATTTAAGTTGAAAAAATGGCTGACATTCTAAGCATTGGAGGGAAGCCGGCGTTTGATGATCGCATCGTCAAGCTCCAGACTCACACATACAACCCACACGTCAATTCGACGTTTGGATACAGCGATGAGATAAGAATACCGATACAGCAGCAGGATTTATACACATTGCCGTGTGAAAGTTTCCTCTATGTAGAGGGGAAATTGAAGATAAATAAGCCAAATTATGCATTAACGGTGATGTTGGGAAATAATTGCGTGGCGTTCTTATTTGATGAGATTCGATACGAGCTGAATGGTGTGGAGATTGATCGTAACAGAAACGTTGGAATAACTAGCACGCTTAAAAACTATGTATCGCTGACATCTGGCGAAGACAAATATATGGAGAATGCCGGATGGGGCTTGAAACGAGGCGATGAGCCAATAGTGAAAAATCATTTCAATTTTTGCATCCCACTCAAATATTCGCTGGAATTTTGCGAAGACTACAAAACCTTGATTATTAATGCGCGTCACGAATTGATTTTAATACGATCGCGCAACGACAACAATTCTCTAATAGTGTCGCCGATGTTGGAACCAGAAATTGAATTACTTAAAGTGCAATGGCGGATGCCTCTTGAGACGCAGAACGACGTTAATAAGCTATCGTTGCTACATACTTTGGAAAGTGGACAAAACCTGAGCATTTGTTTTCAATCGTGGGATCTGTATGAGTATCCTCTCTTGCAGAGCACGACTAAGCATTCATGGGCCGTGAAGGCATCTGCACAGCTGGAGAAGCTGCGATGCATAATCCTTGTTCTACAGGCTGATCGAAGGAATGTGATGAGCGAAGACGTTACTAAGTTCAACAACTGCAAATTGGCCAATGTAAAACTTTTTCTCAACTCGGAATTTTACCCATATGATGATCTGAACTTGGACTTTGACAAGAATAAGCACGCCATCTTGTACCACATGTATACGCAATTCCGTAAATCATATTATGGGTATAGTTGTAACGAGGCATTATTCACCGTGGCCGAGTTTTTACAATTTGGTCTCCTCGTGGTGATTGATTGCTCGCGACAAAATGAGTCGATCAAGAATGGCACCGTGGACGTGCGCATAGAATTCGAGTGTAAAGAGAATGTGCCGGTAAATACTACGGCCTACTGTCTGATTCTGCATGATCGTGTGTTTGAATACAATCCGCTGACAAACGTGGTGCGCAAAATAAATTAAATTACCATACTACTTGCCCCGCCCTCTCCTGTGCTAAATTCATACAAATATTTCGTCGTGAAAATCGAGATGCTTTATGAGAAAGGCCACATTCTCTCATCTGTCTTGGAAGCGAGCGGACCTCTAAAATTGTATCGATAATGGTCGTACCAACATTTGTTGACCTGCAAGGATTCATCGTTGATGGAAGATTTGTCGTCAAGGAAGTGGCTGTCCTACGAAAGGGAACAATTCTCTCGCACTATATTTTTGGGAGTTCGATGCCACAATTTCTTCTTACGAAATCCGACAAATCAAGCATCCGATGGTTGGTGGCAAAACATCATGGACTACGGTGGGACGATGGAGACGTTCCGTACAGTATGGCTAAACAGCTAATTACGAAAGCTGTTGCTGATGCGATCGGTGAAGAAGATGACGCATCCCATATCGTATACGTTAAAGGGCTGCAGAAACGCGACTGGCTTGCAGATTTCCTGGATGGAAATACGAGAACGGACGTGGTCATTGAGACGCTGGACATTGACTACCAGGATATCAAATCTCTAAATAAGCTAAATGTAGTTAATACTCTGCTATGCGGCAGACACGCAAAACACTGTGCCATACAAAATGTATTTAAAATATTCAACTGGTGGTCTAAACACCTGAGAAATGCATAAATAAAACATAATCAATTTTTAATGTATATGAAAATGTTTTTTTTTCTTCATCCTCCCCAACCTCCTACATGCGATGTATGCTAAATTAAGACGGTAGTTATGCAGAAGCGATTCATGTTCGATTCACGTTCAGAGGGGTATGATTCACGTTCAATACCCGTTCAATACTCAGTCAAAGCCGTTCAATACCCGTTCGATACCCGATCAAAGCCGTTCAATACCCGTTCGATATCCGATCAAAGCCATTCAATGCCCATTCAATACCCGTTCGATATGCAATCAAAGCCGTTCAATACCCGTTCTATATACGTTCACAACCGTTCAATACCGTTCAATACCCACTCGATACACGATCAAAACCGTTCAATACCCATTCGATGCACGTTTGATACACGATCAAAGCCGTTCAATACCCGATCAAAGTGGTACCATACACATTCAATACCCGATCAAAGTAGTACCATACACATTCAATATGCGATCAAAGTAATTTGACCTAGTCGCTTGATGTGTCCAAAAAAGAAGCGAAAGAAGGTGCGTGTGAATAAGAGGAGGATGGTCAGCGAAAAGGCATGTGAAGAACAACAGTATCTTACTTTTGCAAAGCTACGCACTTCTCGATTTCATGACAGGGGGGCGGGGTTTTACACTTGAGAGCCAGGAGATGCAGCGAGACCAGTGGTCACCGTCACCGCCATCACCCCCATCGCCACCGTCACATCCATCACCTCCGTCGCCCCCATCACCCCCCTCCCCACCATCCACCTCACCACATCCCCCCCCCCATGTTAAAATAGTTTTTTAGATCTTCTATTTTTCTATTTTCTATTTTTTATATTTTATATTCGATTTTTTTTTAGTAGTATTTTTAGTAGTATTTTTTTTGTAACAATATATTTATATATATATATATATGGCTGCTCCAGAGGAGTCACATTTCGCGTAATCGCGCGATACGCCGCGACGTTAAATCGGAACGCTTTGAAATACTGTTAGCTTTAAAATAAAATATTTCTCTGCATTGGGGGAGAAAATGTCTGTATGCCGCACAAAGGTTTGGAAAAAAATTTTCAGGGTGGGCCCGGTCTAAAAAAATTTTCGGGGTGGGTCAAGGTTTGAAAAAGACTTTTCGGGGGTCATTCCCTCCCTCTGAAAAATTTTCAGGGGAAAGTCAGGTCTGGAGAGGTCTCCGCGGCGGCTCGGCCCGGACTGATCCCCTCCACGGTTACGGCTTCCCCCACTCCGCGGCTCGTGCGCGCGCAACCGCTCTTCCACTCCCCGCAGGCCCCGCGCCCATGTTTCCCTCCGCCGCGCTACCCCGCGCGCCCTCACTTCCCCCCGCCCCCGCGCTCCCCTCATTGCCCCATGGGTTGGAACTGTCCTAGACATACTACTCGCTTGTTTTGTTCATAAAGGTACGCACGCTAGATACAAAATAAGAAACTGGACGTTACATGATAATTCCTATGTCTTCCAGGCTATGTAGTGAATTTTCGATTTCAATTTCAGCCACAAAACATTACATATTTCTTAAGTTTCGCTCGATTCCGCTTAAAATATTGGTCCGATTGGAAAACACTGTAGGAAATAAGTAGGTATAAGTAGGAAATAAGTAGGCCGATTCTGGACCAATGGGGGCTAGGGGGTGAAGCGGGGCGAGGGGTACCTGGCCGAAGGCAAGGGATGAGGCGGGTGGGGGACCGCGATCCTAGAGCAGGTGGGGGGGCGTGCATCTGGAGGGGGGGGGGGGTGACGGCCCACGGAGCAGGTGGAGGGGTACCGCCGATGACTCGTCACGCGTCGTAGGAAGCGATCCGCAACCCTCGTATGGCCCCATGGCCAGATCGCACCCCGATATCTGCAACGTTCGAATTGGGTGTACGAGAGAGAGAGAGGTATGATATTTACACCGCTCTCTCTCTCTCTCTCTCTCTCTCTCTCTCTCTCTCTCTCTCTCTCTCTCCACGCTCTAGAACCATAGGACATCAATCATACGGAACACCTAAGGTCAACTTTCGCGATCTTGTGCAACATGAGGTATGACGCGTAGATGATGCAAGTCGAAACCTGCATTTTGTTACGGCGGGAACACCGTACCAAAAACACATAACCATCGAAGGTCAACTTCTGAGAATAATGAGGTACGACGCGGAGAAGATGCAAGATGATATATATATCCCAAGGTTTCGACTTGCATCTTCTCCGGGTGTCCGCGGGAAGAGTGGACAGCTGGATATCTCCTAAACTATTGGAGACAAAAATATTTAAAAAATAGGGAATTGCATGGTTCGAGGGGGCCAATTTATTAGCGCGAACGAATTTTGTTTTCGATTATTACTTTAAAAGATACGATGGTCAAGTTCGGTTTTTTAAATGGAACTATTTTTTTGAAGACCTGAGTTGATAGTGCGTTCTAAGACAAATTCAATAAGCTTTAATATATACACTTGATTTCCACTGGTTTTTTTAGATATTGCGCTTGCAAATTTACTGATTTTCCCTGGAAGAAAACTCGCTGGAATAGCAAGGACCGGGGACGGTCTTGCTGGCGCTACGGGTGGCCTTGCCTGTTGAAACAGATACCTACCTGCCAAAGGTCTACGCCAGGAATGGCAGGCCCAAAGGCAGGACAATTCTTTTCCGTCAGAAATGCTACTTAGGTAGGTACATCTGCGGGATCGAGAAGCGCCCCGTTACTTTTATTTCGCACTTGCTTCTACGCTCGGATGGCCGGTTCTTTTGGGAGGGATGCAAGTTCGATTGGTTAGGTTAGGAGGTGTGAAAGTTGCTAGACTAAATTTCAACCATAGGGAGCAGATTATATTAGAACCAATCGAATTTGCATCCCTCACAAACGGCTGCTCTCTTGAAGAGGCCCTCTTCACAGCAATACCTCCTGCCCAGTGCCCACCTTCTCTCGCACAGAATACGATAACATGCTTTTGTGTTGATATTAAAGCTCGTGTTTATATTCGAGAGGACCACGTGTTAACAGCGGGCTACCATTTTTCTTCCCGTGTCTCTCTACGAGGCGTATTGACGGTGGATTGTAGGAGCGTAGATGTCTGGATGCCAGTTATTGAATGCAGGAGACGACAGAAACACTTTATTACAAAACATACATGTACTATAATTAAAGTAAATCGTATTCCTCTGGGGAAGGAGTACTGATAATCATCGAACTTGCGCCCTACTTCGCGCAGACCGATTATACGGAGGGGAGTCGGGTCACACACTGCACAAATGATAAGCCGTGTCTAGACGTTGCGAGTATGCAGCGCGAGGCGTGCCTCGTGGAGTGAAAAGTCTGGAGAGTTCTTAGCTCGCCTTGGTCACTTTGCAAAACAACCTCGTGCTGCTGCCGTGGCGACGACAACACCCCGCAGTGCCTCACCGAATTTTATGGCTTTCGACCCTCGAAGGGTTTGAAATACCATTAAGAAGTGAGAAATGTTTGCTTCTTTTCTTCATCGTATCGAAGGGGAAGTGGCGGCAATGAATTCCTGGCGTTCCGTCGATTAAAATCATACCAAATATCATGCAAATCGCACTACCTTGACACAAGCCATTTGTATTCCTTATGTAAAAGTTGTCCGATTTACACGACATTTGGCACGATTTTCATCGGAAAACCCCAAGGAATCCATCGGCGACACTTCCATATCCATACGATAAGGAATAAAGAATTATTTTATTTCTTAGACAGATACAGGGTAATTCTAGAGGTATGCCCGTCACCACGTGGCGAGGACAACACCCCGCAGTGCCCATCGAATTTTATGGCTTTCAACCCTCGAAGGGGTTCGAGTCCCTATTAAGAAGTGAGAAATCTTCGATTTCCGCATTTCTCGTCAGATCTTTGCGAAAACGAGGCCAATTGATTCCTTATGTTTTGCCGATGAAACTAACACCAAGAACGACGTAATTCGGACGATAATGAAGGAAATTCCATGAAAAATCGATTTATATCATTTCAAGTTGACTTGACTTGGTTAAAAATAGTCCGATTTACGTGAAATTTGGTATGATCTTCGTCGGGAAAACATCAGGAATCCATTGGTGCCACTTTCATATCGATGCGATAAAGAATAAAGAATAGAAATTCTTTTATTAAGAATAATACGCTGAAATGGATATTTCACATTTTCACCCCATGATTGTTTGACGTCGACCTCAATTCGCTACGGTCGGCCGAGGGTTCATACCTTTTTAAGAAATAAAATAATTCTTCATTTTTATCGTATGGATATGGAAGTGTCGCCGATGGATTCCTTGTGGTTTTCTTATGAAAATCATTACAAATGTCGTGTAAATCGAACAACTTTTACATAAGGAATACAAATGGCTTGTGTCAAGGTAGTCCGATTTGCATGATATTTGGTATGATTTTAATCAACGGAACGCCAGGAATCCATTGCCGCCACTTCCACTTCGATACGATGAAAAAAAGATGCAAACACTTGAAACCCTGAACACTTCTCACTTCTTAATGATATTCCAAACCTTTCGAGGGTCGAAAGCCATAAAATTCGGTGAGGCACTGCGGGGTGTTGTCCTCGCCACGGCAGCAGTACGAGGTTGCTTTGCAAAGTGACCAGGGCGAGCTAAGGACTCTCCAGACTTTTCAATCCGCGAGGCACGTCTCGCGCTGCTGCCTCGCAACGTCTAGACGCGACTTATCATTTGTGCAGTGTGTGACCCGACCACCCTCCGTGTAATCGGTCTGCGCGAAGTAGGGCGCAAGTTCGATGATTATCAGTACTCCTTCCCGAGAGGAATACGATTTACTTTAATTATAGTACATGTGTGTTTTGTAATAAAGTGTTTCTATCGTCTCCTGAATTCAATAACTGGCATCCAGACATCTACGCTCCTACAATCCACCGTCAATACGCCTCGTAGAGAGACACGGGAAGAAAAATGGTAGCCCGCTGTTGACACGTGGTCCTCTCGAATATAAACACGAGCTTTAATATCAAAACAAAAGCATGTTATCGTATTCTGTGCGAGAGAAGGTGGGCACTGGGAAGGAGGTATTGCTGTGAAGAGGGCCTCTTCAAGAGAGCAACCGTTTGTGAGGGATGCAAATTCGATTGGTTCTAATATAATCTGCTCCCTATGGTTGAAATTTAGTCTAACAACTTTCACACCTCCTAACCTAACCAATCGAACTTGCATCCCTCCCAAAAGAACCGGCCATCCGAGTATAGAAGCAAGTGCGAAATAAAAGTAACGATGCGCTTCTCGATACCGGAGATGTACCTACCTAAGTAGCATTTCTGACGGAAAAGTATTGTCCAGCCTTTGGGCCTGCCATTCCTGGCGTAGACCATTGGCAGGTAGGTATCTGTTTCAACAGGCAAGGCCACCCGTGGCGCCAGCAAGACCGTCCCCGGTCCTTGCTTATTCCAGCGAGTTTTCTTCCAGGGAAAATCAGTAAATTTGCAAGCGCAATATCTCAAAAATCAGTGGAAATCAAGTGTATACATTAAAGCTTATTGAATTTGTCTTAGAACGCACTATCAACTCAGGTCTTCAAAAAAATAGTTCCATTTAAAAAACCGAACTTGACCATCGTATCTTTTAAAGTAATAATCGAAAACAAAATTCGTTCGCGCTAATAAATTGGCCCCCTCGAACCATGCAATTCCCTATTTTTTTTTAAATATTTTTGTCTCCAATAGTTTAGGAGATATCCAGCTGTCCACTCTTCCCGCGGACACCCTGTATATATATATAGTGTTGCGAGCACCCTATGTAGAAGATTCATGGCCCGCTGGTGCTCGCGACGAAGACAAGAGACAGCGAGAAGAAGGCGATCGGATCGATCGCCTGTCAAGCTGTCATTCGAGAGTCAGCCGCCATTACAAGCAGACGTATCGATATTGTATTCCTAACTGATTATATTCGTTACCTGTTCTGATATTATTCTTGTTACCCCGTATTTAATGTTCTGTTATCGTTGCTGTTCAGTAAATTTATATTATGTCGAACGCAAAACGTAACAATATATATATATATATATATATATATATATATATATATATATATACATCTTTCTCTCTAGCTCTCTCTATTCCTCTCTGGGGCAATAGTCAAAACATACGGAGGCATTAAGCGGAAAAGATGTAAGTCGAAATTTTGAGATGAGTATCGCACGTCGAAAAAAAACATAGATCTGTAACGATGGAAGGTCCACTTCCGAGAATATTACGCTGCATCGGTGCGCGAAAATTCAAAGCGGACGGCCGCGCTTCTAATTATCGTCGTCCGAAGAAGCGATTGCTTTCGCTATAGTGGCGTTCGAACAAGGAGTGCGAGAGAGAGAGAGAGAGGTACGATATTTTCGTATACCTCTCTGTCTCTATTCCTCTTCACGAAAGCGGCGTAAATATATATGTTTCGACATTGCACAGGTTATGTGATTCATGGGTACGCGAGTACAGTGCAGGAGACTAGACAAGAGAATATATGGTATTTGAAATGCGTAATAAGAAGATGTATACATGTTTCGAGATCAAATCATACCAAGTGTAAGAAATGTAGATCGAAAGAACACTACATAGGTTTTGCGACAAGTGATAGTCTGTGCGGAAAGGATCGTGTAACGTATCAGACAATACAGGTATTTGTATGAAAAAGTATTGTATTTATTGGAAATGTATATATACATGTATGAATTATTATGATACGTTGCGAGCACCGTCTATCATCGAATCCAAGCCTAACGCTAATAATTCACAATCTAACAAAGAATGCGGTTCGAAGTATTCGCTTTCGGAAATGAGTTTTTCATAATCCGCGGTCGATGACGTAGCGGCGCGTATAATATCGACAAAGGAAGCGTACTTGCTGCTTACGGAGTTTAGAATTTCCGACAACCACGGGAACATATGATCGATGCAGCGATTGTATTTGAACATTTAGCGTATCGTAGCTTCAGTCATGTATATGGTAGAACTACTATCCGATATTTTGACAATTCGGTAATTGCGTGAAGTCGATGCGTAAATGATCAACGATGATAGGGTCTTGATGCAACGAAGTTGTGTCGTTGCGGACGCGTTGAAGTATCTCGGGTTCTTGATGCAGCAGAAGTTTCCACGTAGACATGGGGAAACACAGTTCGTTGGATTTGCTATCGATTATCGCCATTTCAACGCAGCACGAATCCCGACCGATGCGAATTCCAATTGCGATGCGTTTGTAGGTGGTCAAGGTCAATGGGTAATCACGTCCCATGATTCGTATGACGGCTTTTTTGGGCGATGTTGTAGATTTATCGCTGTAAGAAACAGACGCACGGAGTTAATGCTTCGATCGGTTTCGTGTAAATCGAAAAGTATGCAAATATGTACTACGTACCTTATATTTTGCTTTGTGTTCATGCTGGTTAGGAAAATCCGTATCGTTGCAGTGATTGATGCGACCGAGGTGTTCGACCAGTTCGGCGTGTATCCCTTCTCGAAGATCGTCTTGAATTTGCTCACGCGTACTTTGTCGCCGACGTGGAATTTCGCCGGTCGTCGTCGTCGTCGTTGTTGCTCGATAACCGACGATACGATGAACGGTAAACGAGTCGCGGAGGTCACGTCGACGGATCGCGCGTTAATCGTGCGATGTTTACAATGATTGTAGGTGTGCACGAGCGTCGGTAGCAGATCCAATCAACGATAGGAGGCGTTCAAGGAGAATTGTTTCCACATCAGGTTCTTCAGCGTACGATTGAATCGCTCGACGATCGGCGCTTTCATCACGCTGTACGTCGAGTAGTGGTTGATCTCGTTACTCGTTGAGACGTTACGCATCATTGAAACTCCGCGTTGTAGAACTCCTTTCCCATATAGGTTTGTAGATTGCGCGGATATAGTGTTGCGGTACGACACACGCAGCGAAGCATCCTCACCACTTTGAATACATTGACGCAGGGGATCGGTGGGCTCCAGCTACCGCTGTTGGAGGGGGAAACACCTACAGGAGCGGTAGTTATGTGTGCGTGACTGACGCACGCAGGCACAGTTCATGCACACATAACCACCGCTCCTGTAGGTGTTTCCCCCTCCATCAGCGGTAGCTGGAGCCCGCCGATCCCTGGCCAGCGTAGAAATACACACATCAGAATAGGTGTGCGTTCGCTGCGAAAAAATTCAGGAGCTTCATTGGTCAGAACGTTGATTCTTCCTCGATAGTTTCATCTCGCATTGGGCTACGCATAGCTTCGTAACGCACACAACTATTGCGTTAAGAAGAAACACAGCCACACGGCTTCGTTCAGGCGGAGTCTAACAGCGTTCCCGTTACCCCACCATACCCTTCGGGGGCCCAGCAACTTCAACTGCCAATCCACGATCTTCAGGTGGTGGTGGCTGATTGCTCCTCGCGTGCTGCTCGCGAAACCGAACTCACCGGCTAATAAATCTGAATTCTAGTATAGTATACTGAATTCCATTTAAGAGTAGACTCGTTCCGCGCAACGATGACTCTGAGGAGGCTGTTGATTGGTAGGAAACCAGCAGAGAAAGCGCTACAACCAATCGCATACGCAAGCAGTAGTGGGAGCTGCGCAGATCAGTTGCAAATCGGTGGGGGCGTAGGTCTACTCTTATATGGAATGGTATATAGTTGTGTAGTCTGAGGGAAACCTGTTGTATATTTTGATATGTACTTCATTATAAATAGGCTAAATTTAAGTTATCTTACAAAGTTATCGCACACAAATCCCGATAGACTGAAAATGAAAATTCAGTTGCATTTTAATACTTTGACTGTGACCGATCGAGCGGGCCGGTATATTATTCAGACATAACGAGGACCACGGATTTTTGTTCACTGCAAGGTCTCGTGTAAGCCAAGACTTGTCAAGAATTGTCAACTCACTTACGGGCGGTTTTGCAAAGTCGCCAATGGCCGACTTGTCAAAATGTCGTAATGAAAGCGATTTCGCTGAATCGTAAATACATACATATTATGAACCAAGTGAACATGGGATAAGGACAGTGTACTATGTGACCGGGCATAACAACTCTAAACGGTATCGCTTCGTTTGAGGGGAGGACTTCAAGTAGTCCACTGTGTCTGATCAATCAACAATGCATCTAGTATTTTCTTAGTACAAGGAATGAATGCCTATAAAACGTAAAGTGTGAAGTTTTCCTTACAATGGCATTGAAGAAACAATTAATTTAGTGTTAAGTATAGTATCTAAAACATATTCAGAACCCTGATAGCCAGATCTGGGGAGCAGAATCTGACGTCAGAACCGTAGTCGTCTGTGTCCGCATTTGGCTGCGTTCTGAGGTGCAGAGCCTGATGTCAGTGCCTGATATCAGATCAGCAGCAGATCGGTAGCAGATTCTGCCGTCTGCTTGGCACAGCCAACAGGGCCATCTGAGTGAGGACCAGAATTACCAAACAATTCCCTATGCGTGACGTCACATGGCCGCCCCTACGCACCAACACATATTGTTCAGGAAAGCGACCACACAGCGCCATCTCCCGAGCTAGACCGCACCGGACGGCTATGACTCACGACACGGCCTGTTTGCTCACGTGGAGCGTCGATCACCGCTCCCTCCCATCGATCCGCTATCGATGGAAGGAGAAGACGATCTCGCTTCCCGGAAACCGACGGCGGTTTCCTCGTTCACTTGCCTTGAGAATTCCGCCGCTTACGTGTCTTTGCTTTTCTGTTGCTTGCTTATCTTTGCTCCTCTGTAGTGCTTGCTTGCTAAACTGCAGACCGCTTAAATTCTTCTGAAGGCTTAAACGCTGCTAACTCTTACTTATTTTATCGCTTCAGTCGCTGTGCGGGCGTAAGTATAAATAAGGACGCTTTATTTCACGGTTAAGGTATTTATAGACAGTAATCCAGTGTACATAGTGTAAAATAAATCTGTAGATTAAGACAACTTCCAGCCGAGTTTTTACCGCGAGTATTCCTGACTAACCAGGCGGGATCCGAAGCTTAATTCTAAACACATATGTACCATGATTTCTATAGGTGCATCCCTACCCTTACATAACCATCAAGCACATTCTGCAATTTATTAAATAATTAATTCTACTTATTTCAAGAAGTATTTATTTTATTCTTTAATAATGTACATGATCGGTGATTACAATTGTTACAAAATAATATAAGTAGCGCATATAAATCCAAAGAGGGACTTTCAACATTTACATGTACAAATCCACGTCCCGTAACCACTGGTACCTAGTAGGGGCGATATCAGAAAATTTTCTATATTTTCGACTTCTTTTTTCTGTAGAATCACCATATTCCGTATTGTGTTAGCGCTGAAAACAAATAGAACATGCGTATAAAATTAAACGTAACGTATGAATAAACAGGATACATGCGATACTTACTTCAGCTCCATCTCCACACAGTACACACCCTAGACGATCATGCATGCGCCTGCGAACATTAACGTTTATAAGAAAACATATGTTAAATTATTATCTACTAAACAATACGCTAAACATTCGCACTTCGCGCATAACCCTACTTTTCTGTCTTGCAGATAATGTGAATCTCGAATTCCGCGACGTAGGTAATTGGAAATTATTCAATTCCATAATTACGTTTACCTTCTAGATACGTTGAGATGATTTGTCTGGATATTGATGCTTAGCATCGTGTGGAAGATTCTTCGATTTTGCCGGCACTGATTGCCACTGCCAGTGACTGCCACCTTAGACGTCGAAAACGAACGCAAACTGGACGTAGAGTCTTGACCAGTCACGCGTTTCGGCACTATGGCGCAGCCAATCCGGGCGTAGCCCATTATACCACATTGGTCCTCGTGGTACATCTACCTACCTACATACCCTTTGTTCAAAGTGGTATCCGTTCTGTTGAGTTAAGCTAAGTTCTGCGCATTTCTCGTTCGTTGTATTGGCTGTACGGGCATCGAAAACTCGATGGACTGTACAGTGAGCGATTCGGCTAGCTTCGGCAGTTTTCGTCTTCCCTCGTTGGTTGCGCAAGAGACGAGCATGTTCGTTTCGTCAGTTGTTGTACAATGTGTTCAGCGAGAGCATACATTCCATAACCGTTTAATTAAAGTTCCGATAATTGAATTTGTTCTGTACATTCTTCTGTCCCATTCATATCATAAAACCTGCTTAACAGGTTATGGGCCCAGTTTACTGATTAACTGCGAAAAGTGTGTGAACGCTGTGAGAATCCGGAGAAACGCACGTGGCGCGGTACAAAGGGCGGCCATTGTTCGAGTGACGATTAACAATCGAATTCGCGATGCCGGTCGGAATCTCGGTGAAGGGTGTGAAGCCTTTCGATGTAACGAATTTTCAGGGCTGGAAAGCTCAGGTGAACGCGTTATTTGTCATGAACGATGTTCTTGACATCGTAGATGGCATGAGGGAAGAGCCGGCCACCGGAAACGTGGCTGAGTTGAAGAAACACGTGAAAGATGATGCAACTACGATGTTTATAATTCTCTCCAATCTCGACGAAGCTCAACAGGTGTATGTGCTTTCATGCATTTCTCCGAAAGAAATGTGGAATAAACTGTGCCTAATCCACGAGCAGAAAACGGTGACCAACAAGTTGGGTCTACTACAAAGGTTTCATGCATATCGAATGAGCGAAGCGGATACGGTGGTACAGCGCGTGGGCAAGATAATGAATATGGCGAGTCAGCTCAAGGACGTCGGAGAAGACGTATCGGATGCCACAGTTATGGCAAAAATTCTCGCGAGTCTGATCACGAGGTTCAGCACGTTGCAGGTGGCATGGGACAGTGTCGAACCTGCACGGCAAACCCTTGACAATCTGCAAGAAAGGCTGATTAGAGAGGACGCAAGGCTCATCAGTGACGAAAACGCTTCGGAAGCGTTGGCCGCGACGGCTAAAAATTGACGTCTGCAAGGAGCGAAAAATACCCAGAATAAAAAGGAAGTACAGTGTTACAAGTGCCCAAAGATGGGACATTTCGCAAGACTGTGCCGAAGCAAACGGAAGCCACGTGAAGACAGCGAAAAATCTCAAGACGGTGAAAAATTCCGTGACTGCACATTCGCAGTACAGACGGACAAGGGTTCGGTCGTGATGGGGTCGAAAAGTGCCGAAAACGCTCGTGTGTCGTGAACACAAAGTCACGTAATGACGACCGACCAAAGTGAGATCTGGCTGATCGACAGTGGTGCGTCAAGGCATCTAACTTACCGACATGACTGGCTTACCGACTACAAGACCACAGACGAGGTATGGAATAGACCTATCACCTTATGGGACTTCGTGTCACCACTCAAACTGTGTTACCGACCCATAATTTGAGGACTGAATTTAGCGACCTCTGTTCATGAACAGCGTCCAACTCAAGAACTACTCTGAAATGTGTTGAAATACTGAAAAATGTGTGGCGTGCTTGTATACATGTGACTTGTTTAGAGTGAGAGTCTACGACACGTAAAAATCAATGAAAATAATGAATTAAAACGTTTTTGTAAAATTTATATTCGTAGTTTTTGGGATCCGAGGCCCCTAAATCCCTACGTTTCGTTACAAATTGATTGGCTCTGTCCTTATTAACTATTGAATGGATTTAAAAATTATAAAAAAATCTACGATGTAAATACTCGAGTGTAGGTATCGCTTACGTTAAGATCTGGGCACACATAGCAGTTCCGTGTCAGTTCACGTAGAATTCAGGTAATCTTCATTACTTTCCTCAATTACTTTACTCCAAGTACTTTCCATTACAATCATTAAAAATAATCAGGATTTTATCAAGTTTGGTGTCATTTTCATCAGAAAAATACTAGTAATCCATTTGTGTTACTTCTATGATAGAAATTGGCATACTGATTACTGAATGGCCTATTGCTGACTTTGTCCTTATGTCACTACTCTAGCGGTTATGACCCCCGAGCCGCATCGTTTGAAAGCTTTTACCTAAGAACCCCTCAGGGTTGTAAAAAAAGGTACGCGTTACCGTTCAAGCGATTTCAAGAGAGCGTACAGTGAAAAGGCCAGAATGTCGTGGCCATCGAATGTTAACTTTCTGAGTACGAATACAGATCCGACACTGAAGGAACAAGATGAATGAGTATAATGGTCTTGAATTTCAAAATTTTAAGCTACGATAAGGTTGACCGCGGCGGTATACACCTGCACGGAGAGATTTTTCGCCCCCTGCGTGTAAAAGCCACAATAATGGCGCATCATTCCAAAAAATGGTATTAATGGAAGCCGGTATAAGCGTGGCGTTGAGTAGCTAAAAGTTTAAAACATTCAGACACAAAAATTCTAGAAAAAAAAATTAAAACACCGCTACTATCCAAGACACGTCTGATTAGTTGCCCCTTAAGTCTTATCTATGCATACACTGCATTAAAGATAAAATTATGAAAAAGAAAACCAGAACAATAGATTCTGAGGTCTGCAAACGCATTGTTGGACGTGGCCGAAACCGCGACGTCGAGCCCGTCGACATCGACAAAAGAACGAGATGGTCGGCGGCCGACGAAGGCAATCTCTTCGGAGAGCTGCCAGCGACCGCTAGACAGCAGTGATCCCGGAGCTTCGAAAATTTTGGATGATCTCTTTCAAATTCACGTGGCAAAGAGCTATTGGGAATTTCCCGGCCCAGGTAAGCGAGCTGCGCGCTCCGCTTTTATGATCGGTTTACCACTCACCCCAGACTACTGTAATGAGGTTTGAAAACAATGTCGACTGGTCTCGTACCCGTCTCAGTTTCAAAATTTTTAACTACGACAGGGTTGACCGCTGCGCTATACCCCTGTACGGAGAGATTTTTAGCAACCTGCGTGTGAAAGCCACAATAATGGCGCATCGGTCCAAGAAATGGAAAATCATAGTTAAAACCGACTTCAAAAAAATTAAAATGCGCTAAAAAGTAAAAAATAATTTTGTTCCTTATTTAATCTACGACACTCAATTTTTTTTATATCAGCGCCTCATCATTTGCACTGTGTAAATCTGGCGCTGACTTGAGTGTCGTCGTAGATTAAATAAGGAACAAAATTATGTTTTATTATTTTATGTCTGTATTATATCATCATATAGACCATCATTAATGTATGCACAAACACATGATGAATGGGTGGGGTTCAGCAACAGGTACTCTTAAAAAACATTAAAGCACTCTTTTTACAAATTACGTTATTGCAAGCGAATGAAATTTGTTTTGCATTAAATAAACCGGAATAGGACAGCAAAGTTAAAAGGCGAATGTGATATCGTTTTATTTTCATCCTCCTTTCTCTTTCGTTGAACGGAATATGTTCATAAGACGATTTTTAAATTGTTACTCTAACAGAAACATTTGTAAATCGCAGGCTTCGCCTAAAAAAATAACCCAGTTATACCCGTGCTGAATTCTAATTCCTACCACGCGTAACGTTACAATCTGTTTCGAGACTTCGCCGGTAACGTCGCATGCGACACTAAAATGGTAAGGGGGTCCTAGGACCCCCCAAACCGGTGACAGAAAAATACATTGGTTGATAGGTCTATCCTATACCTCGTCTGTGACAAGACGGACACCACTGGAGCTACAATATCACTCGGTGATAATCAGATCTGCAACGTCGCTGGTGTAGGCACGGTGCGAATTAAAAAACTTATCGACAGTATGTGGCACGACGCGCGAATTGAAAAAGTGTTGCACGTTCCGAAATTGCGAAAAAACTTATTCTCCGTCGGAGTATGTACAAAAAGAGGACTCGGAGTGCAATTTGAAAATAATCGGGTCGAAGTGGGGCGCGATGGTGAGGTGCTCGCGACGAGCATGAAGCAAGGCAACAATGTGTATCGCATGTTCTTCAGGGTCGCGAAAGAAGGAAGCGCCGAAGAAGCGAACACGAGAGGTTAGGACACGGCGGAAAGCGTGCAATACGCGAAATGGCCGAAAAAGGACTAGTCAGTGGAGTGTCAATTACGGACAAAAATGACGGTTTCTGCGAACCTTGTCAAATGGGGAAATTACACAGGCTGCCATTTAACAAGAAATTAGAGCGCAACAAGAAAATAAAACCGGGCGAGAAAATGCACTCGGATGTCTGCGGGCCGATGTCAACGAACTCGATTGGAGGATGGAGATACTTCTTAACCTTCAAGGATGAAGCGACCGGCTACAGACACGTGTACTTCATGAAGAAGAAATCCGAAGTGTTCAAGAAATTCAAGATCTTCAATAAGATGATCGAGAACAAGTTCGGCCGAAAAATGAAAACGCTACGCTCGGACAACGGTCGAGAGTTCGTTAACAAAGAAATGAACGATTATCTCGAAAAATGTGGAATCCAGCGAGAGACGTCAGCACCGTATAACCCGGAACAAAATGGCAAAGCCGAACGCGATAATTGAACAATAGTTGAAAGTGCGCGCACGATGATAATTGCGAAACATCTACCATTGAGCCTATGGGCAGAAGCAGTGAATTGTGCAATATATGTTCTGAATCGAACTGTATGGACGAGTGGTGCAGTAACGCCGTACGAGGCTTGGGCTGGGAAAGCTCCAAATCTAAAGCATCTACGAATTTTCGGCTCGGATGTGTACGTGCATACTCCCAAACAATTCACGCGTAAATTCGATGCACGAGCGAGCAAGCAAATCTTCGTCGGGTATACAGAGAAATCGACGAATTGCCGGGTGTACGATCCAAAAACGAAAAAGGTCAGCATAGCTCGCAATGTCGTATTCAACGAGAAGATCGGAGTGTCGTCTGTGAAAGAAGAAGAAAAGGAAGAAGAAAACGAAGTATTTCTTCCAAGACCGGAAGACGAGAACGAACACGAGAGCGAGAACGCAATCGACGCCGAAGGAGACAACAGCGACAACGAAGAGCGAAGAGAATAGGATAACAGCGAAGCTGAGGGACGAGAGAACGTGTCAGCACGTGATGGTCAAACAGTCCTGCGAGATCGCTCGAAGATTCAGACTCCGAGCAGGTATCGGCACAATGCAGATGTTGCCGAATACATCGAACCGATGACGTACGTGGAGGCGATGAATAGCACTGAAGCCACGCAGTGGGTAAGTGCTATTCAAAACGAGTTTAACGCTCACGAGGAACGTAAAACGTGGAAACTCGTGAAGAAAATGCCGGAAATGAGACTGATCGCCTCAAAATGGGTGTTTCGAGTAAAAAAAGATGCAGGCGGGAGTTCGCATCGCTTCAAAGCACGGCTGTGTGCGAGGGGCTTCCTGCAACGAGAGGGTATCGACTTTGAAGAAACCTTTTCTCCATTAGTGAGATATGACTCACTAAAAGTATTGCTGGCTATGGTCGCTGCGAAAAATCTTGAAGTAATGCAGTTCGACGTACAAACTGCATTCCTCTACGGAGAGTTGGAAGAAATGATATTCATGAAAATTCCGAAAGGATTAAAGGTGGAAGGAGATCCCAGGAACGTTGTATGCAAGCTTAAGAGGTCTCTCTATGGGTTAAAACAGGCTCTAAGATGTTGGAACCTCAAGTTCACAAAATTTTTGAACCAGTACAACTTCAAAGAATGTGAAGCTGATAAGTGCGTGTACGTGGAGAAATTCAAGAACGACATAGTGTATTTAGCGCTATTTGTCGACGATGGACTGGTCTCTGCGCTCTTATGCTAGACCCTGCTACCAATTTGATGACAGATTGGAGACAGATGGTTATCAGGGAATGTGCCTCTGAGCTCTTAACGTGCAACGCCTGAATATGCTACTATCTTCACAACTTACTGCCTTTACGACCAAATTAGATGTTTTTCGCTTGCTGTACCTACTACCCATTTAATCGAGTATCACATTAACAAACTCATCACTACCTTAGAAATACTTCATAATACATTAATTTGTTATTATCTGAAACAAATTTTATTCTTCTGCAATTTGTACAGTTTAGTAAATAAACCATAACACATATGTAAGTAACACAGTTTACCCAATTATACCTTCATAAAACTTGCTGATATGTCAATGTTAAAAGTTTATTCAAAATTAACTCTCGTTCATATACTTACAGAATATAGTTTTTATACATATTTGTATTCTTTGCTCTATTTATAATGATGATACCTCGAAAACTGGTATAACAAAGAAAATTATGAAATTTGCAATACCTTATCAGTAACACTTTAATGTTTACAAGAAATGTAATGTTTCATGTCTAATAAGATAGTTGATTATATTTCTTTTAACATATAATGCTAATGAATCTTTTTTATTTCATAATACATTAGGACTTATTGACCTGCTTCTAAATATGTGAAACACAATGATGCGTTACCTGGTATGTATTTATAGAACAAATGTATTGGTTTTGTCTTCCGCATATTATTAATTCCCTAGAACTCTCTAAAACTTCCCGTTTATTATTTTCTACAATTTCTAAAATTTTCTTTTTCGAAAAGTTTATCTAAATTTTTATATTAATAGTTGCCCCCCACAAAAGGAGTACCATTTTATAAAAATGCATTTTATTTTGCATCACTGATAATGTTCATGATGGGTTAAAATTGGAGTTATTATCGTGAAGTTTTAAAGTACTTTTATTATATGAACAATAATATGGACTTTCGAAGCCTCGTTTATCGACAGGTACGCTGTTTTACCCCCAAGAATATATTCTTATACTTCTTGATGTTCACTAACGGACTTCTATTACTGAAGACATTTCCCTTAGAAAAAACAACTTCTACCACTGAAGAACAAAGAAAAGGGAATGATTATGGTTGCTTTTCCGCTGTTTTTGTCTTTTGGAAGCAGACCAGGCGAGCCTGATGCTAATACGAGACTTCGTTTTCAATGAACAGAGGTTTAACAGAAATTTTTTCATGCTAAAGATTACTTAAAATTATTCCTCATCTTCTGCATCACCACCAGTCAGCATTGCAATAAGACTTTGTGTATCAATGAAACCTTTGTCGTCAATATACATATTGTCGTATGCCTCGTCGACTTCCTTTGCAGTAAATTTGTCACCATAAGTCATTAAGGCATGCCTTAATCTGTAGCAAAAAATAGAAATTCTTATATTAGTAAATTAATGTTTTCAACTGACCTTTAACATAATGGGAAAATTTGTGCCTACATTTAAGAATACCTTACATTATAAACTATAAATGACTTTGATATTGTTATCAACAAAATCTATCAGACTCAAATCGTACACATTAACTTACATTATTATGGAAACTGAATACGAATTATAGAAATCTTAATACGGTTTATGCAATTTAGTAGGAAGCATTTATTAACCCTTTCCTGGCAGATGCATTTATTTAAACCCATACGAAATTATTTATGTTACCCATTATTTACCAGTATCAGTATTGCTTCGAAAGGATAAGAATTTTACATCGTTAAAAAAATTAAAATCTAACATTGTCGAGCCAACGCTGGTATAGGCCAGCGTTGTCCAAGTCAGGCCTCGCGAGCTCTTTGAGGTTCTCCCATTCCCGCCCACATCGTCGGGGATATCGCTTGGTCTTAAAGAGGCGAGTATGACGCTACGCATGATGTGTGTATTAGTGACACACCCGGTAACTATAGTCAGATTTACTAAAGAAGGCGCCTGGGCGGCCCGTAGGCCAGCGCGCGTGGCTCCGGAGAGACTCAATGTCCGTTCCATACTTCGTGCAACGTTGTCACGTTTTGTAGCAGGTCGGGAGTCTCTTTCTATCTTCAATCGCAACTATGTCTTCTCACTGGCTCGATAAAACAGATTCCTCCATCTACAAGTCACTCCACGACAAATCGATCACAGTTTTAGAGACTTTGATCAGATTGCAATATGTAGGTATTATGTGGATCACACGAAATTATGGAAAGGTTTGAGTCATTGTTTAACGAGTTTTGAACTTGGTTATAAAATATACGACTTTGAATTCTGCGATTTCTGCCTATGTTCGTGAAAAGATGCTGTGCTTATGTAATTATATCTCGTAAACTATCAACAGCATTGAGTTAATTTTCTTTTATTTTAATCGAGAAGAAATTAATCTTTCACAATAAAGCTTCGAAATTGTAAAACTATTTTTGCATGATAGAAATTTGTAGATAAATGTTCATTTCATTTTCGATAGGAATTCTTTCCTTTAAACATGGCTTAAAAGTATTACTCTAGGATGACACCATTAAAATTAACGCCGCAGTTATATAGTCGTCTCTTGCGCAGTTATTATGGGCAGCTGACCATATAATTCGCACCCCATATTATTTCAATAAAGTTTATAAACGATGTCGACAGTGCAAAATATTTTTACCTGAAACGGGGCGCACCACCGCCTTCAACTGCTTACTGCGGCGTTAATTTTTATGGTACCATCCTATTTAGAGTAATACTTCAAGTCATGTTTAAAAGAACGAGTTGGAATCGAAATTTATGAAAGCAAACGGTACGGAAAACCCTCGCTGCTTCAGAATAAAATTTTGGTCATAATTTTCAAAATTACAAAATTAATTTTTCAATATAAAAAAATGTTATTAGAATAGGCCGCACTTTCTAGATTACAATGAAAAAAGAACGAGTTCAATAGGATAAAGAGTTTCCAAGATAAAAATTCATAAATACATCTCGGTTTCATGAAAATAAGCAAAAATTAAACAAATTCAAAACCAGCAAAGTGATGGCTGAAACACTCTCTTAATATTTCAGTTTGAACAATATCCCTGACATCGAGTGCAAAAAGTGATCGACTTGCCGTGGAATGTCCCTAATTAGAATAAGAATTCTATGAGCCTGTATTCTTCGACTTGTCCGCCATTCTGTCTGCATGCCGCGTGCCATCTGCAATCGCCAATAAGATTCGATACTCTGTCAAATCTCTATGGGAAGAACGTTGGACTCGCCCTCTCGAAGAGGATAGCGATATACACCTGACAAAGACAACGATTACTCTAGGCCCATAGGTAAGTAGTCGAAAGTCATTGGTCAAGGCGTAGGGAGCCGCGTAGGGGAAGCACCAATCACGAGCCTGGAGTAGCGGCAACATCGCAAGTTCTGTCCCCGGTCCCAAGGCGCCTTTTTTAGTAACCCCGACTGTACATATACGAAGATCACGAGTTTGAATCAACGCGTGTGCCCCGTTTTCGCGCAACTCCTAGAATATGAAAGCGCCTTCTGAATATTATATGAGCCAAAATATATTTCGGGTCCAAATGAGGGGGAGGTACATTTGCCGTCGACTGTAAAACGCCATCCGCCATTCAAGGGTTAAATTAATGTTAATATTATCACAGAATAGACTGTAAATAGCTGCTTCTACTGCTCACCTTTCACCATCGATTTTACCGTTGTCATCAAAGGTATTAAAGGCAGCAACTACGGTTTCGTCGTCATCCTGGCCTAAAATAATAACAATAAATGAAACTTGCTATGATACATGAAAGTGTTATTTAAAATTATTCAAATCCATAGCTTTAATCTCATTTTCTTAAACTTTTATTAAAGAAAATTAATGTCTTAAATTTAAATAACTAAATTTACATTTTTCACATTATTATACTATATAAACTTACTTAAACCCTGCTGTATTACCATATACAGTCAAATTGCAACAAAATGTACTCGGGGACATTAAAAATTAAATTTTCTATTGAAATTTAATACTTTTTATAGAAAATTTCTGCAAATAATACGTTAGCTATGCGAGAAGTCACGGATATTGGTTGGTCACAGCGAGTAAATGATAACTTCCTTCATGTCGCTTGCCTGCATCAGCGCTCCTTTTCTTAACGTTCTCTGTCTCTTTCTCTCTTTTGGGCTACACCATAGGAGTAGTGGCCGAGCAACGTTCCCATTACCTCACCATACCATTCAGAAGACTCGTAACTTGAAGTGACAAATTTATGAGCACACGTAAAGCCGTCTGTCCATGAAGCGTCGCTTTATATGTAGGCGCGTATTAGCCGCGAAACCGTTTATTGTACGCTTCCATGCCGCAGTAAATGTAGAACAATGCACGTCCGACCACGAAGCGGCAGCGTCTCGCTGATAATTCTACATAAAAGGGTATACCTCGCTGATTTTGGTAATCTTGAAATATGTTGTCGGGGGCATGATTCTGAATAATTTCTCCTATACATGTTACCGCCGCTCGGGTTTAGTTTTCAAGGTATTCGCAAAAAACTTTAATTAAACTTAGGTTAATTAATTGAGATTGACTTTCCGTTCTCCCGTCCACCAAGTTACCAATATTCTGTAGTAGGCATACCGGCATTTAGGCAACGGCCTAGGGTGTGACTTTAGCACATAGGTGGCGTCCATTTATGAGGAGTTCGGAGGACAGGGACCGTGGAGAGTCGGCGTAGCCGTGGTGGCAAACGCGACTGATCGACTTCCGGTAGAGCCGTGGACCGAACCAGACGTGTCCACATAAGCTCTCACGTATTTCATAATAATTGCGATATATTATCAGTACAAAGTGCGAACGATCAAGAAATATCATTAACAACATTAGTAGTGATCGTGATAAAGTGCAATTCGGCCCTGAGGATGCTTTGGAAGCCCCCAGGGCGCTATCGAAAATCATGTCAGCTCAGACAGCACATGCCGCAAAACGTAACCTATCTCCTGACGCTTATAAAGAAAATATAGATCCTGAAACGACTCGTACCTTCAACCAGACAAAAGCACCCAAACTGCACTCCCTCAATCTAGACAAAATGTACAAAAAAGCTTTGAAAGAAAATAACATAGGCGTACAAAGCCACGTGAGACCTAACCTCAATGTTGCCCGCAAGCATGGCCCAAAACAACAAACTCCTACAATGACGCAAGAGGAAGGAACACCATATCCCAGTACCTCATCAGAGCCAAATTGGGAAACACCAAAAAAAAACAGCAGAATTGGATCGCCTGAAACAGCTACAGATATTCCAGACCACAATAAATTTCAAGCGCTCGCTGATTTAACTAATATGGATACAGAAGACAACGAACCGTTAACCGCACCAACAGGTATTGCAAAACAAAAAGCCTCCAAACAGCCACCCATTTATACGGTTAATACTAATATTAATAGGCTAATCCAAATAATGGTTACTGCTAATATACCGAAAACAACCTTCTCAATCAAAGAAGTAGATAAAGACAATCATATAATATACACTAATTGTGCCATCCAATATAAAGCGGTCACTGACTTATTACTTAAAAATACGTTACAATTTTTTACATACACGCCTAAAGATCAAAAGCCCATTTCAATTATAGTGAAGGGAATACGAGGTGATTTCAGCACCGAGGACATCAAGCGAGACATATTAGACCTCAAGCTTGAAGACCTAGAGATCCTAAACATCTTAAAATTCATCGCCAACAAGGCGCAACCAGAAAATTTCCATCACCTGATACAACTATCTCACAGCAGCAAAACCAAGGAACTTTTCAAAGTCAAAAATGTAGCGTACCAAAAAGTTAGATGGGAACACCTTAGGAAACCCGCTATTTTTCAATGTAGGAAATGTCAGAGGCTTGGTCATGCAAGCAAAAACTGCCATCTGCAATACAGGTGTGTAAAATGCGCTGGAACCCATGAACCGGGCAAATGTTCTATAACAACAGAAGGAGCGAAAACTCTACTCAAATGTGCAAACTGCGGCCAGGAAGGACATCCAGCCTCATATAAAGGATGCCCCTACATCAAGTTCGCTATGGACCACAAAAAGAATGCCAAAGCAATAAATGCACAATCAACAATGAAGAAGATTACCAAAATAGCTACATCAGTAAGCAGTAACCTTACCTATGCACAAGCAAGCAGAGGGACTATACAGCCGAGAGTCCACAGGACAACGACTCCAACCATGGGATTATCTACAACGCAGAACAACACACATCCAACTCACAACGAATTCCAGGCACACCACTGGAAACCTCACACAGACTCAGATCCTCCACCTTGGGCAACGGACCTTAAAAATGAGATAGCAGCCCTGGTCAATAACCAGTTCAGAACCCTAGCCACGCAAGTAGCAGAAAATTCACAAAGAATAGAGTTTATTCTTAACACATTGTTTTCAAAATAAAAATGTCCGAAAACTCGCGTAGCAAAAATCAAATTAAAATAGCAGCAATCAACGTCAACTCGCTGATTGCCAATCATCGCAGGTTAGATTTACTGCAATTCCTTGAAAAATATAACCACGATATAATATTTTTATCAGAAACCAAACTTAACCAGTCCCATATCATTTTTTTTCAAAAATTATGAAACTGTTCGAAAAGACAGACCAAATGCAAAACAAGGCGGTGGAACAGCTATAATTATCAAAAGAAATATAGTATTCGATGAAATTAAATACCCGTCCTCTTCAGCAAATAAAATCTTAGAATATACAATAATTAAAATCAAACTAAATAGTAGTAACAACTTATTTCTAGTCAGCGCATACGCAACAAATGATAACAGAAAACAATTCATTGAAGAACTAAGTGATCTGTTCAATAAACTCAACCTTAACGATAATAATAACTATTATATGATAGCGGGCGACCTCAATGCCAGACGTGAGGCATGGGGAGACCGAGCAGATAATCAGCGTGGAAAATATGTTAGGCAATGGCATACGGACTATAGCATAACCTATAAATTAAGAATAATCACTCCGTCCTTTCCTACTTTTAAGCCGGCGCAGACTTCCCTCGACGTGTGTCTGGTGGACTCCAGGCTGGACTGGCTGGACGACCTTAATGGCAAAGCGCGAACACTCCCTTATGACAGCGATCATGCAGCAATATCTTTCACGTTCAAAACCCAGAATGATGGCTTCCCATTAACCGGCTCGTCTTCGACAAACCATAGATTTAACTATAAAGCTACAAAATGGGACAAATTCACCCAAAGACTAGCAGAGACATATATAAACGACATTCCAGACGAAAGCAATTTAACGTTAACAGAAATTGATACGCACTTACTAAGAATAACAAACGCAATTACTCTAAACATAAACAACACGATTCCCACTTACAAAAACAGTAATAGTGTAGACAAGTATATGAACCGCAAACTTACAAAAATATAAAAAAAAAAAAAATATATAGTTTCTCTTTTACATAAGATGCACATAGAAGACCCATACGCACTTAGACCATTAACAAAAGCAGCAAAAACCACCCTTAAAATAATAAACAAATCATTACGATCTGAATTAAAAAAAGTAATAGAAAAATACTGGACTAGTACCATTAAAAACATAAACTACAGAAAAGCGGACTGTTTTTTTCCAAAAATCAACGCAATCTTTAGGCCCAAACAATTTAATGCCGTTGGCAATATACACATAAAAACTGATAACAATCTTATCCTCACTAGAAGCAACTGTAACCTAGCAGATACACAAAAACTGGACAACGAATACATCTTCACAGACCCGACAGATAAACTCAATATAATAGGTGCTTATTATGAGTCGATCAACTCTCCACGCTATCTCAACCTAGGTTCTCGCTTAAAAGAAATAATAGACCAGTCGGCCGAGAACACCAAACAAACCTTCAGCAATAACAGAGTCAATGATATAACGATAACTCAATTTAGTAGTACCAACAAGGCCATTTGCCCAGAATTTAACGATGATACGATACAACCCTTCTGCAACCCCATCACAATAGAACAGATATTAAAAACTTTGCCAAACAAAACATCGGGTGGCTTGGATGGCATTCCACCGATTGTTTTAAAACACCTACCGTCTAATGTAATAGGAGGCCTAGCAATAATTTTCAATAATGCGATAAACAGAAATTACTTTCCCAAATGTTGGAAATATGCCAAAGTCCTACCTATTATAAAAAAAGGCAAAGATCCGAAAGATCCTGCTAGCTATAGACCGATTAGCTTAACTCCCAGTTTGAGCAAAGTATATGAAGCCATCATTAATAACAGTATAACCAAATATTGTGACGACAATGCATTGATACCGACCAGCCAGTTCGGTTTCAGCCACTGTCACTCCACCACTCACGCCATACACAAATTGTTGTCAGACCTGAATGTATTAGTGGAGAAGAGTCAACTTGTGGGTGCAGCCCTGCTAGATCTGGAAAAGGCCTTTGACTCTGTATGGATCAATGGCCTTATTTACAAACTAACTAATAAAAAATTCCCACAGTGGCTAATTTCTAATTCTAGATATGATATGTAACAAAACGTTCGTTACTTGGGACGGTAAAAATCTATCGTCACTGGAATATAAGATTGAAGAGGGGTTACAACAGGGAACAGTAAATTCCCCGATTCTCTTCAACATATTTATTAGTGATCTCGCTAGGCTATTTAATTTTAATAAACCGGGATTTCCGGCAATACTGGCGTTTGCGGACGACATAATAGTGTACCAATCTAGTAATGGAGCGAATCTCATGCTGGATAGTCTGGAGGCAACGGTAGACAAGATTAATAAGTACTTTGCGATGTGGAATCTTAGACTTAACCCCGGTAAATGTGAGACAATTTTATTCCGCAAACCGCTAGTTCACTTAACTTCCAAAGCTAAAGTTGGTAGTAAAGATTTCCATATCACAACAATAAAACCAGGTACTAATGATAGAGTGGAAATTCCACATAGAAAAACTGTTAAATACCTTCGCGTACACATTGACTACCTCCTACGAGGCAACAAACACATAGATATACAATTAGAAAAAGCGAATAAAGCATTCATAAGCAATAGTAGATTATTCCATAATAAATATCTTTCACCAAAAGCTAAAGTTATATTATACATGCTCCTGATACGACCCATTATTACATATGCGGCACCCATATGGTGGAACCACAACCACACTACCGGGGAAAAGGCAAGATGCCTTGAAAGAAAATGTTTGCGGGCCTGCTTGGGTCTACAGGGTGTCCGCGGGAAGAGTGGACAGCTGGATATCTCCTAAACTATTGGAGACAAAAATATTTAAAAAATAGGGAATTGCATGGTTCGAGGGGGCCAACTTATTAGCGCGGACGAATTTTTTTTCGATTATTATTTTAAAAGATACGATGGTCAAGTTCGGTTTTTTAAATGGAACTATTTTTTCTGAAGACCTGAGTTGATAGTGCATTCTAAGACAAATTCAATAAGCTTTAATGTATACACTTGATTTCCACTGGTTTTTGAGATATTGCGCTTATAAATTTACTGATTTTCCCTGGAAGAAAACTCGCTGGAATAGCAAGGACCGGGGACGGTCTTGCTGGCGCCACGGGTGGCTTTGCCTGTTGAAACAGATACCTACCTGCCAAAGGTCTACGCCAGAAATGGCAGGCCCAAAGGCTGGACAATTCTTTTCCGTCAGAAATGCTACTTAGGTAGGTACATCTGCGGTATCGAGAAGCGCACCGTTACTTTTATTTCGCACTTGCTTCTACGCTCGTATGGCCGGTTCTTTTAGGAGGGATGTAAGTTCAATTGGTTAGGTTAGGAGGTGTGAAAGTTGCTAGACTAAATTTCAACCATACGGAGCAGATTATATTAGAACCAACCGAATTTGCATCCCTCACAAACGGTTGCTCTCTTGAAGAGGCCCTCTTCACAGCAATACCTCCTCCCCAGTGCCCACCTTCTCTCGCACAGAATACGATGACGCATGCTTTTGTTTTGATATTAAAGCTCGTGTTTATATTCGAGAGGACCACGTGTCAACAGCGGGCTACCATTTTTCTTCCCGTGTCTCTCTACGAGGCGTATTGACGGTGGATTGTAGGAGCGTAGATGTCTGGATGCCAGTTATTGAATTCAGGAGACGATAGAAACACTTTATTACAAAACACACATGTACTATAATTAAAGTAAATCGTATTCCTCTCGGGAAGGAGTACTGATAATCATCGAACTTGCGCCCTACTTCGCGCAGACTGATTACACGGAGGGTAGTCAAGTCACACACTGCACAAATGATAAGCCGCGTCTAGACGTTGCGAGGCTGCAGCGCGAGGCGTGCCTCGCGGAGTGAAAAGTCTGGAGAGTCCTTAGCTCGCCTTGGTCACTTTGCAAAGCAACCTCGTGCTGCTGCCGTGGCGAGGACAACACCCCGCAGTGCCTCACCGAATTTTATAGCTTTCGACCCTCGAAGGGTTGGAATATCATTAGGAAGTGAGAACTGTTCAGGATTTCAAATGCTTGTATCTTTTCTTCATCGTATCGAAGGGGAAGTGGCGGCAATGGATTCCTGGCGTTCCGTCGATTAAAATCATACCAAATATCATGCAAATCGGACTACCTTGACACAAACTATTTGTATTCCTTATGTAAAAGTTGTCCGATTTACACGACATTTGTAATGATTTTCATCGAAAACCCACAAGGAATCCATCGGCGACACTTCCATATCCATACGATAAAGAATAAAGAATTATTTTATTTCTGAAACAGGCAGGGACTATGGTTGAAATTTAGTCTAACAACTTTCACACCTCCTAACCTAACCAATTGAACTTACATCCCTCCCAAAAGAACCGGCCATCCGAGCGTAGAAGCAAGTGCGAAATAAAAGTAACGGTGCGCTTCTCGATACCGCAGATGTACCTACCTAAGTAGCATTTCTGACGGAAAAGAATTGTCCAGCCTTTGGGCCTGCCATTCCTGGCGTAGACCTTTGGCAGGTAGGTATCTGTTTCAACAGGCAAAGCCACCCGTGGCGCCAGCAAGACCGTCCCCGGCCCTTGCTTTTCCAGCGAGTTTTCTTCCAGGAAAATCAGTAAATTTGCAAGCGCAATATCTCAAAAACCAGTGGAAATCAAGTGTATACATTAAAGCTTATTGAATTTGTCTTGGAACGCACTATCAACTCAGGTCTTCAGAAAAAATAGTTCCATTTAAAAAACCGAACTTAACCATCGTATCTTTTAGAATAATAATCGAAAAAAAATCGTCCGCTCTAATAAGTTGGCCCCCTCGAACCATGCAATTCCCTATTTTTTAAATATTTTTGTCTCCAATAGTTTAGGAGATATCCACCTGTCCACTCTTCCCGCGGACACCCTGTATACAGATCCCAAGCGTCCTACTGGCAACACTACATCAGCAATAAGACATTATATGATAGGGCTGAGATTCCGCGAATTGATTTATTCACTCTAAGGTTAACCAGAGACTACTTTAGCAAATTACCGTTCATGGAAAACGAAGTAATCAAGGCTGTGACTGAGATTAATGATGATGCTGCCTCCAGACAAATCGCTTCCGGATATGTCACGCCGCAATCGTTCACTTTCTGTGATAAAATGGGCCTCATCCAAGATGAATACAACAAGCCCTTAATATATCATTGGAGACGCAATAAAGCTAATAAGCGCATAGCGTGGAACCAAACTTCCAACATATATGATAATAACTTGTTTATGTTTTCAACTAAAATTGCAGAGCGGAATTTCTATGATTTCCATCGCCTCAATTTCAAAAGATATTGGTGGTTAAATAACACTTGTGCTTACATGCAAGAACTCCATAACCGATGGCAAAGACACTTTCAGAGTCTATAATTTGTTAACAACGCGTTCGAAATCGTAGAACACTACCGGCGTAATGCTCATTGTAAATAATCGCTAGGAATTTAAGCTAGCTGTAAGTCTTAGTTATTAAGTATTAATCACTCATGAAAGTTTTAGGGGTTTTTTATCGGACATTTCTCCCCCAAATAAAAGAACAAACCAACGTGCGCTGGTCTACTACAGACCCTCTAGTATTAATACACATAGTAATTTATAAGGCGACAAATACCAAAGACTATGACTGTAAGATTCAAATGCAATTAAACATCCAGTCAAATAAGAACAATTTAATGGTAATTTTATAATGTTTTTGATACCACGAAAAAGATGCTATGTATACAATGTCTTTCAATAAACATCTGTAAAAAAAAAAAGCAAACGCGACTGATCAGCACGCGGACGGCTCGGGTTCGATTCCCGGCGCCGTGACTCCTTTTTTCCGGCTCCTACAGTTCTAATAGAGTATTTCAGTACCTGTCACGACGTGAGCGAGCACAAACAAATCGGTAGTTTGTTGGGGGCAGACTGGTATAGCGGGCCCCCGTGTGTGTATTTTGTGTGTGTGTGTGTGTGTGTGTGCGTGTGTGTGTGTGCGCGCGCGCGCGCGCGCGCGCGCTTCAGAAATGGGTGGTCAAGGAAATTTGAACCAACAACTCGTGTTTTGAGAGTATGTCTCTAAAACATATTTTTTCATCTTAAAAAAATCTCTCAAAACTTGGCGATCACTAAACCAATCTAACCCCAACTAACTACCGATCAGAGTTTTTTGCGAATATTTCGAAAATTAAGGCCGAGAGGCGCTTACATGTATAGGGAAAAGTTGTTCAGAATGTTGAGTTCTAAAACATATTTAAATTTCATCAAAATCGGTGAGGCCTACTGTTTTTATGCACTACTACCGCATCATCTTCTATTGGGTGCACTCAGCAGACTCAACTGTTGAGTGATTTCACTAGATTTTACTCGCGTCGACCAATGAACGTGCAACTTCAGAGTAAAATCTAGTGATATCACTCAACAATTGAGTCTGCTGATCGCACCCATTAATTTTTTTGCAGCCACAAACACTCAACAGTTAATATTTCTGCGAATATAAGGGTGCAGTCAGACTTCTTTTCCTTCCCTTCTGTGTCAAATATAATTGCAAATAATTATCAGGTGTTATTCGTCATTCGACATCTTTGTAACTGATACAAAGCTTGCTCTACGCTTCGTGAACAGAAATCGAGGTGTACTGTGATGAACGAACTGAGCGATACTGTAGCTGCCATGTGAAAGCTACTATTTGTTTCTGTGTTTCGTCAGCCGCTTGGACGCAAAGGGATAGCGCAAATCAGTGTCGTGAATCGGGATACTATATCTCACGAGAATCGCCGCCTCAATGATTTTATAGGCATTTAATGTGAAATCGGTCACCTCGAAAGCAACTCGATTATGCTACATCACCCCATTGGGTATACGCCACGGCTCCATTTTATAGCTACACCATGCACCCCGAGAGTGGCGATGGAAAAATCCAATGTGCCACAGAGCGTTGTGCAGTGGAGAGCCCTTTGGTTACACCAACGCACTTGGGAAGCAAGGTACCGTTGGTCAGGAATACCAGAACTGAGGACACTAGGAACGACTTATGACACATTGGGAGTAGTAGATGGGGTATCCTCGCATGTGTGCATAAATAGTATAGTATATATAGCTACAGTCGGGATGAACAAGGAAAAATGATAACGTACGCGTCCCTGACTCGCGTCCCTAACTCTAACAACGCTGCCGTTATCTAACTTTGATTTGGGTCCTCGAGGAATTAACTCTGCGGAGTTCCTCGTACCATGCAGCAGGCGGAGCAGAACTGTTTCCGATGCCCCGCTCTTATACGCAATACATGTATTATCGGTATCCACCATACACGAGTCGCGATACACGTATCGTTGTGTGAAAGAGATCTGAGGCTCAAATGAAGAGGACCGATTTCCTCTCGATCACTGGTCGCGAAACCACCCATACCAGCCAATATTCGTGAACTCAACCATAGTATAAAAATTATTTACTAGTGCAATAAGTACCTGATCCCGACATACGAGTTGCAAACAGATTTAGCAACTGTGTAAAGTTGATTGGTCCAGGTGCCTCATTTAGCATATCATCAAGTTCTTTATCAGAGATAAGTTTACCAACAGAATCAAAAGTCGCCCGAAGATCGTTCTTTCCGATGATACCGTCCTTGTCCGCATCCATAAGCTGGAATGCCTAGAAAGAAGATTGAACCAAAATAAAATCTATTTGTTTATTTTTTTACAATATAGATTGATAAGTAAATCTTTATCTTGTGTGATATGCATTTCAAGTTTCAGTTCTTTATGTTCATTATTCATTGGTTTAATTATAAATAAAATTATTAAATTTATGTACATAAATTCTATAATACTTCAATAATATTTCACTAATTTAGTTAAATGTATAATATTATTAACACAATTATTTATACAGTTCAAGTTTCATTTTGTACACACCTCTTTGAATTCAGCAACCTGTTTTTGAGTAAACATAGAAAACACACTAGACCCAGTGCGCTTCGCCTTGCGGCTACCACGACTACTTGCTCTGGTCGAACCAGAGTCCTTAGGTGTACCACTAGGAGTCGCTGGCTTTTCTTCTACCGGAGGAGCTGGCTCCGGTTCAGGGGGAGGAGGAGCTGGTGCTGCCTCCTCCTTCTTTTTGGTCTTCTTCTTCTTTTCTTTGTCGGCCTAAAATTGAATATTACACAAATAAACTTTACGTGTAATGTACAATATTAAAGTTACTGCAATTTAGTAAAATTAAGTATATATGTGTTAAGCAGAACAGATTAACAATTGAAGCGGGGTATTAATTTACCATAAAAACTTCAAAAAAGTAAAAAAGATACGCCAAGTACACGAAAATCAAATAAATCACAAAAAAAGAAGATAATAATATAAATCATAAAAAATAGAAAAAGTATACAATACAAAAAAAGATGTGAAATCAAAATGAGCTGCCAGTACATAAAGGTGCTTTCCAACTGCGCTTAAGATGACACAACTACATACACACAGCTAAAATGCTGTGTTCAAACATTCCATTACAATGTATTACATAATATTAAGCAGATATATTTTTATACAAATAAATATTTTAATACGAATAAATATTTTATTCAAAATACTTGGCGCTGCGAAACCGAATTAGTGTTGCTAAACTGAATACATATGTATAAATTGCAATAATCTTTTTCTTTCTTTCTTGTGCGTGTGTTCGTGAATGTGTGTATGTGCATATGCTACGTATGATATTCGAATTAAATATATGTAGAATAAATCTGACAGCGTTTCAAATACTCGTATGTATATGTATATGTATATGTTTATGTATTTTAGATTGTAAGGGAGTTATTGTAAATTTTTAATACTAAGACAATTAACATTTTTTCGGTTTCGCAGCGCCAAGTATTTTGAATAAAATATTTATTCGTATTAAAATATTTATTTGTATAAAAATATATCTGCTTAATATTATGTAATACATTGTAATGGAATGTATGAACACAGCATTTTAGCTGTGTGTATGTAGTTGTGTCATCTTAAGCGCAGTTGGAAAGCACCTTTATGTACTGGCAGCTCATTTTGATTTCACATCTTTTTTTGTATTGTATACTTTTTCTATTTTTTGTGATTTATATTATTACCTTCTTTTTTTTGTGATTTATTTGATTTTCGTGTACTTGGCGTATCTTTTTTACTTCTTTGAAGTTTTTATGGGGATCTCACTTCTTTTTACAAAGATAATTTGCATAGGGAATGACTTCAGATAATTTTTAATATTATAACTTACAAATTATCGCGGGACAGAATACTATACATTGCCTCAATCATTAAGCAATGCGGAATTTCATTGCGGAAGGAGGAGGGAGCGTGGCAGGAGGGGTGGGGCAGGAGGGGGGGGGGGGGATTAATGTATTAAATTTATTACATTATTTATATTTATATTAATTAAAGTTATAGTATAATTTGTATAATTTATAGTTAATGAAATAAGTTAATAAAAGAGATATTCACCATTTCATTCTTAACCACTCTTAACAACTTTTACGTTTATGTCGATATTTTACTATCTATTAATCTGAAAATGTGCATTTAGGTTTTTGATTGGACCGCCATTTTTCATCCCATTCCCGCTGATTTTTAAATCTGTCAATTATACCAAGATAATGAAGATATAAAGTAAAAAACCAAATCTTGTGTTCTATTTGATATATATTTTTTTATTATACTTATTTAAATGCGCAATGCATTGCCATAGAGTTACCGCCATAAACGTAAGAGTTGTTAAGAGTGGTCAAGAGTGAAATGGTGAATATCTCTTTCTCTCTCGTGGGATTTGATACTCGTCAGGTTATTTTGTATAAAAACACGTGGCTTCTCATTATAACCTGACTGTAAGCTGTCAAAATTTGGAGTAGATTGCATAGTGAAGATAGCGATTGACGAACGAAACATGTATTAGTTCGTTTTGGCTGAAGGTGTGCGTGTAACGCGTATGAAGATAGCGATTGACGATCGAAACATGTATTAGTTCGTTTAGGCTGAAGGTGTGAGTATAATAACGCGTATACGTATTATGTCGACAAAAATTTGAGATTGAAGAAGAATCAGAAGAAAAATCTTACCGTTTTCGACAGATCTCTTAGACGATATTACGATATCTCTGTCATGTGTGGACTGATTTTATTGAAATTGGTCTTATTCGAAAGCTGATATGCGGTTTACATAAGAAAAATGCCTTTAAATTTAAAAAATATTGCAAGCGTGATAAGATATTATTGAAATAAGTTTCAGGTTAGATTGGAATAGCCCGGGGACGAGTAAATGATAGCGGTAGCGACAGTCGACATAACATATACAGGGTGTCGATTCATGTACTTGGCGTCGAGACGCTACCGCGTCTCTAGATACAATGAAATATAAAGTACAATATATATATATATAGATAAACATTAGCTTAACCCTACTTAAGTTAATTTGAATTAAAAATTTCTAAATTCTCCTAGATGAACATTAGCTTAACCCTACTTATATATATATTGTACTTTATATTTCATTGTATAAATCAGGGTTGACTAACAGACTAACTGGTAACTCACGAGCCGCCGCACAGTGGGAGAAAATGACACAGTCGGCGTCAAAAATCGATTCCCACGCCAAATCGAAATGAAAATCAATGAAACTTGGTATACTGGGGTATTAGGTATCGCTGATTAAGAATCCGTTGCACGATTTTTAAAAAAGAAGATGGCGGATCCAATATGGCCGCCCAAAATCGGCCAAAACTAGTAGAATAGGGATCATGCGAACGAAAAACGTTGTTTCTTGAAGTCCTAAAGCTATAACTTTATATTTTATGAGTCTAAAAAGTTGCATTATACTGTATAGAATGCTATACTAAAGAATAGTTGTTAAAAAATGGTAGTTAACAATAAAGAAACCAACATTATTTACTAATTTTATCATTTCCGCGGCAAATACTGCAAATACATGATTAATCTAACCATTGAATATCTGTCGGAGACGAAAATAAAGATTATTGACATAAAAAAATATTAGTAGAATTCTTTATTAATAATTTGTTTAAACAATTTTTTAACAAAGTGACTGAAATCCATTTCATACAAACAAATTGATCATATTTTGTTGTAACATTACTATAAACAATTGATTGTTATTAAACAATTTGTTAACATAATAGATTTCAGTAGTATTCAATAACAATAAATGCAATTTGGAAGGTACATTGTTTTTTACGACGTAGGTACCCACTAAGTAAGGATTCTTGTAAATTTCATCCCCAAGGGGGGGGAAGGGGTAAGTTAGGGTAATATCCTGAAATTTATTGATAGGCATTTGTGGGGGTAACCTGCGTAACTAAAAAACAAGTTGATATCTAATCGGACCCAAGAGATTTTGAAGAATACATGAGAACACATTTCACCCCCTTAGGGGTTGATTAAGGCAAAATCCTGAAACTGAGTTTTAGGTATTTGTGTGGGCAACTGTTGTAAATGCTAACCAAGGTGATATCTAATCGGGCCTAAGAGATATTAAGGAATCCGAGAAAATACATTTTACCCCTTTTCACCCCCTTGGGGATGAAATTTCCAAGAATCCTTACTTAGTGGGTACCTACGTCATAAAAAAATGTACCCTCTATATTGCACTTATCGTTATTGAATACTACTGAAATCTATCATGTTAACAAATTGTTTAATAACAATCCATTGTTTATAGTAATGTTACAACAAAATATGATCAATTTGATTATATGAAATGAATTTCAGTCACTTTGTTAAAAAATTGTTTAAACAAATTATTAATAAACAATTCTACTAACATTTTTTTTGTTAATAATCTTTATTTTCGTCTCCGACAGATATTTAATGGTTAGATTAATCATGTATTTGCAGTATTTGCCGCGGAAATGATAAAATTAGTAAATAATGTTGGTTTTTTTATTGTTAACTACCATTTTTTAACAACTATTCTTTAGTATAGCATTCTATACAGTATAATGCAACTTTTTAGATTCATAAAATATAAAGTTATAGCTTTAGGAAGAAACAACGTTTTTCGTTCGCGTGCGGCCATATTGGATCCGCCATCTTCTTTTTCAAAACTCGTGCAACGGATTCGTAATCAGCGATACCTAATACCCCAGTATACCAAGTTTAAATTGATTTTCATTTCGATTTGGCGTGGGAATCGATTTTTGACGCCGACTGTGTCATTTTCTCCCACTGTGCGCCGGGGGGCCCCTTCTAGAGCTGTTCAAGTTCCCGGAAAAAGCAAGCCGAGCCTAACTCGGCTGGAACGACTGAGTCGAGCCGTGTACCCGAATCAGTGATGCCAGAATCGTGGGACGCAGGACCAAACGCTTACCCCCACTATGACCTACCGTCGTCTCCCACTATGGCCTACTGTCGTCCCCCACTTTCTTCCCATCGCACTGCACACAAGCATATTTTTACTCCTGTCCGTGTGAGCTGCCTGTTGGGCTGCCGAGCACACGGACAGGGGTAGGGAAATGCTTGTGTGCAGTGCGATGTATTAAGTATCCGTCCTTTGCGTGCGTGACGAGCGTGCACGATGGTCGCAAGCACTTACGGTGAGCACGGAAACCGCTTCGTAAAATCTTGACGCAGGCCCGGCTCAAGTCTTTTTTGCGCCCTAGGCGAACTTGTCAAATTGCGCCCTTTATTATAATACATTTATTTGAGATTATTTATGACTTTACTCTGCAAAATTAAGCGACTGCCTAGGGCGGAAAGTCGACAAGAGGTGCAAAATGATATTTTCATTACTGGTATTGTTGAAAATAAACTTTCAAATTAAATATTACAAGTTGTACTATAAGTGAATTAAACTACGAATAAAAATTCAGAGTAAGGTTGTCAATAATCTCAAATAAATGTATTATAATGAAGGACGTAATTTGAAAAGTTCGCCTAGTGCGCAAAGAAGACTCGTGCCGTGTCTGGCTATCTGACCGTCGCGCGCATGCGTCGAGCAGTCACGATTCCATCTGAGTGCTCGCACCCGTCGCGCACGAAAAGCGTTCCATCTCGCTCCCCCCTTCGACCAGAAAGAAGCGAGAAACGAACATTCGGAATTAGGAATCTGTTCACGATAGGAGCTCAACGCCTGTCCCGACCAGCGAGCATATACGGAGACAATACTGTACTTGGTTCTATCCAAGCCGCCCGGTTCCTTCAAGCCACTCGGTTCATTCAGGTACTTGACTCGGCTCGGAAACCGGGTTTCAGCTTGGTTCGGATTTCAAACTACCCGAATATTTAAGTACTTGAACAGCTCTACTCCATACCGACCAAACTCTGACGATTGCAGTCAATTCCTGCTTCTTTCCTTCTCTTTTCGACTGCGATCGTCAGAGTCTGATAGGTATGGAGGGGGCCGTTCAGCGTTGCAGCAAGTCGAAGGGGCCGTGAGTCGCCAGTTAGTCAACCCTGGACTATAAATTAATACTCGCTTCAATTGTGAATCTGTTCTGCTTAATACCAAAATTAAAAGATTATCGCGAAATATCAATTTCCGAGCATTTTTTGTTAAAAGAACACGTTCGCGTTATACTTTCGAGCATGGCTAACAATGTATATAGAATGTTTGAAAAGAATGGACACTTTAATTAGGTAATAGAGCTTATAAGAAGAAATAAAACAAGTCTGAAGGGTGTAATGCAATGTAGACATGCAAATAATACCAGAATTTTTGAAATTCTATAAAGTACAAACTATTTAGGATGGAAATTTTACAACTTTATACCCTTATTTACATGTTACAGTCCGGGTGCACATATATGCGAATGTCATTTAATTTATGACAATGTCCGTGTACACAAATTTGTGTATTCCATTTAACGTATGGCAAAGACTGTGTATACAGATTCGTTTAAACTTTCACCTGATCTCAAAAGGAACTTTTAATAAAACAATGACGGTCTGTAATATGTTTATAGACATTTCATCAAATTGTATAAATTTTTTTCAGGTTCTCCTGATGAGCCGAAATAAAACAAAATAAAGACATTATCTGACATCATACTTTTCTCCTATACGTACAAAAAATTTTATATGCACTACGTCTTGCTATATTCTATTGACGCTTCTGGAATGATTAATAGGAGAATTATTTACTTAGTCATTCATGAATATTTGTGTTTTCTTTTTTCTACGTTTGTCATATGAGTACCTTACAAAAACTTGATTTTACAACAATATCAAGAACTAGGGGAGAGTCGCGCAGTACCGACCAGCGTAGAGTACCGTTCATAGCTAATTCTTCTTCCACCAGATATTAGCACTTTATACATATTTCGTGGCCATAATATTTACTCTATTGTTCTCGATGTTCTGAGGCATTAAACATATACGTTTATACACATTCAATGAGTCAAAAATTCTTTTTTAAAACTGATCATTTATTTCTTAGGTAAGTAAATAATTTTGTTCAATTATGTATTCTACCTCTAGTCTATTAAGTATAATAAAAAGCTCTAGGTTTGCAATATATTTTGATAGATAATACACCATGATCTAAAATGTTTCCACGTGTTTGCTGTACAGTACCGACCATCTAACTGTCATCCAGTAACGACAAACAGATTGTCGACCAATAGAGACTAAATTCTTTTTATCTGTTGACAATTGAAACAACCCAACAAACAGGTAACTAGACTATAATGAAGAAGTCACCCAGTGTGTTATTTACTAGAAATCATTTGCAGTGTATCGAATGTGAAGGTTGGGTACTAGAATGGCCTTTATTTTCAACATGCGATTTCTTTAGCTCTCTCCCCTAGTATGGTACAATTTAATTAAAAAAACAGGCCTTGAAAAAAACTATTGCAATCAGACAACGGGAAAGTGTGTCCAGGTCTTAAACTTTAGAATTCTCAAAAATGGTAAGCCCTATCGAAATTTTGTTGAAATAATATTAAAAGGGCGTCCAATTTTCTACAATTACTATGTATATAATTTTTTCGTGCTTTCAACCATTTTTTAGATAATAACGTTTGAATATGCAGGGTGTCTGCGGGAAGAATGGACAGCTGGATATCTCCTAAAGTATTGGAGATAAAAAATTTTTTACATGGAATTGCATAGTTCGACGGGGCCAATTTATTAGTGTGGGCGAATTTTTTTATGAATTATAATTTTAAAAGATACGATGGTCAAGTTCGGTTTTTTAAATGGATCTATTTTTTTAAGAGATCACTTGATAGTGCGTTCCAAGACAAATTCAATAAGCTTTAATGTATGCACTGTATTTCCACTGGTTTTTGAGATATTGCGCTTGCAAATTTACTGATTTTCCCTGGAAGAAAACCCGGTGGAATCCTGTTGAAACAGATACCTATCTGCCAAAGGTCTACGCCAGGAATGGCAGGCCCAAAGGCTGGACGATTCTTTTCCGTCAGAAATGCTACTTAGATAGATACATCTACCCGCTACCGTATCGAGAAGCGCACCGTTAATGTTTCAAAACGTCAAAAAATTTACTTAGAGTTTGTGGGTAAGGAGAAGTAGGAAAATATGACTCAATTTTCAACTTGAATAGTCTTTTATTTCGCACTTGCTTCTACGCTCGGATGGCCGGTCCTTCTGGGAGGGATGCAGTTCTACTGGTCAGAGTTAGGAGGTGTGAAAGTTGCTAGACCACGCGGACAACTTTTACATAAGGAATACAAATAGCTTGAGTCAAAGTAGTCCGATTTGCATGATAGTTGATATGATTTTCATCAGAAAAACATATGAAATCCATTGGCGTCACTTCCCTTTCGATACGACGAAGAAAAGAATTTCTTAATACGCTGTAATGGATATTTCACCCTTGACTGCGGGGGGTCGACCTCAATTCGCTACGTTCGGCCCAGGATTCATACATTTTTCTGGAAAAAGCCATAAAATTCGGTGAGGCACTGGGGGGGGGGGGGAGTGTTCTCGCCATGGGATACCAGGTCGCATCCTTCGACGGGCGTAGCTCCAGAATCACCGTGTATCATTTGTGCAGTGTGTGACCCGACTACCCTCCGTGTAATCGGTCTGTGCGAAGTAGGGCGTAAGTTCGACCATTATCAATACTCCTTCCCGCGAGGAATACGATTTACTTTAATTATAGTACATGTGTGTTTTGTAATAAAGTGTTTCTATCGTCTCCTGAATTTAATAACTGGCATCCAGACATCTACGCTCCTACAATCCACCGTCAATATGCCTCGTGGAGAGACACAGGAAGAAAAGGGGTAGCCCGCTGTCGACGCGATGTCCTCCGTAAACATTCGAATAGTTCCCTTATATCTCTAGAGTATAAACACGAGCTCCAATATCAAATCAAAAGCATGCTTTGACGTATTCCGTGCGAAAGAAGGTGAGCATTGGAGAGGAGGTACTACTGTGAAAAGGGGCTCTTCAAGAGAGCAACTGTTTGCGAGGGATGCAAATCCGATTGGTCCTAATACAATCTTCTCCCTATGGTTGAAATTTGGTCTAGCAACCTCTTAACTCTAACCAATCGAACTTGCATCCCGCCCAAAAGAACCGGCCATCCGAGTGTAGAAGCAAGTGCGAAATAAAAGACTATTCAAGTTGAAAATTGTGTAATATTTTCTTACTTCTCCTTGCCCACAAACTCTAAGTAAATTTTATGACGTTTTGAAACATTAACGGTGCGCTTCTAGATACCGCAGATGTACCTACCTAAGTAGCATTTCTGACGGAACAGAATTGTCCAGCCTTTGGGCCTGCCATTCCTGGCGTAGACCTTTGGCAGGTAGGTATCTGTTTCAACAGGCAATGCCACCCGTGGCGCCAGCAAGACCGCCCCCGGTGGTTACTATTCCACCGGGTTTTCTTCCAGGGAAAATCAGTAAATTTGCAAGCGCAATATCTCAAAAACCAGTGGAAATATAATATACATTAAAGCTTATTGAATTTGTCTTGGAACGCATTATCAAGTGATCTCTTAAAAAAAATAGTTCCATTTAAAAAACCGAATTTGACCATCGTATCTTTTAAAATAATAATCCATAAAAAATTCGTCTACGCTAATAAATTGGCCCTGTCGAACCATGCAATGCTATGTAAATTTTTTTTTTTATCTCCAATACTTTAGGAGATATCCAACTGTCCAGTCTTCCCGCGGACACCATGTAGATCCCGCATTACGCGGGTATCAAGAGACACGGCAATGTCTCGCGCCAAGTATAATTAGGTATATGCGCAACGCGAGATACAGAGTGCTCTATAACGCCGCGGCCCGCTATCAAGAACCCTTCGATTATCGATTTTCAATAATGGCTGATCCGATTATATTTTGAATGGTCTTAATGGATAGCATGGGTTTGATTTACATAAGTTAAGTGTCTTCGTTTTGTTTCTACGTGCCTTATGAGCTGAGAAATTTCGATGTAAAGTTGCAATTTGCCGAATTTTATGTTATGATATTTTCTCCATCGTCAAGTGTGGGCAAGAGGGGAACATGAAAGGGAGAGGAAATGTCTCCAACAGGCACGTCGTTCATTCGATGAAGGTTTCGGCCAATCGCGTAACAAATTGTTGTCACGTGACAGCCAAACAGAGAGCACATCTGTCGAGGTAAACTTAACCTAGCTAGTGTCAAACAATCATAACCTGCCAAGTGTCAAATAAGGAAACTTGTCAACATTTTTGAAATGTTACAAGTTTTTACACCATATAGGACATTGAATTATTGTCGCAATTAACAAGGTAAATCGCCAAAATTTTTTAATAGACTTTATGTAGAGCTTATAGAAACGGAGGGGCGCACAGGCTTCGATAAAAATGAAGAGGACGCACAAGCTAGGATAGAAATGAAGGGGATGCACAAGCTTGGAGGGTGTCCGGAGAAGGTTAGATAGACAGAGAAGCATCTTGTTTCGCACAAGTTTCTCGAAATATGTCAAATATGGTAAATCGACAAAATTTGTCAAATTAGCATAGCATTAAGAATTAAGAAAATTGTGGCGTACTGCTTGCAATGTAGAGCAAGTCACATTAGTGAAGAAAGTACACTGAAAACGCATCTCCGTTGATACTTTTCAATCTTTTGTAAAAGATATTCGTAATACTTGATTAAAATCCACAGTAGTTCCCACGCTATTCATTAATATAACTAGTATCCTATTAACAATATTTAAATTAGTCAATAAACATACTAAATTAATTTTATTCCGACACCAATAAATTGTGCGTTAAAAATATTGGATCTCTTCGTTCATTTTCGCTAAATTACCATTACCTAGCATTTGAATTTCCTTCAACGAGACACATTTTATCGTCTCTACACTTACTATAGCAAAGGACTCTATTTCTATATAAGTTTTACGTAAAGTTGTAACTAAAATGTGGATTATATATATTTACAGATAATCGAAGCAGAAGCGAAAGAGAAAGTAACCCCACTGCAAGAACAGCGGAAAAAAATAAGCACATTTTCATGTATAATCTTATATTACCAAAGAATGGCTCAGACATCAAATTGATTAGTTGATTATGAAAACCTGTTTTTTATTCATCATCAAACCTTAACTACCCCGTCTTGCCCCACCTTCCCCTACTTCTTCTGTGGCGGGCTACATATTCTCCTGTAATTAGTACTACAAAATGTGTGAAATCTCCACAAAATTACCTTTTTTAAAAAAAGGTACAAAAATGCGCGCCAAGTATACGCGCGTGAAGACGATGCCATAAATTTATTAACCCATTAAAAAGAATCTGGCTATTTATACAAAGAAAAAATGTATTAAATAATATTAAGCAGATATATTTTTATACAAATAAATATTTTAATACGAATAAATGTTTTATTCGAAATACTTGGCGCTGCGAAACCGAAAAGATGTTAATTGTCTTGGTTAATAGAAAGAAAAAGATTTTAATGCAATTTATACATATTTATTCAGTTTAGCAACACCAATTTGGAGAGCAGCGCCAAGTATTTTGAATAAAATATTTATTCGTATTAAAATATTTATTTGTATAAAAATATATCTGCTTAATATTATTTAATACATTTTTTCTTTGTATAAATAGCCATTGTGATAATTGGCGTAATTTTTGTATATCATTAGTTTTGTAAAGCTATTAATTTACGACAATGTTTTTAAGTGGGATTCTTTTTAACGGGTTAATGAATTTACAACATCGTCTTCGCGCGCGTATACTTGGCGCTCATTTTTGTACCTTGTTTTAATAAAGGTAATTTTGTGGAGAGAGGCAATACGGCGCGCCGCGCTGAAGAGGTGGTATGCGTGTAGTGTAGTGCACACTTCTCTATATTCAAATTGTATTATCTAAAAAATGGTTGAAAGCAAGAAAAAATTATATATAGAGTAATTGTAGAAAATTGAATGCACTTTGAATATTATTTGAATCTACATCTTCGATATTTTTACGAATTTCGATCCCAAATTTTCAGGAAACATTTTAAACTTTTAAAACTTGGAAAAATAAAGTTTTTCAGTTTTTCGGACACTTTTCGAAAACCGTTTGCCGCACGAGAAAAAGTAATAGAACATAAAATATGCTCCTTATCTGGATCTACAACTTTTGTTGTACATATACTTTGAGATAATCAATAACTTGGAGGATGTTACATAAAATGGACTTTGTGAGCTGTTAAATAATCATTTAAATGTTCAAGGGCCCAGGGGCACCTTTCCCCGTTATCCGATCGTGCTCAAACTTTAAACAGCCTTTTTTTATTATTTGTAACTATTCTGGGGGGTGCCGCGAAGAAAATCTCGAAAAAAATTTCACCAAGAGTAAATAAGAGCCACCTAAGTGCAAATACATAACATTTGAAGATATAACGTGCTTATTAAATAAGTAAGGGGTTTAATTCACACGAAATCGATCGCTTCTTGCGGTTGAATATATGTCAGGTATTTGGTACATATTCACAAGAAGGGGCCACCCCCATTCCGATAATTATGTAATATGTTGTTGAGGTCATGATCCTATATGAGTAGTGTTTTGAAAGTTTTAGTTGGGGATCGCCGTTTGTTAAGAAATTATCATCAAAACAAGTTTGGTTAAACTGTATAATTTTCCGGATATCATTTATATTTAGTGGAGTCTATTTGTATAGTAAATCGAATGCTCTTGTTTGCCTTTTTTACTGAAATCTTTTTTATCTCTGATCAGAAGATCAAGCAATGGCGTCAAAGAAGGTGGCCTCCTTCATTATTCCATAAAATAGCATAGTTTTCATATAGTTCTAAGAATTTAGAAATTCTGTCATTACGCCACTTATTCTTAGTCATTGTTTTATGATTGATGGTGATGGTCTTGACAACATATTAAAAAATTATCGAAATCGGATATGGCTCCCATTTTGTGAATATTTACCAGGGATTTTGATGAAATTAAAGTAGGCAACCATTTATCTGATTCGAATTTGTTTAAAAAATGCAGGCGTCAAAATTTGCAATTTTCGTCCATTTTCGTGAAAATAGGCTGTATAAATGAATTATTATGAAAAATCATTTCCGCAATATGAAAATTATAAACAAAGCTTTTACCTTCAAATTTACCTGAAAATCGCATTTCTAAAAATAAAAAAAAATATAACCGGATTCCTTGTAACTTCCCCTACAAGATAAGACTTCATGCTGAGTCATCATTTTCGAATTGTCTTTACAACTAACTGTTATAAACCGCGGTGCGCTTCGTTTCAGGTAAATGGCCTATGTGCTCGTTTGCTACAGGCGGTTAATTATACAGGTCGGATAATGTATTATTTAATAGTATCTATAAATGCAATCAGCAAGTTTCATAGTCGTTTCAATAATTTCATATATACCTCCAGAACAGTATCGCAAAGTTTCGATCACGATGCAGCAATCGTCACTATTTTAAAAACGATTCGTGAATTATCACAGATACATTTTCCAGGATGGTCAAAAGAGTACCTACTGTAGTGTTCCGATGTAGCGGTTGCATAATGTAGACATAAAAAAAGGTTTATAATTTTTACACACCACCTTAGTGACTTAAGTGTTGTTGCTAAATAGCACTTTTTATACGCGATTTGCAATGCGCTCCAGCTTAAGAAGTCTAATAAAAAACCAAATTATGTAGGTAACAGCCTATATTTATTTAATTGGGTCATCATCATCTGTTACCAATATTACGTTAGTCAAGAAGATTAGACAGAACACGCCCGCTAGGTTACAATCTCCCTTTATAGAAAATTTTACCAATCACTGACACTAGGAGTATTCATAGCTGTACACCACATCGCAGAAAAACATCATATGTATGTAAAGCTTGCCCGATTTACGAAGGTGGCACTACTGTCAACACTGTTCCAGCAGTTTCGACCACGTTCTTAATTGCAAACATTTAGTCCTCCGCTCAAAATAATCATATCGACACTATTTCCTTTTTCGTCCCATCCTTGCCCATACCTGACGGAAGAAGCCCATCAGCTCCTTGTAATTTCCATCGAGCAATAATACGCTGACATTTATTAATTTAATTGTTATGGAAGAAGTGTCAGTAACCAAGAATAGACTGAGGAAGTTATTCTAGAGGTATAAATTACATTATTGAAATGGATATGAGAAAATAAATTATTTGAGCTCGTCGATTTGCAATGGGTGTGTTTGCACGCCCAGACAATGTCTGTGCCAAAATCTGTTGCCTGGTATTGACGTGTTTTCACGCCAAGGCTATATTGGGAAACATAGAAAGCATTGCCTGAAATCTCTAAATATTTGCTTTGCAATTTAATCCTTTTCGCAATAAGCTAAGTGATTACTTTGTGCCCCGATTTGCATGGAAAATGTGTCATCCACCAACAAAAATTAAAACTGTTTATCATTAGAATTTCAGGAGAGTATTATCAATAGATTATCAAACGTATTATCTTACTCTTGCAGATAGACATCCTCTCAGAATGTATATATACAGCATTATTAAATGCTTAAAAAGTTCAAATTCTATAATATCGAATGTTAAAACCTATGTGCACGAACATTCAAATAAATGCAAACTTATATTCGATGCTGATTTGCCATGTAAAAGTCTGTCAAAAGCAGCTGTATCTTCTTTTTTTTCAGAGTCAATATTCATATTACTAAAACAGTAAATGGAATTAATCCATAATAAGACATATTCATTCCAAAATCATACATTTATTAGTTTCCAACGACCTCCATTACTCACATAATCTGGAAGCGGATAGAATAGAATGATTAATCTACAGTAGGTATAATCGTATGAGATATTGGCTTATGGCCTAAAAAACTAAATGAGTCAGAAATTACTAATTTGCAGATCCACATTTATTAAAACCTTTTTGTTTCTTTGCATGTCTGCTGTTAACCAGTTAAGATTATGTTTATAATTCTACAACACTCTGATTAAAGAAAACAATATCGGACAAAGGTTTGGCGCTTGACATGAAGCCTTCCTATACAGTACTCTTCAGTATAATTTCAGTATAATTCCATCAGAGTACGCATTTATTCAATTATTGCCGATAAAATGCAGAAGTTTGGAAAATAGTATTTCAGAAACTTCTATAAACGTTTGCAATTAATTAGTTAATGTTTAGGTAAGAATCTTTTCACATTTCAGTATATGCGACTGCGAAAAATTGAGCCAGACAAAATAAAAGTAAGTCGACTAAAAATAAAATTTTTAATTTGTTTAAGAATATACGTACACTGTTACACTAATAACAAAATAAGTTGCAGAATGTAACCATTCGCGATAAAATCATCATTACCAGTAATTATAGGTATTATGTTTAATTATAAAATTGAGTTAAAATCTATATGTGATTAAAGGTTAACGGCACATAAAGGCAGTTATAGTTGGAATAGTTAAACAATAAAAATATGACGTAATAGTTATTATCTAATATTTAGCTAATAGTAGGTTAGTTTAAAGTGCCGTCGAGGAAAATTCGGAAGGCGTAACTTATAGGAGCTAAAAATAAGGTCATTTTATCGTCCATGGTATGACTGAAAAGAAGCCAAGACATATATAGACCATTTCTTCCGTGCGGCCTCTCGAGTTACTATAGTTACGTAATTTTCTTATTTTAGTAATACAACTGACAAATTTATAAATGTTATATGTGACTCTATAGGAATATGCATTGAAATAACTTTGGTTCTAGGGGAATAGTGCAAAACTTGAAAAAGTTGCAATTAACCAAATGATTTACAAGAAATACATTTTTTCTCAACTGCGAAATAAATAGTTTCTGTAACGTATTTTTATATTATAAGTTATCATTTTTTTTAAATTGCCTGTGAAGCTAAATTAAAACATTTCTATACTGAAAGGTATGTACCCGTAACAAAAAAATATGAGTTCTATATATCACCTTCGAATATACGTTCAAGTTTTAATGTTACCTAATTATGGTAGTTCAAGCTGACAACGCACTGAAGAAAAGACTATAAAAATCCATTAGTTCGTGCAAGAATTGGAATACACCGTCCAGAACAAAATAAATAATAGTATCCAACTATGGAGTGGCTAACAGCCAAAAATCTAAGGAAAACCACTGTTTACACTAGATTAACACCATCTGCGATGTCTTTAGCGCTAATTAACACTCTAATGGATTCATCACTTAGCATACAATTCCAACACAATTTACGCAATCCATAAACTTTTCTGAAATTTACCCTCGTACAACTGGTCGAGTATCCTTTCACCACTAATCACATATATTGTATATAACATTCTACATTTCCCTTGCGATATTTCACTTTTTACACGTAATTTGATGAAGATTTCACGCGTATATCCTGATCGCCTGAAGCCCAAATCACAATGGTAGCATGGTGTACTCGGCATCTACTTACCATGTCTACAGTTGGTCTGTGAGAGGATGGTGCGAGATGGTCACAACGAACCAACTGTCCAAGTCATAGAGGTGAACTTGTCTAAGTAACTTTGGTGGATCTCCCCCACTATGTGCGTGGTGCTTGAGCAGGGGTGCCTTGCCCGGGTATAACGCCAACGCCTATCTGACCATATTTAGTGCGAGCCACCTCAAAATAGCAACCCTTTCGATGTTTCGACTAAAACAGTGTGCCGAGGATTGTGCGAACGGCGGTGTCTTACAGCCCTTTTTCGCGGTAGTGGTTTGCTTTTCAGAACGAAAATATGAGATCAAGGGTACTCTAAAGGAAGATAGTCGCTTATTGTGATTTTAGGCCTATGTGCATTTTACACTTTGATATGTGCAGTGACAAGGAAGTGATTATATTTAGTTAGCGTCTTGTCTGACACGTTATAATTTCTCTCTATGAATGTAATGCAAATAACTTTTGTAGTGTTTTCATAATTGGACAAATCTATTTGATAACATTTAACATATCAGTGACGAAGGTTGCATAAAAATTTTAATAACTATACTCGCATGATAATCATATGAAATGGTTGAATCGAAATTCTTTCAAACATGTATGTTCCTTTCACGATAAATATGTCAGATTATACAATGAAAAAATATAATATTGAAATTAATGATTGTAAGAACAAATGTTGGTGTAACATGGAATTTTCAATACAAATTCATTATATCCTGTATAGATTTCCGGATAGCACGCCAATGCTCAAAGCACGTGGTTGCCACAAATAACCGTCCGACATTTGAGAGCAGAAAACATCAGTTTATTTTAGACACATCATCCACTTTTTGGTATACTTTCCTATTCCTTTTCTTACACGTTGCATACTTTTAAGTAGGCAATAATGCATGTACTACGTTTCATTAATGAACCATATGTGGCTGTTCAATATACCTGTACAACATACCAAATATATAGAATATACGTGATAAGTGTATTTTGAATAAAATATTTATTCGTATTAAAATATTTATTTGTATACAAATATATCTGCTTAATATTATTTAATACATTTTTTTCTTTATATAAATAGCCATTGTTATAATTGGCGCAATTTTTGTATATTATTAATTTTGTAAAGCTATTAATTTACGACAATGTTTTTAAATGGGATTCTTTTTGTTGGGTTAATTAAAATGTCCGCGATATGAGTAATGGAATGTATGAACACAGCCTTTTAGCTGTGTATATGTAGTTGTGTCATCTTAAACGCAGTTAGAAAGCACCTTTATGTACTTGCAGCTCATTTTGATTTCACGTCTTTTTTTATTTTGTAATTATTATTATTTTATACTTTTTGTGATTTATTTGATTTCATGTACTTGACGTAATTTTTTTACTTTTTTGATGTTTTTTTATGAGGCTCTCACTTCTTCCCAGATAGCACGGGACGTCTTAAGGGGGTAGACACGGGTAATGCAGCGCACTGTATACCGACACAATCTGGCCTGAAACATGGGTTTGGGAAATTACGTTGTTTGTCCTTATATGAGCAGATTTTGGGCTGGGTGAGGTCAACATTCGAAAGAGAAAGGTTCAATGCAGCCCGCTCTGGTCATGGCTCAACGAGATTGTGTTGATATCTGATAACATGAGTGTCCAAAGTAAAGAAAAAATCGACAAAATACCCTCGCAGATTCCAAATATTTGTAGGTCACTAAAAGAGTTTTATGACTCAAACGATGACCAGAGCGGGCTGCATTGAAGCTTCCTCTTTCGGATGAGACCTCACCCAGCCCAAAATCTGGTCATATAAGGACAAACAACGTAATTTCGTGATTGCATTCCCAAATACGAGTTCCGCCATATTGGTGATAATGCAGAGCAAGTCACGTGACAAATTTAGTTCAGCTAGTGGATACGAGATGACGCCTACTCGGGAGGACTGCCAACGTGGAATCATAGCAAAACTGAAGCGTTAGCTGGATACATGTGCCACAGTAAAAGCGTGATGCAGTCAATGTACAGTTAGTAAAAAAAGTATTTGGACACTTTTTAAAATCGCATAACTTTTTTAAAATTGGTCTTAACGACCTGATTTTTTTTTAGGACCTAGAAGGATTAGTTTTCTAAGTGACGTGTTTCGTCGTTTTCGAAAAAATAGCAATTGGTCGGAATAGCGAAGAAAATAGTAAAGGTCGTTTTTTAAACTTTTTTTTTGTGAGCTTGTAATGAAAATTCAAAAAACCCATTTGTAGATTGAAGTAAGTTGTATACATGCTAAAAATTGCATTAAAATCGGTTAACGTTGCTCTGAGCTATAAACGCTTAAAGATCGCGGAATAAGGTCGAAAATCGCGAAATTCCCGAAATCAGCGATTTTCGACCTCATTCCGCGATCTTTAAGCGTTTATAGCTCAGAGCAACGTTAACCGATTTTAATGCAATTTTTAGCATGTATACAACTTACTTCAATCTACAAATGGGTTTTTTGAATTTTCATTACAAGCTCACAAAAAAAAGTTTAAAAAACGACCTTTACTATTTTCTTCGCTATTCCGACCAATTGCTATTTTTTCGAAAACGACGAAACACGTCACTTAGAAAACTAATCCTTCTAGGTCCTCAAAAAAAATCAAGTCGTTAAGACCAATTCTAAAAAAGTTATGCGATTTTAAAAAGTGTCCAAATACTTTTTTTACTAACTGTATGTATTTTCGGACGATTGTAGGTTAGGTTATATGCATTTTAGGTATATATTAACCAGGAACTGCTGGGAATTGTATACATTTACTAAATTAATGCTTTTACCGTGACACATACATCACTTGAAATCGCTGTCGAATTTATGTTATAATTATATGATCACATTATTTAAAATAAGAAAAGAGAAATTGGAACTTTTTTTACTAATACTGGAAATATTGATTTACTGATATCATATTTTCAGAATGTGGAAGTTCTGGCAATTATTTGCAATTATTGCTCTTGTTTGAGATTCGAGTAGTACCGATCTCCGCCACACCCCAACTCACCGCAGCACCTCCTGGACTGCGGAACTGCCCGACCGATCCACAATCGATCGTCCAATCATAAGTCAGCGACAAAACGCTCACCCAATCAAATTTCCCCACGTCTGTCGATCCGCTGAAAAGCTGGGGAAGACGGCTAACGGAAATCGATCAGCCATGTTTGACTTACTTCCGTTCACGCAGCGTACGATCGAAGACGCGTTTTCCTCGTGACATTCGTTATTCAAGTAACTCGTGAATATCTCACTCTAATTGTGCTCAGTAGTGCTCATCAAGTTAATTACTCGTCTCTCATCCCGCTCACGCTCACAAAACATCGCATTCTCAACGATTGTGGATCGTTGTCGGTGCGCGACCGCGTGTTTCTAGTAGCGAGATAAATCTCAATCTCAGCACAACGTGCTTCCTCTCACCGCTCACCTCCTTATTTTATATCGTGACTCACTCCGCGAGTGTTCAAAATAAACTGACTCTGAAAATCTCTCACGAACACTATGCTATACTTTCTGCGCCTAACCTAAAACCGGTATCAACTCACGTGGCCAACGGTCAGACGCTCAAACAGCTCTTATTATTATTCTTCCGACTATTGTATGTAACATGTAACAAGGAAAAGTCTCCAAATCAGTCAACAGTTGACTCCCTGATTTTTTTCTGTAATTCTTTACGGTCCTATGCAAAGATGGGCATTATTTAAATAAAAGAATATACTCCCGAATGGCCCCAGTGGCCGATCGACACGAGGTTTCGGGGAGGGTGTGTGTACCCTAAATCTAAAATTCTGTTTAGCTTCGGATATTTAGTTTCCTTTGATTATTTGAAGGCCTTTCATCTTGAGCTTCGAATACTATTTCATCTTTCATCGTATTTTTATCCTAAGATCGTATGCAGATATATTGGCCGGTCGATTCGTTTTCGTGAACAGCGATCGAGGAGAAATCAGCCACCACCATCTGACGATCGTGGATTTGTCAATTGGAGTTCCGTGGGCACCGAAGGGTATATCTAAATACGATCTTAGAAGCTCGAATAACCGACGAGAACCTTTGTGGTCCGAGCTGCGCGAGATCACCGTTGCTTGGTGATGTGTCATCGATTACAGTAAAGTCTCGTTACGGTCTCGGTTTGGTGTACACGACACGGGCATTTCGCTATCCCCACCACTTCTGTTTCAGTCTTATCCGGCGAAGTCGAGAGCGAGATGAAACGAGAACGAGCAAAGGCACTGAAAGCGAATCAGGATAGTACGAGCAGACGACGCGTTGATATTTTGTCTCGGTCCGTCTTTCGGACACCTGTCACTCCGTACTTTGTGCGCGCGAGAGGCGTGCGCGATGGTCACAAGCGCTTACGATGGCACAGGAACCGCTTCGCAAATCTTGAGGCAGGCTCGGCTCAAATCTTTCTTGCGTTCTAGGCGAACTTGTCAAATTGCGCCCTTTATTATAATACATTTATTTGAGATTATTTATGACTTTACTCTGAAAAAATAGGTAACTGCTAGGGAGTAAGTTTGACAAGAGGTGCAAAATGGTATTTTCATTGTTGGCATTGTTAAAAATAAATTTTTAAATGAAATACTACAAATTGTACTACAACGGTTTTATACTACGAGTAAAAATTAAGACTAAGGACATCAATGTACTCAAATAAATGTATTATAATAAAGGACGCAATTTGACAAGTTCGTTTAGGGCGTAAAAAAGACTTGAGCCGGGCCTGCGCCAAGATTTTGCGAAGCGGTTCCCATGCTCACGGTAACTCGTAAGCGCTTGCGACCATCGCGCACGCCCGCCGCGCACGCAAAGCATTCCATCTCGCTCCCCCCTTCGGCCAGAAAGAAGCGAGAAACTCACACTTGGAATTAGGACTCCGTTCACGATACGGGCTCACCGCCGGTCCCGACCAGCGAGCGGCTAACGAGACGGCTTACGAGAAACAGAATTTGTTTATTTTTCATCGTATGAATATGAAAGTGACACAAATGGATTCCTGGCATTCTGCCGATTAAATTGACAGAAAATAATTTAAATCGGACTATTTTTAACGAAACGGGCTTTCAATCGTGCAAACAATCTTTCACGTAATTTCCTTCAAAATATGGTCCGAATATTATAATTTTTGGGGCCAATTTGATCGAGAAAACATGAGGAATTGATGGATGTCACTTTCGCAAAGATCTGATTAAAAATGCAGAACTGCAGATTTGTCACTGCTTAGTGCGCAACATTGTATGGCCCCGTTAGTTTCGAGCGTCGAAACCCACGAAACTCAGCGAGTCGCATGATTGCCAGCGTGAAGGACAAGAGGAGACTTTCCATGGCGAAGGAAAGTCAGCCTTCTATAGAACTCAAATCGAGTTTGCAATACCAGCAGACCTTCCGTTTAAATATTTACAAGTAGGTACAGCGCAATAGCTGAGAATTTCTTCTCTTATTCAGAATAGATTACGGAAATAGCAAACAGCTCCCTCTCGCGTTACCAGGCAGCCGCGTATTTGTGGGTATTACCATTTCTGTGCAGAAAAAACCTGCTGTAATACCGTCCGGCCAAAGCGGCCAGGTCACGTGACGTGTCTACCCCCTTAAGGGTAATGCAGCGCTCTGTATACCGACATAATCTGGCCCGAAACATGGGTTTGCGCGCTGACGTTTTTTGTCCTTATATGAGCAAATTTTGGGCTGGGCGAGGTCTCATTCGAAAGATGAAGGTTCAATGCAGCCCGCTCTGGTCATGGTTCAAAGAGATTGTGTTGATATGTAATAATACGAGTGTTCAAAGTAGAGAAAAAATCGACAAAATGCACTCGCAGATTCCATGTATTTGTAGGTCACTAAAAGAGTTTTCTGACTCAAACGATGAGCAGAGCGGGCTGCATCGAACCTTCCTCTTTCGAATGAGACCTCACCCAGTCAAAAATCTGCTCATATAAGGACAAACAACGTCAGCCCGTGATTGCATTCCCAAATACGAGTTCCGCCATATTGGCGATAATACAGAGCAAGTCACGTGACAAATTTAGTTGAGCTAGTGGATACGAGATGGCGCCTACTCGGGAGGACTGCCAACGTGGAATCATAGCAAACCTGAAGCGTTAGCTGGATCCACGAGCCACAGTAAAAGCGTGATGCGGTCAATGTATGCATTTTCGGACGATTGTAGGTTAGGTTATATGCATTTTAGGCCAGGAACTGCTAGGAAATGTATACATTTACTAAATTAACGCTTTTACCGTCACACATACATCACTTGAAATCGCTGTCGTATTTATATCATAGTAATTGAGGCAACTGCCTCAGTTAGAGCAACAACGGACTAACCTACATTAAAAAAAATTTCCTATTGTACATCGATGGCTTACAATTAGTGCACACATATTGTCTGTCCATTTTTAGCGTTTTTGAGAAAAACAGGTTCAAACATTCAATGGTACATTTTAATTAAATAAATACTTTTTGCATTATTGTATTATCATATATATGTAATATAAGTATCACTGAAAATATGTAATTAGTAGTATAAGTTAGAATCTGCAAAATAATAATAATGATTCGATAATAATACATGGAAGATGAACATGCTATATGTAAATAAGTACAGAGGAGGACATACTATACTGAATGATATTATATAAAAATGAATGAAAGGAATAATACTGTAAATAATGTCACTTCGATATTATATTTATTTTGAAAGTAACAGGAATAAAAAAGTAATTATTTGTTTTCATTTTTGTCAATGTTCATGGGAATTGGAATTACATCACGTTGTGATTTTGCTGATGGTATGCTATTGATAAATGCCTTGTAGTATTCAGGGATAATTCAGTTGTGATACAGATCTTTTTTCTTCGCGATAGATATAGGAAGACTTTTTAAATTTTTTATTTATTGTCACATTTTTTCAAGACTATTTTCGTCCTCTGGCATGGACACACAACATTTGTGCACTCAACATAATAAATTTAGGGACATACAATAAACAAAAATATTATTTTTGATAAATTTATAAAAAAGATAAAAATGTAATTTTTATGCAGCATAAAGAAACAGTCAAGCACTATTTGTTGCATATAAAAACTCAAATTTCATAAAAAGTGGACATACAATATGTGTGCACTAAGCCATCGATATCATAGTAGAGCCTATTGGAATACGTTATTGCTACTAACTCACTTTCGAAAAAAATGTGGGTTAGTCCGTTGTTGCTCTCACTGCCTCAATTATATGGCAAAATTCCAGAGATGGACATTACTTAACCGTTTAGTGCTCAGACACTTTTCCCGGCGGAAAAAAATTATTTATTGCGATTAGTTAACTGAAAAATGGTGCCAATACATGCACTTGATTGTTCTTTTTCCCAAAAAAGCCAGTGGCAATATATTTTTCTAAATGTGACGTATACATCACACTTGGCGCCAAAGGATAACCCGAGCCAATTTTTATTTGAATCAATTTTATTGATTAATTTATGATTGAATTAATTTAATGGGTAATTCAATTATCGGCCATGAATAATTTTCTCGTGTTTATTCGTACTTTCTCGACTAAATATATGATTCGCAACTAAAGTACTAATAAATACGAGAAAATTATTCATGGTCGACGGATGAAAGGCTTTCGACTACAAATATGATAAAAAATTATTTATTTTAATTATAAAAATGATAATTATACATCCTTGCTCCTCTCTCTCCTCTTCCTCTTCTTCCTCCTCTGCCTCCTCTTCCCCTTCTGCCACCTCTTCCTCCTCTTCCTCCTCTCCCACCTCTTCCTCCTCTCCCATACTCCAACTGCCGCAACTTCCTCTTCACGTCCCTGTTCTGTAATATGAAAAATAAACATAAATCTTATGTTAATTACTGCAATAGTGTCTAAACGTTTTCACACTTTCGTGAGAATGTAACAAATTAAAAAAAGATCGTTTTGCGTGAGATCGCCCACGTATGTACATACCTCCTTCTTCAAACGCAACGCCAATTGCCAATAGGCATTAGCCATTTCCCGGCAACTCCGCCCCGACTACGGAGTTCGGCCGCTGGAAGAACTGGACGGACTCCGTCCTCGTGACGGAGTCTGCCGGCTGCTAGGACTCCGTCTTCGGGACGGAGCCTGCCCGCTGCTGGGACTCCGTCGTCGGGACGGAGTCTGCCGGCTGCTGGGACTCCGTCGTTGGGACGGAGTCTGCCGGCTGCTAGGACTCCGTCTTCGAGACGGAGTCCCTTCCTTTTCTCCCTTCTGACTGTTTTCTTTTCCAGACATCTAAAAAAGAGTCGAAGAAACAGTGAAACTATTGAACGTGATTAAAGTGAATTTGAAAGTGTAGTAGTAGAGCCAGAGTTGGCCAAACTGTAATCTAATTACAAATTACAAATTACGATTAAAATGTAACTGTGTGATTGATTACACATTATTTTCTGTAATCGTTAATTTAGGTAGTTGACCACAATTTTGTCAACTATCTAAATTGAAGGGTCGGATGCAATAAGGGGACTAGCGCTCGAAAATGGAAAAAATAATTGTCGAAACTCTAAGAAATATTGGAAAATTAAATGTTGTTAAACTGAATTTTAAAAAATATAGTGTTGTAAAGCTCGTCACGACAAATATTTTTTCTATTTACAGTTTGTTTATTCAATCATTACTATTCGAGCTACAAATTATAAACAAAAAATTCGTCATCGTCCAAAATCATTATTTCTGTAAACATAAATTGCGATAGCTTGAGTAAATATTAACGGATCGTTATGAAACTTAAAACATAACTTCAGAAAACTCTGGCGAAGTCGAAAAATGTATGCACAAAACCCTTATGTTAACAAATGTAATAATATTCAATTAAAAAGTAATACTGGACATAACCCATGTTTTTCAACATTCGCCGTTAAAAAGTGTCGAGGCAATTTTGAGGTACATATAACTTGCAGCGACAAAGTTTTTCCTAAGGAAGATTTTCACCAATTTTCACACGGATTAATAAATAATTGTAGAAGATATGACGATATATATATATCTCGCGCGCCACCAACAGTCAGCGGCCGCGTATAATGCGCTACTTATCACTCTTAGCACTCGCTTTGACTGTTGGTGCCGCGCGGGATTTATATATATCGTCATATCTTCTACAATTATTTATTAATCAGTGTGAAAATTGGTGAAAATCTTCCTTGTAGGAAAAACGTTGTCGCTGCAAGTTATACGTACTTCAAAATTGCCTCAATACTTTTTAACGGCGAACGTTGAAAAGCATGGGTTAGGTCCAATATTACTTTTTAATTAAATATTGTTACATTTGTTAATATAAGGGTTTTGTACACACATTTCACGGCTTCGCTAGAGTTTTCCGAAGTTATGTTTTAAGTTTCATAACGATCCGTTAATATTTACTCAAGTTATCGCATTTTATATTTACAGAAATAATGATTTTGAACGATGAACAATTTTTTGTTTATAATTTTTAGATCGAATAGTAATGATTGGATAAACAAACTGTAAATAGAAAAATGTGTGTCGTGACGAGCTTTACAACACTATATTTTTTAAAATACAGTTTAACAACATTTAATTTGCCAAACTTTCTTAGCGTTTGGACAATAATTTTTCCCATTTTCGAGCGCTAGTCCCCTTATTGCATTCGACCCTTCAACAAAAAATAATGTGTAATCAATCACACAATTACATTTCGTAATTTATGATTTGTAATTAGATTACATTTTGCCAAACTCTGAGAAGAGTACGCGTTTATTAAGTTAGTACATTTGGGTACAATATAGGCTTCCTTTAGCCAAGATTTAGCGGATGAGGAGAATCTTCAGATTTCTAAATGCTGGAATTTCCAAGTACGAAAGCTTTGAAATTCAAACATTTCCAAAATTTGTAATTGTGAGGTTATCAAGTTTCAAAATATTTGGTAATTATGCAGAACAGGTGTTTCAGCACCGATTTCAATGATTTTTGGATATGTTGTCGGGGACATGATTCTGAATAACTTTTCCCTATACATGTTACCGCCGCTCGACCTTCGTTTCCGAGATATTTGTGAAAAACCGCCGCTACTGCTACAATGTATTCTGCCGTAAACCTACCTACAGTACACGTTCGTGGCAGCGTATGCGCCAGCATGGGACAAAACTAATGACGAACCTTTGTTTCCGAGATATTTGCGAAAAACTTCTGTTGATTTATTCCGACGCAACGCATTTCACTTTCAAACTTGTCCCGGGTATTAGTATTGGTTGGGATTAGATTAGTGCGGGGGGCGCGCGCCCGCTCACGGGCGCGTAAAGCATGGTGGGGAACCGATGTGAGTTTAGAGATTTGAACAAGAAACTTGCGGATGCCCGTCAACACCCTGACTCTGTTCGGCAGTGCTGGCGCCGCCGGATATTAACATGATACTGGTTCTAAAACATAATTTTTTTGCAAGGAAGAGGGTGCCTTCGAGAGCACCTGTTGGGTGTGTGGGGACTCCCGCCAACACCCCATCTCACATTGGTTGGCTACCATTCTTTACGCGCCCGCTCGCGGGCGCGCGCCCCCCGCGCTAATCTAGCCCCAACCAATACTAATACCCGGGACAAGTTGGAAAGTGGAATGCGTTGCATCGCAATAAGTCAAAAAATTTTTTTCGCAAATATCTCGGAAACAAAGGTCAGTTTGTTTTGTCTCATGCTGGCGCATATGCTGCCACAGACGCGTACTGTAGATAGGTATACGGCAGAATACATTGTAGTAGTAGCAGCAGTTTTTCGCGAATATCTTGAAAACGAAGGTCGAGCGGCGGTAACATATATAGGAAAAAGTTGTTCAGAATGTCCCCGACAACATACCCAAAAATCATTGAAATCGGTGCTGAAACACCTGTTCTGCATAATTACCAAATATTTGTATTTTTAAATTTCCAACATTTGTGATTTTAAAATTTCCAATTTTTCCAATTCTGATGTTTAGAAACTGTTTAAATTTCATCACTTGTCTTCACTTTCAACTAAAGGAAGCCTATATTGCACCCGAATGTACCTTTTCTAGACATTTCGCGGGTAAATTATAACATAACTTTCCTATTTTACGTGAGAATGAATACGCGAATCTCTGAGTGTGAAGCTGCGTATCAACATTGTAAGGATGCCGCGCGAGGCACGCTTCGCGGAGTGGAGAGTCTGGAGACTCGTACGACAGTCTTGCGCTACCTCCAGCATGATATTTGCGTCGCCCGAGCCATGCGATTTTTGATCTTGGGACCGCGAAGCACTTACCAGCACGTCGAAAAATCGACGGCTGATGCCTCGTAAAGTAATAATGGTCGAGGTAGTCTGCAGACTCTCCATTCCACGAAGTGTGCCACGCGAGGCGCCTCGCAATGGCGATACGCAGCTTGAGAAACACGCGGACACTCAAACAATCACAGTTCACACGATAGATTTTGCACAAAAATAACAACAACTTTACCCGGAATATGTCTAAATACAGTCTTGCTTTGGAAGTACTAAAATATAAGTATGTCAGTTGTTATAAAAGTGGCGCCGGTCGAAATTTAAAAAAAAAATTGCACTGTACGTTTATTATGTATCACGTTGATATAATACGTGAAAATATAAGTGAAATGTATTCTTTCATGAAATGTATTCTTCATTTTCATAATAACCGGCACATATAGTGAAAAAGACAGGGATAGTAAGCGTGAAGGTACTTACGATATTTACTGCTCGACAGTCGCTTTTTTTTCTGGCCATCGAGCCTTTGCTACCCTCAAGGGTGGACAAGGCCCAAACTGCCTTTCTCACTCCCTCAAGATTTTGTATTTCACTCGCACCAAGGACCGGGCGGGACGTCATCGGCCTGCGTAAAAGTTCGAATGCGCGAAGGTTTGAAAACGCGGCGCGTGCCCGCACATACTTGCGGGGTGGTCCTTCACCGTCAGGCAAGTGGGAAAGGATAATGGTAGAACGAAATATGAATTCTTTGCTAATAATGTCGGTGATACGTCAAAAGTATATGCACAGGATAATAAAAAATTCTTTCCCGTGCACATTTCTGTGCACCAAACAGTATTCCCGGAAGTACATACAATCTACGTAAATGTATCAGCATACCACCAATCCTAATGAGAAAGAGAGGAACAGGACGCGTATGTCCGTCCCTTTCCCACTATCGTCTGTTTAGCCTCTCAGCATCTGTAAACAATGCAGCGACAACGCTAGCTGATCAGTTTCTTGTCGTTTGCACTACGGTGAAGACGCAGAAAGCAATCGGGCTTTTATTTGATGCGCGGATATTGATATATGGAATATTCATAATTTGTGAATTGTTCCATTTCTGTGTGGTTCGTTACTGTAGTGCTGATAACTGTGTGTGATCATTCACAATTCATCATTGTCATGGAATCAAAGAAGGAAGCCGCAGATGCAAGAAATAGACGCTATTCGAAGGGTGATGCAAAAGTGAAGCAGCCTACGTTAACTGCAAAGCGTTTGTCCAAAAATACAAAGTGTCGAGAAAGGTAAGTTATGTGTTATGGTACAGATTTGTATGAAGTCACAGTTTGACATGTAGTAGTAGTAGTAGCACGGTACTTCATTATATATAATATAGTATTATTCATATTCTTCAAATATGTATATCAACACAGTTATCTTTGACGCTTTACGTACACATATTCTATGCTATGCGCACCGCAACGCATGTCATTACTTTATCCCTCTTACCCCATTCATTATTTTCCCATTCGTATGTTCGGCTTATTTAATTAATTAATAATCCGATTTATATCGTGTTTGGACTCATTTTCATGTGAAAAATGTCAGCAGCACGTTCCTGTAATTTTCATACCGATGAGACGAAATGTAGAAATTTTAAATTTCGTCATATATATTATACAAACTATATGCGTTTTGTTAGTATAAAACGTTCAAACTACATATACCCGTTTCATTAGATATGCTTCCTTTATAAGGCAGTTGTGATTATTTCAATCGTTGTACGTAGCTTCGAATGGATAAAACATGGACTTTAGATTTTATTTATGTGATGTAGAAGATAATGTTTAAAATTAGCAACAGTCGTCGATGATTTGCGATTCGATGTTCAGCATATGTAGTTACGTGTTGAATACGAAATACACAGTGCTTTTTCTTCTGTGAAATTTTGTCCGCAATATATACGTCCATGTGTACCTTCAGCGAAATTTTTTCATTGAAAAGCGCAGTCTTCGAAACATTCTCCAGGCCTCCCTGGCAACCTTTGTCCCAGCCCAGGCAATGTTTACGACATCTCAAGTACCCTGCAGTTGTGGATACTACTACGCGGAAAGCGAATTCTATTCCGTAGCAACATATTTTCACACAGATTTTCTCGTACACGTTACACAATGTAATTGTCGACATTGTATCATGTTTGCTCTCACCATATTCAGGAAAATGTTATGAATATTTGAAAAACATATTTATGCAGAAAAAATTAAAAGTAAAAAAGTTGAGCCGTTATTGTTATTGAAAAATTGTTGTGTATCTGCAGGGTTGCCAGCAACATTATGCAGGACCGATTATTTAGCGGAGAAGAACACCTACAGGAGTGGTGGTACGCACACATTACTACCACTCCTGTAGGTGTTCCCCCTCCGCTAAATAACGACGTGTCTGTGTATTAGCAGACCGAGGCGCGGGCTTTATTTCTCGGCTGCTACGACCCCCGTTCTATCCTTCTCTTTTACGACCCATTGATAGCGACAAAGTAACCGCGAGAATCGGAGAATGCTGTTCGCTGAATACCTATACCTATATCGTAAAAATTCAATTTCGAACCGAGGGACGCCTTTTATTACTTATCAACTACTCCAATAAGTGAAAATGGTTTAATATACATATTCCTGTTTGGTATCAGTTCCATCGGGCATAATGGTACAAATTTTTTTTTTATGAATGAGGTACTGGAAGCGATGTCAAGGTCAAGTAGTTTTTTTGCAATAGAACGGTATATTTTTTTTATTGAAGTGTCACGGGATGGTATTTCGATTTCTCGCTATGTATCTATTTGGGGATTTCGCCCGGGTAATATGTAATCGGTATCCTCATCGATGTGTAGGGTTGACTTTATCTAAAATAAACAAACGTAACCGAGATTTTGCTCACATTGAATGATCAATGAAAAATAACGTCTACGTCGCCGTAGCACGTTCGGTCCCGCTTCCTGGCAATATCGATCGTGAAATTTTCCATGCATTTCTGAGTACCACAGCATCTATCCGGACGTAAGAAAACAATTATATTTTTTTTACTCAAGCCAAAATCCAACTGACCCCAAGGGCATTACAGGCAACAATTTTGCCCATCTGGGCTACAGGCAGGCAGCCCTTGCTGAAAAACCGAAAACAACGCTTCGCGCCCCCATCGATTCGGCTTGTGTGAGGGTAACGAAAGTCGAGGTCAGTCCCACGCTTTCGAAAAGCTATCTAAACAGACAGGGTGATGCGCTGGAAAGCGTGCTCGTTGACGAGAACCAGACGGATCTCCAACACCGGCGCGGTCAAGTAGGGTCTACTTCGCGAAAGGCAAACGACACGTGTTTCTTGGACCCTTCGTTTCTTCGTTATTTTACAACGTTCCATAAAACGAAATACCACTCTGCAGCCCCTGGTTGAATTGTAGGAGGTACAACGTTAAAAATAGGATAATGATTTGGATTTCCGGTCTATCCCTTCTGCGTCGTAATATTAGAAATATTAGAAATATGGTCCTGTGTGTCATACACAATGTTGTACCATTTTAATTATATTATTACCAACTCTCTCTCTCTCTCCCTCTCCCTCTCTCCCTCTCCCTCTCTTCCTCTCTCCCTCTCCCTCTCCCTGTCGCCCTCTCCCTCTCTTCCTCTCCCTCTCTCCCTCTCTCCCTCTCCCTCTCCCTGTCGCCCTCTCCCTCTCCCCCTCTCCCTCTCCCCCTCTCCCCCCTCTCTCCCCCTCTCTCTACAGTATTATAGATTTTTAAGGAGGGTCATTCCACGCAAATTACAAAATTTTCAAGATTGTGGAAATTTACATTTTTTCATTAAATTATAACTGTTGAACAAAGAGACAGGTAAGAATGAGCTTTTCAGTGCTTACGCTGGAGAAGTAAGAGTATCTAATAAAAATTATGTCACTTAAAAGAAAATTTTAGACCATTTATTCTGCAATCGTTTTAAACAAACGCAATTTTATACTAGCAGGGCACTATTTAAAAATTGGAAAAAAATGAGGATACAGCCTTCTTCTGCTCTTTATGATCACGTTTTCAGAAACGCGGGCACTTTGGAATTGGTCGCATGAAAATTAATTGAATGTGACGCTGCATTGCCCAGCACCGGCTCGACAGACTGAGCCGTGCGTGCTACAATATACAACTATCTATTTCTTTCATTCCTAACCTTGAGTGGCCTTGAAAGTCATAGTACACCATATGGTTGAATTTGTTTGGACATTTATACACTTTCATATCGGGTAATGAAATATGTAGCATTTCATTTAAAAAACTGAGGGTCACCTTCGGTTCACGGAAAATATCGCGAACACCAAAAGATGACATACCGTATTATGTTGGATATAAAGAATATTAAAAGTTTTCCTCTTTCAGTTTTTGTCAAATTCTTACCATTCGTGAGAACCCTACATAACAATATCAGGTATAGCCATTTGACCGCTGCTAATACCGCGCGGCTGAGCTAGTCCAGCTGGTATTGGGCGACGCAGCGTTACATTCAATTCATTTTCATGCGACCAATTTTAAAGTGTCCGCGTTTCTGAAAACGTGATCATAAAGAGCACAACTAGGGCTGTATCCTCATTTTTTCAAATTTTGAAATAGCGCCCTGCTGGTATAAAATTGTATTTCTTTAAAGCAATTGCAGAATAAATGGTCTAAAATTACTTTTTTTTAAGTGACATAATTTCTATTAAGTACTCTTACTTCCCCAGTGTAAGCACCCAAAAGCTTATTTTTACCTTTCTCTTAGCTCAACAGTTATAATTTAATGAAAAAAGTCAATTTCCACGATCTTGAAAATTTTGAAAAATTCTTTGAAATACGTTTATGTATCACTAAAGACTACAACATATGCAAGTTTCACAAAAATCTCAAATGGTACTCCGAAAAGTGTCCGATTTCGCGTTGAATGACCCAGGATTGAAATGCGAAAAGTATTCTTTTCACACGCGGTCAAGTGCATACGTGCCTGCATACAGACACAGCAGCGTATCGCAGCGCAGTCTGCTTGTGCCTGCCTTCGCTTACGAGTAGCGGAGACGGTTGTGCAGATCTTGCGTGTGAAAAGAAAACGGGCCAAAAGTGCATGTCCTTCGGTTTGCGTAGCGAGGGAATCACGTTGTCTAAGAGGAACATTTGTATCACGCTACGTCCCTCTTTGTATCGCGAAGATAAATTAGAATGATATTCACAGTAATGCAATAATAATAATATTTTCATAAATAAAGCATCGTAACATTTGTGATGTTTCCCTAATGATAAATGACACCAAACACGATATAATTTAGATAACACATATTTATTGGTAATACGCGTCGGCCGCAGAGAAGGACTGCGAATGAAAAAGATGAGGACAATCGGCAGTCCTTTCTTCCACTCGCTCTCCTCTCCAACGTTCGAGGCTGTCGACAAACTTATACAAATATAGGAAGTACGGTAAAATCTCGATTTGGGTTAAAAATTGTGACTATGTATCGTTAATGTTAATTTTTATCACCCCTGGTTAGAGTGGCCCCCCTTGGAACCAGTGAAGCGTATAATATGGCACGAGCGCCAATCGTGCCATACCCGATCCGAAATCGAAAATCGGTGAGAGACAACACCGATGCAAACGAGGTTCGCGATAAAAATTATTTTATTTTTGGTTCTTTTTTAATCAATTTTTTACCAACATATTTGTGACGATTTTTCCGATTAAAATGGCACCAAACACGATATGGTTTGGAAAATTATATAAGTAATGATTCGTATCCATGATAAGTAAAAGTTATCCGATTTACGTCGTGTTTGGTATCATTTTTTAATCAGGACATTCTAACAAACATGTTGGTAAAAGTTTCATGAAAACGGAACCAAAAATAAAAAAGTTCGGTGTGTCTTTTTGCGAACAAATATATAACTTTTTTAGACTGCACATAACGAGTATATCAATTGTCAGGTACACCTCTATTGTTCGACTGCCCTGTGTCTCTCTCGTTCGTACGATCCTTCTGCTCCCTCTCTTTCTTTACCATGCCTTATCATTCGCTCTCCATTCTCTCTCTCTCTCTCTCTCTCTCTCTCTCTCTCTCCCTCTCCCCCCTCTCTCTCTCTATTTTCGCCGCATTCATACAAACACACTCTACAAGTTTTAATTTTAAATTTTGATTGCGTTAGTATTGTCTCAGCCGCACACAGGTATTTAAACTTACTTCGTTCCAAGGCTTTCGCTTTCATCGAGACTTTACTGTACTATATCTTCTTTTACTATGCTTGCTTTTCTTTTCTAATGTATGATTTTCTTATTTCTATGTATGTACCACGTGTTACTGATTATTGACCATTTACGTGCAGGCAACGATTGAAAACAGCAACATGCCTCACGGTAGGTCAGGGCACCGTGGCGGAAGCGGGTGCGCGTGCAGGAACCTCATACGACGAAACACTTGCAAGCACATCTGCTGCGTATGATTTTCTTACGGACAGAATACACGAAGAAGACGTAGGAAATTTTCAAGACTTCCCAATTATCGAAGGAATTGTGGAACAAGTACATTTCGATACGGACGCGGAAGATATTTTAGATGAAATACATTTCAACGCGGCCGAAGAGGAAATTGTGGAACAAGTGCATTTCGAGTCGAACGAAGAAGAAATTGTACAAGAAATAGATTTGGACACAGACAGGGATGAGATACATTCCGTAAGAGACATCAACGAAGAAACGACTCAAGATGTTGGAAGTGATGCCGATTACTGGGTAGTAGAAAATGCAGAACCAGAACAGCCGGAAAATCCAATTTCAGAAGGAATAGACTTCGTTGATTTTCCGTATGTTTTCGAACAAATAAAAAATCTTGGAAAACATTCGACTATTGGCTGTGGCATCGAACATTTTGAAATAATTAGATGTCAACGGAATGGACTAGAAAATGTGTATTATGTAGAGTGCAAAATGTGCAAATACACAGAGCACATATCCTGCCTTCGGAAGAGTGATGCCACTATGGATATCAACCGCGCCGTTGTTTCCGCAACAATGATGACGGGCGGCGGATATAATCAACTGGAGGACATAGTGACTGCCGTGAACGTGTCCTGTATGACGAAAAGGATCTACGAGAAATGTCAGAATGACCTAATCGATGCCCTCGAAGTGGCCGCACAACGCGAAATGGAAGATGCTGGAAAAGAGGAAAAAGCATTAGCTATATCAAGAGGCGACGTACATGCAAAATCCAATCTACCGTTTATCCCAGTTGTCGCGGATGGCAGCTGGATGAAAAGGTCCTACCGCGGAGGAGATTACAATTCTCTCTCTGGCGTAGGAGCCATCGTGGGATACCACACGAAGAAAGTGCTGTACATCAGCGTGAAGAATAAATTCTGCATGACTTGCCAAATAGCAGGTACGAAGAAGGAAGAACCGCGCGAGCATCGTTGCTTCAAGAACTGGGGTCGTAATCAGAGTTCAACTGGCATGGAGAGTGTTGCTATTGTCGAAGGCTTCAATTGCAGCATAAATATGCACGGCCTAATATACTCTATATTAGTTGCCGATGGCGATAGCAGTGTGTACAAGAAGATATTGAACAGTGATCCATATAAAAACTACCTGGTGCAGGTACGAAAAATAGAATGCACCAATCACCTGCTACGCAATTTTAGTAAAAAAATAAACGAAATCGCAACAAAAGGCCGCGATAAAGACCTAAGAGCTGTCGTAAAGAATAATTCTCTCCGCCTGCGTACTGGTATAAAGAAAGCTGCAGAATACCGGTTGCAAGAAGAAATAACACTTGAGGAACGAATAAGAAATTTGAAGCAAGACTTGAGGAATGTACCGAGTCACGTTTTCGGTGAACATAAGGAGTGTCAGAAGTTGGCATAGTTCTGTAAGAAATACTCTGATCCAAACAGAGAGGACTACGTACCAAGGTTGAGAGAAGCTGGTATTTATCAGTGCCACTTTTCCCTAAAGCTGACAGTTTCCTGCACGGTCTAAATAACAATGCTGTTGAAAGTTTTAATAATATCATTGCCAAATTCATCGGAGGCAAAAGGATAAACTTTGGACGAGGGTGCTCGTATCAGGGCAGAGTCACCGCTGCAGTTGCCCAATATGATACCAAAGAGGCGTTTAGCAGATTGAGTACGGCAATGGATAAAGAACCACCAACCATGGTAAGAAAGCTGGAAGGACGTCGGAAGCGTGCAGCAGAAAAAACAAGGGAATATAAAATAGAAGCGAAAGCATCCTCCTTCCGAAATAAAAAACAATCGTGCGACCACGATTACGGCCCTAACGCAGACAAACCAGATATGGAAGAGACAGTATACTATTCCGAGTGTAAAAGGCACGCGGTTATACTCCATTACTGGCAAAGGATGCGATGCGAGATCGAAGAGGAAACTCGCAATCAGGCGAATAGCGAAAAGTGGATTAGTTATAGAAAAAAATTATTAACTGCATCCAATTTCGGCAAGGTATGCCGATTACGAAACACTACATCACGGGCAAATACTGTGAAGAGTATAATGTACCCGCAACTTCCAAATTTGTCTGCCCTCCAGTACGGAAGGGAAAATGAGGCAAACGCCTTGAGACAAATGGAAGAAGAATTAGGAATCCATATTCTACCATATGGCCTCTTCATCGATGACACTGTGCCTCATTTAGGTGCAACTCCTGACGGCCTCGTGGACCATGATAAAATCGTCGAAGTAAAGTGTCCTGAATCGGCCAAGGATTTATCACCTGCTGAAGCTATAAAGCAACTTGGTAATATACGGCGTATTTTCAAGGGTAATGAAATGAATAAAAATCATCATTACTATTATCAAGTGCAAGGACAATTGCACATAACGAAAAGGCAACGGGCCTATTTTTGTTTATGGACGCCGAAAGGAATAAAGGTTACAACAGTAACGAAAGATGATCGATTCTGGGCAACAGAGATGGAAGACAAACTGAGCAAGTTCTATGAGGACTGCATGTTGCCAGAAATTATAGATAGCAGATTCAATCGACAACAGCCGATTAGAGAACCTCCGTATATACAAAAAGGAGGAGCAGGTTCGAGTACACAAGAAAGTACATAAAACGATGGATGAAAACATCGCGATAGCACCGGCGAGTGCATCCACCGCATGTGAAGAGCTGTCGAATAAGCAATTGCAATCCAAAGTGACTAATGCACCGGCGAGTGCATCCAGCGGATATGAAGATCTGTAGAATAAGCAATTGCAATCCAAAGTGACTAATGCACCGGCGAGTGCATCCAGCGCGTATGAAAAGCTGTCGAATAAGCAGTTTACAAAGCGCAGGCACCACTTGAGCAACATGGAGGCGCCTGGAGTGCGCAGAGTTACTGAGCTGCGACGAAGGGAGTTCGAGGGCGAACATCGTCGCAGAATGGCCGAATTACCTATGAGAGAGAGCCCCGAAGAGTGGAGTTGTTTAGACAGGATGGGTCGTTCGCCGACCAAAGATCCAGGAAGTCTCTCGCTCGAGGAGAGAGTTTGAAGTTCTGAATGAAAAGTCTGAAGATTAGTCTAAGCTAATCCACTAGACTGGGCTGCGGAGGCTACCTTCGTAGCCCAGCTCTCTGTTTCTTTAAAGTGTTTCAGAGAGCACGAAACCCCACGACGAGGGACAAGGTGTCGGGGGACTGCCGCCGCGGCCTGGATACGCGTTCCCGAATTCCCCGTCTGTGCTACGACAGAGTAGCAGTCTGCAGTGGAGCGCGGACATACGTGGAACCGCTTCTCTAGCCCTGTTGGCGTGGATCTTGGCTTCTCCCCGGTTTGTACAAACCAAGAGGTCCGCCTCAACAGGGTGGACAGCAGCCGGGAAATGGCATCTCCAACCACCAGTCGGACAAGCGGTGCGACTGCTTGGATCGGCTGGAGGAGATGTCGCGGGGACGGGAGCGTTAACAGGACGCACAGGACGGTCCCCTGGGTCAGCACCAGAAGCCACGAAGAGGAATGGGGCCATCTGAAAGCCAAGGCCTGAAAGAGGGAGAAGAGGACAAGAAGTCCAGAAGAAAGACAATGCAGACGAGCTGGGGTACTGGGCAGATTGATCGGGGAACGGGCCCACAACATGCTCATGAGCTGTGATCCCCTGTTATCGGTTCCGTCCCGCCTTTCCGTCTTCCCGGTTCTTTCAGCTCCAACGGATTCTCTCAAATGAAAGTAAATGTTAATGCTTCTCCGTCTGTTTTGCATGGAATCCAGAGCCGTGAAGGGATTGAAGTGTCAAGCTGGTACGGCTACCGGAAGGACATCGAGGATGAGTGCCTGGAGGAGAGGGTCGACCGCGACCAAGGATTCGACGAGGAGGAGGGAACGTCGCCGAAGCAGTGGAGACGTCGTCGGACGTCCTTCTGGAGGAGGCTGCCAGCAAACGAGGCAGCGCTGGAGTCTGCACGGGGTTCTAGAGTCTGCATGAAAGAGGATGCGGTGATGGTTGGAGCGTTGACGTCGACGTGGGACGTTCCAGAGTGGAGTTCCAGGGACGTCGCGGGACAGGGACCAGGGGCGTTACGTCGAGGGAGAATTAGAAGTCCCGCGGTACCCGTGCCTGGCTACTGAACCCGGAGCTCTCCGTGGATTTCGTCGTGGGACACACGGAAGAGGAACGCGCCCGGAGCTCCCCGTGGATTTCGTCGTGGGACCAAGAGTCGCAGGGTTGCAGCAACGTCGTGGGACAAGGAGCTGCGGAGTTCCAGAGACGTCGTGGGACAGGAAGCTGCAGAGTTCCAGAGACGTCGTGAGACCAGAAGTTGGAGCGTTTCGTCGTGGCAGATCGAGAAGTCTGGTTGTACCCACGCCTTGCTCAGGGTTTTTCCGTGGTTTTCCCCTGAGCGAGAAGGCAAATGCCGAGGCGGATGTCTGAAGAAGCCACGGGGCTGCACGACCACTTCTTCAGCCAGGGGTACGAAGATTCCGAAGAGGATTCAATGCGGCCGAGACGTCCGCTCTTCCAGAGGGGAGAGCAGTGTTGCGACCATCGGGTATAGGCCCGTGCATAGCCTGCTGGTGCTCGTAGCTGAAGATAGAAGAAGGTCGGCCACCTTCGAGAGGACGATCGGGACGACGACCAGAAGACTATCTTGTACCGAACGCCACAGCGTTCGGACGTGTGGGTCGTGCTTTTGTAACCGATATTGCTCTATGTAACAATATAGTTCAGTCGTGTGTACGTCCGTGTAATCATTATTCTATCCTTTGCGTCGGGGTGGCCTGCGATGGTCACGCCCGACAGTGGGACACGTAACATAGGATTCGCGGAAAAAATCTCATAACTTCGGTGTTTCCCAATATTTTTTAGTACTTTTTTTTATATTATTTGTTAATAACCAACGGTTATATGGGCAGGAACATTAAAAGAATTGAAGAATCTTTAAGAAATAAAATCGTAATAAACCCCGTAAACATTGTGTTTCATAATTATTTAAACATCCAGTTCAGAATCCGTTCATGAAACCCGCTACTGAAAATGTGCAGGCTGGATGCGCGTGATTATTATGTGGTCAGCTCTTCGAAGTGACAGAAAATGTAACCTAAGTATATGCTATATGACAACAAATGTTTAGTGGCAATTTCGTTCTTTTACGAAACATTTATGATCTTTTTATCACCGTTTCAAAACATTATTATTACGCCACAACAGTATCTTTAGGAAATCGGGTATAGCATATAGGTTATATTTTCTGTCACTTCGAGGAACCGACCACATAATAATCACGCGCATCCAGCCTGCGCATTTTCAGTAGCGGATTTCACGAACGGATTTTCTGTCCTCGAAGTGACAGAAAATATAACCTAATTGCTATACTCGATTTCCTAAAGATGCTGTTGCGGCGTAATAATAATGTTTTAGAAAGATGCTAAAATGTTCACAAATGTTTCGTAAAAAAATGAAATAGCCACTAAACATTTGTTGTTATATAGCATATACTTAGGTTATATTTTCTGTCACTTCGAGGAGCCGACCATATAATCACAGACGAGGTATAGGATAGACCTATCAACCAATGTATTTTTCTGTCACCGGTTTGGGGGGTCCTAGGACCCCCTTACCATTTTAGTGTCGCATGCAACGTTACCGGCGAAGTCTCGAAACAGATTGTAACGCTACGCGTGGTAGGAATTAGAATTCAGCACGGGTAAAATAAGGTTATTTTTTGACAGTCGAAGCCCGCGATTTACAAATGTTTCTGTTAGAGTAACAATTTAAAAATCGTCTTATGAACATATTCCGTTCAACGGAAGAGAAAGGAGGATGAATATAAAACGATATCACATTCGCCTTTTAACTTTGCTGTCCTATTCCGGTTTATTTAACGCAAAACAAATTTCATTCGCTTGCAATAACGTAATTTGTAGAAAGAGTGCTTTAATGTTTTTTAAGAGCACCTGTTGCTGAACGCCACCCATTCATCATCTGTTTGTGCATATTCTACTTTTGGTGTTTCTGATTTCAGTTCCATTATCAAACTTCAATATTTTGACTTGCCGATTAAACTGATTTTCAACTAGATTTAAATGGACTTCTAGTTTATTTACAGCTTCAGACCTTTGTTTCAAGAAATAAACAGTTCTAAAATGACTATAGTCGTCCTTAAAAATCAAAAAATATTTGGAACCTCCTACAGAATATTCATTCATTTCACCAAAGTAGTATAGGTATGACAGTTCTAACTCAAATTTGAGTTTCAAATATCGGCGGCAAATTCCTGCGGGGCGGGCGGCGCGCGGCCGGGCGGCGGATGACGGCATACAGGTGGCGAAGTGGTGGGGGTATAGCGCGAGAGCAGAAGATATCGAATCAATCGATACCGAACCGCATCGAGGAGGAACCGCGGGTGAATTGCTGCTACTCTGGAGCGTGGTACCAACCACAGTCGGTAAGGAAGGAAATATTAATTTAAGATATTAAGAATAATCGAAAAACTGAATCTCGGGCGACGGGGCTCGAACCCAAGACCTCCGCGTTACGAGTCAGCCGCCTAACCAACTCCCCCAACACCCACTCTCTAACATTAGTCTTTAATGAATGGTACATATACCGAGCGTCACCAAGCATAATCCATTATTTTTTTATCGGATGATGTCGGGCAATGTCGGGAAAGATCGGGAATGATCGACGTTCTTTTCTTTTACGCACCGCGTCTTCGGAGGAGGGAAAGAGAGAGCACTACTTTAAAGCTAAATTCGGAGGGTGGGAAATAGAGAGCATCACTTTTAAAGCTAAATTCGAGAGAAAGTGACGGCACTACATAGTGGTACAATCGCTTTCGTTCTAAAAATTTTCAAAATGATTTTAAATCTTAGCGTCGCAGCGTATCGCGCGATTACATGTAAGTTGAGTCCGACCCTCAAGGATAAAAGTCTCGACACGTGTTGAATGTAATATAATACCTGTGGAAATGTCGAATCTTAAAATTATGTGGCGAGGAGGATGATGGGTGAATAAAATTGATAAATAATATGCGTTTAAGAAATTTTATTTAAAATATAAAAGAATATAATAAAAAATATAAATATAAATGAATATAAAAATATAAAAGAATATAATAATAAAAGAAAAGAAAATAAAAGAATATAATAAAAAATAATATATAAAAAGAATATAATAAAAAAAGAATGTAATATAAAAAAGAAAAATATAAAAATAGAATATAAATAGAATATAAAAAAATAGATAATAAAATATGAAATATAAAAAATTAAAAATAGAAAAAGAATATAAAAATACAATATAAATAGAAAATAAAAATATAAAGAATATAATAATAAAAGAATATAATAAAAAATAATATATAAAAAATAAAAAATAAAAGAAATAGTAAAAATATAAAATAAACTATTCTAAGAAGGGGGAAGGTGGCGAGGGGGGTGATGGCGGCGATGGTGGCGTGGGGGGCGATGGGGGTGATGGGGGCGATGGGGGGCGCGGCACCCAATACGGGGCCCATCTAAACGCAGCCGGCATTTGTACCATCGGCCGTCCTGACCGTCGCAGGGCCCCCTGCGGCGGATATGGCCGCACCCGCGCGGCAATGATTGGGCCGATCACCGGCCCCGACCGCCGCATCTGCACCCCTCGGGGTGCAACCTGGAGTGCGCGAGCCTCCAGGCCCGCCAGCCAGACCCTTAAATTATGTAGTGGTAGGTCCTAGAACTATAATATAATTTTGACACATCAAACACACATAACAATGCAAAGTATTATTACATACCTGTGGAGGAGGCGGCGACGGCTGCGGCGACGGTGGCGGCGGCGACGGCTGCGGCGACGGTGGTGGCGACCCCCAGTCGCTCGACCACGTAGGCGATGGTGGTGGCGAGTTCTAAAAGATAATTCACAATATAATACTCGCACAAACGTCTGATTTAATAGCACTCGGTTTCAAATGTTAAACGCGATAAATGTTAAACGCGATGAATGTAAAAATATTTAAATGTACATACCTCGGGGTCACACTCAGGGGCGATCCTGCGTAATCCCATTCTTTTTCGCACAAAATGAAAATTGACACTCAAAAAAAATTCTAACTGTTGTCTACCAAGCTTTGAATGCAACTGGTCTCGCTGCATCTCAAGCTCCCACATGTGGGCCCATTCCTAAAGTTGCATAGCTTTGCAAATAAGATGTCTTTGTTCTTCACCTTCTTCTTCACTGACCACCCTCTCCTTCTATGTACTCCACCTACATTTTCACTGACCGTCAGCACCTTCTATGCATCTTCTTCGAATTACTCACTGACCATCATCTCCTTTATCTTCTTCGCGTGTATCATTTGGCTGAATCGTTTCTCCTTCTTTCAACACATCATTCGACTAGACCATACCACATTGATAGTTTATTAGACGTCTATCATACCACTTCGATCACGTATTGAACATCTATCAAACGTGTATCATACCACTTTCAACGTCTATCATACCACTTCGATCACATATTGAACATCTATAAAACATGTATCGTACCACTTTCAACGCCTAACGTACCACTCTGAACGTGAATCGAACGTAAATCGTACCACTCTGAACGTGAATCGAACGTGAATCATGCCACTCTGAACGTGTATTGAACGGCTTTGATCGGGTATCGAATGGGTATTGAACGGCTTTGAACGTGTGTCGAACGGGTATTGAACGGATATTGAACGTGCATCGAACGGCTTTGAACGGGTATCGAACGGCTTTGATCGGGTATCGAACGGGTATTGAACGGCTTTGATCGGGTATCGAACGTGCATCAAACGGCTTTGAACGTGTATCGAACGGCTTTGAACGCGTATCGAACGGGTATTGAACGACTTTGATCGGTTATCGAACCTGCATCCAACGGGTATCGAACGGGTATCGGACGGCTTTGATCGGGTATCGAACGGGTGTTGAACGGCTTTGAACGGGTATTGAACGGATATCGAATGGGTATTGAACGGATATTGAACGGATATTGAACGGGTATTGAACGGGTATCGAACGGCTTCGATCGTGCATCGAATGGGTATTGAACAGCTTTGAACGGGTATTGAACGTCGTCGCCGTCGTACATGCAATCTGATGGTAATCTCTTCACCTCGAAAATCGAGCAACCGTCCGTCTTGATCCATAACGCGTATCGTTAGATCCGTAATGACCCGTGCGGTGATTGGAAGGTAAATGATCTGCGCGGGCGTTTTCGATATCTTATATCCTGGTAGGACTCTCGGAGAAAATTCATGTATCGTATGTACGTGCTTCCCATTGTTGTACGCGCCAGCGGTCACGCTGCATTCTATGCGAATAATGTTCATGTTCGTGATATTAATTGGATCGTTCGAGTCATGCCACCGTCCTGGTTCTAATACCCGATTCGTCGAGAATCCCAGTAACGATCCAATGTTATTGGGCTTTGTAAAGTCCACGGCGAACGAGCAGTACAGCTCGTTTTCATGGTGTTGTTGTTGGGGCGCAACACTATAGGATACACATCGTTGTCACCGACATCGATGCCGCCGAGATTTTGAGGATACCGCTCGAGTAATCGCTGCTTCAAATACTTGGCGATGGCGTCTAGTTCGTAGGAGCCGTGTGGAATCGTAATGTATTCATGAGTGGTGTCGACGCTGCTGTTGATGTCATAGTTTACGGTGAAGTAGAATTTATCGTTGCTCGAGTCGATGTTTGGTATTGTGTGATAAGTTTCAAAGGTTGTTAGACGGAAAGTAGCTTACCGCGAGGGTGCTACTCTTGCCGGTTAGAGTGAATGTTAACGACATATTCCGAGCTGTACGACTGGACTGGCACTGAATCAGAGTGGTGGGATGTCAATCCTTAAATTTGGTGCCAATCGTTTGTAGAAAGCGTAGACATAGTTGTCCACAATTGCTCTGATCGTACTTTTGATAAGCCATTCGATTGTATTCGATTTTCACAGCATCTTTATCCAGATATTGTACCAATTCCTTAGCCGGTCGAAGATTCCCAAAACTGTCGAAATATATAGCTCGACACCCTCTCTTCGCATACGCCACCCAATGAGTCCCCGGCCCCTCGCCATTATCCAAATTCACGATACCGCTCTCGTTTCTACGTACTCCTCCGACACGTAGTGCATTGCGCATGAAAACACCTCTAAAGAATGGAATACGCATACGTTTTGCAAACTCCTCCAATTGCGCGTCGGTAGTTACGCCGACAGGCATTTTTATTTTCTTTTCGATGTTTTTTTTTTCGTTTTGATATTCCCTGTCCGCGCTTGTATGGTGCGAGATAAAGTCCACGACCTTCCATGGAGCGATTATGGCGTTGCATTTCCTGCAGCTGATGTTGCGCCGCCTTATTATCGTTTACCGCCTTAGCAATCCCCGCCGCTCCACCAGCTAACGATCCGAGAACACCTAGCAGCGGGAGAAGTGGTAATATACCACCCCGTTTTGCCACTGGGAGAATCCGCTTTTCTGATGCTCTCTTTGGAATCCTTTTGCGCAATGTTGCTTTCATCCCCATTCCGATTTTCGTTTTGGCCTTCATAGCTGCCCAAACAGCCGTAGCAGCACCTCTTTCACCTAGAGTCGAGTCTCGCGCAACAATGCGTTTTCGCGCTTTGTCAGCGAGTACGTTATCTGCCGCGTGCCTTTCGCCGAGGTTGTTACTGCGCGAATACGCAATATCGTGTTCGTGACACGCTGCGTCCAACGGATTGATGCCTTGATCACCTCTAGCCAATCGTTTAGCCAGATATGTTCCTGGGCCGCAAAACTGGTATCCCGGGATATGTAATTCGATAGGTAGCGCGTTTATCGCCCGATTTAAAAAAACACAACCTTTCTTTACTCCCGTTGGCGACATTCGCTACAGTTTTTAATCAATGGTGCCGGACCGTCGATATGCGTTTGTTGCCAAGGGCGATTATAATGTTCCAGACACCGACGATACTGCTGAACCTCAGAATCGGCTTTATATGCTCGGGGAGTCTGTCCCACAACTGATCAATGTATCTCTCGAACTCTCGCAGTAGAATAATCTTTGGTATATATTTCAACTGTTCAGAGGATAAGTCTCGAATATCACAATTATCTGACAGGATCAGAAGCATTTTGAATACTGAGCTGTTTTGCTTCAGCGTGGACCTATAAATAGGGCGCGTCGCCGCTTCGATGTATCAAAATCATTTTTTCACAGTTCGCGGAGAGGATGCGATTCGTGTGACAACCTGTGATGATACGCGTGACAAATTTTGACGATAAATCACGAGTGATGCCCTCGAAAACAAAGCGCAAACATGGCAGCATGCTACCAAACACTATACGGTGCCTCATTTGTGACCCATCAAATTGTGGAAAGACCAACGTGTTGGTGAGCTTGTTGGAAAGTCCTCACGGTGTCCGCTTCGAGAACGAGTATGTGTATTCCAAGTCGTTGCAACAGCCGAAATATCAGTATTTGGAGAATTTATTGGCTCCGATAGATGAAATTGGCTACTTTACGTTTTCAAATAACAGCGACGTCATCCCACCGAGCGAATCGCTCCCGAATTCAATTTTTATCTTTGATGACGTGGCATGCGACAAGCAAGATACGATAAGGGAATACTTTGCAATGGGGCGCCACTCGAACGTTGACTGCTTCTATCTCTGTCAGACGTATGCAAAGATTCCCAAACATCTTATACGCGACAATGCTAATCTGTTGATTCTGTTTAAGCAGGATGGTACCAACTTGAAACATGTGTATGACGATCACGTAAACACTGATATGTCTTACGAGGGTTTCTGCGCTTTGTGTCGTAATTTTTGGCAATGGGAATATGGTTTCGTGGTAATAGACAAGGATAGCGCGATGTCCAATGGACGTTATAGAAAGGGATTTAACGAGTTTGCCATACCGTGAGATGGTCAATTGTCATCAACACGTCGGTGGGAAAGCAAAGTCTGCGGTACAACGATGATTCATATCGATAGTCTGGAGATTAAGGATCGCGAGAGAATAGCGAAGGAAATTGCCAAAACCAGCGAATCCATTCGTAAGAAGCATCAGGCTTTGAAGACTGGCAAGATGGAGGAAGATATCGCGTTGGAGAGATACTTCAAACCTGTCGTCGAACCCTTAAAACATATCGTGGAAAATACCACAGCGGTAGAAGCTGACGCATCACCGTCGATGAGCACAGACGTTGGAGGGAATGAAACATTAACGCCTAAAACAAAAATTCAGTCGAAAGGGAACACATCGCGCAAGACAAAGAGGAAACCACACATGTCATCGGAATATTCACCCATAACCTCCACACCAGTTCAATCGAAGCGGAAACGACAGAATGCCACGTCAAACGATTCCCCCATTCCTCCCACACCAATAAATACATTTCCCAGTGTACAATTGCTTGCAACCGAGGATGATGATGACGACGTTTTTGAAACTAGTCCCGATGAGTCGTTTGCAACATCTATTAGACATCAACTCCAAACATCCGAGGGACAAGAAACGTTTCGCAGCCATTTCGGCCCGCTGGGGCAAAAATACATGGGCGCAATTCTAAGTGGTGATAGGGATACAACAATGGACTATGTGTATGGTGTATACTTTGGTAATAGTGGAACGATGCTTGGAGATAAGGCTTTCGATATAGACAAAGATGATAATATAATCATTGATGGTGTAAGATATAGAGGAACGTCCGGTCTTTACGAACTGATTTTCAAGAGAATTCCCGACGATGCACTGTACACCGATGCCGACAAACAAAAATACAAAAGTATACTGCTGACGACGAATGCCCACAGACGCCGTCATAACGCTAAATATCCCATATTAAGCAATAAGGGATACAAGTACAAACATGTAATTGCACTTCTACTCCCCCGTGTATCGGCTAGTAGGGCAGGGAAAGGTCTAAGAACACCGCTAGCTATGATGGCAAACGACAACAAGATCGATTACGTGCATTGGGATGATCCCAACGAGCTGGTGGATCGATTGCGTTTGCTGGAAGCGTCGCGTCAGGCTGGTAACAACTCCCACGATCCCGAAATTCTATCGATTATCGAGGAACTCCGCGAGGTAGGCCTCATTATAAATTAAACCACACGTCGATGATTTGCACTGTATGCATCGAGATGCCGATCAACAAATTTGGAGTATCGCTCGAGAAGAGTGGAGCAGCTAGAATGAACTATTACGAATGGAGCGGCATGCTTCGAAATTATATGCGAGATAACGCTCTTTGTGTGGATGGTGCCGACGTTGATGCAAAATCACGCAAGATACGACGCGTAGCTCAGCCAGTGGCTGACAGCGATGCCGTCAATAAACTATATATGGAAAAGAGCATTAAACTTTTGGGAGAGCAGCAGGAAGAATTAGAGAGAAAGCTGGTCGTGTTTCAGAGAGATATGCTGACGTTGCAAAACAGCGTTAAAAAGATATTGCAGGCGTCAAATTCAATCCCACAGCAGCGCTGCGAAGGAGAATCATGCGAAACGGTTGAACTTGTCCAGAATTTCCTCGGACCGATGAGGAGCACATAATGCACATACATGATAATTATCACATCATTCGTGTCAAAGACACCTCTGCGATCAAACATGCAACCATTATCGAAATCCAAAAGTAAAGAAAACCATGGCCCTAAGAAGCGGCAACTTGTTGAGGAATTGCATGCTCCAGCTCGAAGACATTTCCCACGGAGGCGCGTCATAGTGCACGGATACGACGATCTGTGGCAAGCTGACGTTGTAGAAATGCGTCCATACTCGCGATTCAACCAAGGTCACCACTACATACTAACAGTCATCGATGTGTTGAGCAAGTATGCATGGGCGGTGCCGCTCAAGACTAAAAGTGGTGCTGAGGTGACCAAAGCGTTTGCAAAGATATTTAGAGATCGATATCCGAAAAATTTGCAAACCGATCAGGGAAAAGAATTTTACAACGCCGATGTGCAGAAACTCTTGGCAAAACATGACATTAATCATTATTCGACGTATTCGGTGATGAAGGCCTCCGTCGTAGAACGTTTCAATCGAACTTTGAAGAACAATATGTGGAAAATGTTTACGCTCAATGGAACCTACAGATGGATCGATTCGCTATCGCGTCTTCTCGCAGAGTATAACGCGCGAAAACATAGAACCATCGGAATGCGTCCTCGCGATGTTACACCTACGATCGCCGACAAGCTGCTATCCACCGTATACAGCAACATAAAGATCGCTGCTCCAGCGAGATTCGAGTTGGGCGAGTTTGTGCGCGTGAGCAAATTTAAAACCATCTTCGATAAAGGCTATACGCCGAATTGGACAACGGAGGTGTTCAGGATAGCCAAAGTACAAACAACTAATCCCACGACGTATCTGCTGGTCGATTCCTGTGGAAAACCTGTTGCCGGAGGATTCTATGAACACGAGCTGCAACGCGTCACCGATCCTAATGTATATCTAGTGGAAAAAGTGTTGCGTAGAAAGGGGGATAAGGTGTACGTCAAGTGGTTGGGATTTGATAAATCACACAATTCATGGATAAATAAAAATAATGTATTGTAAAAGTAATAATAATACATGGTTCAATAAATACAATGATACATATATGTAAAATGAGTGAACAATTTTTTATTTTTACACATTAATTCCACCATTTATATTACACAATCAATATAATTGTATGTTCTATGCATGAGTGAACAATTTTATATTACACAATTCCACTATTTATAATAAATACAATAGTTTTTTTACAATGGTATTTTATAATGTCCCCAGGGCAGAGTGTCGGTCGAATCGGGTACGATATGCCGCTTGTCGTCGTACGGACTTAGAGCGATTTTAGATTCCGAAATGGTGTACACTTTGTGCAATTTAGACCGTATGCACGATTGTCGACGAACCATTTCGATCTCCCTTTGCAAATACTGCGTAATCGCTCTCGGATACAGTTTCACCCGTTAACGAACTATAGAATGACTCGCGCGGTGGTAAGCATGAGTCCTGCAGCTTGTTCGCGCAATCAAGATATTCATACGGAAAGATACCCTTTCGTGTCAATAAGTTGAAATCCTCGACGGATAATGTTTGAAATTGGTATCGTAAAATTTTTAATTGATCTGTGCTAAGAAAAGATGCTAATTTGTCGAGACTGGTGTTGAGAAATTTGTACGAATCGATGAATCGCAATTTAATATAATATCGCGAGTCTGAGTCAGTCGTATCTTTGACATTTTTTGTGAATGAAATATATTTTTCTTTAGTTATGGGTAATACGTCGACGTGACCTTCGAAAGCGGTAGCTATTTCCTCGATAATAAAATGCGAATCGTAGCCTGATAAATTATGAAAAACTATGGGGATGTAAAACGCATTTTTATAATTTAAATTGCACTCCGAATGTGCTGGGCCTATAAACCGTCCGGATAGATGACAATGATCGCGGACTGGTACATCGATAGCCTCGAATGGTTCTTCGCAAATATGACAGTGTGTTGCATCGCGAAATGCCGTCAACTGTTCGGCGGTTAAATCAAGCATGGGAACATTGCTGGTCAGGATGGGTTTGGCGAAATTTGCAAAATTTTTTAGTTCATCGACGAACCATGAAACGCAATCCGCGTCGCGGCGACATCGATACGTCGGTAGCGATGTATCGTACGAGCAATGCATGTAATAGGCTATACTATGAACTTCGTGGTGTTGATACGTGTGTAATTTATTATCATCACCCGTTCGACTGTCCTCTGTTTTCTCGATGATGCACTCCAGATCGGCGTACACCACGAAGGGGAGCCGCTCCTTCATGTTGTGGTTGTTGAACCTTAGGAGATTGTTGCCTTCGTTGGGCAGCAGGATGGTGCAGTCATTCATCTTGCTGCAGTCCACTGCATGGGCCTCCAACTTCGCGGCGGATCCGAAGTAGTGCATGCATCTGTAAAAAAAGAAAACCCCAAATATGTATTATTTAATTTGTTTCGCGAGACATTTCATCATTTCATAAGCTTATATACATACTGGTCACAGATGAATTTCTTTCCATCATGCCTGCTCAACTGGGTGCTCACCAGCCGGGACAAGTTCTTGATCAGCACAAAGTGCCCTACATCACCGTGTTCTTGATTTGGCGTGTAGAGCAAGTTTACGTGCCGATCCCTCTTTTGGTTGGTCAGACGCATTGGAAAGGCCGTCTTCCGCTTCTCCTCATCGAAGCTGTACACGTTGATGGAGATGGCATTCTGCCGCTCAAACTTCCCAATTTGTGTTAGGGACATTGGAAATTCAATGCCCTGGAGATTTAGCACCAATGTATAAGGCGGGTATGAACTTGGGCGCACGGTATTTCTTTCCGCAGGATGAAGAGCGGCGACCACTGCCCATGCGAAACACGCATTGTCCTCGGATCGTACGCTAATAGTCGCTTACTTCTGCAATATTTCTCGCGGCAACTTGCAGTGGCACCCCGCGCGCAGGGGATTATACTTGTTGACATTGATGGTTAGGTTGAGAATTCTCGTCAATGCCCATCCGCTGTCGCGTTCGTGGAACTCTTCCAGCGATGCCAGGGTGGGTTCGACGACGCATCGCTGGTACCACGCATGCAGATCGGATGTGCCGAAGAGTTCACAGTTCCGGGTATTGATGCTTTTACAAGCACGCTTGTCACCCGCCACAAATTCCCCGTTGAATACAGTGTTCACTTTGAGGTTTCGACGTTTTCTCAAAGCACCCCGCACGTGCTCCAACACAATGGTCGCCGCATCCTGGAGGAAGTTGCGCGGCTCGATATAGTTCGAGTTTAGCACGACACCAGTTAACACGCGACTATCGAACGCCGTGTCTATTTCGCGCCACAAAAGTCCTGTGCTCGAATGTCCTGCACCTTCACGCACGAAACGGCCGCGTAACGAATGTTTCAATCCTTCGAGCCGCGCGATTCGAGCAACCAACGATTGTTGAACACCAATCGATAATCGAGGACGTTTCACTCGACTATGTTCTTCCAACGATTCGATACACTCGTTGCATCGTTCTCCCCACGCGAGGTATTCTTCGCGTGAAATCAATCGTGCAGATTGATCCAACAATTGGCGGGTTACTTTCGCGAATTATCCCATGGTCGTAAATGGAATGTAACTGTAATGTCTTTTTCCGCGCAACACGTTGCAACGATTTGAGGCTTTGGACAGTTTGGAGCGCGCTTTTATATCCTCACCACGATTTGCTATCTCTGTTTAACTCCTTCGATGTACCTCCTTCCTCCAATAGATTGTATGTAAAAAGCCGATCCTTCCAGATATTATCCGAAGCAATTTCCGCTGATACAGCATAATTCTTTCTATGATTCACACGTATGGCGAATTAGCGCGCAAAATTATCCGACGCATTTTATGCTAACACCGCAAAATTCTAAGATTCGACATTTCCACAGGTATTATATTACATGCAACACGTGTCGAGATTTTTATCCTTGAGGGTCGGACTCAAGTTACATGTAATCGCGCGATACGCTGCGACGCTAAGATTTAAAATCATTTTGAAAATTTTTGAACGAAAGCGATTGTACCACTATGTAGTGCCGTCTCTTTCTCTCGAATTTAGCTTTAAAAGTGATGCTCTCTCTTTCCCACCCTCCGAATTTAGCTTTAAAGTAATGCTCTCTCTTTCCCTCCTCCGAAGACGCGGTGCGTAAAAGAAAAGAACGTCGATCTTTCCCGATCTTTCCCGACATTGCCCGACATCATCCGATAAAAAAATAATGGATTATGCTTGGTGACGCTCGGTATATGTACCATTCATTAAAGACTAATGTCAGAGAGTGGGTGTTGGGGGAGTTGGTTAGGCGGCTGACTCGTAACGCGGAGGTCTTGGGTTCGAGCCCCGTCGCCCGAGATTCAGTTTTTCGATTATTCTTAATATCTTAAATTAATATTTCCTTCCTTACCGACTGTGGTTGGTACCACGCTCCAGAGTAGCAGCAATTCACCCGCGGTTCCTCCTCGATGCGGTTCGGTATCGATTGATTCGATATCTTCTGCTCTCGCGCTATACCCCCACCACTTCGCCACCTGTATGACGTCATCCGCCGCCCGGCTGCGCGCCGCCCGCCCCGCAGGAAATTTTCCGCCGATTTTTGAAACTCAAATTTGAGTTTCAAGGTCAGAGGAAATTCTTATCATGACATTACATCTGTAATGTTTCTTGCAGTAATCAATGTATTCCTGACAAGGCTTTCCGTAACAAACAGCTTTTTTGTGTCCCTCTTTTCCACATTTAAAACATTTCAACTTACTTGGTTGCTGACTTGACTGATTTGTGTTTGTTTTTCCTGACGAAAACTGCCTTTTTTCTTGACTGTTCTTATTCTGACCTTTGTTTGCTGGCTTACTTTTACCTCTTGACATCAATGCATTTTCAACACTTGATGCTTCTCGACTTTTCATCCTTTGTTCTTCCTGTCGAAGGCGTTCAAACAATTTTGACAAAGATTTCTCTCCCTCTGATAGTGAATCCCAAGCCGAGTGAAAGTGACAGTACTTATCTGGCAGACAATTTAAAATTTTTTATATAATCCATTCGTCCTTAACTTCTTCTCCTACAGCTCGTAATTCTTGCGCTAGCCCGTCAATTTCAAGACAATTTTCAATGATATTTTTATCCGTATCAAAAACATATCCAAAGAATGTAATACGCAATCCCTCTATTGATGATCGTGCCTTACTACCATACAAGGTTTCTAATCTCTCTATCATTTTTGCTGATGATGTGCACATAGTAATTTCTAATGCAATTTTCTCATCTACATTTAGGCCAATAATTGTTTGTGCTTCCGTGTCTTTATTGCACCAATCTGCATAAGTTTTATCAGTTTCAGGTGGTTTTATTGTAACTCCGGTGGCAATATCAAAAAGTTTCTTCATGCGTAGCAGCAAATTTAGTTTGAAGCGCCAGGCAATATAGTTACTCTTGCCAGTTCCTTCTGATACTTCAACTAATTTCTCCAAATTTAATTTCGCATCCATTTTGAAAAAAATATCTTACTTGCACTTGTGTATACAGATTTAACTTTTTTTTTCTTTTACAAGCTTGGTTTCTACAGATTTTGAGGTTATGACACAGACTTTCGTAATTTTTTACCTCATCTGCCTTATTGGGCCCATAATCTGTTTTAGTTTTTTTAATTAAATAAACGGTGGAATTTGCAGATCGTCATGAACAATAATTATTTATTAGTCTTCACCTCTCTGTATATAATTTCTTATATAGTAATGACACGTGGTCTCTTAAATTCTATGGACTTCTATGAATATGCAAAGATAAAAATTTTACACGCTCTCTATAACAGTCTTTTCTCCACTACGCAGTTCATACAGGTTCATACACACATTCACACTGCACCCATTCACACCTCTCACGACGAAAACCTACTCACTTAACACCATCTATTATTTACTTCCAACAGTCTGGCATGAGAGCGCAGAGTCTGACGTCAGAACCGTAGTCGTCTGTGTCCGCATTTGGCTGCGTTCTGAGGTGCAGAACCCGATGTCAGATCGGCAGCAGATCGACAGCAGATTCTGCCGTCTGCTTGGTGTTACGTTATTCGTGGTGAGTCTTAAAGAAACGCCGGTTCGTGCCCGTGGAGCGCTAACGTACTCAGCTCGCGAAGTTGTGCGGGAATTTTAAAAGATTCGACTAAGGTGAACTTTTTGTATATTGTTACATTTAGTAAACTGTTCGCTAGTCTGCTGACAAGATTGATCTGACTTCGTATAAATTAACTCCTCGCTTGTAATCTCCGAGCGCCCTACTCCTCCGCTTTCGGCGTGTTCTTCCGACTCATCCTCGAATCCTTTCGTCCAATCAAAACGGTGATGTCCCTTAAGGTCTAAACACACTTATCAGTTCCGTGTCAGTTCCGTTCCGTTCTTCTTACCACTGGTACGCCGGAACGGAACTAACACTGAACTGATAAGTGTGTTTAGACCTTTAAGCTTCGTCAGTGGGCCATTCAGCCATCTCTCAGTCCTTGGCCCTTCCTTCGCGCTTCCCTCCACTCTCGGCTGGTGGTCGAGGCACGCTTTCCGATTACATAGTTTACATAGGCTACGTACAGTACATACATATCTAACAGGTAGGTAAGCGCAACCCTCAGGGTCAAGACGGCGGCGCCCGCGCAAAGTTGATGACTTTATTGGGCCCTTTGTAACCTCGCCCCGAGGAGGTTACTTGTCGGGCGGGTGTCCCGGGCGGCCGAGTGAACGAGACAAAGTGGACTGTGTAAGAGGTGTTTATTCGGACGAGAGTACAAGCAAACCCGGCCAGGTCTTTGCTGGCTAACAGAGTGTTCGTTCCTTAACCTAGGCCTTAAGATAGCGCGAGGACTAGCGGCTAGTCGGCGGCGGCACGCGGACGGCGCGTCACGGTCGCGGCGTATGGTTCGGGGTGGTCGGACGGTTACACGGTGGCGGATCGCGGACGGCGCGTTGCGGTCGCGGCGCGAGATTCGGCGCGTTTCGGCGGTAGAAATAGGAGTAGGGGGGCTGGTCGTATTGGTGCCCTGGCTGTGGTCTCCACCAATGGCCCGGACCGGGAAGTTTTTATTCCGCTCGCCCAGTGGGTAAAACCCGCGGGAGAAACGGAGACTGTAGGATGTCCTCCGGGACAGACAAAGTCTGACCCTAAGATTGACGACGGATATCGACCTGCGTCCAGAGGTCGGCGAGCTCGCGTTCCTCTGGGAGCCGTGGAGGTAAGGGAATCCCAAAATACGCAGTGATACAGCTTGTGTTACAAGAGATCGCTGGGAGAGCTCTGACCGTTCGCCTGTAACGCTCGTGGTAGACTCTGCTTGACGGGCCCGCCGCGCTGGCCTATAAGCGGTGCCGCGATAATTTCGCGAGCGAGAGCGCCGCCCGGCAGCGGCGGGCCGCGCCAGGCGCGCGTGGTGGGGCGGAAGATTCGCGTCCCACCGATATAACTCGTTACACCTTTACATGGACGTTCTTGCGTGCCACGCATTTGGCCGGAACGTCGGAAGGAGCGTGCTCCTTCGCGCAGGCCAGAAGGTCGTACCCGTCACTATTTAGAGACAGCGAGTTCGGGCTCCCATTTCTACGTCGACTCCACATGCTTTTTCCAGGATCCAGCGCAGTCTTGTATTGTGTACTACCTGTTCCATGTATATTATCGATCTGCGAAACGATCGGCAAGACACGATCGCGATATACGTAGATTCGCGAAAAGTATAGGAATTCCTCGATATACCTGGCTTATAGAGAATATCATAAATGCTGTTACTGTAGGGCGCACTGAAACATCTGTTTTTACGAAGCTACATTTGGTTTACCTGAAGGTGCTATAAATTATGGAAATGGTTTATTACTCATTGTCAGTTACAACGACTGTATTGTGATCTGCATTCCTTGCAGAAAAAAGTTTCCACCTAATCGGACGTTCTTGCTTGCACCTTGTGCGCGGTTAAAAGTGTGGCGCGCAAGAATTCTCGCCGCATGCAAACCTGGACTCAAGAGGCAACGCCGCCGAGAAGCCGTGCCTCGATGGGTTTCAAGGACTTCGACCCTCGAGCACAGGGGGGCCGTACAATGTTGCCCCCTAAGAAGTGACGAATCGAAAATTCTACATTCCTCATCGGATCTTCGCGAAAGTGGTGTGAATAGTTTCCTTATGTTTTCCCGATGAAAATGGTCCTAAAACGACACAAATCGGATCGTAATTAAGGAATCTTCATAATATATTGATTTCCATAACTTCGTTAAAAATAGTTCGATTTACATGAAATTTGGTATAATTTTCATTTGAGAAACATAAGAAATGCATCAGTATCATTTCCACATTGATACAATAAAGAATAAAGAATACAGTTTTTCTGAAACAGGTATGAATCCTGGGCCGACCGCAGGGAATCGAGGTGGGCGACCCATAGTCAAGAGAGAAATATTCATTACAGCGTGTTAAGAGATTCATTATTCGTCATCGCATCAATATGAAAGTAATACTAATGGATTCCTGGCGTCCTCCCAATTAAAATTATCACAAATGTCATGGAAATCGGACTACTTTTACACAAGCAATACAAATTATAAAAGGAGTAGGCATTTCTTAAACGCATTCTCTTATCGTATCGATATGGAAATGACATCATTGGATTCCTGGCTCATCCTGGAGTCCGATGACAGTGTAACTTATCCTTTTTTTTTAGGAGGTGGAAAATGCTTTATGCATACTCCGACACATTGTTGCCGGGGTTATGTGGGACTCTTCGCAAAGTTTGCGGGCTACCCACTAAAAACACCCTCCTTGGGCTCCTCCTTACTTCTGGACTCTTAGAAGAAAGTACGTCTTAGTAATACTTGTTCCTTCTTCTTCCATCATTTGGGGGATCCTCCACCTTTTCCGACGTCACAGGACCAGATAAACTTCGTCGCTGCTGGCGCCCACCTTATCACTGACCGGGGAATGCCAGGTACACTCGGCTCAAACGATTGTGGCCGATCGAGATTTGATTGCATTCGAGCTTACTAGGGTTGGTTTTTTCACATCGCTATCATTCTACATTATTTCATGAACATGGTGAGGGCATTGCCAAGCTACAGGTTCCCGTCTAGAACACTTCTAATTCATGTTAAAACACCACTGTGGCACCATCTGCCTATGATTGTCATAATTATATAAATCTGCGCGATCGGCTCTGTTATCGATGCTGTAGCGTAAATGACATCAAGAATAAATGTCAAATGACTTTTATTGCAATGAACCTCAAGAAAAATCATAATAATTTTCACACTATAAATGATAAACTTGTAGTGTCCAAAGTAAATAAATCAACGGATTTATAATGAAAACCACAAATAAATAAAGCGGGATGATGGGGTAATAAGGAAAAGAATATTAAAAACGAATGTTATGTATTTCGTAGAGATGGCAAGGGTTAGAAAACCAGCATACTGAGATGAATAAAGTCTTGTGGTATTTTACTCGTAGCAGTCTTCATAGATTAAAATCTAAGGCGCTCATTATTAGTGGAAATGTGTGGAGCAAAGAAATACGCATTTATTTCAAAATTTACTATCCGTTATTTTATATTAACAACGGGAAAATAAACATAACCGAAGCAATGTAAATTACATTTTGTGACAGGACTGCGCGAACGTGTCTCACATTAAACATCATCCGTTTACTTCACGCTATATCTGTCGCTCTGTTCGTACGAGCGGCGAACTTGTTGCACAATGACAACAACGGACAAAATTGAAATAAATAAAAAGAGGTGGTAAAGTAACTTTGCCGCAATTATGAAACGACATTGCAATACATGGAACAATTAAACAAAAAAAAGTAAATTACGAAGTAACATACAAAATAAGTAGGAAATGATTCGGGTGAGAATTTATGAAAAATAAAAATACGGATTTGAAGTGTTTCTTCTTCAAATTTAATAGCTGGAATCCTTTTTTTTTAACGTGGTGGAAATCTCTAACGGATACCTCCCGTCTCCTCCGAGCCGAGGTTATGTGGGGCTTGCACCCACTAAAACCATCACGATCTTGAAATGCTGGTCCCTCTTGTGGCCTTTACAAAGGCTGATATGTTCTTCGTCGATGATCCAAGAGTCGTTCCGCCGAGAATATTTGCGACCTTGAAAAAGGCATAGCAATGTGTTCGGAGGTACGCACTAGTAATTCGTCCAGAAACCGCTACAATCAATTACGTGACCTAACCGTTTCGGGATGGATTTCCCTAGGTTTTCGAATAGTTGTGAGTTGACTGTTAAATTTGCCCACGCGCGCATCGCGCGTCTTATTATGTTTTATTATGACTTTTTTTGAGGTTCATTGCAATAAAAGTCATTTGACATTTATTCTTGGTGTCATTTACGCTACAGCATCGATAACAGAGCCGATCGCGCAGATTTATATAATTATGACAATCATAGGCAGATGGTGCCACAGTGGTGTTTTAACATGAATTAGAAGTGTTCTCGACGAGAACCTGTGGCTTGGCAGTGCCCTCACCATGTTCATGAAATACTGTAGAATGTTAGCGATGTTAAAAAACCAACCCTAGTAAGCTCGAATGCAATCGAATCTCGATCGGCCACAATCGTTTGAACCGAGTGTACGTATCTATCACATCTGGTATGTCGCTTATATAAAAATGGGCACCAACTGCCCCTTCTTTATTAAAATAATAATAAATAAATAAGTAGATAAAATACTTAAAATGCTTGGAGTCAGAGAATAAAAAAACATAGGTATAAAACGCGGCTAAAAGGAGTAAACCACTATAAAAAAAAAAGTAAAAGCCACAAAAGGCTGTGGCGGAATAGGCCCCGTTTCCACTACTACCCTGTATCCAGCGGGTTAGAGGGGGAGAGCTCTCTTCTTCTTTACTGGGTGACCGTTGTTCAGGTGGGAGTTCACCACCTTCCTCTTACCCCTCTTTCTAGCCATTTCTTGCATTTTCAGCCCTGATGGCTGCCGCTCTCTCCTCTCGCGCCTTCTTGAGCTTCTCTTGCTCCTTCAGAGCCCTGTCCTTCATTGCCTTAAAAGCAAATACCTTTAGGGCAGCCCAATTTTCCGGAGATCGTGTTGCACACTCAATCACTGTGGGCACCTCTACCAGGGCACCTAATGCAGCCTCCAGCACCCGCCGTTCATTTTCGTATGTAGGGCATGCCATAAGGATGTGCTCTGCATCATCCAGGACTTCCCCATCACAATCTTCACATGTGTTGACCGTCGACTTCCCTATCCTCATCTTGAACGCGTTAAACGCGCCGTGTGATGCAAGTATCTGCGAGGTCCAATAGTCCAACTGATACGCTCGACCCCTCGCTCCCTGGAAGGTCCTAACCGAAGGGACGAGCCTCCTGGTCCAATTTGTCGGATCCGCCAAGTCCCATTCCCCCTTCCATTCTACGATAGCCTCTTGTAAGGCTCTTTTCTTCGCATTTTCTACCTTTGCACTCAGGGCCTGATCGCCATCTACCGCAGCGTCGCGCCTGCCTGCCACTTTTATCGCGTGGATACTAGCCCACAGCTTTGCCCTTAAGTGCACCGGGATAGTGCCGGTAAGGACACAAAGGGCACCATATCCCACCGTACGGTAGGCCGTTGAAGCCTTAATTAACGCTGATCTCTGGGCCCTTCTAAGAATGGCCCTATTCCCCTCTCTGTCCAGGGTTGGGGCCAGACCGGGGATGCATATAGGACTATGGATTCCCAGACCGCGTAATAAAGCCACCTGGAGAGAACTTAAGGCTATATTGGGCAGCAAGGCAGACAGCGTCCCCATCAGTCTATCTCCTCTGGCTGCCGCCTCCTGCAGGTGGGTCTTAAACTTCCTTCTACAATCCAGGATGACCCCCAAGTACTTCATTGTCTCTACGGAGGTAACTATTGTTCCCAGGATCTCAAAGTTCTGGATCTTAGTCCCTCGCTGACCCGTCAGAAGTATAACCTCCGTCTTTGCCGCTGCAACCCGGAGCCTCGTGCGCTGGAACCAGCCCTTGACCTTTATCATCGTCGGCAAGCTGCTGCTCGAGATGGACCGAATCTCTTGATGAAAAGACAATTGCCAAATCATCGGCATAGGCAATTGCCCTAACAAACCGGTCCCCGTTCAAAATTTTTAAGATTCCGTCATATACTACATTCCAGAGATAGGGGCCCAACACGGAGCCCTGTGGGACCCCTGCCCAAATTTCCGCCTCAACGTGCCCCTGGGGGGTGTGGACCACTACCCATCTGTCCCTGAAATAGTACCGAATCAATCGCACCACCGTCGAGGACACGCCTCTTTGCCCCACTTCGTTAATGATAAGCTCCCAACTAAGCGAGTTGAAGGCATTTTCAACATCAATTGCAACCATGGCACACAGTCTATTTCTTTTGGCGCTTTCCTCCGCCAATCTTATAATATTCATGGTTGCATCCACGGTGCTCTTACCCTTTATAAAACCAAATTGGGCCTGGTGGAATGCCCCCCCCCCCCCCGGTCTGTTTGTCAATCAGGGTCTTAATCACATACTCCCATGCCTTACTCAAGGCAGGGAATATACTAATTGGCCTGAAAGATCCAGTAGTTGGGTTTTGGCGTACCGCGTGGGGGAACCTTTCTAGGGAGTGTGGCCTCCGATACCTCCTCCAGAAGCATCTGAAGCCTCTCTACCTCCGACTCCAATCCAGAGCCCCGGGTATCATCATTACCCGGTCTCTGGTCGTTACTCGCTTGCCGGAGTAATTGGTACATTCTTATGATTTCTTTGACGTCCAGGTTTCTGACAGAGTACGGGGCCCAATCCGGAGAGACGGGCACGGGTCTTGAGGGCTTTGCCAGGGTGTGGCATACATACAAGTGATCAGAGTAAGTGAGGTGTCCAAGTACCTCACTCCTCGTAATCTGTCTGAACAGTGTGCGGTCGACTGCCATGATATCAACCACAGAGGAGCCCTTATTGTGATGTAAAAATGTGGCCGGTTCCTTCAATCTTATTGGTACCAGGCCGTGCCGGGTCAGAAACTCCATAGATGCCGAACCCTTTTTGTCCGACTTGTTACCACCCCACGCTGGGGACTTGGCATTTAGGCCCCCCTGCCATGCCCCTATCCAGGGCCCTAGACGTTATTAAAATTCCCTCCACGGCATCCAGGAAGGTCCAAAATTCAGGTAACTTCGCCCTGGGCGAGCAGTAGCAACTAATAACTAAGTTATTGTCTACAATCGCCCCAGTAACTCCTTCCGCACTCAGGCGCGGGTATCGGGTAGGAAACCTACCATTAAAGCCCGTAATCCAGAGTGACGCGTCCCCTGTCGCGTCATTAAACCAACAACTCTGTTGCTTAAAGGGCTCGGAGATGATGACAATATCGATGTTCATTGTTGAGACCTTTTTGACTATAATATCCTGAGCCAGTCTGCATCTATTAAGATTGATCTGCAGGATTTTAAGAGGCATAGTGAGAGAGGTCAATTACTTACTAGTCCTCTGACCTCTGGCCCCCGTTCCCAGTCCACTCCTACTTCTATTTGCCGGGCAACCTAGCGAAACAGTGACGTGCGCCGCCCTTGCTCCTGTAGCTCCATCCTTCGTGCAAATAATGCACTTTGGAGGATTTGAATACTTGGCGATTTGGTGGCCCACTTCCCCACATCTTCTACATAGCTCTCCCCCATTATTTACGGTCTGACATCCCTTCGCGAGGTGACCTAGTTGATGACATACAAAACACCTCATCAATTTGGGCAGGATCCTACATCGAACGACCGTAAGCCCGGTATGGAAACGCAGACCTTCTGGAGTGTTCCTAACCGAGTTTATGGGGACCTCCACCACGGCCAGTTGGCCTCCACAACGGGCCCATCCTTAGGACCTTCAGGGCAAGTTCCCTAGGCTCCAGCTTGAGAGCCTGCCAAGGTCTTCCAACAACTCCGGACCTTGTATCATGGGATCTATTCCCCTAATTTCCACCGCAGTTTTATCCTGCAGTGGGGCGCACGCAATCTCAGAGGAGCCAATGATCTCCCGGATATTTTTGGCCAGAGCGCTAGCACTCGACTTCTTGTGCAATTCGAGTAGGACATGCCCTAGCCTAGTCCTCTTTACTCCTATTACCCCCTCGAGGGCATCCCTTCCCTTCGCTAAAAGGGTCCTATATGTGTCCATATAGGTCGAGGTCGGGGGACTCTAACAAGAACTGCCTCAGGCCTCTTTCTCGGCGGCCTTGGGCCCCGTTTTTTCTTCTTCTGGACCTGTGCACGCGGATTCTGCTCCCGCTGGGTTTGCCGCTGTTGCTGTTGTTGTTGCTGTTGCTGATTTCCATTCGGGAGCTGTTGTTGTTGCTGCCGCTGTTGCTTCTGCTGCAGCAAGTCCTGGTTTCGGTCTCGACGCCTCTCCCTTCTCTTCTGCCCCTTCGAAGGGACGTCGGTCCAAACCTCTCGTGCCTGGGAAGACTTCGGCGTTCCATCTGGGTCCGTTGAGTTACCGGGTGTTTTACCCACCAACTCTCCTGCACCCAGGGGCCCAGAACCCTTCTGGAATCCCCCACCGACCCCCTCGGACGTCACCTCCGCAAAGAGCCTCTGTTTCAGGAGAGCCTCTTCTTCCTCTGAGACTCCTGGGGGTTATCTCCCTGGGCCTTTTACTACTAACGGCATTTTTAACGTTTGGGTCAGCATTCGTACTCCCATCTCGCGTCTCCGAATTTGCCTCCGCCGTTCTCCCTGCCTTCGGGGCAGATGTCCATCGCTTGATAGCGTGTGACGCCATCGCCTCCGCTACGGCGGCTTCTGCTTTCCCGCAGTCCCTGACCATGCCGTCAGCAAACTTGAGTACTCCTTTAACTGTTATCCCCTTCTTTGCCGCTTCCGCCAACTCCGAGCAGACCATCGTGAGGCCACTGATTAGGGAGACCACCTGCGCCAATAGCCTACCCGCTCTATCGTCTTCTTCTTCATCCCCTCCTTTCGGTTGGGGGTTGGCCTTCTCCTTTTTCTCTTTTCCTTTCCCTTTCGGGACCGCTGGGATGGCTAGGATGATGAACTTGTGGAGGGTAGTCTCCACCATCCCATCCCGCCGCCTTCCTTTCGCGTCCCCCACACGCGTGGCTGAGGCCAACCTAAACCTGGCCCCACTCGTGTCCCTCGGTAGCTTGGTCAGGGTGTCCTGCGGATTTAATTCATGTCTTGTTCGCCCGAGTCCCCTCTTGCCCACCTCCTTATTATCACTCCTGGGCCCTTCCTTGTCCGTCATCGACGCGCCCACTCTTGGCTGCTGTATCGAGGGAGGGGGGGGGGGGGTCTCTTAATCGCCCTCCCCCTAAAGATGTTGGGTGGGGAGGGGGGGTCTCCAGAACCATGGCCGCACTGTCACGGTCTATCAGCTCGACCCCAGTTGAGCCCGACCCTCTCTTTTGCGGGGTGGAGGATCCCTGATCTGTCCGGCCTCCAGTGAGCTCGAGCACAGGTTCCTTTAGCAATCCCCCTTTCTCCTTATTTATCTTCTTCTCGCTAGCCTGCGCCTTAAAAATGCTAGCCGACAGCCCTCCTGGATCATTTTCCGTCTCGTCGTCCTTATGTAAAAAGCCTGGTCGAGTAGCTGTGGATTTTTTCAGGGCGTGCAATGGCGCTGTAGCGCCTGCCCCGATGGCATCTGCCTGCTGCTTCAGCACGATGCCATCGGTCTTAGTGAGTCCTACTCCCTCCTTACTGTCGACGGGGCAAGTGAGGGAGGGTGGTCTAACACCATCAATCGCCTATTTAACATCTGAGGCCAGACTAAATTGAGACATTATTCCATATGTGTGTCTTAAAGGGCGACAGCCCCGCCGCCCAGCGGGTTTCTCCAACGTACAGGCCCTGATGTTTGGCCTAGCGGCAGTACCACCGGCTCACAAGCCGTGAGGGACCCACAAAGCGCCGCTGGGTCCTGCCTCCCCGAGAATAAATCTTCGGGTACACCACGCTCAGGCAGGTTGTCGGCCTGAGCACTCCTCCTCTCCTAACAATTCCTCCTTCGTTGCGTCTGTGTACTGTCCTGTATGTAAAAAGTGCCCTATGTTGTCCTGTGTATGTGTCGTGGGCCGAGTTAGGCTACCCAGCCTAACACGATCCGAGCAACCACCTTCCAGGAACTTGACTAATTAATCTTCCCTTTTCTTCTTTCAGATCCACGAGTGAGAGATGATGTCCATCCAGGTAAGTAAGTATATCAGCAGGTAGGTTAAGTATGGTACGGTGTTCTATCTTCCTATTATATTCTTTCTTCCTCCTATTTCTTGCAGCTTCCGGTAGATTATTACTGCGTACGTCAGCTCGTGTAGGCTACCCAGCCTATACTGGCCGTATCACGCCGCTGCACAAGCCAAACAAATTCGGTGTTTTTTTCCAGATACTACGTGCGGGTTGCAGACCTTCTTAGCAGCCTCCCGACCGCCCGTAGCGGATGTCACCAAAGAAGCCTCAGATAAGTACCTATTCCTTCTTCCATTGGTCCTTCAAGTGGATTCTTCTTCCAGGTGATCCAAAGGGATAGATACTTTGTATCCTCTTGGTCTCTTCGGTTACAGCCGGCCCTCGATCACTTGCCAACCAGATCCAGGTTCCAGGATACCAACCTCCATCTTTGGCCGACCCTTAGCCAGGAAAGCAGCATCCCGCCACGGCCACCAGGCAGGGATAGAACCCTCTACCAAATGCCCGAGGAGGAACATCGCCGCTTTTCCAGAGCTCCCTCACCACGCTCAAGGTGGTCGATCCTGGAGGGAGGTGTAACTTATCCAAAAGCATGATTAGATCGATGTAGGCTCTGTGATCCGTAGGGTAATCAAAATAATTGTGAAAACTTTGTTTTATGAGGGCTGCTCGGATTCGGTGGTCCGAACGGTGACCAGAACGAGCAAAGAGCATTGCTGATTGGTCAAATCTTCCTTGGAGAGGGGGGATCTTCCCTCTGCAAGTTCGACGGTGTAGGAGGGACCATCTTTACCCTCTCGATAACGTAGAGGTGTAACAGTAGACATCTGCTTACCAAAACTAGCTAGATTGATCGGTCAGAGTCTTGCCCAGGGTCGCGGTTTATAACCGTATTGTCCCGCGGGTCTGCGGGGGAACCCATCGATGGAGCAATATACGGATTAAGTCAGACCGAAAAAATTCGAAATCGCTGAAAAACGGCACGATGTCGATTTTCCCTTTTCGACATCTGGCAGACAAATGCTGCCCGACGAAACCTTCGAAAACAAGCAATTACCTACTTAGATAGTTGTAAACCAGGATTGACTGATTTTGGTTAATAAAGTTTAATCTATTAATCGTATATTAATCTATTTCAGACAACTACAACGACTGATTTTATGCTAACAGTGCGCATATGAGTTTTGTAACGCGCTCTATTTGAAGCACTATAATTCCGGATATAACCACTATTTTTGAATACAATTTTTTTTCATATTCTTTAAATATTGACAAATGAAACCACAAAGCTGGAAGTAAATATATTTATTTCTTTGGTTTGAAATAATTCTCGTTCACTTCCTACCGCTTGTAGCGGCTCGCAAAGTCTTGGCTGCCAGGCGCGCCGCGCGCCTCAGAATTTTCCGCACTGTCGGAAAGTCCACACGCCACACCGAACACGCCGAGGTGCAAGCAAGAACGTCCGATTAGGTGGAAACTTTTTTCTGCAAGGAATGCAGATCGCAATACAGTCGTTGTAACTGACAATGAGTAATAAACCATTTCCATAATTTATAGCTCCTTCAGGTAAACCAAATGTAGCTTCGTAAAAACAGATGTTTCAGTGTGCCCTACAGTAACAGCATTTATGATATTCTCTATAAGCCAGGTATATCGAGGAATTCCTATACTTTTCGCGAATCTACGTACATCGCGATCGTGTCTTGCCGATCGTTTCGCAGATCGATAATATACATGGAACAGGTAGTACACAATACAAGACTGCGCTGGATCCTGGAAAAAGCATGTGGAGTCGACGTAGAAATGGGAGCCCGAACTCGCTGTCTCTAAGTAGTGATGTGTACGACCTTCTGGCCTGCGCGAAGGAGCGCGCTCCTTCCGACGTTCCGGCGCGCCACGCTAAATGCGTGGTGCGCTGGTGTGTGGCACGCAAAAGTGGCACACAAGAACGTCCGTGTAAAGGGCCCATATGACTTTCAGCCTCCCCCGACCTGAGTTTTACCCTAACAGGACATCGGCAATTATTGAAAGGAAGGACAAAGTTTTAAGTCGTTTTACGAGACGAGCCGCTGCCCGCTCGACGAAACTTGGCACGCAGATGTGCTGGAAAAAGTTCAAATATTTACTATCCTCGCCTGGCTTAACTGTAGTTTTGGAAGCTATTGAATGCAATCCCTGGCTTTCGTACGCTTTCTGAGTTCAAGTATCTGCTACTAGTATTGTAAGGACACGTTCGAAAACCTATACTGAATTCATCCTAGAAAAACCTCGTTCCGCGCAGGGATAATTCTGAGGAGGCGCTGATTGGTCCGACTCCCCACTTAACCGCCTACGATTTTCTCCGTCTTACCGCCTTCATTTACACGGTGGCACTATTATTTCCGAATACGCACGGCAACCGCCTACTTTTTATAAAAATTGTTTTGCAGTTGTTTTGAATGAACTTCGGTTTATTTTAGAGACCATAACTGTTATAACTTAAATTTTACAAGTGATGGCATAAAAGTTAATATCTTTCATTAAATGATTATGGTTATGAATAACCATTATCAATGATGAATATCGTTTTTAGTTGCAAATAACCATTATTGTCAACGCAATTTGTTTTTGTTTTTGGTTACGAATAACCATTATCGCTGACCAGATTTTTTTTTCGTTACGTTATAACCAATATCGATTGGGGAATTTTTGAGGGGTTAACGGTAAACAATATCGATGCTGGGAGTTTTATTTTTGTTACATTCGACCATTAACCCTTCAGCGACGGCGCCGTATTTAACAATTTCTCTACGCGAACGGGGGTCGCGTGCCACTATTCTCTCCAAGTGGACAGCGGCTGTGATGCAGCCAGTACTATGCCTACTATGTTGCCATTACCATGCGTACCATGTAGTCACTGTCTGTGTTCCAAAATTATACTGGGATTGGTTATTACAATTAACATTAAATGTATACAGAGAAAAAAACGATTTATAAAAAGAAAAGTACAGAAAATATGAAAAAAAAGTATACGAAGAATTAGGGTTCATACAACGCGACGTATGGAGGTCGGCGCTTAGGGGTTAACAAATTTTATTGTCTAATATTACTAATAATTTGTATTTATGAATGATATACAATGAATAGAAGGATTTACATGCGTTAGTGAATAAAAACGGATAAGTTGTAATTATACATTTTAATAACTAATGCGAAAAATCAGTATTAAGTTTTACAAATAATAATTTCTGGAAATTGAGAAAACCTGGCCAAAAGATGAAGGTAACGTTTGATTTATACAAAAATCAGTATACTAAAGTTTTCTAAGTCGCTAATTACGAATCTGAGGTCGAAATTGCAAAAACTGAGATGGCGGTTTCAATATGGCAGACGCGGTTTATTTAACATCCATGCATACAGACATACACACACGCCCCCCCCCCCCCCCACACAAATAGCATTCCGTTGCATACTTAAAACATAAATAAAACAATTGTTACAAATCACATCAAGTTTCTATGTACTTATGTACATACACTTATAACATTATGGTGCCTCTTGGATCAAATCATTCAAGATCTTTAGTCTGGGATAAGGATTTCCGTAGTTTCAAGAAAGAAATGATGAATTTTTTTAGCGTGGGGAAATCTTCAAAAGACACCCCGGTGCCTCCCAACGCCAGGGTAGTGTGAGACTTACTCACTATAACCCCACGGCCTTCTTCACGCTTTGGGAGGGGGGCTTCCAGAAAGTCTGTAACAAAATCATTCATGAAATATTGTCCTAAATACCACGAGTAACCGCTGTATGCAATAATAAAATAAGACCCGAAATATATAAATTTACATAATAGATAACTTAACTTTATTTGAATATTTCCGGGTAATTGTTCTCCCGAATCCGTTCCAGAGTCTCCCTGAGGATTACCCATAATTTCGGCACCCCGCAGTGTACGGTAATTACGTAGATAGCCCGTAGTGACGTAGATAGCATCGCACAAAATTCTACCAATTTTGTGCAGACACACGTTCGACGCCTTGGACGAATTTTACACGGTCGAATCTGTACGAAGTACTTTTTACTTTTACATGCCTCTTCACCATTGCCCATGCCAACTCAATAGGGTTTAATTCGCAGTGGTATGGCGGTAGTCGCAATACTATTTTGCCGTTCGCTTTTGCCAGCTCATCTGTTACATATCGGTCAAACTGAGGTTTGATCTGCATGACCATGTCGATCATCGTGGCCTTACCGGCAAATGGCGGTATTGCCTGCTGCTTTGAGATCAGCCAATCTACGATGCGTGGCTTGGTCCAGCCCATTGTTGGGCAACGCTCGGCCTTTACTGAATGGTATGAAGCATTATCCATAACGATAACGGAGTGCTCTTTTAGTGATGGCAGAATGCTTTCGAACCATTCCAAGAATGTGTCTCCATTCATCTCGTCATGATAGTCTGCTGTGTTTTTTTTCATTCGAAGCACAGCAGACCACCAGGCACAAACCCGTCAACAGACCCAATGTTTGTTTTGACAATCGCCTGCGTTGGCCCACGTTTCGTCCAGAAAGTATATGTGGCGTCCTTCTGCCCTGTATTGCGCTATTTTTCGTAAATATGTTTGCCTCCAAAGCACAATGTACTCCTTATCAATAAGGCCGCTATTCCTCTGTTTTCTGGAGGATGAAAACTCCAAATCCTGGAGGATTTTATATAGGGTGGTTTTTGTAAACTTGCCGAAGGTATGGTCGGCGTTCACCGCTAAAAGAATTTTATTCAAATTCGGGATTTCCCGCCTAAACAAAAATTCATGTACTTTGTACCGAATCGGATTTTTCTCCTCTTCCGAAAGTTTTTGGATGGCGCTTAATTTTCACCGCTTTTTGTTGGGAGAAGTTACATTGCCGCTAATTCGGTATTCTGCAATGCTTTTTTTTTACCGCGGACTGGCCTATCCCAGTTTGCTTGGACAACTTCGCCATAGTCTCCTTATATTTGGCGGAGGGATCCTTCGCCAGCATTTCCTTATAAAGATTTATAACCACAGTTCTCTCTCCACAACGGACATACTATAAAAACCAAATTTACAACAGTGAGAAACTGTGATAGATTGAAATTATGATGTGTACGTAAGATTTTACATTTTCCGGAAAACTAAAATACGGGGCAATACGGGGTAACACTGGCAGTTAATTAATATGTATTGTTACGTTTTGCGTTCGACATAATATAAGTTTACTGAACAGCAACGATAACAGAACATTAAACAAGGGGGTAACAAGAATAATATAAGAACAGGTAACGAATATAATCTGTTAGGAATACAATATCGATACGTCTGCTTGTAATGGCGGCTGACTCTCGAATGACAGCTTGACAGGCGATCGATCCGATCGCCTTCTTCTCGCTGTCTCTTGTCTTCGTCGCGAGCACCAGCGGGCCATGAATCCTCTACATAGGGTGCTCGCAACAGTATTAAAGAAGGAAAAGGACAAAAATTTTGCATTTTCACACTCGAAGTGCAATCACAACAGATAGAATATTATAATGAGATACTTGAAGCAAATCTAATAATGTTAATTTTTATATTACACAACAAAATGTTTCATAAACCTGCCAATGTTCCCAGTCTACAGTATATTTTCGTAAAACGATTAAAACAAATAATGTATGAAAATTAAGTTACCTTTCCTGAAGGATTTTTCCTCTCTGGCGAAGTGGGAGGGCCAGGCTGTTGCTAGTGCTGCACCATTTTTTCATAGCCACGCACAATATCCACAACACTTATATAAACTGAACACAATCTGTGCAATTGCACTGTGAATGCTTGGACAGCTTGACTACACGGCCTTGTCGCGTGGCCTGCTCTGTTCAAACTAATGATTACCCGCATTTTCACAAATTCGTCGGTCAAGACTTGAAAACGATGTCCTAAAGAGTGCAATTAAATCATATAATGTTTTGGCCACCCGTCCGTCGGTTACTCGCCTGCGACCGGGAAGTAAAATCGGAATAAAGTCATAAAGCTGATAAGTCGGCAAACCATAGGATGGGTAAATCCCGGTAACACGATTCGGCAGGATACCTGGCGCAGTTGCTATATATTTCAATTGAAGCACATTAAAATATTGAACAATTCAATATTCAAGATATTGTATGGACCCCGATTTCTGTACATACCGCCGACCTCGATACGTCGTATGGACTTTAATTCTTCATATACTTTTTTTCCATATTTTCTGTACTTTTCTCTTTATAAATCGTTTTTTTCTCTTTAAAAATTTAATGGTAATTGTAATAACCAATCCCAGTACAATTTTGGGACACAGTCAGTGACTACTTTGTACGCATAGTAATGACAAAATAGTAGGCATAGCACTGGCTATATCACTGCCGCCGTCCGCGTAGAGAAATTGTTAAATTCGATATCGTCGCTGAAATGTTAATACACTACATATTGTAACAGTTTCTTCAGAACAGAGAAGATAATAGTCATAAAATTACAATTATTTCATAATTAATTGAAAATTTTAACAGTTTTATTCGACCTCTGTCAGTAGGACACTTCTTTTTTTTAAACGAACTCCATAAAATCAAATACAACTCATGTAATTTTGATTATTTTTACTTCAAAAAAATAATTTACATACTTTAAATATCAATAAATATGTGTGCATAAAACTTGTACAAAAATCTTATCGTTCCTTCGAATATAAATCCTAAAAAAGACATAATAAGTGGCATTCTAAATAGACTATTTAGAACACCTTCTTAACTGATGTTATATCTGTTTGGAACCAAAGAATTCCCGGGTAGACACACTGCACTCCTGCAGTGTTGACATTGACATCGGTCACGTCCCGTCCTTGGAGGGGCAGGGAAATCGGCAGGTAAAATGCTGCGAGCAATCGCCGGCGTCGGGCCCGTAGGCAGTAGTGGGGACTGCGCAGATCAGTCACAAAACGGTATCCAAACGGTCACAATGTATCGTGATACATTAATACATATAATAAAAAAACATATTGCACCGGGAACAACAATATATTCCGATTGTTGGAGAGCATACGACTGCTTAAAGGATGAAGGATTTAACCATTTATCGGTTAACCACTCTATGAACTTCGTAGATCCGGAAAGTGGTGTTAACACTCAAGCAATTTGGATTATCATCTCTGCGAATATCTGTGGCGGAGAGAAGTTAAACAGAAAGGGCTTAATTTTTTTGCAGAATTAATTCGGTCAATCCGAATACTGTATCCCGGGGTCGGATATTCAAGTACCACCCCTACTTAAAAGGGAGAAAAGAGGGGTAAGTTCATGTTAGATTAAGCTAGGTTTAAGTTAAGTTGGATTAGATGAAGTTTAGGCTGAAAGACTGATCAGAGTAGGTCTGGGTTACATCCGAAGTAACGATCACAGTGAATGAGCGGTCTCCCCTAAAGTAACTGTATTTTTCAATCGGGTGAATTTCTGAAGCTAATATTTTACATTTGGAGTCCTCTCACATTCTTCAAAACAGCGTGTGCCGTATATTAGTATTGGTTTGGGCTAGATCAGCGCGGGGGACGCGCGCCCGCGAGCGAGCGCGTAAAGCATAGTAGCGAACCAATGTGAGTTTGGCGATGCTAAAAATGAGACCGTGGTTTCAAAATTTCAAGGGCTCCCGGGGAGGGAGACCTGCACCAATGTCTAACAAAAATGTCCAAAAAAAATTAACACTTTTTTATTAATATTTCGGAAACTAATAAATACCCGAAGCTACAATTTTAGATTTAGGGTTCACACCCTTCCCCACCCCTCCCCCCAAACCTCATCTCGATCGGCCGCCGGTCCCTTTCGGAAGTATATCCAATGTTTTTAACACAGAAATCTTACAGCTATGTATTATCAGTGGAGCAACCCGGTGTAATACATGTTAACTTGAGTTTATTTGTGTGTACAATTTTGAATTTATTGGAACCCAACATTATTTCAACAGTTAAATCGTTAATAGCTCTACTGATCTTGTAAGGACCTAGCCAATGACAATCGAGTTTGGTTCGTGGTTCTTTTAGTAAGTACACGTCATCGCCTACGTTGAATTTATGAGGGTTTGCCTCACGGTCGTAATACTTTTTGCTTCTCTCTTTAGCTCGTTGCAAGTTTTTGGCAGCAAGTGTCTGAGTAGTAGTGATTTTAACAAAAAGATCGTCGAGGTATTGGACGAAGGTGCGCGGTACTCTCTCCTTGGCAAACTCAGAAGGAATTACCGCTCTCACTCCAAAGACCAATTCGTGTGGTGTAAACCCCGTGGCTTCATGGACTGAAGTATTGTATGAAAACATACTGAATCGAATCTACTCGTCCCAATCACCTTTTGTGCAATAATGCCTTAAATAATCGACGAAAACTCTGTGTGCTCTCTCTCAAGGGAACCTAAGGACTGAGGGTGGAACGCCATGGAAGTTATCCTTTGTATCCGGAATATTTGGCAAAATCTTTTCATCACCTGACCGACAAAATTCCTTCCCTGATCAGTGTGTATAACCCTCGGACAATCAAACCTACTAATAAATTGTTCGGCCAGGGCCACTGCTACAGTTGTTGCTTCTATATTAGCTAACGGAATGACATCAGAGTATTTGGTCAAGTTATCCTGCAGGGAAGGTAGATATTTATTCCCGTTTTTAGTTAAAGGTAGAGGCCCTACAATATCCATTTGGACTTTTTCGAAAGCTCGCATTGGTGTGTCCGTGATGCACATGGGTTTTTTCACTTTTGCAGAATGAATCTTATCCCTCTGACAGGTGGGACAAGAACGGACAAATTCTGAAATTTCCCTCATCATCCCCTGCCAATAGTAATGTTCCCTCACATACTTCTGGAGTTTCCCCACACCCCTATGACCACCGGCTGAAGACTCGTGAGATTCTTTGATTATCTTTAAACGGCCAGACGTGGCTGGTGTTATAATTTTGCCAGTGCATACGGTAATTAAAAATTGAGAATCGGTGAAAATTCGCTTAAATAAACCTTCTACCTGTTCCCATTCAGGGTCGTTAAAATTATCAAGATCTTTTGAAATACTAAAGGTCCAAGTTTTTAATGAACTCATGAGGTTTTTAAGTGCCCTTAGGGAGGCTTCTATATAACCAAAATTTAAACGTTCCGCAGAATTATCCTTGAAGAGTAAAAGGAAAATAGAAAATTGTTCACCAGGAAGTGCCATAGCATCGCCAACCTCAAGCCGATATTGTCGCATCTGTTGTAAGGAAATCTATTTCTTCTTAACAAATCAATCGTAACTTCGGAAGCAATATTGCCATTAAGTGGTAAAAAATGAGCAAGATTGTCCCTCCGCATGTATAAGTGATCCTTTACGTACAGGATGGTTGGCAAAAGGGAAAGTTGAATTGTCTGTCTATTTATGTTCACATTATTAGTCATAACTTCACTAATCTCCATATTGGGTGGCTCGTTTATTTCAGAATCTACTGAGATATCTCTGTTTAATGAGGGACTCCCATGCAGCTTTGATCGCAGAACAATTCGGTATTTCAGCCTCCGGATTTCCAATTACAGGCATAACAATTTCTTCTCGTGTCTCTTCATCCATAGTACAACAACAACAACAAAGTGCCCCTCTACCTTGACGATCAACACTCTGGAGCCCCATGCAAATCACCGCAGGGGTCGACGAGTCACAGGGTCTCTTAGGAACACTGCGAGCCCCGGACTCATATCGAACACAGGCCGCCGCCCTAGTCTCCTGAAGCGCGATCCAGAGACTTGGGGTCAACATTTGCCGACAGGAGGTTCGAAACGGTGACACCGTGTCTGGGAGAACCCTCTAGAATTCTCAAATTTTCTTTCAAATGTAAGTGGTTCTAACACATCAGTTTGTAAATTCAATGCCTCAGAATTATCAGCTTCTATCTCCTCGCGCGCCAAGAAGACAGATGCCACATTAATTCAATTTCATTACTGTGTTTCATTCGCCACAGAATCTGGAAACGGTGTCATGTCTGCACTCACAAGTACCCTCTCCGGATCTGCAGAGTGAGAATATATCGTATTATCAGTTGATGCGTTTGGTGATCGAGGGACGATGCTCTGGCAAGGATCGACAGGGTTTCATGAGAGTGCATCCGCATTAGAGTTGGCTTTTCCCGGTTTGTAAACTATATTATAATCATACTCATTTAGACTAATTCGCCATCTCATTAATTTGGATGTGGGGTCCTTAGCGTTATGCAGAGGGCGATGATCGGTAATGAAAGTAAATTGTTGGCCATACAGGTAAGGTCGCAAATGTTCTACTCCGAACAATACTGCTAAAAGTTCCTTTTCAATTGTCGAATAATTGGTTTCAGCTCCGTTTAGAGTTCTAGAGGCATACGAGATAGGGAGATCACTACCGACTTTACCCTGACTCAACACAGCACCTACAGCATAGTCCGAAGCATCAGTGGTTACAAGAAAAGGTTTTGTGAAATCAGGGTACTACAGCAGGGGCTCCAAACATATTATATCCCTCAGCTGCTCCAAAGACCTTTGAACTTCTGAGGTCCAACGAAAAGGAATATCTCTCTTTAGTAAGCTAGTCAAGGGTTTGGCAATTTTGGCCATGTTGGGGATGAATCTCCTATTTTTTATATCATATTTTTTCTTGTTTTAGGTATAGGTAATTGCTTTACGGCTGAGACTTTTCCGGGATCCCGTTTCATCCCCGCGCTCAAAATTACATGACCCAGGTAAACCATCTCTTTTTGTAAAAATCGGCATTTTTGTGGCTGTAAAGTTAACCCGGAATTTTTTAGTCGCGCTAAAAGTACTTTTAATTTCCGATTATGATCTTCAAGTGAATCCGCGTAGATGACAATGTCGTCCATATAGACGAAAAATTCGATACTCTGTAACCCGGTTAATATCAAATCCATAATTCTTTGAAAGGTTATGGGCACTTTCTTTAGCCCGAACGGCATCCTATTGAACTCGAAATGACCGTGTGGGGTTGAAAACGCAGTTTTTGGTTTAGATATCGGGTCAAGAGGTATCTGGTGGAACCTAGAGGCTAAGTCTAAGGTGCTAAAATACTTAGTCCCTCCCAATTAATCTAAAATCTCAGTAATATTGGGTAATGGGTAGGCGTCGGAAACGGTTACTTCATTCAATTTCCGATAATCGATGACCATTCGCTACTTGGGTTTTCCCGACGAGTCAGACTTTTTCGGAACTATCCATACCGGGGAATTATACAGTGAACATGAGGGCTGTATTATTTGCCTGCTTTGTAAGGAATCTACTTGTTTATTTATCTCATCTTTGTGGACTAGAGGATATCTGTACTGTTTGGTTTTTATGGGAACTTCGTCAGTAGTAATTATGGTACGCTGTGTAACGTTAGTAGACCCTAAATTATCCATCGGAAGATAAAACTGGTATACGAATCTGTTTATGACTTCTAAAATACTGCTCTTCTCAATCTCGTTTAAATGGTCTGGCTCGAGCAGCTTAATCAACTGATCTAATCGTTGAGCGCGATCTTTGGTTTTGTCAACGTCGGAGTCGTAATTGATTGTTTGCGATAAACCAGGAAATGGCTTAGAATCGAATTCCTCTAACTCAATGGTACCGTCAGGACGATATGGTCACATGTAGTATTTATAGCGTATAGTTTTACAGAGCCATTTCGTTGACTAGCCAGACATTCGCCTATAAAAACACCGGGTCCGGCGTCTAATCTCCGTACATAACCTGAGGGGTTACGACCTTTGGCAGGTACTGCGATTAAGGTCCTAGTTCGAGGGCGTAAATTGAGTGAGAAATTAACACCGAGGGAGGGTTCTCCTTTACCAAATTTCAACACACCAGATAAATTTTCTTTAAATTCAATAGTTGCCTCTTGTTTTTGCAGAAACGAAATACCTAGGAGCCCGGCACTCTTAAGGGGGAAATCATCACTTACTATTTGGAAATGGATGGGAGTGTTATGGATTATAACAATAACCTCGCCCTGCGTTTTGATCATCCCTGTGAGTTCATAGACCCTTCCACTATTAATTTGTAAATCGGAGACTAATCCTGCGCGTTTTATTAGATTCAATTACGAACCGGTGTCCACCAGGAATTTAGCGGAGCCCTAAGAAAAACGATCGCTCTCGAGGGAGACAACAGGTTGTCGAGCGGCATTGACTATATCGAATCTGTAGCAGAGACGATAGACACGGCGCGTGCAATGAGGGGTTTGATCGGCACCGCGCCTTTTTGCTGACTCCCCTTTGAGTTTAAATTTTGGTGAGCTTTTAAAGATGCTGGATCACACTGGTCCGCCCCGGAGGAAGAATCGCGTTGATTTTGTCCCGAATTTGAAATTTCTCCGGTCATCCCTAGTAGGTGAATAGCGCCGATTCCTTTTAGAATTAAAATCCCGCTGTTCTTTACCGCGATTTGAATTACGCCGATCCTCGGGTGTCGCGAATGCAAACGAGTTTCGTGAAGGTTGATAACCCGGGTTTATAGCATTGTGCCTCCAGGTGACCCGTTTTTCTACAGTGATTGCACCTTTTGAAATTACGAGTTGAGGGGGCATTCTTGTTATTGTTTACCAGCTGGCAATCTGACCGATAATGGCCAAATTGGTTGCAATTAAAACATCTAATGTTTTCATTTGAATTTACCGCAAACACCGTAGACCTATTTGCAGACAATCTGTGGCTCACGCTGTTGCTCACATTCTTTTTCTGCCTAACACACCTAGTAGCTAAACGGATAGCGTCTGCTAGCCCTTCCACTTCCTGACTAATGATAGACATCATCATTGCGTCATCGCGTAGACCTCCTAAGAATCCTGATACCGCTTCCTCCTCAAGTACGGATTTAAGACCCTTAAACTGGTCGGAATTTGACTTCTCCTGAGCTATTTCTACCCCATTATCTAGCATTCCATACACTCTAGCACTGGATTTTTCTATCGTTTCCCCGTCCTTGCGCTCTATGTTCCTTAGATCCTCCAACGCGGCTTTGACGTTAAAACTGTCCTCACACGCAACTTTCATTAAGTTAACTAATTCCTCCACCGTATTCAGCACCGCATCCCTAACAATTCTATTATAATCGCGAATTTGCATCTTGTTGCTCATGATTGCCAGTAAATAATGTTTATCTTCCTCTTTTACGAGAGAGTCAGCTAATCTACACTGATTTATAAACTTGCTTACAGATCCCGGTTTTCCGTCGAAGTAAGGAATAAAATCAGCGGCCATTTTGAGTGGCATACGCGAAGCTCCGTCCGACAGCCCACGCGAAAGGTCCGGTGCATTAGTGTCAATGAAGCCAGTCTCATTACCCGAAACAGATACGCTACTTTCTAAGGGAGTGGAATTTTGGAACGGCACTACATCTAAAGATGCAGTAGTGGAGGCGGAGGTACCTAAATTAGATACTGCTACTACATCTTCCACCATGAAGCAATTACCACTACTCGGACGCTTCTTATACTTTCTCACGAATTTACGTGCAAACGGCGGCATTTTCACTAACAAATCTAATTCTAACAGGCGATAAACTCAAGTATAAGATATGAATATAACTTACAGATACGACGGTGTAACTTAAGGAATTAAAGTAAAGGCTCGTTCAATTCGCTGCTGATTCGCTCAACTTCCTTCTTTCGATGGTCTGGAAGCCCTGGTGTGTTCAGCGACGACTCCGTTGTTTCAGCTACCCCTGGTTCCGTGGAAAGATCCCTTGGATGCTGGTTTCCACGTGGATTCTCCGTTCTGCGTGGATGCTGGATCCCTCGTTGCTCGGTGAAGCTCCAAACAGCGACGGATGGAAGCTAAATGGCGGCTCCGTTGTTTCGAACAGCTTCGTTGGAATGGATTCTTTGGCAAAGTGCGTGTGACTCCGAGGAAACTGGCACGGACGTCCGAAATCACTCTCCTCTGGAATTACCCTTGTTCCGGGGGAAACCGTGCTCAAAAACCCGGGAAAGAGGGATGCACTAACTGGCCGACGACTCTTCAATTTTGCGCCTGTGAACCGGCAAATTTGGGCTATCCCACCGCTGTCACCAAAACTGTTACGTGTTGTAGCAGGGATTTTCAGAGTAAGGATGCGGATGGGTTCGCTGCCCGTGGAGCGCTGATCCGCTCTGCTCACATTCGCTCTTGGTGTCTGCTTCCAGCTTCTTCGGGTGACAATTAGCAAAGAATTGAATAAATAGACTCAAACTTATTTGTGTTGTAACTTAGTTTTAGTTTATATTTTAAAGTAGGACAAATTAAAGAATACGTCTAATTGCTTCGGGCGTTAATCAACAAATGTAGATATACAAAGATGTCGTTATTCAGAATCGAAATGCAACACGTTTTTGTTAATAAAGATATCCAATTATACAAATAATTTCTTAATTAATAATTTAACGAATTATTTGATTGGTTCTTCGTTCGCTAAGAACGAGCGTTTCATGTGGAATCGGTGATTTTATAGTAAAGCAACTGAAACCAATATTTAATCAATATTATTTAGCGAGCGTCTCTAAGTAGTATTCACTGGAATGTTTTGTTCATAGTTTCAGTTGCTTCGCTTAACAATTTAAATTTGGCGCGTCTAAACTTGGCTATGTAGAGGCATCTAACATTAAGCTTTTTTCACATTTCACCACGCGGTACCGTAACATTTTATTATGTTAAATTTTTGCAAATATAAATATTTATGTATTAAATATTTTAACCTAAATAGGTACAAATATTTTTTACTGTCTTAATTGTACCTATTTTGTTTTTCTCTGTAAAAATTCGAAAACTGTTTTTTTTTAATAGTGGAATTCGAAAACCAGTTTTTCCAAAAGTCGGTTTTTGTATAAACCCTAAACGTGATGATAATCAACCTATAAATGTAAATACTGACGAAAAATCTTCATCTGAATATGTATTTATTATGTATTATAATAAAACTAGATAAAACTATATAAAGTAAAACAGATGGTTTCTTACTAAAAAATTAGAAAGGGGGCCCCAAAAAATTGTACTATCACGCCGGCCCTGGTTTCAAAAGATGATATTGAAGTAAGTCGCCATGAATTTTAAAAAGAGCATTATATGAAGTATTTTAATAAACAGTTAGCAATAGCTTTTCGCAACAATTATGGTTAAATAATTGAAAAAAGTAAAATTAAGTAAACGTAAAATTTGGTAAAATTTCCATCATTTGAAGGGGATAATTTGTCTCCATTTTATGGCGCAAATTACATTCGGATCTCTTTTATAGTTCAAAAGTTATGCGAAAAATGCCCCAAATTCATCAACCCGGGCCACTAACGCGTCAGCATGGTCTAATACCGCTGCTGGACCATTGCATACGTAGATAACGGGATCGGCGCTGTCACATTCTTAGGCCGGTATTCATAGTCGCTACTTATTCTTAAACAAATGCTTAAGCATGTGGCATCCTCTAATGTTACCGCGCGGAAAGAAGACTGCTAGCAGGCGGTCTCGGGCAATGCAGTCCGCCGCTGTGACGATTGGTGTAGTCACCTATTTGGGCACACTTCAGTAGTAAGGCTAGGCGGGTTCCAACGCAGGTCCTCTGAAGGGAGCGCGGGGGCGGGGGGAAGTGAGGGCGCGCGGGGGAGCGCGGCGGAGGGAAACCTGGGCGCGGGGCCTGCGGGGAGTGGAAGAGCGGTTGCGCGCGCACGAGCCGCGGAGTGGGGGAAGCCGCAACCGCGGAGGGGATCAGTCCGGGCCGAGCAGCCGCGGAGACCTGACCCACCGTCCCCGAAATTTTTCAAAGGGAGGGAATGACCCCCGAAAAGTCTTTTTCAGACGTTGGCCCACCCCGAAAATTTTTTCAGACCTAACCCAGGGAGAGGACGACCCCAGGATTTTTTTTCAAACCAACATGCGTCACCAAGCATAATCCATTATTTTTTATCGGATGATGTCGGGAAAGATCGACGTTCTTTTCTTTTACGAACCACGTCTTCGGGACGGAAAGAGAGAGCAATACTTCGTTATAAATCTAAATTCGGAGGAGGGAGAGAGACAGCACTACATAGCGGTACAATCGCAGATATTCTAAAATTTTTAACCAGCGATCTACCAAACCATTATGTAGCAAGCATTCTAAAACTAAACAGTATTCTAAAGCGTTCCGATTTAACGTCGCAGCGTATCGCACGATCTCGCGTAATTCGAATCCTCTGGAGCAGCCGTACGGGATGACGTCATGTGGTGGCGCGAAGAAGGCGCGAATCATAGAAAGAATTATATGGCGTCAGCAGAAAGAATCTTTTCCATATCAACAGACATTCTTTTCCCAACGCAGAGAAATAATAATTTTAATCCCCTCCCACACTGGTCTACCGAACCTTTATGTAGAAAACAGACACATTTTATCCGAACCATTATGTAGCGAGCATTCTAAAGCTAACAGTATTCTAAAGCGTTCCGATTTAACATCGCAACGTATCGCGCGATCACGTGTAATTCGAATCCTCTGAAGCAGCCGTACGGGATGACGTCATGTGGTGGCGCGAAGAAGGCGCGAATCATAGAAAGAATTATATGGCGTCAGCAGAAATTGGTGAGGAGAGAAGAAGGAAGACGGGTAAATAAATAGATTGTAATATATAGAAAAGGATTATATATTGTTACATTAATTAAAAAATATAAATATAAAAAAGAAAATATTTAAACATATAATATAAATAGTGTCTCAGCAGAATTCTCTCTCTCCCTCTCTCCCTCTCCCTCTCCCACTCACTCTCACTCCCTCTCCTTCTCTCTCTCTCTCTCTCTTTTACATCAATCGCAAGACAATTTGAACATTCTCGAACAGCTGATGGACTTCCCCTTTACTTTTCGCGACATCATACATACATACATACTCTTCCACACAACACCTCACATACACTCATATACACTCACGCTCTCGTGACCGACCCCAGTGCTTGGTTACACAGAACAGTAGTATCTCGACAACATTCGCTGAAACTGTTACGTATCGCCTCAATTCTCTATCTCTAAATGAACCGTACTATTCTCAACATTTTTTAGTTCTCTCTATACAAATAGGATATCAAAATACAATATAAAAAAGAAAAAATATAATAATAATAATAATAATAATAATAATAATTTAATTTAATTTATTGCCACTTTCGTGTTACAATTTAACGATCAAATAATCTTTCCATTTCATTCCCATGATTGTGTCAGTGTAAGTCCCACCCTTCTAATGTATCCTGCTGTCTCTTAACAATTTTTTCTATTTTACAAGTGTTTCCTAATCTGTTCTATGTTATATAATCTTCTTTTATCACTATCTCCCATAGAATAGCCAAGTTTTTCCCTTCTCCTCTAATTACCTCTGCACAATTCCTGCCACTCTCTCAACTTACTTCACATGTTTCAATCGCGTGTTTCACTGTTTCTTCCTCTTTCTTACATTCCCTTTCTTCTTTCATTAGCCAATATTTGCATGTTCTTGTTTCACTATCCTGTATGAATCTTCCTATCCTTTCTAATTCTCCTCTCCTTTTTTCATTTCCCCCCATAAGCATTTCGGCTTATCTCCTGGTTTCCTTGCCACCTCTTTTAATTCTCTTAGGAACTTTGACTCTTTTACTTTCATCTGTCTTTCTTCTTCTTGGATGTCAATTACTTATCTGTTCTAATTTTTAATCCACACTTCTTCCCCATTTAATCTTCTTCTTTTCCATTCTTCGTTTGACCATCCTCTCCCTTCCAAGAATTTGATTCGCATTCTTTCCTTTTTTCGTTAGTTCATTTCCTCTCATTAGTCTTCTCCTACATTCATATCGTATCGATCCTTCTTCCGAGTTTATTAGTGTCTCTTCAAACTTCATTACCCTTACTTCCATTTTAATTGCTATGCCATCTCTTCGTGTTTCTTTTAACAGCCCATATGTTGATGTTGATCTCTCCAATTTCATTATCCATCGTATGTATTTCGCCTGCAATTTTTCTATTTCCTCATACCTTCTCCATCCCCATATCGCTGCTCCATACGCCACGGTGTTCCTAACTAGCGCATCAAACAGTTTCATTCTTCTTTCAGTCATCTCTGAATAATCTTTCTCCAATCCCCCCATACTTCTCCTAGTATCATATTCCCTAACTACCTTCTTAATATGGTGTTTATCCTCGTTGTTCTCTCCCTCTCGTTCTATAATTTAAATATTTCAGTTCTCTTACTCTTTCTTCTTCATTCCAACGGAATCTTTCCTATTTTCTTCTTCCTCCTGCTTTCCTGCATATCATTATCTTAGACTTTTACACATTTAACTCCAAGCCTTTCTTCTTTATGTATCTCTCGAATCTATTTATCATATTCTTAGGTCCCTGTGCATTATTTACCATTAACACATCACCCGCGTATGAAATTGTTAAAATTTTCCTTCTACCTATTACGACTCCACCTTCCTGTTCTTTGCTCATTTCTTCTTTCCAGGTCTGCAAATGCGACATTGAAAAGTGTCAAGCTTAACGGGCACCCTTGTCTAACACCCTTTCCTGTTAAAAAAACTTTCCTATCAGTTCCTTCTTCATTCCTAAAGCGCATATAGTTCTGTCATGCATTTCCTGTATCCGTATTCTTAGTTGTTCGCCTACTCCTCCTTCATAAAGTCTTTTCCAAATTTCTTCCCTTTCCAATCAATCAAATGCTCTCTTCATATCCGTGAAAAACAGATATAGTTTCCGTCTTTCTTTTGAGGTTTCTATATCTATAACCATTTTAACTACCGCTATTGCGTCTACTGTTCCTCTCCTTCTCCTGAATCCCATATGCGTATCGTTTAATATCCCATTTTCCATTTGTTCTTCTAATTTTCTCCTTAGAATTTCCACGCATATCTTATAATCCGTGTCCATCTAAGTTATGCCCCTATTGTTCTTAACCATTTCCCTTTCTCCTTTTTTTTTCCTTTTTGAATACAGAACTTACTATTCCTTCTTTCCATTCTTGCGGAAAGTCCCCTTTCTTCCATGTTCTGTTTATCACCTTTGTTTGATTACCTATATTTATGAAGATGATTGCGACCTCGATGTTGAATTAAGATATAATTTAAATGCAGGAGTTTAAATTTTAAGTCTGTTCGGCTTTTAATATCTTACATGATTTGAGTTGAAATCGACGTGAGCCAGATCGGTTTCTATCTATATTTACCTAATAAATTTTTATACAAAAGGACTTAATTTGTATATTATTTTTTGCTATATTCAATAAAAATTGGAATTTTATGTTCATTAAGAATAGGTGTTTACCCTGTGATAATTGTTGGTTGGGCTTCAAATTCTAATTATTCAATATTAGGACCGATTGGGTCAATTTCACAATCAGTTTCTTATGAAGTAAGTTTATTTTTAACAATATTTTCTGTAATTTTATTAATTGAAAATTATTCATTATTGGATTTATATAAATTCCAATATTATATTAAATTTATTTTAATTTTAATTCCAATACTACGACAAGAAAATCGCGGATAGTTCTTTTAAAATCGGAGACCAAGTGCTACTGCACGACAAAACGCGAGCGGTCAAAAACTAACACCTGCGTGGATAGGCTCTAACACGATTCAAAACACGCACGATAATAATAATTACAGTATAGAGGGCGACGAACAATCCGCGTTCAGACAAACACTTCATAGAATAGGGCAGTAATAGGGAAATGATCACAATTTTGAAGGAAAGTAGCGATACACTAACAATTACATATAAGGATAAGACTAAGAAAGGTAATTTATTGAAAAAGATGGTAAATAAGCGCACAACTAGGCGTCGTCGTCCCAGCCACGTAGGGCGCAGTCGGCCTCCAATAGCGACCACAGTCGAGGCCGCGGATCAGGCCCAACGAAGATGTCCCCATGACGTTCTACACAAAAAAAACAATTGCAAGACTATTACTATACGCACGGAAATAGAAACAATAAGCAGATCTACAATCCCCGATGCAATAAGACACTCACCAAATAGGACCCTCAGACCTCATGAGTCTTCGTGATCCTCCCAGAATTCTGCATGCTGGAAGAATCGGTGCCAGTGCACCCGATACTCCCTAATTGCCACCATGTAGGCAATGCTGATACAACCCGGCGGGCGGGGCACTGGAAACGCTAGAGGGATAAACGGATAAATAGGATAATAAAATAACACACACGAAGAACAAACAAACAAACATCACTCGCACGTACAATTAGAGCAAACATAATGTCTCGGGGCACGTCTAAGATGGCCGACAACATCTTTGTCCAGGAGATCGCAACGAAATAAGAAGCGACTAAGAAAATCGAGACCCATTTGCCCTAACTTCTCACTTCTACTCAAGCCCGGACGAAGAAGATAAACTGTACTACGTTCGCAAAAAATTCGTTCACACACACACACACACACACGCGCGCGCGCGCGCGCGCACGAGGAAAGACTCTATGAAACGCCAACTACACCTCGGCATTATAATTTACAGGATTTTTGTCCTACAAACGACGATACCACTCGCATGAGGAACAACCCCCGACATAGATTTCACTATAAAAGAATTCCAACACCACCCCGACATTTACAACGAAAACCTAGGCGATTTACAAATTTATCGAGATAGCTGGAAGTTAGTATTACATGTAAACATATCTTACATCTACCGACGCGAAGCAAACCTCCAAGCTGCACTATATGATATACTTGCGCAATGTAAAAAACCTTGTACCGACAACTTACAAAAATTTTGTCAAACATTCACCGCGAAAATCCAAGACAAGGTAGACCGCATCGCCAAAACTCTTTACCTACGTCCAGTAAACTAAAAGCTCAGCACAAAACAGCGTCGTGCACAAATAGACGGATTAGGTTACATAGGCAAATCACTCTTGGGGCTAATGGATTCCGGGGATAGAAAGAAAATCGATGATTTTACTAGACCTTTTCAAAACACAAGATAACAGACTTTAAAAAAAAAAAAAAGTAAAACGCAATCAAGGGACAAATGCAAATTTTAAGAGCAAATACCAAACTTCTCAACGAGACTATACATGACATACGAGACAACGATAACACACTCTTAAACGCGACGTGACAAATTCAATACTTACTCCAACAGACAGCCAACATTACTAAATTTCGAAAGACAGTAGACGAACCCCTCATACTAATAAACGGCCCCGCAGAAACATTATTGCGCGACACGCAAGTCTTGTTAGAATTCATTATGGATATAAAGAAAGGAGTCCTAAACCTACGATTAATACCACCAGCACAAATCATAACGTACCTCGCTTCCGCATTAGCACATATTTCGAATGGACTAGACTTCACAATTGGAATAAAATTAGAAAACTAGCCGCCATTATCAAAATTCTCCAGCTCTCCACATTTTCGGATACCAAATCAATTACTGTAGTACTAGATATTTCATTGTTAAACGCGAAAAAATTCTAATTGAGCAAGGTACGCCTGATACCCACGAAGATAAACGAATCGTTCTACGCGTATAGAACCCCTCGACTCGTACGAGGTACGTGACACCTTGGTGCAAGATTACATACAACCAAGCAAACAGGGCCTAGCAAAATGTAAGACAATAAACGATCTGTACCTCTGCACCTCTAATCACCCGATGTTCAAAGCGATACCATACAGACCGTGCGAAGTACAATTGTACACAAAATTAACAAACACATGTAAAATGCGAATTATGACACTGAATCACACATTCCAGATAGAATTACAACTACCAGGCACGTGGATTTATATCGCACCGAAACCGATACAACTAGCAGTATAATAACAATAAGAAACAAATGTACAATCACTACCACCAAATTCACAATAGAAACTAGAAAACAATGCGGATTAGAAAGAACATGGTACTACTTACCTGACCACAATTTTTTTGTCATCAGATGAAATCACACTTTCACAGCCTACTGTAAGTTCGTACGGAAACACAAATTTCAAGCTTAAAAGGATAATCGAACACCCCGAAGAATAAAATAAATTAGAAGACTTACAAAAACGATTTAGAAAAACCCGAAATTATACCAACCGAGTATCACCAAGCTACTTTATACCATCCACAGTAACGGGATTTATCACATGAGGACCCATGCCTAAAGTTGCATACGTTGCAAAGTAGGATGCCTTCGTTCTTCACCTTCCTCTTCACTGACAATCCCCCTTCCTCCTTGCACTAATCTGCTTCGAATTCTTCACAGATTATCCTCTCATTCTTTGGCCTCATAATTTGACTAAACGTGAATCGTACCACTCTGAACGTGTATTGAACCACTTTCAACATGTATTGAACCACTTTCAACATCAATCGTACCACTTTCAACATCAAACGTACCACTTTCAACATCAATCGAACCACTTTCAGCATCAATCGAACATCAATCGAACCACTTTCAACTTAACTTTATCCGCGATTTTCTTGTCGTAGTATTGGAATTAAAATTAAAATAAATTTAATATAATATTGGAATTTATATAAATCCAATAATGAATAATTTTCAATTAATAAAATTACAGAAAATATTGTTAAAAATAAACTTACTTCATAAGAAACTGATTGTGAAATTGACCCAATCGGTCCTAATATTGAATAATTAGAATTTGAAGCCCAACCAACAATTATCACAGGGTAAACACCTATTCTTAATGAACATAAAATTCCAATTTTTATTGAATATAGCAAAAAATAATATACAAATTAAGTCCTTTTGTATAAAAATTTATTAGGTAAATATAGATAGAAACCGATCTGGCTCACGTCGATTTCAACTCAAATCATGTAAGATATTAAAAGCCGAACAGACTTAAAATTTAAACTCCTGCATTTAAATTATATCTTAATTCAACATCGAGGTCGCAATCATCTTCATAAATATAGGTAATCAAACAAAGGTGATAAACAGAACATGGAAGAAAGGGGACTTTCCGCAAGAATGGAAAGAAGGAATAGTAAGTTCTGTATTCAAAAAGGAAAAAAAAAGGAGAAAGGGAAATGGTTAAGAACAATAGGGGCATAACTTAGATGGACACGGATTATAAGATATGCGTGGAAATTCTAAGGAGAAAATTAGAAGAACAAATGGAAAATGGGATATTAAACGATACGCATATGGGATTCAGGAGAAGGAGAGGAACAGTAGACGCAATAGCGGTAGTTAAAATGGTTATAGATATAGAAACCTCAAAAGAAAGACGGAAACTATATCTGTTTTTCACGGATATGAAGAGAGCATTTGATTGATTGGAAAGGGAAGAAATTTGGAAAAGACTTTATGAAGGAGGAGTAGGCGAACAACTAAGAATACGGATACAGGAAATGCATGACAGAACTATATGCGCTTTAGGAATGAAGAAGGAACTGATAGGAAAGTTTTTTTAACAGGAAAGGGTGTTAGACAAGGGTGCCCGTTAAGCTTGACACTTTTCAATGTCGCATTTGCAGACCTGGAAAGAAGAAATGAGCAAAGAACAGGAAGGTGGAGTCGTAATAGGTAGAAGGAAAATTTTAACAATTTCATACGCGGGTGATGTGTTAATGGTAAATAATGCACAGGGACCTAAGAATATGATAAATAGATTCGAGAGATACATAAAGAAGAAAGGCTTGGAGTTAAATGTGTAAAAGTCTAAGATAATGATATGCAGGAAAGCAGGAGGAAGAAGAAAATAGGAAAGATTCCGTTGGAATGAAGAAGAAAGAGTAAGAGAACTGAAATATTTAAATTATAGAACGAGAGGGAGAGAACAACGAGGATAAACACCATATTAAGAAGGTAGTTAGGGAATATGATACTAGGAGAAGTATGGGGGGATTGGAGAAAGATTATTCAGAGATGACTGAAAGAAGAATGAAACTGTTTGATGCGCTAGTTAGGAACACCGTGGCGTATGGAGCAGCGATATGGGGATGGAGAAGGTATGAGGAAATAGAAAAATTGCAGGCGAAATACATACGATGGATAATGAAATTGGAGAGATCAACATCAACATATGGGCTGTTAAAAGAAACACGAAGAGATGGCATAGCAATTAAAATGGAAGTAAGGGTAATGAAGTTTGAAGAGACACTAATAAACTCGGAAGAAGGATCGATACGATATGAATGTAGGAGAAGACTAATGAGAGGAAATGAACTAACGAAAAAAGGAAAGAATGCGAATCAAATTCTTGGAAGGGAGAGGATGGTCAAACGAAGAATGGAAAAGAAGAAGATTAAATGGGGAAGAAGTGTGGATTAAAAATTAGAACAGATAAGTAATTGACATCCAAGAAGAAGAAAGACAGATGAAAGTAAAAGAGTCAAAGTTCCTAAGAGAATTAAAAGAGGTGGCAAGGAAACCAGGAGATAAGCCGAAATGCTTATGGGGGGAAATGAAAAAAGGAGAGGAGAATTAGAAAGGATAGGAAGATTCATACAGGATAGTGAAACAAGAACATGCAAATATTGGCTAATGAAAGAAGAAAGGGAATGTAAGAAAGAGGAAGAAACAGTGAAACACGCGATTGAAACATGTGAAGTAAGTTGAGAGAGTGGCAGGAATTGTGCAGAGGTAATTAGAGGAGAAGGGAAAAACTTGGCTATTCTATGGGAGATAGTGATAAAAGAAGATTATATAACATAGAACAGATTAGGAAACACTTGTAAAATAGAAAAAATTGTTAAGAGACAGCAGGATACATTAGAAGGGTGGGACTTACACTGACACAATCATGGGAATGAAATGGAAAGATTATTTGATCGTTAAATTGTAACACGAAAGTGGCAATAAATTAAATTAAATTATTATTATTATTATTATTATTATTATTATTATATTTTTTCTTTTTTATATTGTATTTTGATATCCTATTTGTATAGAGAGAACTAAAAAATGTTGAGAATAGTACGGTTCATTTAGAGATAGAGAATTGAGGCGATACGTAACAGTTTCAGCGAATGTTGTCGAGATACTACTGTTCTGTGTAACCAAGCACTGGGGTCGGTCACGAGAGCGTGAGTGTATATGAGTGTATGTGAGGTGTTGTGTGGAAGAGTATGTATGTATGTATGATGTCGCGAAAAGTAAAGGGGAAGTCCATCAGCTGTTCGAGAATGTTCAAATTGTCTTGCGATTGATGTAAAAGAGAGAGAGAGAGAGAGAAGGAGAGGGAGTGAGAGTGAGTGGGAGAGGGAGAGGGAGAGAGGGAGAGAGAGAATTCTGCTGAGACACTATTTATATTATATGTTTAAATATTTTCTTTTTTATATTTATATTTTTTAATTAATGTAACAATATATAATCCTTTTCTATATATTACAATCTATTTATTTACCCGTCTTCCTTCTTCTCTCCTCACCAATTTCTGCTGACGCCATATAATTCTTTCTATGATTCGCGCCTTCTTCGCGCCACCACATGACGTCATCCCGTACGGCTGCTTCAGAGGATTCGAATTACACGTGATCGCGCGATACGTTGCGATGTTAAATCGGAACGCTTTAGAATACTGTTAGCTTTAGAATGCTCGCTACATAATGGTTCGGATAAAATGTGTCTGTTTTCTACATAAAGGTTCGGTAGACCAGTGTGGGAGGGGATTAAAATTATTATTTCTCTGCGTTGGGAAAAGAATGTCTGTTGATATGGAAAAGATTCTTTCTGCTGACGCCATATAATTCTTTCTATGATTCGCGCCTTCTTCGCGCCACCACATGACGTCATCCCGTACGGCTGCTCCAGAGGATTCGAATTACGCGAGATCGTGCGATACGCTGCGACGTTAAATCGGAACGCTTTAGAATACTGTTTAGTTTTAGAATGCTTGCTACATAATGGTTTGGTAGATCGCTGGTTAAAAATTTTAGAATATCTGCGATTGTACCGCTATGTAGTGCTGTCTCTCTCCCTCCTCCGAATTTAGATTTATAACGAAGTATTGCTCTCTCTTTCCGTCCCGAAGACGTGGTTCGTAAAAGAAAAGAACGTCGATCTTTCCCGACATCATCCGATAAAAAATAATGGATTATGCTTGGTGACGCATGTTGGTTTGAAAAAAAATCCTGGGGTCGTCCTCTCCCTGGGTTAGGTCTGAAAAAATTTTCGGGGTGGGCCAACGTCTGAAAAAGACTTTTCGGGGGTCATTCCCTCCCTTTGAAAAATTTCGGGGACGGTGGGTCAGGTCTCCGCGGCTGCTCGGCCCGGACTGATCCCCTCCGCGGTTGCGGCTTCCCCCACTCCGCGGCTCGTGCGCGCGCAACCGCTCTTCCACTCCCCGCAGGCCCCGCGCCCAGGTTTCCCTCCGCCGCGCTCCCCCGCGCGCCCTCACTTCCCCCCGCCCCCGCGCTCCCCTCAGAGGACCTGCGTTGGAACCCGCCTAGCCTTACTACTCACTTCTAAAGACGGGGCACACGTATTTTAGTTATTGGCTTCAGCCAATTACAAATACTTCAGTAGGCACATACATTGTCGCACCGCGCGACGAAGAGAGCGAACAGAACACATCGAGATCGAGTAGGTTAGAGCGTTCTGACTGACGACCGCCAAAGTAATAGCGTAGGCATCTCAGACGGTTAACCATTAATATATAAAGTAGTAAGGCTATGCCGATTCTAACTCAAATTTGAGTTTCAAGGCCATTTCCCCCACCCCTCCCTCCGACCTTGAAACTCAAATTTGAGTTTCAAAAGTCGGCGGAAAATTCCCGCAGGCGGCAGGGCGCGCGACCGGGCGGCGGATGACGTCATACAGATGGCGAAGTGGTGGGGGTATAGCCCGAGAGCAGAAGATATCAATCGATACCGAACCGCATCGAGGAGGAACCGCGGGTATGAATTGCTGCTACTCTGGAGCGTGGTACCAACCACAGTCGGTAAGGAAGGAAATATTAATTTAAGATATTAAGAATAATCGAAAAACTGAATCTCGGGCGACGGGGCTCGAACCCAAGACCTCCGCGTTACGAGTCAGCCGCCTAACCAACTCCCCCAACACCCACTCTCTGACATTAGTCTTTAATGAATGGTACATATACCGAGCGTCACCAAGCATAATCCATTATTTTTTATTGGATGATGTCGGATAATGTCGGGAAAGATCGACGTTCTTTTCTTTTACGAACCACGTCTTCGGGACGGAAAGAGAGAGCAATACTTCGTTATAAAGCTAAATTCGGAGGGTGGGAAAGAGAGAGCATCACTTTTAAAGCTAAATTCGAGAGAAAGAGACGGCACTACATAGTGGTACAATCGCTTTCGTTCTAAAAATTTTCAAAATGATTTTAAATCTTAGCGTCGCAGCGTATCGCGCGATTACATGTAACTTGAGTCCGACCCTCAAGGATAAAAGTCTCGACACGTGTTGAATGTAATATAATACCTGTGGGAATGTCGAATCTTAGAATTCTGCGGTGTCAGCAGAAACTGCGTCATAGAAAGAATTATGCTGTATCAGCGGAAATTGCTTCGGCTGATATCGGGAAGAATCGGCTTTTTACATACAATCTATTGGAGGAAGGAGGTACATCGAAGGAGTTAGACAGAGATAGCAAATCGTGGTGAGGATATAAAAGCAGGCTCCAAACTGTCCAAAGCCTCAAATCGTCGCAACGTGTTGCGCGGAAAAAGACATTACATATACAGTCCATTTACAATCACTCCATTTACAATCATGGAATTCGCGCAAGTAGAAAGCCAATTGTTGGATCAATCTGCACGATTCATTTCACGCGAAGAGTACCTCGCGTGGGAAGAACGGTGCAACGAGTGTATCGAATCGTTGGAAGAACATAGTCGAGTGAAACGTCCTCGATTATCGATCGGTATTCAACAATCGTTGGTTGCTCGAATCGCGCGGCTCGAGGGATTGAAACATTCGTTACGCGGCCGTTTCGTGCGTGAAGGTGCAGGACATTCGAGTACGGGACTTTTGTGGCGCGAAATAGACACGGCGTTCGATAGCCGCGTGTTAACTGGTATCGTGCTAAATTCGAACTATATCGAGCCGCGCAACTTCCTCCAGGATGCGGCGACCATTGTGTTGGAGCACGTGCGGGGCGCTTTGAGAAAACGTCGAAACCTCAAAGTGAACACGGTGTTCAATGGCGAATTTGTGGCGGGTGACAAGCGTGCTTGCAAAAGCATCAATACCCGGAACTGTGAACTCTCCGGCACATCCGATCTGCATGAGTGGTACCAGCGATGCGTCGTCGAACCCACCCTGGCATCGCTGGAAGAGTTCCACGAACGCGACAGCGGATGGGCATTGACGAGAATTCTCAACCTAACCATCAATGTCAACAAGTATAATCCCCTGCGCGCGGGGTGCCACTGCAAGTTGCCGCGAGAAATATTGCAGAAGAAAGCGACTATTAGCGTACGATCCGAGGACAATGCGTGTTTCGCATGGGCAGTGGTCGCCGCTCTTCATCCTACGGAAAGACATCCCGAGCGCCCAAGTTCATACCCGCCTTATACATTGGTGCTAAATCTCCAGGGCATTGAATTTCCAATGTCCCTAACACACATTGGGAAGTTTGAGCGGCAGAATGCCATCTCCATCAACGTGTACAGCTTCGATGAGGAGAAGCCGAAGACGGCCTTTCCAATGCGTCTGACCAACCAAAAGAGGGATCGGCACGTAAATTTGCTCTACACGCCAAATCAAGAACACGGTGATGTAGGGCACTTTGTGCTGATCAAGAACTTGTCCCGGCTGGTGAGCACCCAGTTGAGCAGGCATGATGGAAAGAAATTCATCTGTGATCGTTACATATATATACTTACGAAATGCTGAAATGTCTCGCGAAACAAATTAAATAATACATATTTGGGGTTTTCTTTTTTTACAGATGCATGCACTACTTCGGATCCGCCGCGAAGTTGGAGGCCCATGCAGTGGACTGCAGCAAGATGAATGACTGCACCATCCTGCTGCCCAACGAAGGCAACAATCTCCTAAGGTTCAACAACCACAACATGAAGGAGCGGCTCCCCTTCGTGGTGTACGCCGATCTCGAGTGCATCATCGAGAAAACAGAGGACAGCCCCCGAATGGGTGATGATAATAAATTACACACGTATCAACACCAGGAAGTTCATAGTATAACCTATTACATGCATTGCTCGTACGATACATCGCTATCGGTGTATCGATGTCGCCGCGACGCGGATTGCGTTTCATGGTTCGTCGATGAACTAAAAAATTTTGCGAATTTTGCTAAACCCATCCTGACCAGCAATGTTCCCATGCTTGATTTAACCGCCGAACAGTTGACGGCATTTCGCAATGCAACACACTGTCATATTTGCGAAGAATCATTCGAGGCTATCGATGTACGAGTCCGCGATCATTGTCATCTATCCGGACGGTTTAGAGGTCCAGCACATTCGGAGTGCAATTTAAATTATAAAAATGCGTTTTACATCCCCATAGTTTTTCATAATTTATCAGGCTACGATTCGCATTTTATTATCGAGGAAATAGCTACCGCTTTCGAAGGTCACGTCGACGTATTACCCATAACTAAAGAAAAATGTATTTCATTCACAAAAAATGTCGAAGATACGGCTGACTCAGACTCGCGAAATTATATTAAATTGCGATTCATCGATTCATACAAATTTCTCAACACCAGTCTCGACAAATTAGCATCTTTTCTTAGCACAGATCAATTAAAAATTTTACGATCCCAATTTCAAACATTATCCGTCGAGGATTTCAACTTATTGACGCGAAAGGGTATCTTTCCGTATGAATATCTTGATTGCGCGAACAAGCTGCAGGACTCATGCTTACCACCGCGCGAGTCATTCTATAGTTCGTTAACGGGTGAAACTGTATCCGAGAGCGATTACGCACACGCCGAGACTGTCTGGCAGTGTTTCGGCGTTAGAACCTTGGGCGAATACAGCGACTTGTATTTGAAAACAGATGTCTTGTTATTGGCAGATATTTTTGAGAATTTTCGTGAAAGTTGCATCAAGAGTTATGGACTAGATTCGGCGCATTATTATACTTTACCCGGTTTCACGTGGGATGCCATGCTAAAAAATACCAAAATTACATTTGAATTGCTCACCGACATCGATATGGTCATGTTTATCGAACGCGGTATACGCGGGGGTTTAAGTCAATGTTCCGGAAGATACGCACATGCCAATAACAAGTACATGCCATCTTACAACGCATCGGAAGAGTCATCGTACTTGATGTACTTTGATGTGAACAATTTGTATGGATGGGCAATGTGTCAGCCTCTGCCATATGCTAAATTTCAATGGATCGAAGATGTTGAAAAATTTGACGTGTCTTCGATCGCGGTCGATTCGCCCACGGGATACATTCTCGAGGTAGATCTGGAATATCCGCAACGTCTGCACGACGCTCACGCCGATCTACCGTTCTGCCCGACGCGTGCCAAACCACCTGGCAGCAGACAGGACAAATTACTCGCGACGGTATACGATAAGCAGCGTTACGTCATCCATTACCGCAACCTGCAGCAGTGCACGCGTCACGGTCTTCGTATTACAAAGATACACCGCGTGCTTCAATTCGCTCAATCTCCCTGGCTCCGCGATTACATCGAACTCAATACACGGTTTAGAACAGGTGCGACAAACGACTTCGAAAAACATTTGTACAAATTGATGAACAACGCGGTATTCGGTAAAACTATGGAAAATGTACGAAATCACGTGGATGTAAAACTTTTGACTCATTGGGAAGGGCGATATGGCGCGGAAGCAATGATCGCGAAACCGAATTTCCATAGCAGAAGTGTTTTTTCTGAAAATTTAATAGCTGTTGAATTGCGAAAACTCGAGGTGAAATTCAACAAACCGATATACGTGGGTATGCGCATTCTGGACATATCAAAAATTTGTTTGTATGAATTTCATCACGAGTACATGTCTCCCCTGCACGGACCAAGTTGTAAAATTCTATACACAGACACGGACAGCCTCATTTACCACATTCGATGCGACGATATCTACGAGACCATGAAACGTGATATCGATAGATTCGACACAAGCGATTATCCTATCAACAATCCATATAATATGCCCCACTTAAATAAGAAGGTTCCAGGGCTGATGAAGAATGAAAATAACGGTGCGATAATGACCGAATTCGTAGGTCTTAGCGAAAATGTATGCACTCCGCGTAGACGGCAAAAAAGATACGAAAAAGGCGAAAGGCGTCAAGACCAACGTCATAGCCAGAACGATAACTTTCGATGACTACGCGCAGTGTTTGTAAAGGGAGATCGAAATGGTTCGCAGACAATCATGCATACGGTCTAAATTGCATTTGTGCAATTTAGTGTACACCATTTGGTACACTTTGGTGTATACCATTTCGGAATCTAAAATCGCTCTAAGTCCGTACGACGACAAGCGGCATATCGTACCCGATTCGACCGACACTCTGCCCTGGGGACATTATAAAATACCATTGTAAAAAAACTATTGTATTTATTATAAATAGTGGAATTGTGTAATATAAAATTGTTCACTCATGCATAGAACATACAATTATATTTATTGTGTAATATAAATGGTGGAATTAATGTGTAAAAATAAAATTGTTCACGCATTTACATATATGTATCATTGTATTTATTGAACCATGTATTATTATTATGTTACAATACATTATTTTTATATGAATTGTGTGATTTATCAAACCCCAACCACTTGACGTACACCTTATCCCCCTTTCTACGCAACACTTTTTCCACTAGATACACATCAGGATCGGTGACGCGTTGCAGCTCATGTTCATAGAATCCTCCGGCAACAGGTTTTCCACAGGAATCGACCAGCAAATACGTTGCGGGATTAGTTGTCTGTACTTTGGCTATCTTGAACACCTCCGTTGTCCAATTCGGCGTATAGCCTTTATCGAAGATGGTTTTAAATTTGCTCACGCGCACAAACTCGCCCAACTTGAATCTCGCCGGAGCAACGATCTTTATGTTGCTGTATACGGTGGGTAACATCGCGAGGACGCATTCCGATGGTTCTATGTTTTCGCGCGTTATACTCTGCGAGAAGACGCGATAGCGAATCGATCCATCTGTAGGTTCGATTGAGCGTAAACATTTTCCATATATTGTTCTTCAAAGTTCGATTGAAACGTTCTACGACGGAGGCCTTCATCACCGAATACGTCGAATAATGATTAATGTCATGCTTTGACAAGAGTTTCTGCACATCGGCGTTGTAAAATTCTTTTCCTTGATCGGTTTGCAAATTTTTCGGTTATCGATCTCTAAATATCTTTGCAAACGCTTTGGTCACCTCAGCACCACTTTTAGTCTTGAGCGGCACCGCCCATGCATACTTGCTCAACACATCGATGACGGTGAGTATGTAGTGGTGACCTTGGTTGAATCGCGAGTATGGACGCATTTCTACAACGTCAGCTTGCCACAGATCGTCGTATCCGTGCACTATGACGCGCCTCCTTGGGAAATGTCTTCGAGCTGGAGCATGCAATGCCTCAACAAGTTGCCGCTTCTTGGGGTCATGGTTTTCTTTACTCTTGGATTTCGACAATGGTTGCATGTTTGATCGCAGAGGTGTCTTTGACACGAATGATGTGATAATTATCGTGTACGTGCATTATGTGCTCCCCATCGGTCCGAGGACAAGTTCAGCCGCCTCGCATGATTCTCCTTCGCAGCGCTGCTGTGGGATTGAATTTGACGCCTGCGATATCTTTTTAACGCTGTTTTGCAACGTCAGCATATCTCTTTGAAACACGACCAGCTTCCTCTCTAATTCTTCTTGCTGCTCTCTCAAAAGTTTACTGCTCTTTTCCATGTATAATTTATTGACGGCATCGCTGTCAGCCACCGGCTGAGCTACGCGTCGTATCTTGCGTGATTTTGCATCAAAGTCGGCACCGTCCACACAAAGAGCGTTATCTCGCATATAATTCCGAAGCATGCCGCTCCATTTGTAATAGTCCATTCTAGCTGCTCCACTCTTCTCGAGCGATACTCCAAAATTGTTGATCGGCGTGTGGTTTAATTTATAATGAGGCCTACCTCGCGGAGTTCCTCGATAATCGATAGAATTTCGGGATCGTGGGAGTTGTTACCCGCCTGACGGGACGCTTCAAGCAAACGCAATCGATCCACCAACTCGTTGGGATCGTCCCAGTGCACGTAATCGATCTTGTTATCGTTTACCATCATCGCTAGCGGTGTCCTTAGACCTTTTCCTGCTTTACTCGTTGATGCGCGGGGGACTAGTGGTGCAATTACATGTTTGTACTTGTATCCCTTGTTACCCAATATGAGTTTTTGAGCACAATGACTGCGTCTATAGGCATTCGTCGCCAGCAGTATACTTTTGTATTTTTGTTTATCGGTATCGGTGTACAGGGCATCGTCGGGAATTCTCTTGAAAATCAGTTCGTAAAGGCCGGGCGTTCCTTTGTATTTTACACCACCGATGATTATATTATCATCCTTGTCCATATCGATAGCCTTATTTCCAAGCATCGTTCCACTATTGCCAAAGTATACGCCGTACACATAGTCAATTGCTGTATCCTTATCCATACTTAGGATGGCGCTCATGTATTCTTGCCCCAACGGACCGAAATGGTTGCGAAACGTTTCTTGTCCCTCGGATATTTGAATTTGCTGTCTAATAGATGTTACAAACGACTCATCTGGACTAGTTTCGAAAACGTCGTCATCATCATCCTCGGTTGCAAGCAATTGTACACTGGGAAATGTATTTATTGGTGTGGGAGGAACCGAGGAATCGTTTTGTCGTTTTCGCTTCGATTGAACTGGTGTGGAGGTTATGAGTGAATATTCCGATGATGTGTGTCGTTTCTTCTTTGTCTTGCGCGATGTGCTCCATTTCGACTGGATTTTTGTTTTAGGCGTTAATGTTTCGTTCTCTTCAACGTCTATGCTTGTCAGCGGTGATGTGTCAGCTTTTGCCGCTGTGGTATTTTCCACGATATGTTTCAAGGGTTCGACGATAGGTTTGAAGTATCTCTCCAACGCGATATCTTCCTCCATCTTGCCAGACTTCAAAGCCTGATGTTTCTTGCGAATGGCTTCGCTGGTTTTTGCAATTTCCTTCGCTATTCTCTCGCGATCCTTAATCTCCAAACTATCGATATCAATCATCATTGTGCAGCAGACGTTGCTTTCCCACCGACGTGTTGACGACAATTGACCATCTCACGGTACGGCAATCTCGTTAAATCCCTTTCTATAACGTCCATTGGGCATTGCGCTATCCTTGTCTATTACCACAAAACCATACTCTCGTTGCCAACAATTACGACACAAAGCGCAGAAATCCTCGTAAGACATATCAGTATTTACATGATCGTCGTACACATGTTTCAAGTTGGTACCATCCTGCTTAAACAAAATCAACAGATTGGCATTGTCGCGTATAAGATGTTTGGGAATCTTTGCATACGTCTGACAGAGATAGAAGCAGTCAACGTTCGAGTGGCGCCCCATTGCAAAGTATTCTCGTATCGTATCTTGCTTGTCACATGCCACGTCATCAAAGATAAAAATGGAATTCGGAAGCGATTCGCTCGGTGGGATGACATCACTGTTATTCGCAAACGTAAAGTAGCCAATTTCATCTATCGGGGTCAATAAATTCTCCAAATACTGGTATTTCGGCAGTTGCGACGACTTGGAATACACATACACGTTCTCGAAGCGGACACCGTGAGGACTTTCCAACAAGCTCACCAACACGTTGGTCTTTCCACAATTGGATGGGCCACAAATGAGGCACCGTATAGTGTTTGGTAGCATGCTACCATGTTTGCGCTTTGTTTTCGAGGGCATCACTCGTGATTTATCATCAAAATTTGTCACGCGTATCGTCACAGGCTGTCGCACAAATCGCATCCTCGCTGCGAACTGTGAAAAAATGATTTTGATACATCGAAGCGGTGACGCACCCTATTTATAGGTCCGCGCCGAAGCAAAACAGCTCAGTGTTCAAAATGCTTCTGGCCCTGTCGGATAATTGTGATATTCGAGACTTAACCTCTGAACAGTTGAAATATATACCAAAGATTATTCTACTGCGAGAGTTCGAGAGATACATTGATCAGTTGTGGGACAGACTCCCCGAGGATATAAAAGCCGATTCCGAGGTTCAGCAGTATCGTCGGTGTCTGGAACATTATAATCGCCCTTGGCAGCGAACGCATATCCACGGTCCAGCACCACTGATTAAAAACTGTAGCGAATGTCGCCGATGCGAGTGAAGATAGGTTGTGGTTTGTTAAATCGGGCGATAAACGCGCTACCTATCGAATTACATATCCCGGGATACCAGTTTTGCGGCCCAGGAACTCATCTGGCAAAACGATTGGCTAGAGGTGATCAAGGCATCAATCCGTTGGACGCAGCGTGTCGCGAACACGATATTGCATATTCGCGTAGCAACGACCTCGGCGAAAGGCACGCGGCAGATAACGTACTCGCTGACAAAGCGCGAAAACGCATTGTTGCGCGAGACTCGACTCTGGGCGAAAGAGGTGCTGCTACAGCTATTTGGGCAGCTATGAAGGCCAAGACGAAAATCGGAATGGGGATGAAAGCAAAATTGTGCAAAAGGATTCCAAAGAGAGCACCGAAAAAGCGGATTCTTCCGATAGCAAAACGGGGTGGTATATTACCACTTCTCCCGCTGCTAGGTGTTCTCGGATCGTTAGCTGGCGGAGCGGCGGGAATAGCCAAGGCGGTAAATGATAATAAGGTGGCGCAACATCAGCTGCAGGAAATGCAACGTCATAATCGCTCCATGGAAGGTCGTGGACTTTATCTCGCACCATACAAGCGCGGACAGGGAATATCGAAACGAAAAAAAAAAACGTCGAAAAGAAACTAAAAATGCCCGCGGACGTAACTACCGACGCTCAATTGGAGGAGTTTGCAAAACGTCTGCGTATTCCATTCTTTAGAGGTGTTTTTATGCGTAACGCGTTACCAGCCGGAGGAGTACGTCAAAACGAGAGCGGTATCGTAAATTTGGACAATGTCGAGGGGCCGGGGACTCATTGGGTGGCGTATGCGAAGAGAGGGTATCGAGCTATATATTTCGACAGCATTGGAAATCTTCAACCGCCTAAGGAATTGGTACAATATCTGGACAAAGATGTCGTGAAAATCGAATACAATCGAACGGCTTATCAGAAGTACGATCAGAGCAATTGTGGACAACTATGTCTACGCTTTCTACAAACGATTGGTACCAAATTTAAGGATTGACTTCCCACCACTCTGATTCAGTACCAGTCTAGTCGTACAGCTCGGAATATGTCGTTAACATTCACTCTAACCGGCAAGAGTAGCACCCTCGCGGTAAGCTACTTTCCACCCATAGATTTGAGCGACGATGATTATGAGCTTGGTCTAGCAACCTTTGAAACTTATCACACAATACCAAACATCGACTCGAGCAACGATAAATTCTACTTTGTCGTAAACTATGACATCAGCAACAGCGTCGACACCACTCATGAATACATTACGATTCCACACGGCTCCTACGAACTAGACACTATTGCCAAGTATTTGAAGCAGCGATTACTCGAGCGGTATCCTCAAAATCTCGGTGGCACCGATGTCAATGATGGTGGTGCTGGTGGTTACAACGATGTGTATCCTATAGTGTTGCGCCCCAACAACAACACCATGAAAAGCGAGCTGTACTGCTCGTTCGCCGTGGACTTTACAAAGTCCAATAACATTGGATCGCTACTGGGATTCTCGACGAATCGGGTATTAGAACCAGGACGGTGGCATGAATCGAACGGTCCAATTAATATCATGAACGCGAACATTATTCGCATAGAATGCAGCGTGACCGTTGGCGCGTACAACAATGGGAAGCGCGTACATACGATACATGAATTTTCTCCGAGAGTCCCACCAGGATATAAGATATCGGAAACGCCGGCGCAGATCATTTACCTTCCAATCACCGCACGGGTCATTACGGATCTAACGATACGCGTTGTGGATCAAGACGGACGGTTGCTCGATTTTCGAGGTGAAGAGATTACCATCAGATTGCACGTACGACGGCGATGACGATAATACATGTGACGTGATCGAAAGAGATGCTTGTGCTGAACGACTCCAGAAACCCGTTTCTTCCAAACGAAATTGTATACAACAACGACAACAACAACAACAACAACAACAACACCTGCAACAGCTCTGATTGTGCTAAACAGAAGAGGCTCAGTCCTGCGAACATTGCATTTTTGAAATCATTGGGATTCATTGTGCGCGGTTAAGTTGAAAAAAAAAATGGTTGACATTCTAAGCATTGGAAGGAAGCCGACGTTCGATGATCGCATTTTTGAAATCATTGGGATTCATTGTGCGCGGTTAAGTTGAAAAAAAAATGGTTGACATTCTAAGCATTGGAAGGAAGCCGACGTTCGATGATCGCATCGTCAAGCTTGAGACTCACACATACAACCCATACGTCAACTCAACGTTTGGATACAGCGATGAAATAAGAATACCCATACAACAGCAGGATTTATACACATTGCTGTGTGAAAGTTTCCTCTACGTGGAGGGAAAATTGAAGATAAATAAGCCAAATGATACATTAACGGTGACGTTGGGAAATAATTGCATGGCGTTCTTATTTGATGAGATTCGATACGAGCTGAATGGCGTGGAGATTGATCGCAACAGAAACGTTGGAATAACTAGCACCCTTAAAAACTATGTATCGTTGACATCTAGCGAAGACAAAAATATGGAGAATGCCGGATGGGGCTTGAAACGACGCGATGGGTCAATATTGAAAAATCATTTCAATTTTTGCATCCCACTCAAATATTTGCTGGGATTTTGTGAGAACTACAAACGCATTATTATTAATGTGCGTCACGAATTGAGTTTAATACGATCGTGCAACGACAATAATGCTCTAATAGGATCGCCGATGCTGGAACCAGAAATTGAATTACTTAAAGTGCAGTGGCGGATGCCTCATGTGACGCTGAACGACGTTAATAAGCTATCCTTGCTACGTGCTTTGGAACGTGGGCAAAACCTGAGCATTTGTTTTCAATCGTGGGATCTGTACGAGTATCCTCTCCTACAGAGTACAACCAAGCATTCGTGGGCCGTGAAGGCATCTGCACAGCTGGAGAAGCCGCGAGTTATTATCCTTGCTCTACAGACTGGTCGAAGGAATGTGATGAGCGAAGACGTTACTAGGTTCAACAACTGCAAATTGACCAATGTAAAACTTTTTCTCAACTCATAATTTTACCCATACGATGGCATGAACTTGGACTTTGACAAGAATAAGCATGCCATCTTGTATCATATGTATACGCAATTCCATAAATCGTATTATGGACATAGTTGCAACGAGGCATTATTCACCGTAGCCGAATTTTTACAACTTGGTCCCCTCGTGGTGATTGATTGCTCGCGACAAAATGAGTCGAACAAGAATGGCACAGTGGACGTGCGCATAGAATTCGAGTGTAAAGGGAATGTGCCGATAAATACTATGGCCTACTGTCTGATTCTACACGATCGGGTGGTTGAATACAATCCGCTGACAAACGTGGTGCGCAAAATCAATTAAATTGCCACGCCCTCTCCTGTGTCAAATTCATACCAAAAGAAAATTTCATCGTGAAAATCTTGATGCTTTACGAGAAGGACTGCATTCTCCTATCTGTCTTGGAAGCGAGCGGACCTCTAAATCGTATCGATAATGGCCGTGCCAACATTTGTTGACCTGCAAGGGTTCATCGCCGATGGAAGATTTGTTGTCAAGGAAGTGGCTGTCCTACGAATGGGAACAATTCTCTCACAATATATTTTTGGGAGTTCGATGCCACAATTTCTTCTTACGAAATCCGACAAATCGAGCATTCGATGGTTGGTGGCAAAACATCATGGACTACGGTGGGACGATGGAGACGTTCCATACTGTATGGCTAAACGGCTAATTACGAAAGCTGTAGCTGATGCGATCGACGAAGAAGATGACGCATCCCATATCGTATACGTTAAAGGGTTGCAGAAACGCGACTGGCTTGCGAATTTCCTCGATGAAGATACGAGAATGTATGTGGTCATCGAGACGCTGGACATTGACTACGAAGATATCAAATCTCTAAATAAGCTAAATGTAATTAATACTCTGCGATGTGGCAGACACGCAAAGCACTGTGCCATGCAAAATGTATTTAAAATATTCAACTGGTGGTCTAAACGCCAGAGAGAAATGCTTAAATAAAATATAATCAATTTTAATGTATTAAATGTTTTTCTTAACCCTCCCCAATCTCCTGCACATGATGTATGCTAGATAGTTATGCTAGATAGACGATAGTATGCTAGATAGACGATAGTTATAATTATGTAGAAGCGGTTTGATACACGTTCAGAGTGGTATGATAGACGTTCAATACACGTACAATACATGATCAAATTGGTACCATACACGATCCAAGTGGTTCGATTCATGTTGAAAGTGGTTCAATTGATGTTGAAAGTGGTTCGATTCATGTTGAAAGTGGTTCGATTCATGTTGAAAGTGGTACGATTGATGTTGAACGTGGTATGTTTGATGTTGAAAGTGGTACGATTGATGTTGAAAGTGGTACGTTTGATGTTGAAAGTGGTTCGATTGATGTTCGATTCATGTTGAAAGTGGTTCGATTGATGTTCGATTGATGTTGAAAGTGGTTCGATTGATGTTCGATTGATGTTGAAAGTGGTTCGATTGATGTTCGATTGATGTTGAAAGTGGTTCGATTGATGTTGAAAGTGGTATCATACACGTTCAAAGTGGTTCGATTGATGTTGAAAGTGGTACCATACATGTTCAAAGTGGTTCGATTGATGTTGAAAGTGGTACCATACACGTTCAAAGTGGTTCGATTGATGTTGAAAGTGGTACGATTCACGTCCGATTCACGTTCGATTCACGTTCAGAGTGGTACGATTCACGTTCGATTCACGTTCAGAGTCGTTCGATTCACGTTCGATTCACGTTCAGAGTCGTTCAATACCCGTTCGATTCACGTTCGATTCACGTTCGATATACGATAAAAGTGGCTCAATACATGTTCCATACACATTCAAAGTGGTTCGATCTAGTGGAATAATGTGTCCAAAGAAAAAAAGGGGAAAGAAGATGTGTGGGAATAAGGAGAGGATGGTCAGCGAAAATGAAGGTAGAGAACAACAGTATCTTACTTTTGCAAAGCTACACACTTCTCGATTTCATGATAGGAGTTTATAGGCGAGAACTTGGAGATGCAGCGAGACCAGTTGTCTTCAGATCATTACAAGCAGCAGTCCATTTTTTTTATTTTTTTGTGGTAATAAATTTTATACAATTTTTATGCAATGGGAATAATGCGGATTGCCCCTGAGTGTGACGCCGAGGTATGTACATTTAAATATTTTTACATTTATCGCGTTTAATCGTTGAAATCGAGCGAGATCAAATCAGACGTTCATATCAATATTGAATCGTGGGGCTTCTATGTTCTAGCGTTCGCCACCACGATCGCCGACATGGTCAAGCGACTGGGGGTCGCCGCAGCCGTCGCCGTCGCCGCAGCCGCCGCCGCCGCCACCGTCGCCGCAGCCGTCGCCGCAGCCGTCGCCGCCGCCGCCGCCGCCTCCTCCACAGATATGTAATAATACTTTGCATTGTTTTGCACGTTTGATGTTTATTATGTTTAATGTATCATAATGTATCAGCCGGTGGACCTGCGGGTGCGGCGGCGGCAGGAGCCGGCATATGGGGCCGCGCGGCTGCGGCCATATCCGCTGCAGGGGGCCCTGCGACGGTTACGGCGGCCGATGGTGCAGATATTTGCAGCACCACCGCAGCTGCCACCATCACCACCGTCCCCCTCATCGCCCCCATCACCCCCTGCACCATCGTCACCATCACCGCCACCACCACGATAATTTTCTTATTTTTTATTTTTATATTTTTTTTATTTTATATATTTCATTTATTGTATTTCTATTCATTATATTTGTATTTTTATCTTTTATTATTATTATATTCTTTTTTATTTTATATATTTCATTTATTGTATTTCTATTCATTATATTTGTATTTTTATCTTTTATTATTATATTTTTTCTTCATTTTTATTATATTCTTTTAATTTTAAATAAATTTCTTAAACGCATATTATATATCAATTTTATTTACCCACCATCCTCCTCGCCACCTAATTCTAAGATTTGCTGACTTCGCATAATTCTATTTCATTCTTCGCGCCACCACATGATGTCATCCCGCGCGACTGCTCCAGAGGATTCGAATTACGCGAGATCGCGCGATACGCTGCGATGTTATAATTGAAAAACATTTTGCAAATTTTTAGAACGAAAGCGATTGTACCACTATGTAGTGTCGTCTCTTTCTCTCGAATTTAGCTTTAAAAGTGATGCTCTCTCTTTCCCACCCTCCGAATTTAGCTTTATAACGAAGTATTGCTCTCTCTTTCCGTCCCGAAGACGTGGTTCGTAAAAGAAAAGAACGTCGATCTTTCCCGACATTGTCCGACATCATCCGATAAAAAATAATGGATAATGCTTGGTGACGCTCGGTATATGTACCATTCATTAAAGACTAATGTCAGAGAGGGGGTGTTGGGGGAGTTGGTTAGGCGGCTGACTCGTAACGCGGAGGTCTTGGGTTCGAGCCCCGTCGCCCGAGATTCAGTTTTTCGATTATTCTTAATATCTTAAATTAATATTTCCTTCCTTACCGACTGTGGTTGGTACCACGCTCCAGAGTAGCAGCAATTCATACCCGCGGTTCCTCCTCGATGCGGTTCGGTATCGATTGATTCGATATCTCTGCTCTCGCGCTATACCCCCACCACTTCGCCATCTGTATGACTTCATCCGCCGCGCGCCGCCCGCCGCCTGCGGGAATTTTCCGCCGACTTTTGAAACTCAAATTTGAGTTTCAAGATCGGAGGAGGGGTGGGGGAAATGGCCTTCAAACTCAAATTTGGGTTAGAACTCTCCTAGTCTTACTACTCTATTGCTTTGGCGTTCGTCGGTCAGATCGCTCTATCCCAGTCGATCTCGATGTGTTCTGTTCGCTCTTTTCGTCGCGCGGTGCAACAATGTACTTATGTGCCTACTTCAGCCAATAACCGAAATACGTATTGTATTTGTATTTGTATTTATTGTGTTTTCTTGTTAAACAGGAATGGCGTTTCAAGCTTTATCCGCTTATATTGCCCAACGAACTATAATAGTCGTATCTTTTTCTCTCCTCTCTCTCCTTCGGGTCCCAGCAGCAGCGGCGTACCGGGAGAAGGGTGGTCTCCCATCTTTCCCGAGTACCCGCTCCGTGATGCTTAACTTCGGTGATCTCAACCAAAATACGTGTGTCCCGTCATTAGAAGTGTGCCCAAATAGGTGACTCGACTAATCGTCACAGCAGCGGACTGCATCGCCCGAGATCGCCTGCTAGCAGTCTTCTTTCCGCGCGGTAACAGTAGTAACCTAGTAGCTGGTAAAGAATGCTGAATGCTTGAGCATTTGCTTAAAAATAAGTACTATGAGTACCGGCTTTAAAATGGCTACCGCTTTCTTACCCGTCTGCTACGTCAAATTTAATATTCTCTGGCGTGTTGTGAGGCCGGCTGGAAATTCTTCTGGCTTAAGGGAGTTTCTGTGAGGTCCGGCGTCCGTGGAGCCCTGAAGAGCTCTGCTCGCGAACGCGTGAAGTTAAAACGAACGAAATGTTTTGTAGTAAACACTTAGAACTCAATAAAACTTATAGAACTTAACTGAAATGAATTAATTAGATTATAGAATGATTTAGAAGTAATATAAACGAGAAACAAGACGACAAGGATATTTGGAGAATGATTGGGATAAGATTTATTGCGACACGTCTACAGGGTGTCCCACCTAAGACTGGACAGCGCGATATCTCTTAAAATATTGTCGATAAAAATATAAAAAAAATAGTGCATTGCATGGTTCGAGGGGGCCAACTTATCAGCCCGAACGAATTTTGTTTTCGATTATTATTTTAAAAGATACGATGGTCAAGTTCGGTTTTTCAAATGGAACTATTTTTTTTGAAGTCCTGAGTTGATAGTGCGTTCCAAGACAAATTCAATAAGCTTTAATGTATACACTTGATTTCCACTGGTTTTAAAGATATTGCGCTTGCAAATTTACTGATTTTCACTGGAAGAAAACCCTCTGGAATAGCAAGGACTGGGGACGGTCTTACAGGCGCCACGGGTGGCCTTGCCTGTTGTAATAGATACCTACCTGCCAAAGGTCTACGCAGGCCCAAAGGCTGGACAATTCTTTTCCGTCAGAAATGCTACTTAGGTAGGTACATCTGCGGTATCGAGAAGCGCACCGTTACTTTTATTTCGCACTTGCTTCTACGCTCGGATGGCCGGTTCTTTTGGGAGCGATGCAAGTTGGATTGGTTAGGTTAGGAGGTGTGAAAGTTGCTAGACTAAATTTCAACCATAGGGAGCAAATTGTATTAGAACCAATCGGATTTGCATCCCTCACAAACGGCTGCTCTCTTGAAGAGGCCCTCTTCACAGCAATACCTCCTCCCCAATGCCCACCTTCTCTCGCACGGAATACGTCAACGCATGCTTTTGTTTTGATATCGAAGCTCGTATTTATACTCGAGAGGACCACGCGACGACAGCGGGCTACCCCTTTTCTTCCTGTGTCTCTCCACGAGGAGTATTGCCGGTGGATTGTAGGAGCGTAGATGTCGGGATGCCAAGTTATTGAATTCAGGAGACGATAGAAACACTTAATTACAAAACACACATGTACTATAATTAAAGTAAATCGTATTCCTCTCGGGCGGGAGTCGCCCGACGCTCGTAAAGGAGATGCGGCCTGGTACACCGTGGTGAGGGCTGCCCTTCGCAGTGCCTCGCCCGATTTTTATGGCTTTTTCCGGAAAAAGGTACGAATCCAGTCGAGGGTGAAATATCCATTACAGCGTATTAAGAAATTCTTTTCTTCGTCGTGTCGAAAGAGAAGTGACGCCAATGGATTCCTTATGTTTTTCTGATGAAAATCATACCAAATATCACGCAAATCGGACTACTTTGACACAAGCTATTTGTATTCCGTATGTAAAAGTTATCCGATTTACACGACATTTGGCATGATTTTCATCGGAAAACCACAAGGAATCCATCGGCGACACTTCCAGATCCATACGATAAAGAATAAAGAATTTTTTTATTTCCTAAACAGATACAGGGTAATTCTGGTGGTACGCCCGTCACCCCGTGGCGAGGACAACACTTCGCAGTGCCCATCGAATTTTATGGCTTTCGACCCTCGAAGGGTTTGGAATATCATTAAGAAGTGAGAAATGTTCAGGATTTCAAATGTTTGCTTCCTTTCTTCATCGTATCGAAGGGGAAAGTGATGCCAATGGATTCCTGGCGTTCCGTCGATTAAAATCATACCAAATATCATGCAAATCGGACTACTTTGACATAAGCTATTTGTACTCCCTATGTAAAAGTTGTCCAATTTGCACGATATTTGTAATGATTTTCATCGGAAAATTCCCAGGAATCCATCGGTGACACTTCCATATCCATACGAGAAAGAACAAAGAATTATTTTATTTCTTACACAGATACAGGGTAATTCGGAAGCAACGCCCGTCAAGGAGGTGCGGCGGTCTGGTACCCCGTGGCAAGGACAACCCCCCACAGTGCCTCACCCTATTGTATGGCTTTCGACTCTCGAAGGGGTTCGAGTGCCTATTAAGAAGTGAGAAATCTTCGACTCGCGCATTTCTCATCAGATCTTTGCGAAAACGATACACATCGATTCCTTATGTTTCGCCGATGAAACTGACACCAAGAACGACGTAATTTGCAATTTGTATTCCTTGGGTAAACGTAGTCCGATTTACATGACATTTGGTATGATCCCAATCGGGAGAACGCCAGGAATGTTTTGGTGCCAGTTTCATATCGATACGATAAAGAATGAAGAATTTCTTACTACGTTGTAATGGATATTTCACATTTTCACCCCATGACTGTGGGACGCCCACCTCAATTCGCTACGGTCGGCCGAGGGTTGATATCTGTTTCAGAAATAAAATAATTCTTTATTCTTTATCGCATCGATATGAAAGTGGCATCAATGGATTCCTTATGTTTGTCCGATAACGATCATACCAAATTTCATGTAAATCGGACTGTTTTTAACCAAGTCAAGGCAGCTTGAAATGATATAAATCGAGTTTCCATGGAATTTCCTTCATTATGGCCTGAACTACGTCGTTCTTGGTGTCAGTTTCATCGGCGAAACATAAGGAATCGATGTGGTTCGTTTTTGCAAAGATCTGATGAGAAATGCGGGAGTCGAAGATTGCTCAGTTCTTAATAGGCACTCGAACCCCTTCGAGGGTCGAAAGCCATAAAATTCGATGGGCACTGCGAAGTGTTGTCCTTGCCACGGGGTGACGGGCGTACCACCAGAATTACCCTGTATCTGTTTAGGAAATAAAAAAATTCTTTATTCTTTATCGTATGGATCTGGAAGTGTCGCCGATGGATTCCTTGTGGTTTTCCGATGAAAATCATGCCAAATGTCGTGTAAATCGGACGACTTTTACATACGGAATACAAATAGCTTGTGTCAAAGTAGTCCGATTTGCGTGATATTTGGTATGATTTTCATTAGAAAAACATAAGGAATCCATTGGCGTCACTTCTCTTTCGACACGACGAAGAAAAGAATTTCTTAATACGCTGTAATGGATATTTCACCCTCGACTGCGGGGGCTCGACCCCAATTCGTTACGTTCGGCCCAGGATTCGTACCTTTTTCCGGAAAAAGCCATAAAAATCGGGCGAGGCACTGCGAAGGGCAGCCCTCGCCACGGTGTACCAGGCCGCATCTCCTTTACGAGCGTCGGGCGACTCCCGCCCGAGAGGAATACGATTTACTTTAATTATAGTACATGTGTGTTTTGTAATTAAGTGTTTCTATCGTCTCCTGAATTCAATAACTTGGTATCCCGACATCTACGCTCCTACAATCCACCGGCAATACTCCTCGTGGAGAGACACAGGAAGAAAAGGGGTAGCCCGCTGTCGTCGCGTGGTCCTCTCGAGTATAAATACGAGCTTCGATATCAAAACAAAAGCATGCGTTGACGTATTCCGTGCGAGAGAAGGTGGGCATTGGGGAGGAGGTATTGCTGTGAAGAGGGTCTCTTCAAGAGAGCAGCCGTTTGTGAGGGATGCAAATCCGATTGGTTCTAATACAATTTGCTCCCTATGGTTGAAATTTAGTCTAGCAACTTTCACACCTCCTAACCTAACCAATCCAACTAGCATCGCTCCCAAAAGAACCGGCCATCCGAGCGTAGAAGCAAGTGCGAAATAAAAGTAACGGTGTGCTTCTCGATACCGCAGATGTACCTACCTAAGTACCATTTCTGACGGAAAAGAATTGTCCAGCCTTTGGGCCTGCGTGGACCTTTGGCAGGTAGGTATCTATTACAACAGGCAAGGCCACCCGTGGCGCCTGTAAGACCGTCCCCAGTCCTTGCTATTCCAGAGGGTTTTCTTCCATTGAAAATCAGTAAATTTGCAAGCGCAATATCTTTAAAACCAGTGGAAATCAAGTGTATACATTAAAGCTTATTGAATTTGTCTTGGAACGCACTATCAACTCAGGACTTCAAAAAAAATAGTTCCATTTGAAAAACCGAACTTGACCATCGTATCTTTTAAAATAATAATCGAAAACAAAATTCGTTCGGGCTGATAAGTTGGCCCCCTCGAACCATGCAATGCACTATTTTTTTTATATTTTTATCGACAATACTTTAAGAGATATCGCGCTGTCCAGTCTTAGGTGGGACAACCTGTATATCGTAACAACGTCGGAAATCAAAATGCGAGGAGAAGAAACAGGCTTCTTCTTACGTTCGTTCCTCTTTTCTTTATCAATACATTGTTTTTCGAGCAATAAGGAAGGAGGCGAAGATAGATTTCTAATGTGATAGAGTTCATCCTTAATTCTATCCTGCTTAAACTTCGCGCTTTAGGAGCTTGCGCCGAACGCCGCTAGAGCGAGGATCGCAACTCGCAACAGGAGAAAGCCAAAAGTACCATCTACTGGCACCTAAAAGAACCTACACTTTCATCATTGGCTCATAGATGGTGGAAGTATCGGCGCATGGTTGTAGTGGAATGCGTCTATGAGGCGGTGTTGCCATTTTACAAGTTCGTGCGCACGCGGGTTGCAGAATTAAACGCTGACCTTGTACTTGCAGCTCGTTTTGATTTCACATCTTTTTTTTATTTTGTAATTATTATTATCTTCTATTTTTTGTGATTTATTTGATTTTGAGTAATTTTTATTTTTTTTGATGGGGATTGTACATACATTATACATACTTTCTTAAACATATGCAAACTTCCATTTTCAAATTTCGCTCCTAGTTTGCATATCGATTATATACAATTCCGTAGCTACGTTCACGCGATGGCGTAACAGTATCGGAAAAAAGTTACGTTGCCTGCCGTGCATTTGGTAGGCAATCTGAGGCAGAAATTACATTTGATTTGGTTAGAAAGGAAAGAGTATTGTTAGTTCATATGTGATTGCGTTTTTGAAGTTGGAAATTCTCTATTAAAAAATCGAAAGAAACTGTTTCTGCCATTTCAATATGACATCTCTCAAAATTATGCAACCAGGTAAATATAATTTTAATTATTTTTATTCCTTGATAAGTTACTGTTAATTATTTCTATTTAAGATGTGTCTTTATTAATATACGTTCATTAATGTATGTAACCTCTAAAAACTATTAGTACAATTCTACATAAGTGCCAATGGTGATACAAATAAATATTTTGTATAACTATTTATTCTATTTTTATGATTTTTAGGCTTAAAATTATTTCAAACTATGCCCAAAGTTTTAAATATGCCTTTATGTCGAAATAAATATTACTCCGTTTATGGAGAACAAGAAGCAAAAAGTGAAAGCTGGAATGACATAGCGGACAAAACAGTACACAAAGCATATTTGTTAGAAATTATGCGTGGAATGGGTATTGCATTGTCACATGTTTTTAGAGAACCAGCAACAATAAATTATCCATTTGAAAAAGGTCCTTTGAGTCCACGATTTAGAGGAGAACATGCATTAAGAAGGTATTGATACATTTATTTACTTATTTATTTATTTATTTATTTATTTATTTATTTATTTATTATCCCTGCCTGTTGGCTTTGAATGGCTCCTGCTTATATCTTCATTTACATCTACAGTTACATTTACATTTTACCTTTTCTGGCCCTTCTCATATTTGATTATGTCTAGCAGTCATAAAAAACCCATAATCTTACATTGACTTATTTTATTGCTTTTGTACTCTTAATTCGACATTAGTTTTCTGAATAGACCTCCGTAATCCATTTCCTGTTCCTACGCCTTCGTACCCTCTTGCAGCCCTCCCCCGTATCTGAAACTTACCATCAGGCTCCTGACCCTATTTTTCTTCCTCCCTTCGAGGTACTGAGGTAACTCCTGTGTCACAATTTCCTTCTATGCTTAGTTGTACCTCGATGCATCTATTTTTCCCCCTTTTTCTTCCCCCTTTCTCATATCCTCTTATTTATCCTGCTAACTATCCTTTCTATGCTTCCCTCTGTTTCTTCTGTTATACTTTTTATCTTCTACTCCCAGAATTCCAACCTCCTCCTCATTTCCGTTCTTTTCTCTCATTTATTCTTTATATTTTCCCATTTCACCCGTTCCATCTGCTGTGAGCATGCCTTCCCTATTTTTTTGTTTGATACTCTCGCCTGCTCTTCATACTTGAAGGCCCTCCTCAAAGCTCTGGCCCTTACTTCCTCGCACATGGTCTCTTCCCCTGTTCAATCCTAGTATCCACTTTAGGTATTTTCTCTTCTCTCTCTATTCTTTCCTCATCATGCCAAATCCAAATATTAATAGGGACAGGTACTGTAATAGGGATATCTAACCTACTATGCCATTTTTTTTCTGTAGTCTATATAAATATGTACACGACTCAAAAAAATTTAGGTATCACCCCTACGAACCCAAAAAATGGAGGCAAGTTCAAATGGTCATAACTCTCTGTGAAAATGGTCGTATCGTTAAGATATCCTTTGAATGAGTGGAATCTCTACTTTGAGTTGATCTTTTAAGATTTTAGCTATATTGCTTCTCGACAAAGTTATAGCAAGCATAACTCGATATAGAAAGCGCTTTGAAAATTTAAAAAATTTTGTTCAACTTCACAATGTTACACGGAGTGAACAAAATTTTTTAGACAGATTACATTTACATATACCAGTCAAAAATGACTACTTTCGTGTGTAACGTCAGTGTTCATTGGTTGTTATACGTTTTTTTTGTTTGAGTTATTCAACTTTGAAGCAAAAATCCTCCTTTGACTTTAATAGCTCCAAGTCTTTCCTCTTAAAGACACATCTTTTGCTTTTCGATTTGGTTAACGAAATTTATGATACTCGACATGAGCATACGATTCTGTGACACTTATTCCAAAATTAAACGGTATCGTTGAATTACACCAGACTATAGGCATCCGTCGGCGGGAGGGCAAGAGGGGGTATTGTTGTCTCCCCCTGCCTTGAGAAAAAATCTCTTATTTTTAAAAACTTTAAGATTATACTAAAAAAGTGAATATTTTTAAAATTTCAATTTTAAATTTTTTATTAAATTCGCGTTACAGAATAGGTTAAAACAAGCAACCAATCGTCGCCTATCAGGTTGACTGTTTCTCGAAGTTGCCCCCCCCCCCTTGAAAAAGGACCTACCTACTCGCTAAAATTCATTGTTTCCATTATATCCACTGCAGTTCATTGTGATATTGCGACACGCACAGAATTCACACAAAATAAAAACTCGCACTACCCCCACAAAATAAAATATTAGACCTCGCACTAAGACGGGGGAAAAGATTTAAAAAAGAACACCCGCACTAAACACGCAAAAAAATAAGATTACACGCACTCAGACAATTGAAACTAATAAGTCTTAATAATTATCTACTTTGCAATGTGACGATGCTCGTTGAAATAAATTAATATCGGCGGAGCTTGGTTGAGTATGGCGAAGTAGACAAACATTTAGTCGACCCGCAAATTTTTGTCTAAAAACTTACTTTAAGTTCATTTAGCAGGAGTTATTGGTTTCAATTGTCTTGGTAAGCGCGTATTGAACCCGTTTTTTTCTTGCGGAATTTTAGTGCGGATAAATTTAATGTATTTTTCTTTTAATCTTTTGCGTGTTTCAGGGCGGGTAAATTTGTATTTTTTTTTTAAATTTCATACGTTTTAGCACAGGAGATCTGTTATATATTTTTTTTTTTTTGGTGGTGTGATTCTCTGTTTTGTGTAATTAAAACTTGCGTTTTAATTTAGTGCAGCTTCTAATTGATTCTAAAGTTAATATGTGAATAAAATAAATATTATCATGTTAAAATAATGACTGTATAGAAATGACTGTTATACCAGCAATTCTGTTTTCATATGTTTTTACAATTTTTAGAACTAGGGATACCTATAGGTATCATTTTTGTAATTAAATCTGTATTACATATATGTAATAACTTCTGTTAATATCAATATATGTTATAACTTCTGATATGATTTTGCATATCTATAGTTATTTTGCTTAATTATACAAGTTAATGAATTTGTAAACAGAATATTCAAATCTAAAGAACAAAAGTTTTTAATTTTATTCACAAAAATGTTTTCTTTTTGCTTTTAATATTTCAATTAGCACCTTGTATAAGTAAATGAATATATACAATAAATATCTATAGGATACCTTTATACCTAAAAGTGTAATGTAAGCAAATTATGATTACAGAGTAAAACTTTATTTAATTTGTATACATTATTTGCTTCCTGAATATAAATTTGAAACATATTTAATATTTCAAATACTTAAAACATGACTAATTTGTTCTAATAGATATCCTTCAGGGGAGGAGAGGTGTATTGCATGCAAGCTATGCGAGGCAATCTGCCCAGCACAAGCTATTACTATCGAAGCAGAAGAGAGAGCTGATGGATCTCGCCGCACAACAAGATATGATATAGATATGTCCAAATGTATTTACTGTGGATTTTGTCAAGAAGCTTGTCCAGTTGATGCAATTGTGGAGGTATTTATAATAATTATGTACACCAAAAATAGTTTAGTTTTATATGGAAAGATGTAGATGTGAATTTAGTTTAAGATAAATTAGAAACAGATATCAATTTTTTAAATCGTTTTAGGGTCCCAACTTCGAGTTTTCTACAGAAACACACGAAGAAATGTTATATAATAAGGAAAAACTTCTGAACAATGGCGACAAGTGGGAATCGGAAATTGCCAATAACATTCATGCTGATCACTTATATCGTTAAAAAAAGCTATAAAATGTAGTCATAAATTATGTACAGTAAATAAATAATTAAGCGTAATTAATGTATAACAAAACCAAAAACGACAAGTAGGATTACTTTTTAATTCAATATGTTTTCGCAACTCGAGCGTATTACAATGAAGATTATCTATACTGCAGTCCTGAACGGCTGAATGCCCGCTGGGCAAAAATTTTCGACAGCATGTGGAAAGAGCATCATAGCACAGACGAGGTATAGAATAGACCTATCAACCAATGTATTTTTCTGTCAACGGTTTGGGGGTCCTAGGCAGGGATGCCAGAATCGTGGGTTTTCGCCCACGGGCGCTACCCCTACTCCACGACCAAACGTACCCCCTCCTAGCGCCTGTACCGCACCAAACAAGCATACCCGTCCCTCTATCCGTGTGCCGTACGCGCTGCATGGCCAGCGCTCTCCGGCGAGAATTCGTTTTATAGTAGAGGTCGTGGCTTTTCACGTGTATTAAGGTATTAAATATTCGTGTTCTTAATACACGTGTACACGGATTATAAGTACACTAGGCGCCAGAATCGGCTTCCCTTAGGAAATTTGGCAACGTTGCATGCCGGGTCCCCCTGTGTCGAAGAACCAATAGCCACCTTCCCTGCTGGAACTGCCAGTTAGAACCGCATTAAAAATTTTTAAATCCGGATTAATGCGGTTTTCTTCCCGTAAATTGCAGATTGAACCAGATGAAATATTTTCTATCAGTTTCGACCCGGATATGCATGTAATCATCTTGATGGTATATATCTGTATTTCCTCGCCTAATTTGACATTGGTTTTACTCGGATTTACATGAAGTAACAAGTAACTTCGTTCATTTTTTAAGCTAGTTCTATCTGGAAATCCAGATCCAAACCAATATGGAATCTGTAGGTCTTCTCAAGTTAATTTGCTACCAGTAGTTACCCGGATTTTCACGACATTAATGAACCTGAAATAGCACGTATTTTCGTATCGAGTAGCCTCAAATTGAAATCAGTTCATAACTGGAAATACAGGGCGAAATTCAGATGGTATTTATCAGATTTTCCAAGCCATTTTGTCACCTGGTTTTATCTGTAATGGCGGGACATTTACGATTCTGTCATAACACGTAGTTTGACAGTTATTTTGTTCGAAATTTTATCAGGTTCGATCTGGCAGTGCAGATACAAATTTCCATTGAATTTATCAGTATTTCCAAGTCATTTTGCTACCAGTAGTTAACCGGATTTTCACGACATTAATGAACCTTAAATAGCACGTATTTTCGTATCGAGTAGCCTCAAATTGAAATCAGTTCATAACTGAAAATGCAGGGCGAAATTCAGATGGTATTTATCAGATTTTCCAAGCCATTTTGCTAAAATCGTCTTGGTTTTTGAGTTAGGAATATAGCCTAAAGAAAGTGCGGACATATTTTAAAGCATCCTCTGTATAATCCACCCTGATAACCATCTGTCGCCAATCTGACATCAGATTGGTAGCAGAGTCTGGCATGAGAGCGCAGAGTCTGACGTCAGAACCGTAATCGTCTGTGTCCACATTTGGCTGTGTTCTGAGGTGCAGAGCCTGATGTCAGATCGACAGCAGATTCTGCCGTCTGCTTGGTGTGGGGAGCGGTTGATCCCCCACTCCAAGGATTGTGTGGAAGTGGGGAGACTGCGCGAGCCGACGTGCGTTGCCGTGCTGTTTGCATGTCGCGACACTTCACTTCGTGACTTCCTCACGAAAAGTCACACACGAGGCTTCTAGTCTGGCTTAGGACCACGTGTCCGTTCTCTCGTGTAATAAATCGTATTGTTCATCCACGTGCGTGGTATACGCGTCCTGCGCTTGTGCGCATTCTCCGACGTGATTAACGTCGGAACTATATACGCCCACGATCTCCTTAGGAGACTCTGGCGTTCTCTGTACATAAAATACATACATCTACATTTCCTATCAAACGAGTGGAAGTCATTACCAGCACATCCCATCTTCACGGCGTAGGGCCGACAAGAGGGATTCCGACTACACCGGTTAACCTGAACCCTACATCTGGTGACCCCGACGTTCGCTTCACCACGTGGATGCTGGAAGTACCACGAGACGCTGGTCTAGAACACGGCCAGCCCTGTTCCTGAAACAGAACCAAATCGTCAGCAATTGGCCAAGCATTTGCTGCCGTAATTGCTGTCAATCCAGTACGAGAGGATGTCCATAATCGCCTACCCTTGGTGATATCCTGTAGCATGTGCCACATGTACCAGTTGCACAGTCTACGCTTCGAGACGATTTCCTGAGGAGCTCTTCGGCTTTCATCAGGGCGCTTGGTATCTACAGGACCGAGGTGATCAGGCAGAACTATGACCAAGTTCCGGGTAGCAGAATCCTGTTTCCCGCGCCTGGACCTGTTCCCGCTGTCAGCACGTGTTGGCCGCAGTCCTGGACAGCTATTTTTCACCGGATTGCGCTGAGAAGTCAACAAGGGCATTGCGGTGAGCGAGTTGGCAATAATTATTTGTATTTCGTGGTGGTTATGAGTCTCTCTTATAATGTATAATATTCGTACCGTTCGAAATTTCACGCGCGTGCGAGTATAAAAAACTGCGACGTTGCCGGATCAGTCGAGAATTCGTGGAATTGCGTACCGTCAAGCGCGCAGAATCGCTATCGGAACTATTGGCAACAGCGCGGCGCCCGGCGAGCATCACGCGTTCGTCCGGACTCGTCCGCGAAGGGCAACCTTGTTGTCATTCCTGAAAAAAGTCAAGACATTGTCGTCAATAATACAACACGTATTCGCGTTTGTAATCGTGTCTCTGCTATATTGCAGCTCTTATGTATATATAATTTTAGTTCATGCTATTACAGTATTGCGTAGTAATTTTAATAGTTATACGGTTTTATCTAATATTTTGTATTATAGTAATTTTAACTACTTACTTTAAAATGCCGCCCAACGACGACAATCAGGGCATTTCGGGGTATAATCAAGCCTCTAGCGATCCGCACATCGACAATTATAGGATCCCAAAAATACCAAAATTCTTTCGCGCGAATCCCGAAACTTGGTTCTTGCGGGTCGAAGCGTCTTTACGAAGCGCCCACATCACCGTCGATAGCACAAAGGCGGATTTTGTGATCGCTGAGCTTGATGACGAAATCGTTGAGTCACTTAATGACTTAATAACGCAAATTCCGCAACCGGCAGACCTTTTTCAACAAATAAAAAAGCGTATTGTAAGCACTTACGCCTTTTCGGCGGAAGAAAATTTACGGAAATTGTTAAAAGGGCAAATCTCCACAATAGGAAAGCCCTCATTGATTTTAAACAGGCTCCGCGGTTTAAACAAGGGTAAATGCAGCGACGAAATACTGCGTACAATTTTTAACGAGCATTTGCCAGCTACAACGCGCGTGATTCTAGCCGCGGGTGACATTAGCGACTTGAACAAACTTGCGGAAATGGCGGATAAAATAGCGGAAACGTCTCAAAGCGCCGAAAACACGGTCGTAGCCACCGTCGAAAAACCCGACGTGTCAAATTCCGCGCTTTCCGAAATTCGAGATCAACTAAAAGAGATTTCAAAAAGATTACAAAAAGTAGAGAATAAGTTAAATGCACGTAATTCGCGATCTAAATCTAGGTCTAACCAAAAGGGTAAACCCAATCGCGATAAGAGCAACGGAAAATTGTGTTACTCCCACGAGAAATACCCAAATAATCCACTGCATTGCAAGCCGCATTGCCCGCAGTATGCGACGTGGAATCAGGGAAAATAGTTCGACCTTCCGTCTCGGAGACGGACGTGGAAGGTCGCACCACTTCGAAGCGTCTCCATGTACGCGATCGCGCAACCGGACAAATGTTTCTCGTTGACACAGGGGCAGATATTTCGCTGCTTCCTGCAGTTCACAAAATTCGCGGTGAGCCAACTTCGTTCAAGTTATTCGCCGCGAACGATACGCGAATTAACACGTATGGCGAGTCATTTAGATCACTCGACCTGGGACTCAGACGTCCACTGAGGTGGAATTTTACGATCGCAGACGTTCCGTACGCGATTATAGGCGCGGATTTGTTGTCACACTTCGGATTATCGGTCGACCTGCGCAAGCGTGTTCTCGTGGATTCCCTCACTGGATTACAAGTCCATGCTAGCATTAAACGGGTAGAATTTATATCGACCAGTACGATCGACGTACTCGGGTTTATTACTGCAATTCCCCGAAATCACGGGAAATTCTCGTGTTGCCCCACCGACCGGTGGTGATGTTTACCACTATATAAATACTATTGGCCCTCCAGTTTCCGAACGACCGAGGCGTTTAAGCCCGGACAAATTAAAAGCCGCAAAAGCGGAATTCAAAAGGCTGGTGGTAGCGGGCATTTGCCGCCCGTCTTCCAGTCCATGGTCCAGCCCGATTCATATGATCATGAAAGCGGACGGAACTTGGAGGATCGCTGGTGACTATCGGCGTACAAACGCGATTACAGTGCCGGATCGGTACCCGACCCCTCACCTGCACGATTGTGCGACGAATCTGTCGGGCAAGACAATTTTCCCCTCGCTTGACTTGCGCAGAGCATATAACCAGATTCCAATGGCGCCTGAGGACGTGCCAAAGACGGCAGTCATTACGCCGTTTGGTCTCTTTGAGTTTGTATATATGACTTACGGCTTGAGAAATGCGAGTCAAACCTTCCAACGATACGTTGATAGGATGCTTGGGGACTTGGACTATGCTTTCGTTTACATAGACGATATTTTGATTGCATCTTCTTCGGAAGAGGAACATACAAAACATTTAAAAGTCGTATTTGAAAGATTAAAATCTGCTCATCTGAGATTAAATCTAAGCAAATGTGTATTCGGTGTTTCCGAAATCGAGTTTTTAGGATATCTAATTAATTCAAAGGGTATTCGTCCTACCACCAAGAAGGTGGAGGCTATCTCGAATTTCCCAAAACCTAAAACTATAATTGAGCTTAGACGATTTTTGGGCATGACTAACTTCTATAGACTCAGCATACCTCATGCTGCCAAAATTCAGGCACCTCTGAATGCGTATCTTAAAGATTCTAAAAAGAACGATAAGAGACCAATCGAGTGGACTGCAGAGTCAGAACTGGCATTTGATAACGTCAAGAAAAAGCTTGCTGAGGCTACCCTTCTGGTACACCCTCGGCAAGGTGCCGAAACGCGCATCGTAACCGATGCGTCGGACGTAGCAATGGGCGCAGCCCTTGAGCAGCAGAGTGTCTCAGGCGAGTGGGAGCCGTTGGCGTTTTTCTCCCAGAAGCTGTCGCCCGCGCAATTAAACTACAGCGCGTACGATCGCGAGTTAACCGCGATTTTTGAAGCTCTAAAGCACTTTAGATACTACGTTGCAGGCAAAAATTTCAAAATTGTAACTGACCACAAACCTCTCGTTTACGCTTTTAAACAGTCTTCTGATAAGGCATAGCCACGCCAGACACGTCAACTTTCATTTATAGCTCAATTTACTACGTTAATAGAACATATTCCGGGTCTAAACAATGTTGTGGCAGATCCATTGTCGCGAATAGAATCTCTCAGACTTCCTCTGGAGATTAATTTGAAAGAATTGGCACAGGCACAAACTCAAGACGAGGAGGTGAGTCAGTTGCAAAAGATGTCAAACCCTCCATTAAAATTAATTAAATTGCAATGGGGCCCGGCCCATACCGCGGTGTTTTGCGAGATGTCAGGTGAGGCCATCCGGCCATACATTCCTGCATCTCTGCGCGAGACAGTTTTTGGGATGTTTCACAAGCCTGCTCATCCCAGTGCGAGGATATCAGATCGTACGATCAGACAGCGGTATGTCTGGCCAAACATGCACAGAGACATTGCACTCTGGTGCAAGCAATGCATTGATTGTCAACGATCAAAAGTCACACGACATGTAAAACGTGTTCCGGAACATTTCGTTGCACCGGATGGTCGATTTGACCAAATACATATAGACATAATCGGTCCTTTACCGGTTAGTGAAGGTTTCGCATACTGTCTGACAATGATCGATCGGTTTTCGCACTGGGTTGAGGCGACTCCCGTCGTCGAGACTTCTGCGCGGACAGTCGCAAGGGCACTCTTCGATACCTGGATCTCTCGATACGGTGCACCCAAGGTGATAACCACTGATCAAGGATCACAGTTCGAGTCACGATTGTTTACTGCATTGCTGACCTTAATAGGTTCTGAACGTATACGAACTACCCCGTATCACCCGGCGTCCAACGGTATGATAGAACGTTGGCACCGAGTATTAAAGGCGGCAATTATGTGCCATGCTGGGGAGAATTGGTCCCGAGCGCTGTCCACAGTGCTCATGGGGTTGCGTTCACACGTTCGCACGGACACCGGCGCGTCTCCGGCAGAGTTTCTGTTCGGAACTGCAATTCGATTGCCGGGAGAATTCTTTCTTCCCGACGATTTGTCGCCAAATCCGCAGATATTCATCGAGGAATTCCGAGAATACATGCGTATGGTTAGGCCGGTGCCGGTAGTGCACAATTATAAACAACGAGCATTTTTTTTCAAAGAATTAAAAACGTGCTCCCACGTCTTTCTTCGCAATATGGCGAAGAAAGCGCTGGAACCTCCATATTCCGGTCCTTTCAAAATAGAAAAACGTATCTCTGACGCGGTCTATGAAATCGTTGTAAACAGTGCCGCGCGATGCGTATCAACAGACTTACTAAAACCAGCGTTCTTCATGTTGGAAGACGCGTTTGAAGCGACGCCTGACAAGGCAGGTTCTTCCAAAGACCCTTCGGTGTCATCGGACAGTCCGTCGAGATCTGCCCTGAAAACGTATTCCCGAAGGGAGGTAAAAATAGCGCAAGGCTCATAACCGCACGAAACTGCAAAAGTTGCCAACCTCGCTGCAAACTGTACATATTGTATATAATTTATATCTTGTATTATATTCTTTCTTCCGTTTTTATATAGCTTCAGTTCGTGCATGTGCACACTTGCACTCGGGGGGGGGGGGGAGCGGTTGATCCCCCACTCCAAGGATTGTTTGGAAGTGGGGAGACTGCGCGAGCCGACGTGCGTTGCCGTGCTCTTTGCATGTCGCGACACTTCACTTCGTGACTTCCTCACGAAAAGTCACACACGAGGTTTCTAGTCTGGCTTAGGACCACGTGTCCGTTCTCTCGTGTAATAAATCGTATTGTTCATCCACGTGCGTGGTATACGCGTCCTGCGCTTGTGCGCATTCTCCGACGTGATTAACGTCGGAACTATATACGCCCACGATCTCCTTAGGAGACTCTGGCGTTCTCTGTACATAAAATACATACATCTACATTTCCTATCAAACGAGTGGAAGTCATTATCAGCACATCCCATCTTCACGGCGTAGGGCCGACAAGAGGGATTCCGACTACACCGGTTAACCTGAACCCTACATTGGCACAGCCAACAGCGACATCTAAGGGCCAGAATTACCAAACTATTCCCTACGCGTGACGTCACATGGCCGCCCCTACACACCAACACAAATGTAGCGTTAATGCTGCAGGCGTATCCCTACCCCTATATAACCCGCCAGCAGATTGTGCAGTTCATTAAATAATTCATTCTACTTATTTCTAAAAATATTTATTCAGTCTTTACACTTGTTACAGAATACTATAAGTAGCGCATATAAATTCGAGGCAGAACATTAAATATTTACATTTATAAATTCATATGCAATACGTCCCGTAACCAGTGGTACCTATTAGGTGCGATATGAGATAATTTCCTATATTTTCGACTTCTTTTTTCTGTAGAATCACCATATTCCGTATTGTATTAGCACTGAAAACGAATAGAACATTAGTATAAAATTAAACGTAACGTATGAATAAATAGGATATATGCGATACTTACTTCAGCTCCATCTCCGCATAGCATACACCCTAGGCGATCATGCATGCTCCTGCGAACATTAACATTTATAATAAAACATGTGTCAAATTATTATTTACGAAACAAGACTTTCGCATAACCCTATTTTTGGGTCTTGCAGATAATGTAACTCTCGATTTCCGTGACGTAGATAATTGGAAATTATTCAGTACCATAATTACGTTTGCTTTCTGGATATATCGAGATGATTTGTCTGGATATTGATGCTTAAAATCGCGTGGAATATTTTTCGGTTTTGTCAGCACTGCCTGCCACTGCCAGTGACTGCCACCGCCACCTCAGACCTCGCAAACGAACGCAAACTAGACGTAGAGTCTTCTTGATCAATCACGAGTTTCGGCACTATGGCGCAGCCAATTCGAGCGTAGCGCATTGTACCGCCACATTGGTACACGTGTTACATCTACTGTTGCGCGATTTACTGAAGAGTTCCAAATGAAACACAGGTTCGAGCCCGTGGAGCGCTAACGCACTCTGCTCGCGAAAATAGGGCGGGAATTTTAAAAGATTCGACAAGGTAAAATTTGAATTATGCGTATATTGTTACAAAAAAAAACACAAGACTGTTTTCTAGTCTGCTGACAAGATTGATCTGCCTTCTTACAAATTAACTCCTCGCTTGTCACCTCCGAGCGCCCTACTCCTCCAATTTTGGCGCGTTCTTACGACTCCTTCCCTGGATCCTTTCGTCCAATCAAGGTGGTGTTGTCCCTCAAGCTTCGTCAGGGGGTTGTCCTTCAGCCATCTCTCCGTCCTTGGCCCTTCCTTCGCGCTTCCCTCCACTCTCGGCTGGTGGTCGAGGCACGCTTTCCGATTACATACTTTACATACTTTTACATAGGCTGCGTACAGTACATACATTTCTGACAGGTAGGTAAGCGCAACCCTCGGGGTCAAGACGAAGTCGCCGGCGCAAAGTTTATGGCTTTATGACTTTCAGCCTCTCCCGAGCTGAGTTTTTACCCTAACAGGACATCGGCAATTATAGAAAAAGGGAGGACAGAGTTTTAAGTGATTTTACGAGACGAGCAGCTGCCCGCTCGACGAAATTTGGCACGCAGATGTGGAAGGGAAAGTTAAGCTATTTATTATCCTCGCCTGGCCTAACTGTAGTTTTTTAAAATTACTGACTGCAATCCAAGGCTCTCGTGCGCCTTCTGAGTTCAAACATCTGATGCTCGTTTCGAACCCGCATGCCTACTATAAATCTTTCTCTACAAAGGATTTTGAATTTCGCTCTCACATCAAACCTTGATATCCCTATGTCTTATAGCTAACTTCATATAATATACGGATTCACACCAGCGGATATCGCAACACTACATACCGTTTGTTCTGTTGTGTATCCGTCAGTTCACCATGAACCAAAAGAGCGCGAAACTTAAATCGAATGTTGTATTCCCGTTACCTTGCCATGATGTGAACGTAGGTTTTCATTCGGAGGGATATTTGAATTAAAGTAAGGGGGGAACTTCGTGAAGTTGTTGGTTTTTTTATTCCTTTATACTGAAATTTTGCAATTAAATATATTCATGGCTAGGTAATCAAACACTCGTTATCATTGTAATTTTTATTCATCATCACCGAATTATGTAAACGCTCATTAGAAAACAAATGTAGTTGATTATTTATGTTAACAACCGAAATTGAAGATCATTCATTCCGTTGCGAGAGTTAATTCTGAATAGACGTATTTGTTAAACCACACCAATATATATATGTATTTGTTCAACCTTGAATATAAAGTTTCTTTTAATTATTCTAATCCCTGAGTCCAAACTTAAACGCATCCTCTGAGCAGAGTGCTTCAGCATTCCACGGGCATCGGCCCCACTCCTTGGAATCGGACGCTAGTTCCCGAAGAATCCTACAACAGTTCAAAGTGGTATCCGTTGTGCTTGAAGACGATCGCTCGAAAAATATTCCACGCGATTCAAAGCATCAATATCCAGACAAATCATCTCGATGTATCCAGAAAGCAAACGTAATTATGGTACTGAATAATTTCCAATTATCTACATCATGGAAATCGAGAATTACATTATCTGCAAGACCCAAAAATAGGGTTATGCGAGAAGTGCGAATGTTTAGCGTCTTGTTTTTTAAATACCCACACAGCACACAGGCGCCTTAAAGGCGCCTTTCAGGCGCCTTAAAGGCGCCTTTCAGGCGCCTAGTCCCAGGCGCTCGAGGCGCCTTAAAGGCGCCGCGAGTGTCCCACGAGCGTCCAATATGCGCCTTCGGAGCGCCTGATGTTACAAAACGGGACGCCTTAAAAGCGCCTTTAAAACGCCTGAATTAGGACTGACAGGCGTCTTAAAGGCGCCTGGAACAGGCCTGGATTAGGACTGACAGGCGTCTTAATTATCGATAAATTAGGTTAAATGCAGCTGTTTAAAAATCGCCATTAGGACGTATTAACGATGGTTATCGATACTGATTAATTATAATATAAATTTAATAAAACAAAGGGTTATCAAAATGAAATCAGACTCGATAAAAATTCATTTTCATTGTTTATTTATTTAAAATTTGTTTACAGATACTTAAAAAAACAAGGAAGTTCTCAGTTGGACACATATATATATATTTCATTTTCTATCATACCATGTTTTGTATAAGATATATAATTCGCAGTGTGTTTACAAATATTTAAGAGCTATACTTATACAATACTTGTGTTATTATATATATTTTATATATATGTTATATATGTTTTATTATGTGTGTGTGTGTGTGTGTGTGTGTGTGTAATTCGCAGTGTGTTTACAAATATTTAAGAGCTATACTTATACAATACTTGTGTTATTATATATATTTTATATATATGTTATATATGTTTTAGTGTGTGTGTGTGTTATATATTTCTACAGGGTCATCCGCTAAAACTGCAACCTACGCGCGCGCGAACAGACGAAAATGGCAACACCGCCTCACGGACGCATTCCACTACAACCATGCATCGGCCCGGCGTTCGGAGGGTTGTCAGCGACCGCTGGGCAGCGGTGATGCCCGAGCTTTGAAAATTTTAGGATGGTCTCTTTCAAATTAACGTCACAAGGAGCTATTTGAAATTTCCCGACCGGGGTTGAAAAATTTGGGGCTTTTTTCGTATAACTTTTGAATTATAAAAGATATCAGAATGCAATTTGCGCCGAAAAATGAGGAAAAATTATTCCCTCTTAATGATGGATAATTCAAAATATTTTACGTTTACTTAATTTTTCTTTTATCAATTTTTTAACCATAATTGTTGTGAAAAGCTTTTGCAAACTGTTTATTTAATACCGTATTTAATGCTCTTTTTAAAAATCATGATGTTGATAAACAATACGCTAGTTGTTTCTGTGTCATTATTTTCATAAATTGAGAAATTAAATTTTTATTCAATTATGTGTTAGTTCTGCAGACCTCAGAATCTATTGTTCTGGTTTTCTCTTTTATAATTTTATTAAGGAGTAACTAATGAGACGTGTCTTTGATTGTAGCGGTGTTTGAATCTTTTTTCTAGAATTTTTGTGTTTGAATGTTTAACCTTTTAGCTACTCAACGCCACGCATATACCGGCTTTCGTTAATGTCATTTTTTGGAACGATGCGTGATTATTGTGGCTTTTACACGCAGGTGGCGAAAAATCTCTACGTACAAGGGTATAGCGCCGCGGTCAATCTTGTCGTAGCTAAAATTTTTTAAATTAAGACGGCTACGAGATCAGTTGACATTGTTTTCAAACCTCATTACAGTAATCCGGGGTGCGAGTGGTAAACCGATCATAAAAGCGGAGCGTGCGGCTCGGTTACCTGGGCCGGGAAATTCTGCACAGCTCCTTGCGGCGTTAATTTGAAAGAGACCATCCTAAAATTTTCGAAGCTCTCGGGCATCACTGCTACCCAGCGGTCGCTGTTAACCCTCCGAACGCTGGGCCGGTGCATGGTTGTAGTGGAATGTGTCCTTGAGGCGGTGTTGCCATTTTCGTTGTACTGTAGGTTGCAGTTTTAACGGATGACCCTGTATATCAAGATGACCTTACGCAAGCAATGAAAACAGAATGCACTTACATAAGAAGTATAGCTAGGTGATACACATGTAAGTATGCAAATTATACAAAATGTACAGAGTATACAGAATATACATATAAAAACACTTAACGCTTCAGCGACGGCGCTGAATTTAACAATTTCTCTATGCGGACGGCGGTCGCGTGCCAGTATTCTCTCGAAGCGGACGGCGGCAGTGATGTAGCCAGTTCCAAAATTATACTGGGATTGGTTATTACAATTTACATTAAGTTTATAAAAATAGTTTATTTTTAAGTCAAAATAAATTAATAACTATAGGTGGATTAATTGAATCTAATAATGTCCCAACTACTAACTGCATCGGAAAATAATGTTCATAAAATAATAAGTACAAAACAATGTACAAACAGTTTACAATTATTTTGTAACTTATTTGAATATATTTTTCTTACATTAATATACTCGTGCAAGAAATACTTAATACTTAAAATTTGACCATTCTTAAGTTCGGTAACAAGAAACTACTTTCTCACGGATTTGTAGCTGACACGTGAAAAATTGATTAATTACTTAATTATGCGTTATGATATACATCAGCGAAACCATCAGCAAGATACTTTGAATATTCACGAATCGATGTCACGTCCCGGGTGGAGGTCTTTAGGGAACGATGACTATGTGGGGAGAAAGTCAGGCGAGAATGTGAAATCCTACACACTGGGGTTGGTAGCTTTTAGGCGCGAAACTTAAATCCGTCACACTGAGGGTAGAAGGAGTCAGGCGCGAATCTTTAATCCTTCACACTGAGGGTAGAAAGGAGTCAGGCGCGAATCTTTAATCCTTCACACTGAGGGTAGAAAGGAGTCAGGTGCGAATCTTTAATCCAGCACACTGAGGGTAGAAGGAGTCAGGCGCGAATCTTTAATCCTTCACACTGAGGGTAGAAAGGAGTCAGGCGCGAATCTTTAATCCGGCACACTGTGGGTAGAAAGGAGTCAGGCGCGAATCTTTAATCCTTCACACTGAGGGTGGAAGGAGGTCAGGCGCGAATCTTGCATCCAGCACACTGATCGACCAGGGAAGTTTAAAGGCGAATGGTATCCGGGGAACACCCGTTAGGGCACTTGTTTTGGTTTGGCCCGGTAATTGGATTTAACGTTGCATTCATATAAGAAGTTACACGCAATGTTTCCGCGATATCCGTCTAGGCATACGGCTGTACACGGCCCGTGCAAAGGAACGTTGGTAAACACTGCAAGCACTTTCGCGTTCGCGAACCGAGATCAGCTGTTGCTGCAATTTGTTTTGGTTTTGGGGTCTTTGTACCCGAAGAATATACACAATAGTTCGAAGCGTGATTTAAGCAAAGAGGTTTATTAGCTTGAAACCCGAATATATGCACAGGTTATGTTTATAGCAATATTAACATGAGAATGCGTTAGACATTAAGCATTTGCACATAACATTTATATAAATGTGTCAATATAAGAATATGAACATGAAACACATGGAAATAAGCCAATGAAATGATATAAAGCAATAAGCGAAATAATACAAAATATTATAATAAAGCAATAAGCGAAATAATACAAAATATTATGAAATGCAATAAGCGTTGATAATACAAATAATATGATGAGTAGAAAGAATAGTAATAAGACAAGATGATATGGATGATGGTGATATGCAGATATATATATAAATGGTAATTGTAATTGCTTACGAGGATCTACGATGATGATGAACACTGAACTTGATAAAAATAAACTTTGTAATCTTACGTCGTCGAAAGATTTCTGTCGTAAGATTTCTGTCGAAAGAGGACTTTTGCCTCGGTCCCCTCGTATTTATATGTTTGTCGCGGGGGTACGCGCGGTACAGGCCTTGACCTATTTAATGAATAAGTCGCAGTAGGACTTCCGGGGTTTTTACAAAGGTGCGTCTATTATTAGACGCATTTTCTGTCACGTACACCAAATATTCGTCGTAATTATACTTCCGGGGTTTTTATGACTGTGGAATAATATGCTCAACCCATCGAATGGATTTTGGGAGTTTTAATAGGAAAAGGGGTAGAATGGCTTGGACTCGGTGAGTCGTAAAGAGGGGAGTGAGACGTGGTCTCGATTTAAGAGGTTTTTGGGACGAAGGACTTGTTTAAATTCAAGTATGAAGGAGGGATTGGTGCCTCGTAGGGCGAATAAGCAAAGGAGGTTTCGTACCGACCATCTTGAGATGGGGACCGCTAAGGTACATCGTCAAGGTGATCAGCGATTGGGGAAAAGGGCGTAAGAGTTGAGTTTGAGGGACTTTGGTGGAGTGGTTTTGAGATTTATGACAGAGTTCTGAGAATAATACCGCGCGAAAAATAGTGGGATATCACATCGAATTCAATACTTTTAACGCTCGTTCCGAACAGAAAAAAAATCATATTTAAATATAAAGGAAAGTAAAAGTGAAATTTTTACTGGACCTATAGTATTCCTTCCTCTACAGAGTGGAATCGCCGCATCAACATTGGATGTTTGTAAAAGACTTTATAACTGATTAAAGACGATTTTTGTCCGTAAAAATGTGGGGAAAAAATTGATTCGTGTGTAACTCTTACAATTTTTGTTCAAATTCATCGGCAAGTTTCCACTCTGTAGATATTGCTGTATAGAATAATAATCGCCTGAAAGCATTTCGCTTTCAGATTCCTGGTTCACCTGAATCGATGTACACCACCTGCAGCGGCGCGCCGTACAGGACTATCTTCAAAGATTAATAACTTCGACAATTTTATACATTCCGACGATTTTTTTTTGTAAATACTCGCAAACGTGCCCACAATAGATCGTCAAAATCACGACTATAACGATTGTTTGGTATCAAAATAATTTAGCATCAATGAACTAACGATTTTACGTATCCAATACTCCACTACCCCCTCTTAAGATTAATCCTTAGGCAGAGCCGCCCTTAGCACCGGGCAAACGGGGCCCTGACCCCGGGCCCCGCGCTTAGGGACTTCATTTTGTAAAAAGTAAATGAATTTAGTATAATTGTCAACTTATCAATTTTTCTAGAATAGATTTTTGGCAAGCTTAAGTCTTGCGTGAACTAAAGACGTAATCTGTTATCTGTTTTCAATTAGATGTTTTCAATAATATCGATTTTTGCCCCGGGCCCCGCAAACCCTAAGGGCGGCACTGCCGTTACTTAATTTATTTTTGCGCCGCTTTCCGGTCGCACGCTCGCTTCAACCATTTCTGGATGGAGGACTCCGCTTCCTTCCTGTTTGTTGACACTTTCCCCTTTTCCGCAGCATCTTAAACAAGAATTTCAACAAGATGTTAGATGTTGAATTCTACATTAATCAGTATTAGCTATGGTGAAATTTGGGGGATAATTACATACCTATAACGACTTGTGCCAACTTTAATTTATAAAATGGTTGCTTCCCCTGCCTTCCCAGCCAGCTGAACATCAGGGCCAAATCATTCATAAGGACGGAGCCCAAAACCCTTTTTGTAATATCATATATATTGGCTCCTCCAAAATTTGCAAATTCATTTACCTATAATTAAAAAATTATTAGCTTGGCTAAATTAAAATGGCTTATCCTACAGGTTGGACTACAGAGAGAGAGAGAGAGAGAGAGAGAGAGAGAGAGAGAGGGGGGAGGAAGGGAGGGGGAGAGGGAGGGAGGGAGGAGAGAGAGAGTCTACAATGATATTTTACTTACTGCATCTTGGAAATTGGTTTCATCTTTTAATATAGCCTCCAACTCTTTCACTCTTTCTACGGAGTTCAACGGAAATTGTAAATGATTAAATTTTACAAAAAATGATCGTTTTCGATCCGGCACTGGTGCTGCTTGCGTTTGTACTTTACTTTCCAGGTTTTTCATCCGCTCCAGCGATTCGAGGAGTAACGTTCTCAAGAAATTGTTCTGAGCCATCATGGCGTGGTTTAGGTCGATTAATATTTTAAAATCGGTAGCGTTGCTGTTGCTGCTGCTGGTGCTGCAACTGGGGCCTGCATCTATGTTTTCTGAAAATTATTTATTACATTTTATATTTTTTCACTGTAACTTTCCATGATAAAAAACTATCTCCGCATAGAATATACACATATATTGACTTACCAACTTGACTATTTGTACGGGAGAAACTCCCTTTGCTTCCATTACTGGTGCTGGACCCCGCAGGGTATGCTGTTTCGTCTAAAAACCAAAATTGTTTTTATTAAAGAGTTCTGCTGCAAACATTAATAAACACATATATTTTATATCTCGCGCGTTCGTCAGTGCTTTAATCAGGGGTACCTCAAGTGGTAACAAACAGGAACGGACAGAACGAGCAGTGTTACCAACCCTACGGAAAAATCCGTAGATCTACGGATTTTTTACTTTATCTACGGACCTACGGATTATAAACTGCCGTCAAGCTCATCTCTGCTAGGTATTTAACTCTTCGAGTATATTTGACAAGGCAGGCTTGTCATACATGTTCTAGTGCTACCACGTCCAAAAATTATATCTGATTTGTGTGGAAACTCTCTACTGCATTAAATTCGATAGTTGCAAGTACAAAGGCGTGCAAACATGACCCCTAAGAGTGTCGGGATCGCATACGAAATAGAACCTCTCTAAGGACATTGGCTGTGAAAATTACGGCAGTTCGAAATCTTTAGACCTTGCTATGCAGGCGTATTCATAAAGCGAGAACCTGTGGGGTTGCGTCGAAGGAACGGCCTACTTAGTACGAAAGCGAACATAATAATTCTCGAGGTAAGGAAGCAGAATTGCGGACACATCCAAAACGCATCTACTGTAAATAAAGCGTAAGAAAAATGTGAAAAATGTATTGTTACTAATCCACAAGGGCAGATGTTGGCAACCACATCGCTGCAAGATAGAATTTGTACATTAAATAACGCAGAAGAAGAGGGACTTTTACCAACAGAATCGGTGAAACAACATGATTCTTTACACAAACGCCTAGGACAGAAGATAACTTGAACAGAAAAATAATATGATTGAACCGAGCAAAGTAGCGGGAAGGGAATTAGAAGATTGTATTAGGTAATCGTAATTTTTATGTAGCATATTTACACACCTGATCGTATAATTGGTTTCCTCATTTTTGGAGGTGGGCATAACAGCGACGTTGAGCCTGGAATGATTTCCTCCATTGGTGGAGGTGAGGACATCAGCGGTGTGTTGTCAGGCCCTGACTCCTCACTGCTCGAATACCTTTTCAGTATAATTTTCCTCTTTGCGGCCTCCACGTCTGACTGTAGGTCGCTTGTTTCCTCCGCTTTTTTTGCTTTTGCCCTCGCCGTGGCATAATCATCTGAATGAACACATTAGTGATTAATGGGTATAATAATTACTCACCAATTAGTACTATAATTAATAAGTAAATATAATAATATTTTCAACGTACAACAGATTCCACCGGGAAAGACTGATACGGCGAGCTTCTCCCACGATTCATCGCGCAGCTCGCAATTCTTGATTGCCACTGTTATGCGGCTGGGTTTGTAAGGTGGCCAATAACAAACTCCTCCTACCACCCAATCCGTGGGGACTTCAGACACCGATTCATCGCCAATGAATTCGACGATGAGCCAACCCGTATGCGCCATTTCTAATTCTGTATACACAAGTATTCGTGAAACAAAACATGTTTAGAAATTTACTAGCGTGTATTCTTAGCTTGAAAGGTATAGCGAAATTGAGACCAGAAAAAATCAAAACCTGAATCATTAATATTATCGTCATAAAGACATTCTAAAGACAGTACAAACATTGAATGAGCATATTCTAAGTTCACACATTTATATGCTATTTCTGCGACATTAAAAAGTAGAGAAGGACCCAAATTGCATTCTTCTGAAAGGGAATTTCCTAATTTTTAAGATTTATACGGGGATACACCTATAGATTTAATGAGTTTTAAAATGCTATTTTTTAATCCAGAGTGGTGATAATTAGCTGTTTTGATACGTTTAATTCTACGTTTCTGGCTGTTTTTAAAAGGGTTCTGGGTTCTGGCATGTAAAGTACTGGAAACTGATCTTTTTAAAATGTGGAGTACATAATTTATTGTTCGATGTGAAATTTGATGTGATACAGCCCACTCTGCCAATGAAGAAGCTGAATTAGGATTACTCAATTCAGTTGAAAATTCTTCAGAAGTCTGTGAATTTTCAAAGGAGACACAATTTTGAATTTCTTTATAATTCGGAGAAAGTTCTACATTACTTTCGGTAATATTGGAAGAAGATTGCGAACTCGTGCCAGGTGAAACATATAAGTATATTGGTAATAAGAAGATAAAGACAAGATGTTGAATGTGAAAATGATTGTGAACTAGTTCCAGGTTAAACATCACTAGTGGGGTACTAACAAAGTGGATTGCAGATGTTAAATGCGAAGAATTAGCATCTAATGATGTTCTGGCTTCCTGAACGGAACGATTAAGTGATCTTTTAGCACGCTTATTCAATTTCAATTGGCCAGTCATTATTAAAGTAATGAAGATAATAGAAATAAACTGACTGTAATGTAGAAAAAACAAAGTGCAACACTGGTTTCAGAAATATAGAATTTACCTGGAGAATACATATATGGATGTGGTCCAAACCAAACGCCAAAGGTACACACTAAAGACAACTAACTTTAAGCACGTTGACTAATAGTAAAAAAAAACACAATACAAATACTATGAAAACACGATAAAAAACACTAAAAATACGATAAAAACACGATAAATGACACTATAAAAATACGATACAAGTAAGATAAAAACACGATAAATGACACTATAAAAATACGATACAAATAAGATAAAAACACGATAAATGACACTATAAAAATACGATAAAACACACTATAAAAATAATATAAAATTACTAAAACTATGTAAAATAATAAGAAAAAAATAGAAATAAACTACAGACTAACAATAAAATGAAAAAAATATTTGAAAACGTATGGAAAATAGCGGAAATTAGCGTGCGTCCCCTGCGATGGTTCTGCGATAACTGCTGCAGTTTCCTTGCTACCTGTAGGGTCCAAGGAAACCTTGCCACCCCCCACTACGCGGCACAACCCCCATCCTGCCGACGGATATTCCTCTGCAGACTTGCCAGAAAAGCTCTTTAAAGCAGAAAAGCAGAAAAAATTGAACCAAAGGTTTTTTAATCCTTATGAGTGTCGCTACCGCCACTACAAAAATCAGGTCATTATTTTCTAAACATCGATTTTTTTGGGGCACCTAAAAGTTACAAAAACTGTAGGAGAAAACGTATTTTATTTTTAACCGTCTGCTATTCGGTAGATTTTTTTTTTCAAATTTCTGGTCGTGGTAAGGGCGATAGCACCACTCGTAAGGATTAAAAAAACGTTTGGTTCTCTTTGTTCTGCCCAGTGGAAAAGCCGCTAGCCTTGGGACAAGGCAACAAGGATGTGTACGGTTAACAACGGTTATAATTTTGAAAGTTGTAAAGATTTTAAATCATCCTTCATGATTTTAAACAGCCAAAAGATGAATAAAGGTGTAGGTATACGAGGCATCAATGTCGTATCTTTTTTTGTCGCCTAGAAAAGAGATCACGAAATCGGCTGAAAAATCGGCCGTTTAAACCCGGAAAAAACGCTAATAAAAGGAAGCAATGATCTCGAGTACAGTAGTGGTCAAAGAAGACAGTGCCGCTACTGAAAAGAGCAGAATTACTACTGCATCTTTATTCGTATTCTGATCTAATTCCTTTAATTTATTTATTAAGATATTATAACCAGCTTTTTTATATTTTTGTCCAAATAATCTTTAGATTTAATTTTCCAAATGCATTGATCTTCTTTGTACGATTCGATAAATCCTCTCAGCAAATTACACGTGTCAATAATTTTAAATCTGTCTGCCGGTGGCCCACACTTCCCGTTAATTTTGATATGTGGCAAATTTGAACACAGAAAAATCAACCTTGCGGTGATTGCGTTCATGCCAGACAATTAACACACGCGCTCCGTGTTGCATTACAACTTTTGACTTCATGCAAATCCGTAAATCGAACGGGCAAGAGGGCGCGTGTATGGCGGCCTTTAGAGTTCCTAATGCCGCGTCAAATTGATCACTTTTTTAATTCGATGTCTGGGATTTTGTTAAAAATCGGATATGACGTTGTTCGCGTGAAATTAAGGGGAGTTTGTATTTCAGGGGGTTGAGTCTTAAAACTTTCACCTCGCAGTAACCGATCGTCTCTTCCGCAAATCTGCGTTGCACGTGTTGGCAATGACCAGAGTCGCGGGGGGGGGGGGGGGGGGGGGTGACAATAAGCAGAGACAGGATATTAGAGCCCGCTAATAATGGAAAAATCAAAGGTCAGGTCTAGGCGTTTTCGTGTACGGCCCACAGTGGGCTGAAAACCCGTTTTTTTTTGTGGGCAAAAGTTTAAACTGTCCACCGCGTTTAGCGTTCAAATACACTGTGGACTGTATCGCGGAAGTAATTGTTACTTGAAGGGTCGGATGCAATAAGGGGACTAGCGCTGGAAAATGTGAACAATTGTCCAAACGCTAAGAAAGATTGGAAAATTAAATGTTACTAAACTGAATTTTAAAAAATATGTTGTAAAGCTCGTCACGACACACATTTTTTCTATTTACAGTTTGTTTATCGAATCATTACTATTCGAGTTGAAAAATAATAAACAAGGAATTTTTCATCGTCCAAAATCATTATTTCTTTAAACATAAATTGCGATAACTTGAGTAAATATTAAGGGATCGTTATGAGACTTAAAACATAACTTCAGAAAACTCTAGCGAAGCCGTAAAACGTATGCACAAAACCCGTTATGTTAAAAAAAGTAATAATATTTAATTAAAAAGGAATGCTGGACATAACCCATGTTTCTCAATGTTCGCCGTTAAAAAGTATCGAGGCAATTTTGAGGTACATATAACTTGCAGCAACAAAGTTTTTCCTTAATATACAAAGAAGATTTTCACCAATTTTCACACTGATTAATAAATAATTTTAGAAAATATGTCGATATATATAAATCTGGCGCGCCACCAACAGTCGACAGCCGCGTCTAATGCGTTACATAGCAGATTTAGTCCAGTATTCCTTTTTAATTAAATATTATTACTTTTTCTAACATAAGGGTTTTGTGCATATACATAATTCAAACTTTTCAATTCATTAAATTCCTAATTACTGTAATTGTGTGTGTGATTGAATTACAATGTAATTAGATTACAGCTCAAAACTCTGAAGAAGTGAGAAAAAAAGTGGAAAAAATGTAACAAAAGAGTTTATTACTCTTTATATATTATAAATTTATGAATAATTCCATATTCTGCACTCATAGTAATTTTTTTCTATTCGAAACATTTACCTACATATTTCTTTCCCACCTCTTATTAGCTCTCAATTTGGTTACCTCTTAATTCGTAATTATAATTCAATTACATTGTACTACGCAATTACAATTGCAAATACATTGCAATTACGAGTTACGATGTATTTTAATTGAATGCGAGATCTGAATTACGAATTACAATGTAATCGTGTACGATGTAATTGAATTATTTTGTAATTATAATTCATGGAGTAATTCAATTGCAATTCTGCACAACTCTGCATATTAGTAGTATGTACAAACTGTTCCAGTCAACGTGATTTTTAATAGGTATAAGTATAGTCAAGGGCGGATGGGCCCATGCTGTTCTATTTTCGAGGGTTTTACGGTGGGGACTTACGCTGTATCTGGCTTCGAAAGCGGGTGTGGAAGCTGAACAGTCCTGGCGGTGATGGCGATTTATAGCTGGAAATTTGTTATTTTTGAAGCGAAATTTCTTCGTTTCTTTGCGACTGGGCAATCGCTTGTTGCCGAAGCGTTCGTTGTTAAGCATTTGTCTACCAGATATGTCGATAAGGGGCAATCGACACCGTGCCGTTTTTCAGGGATTTCGACTTTCGTCGCTATCGTGTCTCCGTTCTCAGGTAAAAGGACTTTATGATTTTCGGCATACTGTCGGGTTTTTCCCCCGAGGTCCTGGATGAGTCGGGCTATAGCCAAGCTACACATCTGGCAACCAGACTCCCACAGGTTAGTATTTTTCGCGCGTGGATACGGTTACTTTTTTTTCAGGTGATGTTTCGGGCCCGTTTTTTTTGCGCGTTTTCGGCGTCGCTCGATCCTAATGTAAGCTGCTCCTTAACCAATCGGGCTTGTATTCATCCCAAACGGCCACTCTCTGGAAGAGGCCTTCTTCACAGCAAATACCTCCTCCCCAAGGTTCACCTTCTTTCACACGGAATACGTCAACGCGTGCTTTTGTTTTAAAATTCGTGCGCGTGTTTATACTCGAGAGTTAAGGGAGCCGTAGAAGGGGAGACGACGATGGCGGGACCACGCGCAGGCAGAGGACTACCCCTTTTGTCCCTGTGTCTCACCGCGAGGCGTACTGGTACTTGTTCAGAGTTATTTCGTTTCTTACCCCATTGCCGGGGAAACATTCTTCGATCTAACATAAGAACATCTTCTTCTTTTGGTCATCGTGCGGACCATAAGATTAATTTTACGTCATGGCCAGTGCTCAGAACATCAGTATAATTTAATTATGCTGTAGCAGAGCACGGTTTATTGCCTGCCGAACGTAGAGGGATTAGCTACTACTATCTGGTACCCAAAAATTAATCAGTCTGATCGGCCAGAGCGTTTCGCCAGGGTCGCGGTTTATGACCGTATTGTCCCGCGAGTTGGCGGTTAACGACGGTACAGGTAGACGTTCTTTTACTTCGACTCGAAAAACATGCGAACGCACTCATCCGTGTCATGGACATAGGAACGGACCTATGTCCATGATCCGTGTCTGTTCGCATGTTTTTCCAATCGAATTAAAAGAACGCCGATGTCGAAGGCACGGTTTAGATGACATTTGGTATAATTTTAATCGGGAGAATACCCGGACTCCATTGGTGTCCATATTTCTCCGCCATTCGATTTTTGCTCTTGAGGTTGCGAGGCAGCTTTCAGCACGTCGAAATCCCTGCATAGGGCGCACACGCACGCTTTCGACGCGCGTCTCGTCGTAAAAATCAACTCTTTCAAGTGCTCCAAACTGCTCGAAAAACCGAGAAACTCGTAAATCAGACCCATGCGCGGCGCGCCGTTGCATTAGTGGGACCCTGCGTTTATTATATGTAGTACTGACAATGAGAGGAATTGCCGGATCAAACAAATAACCCCAAATCGTCTTTTTGGTTAGGACTCTGGGCTTTTGCATCATGATGTTTCTCATTGTACGACTAAAGATTTGTTGCATATTTTAAAACAATTTAAAGGCCATTGCGGTATGTGCGGGGGAGAGGGATGAGGTAGCACGAACGATCGAAATGCTCATTTCTATCGCGATGTAAGAAATATAGACTTGTAGTTAGAGCTGTTTGAGTACTTGATTATTCGGGTAGCTGGAAATCCGAAACAATCCGGGGCTCGGTTTCCAAGCCGAGTCAGGTACCCGAAAGAACCGAGCGGCTCAGATAGAACCAAATAAGTACTTGATTATTTTTACAAGTGGTCCGAAAGAACCGGGCGGATTGGAAAGAATCGAGCGGGCCGAATGAACTTCAAGCAGATCGAAAACTATTTGTCCGATTTGTGTGAAACTTCGTACACATATTCTTAATGGTATCTAAAATGTAGCATATCATTTTATTTTATGCGATAACCCATTCGTATATATTGTAAGTCCGGGAGATTTCGGCCACCGGGAGAGTCCGGCCAGTGCTGATATTTTAAGACTGACGCAAGATAGGACACTGTGTGTCATTGTCACAAATCCATATTTGAATTATAAGATACAGTTAAGACTTTATGCGAGGCTGAAAGTTTTTAGACCAACTTACAGTGGGGGCGAGACTTGAAAAACAGGTAAGTTTATTTACGCTCTTCCGAAATTGAGGATATAATATGCATGTGACTACAGTGTAACACCAACAATACGTATGTCTTCGTTTTTGATTTTTTTTGATAAGGTGTTCGATCACTACCTTGATTACTCGTAGTGGGTGGACGGTTTAACCCCGACATGCGGGTGAGACCGACCAGTTGCAGTGCCAATGTTTTTGATTGAAAATGAAAATAAATATTTGAAATTATCGCACACTATAATTTATATATACCCTAAATTGCTTGGGCTTTGCTTTAATGTGCATAAAACGACAAAAATGTGAAAAACAACGATGCTACAATTTCTTTTCCAAAATGTGGTCGGAATCTCCCGGACTTACAATAATAAGTGTTTTAAGTTTGCCTTGTTAGGTAAAAAATTAATAGTGGTATTCACCTTGCTCTCATTTGTACAATAAATTTTCTCTTCTAAAATCCGTATGCTACATTGTAGATATTTTATTAATGAACACTAGAATCATGGTCTTTCTCATGTTAGATAAACCTGGGACCGTAAAATTGTTAGCCCGTTAAAAGAAACGCGTTTCGGGTATTGGAAGAAAGGAAGTGGCAGAAATCTTACGAGACAAAGACGTAATTAATATTGAACGTAAGCAGCTCACGCCGAGGGTGAACGAACGATCTGCGTGAAAAAGGAGCAAGTACGGCAAAATTCATTTCATTGAATTTGTCTCATTTCATGTGGTGGCAATTACGACGAAAATACACGTCTCGTTGTTTGAAATTCATTTTCCAACGGAAGGTCCTGTTTAATAATTTCGGCGACAAAAATACAAGACACGTACAATTCAGCAGAGGTCCTTAAGAAATAAACGTGGCAAGTCATTATACTTTGCTACGGTCGGTACGAAACGTTTTATTATTTTATTGGTAGTAGTATATATCCGCATAGGTCCTACGCCGTAGGGGCGAAAGGCCGTTTTACCTGTACCTGCAGCTAAATCCGCGCGGACAAGGTGACGCGGAAAGCAACAAGACAATTAGCATACGGATTTGAGAAGAAAAAAATTTATTATACAAATGAGAGCAAGGTGAATATCGCTATTAATTTTTTACCTAACAAGGCCAACTTAAAACATTTATTTTATACTAAATTTTAGATAATACCATTAAGAATATGTGTACCAAGTTTCAAATAAATCAGACAAATAATTTTCTGTCTGCTCGAAGTTCATTCGACCTGCTCGCTTCTTTCCATTCCGCCCTGTTCTTTCGGGCCGGTTGAAAAAAAATCAAGTACTTATTTGGTTCTATCCGAGCCGCTCGGTTTTTCGAGCCGATCTATGCTCGGCTTGCTTTTTCCGGGTACTTGAACAGCTCTACTTGTAGTACGAATTTCGCGGGTTAGTTGGAAGAGGGTTAAGTTTGAGTTGCCATATTTGAACCATACAAACAAACATACAAACAAACAAACATACAAACAGAGGATCGAAGCTGAATAAAATCGTTTAAAAATATCAACATGTATGGAATTGCATGGTTCGATTTTTTTGTAGATTATTAATTTAAGAGATACGATGGTCAAGTTCGTTTTTTAAATAGAACGATATATTTTTTTTAGAAATCATTTGACAGTGCGATTCAAGACAAATTTAATAACCTGTAACGTATACACTTTATTTCAACTGGTTTTCGAGATATTGCGCTTGCAAATTTACTGATTTTCCACTGTCTTGTTTGCGCCACGGGTAGTACCTTTAAGGTGCGTCTGAGTAGACCGGGCAACAAATCGCCGCCAATGTGTATCCAGCGACTTGGCACCATCTCTGTAGGATACAACAACTCTCCCCTTGCTTCAAGCGGCCTCTTAGAAATCACTGTTGGCCACATGTACCCGAAAACTGTACATATATTCAAGTGGACGGTGAGCAAAGCCGCCCGAGTGTCTGGCGGCGTGACATTGGCCGTCTCCAGGTTTCCCGTTTTCTGCGTATTCATTTGGAGTTTTGTCACCTGGTTATCATCATCAGGTGACACTCGTATTATGTATTGTATAGGATTTGTAATCCATCGCTAATATATTCTCATAAACATTTAACGAAGATATATACAGTGACTCCCGAAAGTGTTCGTTCACAGTTTAAAACAGAATAACCCCTTCGAATTTCGGTCAAACGACTTGAGTTTATTTGAGAAGCTAGAAGGATTAGTTTACTCGTTGAGCTGTGTCGGCGTTTTGGAAAAAATTGCAATTGATCGGAATATAGCGAGAAAAATAGTGAAGGCCTCTTATTCAACTTTTTTATCTCAGTCCGTATTGAAAATGTAAAAATCCCGTTTGTAGATTTAAGTAAGGTTTAATCACACATTTCAGCCGAAAACTGCAGAAAGTTGTTTTTATCACCACTTTTAATTGTTTATAGCTCATAGCTACGTTAACCGATTTTGAGGAAATTTTCAGCATGCATACAACTTACTTAAATCTACAAACGGGATTTTTACATTTTCAATACGGACTCAGATAAAGAAGTTGGAAAAGAGACCATCACTATTTTCCTCGCTATATTCCGATCAATTGCAATTTTTTCCAAAACGCCGAAACACCTCAACGAGTGAACTCATCCTTCTAGCTTCTCAAAAAAACTCGAATCGTTTGACCCAACCTCGAAGGGGTCATTCTGTTTTAAACTGTGAACGAACACTTTCGGGAGTCACTATATACTTATATATATATACATTACATTCTTAACGATATGCATTGACTATATGATGTACTTTAATACTTTACTACGTTTGGTCCGTAGTGTACGTTGACAAATTTACACCAAAATGGATCGACAATCTATAAGAAAAAGGAGTAAAAATGACTACATTTTCATATATTCTTTAAACAAATTGACGTATTATTCGTAATTTGATCACGATCGGCTGAATTTGTTATAAAAGGATGCATCACTTTCGCCTCAAAGATTTTCCCTATGGTGCCTACTTTCCGAGATATTGCGGCAGACGAGTCTTTTTCACTCCCAACTTTGAGGGCCGCGCGCGCAGTCAAAGAACTACCACTATTGTTCCTGTGTCTCTCCGCCAAGTGTATTGACGATATAGTAAACGAGTGTGATTTTTTAATGCAAAAGCGAGGTAGTGGGATTGGAAAGATTAACAACAATGCAGGACGCATTGAACAAAAAAAAGGAGATGTTAATAATAATTACTGTCAAGTATTAAAGTACATCATATAGTCAATGCATATCGTTAAGAATGTAATGTATATACACATATATTCATCTTCATTAAATGTTTATGAGAATATATTAGCAATGGATTACAAATCCTATACAATACAGAATACGAGTGTCACCTGGTGATGATAACCAGGTGACAAAACTCCAAATGAATACGCAGGTTGATGTTTCCACAGAGTCGGCAATGTTTCCCCTCCGAAACGGGAAACCTGGAAACGGCCAATGTCACGCCGTTAGCACTCGGGCGAGTTTGCTCACCGTCCACTTGAATATATGTACAGTTTTCGGGTACATATGGCCAACAGTGATTTCTAGAAGGCCGCTTGCAGCAAGAGGCGAGTTGCTGTATCCTACAGAGATGTTGCCAAGTCGCTGGATACACGAAATCAAAGGAACACCGACTGTTCGTGACATTTTAAACGATGTATACATTTAGTTTTACAAAATGTTGTGATTCTTTAACATTCAAAGATATACAAGTGCCGGTTTTATTACACGTAAGTTTATATCCATTCTCTTTCGTTACGCTATTCTCTTCCCAACCATTTATTACCATTTTGGTTTAGAATCCACCAATATTAAAACTCGTACAGTTTGTAGATTTATTCCGCATCGAAGACAACACAATTTATATTAACACCAAATGTGGACAGTTTACCGCTTACAGGGGAAGATCCCGAACCCGGAAATTTAAAAAATACTGAAACTTTGCAAATATGTAGCGAATTTCCTTCTGATTACAACGCATTTTTTGTTCACTATCCAAATTCACTCTAAGGGGGTCTAATTGAGCCCTGAAAATCCGGTTATTTTCCAATTTTGTGTTATAACTTGTGAACTGTAAAATATTTTTTTACCAAATGATAGATCTAATTAAAAGAAGTACCAAAATATTAATAAAATCGCAATTCAAAATATCACTGTCATTAATAAACATATCTACCAGCATGCCAAGAGAATTTATGAGAAGACCTCGATGCTTGAATATTTTAAAACTGTGGAAAGCAACTGAATTCCGTCAATTTTTATTGTACACCGGGTCAGTAGTTTTATTAAAAAATATAGCTGACGATGGGTATTTAAATTTTCTTGCACTTCAGACCGCATTTGTCATCAGAAAATATTTTATTCATCTCGGTTATGCAGTAGAATTATTAGAGTATTTTGTTGAAACCTTCGAATTATTATACGGCTCAAAACACGTCTCACACAATGTTCATAATAGGTTATACATGCTAGATGATGTTAAAAATCACGGACCTCTTGATGATTTTAGTTGCTTTCAGGTTAAAAATTTTTTGCAAAGTATTAAAAAATCTATTCCGAAGAGTGAGAAACCATTGCAACAGCTCGTGAAACGCCAACTAGAAAAGTCTCATTTTAGTACAGAAGCAGTACATAGTTCGCCTGTATATCCAATTTTCCAAAAGGAACATTCTCGTGGTCCATTAATAGAAGGTATTAATAATGCAAAGCAATTTAAACGTTTTAGTTTCAGTAATTTTATTTTACAGATCCGGCACTCTAACAATTGCTGCCGTCTCAATGATGGCAGCATTATTATTGTAGAAAACATTATCGTATCCGAAAACGAGCATAAAATAATAAGCAGAAAATTTTTACAATTGATAGATTTTTATGACAATCCATGTAACTCTTCCGAATTAGGAATTTTTCAAATGCCATGATGGATACAATTAATTTCTACCAATTCATGTACAATCTGTGCACACAATCCCAATTCTGGGTTAAACAAGCTTAGTGGAAGGTCTGCAAATAGCAATAAAATGTAACACCATTAACATGGAATTTAAATCCCCTCTTGAAAATCGTGGAACTAACCCTGATAACCATATGTCTCCAATCTGACATCAGATTGGTAGCAGGGTCTGGCATGAGAGCGCAGTGTCTGACGTCAGAACCGTAGTCGTCTGTGTCCGCATTTGGCTACGTTCTGAGGTGCAGATCCTGATATCAGATCCTGATGTCAGATCGGCAGCAGATGAACAGCAGATTCTGCCGTCTGCTTGGCACAGCCAACAGCGCCATCTGAGGTCCAGAATTAACAGACAATTCCCTACGCGTGACGTCACACGGACGTGGCTACGTACCAACACATGTGTACCGTGATTACTATAGGTGTATCCCCACCCTTTCTACTGCGCGTAGAGAAGTTTTGGAGCAAATTTTAAGATTCTGCTCGCAGGTTATTAAATAAGTTTTCTATTTTTTTCTAAAGGTATGTGTTTATTCTTTAATATTACAAGTACAAAATATATACAAGTGGCACATATATTAACATATAATATTTACATTTAGAAATGGTGATTCTAGATGCAAACATAAGCCTATTTTCTCGAGAACGAACTTTTATTCTATATTACATTTTTATTTATATAGATTTTCAACTTATTGTTTTTGCATAGAATCACCATATCCCTGCTGCTTGTGTTAACTCTGAAAACAAATACAACATTAATATAAAATTGAAACGATACTGGGAAAGTACCGATGAATATTTTATTAAACATTAAGTACTTTATTTCAGCAATGCTGAAGAAAAGTGAGCACTGAAAAGTACTGTTTGGTTTTGTACGTTTTAAGAGACTGGCGCTGATTAGTGCCGATTATTGTTCCTTGTGAACGTCGAGAGGTTGTTCCCGTTGGACTCGATTGAAATGGGCACTGAAAAGTACCGTTTGGTCTCTTCGCCACTGTAAAAGGAGACACATCTCTACTTTTAATGGGCATATTTCTGAAAAATAAAATATTTACCGCAGTTAAGGATCGTTTTCACGTGACAGTAAATCGTGACTTTTATGGTTATGACACTAAATGTCGTGATTTTTAATATTACGTTAAAACGAACCTTCAGAGGTCAGGATCAGCTTTTTCTTCGAGTTGCTGGTCCCTCCAAAACTCGCGGCGCCTTTGGAAGTCACTTGGGGCTGCCGTCGCCCGTGGACCACGCCTCCTGCTGCGTACCCTCTCTTTTGCGGTCCGCAGTGCCCGCTGCATAGATAGTTGGAAGTCCGATCGGAGGGGCTTGATAAAACGTGGGTTCTCAGACACCGCTTCTGAAAAAGTAATGTACGCAAATTACGTTAGCATAATTATGTATAAAAACATGAAGATGCTTATTGCTTCGTACCGTAAATCGCCATAGTAATACGGGCGTTGTACAAGGGCCGTTGTCCCGTTCGGCCGAACCACGTGAAGGCCGTTGTCACGTCGTCAATGAGGACCTCCTTCATACAAAAATCGACCGCGGCCTTCAGGCTGAACCCACCCACGTATTTTAAATATTAGACCTAAACAAAGTAAGTAAATATTGATGTAAGTATGTATTATATAAAAGTAAATAAAAGCATAATTTCGTTTTCACTTACAACATTGGAATACGTTTCGTCGTCGATGGTCCCGAAACAGTCCACCTCCTCCGGTGACGAGAAAGGAATGACGGCTGGTTTTCTTGGTGGACCGTTACGGGTGGGTTGCACACATTGGAGAACACTCTCCAATAGAGTATTCATTCTTCTGCAAGCAGAACGGATGGAGACGTAACGTATTAATAAACACGATAACATGTGATACTTACGTCAGCTCCGCCTCCATGGATCCTATACGATCGTGTACGCTCCTGCAAACATAAACATTTATAAGAAAATGTCCTTACAGCAATATTTTTATAACAAAAAAAAAGAAACATGTATATGTACCCATTAGCAGAAGGTTGGACTGTATGGTGCTGCAACGGCTCACTCCGGATCACAGTGGCGCGTGCAGACGATATCCCTGGATCGTGACGATCCGTTAATGCTGCGAGGGCAGGAAGACTGGCAGCAGAAGGATTCTAAAACATACGAACGTTACTTGAGTTAGTCGTAGAAAAATCCTTTGACGTTGTTGGAACGTTTTCTTTCTGCCGGATCATCTTCAAATCCTGGATGTCCTGATCGATCGACTGTTGGGGCACGGTTGACGTCCTGCTCTTTTTCGGAGCTTCCTCCTCCTCCGAAGAAGTCGTCTGGTACCTCGCTGGTTTGGCGACCACATGCTTCTCTCGCTGCGACATGTCAACCTGTGAGTAAAAGTACATATTACAATACTTAGCAAAGACGTGTTGGCTGTTTTTCCTATTTTACATGCATACATGCAATATTAACCTAACCCAAACCTCAAGACGAACCCAGGTAATGTATTACTCAATAATTCGAGTGTAACTCAACAAAGGCTATAACAGTAGAAAACGTGAAAAAATGACCCACGAAGAAATATTCGAACCAAACGATAAAATAACTCATCACCAGAGATTAACAAGGATACGTGTAAATATAATATTACTTATGAACAGCAATACAAAAGGGAAGTACAGTACAAAAGAAGAAAATGTAAATATTATAGAGCATGCCACTCATCAGAGAATAGTTGTAACTTACCAAAAATAAGAGACGAGACTAGAAAGGGAAGAGATTTTTTTTTTTTACATGGTGGAAATTCCTAACGGATACCTCACCCCCCCCCCCCCCCATGGCAGGGGTGAGATTATGTGGGGCTTGCACCCACTAAAACCACCATGATAACCGCCTGACGCGAGAAGCTACACAAGAGAGAGGGACTGGCAGCGAGATACATCTAGCAAAAATAAAGGTGGAAGAATTTAAATACTATGGATCTTACGGCTTCTCGCTGTGCATAATAACAGCAACGATATACCTACGGGGTTCTGAGGGGTTTGTATCAGTGGACATACTACATCGAAAAGGCATTCTGTAACATTTGCCACGAACCTGATCGGGGGAGATATATAAAATTTCAGGGTTCAATGTGGCGCATTTATATATGCCAAAAAAAAATTTTTGATACCCAAACGATACGAGTCTTTGTCCATGCCAATATTGAAAATTATGCAGATCGAGCCATCGTCTGAGATGCAACAATTATCGCGTACATTTGTGCCTAGAGATATGTTATTGAATTTTATCTTACGGTACTGAGAACAATTGGTGCCGTTAGTAAGGGGTCTAGATACGCGAATAGAAAAATCGACATTACGATGAATGTTTGTGCCATGAGATTGTATCTCCCTCACCCTGTTGGAAAATTGTTGGAGAGGAAGAGATGGCTTATTTAGAAATTTTTTAAAAATGGACATGTTGTTTTCATAGGGAAAAGCAGAACATGAATCTAAATTACTAAAACGTCTGACATCGTTGGTTAAGTGAAGAAGACCATGGATGTTATAACTATTAAAAGTCGAGCCATATAGTTCTTCGTTACGAAGAACAAATTTCTCCAAAGCTGACTCTGCGAATCTCAAGTGTGGGCTTGATGGAGATTCTGCAACCAAAACCCTTATGGCCGCATGTAAAATTAAGAAGAGTTTGTTTATTACATTGTTGAGTAGACCATACAGTACAACTGGCCCTGTGTATAGAAGAAACTGACGAAACTCGGTCGCCTTATATTTACAATATTCTTCAATAGCTCTGGGACGTCTGGCAAAGTCCAAGGGACAATATCTTGCGAGACTGTTGAGTCTCGTAGATATCACAGAAATGTTCAGTGCGGGCAATTTTGAGAAAAATGTAAAGCTTCCAGATACCCACGCGGACAAAAGTTTCTTCATTACGCCCAAGCATACGAGATGCATATACTCGAACGGAACTTGTGAAACCATTCCTATCGGTAGCGATGCCAATGGGCTTGGACCTTGTTTGTGGTGGTTCTCGTGTAACCGTTTAGGGTATTCCTTATCGGTACGAGGAGAATGATCTATACCATCGAAGGCATAATGCTTACCGTTCAGGGTACCAGAAACCATACATTTGGGACAGGGATATTTAGACATATGCCCAAAACGATTCAACGCGAATGCTCGAGCTGGTGCGTCAGCTATGAAACATCTCAGACGTATGAGCAACTTACTGGAATGAAAATTTATACCTCCGTTGGACATGATGGCTTCAACGTCTGCAATAAATTTCTCAAAGAAAATATTGGGGTCGCGTGGTTTATGACAACCTTTATACACTCCTCACATTAATTAAAGGATCACCTCTAGAAGCCCGAATAATAGAGGGAAGTTCACATGGTCATAACTCCGGTAAAAATAGTCGTATCGATATTTTGAAAATATGGTTTGCAAGCGTGGAATCTTTATTTTCAACTGCTTTTTTCAAATTGTAGATGCATTGCTTTTCGGCAAAGTTATAGCAATATAAAGAGCACTTGGTCAATTATAAATAATTTTCTTCAACTTTGCGATGTTCCACGGGGAGTATGAATTTTTTTACACAAATTCCATTCACACCAGTCGAAAGCGGCTACTTTCCTGTGTAAAAAGAGAGGAACAAATTTCTTGTGCGATTTTTTTTGGCCGAGTTATTCAACTTTGAAGTAAAAACCGTTTTTTTTATTTCATTGTTCCTTGCAAGCGAAGGAATCATTGTAGAACGTTCATGAAAAAATCGTCGAGACCATCGACGACGAAACGTATTCCAATGTTGTAAGTGAAAACGAAATTATGCTTTTATTTACTTTTATATAATACATACTTACATCAATATTTACTTACTTTGTTTAGGTCCAATATTTAAAATACGTGGGTGGGTTCAGCCTGAAGGCCGCGGTCGATTTTTGTATGAAGGAGGCCCTCATTGACGACGTGACAACGGCCTTCACGTGGTTCGGCCGAACGGGACAACGGCCCTTGTACAACGCCCGTATTACTATGGCGATTTACGGTACGAAGCAATAAGCATCTTCATGTTTTTATACATAATTATGCTAACGTAATTTGCGTACATTACTTTTTCAGAAGCGGTGTCTGAGAACCCACATTTTATCAAGCCCCTCCGATCGGACTTCCAACTATCTATGCAGCGGGCACTGCGGACCGCAAAAGAGAGGGTACGCAGCAGGAGGCGTGGTCCACGGGCGACGGCAGCCCCAAGTGACTTCCAAAGGCGCCGCGAGTTTTGGAGGGACCAGCAACTCGAAGAAGAAGCTGATCCTGACCTCTGAAGGTTCGTTTTAACGTAATATTAAAAATCACGACATTTAGTGTCATAACCATAAAAGTCACGATTTACTGTCACGTGAAAACGATCCTTAACTGCGGTAAATATTTTATTTTTCAGAAATATGCCCATTAAAAGTAGAGATGTGTCTCCTTTTACAGTGGCGAAGAGACCAAACGGTACTTTTCAGTGCTCGTTTCAATCGAGTCCAACGGGAACAACCTCTCGACGTTCACAAGGAACAATAATCGGCACTAATCAGCGCCAGTCTCTTAAAACGTACAAAACCAAACAGTACTTTTCAGTGCTCACTTTACTTCAGCATTGCTGAAATAAAGTACTTAATGTTTAATAAAATATTCATCGGTACTTTCCCAGTATCGTTTCAATTTTATATTAATGTTGTATTTGTTTTCAGAGTTAACACAAGCAGCAGGGATATGGTGATTCTATGCAAAAACAATAAGTTGAAAATCTATATAAATAAAAATGTAATATAGAATAAAAGTTCGTTCTCGAGAAAATAGGCTTATGTTTGCATCTAGAATCACCATTTCTAAATGTAAATATTATATGTTAATATATGTGCCACTTGTATATATTTTGTACTTGTAATATTAAAGAATAAACACATATCTTTAGAAAAAAATAGAAAACTTATTTAATAACTTGCGAGCAGAATCTTAAAATTTGCTTCAAAACTTCTCTACGCGCAGTAGAATGGGTGGGGATACACCTATAGTAATCACGGTACACATGTGTTGGTACGTAGCCACGTCCGTGTGACGTCACGCGTAGGGAATTGTCTGTTAATTCTGGACCTCAGATGGCGCTGTTGGCTGTGCCAAGCAGACGGCAGAATCTGCTGTTCATCTGCTGCCGATCTGACATCAGGATCTGATATCAGGATCTGCACCTCAGAACGTAGCCAAATGCGGACACAGACGACTACGGTTCTGATGTCAGACACTGCGCTCTCATGCCAGACCCTGCTACCAATCTGATGTCAGATTGGAGACAGATGGTTATCAGGGTTAGTTCCACGATTTTCAAGAGGGGATTTAAATTCCATGTTAATGGAATCACATGGTAATCACAAAGTGTATATGTTTGTGCGTTTGTCTGTCGCCTAAAAACTTTCAAATGGTAAACTCTTGGATTACGAAACATGCCTCAGCTCATTATGTCTGGCTTATCCAGACGAATGTGACTGTTTTCCAAAAAAAAAAGAATTTTTTTTTTATTTATAAAACCGAAATCTAAATTTCGGGCGCAGCTGAGTAGTAAAACTACTAGATACATAAACTTCTTGTTCCTCGGGCAACGTCACGTTTTGATAATAAATTAATGAGACCGTAGAATAATTACTTTTGAACATTGAATAAGTGGATCTCGCGAGAAATTTCAGTATCTACTAAAATCACATTTTTACAAAAGAAACTTTCATGAAATAATAATAATAAGTGATAATAATTGCACCGATTATGAGAATTCAGTAAAAGAGGACCAAATAGATATTGAAAATTCCAGTTACAGATGCGTTATTCTTCCAGCAGATAAAAATCATTTGGTTCTCAGTGATAATCCTCCAACTCAACTAGAGCTTCAACTCAATCATGATGATTGTTCTATCGTAAATGAAGGCAGTCATAATGCAAATGCTATGAAAGAAAATGATGAATGTATCAAACACATTGACAATTCTGAATTAAATATCATTGTTCAAGAAGAAGACAATTTATGTAACGACAATACTTTGAGTACAACTTCTTCACATTGTAATAATGAAGATGGTTCGATTCAAAATGATGATGCTACTGATTATCATGATCGTAACAGTGATGTTGATTCTGATACATTTGAATCGGATAATGTTGAAGACTCGAGTAACGAATTCAGTGCAGAAGCTTTTCATGAAATTTTTGAGAGTGATGATACAGTGATGTTTCCTGAAGCTCAACTAACAATATCGGATGTCCAATTAATGATTACTGGTATGGTGATACGTTTTAATCTGACGCGTGCTCAAAGTTCAGCGCTTGTACAATTTACAAAAACATTAGCTGGTCCACAGTTTGATAAATGGAATTTTACTCATCATACTACAGTGGGTCAAAAAAGTATTGGCACACCCAGTTTTCTTGGAATACCTTTAAACTATAAAGTAATTTATTAATATTAACTATGTTTATTAGTGTCTTTTGACACACATAAATAGTATGTTTACTGAGAATTCTCAGTTATTTGGTATAAGGAAGTAAAGTAAAGAAATCGAAAAATCCACAGTCAAATAAGTATTGGCACACATACGATGTTATTGAGGAATGCACAATAATAAACAATATGAACAATATTGAACTTACCTAATATTTGGTGTGCATGCCTTTGGCCTTAATTACAGCCTGTAATCGATTAGGTATCGATTCGACCAGTTTTTGCGTAATTTCCGGTGAAATGTTAGACCACTCTTCTAAAAGTGTCGCTTTTAGGTCATTTTTATTTTTTATTTTCCTTTTACGGATTTTTAAATCTAAAATATGCCAAAGATTTTCTATCGGATTAATATCCGGCGATTGAGGTGGTGTAGGGAGTTGTTTTGGTACATTGTATAGTAACCATTCTCTTGTTTTCCTTGCCGTGTGCTTCGGGTCATTGTCTTGTTGGAAAAGAAATTTTCCGTTTATGCCCATTTTTGTTGCACTCGTTAATAAATTATTTCGCAACACGTCGATATAGACGTCTGCATTCATTGTGCCGTCAATAAAAACCAAATTTCCTACTCCATGGTATGACATACAGCCCCATACCATAACGTGACCACCACCGTATTTCACTGTAGGAATAATATTCTTTTGATTTAATTCGGTATTCGGTTTCCTCCATACAAATCTTTTTCCATCAGAGCCGAAAAGATTAAACTTGCTCTCATCCGAGAAAATAACCGTCTTCCAAAATTCCATTGTCTTATTTATATATATTTTTGCAAAACCGAAGCGTTTCTCCCTATTCTTCTCATTAATGAACGGTTTTTTTCTCGCTGCTCTACCATAAATTTCCGCAGAATGTAAAACATTTCGGACTGTTTGGGCACTCACTTCTTTTCCCGAATATGTTGCGATGTCAACAGATAACCTTTTGGCACTTACAAAAGGATTTTTTATTGCTTCTTTGATGATGTCTCTTCGTTCTCTAGTTGTAAGTACTTGCGGACGACCTGATCGCGGTTTGTTCTCGACGCTACCAGTTTCCTTAAATTTTTTTATTACATTTCTCACTGTCGAGAAACTTAAATTTAATGAATTACCGATTTTTCGGTAACTCTCACCACTTTTATGTAATGAAAGAATTTCCTTTCGCACGCACAATGATAACTCGCTCTTCTTCGTAGACATGATTCTTGTTCAAAGTGTAAACACAAACTGATTGTGTTAACTGAGAAAAGCAACAGTGAATTCTGTTTATGTTTACGTTCCTAGAACCGAATTTGTCGCGTACGAAAGCGAGTAACACTTATTCTTATAGTTAAACCGTACGTGTGCCAATACTTATTTGACTATGGATTTCTCATTTTCTTTACTTTACTTCCTTATACCAAATAACTGAGAATTCTCAGTAAACATACTATTTATGTGTGTCGAAAGACACTAATAAACATAGTTAATATTGATAGATTACTTTATAGTTTAAAGATATTCCAAGAAAACTGGGTGTGCCAATACTTTTTTGACCCACTGTATGTCAAAATTATACGGTCCTCCAAACGATAAAATTACATTACATTTTTATTGTACAACCTGTCATAACCGTCTCTCTACAGTAAAAGTAACAAAGAATGTTGGCAACATACAAGAAGTATGTAATAAATGTAACGAATCATATAAATTAACGACAGCAAGTTCAAATTATTTTTACACTATTGATATTGAATATCAAATGCAATTACTATTGAACCAAAAAAATATTCAATCGTCTCTTTTGGAAAATTTATCTAATATCAAACAGGGAAACGAAAATAATTTTATAATACGGGATTTATATGACAGCACTTTATACAAAAATGTTCAAGAAAAATATCCTACGGCCCTGACATTTAATTTCAATACTGACGGAGCACCCACATTCAAAAGTTCTAAAAGAAGCTTCTGGCCGTTGCAACTAATAATCAATGAATTACCACCACTCTTAAGATTCAAGAATATTATTCTGGCGGGTGTTTGGGTCACAAACAAGGAACCGACACCAATTATGATGAATTGTCTAATGTCTTCTTTCGTAGAACAAATATAACAATTGAATAAGAAAGGTTTATCACTGACACATCACGAAACTGGACACAATATGATTTTTAAATTGATACCAATTGCAGCATGTGTCGATTCTGTGGCTCGTCCTATTCTTCAGAATCATTTTCAGTTTAACGGATACTATGGTTGTAGTTGGTGCTATATATATGGAAAGTATATGTGTGGGACAGTCCGATATCCTTTGTCTGAAACGAATGATGAGTTGAGGACGCATAATACAAATCTTGGAGATACAAAGCACAGCATTATGCTTCAGAAATCTATTCGAGGAGTTAAAGGTTCTTCAGAGCTGATGAGATAACAATTCTTTGATACAATATGGGGGTATCCAGTGGAATATATGCATGGGATAAGTTTGGGGGTTGCTAAACAATTGTGGGAATTGTGGACCAGCGGAGAATCTCAATTTCATCTGAACGTCGAAGATAGGAAAGAAATTAGTCGTCGTTTAGAATTGATTCGTGTGCCACATGAAATTCATAGATTGCCAAGATCTTTGGCAGATAAAGGTAAATGGAAAGCGTCAGAATGGCGTTCTTGGTGTATATTTTACAGCCCAGTATGTCTCAGTGGAGTTTTGAACGACCGTGCTTACGTTTCATTTCTGCTCTTCAGTCGAAGTATATACACGTTACTCAAACTAGAAATCACGACAGATGAATTGAGACAGTGTGAATTGGATTTATTGAAATTCACAGGTGAGTGCGAGATTCTTTAAGGTAATCATGCACCAACATTTAATGTGCACAGTTTATTGCATCTCGTGGACTCTGTAAGGAAAAGTGGACCATTATGGTCAAGTTCAACATTTCACTTTGAGAACGGTATTCGAATCTGCAAAAATTATGTGAACGGTCCAAATAATGTGGGATATCATATTGTAACAAAATGGTCACGAGCGAATCACTATCGATCTTGCGTTAAAAAAGTATCCATAAATAATGCTTGCATTCACTTTTGCAACAATTTATTTGCTGCAGAACTCTTGACAAACGATTACGTAAGAAAAAGCAACGATTGTCATACTGTACTCATAGGTGCACCCAAAACATTGGAGAATGTCACAAAAAAGGTTCGCGCCTTTCTTCACAATGATACAGCAATTGTGCAAGTTTTTGATCGATGTATTCATAAGAATGTGGTTGTGCACAGTTTGAAATATATAAGAGTTGAAAAGACCAACGATACAGTTGTTTTACTAAACAACGCAAGCATTGTGCAAATAGAATATATCACGATGATCGAAGGAAAATGTTACATATTGGCCGCGAAGCTTTGCACCACTTCAATGAACAATCCAATTGAACTAAATCATATAAAAAAAATTGTACGTAAAGATAAAGTATTATCAGTTTTCGACATCTCAGCGATAGAAAAGAAAGTGCTTCTTATGGATTTGGGATCAGCTGGAGAATATATTTGTTTTCTATCAAATTTATGGGAAACTCAATAATTTGCGAGATAATGTAAGTTAAAACTACGTAGTTACTACGTAGTTTCACTATATATTCCTGAATTGTGTATGTTTTATGTGCAATGCTGTGGTGGTTGGGTTGTGATAAAACTTGAACATAAATGAACTTTTAAAACGCATGATTGGTTTCGCCAGAACTCTGACAAAAAAATTGATTATATTACATTACCATTCTTGTTGTATTTCTAGTGATTTTTCATATTTTCTCAAGAGAGACTCGTAATTTCACTGTTGCCCGGTAAACGGAATGACACTTCTCTTATTGGCTACTTCCTATCAACAGCGCCCACATGGCACCTCTGAGAATGATTTAAAATCATTTCTCGTATCATTATATGTCACTGCTGACATCGTCAAATTACGTTGGAGGAGAAATCACACGAGGAATTAAGAGAAACATTCAATAATGCAAAAAATGAAGAATTGCGCATATCGAATATATCTGATGATGTAAGTGTTTATCATATACGCATGAATATTACGGAAAGTTTTATACTAAATTTTATTATTTCAGGTCACAAACAGGGTATCAAATCCAAGCGAATGTATAAAATATGGCACTGATGATAAAGTAAGTTATCCTATGTACATTAATTATTGTTCGGTTTATTTTAACCGCAAACCTCATTCTCATTATATTTTTTATTCAACAAAATATTTATGGGTTTAGGAGAACAAAAATGATTCGGAAAGAATTAAATCTGACAAGAGAAAAGCCAACAAAAAAGATATAAATGACAAAATTACTAATTGTGTTGAAGTGAGGAAAGAGTCATCAATGATGGCTGAATTGATCGTATTGAAATCAAAAGTTAAAGAATTAACAAATAAGAAATCCGAACGGGACAAAACCTTGCAAACGAAAGAGAACAAAATCGATTCTCTTGTAGAAAAAAATCAGGAGCTTCAGCAAATGCTAAATGAAGCAACTAAACTAAACATGGACCTGCAACGTCGCGTAATAAACTTTTTCGAACAAAGTGAAGGTTGGTATATTTTGAAATGATACAGAAATGATGTGAAATTCTCTGATGTTTTCATGATTGGTACTTACCTGTTACCCACTTCTTGGATGAACACGACCCAACCAATTAATTGGTTGTCCAATGAGAATCTGAAGCTCGTAATTGGAAAGTTAATTAATCATGGTCACATCAGATATTTTTATAAATTACGGTTTAAAGCTTGATTTAACTCTAAAATTTTCAATTTTGCTCTATAGATATTGAATCAGCGAAAAATCAAACCCAGCAGAATGTAATAGAAAATGTTCCCTCCGTGGGATTTCTGAGAAGAACTGATAATATGGTACGTATGATGCATATATGTGGAGAATGTGAGTTTCGTCAGTTTTTTATTTTTCTGCTCTTCAATTCATAGAGATGTAATCCTTGGTGGAAACATTGTATTGAATTGCGTTGAAAAATATTGAAATCTGTTGAAATGAATATCAATCATGTGTTTATAATAAGAAATGTTGTATGTGTTCTAGATTCATGTAGGTCAAGGTCTTTGGCTGCCCAAAGGCACTTTTGACGCGGTTATATATAATGCAAAGAGGTCAAAACAGATTTTTGTAAAAAATATGGCATTGGCCTTGTTTGGCCCTGAGACTCTTAAAACTAGTAGTGTGGAAGGGAGATCAAACGCCAAAGTGAAGAACGGTATCCCAAATACACCGCTCGATCCATTGAAATGACGGGCCGTAACAGGTAATTAAATGGTTCCTAATCTTCTCCATTTTCTAATGGAAAAAACATTTGGCTTTCTCTTCAACTACCTTCAAGAATAATTCATAAATTATCGATATATTTCAGATATATTCGAATATCATCTGCGATCATTAAAATGTAGCCAAACCGAAGTGGACTTGTGGTTGCGTCGAATTGGCAGTATTATCAGTTCAAAAATCTCTGATTTAAATCGCCCACCTCGCACGGTGAAAAAAACTATCAATATTCAAGAGGAAACGGAGGATAATCAAAAGAACGATAGTGATGATAACTCTGGTCCACATGATTCAAATTCGGAAGATGATTATTGATCCTTTTGAAAAGTGACAAATCATTTTCAATTTTTATATTTTGTTCTACATTTCCCGAATGGGTAAATATATGTATTACTTAGGAATTTTAAGATATGTCAGGGACCGCTTCCCGCGGGCCACCAGTTAAGGTTCGGGCACACGTATCAATTCCCTGACGACACAGTGCCGGGTGTGCCAGAGGTAAGGAGAAGAGATCCTTTACGCCTCTCTTACTCTTACCACTAGCACGCCGGCACCGTGTTGTCACGGAACTGATAAGTGTGTTTATATAGACGTTTAATCGCTATACGTGCCAAGTACCGCGTATGCCTATAATGAGATGTTGTATATTGTATTCACGTCAAAAAACCCAAATTGTAGAGAAACTAATCATTCGATTCGGGAGGAGAGAGGAAAGAGGTGCATGGAAAGGGGTTGACTGGAAGAATGGGAAGGGGAAAGGGGCCGTGAGGGGTACGAGAAGAAAAATGGAGAAGGAAGACTGTAGGAAACAGGGAGAAGAGAGAAGGGGGAAAATAGGAGAACGTAACCTAACCCTATCCTTATTTTCTATTCTTATCCTATTTTCCGCTCTCGCTATCTCTCTCTCCGCTTTCTCGCCCCCGTCGCTTTCGTTTCTCTTAGCCTTCCCTTATTCTGCTCTTATCTTACGCTTTCATCTCCTACTGTACTCTTTTCCGCTTCCCCCTGAACGCCTATTCCCGCCATCTTCTACTTTTATTTCCTATCTTTCACTCCAATGACATTCCTTTCACTCCTTTATCCCTCCCCCTCCCTCAAACGTCTTCATCCATTCCTCTTCTTTACCTCCTTCATCCAATATTTCCTCTACCTCTTCCCTCGCACACCACTCCAACACCTGCTACCACGTCTCTACTTCCCCTCCACATATCCAGCATCTCCTCTCCTCCTCCTTCTCCCAATACCTCCCTCACCTCATTTCGTTCCCCTGCATAAACGTCGCTATCCTTTCGTACCTCCTCCCTTCGCTCCATCCTGTTATCTTTTCATACCTCTATTCACCTATTTTCCCTCTTCCCTCTTCTTCCTGTTTCCTGCAGTCTTCCTTCTCCATTTCTTCGTACCCCTCCCGTCACCCTACCCCTTCCCCTTCTTACCGCCACCCCCTTTCCATCCTATATTCTTTCCTGTCTCTTCCCCAATCTAATGATTAGTTTCTCTACAATTTACATCAGAAGATAATACCTACTTTTTCGGGCCGTCATATTAGTCTAACCCCTTAAGGCAATGCCATCAAAATTTGCTTCAGGGCCAAAAGTGGAAACATGCTCTTTGATAAATCACTCGTATGAATAATATATATATAAAATATTTACGATTGTTTGACTTTAAACTACCCGCCTAACTTTAAGAGTCCACACACTGAACATTGTTACCTTACACGCGATTCGACTAAAATTATGTGTAAATATACATGTTTCAATACATTTTATACATAATACAATAAACTTGCATTAATAGTTCTGCAAATCTGTCTGAATTTGTTCCTAAATTTGCCTACGTGGGGACTTGTAATGGAGGTTCGTGACAGACCACAGTAACTGGGTTGTATATACATGATTTATATGTAACTCCCATATCTAGAGCAACAAATATGCTAGCATGTATGAACCATATATGAGCTGTACATGGTTAAAAAAGCGCGTATATGGGTTATTTACATTTGATATATGCCCTGATAGCCAGATCTGGGGAGCAGAATCTGACGTCAGAACCGTAGTCGTCTGTGTCCGCATTTGGCTGCGTTCTGAGGTGCAGAGCCTGATATCAGTGCCTGAGGTCAGATCGGCAGCAGATCGACAGCAGATTCTGCCGTCTGCTTGGCTGTTGCGTGGCCGGCTGGTTCCTCTGGATCCTTCGTAGGGAATTCGGGCGCGGGACGATGCCCATGGAGCGCTAAGGCACTCTGCTCCTTGGACGCGGATTTTTGTATAATAAATATAATGAAAACGATAATAATAATTGAATAAACGATTTGAACACAATAAATTATAACTTTAATCAATTTTAACAACGATTTTAAGACAAAATAAATCTTTGAGAATTTTATTGATGAGTACGTCCGTTCACTATTGCTTTCGGGGCTCGAGTGACGCTTCCAAAAGGTCCGCCGGTTTTACACCTTTTTTGTTAATTACAAAATGTTAATTAGAATCTAAGAGCCAATTGCAAATTTACTAATTAACTAGCTAAATTCCTATTCGTCGATCCGATTCCTTTCGGTTATCGATTTTTGCAAAAACAAGCGTTTAACTACATTACACTGGAATTACACACCTAGGAGAAGGGAGGAAGGAGAAGTTCACTTATTTAAACAACCGTTTCCAAGTGGGTATTGATTAATTTATAATCTTGAAGTCCTCTTATTAAAAGAATATCTAACTATTTCAAACCCCTCGGCCTTGTGCGAGCTTCACTTTGTCTCCCTTTCCTATTACATTCGTGTGATCCGATTCGAACTTCGCGCTTCTAAAGTTTATACTACACGCCGCTAGACGGGAGTCGCAACATGGTGTAGGGATCTTCGGATCGCGTGGCCTTCCGGCCTTCCCCTACTTCTCCGGTACGTGGAGAGTGGGGAGTTTTGTCTCGACGAAAGAGGAGTGACGCCATGACTCTCTCGACGACCATTGTGAGCGTCGGATGGACGCCAGGGGAAATATATTCATTATTGATTGTTTCATTGAAATTAGTGTTCTTACTTCCACCACGAACTAGTCAGTCTATAATTTAAGTAATCGGTCTCTGCATTGTCGGAGCCAACAATGGCACAGCCAGCAGCGCCATCTAAGGGTCAGAATTACCAAACTATTCCCTACGCGTGACGTCACATGGCCGCCCATACACACCAACACAAATGTAGCGTTATTGCTGCAGGCGTATCCCTCTACCCCTATATAACCCACCAGCAGATTGTGCAGTTCATTAAATAATTCATTCTACTTATTTCCAAAAATATTTATTCAGTCTTTACAATTGTTACAGAATAGTATAAGTAGCGCATATAAATTCGAGGAAGAACATTAAATATTTACATTTATAAATTCATATGCAATACGTCCCGTAACCAGTGGTACCTATTAGGTGCGATATGAGAAAATTTCCTATATTTTCGACTTCTTTTTTCTGTAGAATCACCATATTCCGTATTGTATTAGCACTGAAAACAAATAGAACATTAGTATAAAATTAAACGTAACGTATGAATAAACAGGATATATGCGATACTTACTTCAGCTCTATCTCCGCATAGCACACACCCTAGGCGATCATGCATGCTCCTGCGAACATTAACATTTATAATAAAACATGTGTCAAATTATTATTTACGAAACAAGACGCTAAACATTCGCACTTCTCGCATAACCCTATTTTTGGGTCTTGCAGATAATGTAACTCTCGATTTCCGTGACGTAGATAATTGGAAATTATTCAGTACCATAATTACGTTTGCTTTCTGGATATATCGAGATGATTTGTCTGGATATTGATGCTTAGAATCGCGTGGAATATTTTTCGGTTTTGTCAGCACTGCCTGCCACTGCCAGTGACTGCCACCGCCACCTCAGACCTCGCAAACGAACGCAAACTAGACGTAGAGTCTTCTTGATCAATCACGAGTTTCGGCACTATGGCGCAGCCAATTCGAGCGTAGCGCATTGTACCGCCACATTGGTACACGTGTTACATCTACTGTTGCGCGATTTACTGAAGAGTTCCAAATGAAACACAGGTTCGTGCCCGTGGAGCGCTAACGCACTCTGCTCGCGAAAATAGGGCGGGAATTTTAAAAGATTCGACAAGGTAAAATTTGAATTATGCGTATATTGTTACAAAAAAAAACACAAGACTGTTTTCTAGTCTGCTGACAAGATTGATCTGCCTTCTTACAAATTAACTCCTCGCTTGTCACCTCCGAGCGCCCTACTCCTCCAATTTTGGCGCGTTCTTCCGACTCCTTCCCTGGATCCAGATAATGTAACTCTCGATTTCCGTGATGTAGATAATTGGAAATTATTCAGTATCATAATTACGTTTGCTTTTTGGATACATCGAGATGATTTGTCTGGATATTGATGCTTTGAATCGCGTGGAATATTTTTCGAGCGATCGTCTACAAGCAAAACGGATACCACTTTGAACTGTTGTAGGATTCTAGCGTCCGATTCCAAAGAGTGGGGCCGATGCCCGTGGAATGCTGAAGCACTCTGCTCAGAGGATGCGTTTAAGTTTGAACTCAGGGATTAGAATAATTAAAAGAAACTTTATATTCAAGGTTGAACAAATATATATATATATATTGGTGTGGTTTAACAAATACGTCTATTCAGAATTAACTCTCGCAAAGGAATGAATGATCTTAAATTTCGGTTGTTAACATAAATAATCAACTACATTTGTTTTCTAATGAGCGTTTACATAATTCGGTGATGATTAATAAAAATTACAATTATAACGAGTGTTTGATTACCTAGCCATGAATATATTTAATTGCATAATTTCAGTATAAAGGAATAAGAAAAACCAACAACTTCACGAAGTTCCCTTACTTTAATTCAAATTTCCCTCCGAATGAAAACCTACGTTCACATCATGGCAAGGTAACGGGAATACAACATTCGATTTAAGTTTCGCGCTCTTTTGGTTCATGGTGAACTGACGGATACACAACAGAACAAACGGTATGTAGATGTAACACGTGTGCTAATGTGGCAGTATAATGCGCTACGCTCGAATTGGCTGCGCCATAGTGCTAAAACTCGTGATTGGTCAAGACTCTACATCTAGTTTGCGTTCGTTTGCGAGGTCTGAGGTGGCGGTGGCAGTCACTGGCAGTGGCAGGCAGTGCTGACAAAACCGAAAAATATTCCACGCGATTTTAAGCATCAATATCCAGACAAATCATCTCGATATATCCAGAAAGCAAACGTAATTATGGTACTGAATAATTTCCAATTATCCACGTCACGGAAATCGAGAGTTACATTATCTGCAAGACCCAAAAATAGCGTTGTTTAGCGTCTTGTTAAATAATAATTTAATACATGTTTTATTATAAATGTTAATGTTCGCAGGAGCATGCATGATCGCCTAGGGTGTGTGCTATGCGGAGATGGAGCTGAAGTAAGTATCGCATATATCCTATTTATTCATACGTTACGTTTAATTTTATACTAATGTTCTATTTGTTTTCAGTGCTAATACAATACGGAATATGGTGATTCTACAGAAAAAAGAAGTCGAAAATATAGGAAATTATCTCATATCGCACCTAACAGGTACCACTGGTTACGGGACGTATTGCATATGAATTTATAAATGTAAATATTTAATGTTCTGCCTCGAATTTATATGCGCTACTTATAGTATTCTGTAACAATTGTAAAGACTGCATAAATATTTTTGGAAATAAGTAGAATGAATTATTTAATGAACTGCACAATCTGCTGGCGGGTTATATAGGGGTAGGGATACGCCTGCAGCAATAACGCTCCATTTGTGTTGGTGTGTAGGGACGGCCCTGTGTCGTCACGCGTAGGGAATAGCTTGGTAATTCTGGCCCTTAGATGGCGCTGTTGGCTGTGCCAAGCAGACGGCAGAATCTGCTGTCGATCTGCTGCCGATCTGACATCAGGTACAGACATCAGGCTCTGCACCTCAGAACACAGCCAAATGCGGACACAGACGACTACGGTTCTGATGTCAGACTCTGCGCTCTCATGCCAGACTCTGCTACCAATCTGATGTCAGATTGGCGACAGATGGTTATCAGGGTGGATTATACAGAGGATGCTTTAAAATATGTCCGCACTTTCTTTAGGCTATATTCCTAACTCAAAAACCAAGACGATTTTAGCAAAATGGCTTGGAAAAAATAATATATACCATCTGAATTTCGCCCTGCATTTCCAGTTATGAACTCATTTCAATTTGAGGCTACTCGATACGAAAATACGTGCTATTTCAGGTTCATTAATGTCATATAAACCCGTGTAACTACTGGTAGCAAATTAACTTGAAAAGACCTACAGATTCCATATTGGTTTGGATCTGGATTTCCAGATAGAACTAGCTTAAAAAATGAACGAAGTTACTTGTTACTTCATGTAAATCCGAGTAAAACCAATGTCAAATTGGGCGAGGAAATACAGATATATACCATCAAGATTTTTACATGCATATCCGGTTCGAAACTGATAGAAAATATTTCATCTGGTTCAATCTGCAATTTACGGGAAGAAAACCGCATTAATCCGGATTTAAAATTTTTTAATGCGGTTCTAACTGGCAGTTCCAGCAGGGCATACACATACATATATTTACAAACATGTGCAATATACAAACATTAAAATATACAAACATAGGTACCTATACAATATATATATATATAGAAAACATACAATATAATACACACACGCGTACATATACATAACATTAAAATAACATTAAAATATACAAACATAGGTACCTATACAATATATATATATATACAGTATTGTCTCCGTATGTGCTCGCTGGTCGGGACCGGCGTTGGACTCCTATCGTGAACAGATCCCTAATTCCGAGTGTTCGTTTCTCGCTCCTTTCTGGCCGAAGGGGGGAGTGAGATGGAACGCTTTGCGTGCGCTGCGAGCGTGCGCGGCGAGCGTGCGCGACGGGTGCGAGCACTCAGATGGAATCATGACTGCTCGACGCATGCGCGCCACGGTCAGATAGCCAGGCACGGCACGAGTCTTTTTTGCGCCCTAGGCGAGCTTGCCAAATTACGCCTTTTATTATAATACATTTATTTGAGGTTATTGATAAGCTTACTCTGAATTTGTATTCGTAGTTTAATCCACTTATAGTACAACTTGTAATATTTAATTTTAAAGTTTATTTTCCACAATACCAGTAATGAAAATATCATTTTGCACCTCTTGTCGACTTTCCGCACTAGGCAGTCGCCTAATTTTGCAGAGTAAAGTCATAAATAATCTCAAATAAATGTATTATAATAAAGGGCGCAATTTGACAAGTTCGCTTAGGGCGCAAAAAAGGCTTGAGCCGGGCCTGCGTCACGATTTTGCGATGCGGTTCCCGTGCTCACGTAAGTGCTTGCGACCATCGCGCACGCTCGTGGCGCACGCAAAGGACGGAGTGTCACGGTGCCCGAAAGACGGAGGGAGACAAAACATCAACGCGTCGTCTGTCTCGTACCGTCCTCGCTCGCTTTCAGTGGCTCTCGCTCGCTCTCGTTCCATCTCGCTCTCGCCTTCGCCGGACAAGAGTGAGACAGAAGTGGTGGGGGTAGCGACGAACACCTATCGTGTACACCAAACCGAGCACATACGGAGACAATACTGTATATATATATATATAAACATTAAAATATACAAACTTAAAATATAATACACACACGTGTTTGTATATTGCACATGTTTGTAAAAATATGTATGTGTATGCATATCTATAGAGTATATGGTTTTAAATGCACATATAACTCGTTAATAACTTCTCCTTATTTCTTAGTAATACCCGACAGCTTTAAACACGAATCACCACCTAACGAAACTTTTATCTTCTTTTTCAAGAAAATCTGTTATTGACTAGTATAAAAAAATGTTGATACTATAAAACCATTATATACCTATAATCAGCGGAACTCAAATTTGTCCGAATTGCGCCGTGTTTGGTTTCATTTTTATTAGAAATATCTCATCTATACGTTGGAAATATTCTCATTATATTAAAACAAAAAATATAAAAATTTTATTTGTGCTTGTCACGCATACTATTTCTGTGGGGTACCTGCCGGCGGAGGGTCGTAGAGGGTCGCCTATTTACGAGCAGTCCCACAATGGAAAGGGATTGCAAGGCCCAAGTTTCATGGGTTTGAAAAGGGGCAAGAACGAGAAACCAGCCGATGTTCGTCAGAAATGTTCGTACCTGGTAGATCATCGAACTTTGTTCGCGAACATCCTCTCTCGACGTCTACCGTGACCATCTGGAAGATTTATTGCCTATTAAGAGGGTCATTTGTTAGCTAACACTGTTATTTGGCGTCCACACCAAGCCAAACGCCGTGTTAGCTAACATGTTCGCGAGAAAATGTTTTTGTTCGTGTTCGCTTTGGTGAAGACCCGGGGTCTCACTTCTTAGCCACAGGCGACATGATTACCACAAATCACTTTAAGCTGAGACACGAACAGGCGCCAAAGAAGCAAAGGAATCGAAAAAGTCAAAACTTCGAGATCACTCAATTCAATGGAGCTCAACCAAAGTCAACCCCACAATGTAAAGCTGAGTGACCATCAGGAATGCAGGAAAGGAAGGCATATATCGAGCCAGAAATAACAGACAGAGCTTTGTAACGATGCAGTAGATGTAGCATTCACCCAAAACTTGCATTCACCACTTAGATCCCAAGGAATAATCCAACTTGACAGTCTTCCGTAAGAACCGTACTTGGACAGCTAAGAAAAGAAAATTTACAGCCCACTAATTAAATAATTACGTATCAAAGCCGGCGATTCTCAGAACTTTAAACGGTGTCGTAACAAATTACAGGAGCGATAATGCTCTCCGCCTGCGTACTGGTATAAAGAATGCTGCAGAATACCGGTTTCAAGAAGAAATAACACTCGATGAACGAATAAGAAATTTGAAGGAAGACGTGACAAATGTACCGAGTCATGTTTTCCGCGAACACAAGGAGTGTCAGAAGTTAGCATACTTCTGTAATAAATACTCTGATCCCAATAGAGAGGACTACATACCACGGCTGAGGGAAGCTGGTATTTACTAAAGTGTCGAAGAAGCGATGCACCCATTTTTCCCTAAAGCTGACAGTTTGCTGCACGGTCTAGATAACAATGGTGTTGAAAGTTTTAATAATATCATTGCTAAATTCATCAGAGGCAAAAGGATAAACTTTGGACGAGGGGGCTCGTATCAGGGTAGAGTCTCCGCTGCAGTCGTCCAATATAACACAAAAGAGACGTTTAGCAGATTGAGCACGGCAATGAATAAATAGCCGCCAACCATGGTAAGAAAGGTGGAAAGACGTCGGAAGCGCGCAGCAGAAAAAGCAATGGAATATAAAAAAGACGCGAAAGCATCCTCCTTCCGAAATAAAAAACAATCGTGCGACCAGGATTACGGCCTCAGCGCAGATAAACCAGATATGGAAGAGACAGTATACTCTTCCGAGTGTGAAAGACACGCGGCTATACTCAAGAAGTGGCAACAGATGCGATGCGAGATCGAAGAGGAAACTCGCGATCAGGCGAATAGCGTAAAGTGGATTAGTTATAGGAAAAAATTATTAACTGCATCCAATTTCGGCAAGGTATGCCGATTCCGAAAGGATACACCACAGGCAAAAACTTTGAAGAATATAATGCACCCGCAACTCCAAAATTTACGTTCTCTCGAATACGGAAGGGAAAATGAGGCAAACACCTTCAGACAAATGAAAGAAGAATTAGGAATCCGTATTCTATCGTGTGGCCTCTTCATCGATGAGACTGTGCCTCACTTAGGTGCAACTCCTGAGGGCCTCTTTCTGCAATACGGCGTATTTTCCGGGGTGGTGAAATGAATAAAAATCATCGCTACTATTATCAAGTGAAAGGACAATTGCACGTAACGAATAGGCAACGGGCTTATTTTTGTTTATGGACGCCGAAAGGAATGAAGGTTACAACAGTATCAAGAGATGATCGATTCTGGGCAACAGAGATGGGGGAAAAACTGAGGAAGTTCTATGAGGATTACATGTTGCCAGAAATTATAGATAGTAGATACAATCGACAACAGCCGATTAGAGAACCTCCGTACATAAAAACAGGAGGAGCTGGTAGGAGTACACAAGAAAGTACATAAAACGATGGATGACAACATTGCAATAGCACCTGCGAGTGCATTCAGCGCCTATGAAGAGCTACCCAATAATCAATTGCTATTCAAGGTCACTATTGCACCGGCGAGTGCATTTAGTACATTCAGCGCATATGAAGAGCTGTTGAATAAGAAATTGCAATCCAAAGTGACTATTGCACCGGCGAGTGCATTCAGCGCATATAAAGAGCTGTCGTATAATCAATTGCAATCCAAGGTCGCTATTGCGCCGGCGAGTGCATTCAGCGCATATGAAAAGCTGTCGAATAAGCAATGTTCGAAAATGTAGGTAAGAAAGTATGTAGAAGATACATACGGAGAGTGAAGAGGACCGTCTACGACGGAGGTGGTGGTGGGTCTCTTCACACTTTCCTAATAATAAATACCTGCAGCTATTCTTTCATATCAAGTGGAAATGACCTGTATAAACGCGTAACAATGACACTTATACATTTGTTATGCAAGTAATTGGATTAATTGGAAATCATTATGAATGTTTCTTTCGTATAAAAATTTGCTTTAGTTATTTCCACCAACCAGTATCAAATGTGAAAATCATGCTTTATGAAGCGAGGAAAGGAAGACAGTCTTCTCCGCAAGCGTAAAGATAAGTAAATAACATACATCCATTGGCATTTTTACTGTATTCAGATCAATTACAATTCGTTCTAACTTTTTATCACAGGTTCTATGACAACTAACTGTAATCGAAAGGGGTCAGTGCCATTGCAAGAAAATATTTATGAGAAATAGGAAACAATAATAATGGTTCCTTCAGGAAGTGTAAGTATCAGTTTTTACATTCAAGTGGTATAAATACAAAAAGTAATTTTTATTAAATTTATTTATTTTTACAGATCAAACCAGGGTGTACATATGTACACTGGGCTCAGGAATATCGTTGCAACTACCACAAATGCAGGGTGCAGGAGCTGGAGGAGGTACTTCTTCCATGACGCCGACCGTGCTAGTGAAAATGCGCAGGCTGGATGCGCGTGATTATTATGTGGTTCCCTCCTCGAAGTGACAGAAAATATAACCTATATGCTGTACCCGATTTCCTAAAGATACTGTTGCGGCGTAATAATAATGTTTCGGAAGGATGATAAAGAGTTCACAAATGTAGTGCAAAAGAACGATATAGCCGCTCAACATTTATTGTCATGTAGTATATATACATGGGTTATATTTTCTGTCACTTCGAGGAGGGGATCACATAATAATCACGCGCATCCAGCCTGCGCATTTTCGCTAACCTAATTAAACATCCAACACAATTTTATATATAATGTTTGTTCATAACTGCTTCCTGCATAGGACGTTTAATTATCTTGTAATAAGTGTATTTCATGTTCTGTTTCAGTGTTTTGCTAATAAAAAATGTCTAACCTAATTCTCTGGGGACATCCGCACATTTATTTTTCCTTTTCACTTATAATTCCTTACTGCCAACGTAGTATATTGCAGCATAAGCACATTTTAAGCAATTAAAATGTACAATGAATTTTCTACGTTTGTTTTACAGGCAGACCTTCCGTTTAGATATTTACAAGTACAACGAAACAGCTGAGAAATTCATTCCTTATTCAGAATAGAATACGGAAATAGCAAACAGCTCCTTCTCGCTTGCACGAGTGAAAAACCCTGCTGTAATACTGACCTGCCAAATCGGTTAGGTCATGTAACGTGTCTACCCCCTTAAGTCTTTCGGACTGTTTTTAAATCTATACTATTGTTACGTTTTGCGTTCGACATAATATAAATTTACTGAACAGCAACGATAACAGAACATTAAACAAGGGGGTAACAAGAATAATATAAGAACAGGTAACGAATATAATCGGTTAGGAATACAATATCGATACGTCTGCTTGTAATGGCGGCTGACTCTCGAATGACAGCTTGACAGGCGATCGATCCGATCGCCTTCTTCTCGCTGTCTCTTGTCTTCGTCGCGAGCACCAGCGGGCCATGAATCCTCTACATAGGGTGCTCGCAACACTATTATATAAAATTGCCTACTGTGTCCGCATTAAACTATGGTTTTGCGGTCAGATTCTGACATCAGGATCTGCTTGATTTCTACCGCCTATCTGCGGTCGGTTTTTGTCAGCAAGATCTGATTGAAATCTGATAACAATCTGCGGTCAGATCCTGATGTCAGGCTCTGACCGCAGAACCATAGTTTAATGCGGACATAGTAGGCCCTAAATCTGACGTCAGGATCTACTCGAATCTGCTGATATACTGCGGTCAGTTTGTTTACTGGGTATGAGCTGGACTAATACGTATTTTCAAATACGTATTGTTTTCTAGGAATAGGAATCATAGAGAATTCTCTTATAATTTTTAACATACAGATAGTTGTGTGTATAGTACACATATATGCATACCTTAGGAAACCCAGCACACACCCAGAATACATACATGATAATTGGTACCGGTCGCTAACCGGGCTCTTGTCATTTGTTATCGGCAACAGTCGACGATGTTTATCTGTTTAATACATCGTTGGTGCGATTATTTTATTTTCAAGTTAGTTTGCTTGTCGATGTCCATGTTGTCGGTTCAATTCTAACCGGTGAGTGTAGTTCCATGACGATTTCAAAAGATTTTCGAAATGGACAAACGAAAAAATTGGGTGTGGCTGTACGCAACTCGTGTTGGGGAAAAAGGTATCTGCAATATGTGCAATGAAGGAGAATACAATGAATTTTCATGTGCTGGGGGAACATCAGGTTCATTGGGTAGACATTTACAAGGAATACATCATCTGAAGCCCCCAAATTATCAGGTACAAAATTCGTTACCCAGTACTATACTAGAGTTCAGATTTATTGGCCGGTGAGTTAGGTTTCGCGAGCAGCGCGCGAGGAGAAATCAGCTACCACCACCTGACGATCGTGGATTTGTCAGTTGGAGTTGCTTGGCCCTCGAAGGATATGGTGAGGTAATGAGAACGCTGCTCGGCTCCGCCTGAACGCAGCCGTGTGGGTGTTGTTTATTGTTAGCGTAATAGTTGTGTGCGTTACGAAGCTATGCGTAGACCAATAGGAGATGAAGCTATCGAGAAAGAATCGATGTTCTGTCCAATAAAATTCCTGAATTTTTGCGGACCTATCGCACACCTATTCTGATGTATGTATTTATACGCTAAGAACTCGGTTTGGCCTGCACATCAGGAGCGTAGCGCTATCCCCATCACTTCTGGCTCACTCTTGTTCTGCAAAGGCGAGAGCGAGGTGGAACCAGAGCGAGTCAGAGGGACTGAAAGCAAGCGAGGAACAGTACGAGACAGTTGACGCGTTGATACATACTTTGTCTTGCTTCGTTTTTCGTACGCCTGATACTCCGGCCTTTGCGTGCGCGACGGGCATGAATGTTTAGACACGCTTTCATTCTATCTCGCTCTCGCCTTCGGCAAGAAAGAAGCGAGAAACGACCGCTCGGAATCGTGTCTCAATGTACTCAAAGTAGTGGGGACGCTTCGGTGTGTGTCGTACCTCACGGACACCAATCCCCACCGCGTGACGGCCAGGCGTAGACCGAGAGAGAGTGAGAACATAGATAAAAGGAGCACCGAGGCAGGCAAGCGATGTGGTGGGAGAATACCTCTCACGAAACTCACCGGCCAATAAATCTGAACTCTAGTATAGCAATGAATGTGACAATATAGAAGGTGACATGACAACAAGTATAATAGAAAATAATGCAAATATGGATCCCGGAACTTCACATCCAAGAAAACGTCGAAGGCAATTGCAATCTCGTTCTTGTGACACTGCGACTGCAAACCACCGTTTATGCGATCGTACAAAAACCGAGGAGATAAATGAAGCACTTGCTAAGTTAATAGTAATCAATCAATTACCACATTCCTTTTGTTCAAGCCTCGGTTTTCAAAATTTCATGCATGTTCTCGAACCAAATAATAAAATTTATAAGGAAGAAGCTATTAAAAGGAGATTAACTTTTTTGAAGACCACTGTTAAAGGAAAAATTATGGAGAACCTGAAAGCTGCTAAAAGCATAGCATGTACAACAGATTGCTGGTCTTCTTTAATTCAGGATACGTACATTACGGTAACCGTACATTTTATCGGTAGTCAATGGTGTACACAGACATACACTCTAACCACACATGAAATGGAAGAACGTCACACTGCCGAAAATCTCGGTAATGAATTACAAAATATGCTGGCCGACTGGGAAATAACTGATAAAGTAGTTGCTATGGTTACCGATAATGCCCGAAATATGGCAAATGCCATCTCCTTAATAGTCGAGAACACTGACATTCAAAGCGTAACACGTGCAGCTCATACCATACAACTTGCAATAAATAAGACACTCAAAGAAGGGAATGTGCAATATCTTATTCGTTTGTGTAGTAAAGTAGTTGGCCATTTCAAACACCCTAATGTTGCAAAGCAGGCTCTGGAATCGCAACAACAATTGCTTAAAGTGACAGAAACGACGTTACTACAATGTTGTTTCACCCGATGGAACTCCACTTTTTTTATGCTCGATGGTATATACACAAATAGATGTTGTATATCGAACATAATAGCAGATAGAACTGTAACAAGTTCAAGTGGAGCAAAATTTTGGAAATAACGGAAAGTCGGTGAGGAAAAATAGAATCACTAATGAACATGTTAGAACCATTACAAATTATAACTACACTCTTTTGTGGCGAAGAGCACTCACCAATATCAATGATGAGACTGTTGCTTAAAAAATTATTAGAAAAGCATCTAAACTTACAAGAAAGTGAGGTGATTATTTGCTTTAGCGATTCCTCACCGATTTTGATGAAATTTGGATATGTTGTACAACTCCACATTTAAAACCGCCGATCAGCCTTAATTTCCGAGATATTTGCGAAAAACTTCTGTGGATTTATTCCGACACAACGCATTCCACATTCCAACTTGTCCCGGATATTAGTATAGGTTGGGGTTAGACTAGTGCGGGAGGCGCGCACCCGCTCGCGGGCGCGTAAAGCGTGGTAGCAAATCGATGTAAGTTTGGAGATTTCAACCAGAAACTTGCGGATGCCCGTCACCCCCATTCCGTTCGGCGGCGCCGGCGCCGCCGGATATTAGGATGCCTCTGGTTCTAAAACATAATTTTTTGCTAGGAAGAGGGTGCTTTTGAGAGTACCTATTGGATGTGTGGGGGCTCTCGTCAACATCGCGACTCACATCGGTTCGCCATCATGCTTTACGGGCCCGCGGGCGGGCGGGCGCCTCCCGCGCTAATCTAGCCCCAACCAATACTAATACCCGAGACAAGTTGAAAAGTGGAATGCGTTGTGTCTTTTTTATTTAAACTATTCCTAGAGATATCTTGCCTAGATTGGTATAGGGTCATTCCACGCGAAGTCGGACACTTTTCGGAGTAACATTTCGGATTTTGGTGCAACTTGGATATGTTGTAGTCTTTAGGGATATATATACATATCTCAAAGGATTTTTCGAAATGTCAAAAATTGTGGATTTTACACCTCTTTGAAATATAGTGTTTACTATTTTCCCAAAAATTATAACTCTGGAACTAATAAACTGATAAAAATGACCTTTCGGGTGCTTACAGTGGAGATATAAGAGTACCTAATAAAAATTATTTCACTTAATAAAAACGAATATTTGACCATTTATTTAGCAATTGTTCTTAACAAATGCAATTTTATAGTTGAAGACACCTTTTTAAACATTTGGAAAAAATAGGAAGATAAAGCCCAGTTTTTCCTTTTTACGGACACGTTTCGAAAGGCGTGGACGTTTTAAAATTGGCCAAATGAAAATTAATTGAATGTAACGCTACGTCAAATCACACCGGCTCGACTGGTTGCTCGGGTCGTGCGGTACTCGCAGCGGCCAAGCGGCTATATATGTTAACTTTCGCACTGCAGTGTTACGCGATGAAAAATGTATTGAAGTTATTGGCGACTGGTTCAAAATATTAAGCGTCTTATTCAGTGACTCGGTAATCATTGATTTATCACCACGCTTTACCACATTTTCGTTTGTAGTTTCACAGTCAGTATCATTATCTGAAGGTCCGAATGACACGATATTACTACTAGATGCTACAGGTTCTTCACGTACAAGAATGTTCAACGTTTCAGACTCAGGCAACCGAACAAATTTTAACCGACAACTACTGCAAATATACTTACTCGCCTCAAGATTTGGATACTTCTTTTGCAATGTTTCCGTGACACGCCTAATATCTTTCTGAGGATGCTTGGCGTGATTCATTTTCGCAAAAGGATTGCAGCACTCTTTTCGCACCATTTTAAACTTTCGCAGTACGAATGGACACGTCTACAAGGTTTGGCTGTAAGAACGGCACTGACAAACAGAGACTAAGAAACCAAGAAACACCACCCTTGGCAAGTTTGAATACGTCTAAGGACCAATAAAAGAAATGCAGGATGACTCAGAACACAGGTCATAAAATGTTTCAAACAATAAGTGCCATCGACAGAGAGTGAGTTTCCAGTAACTATTAAAGTAGCAGGTATATACAGTATTGTCTCCGTATGTGCTCGGTTTGGTGCACACGATACGTGCTTGTCGCTATCTCCACCACTTCTATCTCACTCTTGTCCGGCGAAGGCAAGAGCGAGATGGAACGAGAGCGAGCGAGAGCCACTGAAAGCGAGCGAGGATGGTACGAGACAGACGACGCGTTGATGTTTTGTCTCCCTCCGTCTTTCGGGCGCCGTGACACTCCGTCCTTTGCGTGTGCGACGAGCGTGCGCGATGGTCGCAAGCACTTACGGTGAGCACGGGAACCGCTTCGCAAAATCTTGACGCAGGCCCGGCTCAAGTCTTTTTTGCGCCCTAGGCGAACTTGTCAAATTGCGCCCTTTATTATAATACATTTATTTGAGATTATTTATGACTACTCTGCAAAATTAGGCGACTGCCTAGGGCGGAAAGTCGGCAAGAGGTGCAAAATGATATTTTCATTACTGGTATTGTTGAAAATAAACTTTAAAATTAAATATTACAAGCTGTACTATAAGTGAATTAAACTACGAATAAAAATTCGGAGTAAGGTTGTCAATAATCTCAAATAAATGTATTATAATAAAGGGCGTAATTTGACAAGTTCGCCTAGGGCGCAAGAAAGACTCGTGCCGTGCCTGGCTATCTGACTGTCGCGCGCATGCGCCGAGCAGTCACGATTCCATCTGAGTGCTCGCACCCGTCGCGCACGCCCGCGCGCACGAAAAGCGTTCCATCTCGCTCCCCCTTCGGCCAGAAAGAAGCGAGAAACGAACACTCGGAATTAGGGATCTGTTCACGATAGGAGCTCAACGCCGGTTCCGACCAGCGAGCACATACGGAGACAATACTGTATAGGTATATGCGCAGCGCGAGCACAGAGTGTCTACTGTTGCGCGATTTACTGAAGAGTTCCAAATGAAACGCAGGTTCGTGCCCGTGGAGCGCTAACGCACTCTGCTCGCGAAAATAGTGCGAGAATTTTAAAAGATTCGACAAGGTAAAATTTGAATTATGCGTATATTGTTACAAAAAAAAACACAAGACTGTTTTCTAGTCTGCTGACAAGATTGATGTGTCTTCGTACAAACGAACTCCTCGCTTGTCACCTCCGAGCGCCCTACTCCTCCAATTTCGGCGCGTTCTTCTGACTCCTTCCCTGGATCCTTTCGTCCAATCAAGGTGGTGTTGTCCCCCAAGCTTTGTTAGTGGGTTGTCCTTCAGCCATCTCTCCGTCCTTGGCCCTTCCTTCGCGTTTCCCTCCACTCTCGGCTGGTGGTCGAGGCACGCTTTCCGATTACATACTTTACATACTTTTACATAGGCTGCGTACAGTACATACATTTCTGACAGGTAGGTAAGCGCAACCCTCGGGGTCAAGACGACGTCGCCGGCGCAAAGTTTATGGCTTTATGACTTTCAGCCTCTCCAGAGCTGAGTTTTTACCCTAACAGGACATCGGCAATTATTGAAAGGGAGGACAGAGTTTTAAGTGATTTTACGAGACGAGCAGCTGCCCGCTCGACGAAATTTGGCACGCAGATGTGGAAGGAAAAGTTAAGCTATTTATTATCCTCGCCTGGCCTAAGTGTAGTTTTTTTAAAATTACTGACTTGAATCCAAGGCTCTCGTGCGCCTTCTGAATTCAAACATCTGCTGCTCGTTTCGAACCCACATGCCTACTATAAATCTTTCTCTACAAAGGATTTTGAATTTCGCTCTCACAACAAACCTTGATATCTCTATGTCTTATAGCTAACTTCATATAATATACGGATTCACACCAGCGGATATCGCAACACTACATTACGCCGGAACCCGCTATCAAGAACCCTGAGATTTTCGAATCTCAATAACGGCTGATCCGATTACATTTTGAATTGCCTTAATGGATAGCGTGGGTTTGATTTACATAAGAAAAGTGTCTTCGTTTTGTTCCTACGTGCCTTAGGAGCTGAGATATTTCGATGTAAAGTTGCAATTTGCCGAATTTCATGTTATGATATTTTCTCCATCGTCAAGTGTTGGCAAGAGGGGAACATGAAAGGGAGAGGAAATGTCTCCAATATGCACGTAGTTCATTGGATGAAGGTTTCGGCACTTACGGCCAATCGCGTAACAAATTGTTGTCACGTGACAGCCAGTTAGAGAACACATCTGTGGAGGTAAACGTAACCTCACTAGTGTCAAACAATCATCATAACGTATCAAGTGTGCAATAAGGAAAGTTGTCAAAATTGTTTGAAATGTCACGAGTTTTTACACCACATAGATTACTGAATTATTGTCTCAATTAACAAGGTAAGTCGCCAAAATTTTTTAATAGACTATTTATGTATAGCTTATAGAAACAGAGGGGACGCACAGACTTGAAAGTTGTCCGGAGAAGGTTCGACAGAGAAGCATCTTCTTTCGCACAAGTTTCTACAAATTTGTCAAATAAGGTAAATCGACAATATTTGTCAAATTAGCTTAGCATTAAGAATTAAGAAAATTATGGCGTACTGCTTGGAATGTAGAGCAAGTCACATTACTGACGAAAGTACGCTGAAAACGCATCTCCCTTGATACTTTTCACTCTTTTGTGAAAGATATTCGTAATACTTTATTAAAATCCACAGTAGTTCCCACGCTATTCATTAATTTTATTACTTTCCCATTAACAATATTTCAATTCACCAATAAACATAGTACATTAATTTTATTCCAACATCAATAAATTGTGCGTTAAAAATATTGGATATCTTTGTTCATTTTCGATAAATTACCATTAGCATTTAAATTTCCTCCAACAAGACTTTCTGTCATATGCTCTCACCTCCTTCGGACACATTTTGTAGTCTCTACACTTACCATAGCAAAAGGCCACTCTATTTCTATATAAGTTCTACGTTAAGTTGTAAGTAAAATATGGATTATATATATTTACAGATAATTGAAGCAGAAAATGATGCAGTGTGGTCTACGTCAGAGAAAGAAATTTATTGTGACATAATATTATATTAATTATTCAGCTTCGATCCTCTGTTTGCTTCTTGTATGTTTGGTTCATATCTGAAAACTCAAAATTTAAATCAATTCCTCCAATCCAATTGTCTTGAAGCATTGCAGGCGTGCGTAGTTTGGATGGCAATACAATATATTTAATTTAAAAAAAAATAACCCGAGGGGGTGATAAAATTATCCAGTCATCAATAAACACTACAAAATGTGTGAAATCCCAACAAAATTACCTTTTTTTAAAAAAAGGTACAAAAAAGTGTGCCAAGTATATAATGCCATCAAAAAGAATATCATTTAAAAACATTGTCGTAAATTAATAGCTTTACAAAACTAATGATATACACAAATTGCGCCAATTATCACAATGGCTATTTATACAAAGAAAAAAATGTATTAAATAATATTAACCAGATATATTTTTATACAAATAAATATTTTAATACGAATAAATATTTTATTCAAAATACTTGGCGATTAATTTACGACAATGTTTTTAAATGAGATTCTTTTTGATGGGATACATATTAATTTATGACAATGTTTTTAAATGGGATTCTTTTTGATGGGTATTAATTTACGATAATGTTTTTAAATGGGATTCTTTTTGATGCGATTATATATTTGGCGCACTTTTTTGTACCTTTTTTTAAAAAAAGGTAATTTTGTTGAGATAAAATTAACTATAGACTCAGAGTGGGAAAAGTGGAGAAAAAGTTTTATTGAATCTTACGCAAATAAAGAATGGAGCCAAATTAGATATGCAATGTCATTTAGATACCAGACAGGGCCACTGCTAGAATATGCAGTAAAGAAAGAAAAGCTTCTATTAGAGGTAAAGAAAACTATTGATACTGGTACATTAATAGACCTAATAGCTGCAGGTTTACCAAATTTCATAGCAGACAGAATTGACAGAGAATCATTACAAGAGACTGAAGATTTATTTAATGAGATAGGAAAACTAGAGCACATGACTGAAAAAAGAAAATTTGGAGAAAGGAAAATGATAACCAAGATGGAAAATAAAGTGTTACGTCCTGAAGGGACTTTTGTGAATCACCCCGAGCGGTTGGGATGAATTATCGGGTCCTTGCTCTGTTAAGGTGCTAAAGCACGCCTTGACTATACTTACTGAGGATCGGGGAGGTAATAAAGGGGTCGAATAAAAGAGTACAAGGGATATAAAGGAAAAAACAATCAAGAAAATATATTGTTACAGAAATTAATCAGAATTTCATACCTCGAGACGGCGCTTCGTCTCAGCTGTCGCTTGCAGTTATCGCACGGCACGCTTGCCGTCTAGCGTTTCGCTCGCTCGCTGTATCGCTCTACCTAGCGCAGGTCGTGGTCGCTCGTTCTGGTCTCGGGTAGCACACGGAAGTCGGTGACCTGGGGTCCGTCGCGCCTCTTAGTCTTGGATCGTCGCTTATCTTCGCGGTCGTACGTCGGTCCTGATTGACGCACAAGGGCACTCCCGGCGAGGCCGTTTCTCGGTGTGTCGGATGGAGTTACCCTTTTACGAATTACTATCGGCCGAAAGCGCTTCGCGGAATCAACGCGGAGACGTGGTCGCGGTATCTAGACGGCCCTCCGGCTCGTCGTGACTCCCTAACTTGAGCTCTCGAATATGAATGAATTTTTCCGGCTCTCGATCGCGGGCCGAACCTCGAACGATCCCCATAAGTGGGGGATACTGCCCCGTCGGCAGCTGCCGATTGCCTTGCTAATTTCCTGGAATATTGTGAAATATCCGGGACCGAGACGAGCGCGGGCGCCGTCCCTATGACTGTTGCCACGGGCTAAGTACAACGTGACTTCTACACGCGAGGCGATTCCGCTGAATCGCCTTTTTGAAAGAAAGTGACGCGAGGACAGCGAGCACCGGATGGACCTGAAGGGCCCATGTAACAAAAGCAACAACAACATCACGTAAAATTTGTGAGAAAAATAACAAAGGCGCACGTTACCACCCCGAAGCATTATGTTGGTTTAACCTAAGGAAGAATGAAGAAAAAAAAGATGAAAAAATAGAATTTGTAAATAATTCGGAATTAGAAAATGCATTGATAAAAGAAAATCCAAAAAAACTAGATTTAACACCCCCTGATAACCATCTGTCTCCAGTCTGACATCAGATTGGTAGCAGGGTCTGGCATGAGAGCGCAAAGTCTGCAGAGCCTGATGTCAGTACCTGATGTCAGATCGGCAGCAGATGGACAGCAGATTCTGTCGTCGGCTTGGCACAGCCAACGGCGCCATCTGAGGGCCAGAATTACCAAACAATTCCCTACATAAGTAGGGAATGTAGGTGTATCCCTACCCCTATATAACCTGCCAGCAGATTGTGCAGTTCATTAAATAATTACTTCTATTTATTTCCAAATATATTTATTCTTTCTTTACAATTGTTAGAGAATAATATAAGTAGCGCATATAAATTCGAGGAAGAACATTCAATATTTACATTTATAAATCCATATACAATACGTCCCGTAACCAGTGATACGTGTTAGGTGCGATATCAGAAAATTTTCTCTATTTTCAACTTCTTTTTTCTGTAAAATCACCATATTCCGTATTGTGTTAGCGCTGAAAACAAATAGAACATTAGTATAAAATTAAATGTAACGTATGAATAAACAGGATACATACGATATTTACTTCAGCTCCATCTCCGCACAGCACACACCCTAGGCAATCATGCATGCTCCTGCGAACATTAACATTTATAAGTAAACATGTGTTAAATTATTAGTTACGAAACAAGACGCTAAACATTCGCACTTGGCGCATAACCTTCCCAGATAGCACACCTCGTCTTAGAGACGTCTAGCTCATGTCCATTTCAGGTCTGAAAGTCTGAACGGCCTTAGTCGTAACATGGCCGTTGTGATGCCGTCTCTCCGGTGTCTCTAAGGCGCCCTCTAGACGTCTGTCAAAGGTCTGATAGACGTCTTAGCAGGCGTATAGTAAACGTCTTAAAAACGTTTGCTACAGACGCCTGTAAGAGGTCTGTAGCAGGCGTGTTTAAGACGTCTGTAGCGTGTGTCTTTAAAACGTCTGTAGCGTGGGTCTTTAGGACGTCTGTAGCGTGTGTCTTTAAGACGTCTGGAGCGTGTGTCTTTAAGACGTCTGGAGCGTGTGTCTTTAAGACGTATGTAGCGTGTGTCTTCAAGATGTCTGTACCAGACGCTGTTACGACATCTTGGAACGGACATTTCTGAGACGTGTCTGTTATAGTAGTCGAAGTATTGTTTTTTTTACAATATCTTTATTTGCGTAGGGTATATTAATCACCCAGTATAATTCATATTTTTACAGACACAGATATATAATGAAACGACAATTAGAAAAATGTGTCTTAATTTCTAGATGTTATAAAAGGTATTTTATTTTTAATGTTACCATATATATATACTTTTTTGTATTTGTGCGCATCCTTGTTCAGTTTCGCAGATTAGTTTATATACAGCAGCCATATAAATATTAATTTAGTTGTATACAAAAAACAAATTTAATTATAATTATTTTTTTAAAATAAATATTAAACAACCATATACAACATAAATATTAAATTAAAATTTCAAAAATTATTTTAATTATTTCAGTGTAAAAGAACTCTATCTTAAATCAGGTATGTGTATAGATATATATAGATATCTATATATATGGCTGCGCTGCCAATTTTAAGTGGTTTTTTAATTTTTACTTTTAACTTTGAACTTGCAATGAATTGGACGGCCCAACGAAACTATTTTACCGACCCATAAATTGAAGGTGACTGATCTTAGCGTCCACTTCTCACAACCAGCGTCCAAATCAAGAACTACTCTCGAATGATGTATACGCGCGTGACTTACATTTAATTGCATGTAATTGATATGTTAATCATATTTATACACAAAAAAATTAATTTCTAATATAAAATAAATCATTAAAATATATTTTTGAACATAATAACAACATTAATAACAAACATATGAAACAATTATAAAAAAAATAAAATTAATTTTTTAAATAATTCGTATTGATAATAAATTTTTAATTATTCATTCGTATTATACATCTTCATCACTATCAGTTGAATCTGAAGGAATTCAAAGCTCAGTGTCTTTTAAAAACAAATATTCGGGCACAGATTTGTCAAGTTTTTTCGTTTTATTATGTGTATTTTTTCTTATGTGGGAGCACTCGGAAGCAGATAAAATTTATACCAAATTAAAGGACATAAAAAGAACTAATCGTAGTAAAAAAAATGAAAGAACCGATATGTTTCGTTTTTTTTTAATTCTCTCCAGAATTTCGCAGATGCGACAAAATGAAAGTAATAATTTGAGTCACTGGCACGTATACATATCTTTAAATACAAGAATTTTTAAGTAATAAAACGAAAAAGTATATAGTTTGCTTATTTTCAAGAAAAAAGAAAGAAAAGAACCTATAAATGCAACAAAAATGCAGTGGGTAAATATTTCCTACGCGCAGTCTGTGGTAGCTTGCGTTTGGTTATTCGACTTTGAATGTAATTACTAACCTTAAATCCGTTATTTATGTTAATAAGTTATGATGTTTTTATGTCGGAGGACTGTTTACTATCAATTCCATGAAATGAAATACAAAATTTCAAAAACTCAAGTTTTTGCGTTTTGAACACGTGCCGCGACCCTGTGCGTCGCACAGTGAGGCACGTAACATAGGATTCGCGGAAAAATCTCATAACTTCGATGTTTCTCAATATTTTTGAGTACTTTTTTTTTATATTATTTGTTAATAGCCAACAGTTATGTGGACAGGAACATTAATAAAATTGGAACATCTTTAACAAATGAAATAGTAATAAACCGCGTAAACATTCGGTATACATAAACCATATATGATAATTGTGTACTAATAAGTATGTGGGTAATATTACATAAACAATGAATTAATTAGCTTCGAACATTATAAAACATTATAGAACATTTGGGTTCCTATCCCTGGTTATAAGCCTAAAAATTTTAAAATATTAAAATGTTAATTTATAATGAAAAAAGGAATGTTATATAAGTATTAGTAAATAATTATGAAATATGTTTTCTCTGTATCCATTATGGTAACAATACTTTATTTATATTTTTTATTGTTATTTTATTGTTCTTTCTTATTTAATGTTGTTAATATTACCGTCCATACAATCTAAAACTATGAAAAAGTAATATAAAATAGAAACTATGCAAAAATAGCGAGAAATGCCGATGTGATGAGTTTCTGCGAAATCGCATGCACAGCGCGCTCCTGTGATTATGTATTGTAACGATTTTAGGCGTGGCGTTAACGCGAGTTACAGGTTTTCGGGATTGGTTCGAGTGGCGTGCGATAAAGAATTAAAATTCCAGAACAAGAATTTAACTTAATAGTGTTTATTCAAGGAAAACACTTTTAAATGATACACGACAACGTAAATTAATGCCTTAATTCTAAATAAATTAAAGAAATTAATTATGTTGCGACACTCGGTCGTTACAAAAAGTAAAGCTGATCGTCTTGGGTTGCGACTCTTGGTCGGTGCAAAAGAATACCCGGTTGAACGATCGAATTAGAGTAATGTAACTTAAATAATTAATAGCGACGTTTAGTCGAATGGAAGGAATTAGTTTATGGATAATGACTCTCGGTCGATAAAGGAATTAGTTTGTGCACAGACGAGGTATAGAATAGACCTATCAACCAATGTATTTTTCTGTCACCGGTTTGGGGGGTCCTAGGACCCCCTTACCATTTCAGTGTCGCATGCAACGTTACCGGTGAAGTCTCGAAACAGATTGTAACGCTACGCGTGGTAGGAATTAGAATTCAGCACGGGTAAAATAAGGTTATTTTTTGACAGTCGAAGCCCGCGATTTACGAATGTTTCTGTTAGAGTAACAATTTAAAAATCGTCTTATGAACATATTCCGTTCAACGGAAGAGAAAGGAGGATGAATATAAAACGATATCACATTCGCCTTTTAACTTTGCTGTCCTATTCCGGTTTATTTAACGCAAAACAAATTTCATTCGCTTGCAATAACGTAATTTGTAAAAACAGTGCTTTAATGTTTTTTAAGAGCACCTGTTGCTGAACCCCACCCATTCATCATGTGTTTGCGCATACATTAATAATGGTCTATATGATATAATACAGACATATAATAATAACAATAATAATAATAATAATAATAATATCTTTCTACTGTACTATATTATTTAAAAGGAACATATCGAACCCGTACACACCGATTTTGGTGGAATTTTGCAAGTGTGTAGAGTAGCTAAAAATATTCGATACATATTTTTTGAAGAATTCATTCTCCTCCATAACTATTAGAAAAATTCATTTGTTTATATTATATACTAACTGACGTTGACTGACTAATGTTAACTGATGTTCGGATGTTTCAGTAAGTTTATACACTATGTCCGATTTGTTTGTATATTATTTTTCACACGCTATTATTTTACTAACTATTGAAAAAGCAATAAATGTTTCATATGAAACTGTTTTTATTTGATCGAGGAAACTGAATAGTATAGGAGGAGAAAGGAGTACGGTATTTAGAATGCAAGAAGTGAATATATTTAAGGTTTGGAATACATAATGTGCTCGACACGACCGTCCTATGCGAGCGACTGCAGGAGACCAGAGATGGTCTTCGTCGGCCGCCGATCGTCTCATTCTTTTGTCCATGTCGACGGGATCGACGTCGCATATCTGCCGCGTCCAACAATGCGTTTGCAGACTTCAAAATCTATTGTTCTGGTTTTCTCGACTTCAAAAAAATAAAAATGTGATAAAAAGTAAAAAATAATTTTGTCCCTTATTTAATCTATGACACTCAATTTTTTTAAGTCGGCGCCAGACTTACACAGTGCAAATGATGAGGCACCGATATAAAAAAAAATTGAGTGTCGTAGATTAAATAACGAACAAAATTATTTCTTACTCTTTAGTGCATTTTTATTTTTTTGAAGTCGGTTTTAATTATAATTTTCCATTTCTTGGATCGATGCGCCATTATTGCGGATTTTACGCGCAGGTGGCGAAAAATCTCTCCGTACAGGGGTATAGCGCAGCGGTCAACCGTGTCGTAGCGAAAAATTTTGAAATTGAGACGGGTACGAGACCAGTCGACATTGTTTTCAAACTTCATTACAGTAATCTGGGAAGCGAGTGGTAAATCGGATCATAAAAGCGAAGCGCGAGGCTCGCTTACCTGGGCCGGGAAATTCCCAATAGCTCTTTGCCACGTGAATTTGAAAGAGACCATCCCAAAATTTTCGAAGCTCGGGGATCATTGCTGTTCAGCGGTCGCTGGCAGCTCCCCGAAGAGATTGCCTTCGTCGGCCGCCGACCATCTCGTTCTTTTGTCGATGTCGACGGGCTCGACGTCGCGGTTTCAGCCACGTCCAACAATGCGTTTGCAGACCTCAGAATCTATTGTTCTGGTTTTCTTTTTCATAATTTTATCTTCAATGCAGTGTATGCATAGATAAGACTTAAGGGGCAACTAATCAGACGTGTCTTTGATAGTAGTGGTGTTTTAATTTTTTTTCTAGAATTTTTGTGTCTGAATGTTTTAAACTTTTAGCTAATCAACGCCACGCTTATACCGGCTTCCATTAATGCCATTTTTTTTTTGAATGATGCGCCATTATTGTGGCTTTTACACGCAGGAGGCGAAAAATCTCTCCGTGCAGGTGTATACCGCCGCGGTCAACCTTATCGTAGCTTAAAATTTTGAAATTCAAGACCATTATACTCATTCATCTTTTTCCTTCAGTGTCGGATCTGTATTCGTACTCAGAAAGTTAAAATTCGATGGCCACGACATTCTGGCATTTTCACTGTACGCTCTCTTGAAATTGGTTGAACGGTAACGCGTACCTTTTTTTACAACCCTAAGGGGTTCTTAGGTAAAAGCTTTCAAACGATGCGGCTCGGGGGTCATAAACGCTAGAGTAGTGACATAAGGACAAAGTCAGCGATAGGCCTTTCAGTAATCAGTATGCCAATTTCTATCACAGAAGTATCACAAATGGATTACTAGTATTTTTCTGATGAAAATGACACCAAACTTGATAAAATCCTGATTATTTTTTATGACTGTAATGGAAAGTACTTGGAGTAAAGTAATTGAGGAAAGTCATGAAGAATACCTGAATTCTACGTGAACTGACACGGAACTGCTATGTGTGCCCAGATCTTAACGTAAGCGATACCTACGCTCGTGTATTTACATCGTAGATGTTTTTTTATCATTTTTAAATCCATTCAATAGTTAATAAGGACAGAGCCAATCAATTTGTAACGAAACGTAGGGATTCAGGGGTCTCGGATCCCAAAAACTACGAATATAAATTTTAGAAAAACGTTTTAATTCATTATTTTCAATGATTTTTACGTGTCGTAGATGGGCACCGTCTATTTAGACACGCGCGATGTGCAGAGATTTGCGGAAATGTTAGTAATAGTGTCAATTTTTAATATTTTTCGGCGTACGACACGTGAAATTATTAGTTAAATGTTCCACTACATGTAAAATACTAACAATCAATTTCATCTTGCAATTTATAGTTTGTATAAGCTCTGAAGAAGTGCCATATTGCAGCGCCATATAGGCTCCTGATCACCGAAATAGATTTTCAGAGAGGAATCCCGCGTGAGTCGTTGACAAATCGAGCCAAAGCGTAGCTTAGCGAAAGCCCGCCCTCTATGTTAAACTCTCACTCTGAACAAGTCACATGTATACAAGCACGCACACATCTTTCAGTATTTCAACACATTTCAGAGTAGTTCTTGAGTTGGACGCTGTTCATGAACAGAGTTCGCTAAATTCAGTCCTCAAATTATGGGTCGGTAACACAGTTTGGGTGGTGACACGAAATCCCATAAGGTGATAGGTCTATTCTATACCTCGTCTGTGGTTTGTGGATAATGACTCTCGGTCGATAAAGGAATTAGCTTATAAATCTAGGAGATTGAATATGTTTAAGTTGAGAATCGTTGAGTTGTTTCATTACTTCATCAGGGGCGGTATTGCCACCTGGAATAGTCTTGTTCCCTCGTCGCTCAGGAGTAATATTACTAACCTGAGAATAATAATTGTCAATAAATTAGCTTCAACAACTAAGTGTCCAGCAAAGCGGCCTCCAAGGCTGGAACCTCTCGCCAAACCTAGCGACTATGGCCTTAGTTTGAGCGATCAGCACAGCCAAGTGTCCAGCAAAGCGGCCTCCAAAGTTGGAGCATTAAATTTATGGTGGAATCGGTTATTAACCTTAAATGATTCTTGTAAAGGCTTTAATGAATTCATGTATCTGAATGATTCTCTCTGGGCTTCCTTGCCCGTATTTATACATATTCGGGGAACTGGGAGCGCACCAATAGGAACGGAGTTCGACTATTACGCGTCAATCATTCTCGTCTCGCTCGATCCGTTCTCCAGTCGGTCTACTGAGCGAGTGGAGAGCGCAGGCGCGAGCGTGGAACGCTCGGGTCCCTCTCTCATTTGCCATGCACAAATTACAATCACTGCTTCTGATCCTTACTCTCGTCGATCCGTTGATCGACTGAGGATCGCGCATGCGTTCGATTCTCTCACTCCTTTACACTCAATTCTCTCTTTCGACACACTCGCGTCTCGCGGTATCCTGAGCTAATATTAATATTAATCCTAAACACTCGTTATAAACGTAAGAATAATAAGAATATAATAAGAATATAAGTATTTAAGTATTATTAATTAAGTTTATTATAGAAAAAGAAAAGGGGCATGTTTGGGGGTTTGTTACAGTATCAATAATAGCCAAAGTCGGAAATAAACGCAGCCAATTTTTGGAGGGCTGTTAGTAGATGGTATCTGCTTTCAATTAGTACTATCTAGAGCCCGGAGGAAGGCGGAGCTTTTTTTATAAACCTAAAAGAGTTAATGAAAACTTGAAATACTAGGTAGCTTCATTAGAAGTTGTATAGTGGGATTACCGTGAAGAATTTTCGAAAAGTATTTATGTCACAAATAAACTGAGACTATACACATTCGAAATACATGAGGTAAAAAAATAAAAGCATTTAGAGGAATTCAGAAAAAAATCGACAATCTGATACGAATATCGACACGTTTCCCGTTAGAATACGAAAGGTCAACTTCAGATCAATTTTTCTTTGCAATTAACATGAATATGACATATCTGTCATATAGGTTAGATACGTTGATCCATTGGCTATCAGGATACAGTGATGGATACACAAAAATACAACTTTCATTTTAAGACTTTTTTCCTCTCCAGCCCCACTGTGCCTCGTTGAGTAGGGTAGGGTAGCAAATTTATTTGTTAGTATTCGGGAATAAGACTGTAGCGTAAACATTCGTTATAGTTATCAGAGATGGGGATTACCGCGATAAAAAATTATTTATATGACGATTTAAATAAAAAATACTTTATTTTTATGCGTTATCCGAGGGTTCCAATAATCCCATTTAGCATATTCCTACGAGCAACGAATACATTCGTTGAGAGAAATTTACTCGATGAGAATTTATCCAACGAATAAAGATACTTTTTTTTATTCGAAGAGCGTTTCATCCGTAGTACAGACATAGGTAAGTAGGAGAATGGCGTCAAGTGCCCTGCCCAGTAGCGAATGACGAGGAACGAGGACCGTTCTTATCTACGATTACGCATTCAAAATGAGAATTTCAAATTGGGTCAGCCAATGTTGAATATATTTTTGACGACGTGTCGCTTTCGCGAATTCTGATCAAAATGTGATTTGATGTTGTCCACATGCGTGAACTTTTTTTACTATTTTAGTGTCTACATGTTTACGGCAGTAGATAAAATTAGTAAATAAGATGTGTACAATAGAAACAATATTGTTCACTTCTAATACTGCACCTATAAGTATAGGTAGATATATGTAATGCAATTGTAATGGTATATTTAACAAACCTTACCACTTATCATACCTACAAATAATCAAAAATGCACTAAAAACTAAAAAATAATTTAAACACAATCGTGGGGCATGATATTTCATCGCTTTTCATCGTTCATTTCGACGCTTGATTCTGTATGAAATTGATTCATATCCTGTTGTAAAATAACCTGCCCCACGATTTTATTTAAATTCTTGTTTAGTTTTAAGTGCATTTGTGATCAAATTAAATCAAATCGTTCACCTTAAAATTTCTTTTTATTTATTTTTTTAATTATTATTTACTTTTTGATGTCTAAGTTTTGATTTGTGGTTATAGGCTGGTTTCAAGTCTTTTGGAGTTGTGGTTATGCGTGTTGCATAACAATTGCTACCTATTGTTATCACTGCTCTTTGCAAACTTTCTGCTTATCTGATGTACAGGGTGTAAAGGGATTATATTGTCGTGAGCAAAAGAGGATGAATCTGCACCCCTGAATCGTTGGCTATTCATTAAAAAACCTTGCCGCAAGGTTGATTATGACAATGGAGATAATGTATCAATTTAAAAAAAAACCATAATGTCGCAAAGGAACCGCTGTTTGGTCAGGAAATGTTGTTAAAACTTTTACATATTGTACATATTACGTTCAACGAGTCGATTTACGAGTATTTGCTGTAAGAGCTGTGTCTTCTCAAACGCCAAGAATCTGGGTAGGTAATACAATATACGTATGTATATCTACCTATCGTTAACATTGACCGCCCCCCCCCCCCCCAGAAAAGAAACTGTTTCGTGCCATCCTCTCGAGAATGCTATTGCGAGTTCTGCCAGATGTAAGTACCTACCTATCCCAACATTTGAACGTTAGTAAGCAACAGATGTCAGCGGGTTAGAGCCACGGTTACTTTCCCTACCTATATTTCGTTTCCTTAAATATATCTTTAGAGTTTAGTGAAAGAGGAAGGACACTCAAAATTTCTAACTGGTCACAGTCAACTCCACATTTTAATTGGGAAAGTGCGTATAGGTATACCTACTATAGCACACACGGATATCTTAAAGTTGGTTCTACGTTGATTTCTTGGTTGCAATGATCTTTTAAACCATCCATTATGTTAACTGTTTATTAACCCTTCGAGTACGGGACTTTGAGTCCTGAGTCAAAACCACACCGATAGTTCACTAATACATATTCACAGTCGCTCGAGACCCTCACCGAGATACTATGTAATGGGGTGGAAGGGGTTTCGGATTTCGTTTGGATATTTGTTGTACATATACGAAAAAATAATAAGCTTGGGAATTATAACAAAAAAATGATGTTTATTCAATACTTGTGTTATTGCAAGTTTTATAAATAATAACAACGATAACAACGATAACGATGATAACAATGCAAACAGCAAAGCCAACAAAAATAAAATAGAAACTGTGTTCCGTCTTACGAGACAAAAGCGGGCTCAGGGCGAGGTGAAAATTCAACGTCTTTTACGGTGGGCAATTGTTTGTTCTCGAAGCATTCGTTGGGAACCATTTGCCTGCCAGATGACTAAGAGGCAATCGACATCGTGCCGTTTTTTCTGATAATTTCGACTGATTTCGCCCTGAGATAATCCGTTAAATTGCTCTGTCAGCGGGGGTACACGGTGACCTCGGACCGGTACCTACCGTCGGTCACCGCTGACTCACGGAACAATACGGTCGTAAACCGTGACCCTGGCTAAACACTCCGACCGAACAACGTAGCTAGGTTTGCTAGCCAGATGTCTGGTTTTTTCCTCTGCTACGTCACCAAGAAGGAGAGGTTTCCTCCTCAACCACCGAAATCACGGAAGGAAGGTTCCTGCTCTTCGAGGAAAAACTAACCAATCGATATTTTGGCACCGCCCGAAATTCTGATGTCGTGTCTACCTTCGACGTCGAAGGGCTGGACGAGGCAGAATTCAATCGTCTCTCGAGCGAACGCATTCATCTCGTATTAGAACTCGTTCGACATTTTTCACTGATACAATTAACGATCAGACGACGCTACGTGGTCTAGTCAAGCATCGGCACCGCGTACCACGGAGTCTCCTGGGCCTTACAACCCCAAGAGGAAAGATCAACTTTCGCGTGTGTGTCGGTAGCTTACATAGTTTTGATTAGTCTGGTCAAGCATTCGTGACTACGACTATCAATCAAACGGTTCTTTTACTCAAGTCATCATACGGACTTGAGTAATTAGTCTAGTCAAGCATTCGTGACTAAGACTATCGAACAATTTACATTCGTGCTATTGTGTGATCATCAGACGGGTCAGCAAGTTTCTTTCTCGTCGTGTCAATTAAATAATCATTCAAAATTAGTTTGGCGAGTGATAAAGCCACCGGCACCGCGTACCACGGAGTCTCTTGGGCCTTACAACCCCAAGAGGAAAAGTCAACTTTCGCGTGTGTGTCGGTAGCTACAAACTGTAAGTTAACGAATGCAAAAACACGAATATATCGTTTATTCATCGAGAAAGCACCGAAACGTCGTCGTCAATTACAGGGTGATTCTGGAGCTACGCCCGTCAAAGAGATACGGCCTGGTACCCCGTGGCGAGGACAACCCCTCGCAGTGCCTCACCGAATTTTATGGTTTTCGATCCTCGAAGGGGTTGGAGTGCCTATATTAAAAAGTGAGAAATCTTCGACTTTCGCATTTCTCATCAGATCTTTGCGAAAACGACGCCAATTAATTCCTTATGTTTCGCCGATGAAACTGACACCAAGAACGACGTAATTCGGAAAATAATGAAACAAATTCCATACAAAATTCATTTCCATAACCTCAAGTTATTTTCGTTAATAATAGTCCGATTTATATGAAATTTGGTATGATTTTCATCCGAAAAACATAAGGAATCCATTGGTGACCTCCATTTCCTCCATTACGTTCCTGCATCGTACTAAGAGCAGTTTGAATAGCGCGTAGAGATATTTGGAAACGGAGTACTATTTCTATAAATCTTATCCGAGGGGACTCGTTGAAAAATGCATCGACTTCGGCCGCCGCGACCTTGAAATCGGAAAACGTTTTCTACTCTAGTTCTTAAAGTACTGTATGGAAATTCAATCGCGAGTACGTTCCTGCAACGTACAGAGGACAGCTTGAAGAGCGCGTAGAGAGATTTGAAATCAGAGTATTGCTTCTATGAATGCAGTCCGAGTTTGGGCACATGTTATTTGGTCCTCGTGTGTGATGGAGCGTGTGGATTCTGTACGCTGGTGTATGTGTTTGTCGCTGTCTTGTCCGCGGGTTGTCCGTAGTGGGTATCTCGCGGGTCGCGCTGGCCTGTGGACTTCGGAGGGTACGTGTTCACCTTCCACGTGTTTAGTCCCTTGGTGCCAGGTCTCCTAATTTCCCTGGCTTATTGAGGTTATTTCCCGAACGGCGGCCAGCTCTGACGCCCGGTTGAATGTATTGTTCCCTGTTTCGCTATTTAGCGTTATATTGGGATACGACCCCTTGAGCCGTTTTTATGGAGGTCTTTCGTTTCGCGGGTGCTGTACGTGCGCCTCATGTTGTCGTGACCGTTACTCGTGCACTTTTAGTGACTAAAATTTAGTCCATTGTGTTCGCGCGATTTGGGAAAGTCCCTCTTTCCCCTTTTTAGTTAAGGATAGCTAGCCGAATCGGTTAATTTATTCTGACGAAAACCGGCGCACGAGGGTCCCCCGCGTCCGTCCCAAGTTGACGGCGCGGGCCTTGCCTACCTGCGGCCCTCGCGCCTTACTTCTTTATTTTCGACGTTCGTAAATCTGGCCGGTGTGGGGGGTGGCCCGCTGTCGTCTCTTACGACAAGCCCTTTGGGCTGAGGGTATATTCTGCCACTCACCCTCTGGGGGGAACCCTAACCCTAACACTGATTAGGGACAACCCTGATACCCGGGACAAGTTGGAAAGTGGAATGCGTTGCGTCGGAATAAGTCAAAAGAAGTTTTTCGCAAATATCTCGGAAACGAAAGCCGAGCGGCGGTAACATGTATACTGTACCTATAGAGAAAAGTTATTCAGAATGATGACCTCGACAACATATTTCAAGGTCATTAGAATCGGTGAGGTGTACCCTTTTATGCATAATTACCGGAATTCTTCATTCTGGGTTAATCGATATATTGCTCTGTCGGTGGATACACAGTAGGTACATACGACGACCGTCGTCAACCGCCAACTCGCCAACTGGCGAGACGATCTGGTCGACTAGCCTGAGGAATTTTTCAGAGCGAAACGAAAATTCATTCGTTCTTTACGATTGGTAATTTCATATTCACCTTCCCAAAAACGTTTCGATCTATACCTACTCAATCTACTGCCTTCGAAGAGGACCGAGATCCCCAAGCGACGCTGAAAACGCGCAGAAAAAAAGGGGCGCGAAAAGTCACCGGAAACAGATAACTAACCGCTTCCACGTGCAAAACGGACTGACCTGCGCGAGACTGGTTGCCAAATGTGTAGCTTGGCTATACATAGCTCGACCTACCCAGGACCTCGTGGGAAAACTGAGAGTTTCAATGAATGGCCTGCATAAAATAATCCTAAAATAATGGCAGGAAAAGTCATGCAGGTACTCGTACAAATAGAACACAATCTATTTAATTAAAAAAAAATATTAGTACTTTTTAAATAAATTTGATAATAGCCAAACGATGACAAGTATCTACTCGTTTCATGCGTGGTCGACATCAAATCACATTTTGATGAAAGTTCTTGAAGACGAGACGCAACGTCAAAAACGTCGTTTGTAATTCTAGCAATCCTGTTTTTATTCTCATTTTTAATGTTTCTTCGTACCTAAATGAGAACGGTCCTCGTCGCTCGCCCCTCATCATTCCATCAGTGAGCACATAGTACTTGACGCGCCACACTGATTCGAAGGACGAAGAAACGCAGTGCAGAGTGAAGTTATGCGCCTTGGAATGAACTTTGGAATAAACGCTCTCCGAATAAAAAAAATTTCTTCATTCTCATCGAATGAATTCATTTATTTGCTTATTTTTTAATCGTTATTCGAAAGAACTATGTGGCGACGAAGGGTCAAGGGAATAAGCGGCATTTGTTTATTACTTCTATAGAGGGGGGGGGGGGGGGCAGGAATCCGCGACGGGTGAGGCCCCCGACCTTTTGCTGAAATTTTACAATCCTGTAATACGAGGGAGTAAAATATTAATTGGATCTTTTTATGATTGTACATACCTGGACATACGGCCCATTTTATATAGGCAGGAAGAAGCTCCCTCGTCAGATGAGGGTCTCGATTCGCCTAATGACAGACAGATTCTTAAGCTTCGCTGTTTCAACAAACATACATAAATACATACATACATACATACACGTACCGATAACACACGACACAATTATCGTGCTGCTTTGGAATACAAAATTATTCGTCACTCTTCAATAACTGTTTCATAGGTATTCGCAATTGTTATTCGAAGGTTACTCGAATAAAACTTTATTCGGATAACGCCCAACTCTGCTCGTTACACGTTAGAGAAATCTATATATATATGTATATGTTAGCATCACCAAATTTAAGGGTGAGGTCGAGGGCGAATGGTCTCATGCTGTCTTGCCTTCAAAAATTTTATGGCGGAGACTTATGTTCTGCGCACACATATCAGTTCCGTGTCAGAAGAAGAGGCGCGTAGAGGGTCTCTTATTCTTACCTCTGGTACGCCGGAACGGTACTGACACGGAACTGACAAGTGTGCGCAGATCTTTAGCCTGTGAGCGGTATCGATAGACGGTATTACGCGAGACTACAGACCTGGCGACGCGACGGGCGATAGCTGATGACCACGTTGGGTCTCCGACAAAGCTATCGGGTGTCGAAGGATTGATTGTAGAGATCCCGGCGTAGAACGTGTATTGAAGATACACGTGTAGTAAAAATATCCGTGTTCTAATCCGTGTACTTCTTAATACACGGGTACACGAGTATTGAAATACAAGTGTACACGTGTATCGAAATTCACGAATCGTAGTATCCGTGTACCCGTGTACTGAAATTCACGGGTACACGTGTATCGAAATATACGGTTTCACGTGTATTAAGATATCTGTTTGGGATTGAGTTAGTTCCCCACGCCGCCACTCTCACTCTCACAGCAGCACCTCGCGGCCCACGATTCAGCAACGCTGATCGATGAGCAAGCCGCCAATCAGCGCTAATCGATCAACCAATCAGCGCAGATCGATCGACCAATCACAGAGCCGCGTCAACGCTCTACGAGAAGCGAGAAGACGTGCCAACGGTTTTCGCTATGTTCTCTTGTGTGCTTGCTTTCCGAAAAAGGGTCAAAAACGCGTCGCGTCTGGCTAAAGATTCTTGTGCATTTTAGAAGTGCTTTTCTCACTCTCACCCGTGCGTGAACAATTGTCAGCTCATCACTCACGTTGTGTAACTCACTCGCATCTTTGAACTCTCACGCGCCACCGATTAATATAATCGGGTGGACGCCACGTGGCAACGACCACGCGGCCACATTTTTCTCATCAGTGTACTCACTGTGCAGCTCAACAAACATTCACTCATTGTGCGTCTCAATCAACGATATTGCATTGCGTGTAATAAATTGACGAAGTGTTCTCACCGAAACTGTGCACTCTCATATATAACCTGTCTAAGATTCCTCTCAATTCTCATCCAATACACTCTCAAACAATATCCATATTTAATTTTTTAATTAAATATCCGAATGTTTAGATTTTCCTTAAATAGTTTGCGATAGGTAGGTACAGACATAATTTACTATGTTGCAGATTGTTTGCGCACGAACGTGAAGCTTCGAGCGTTCGCGGGTTTGATTTAGTTTTAGTCTTATTTTAGTGTAAGAGATAGTCTATAAGAATAGTCGTTAAAGTAGTCGTTAAGTTTAAACTAAGGTCACGGTCACTCTGTATTTACAAGACGCTGCACAATAGATTATAAAGTTTGTCCACTTAAATTAACACAAACAGTACAGAACTTAATTAATTATATTTAAGATTTAATCAGCTATGACGCGAAAGCACGCGAAAAGTTGAGCGCGAACTGAGCAGTTCGAAATAGCCGAATACTGGAATGTTCCAGAGAAGCGCAAGCACGCGAGAGAGGTAGTACTTATCGATGCGACGATTCGTAGAAGAAGAGAGCGATCGCGGTGATGGATCGGGCCGTTTCGCCGAATTCTGTGACGTCAGCACCCCACCTCACAGCTGATCGTCCTGAGCAGGACGAGGACCGCAACGGTAGGACAAAGCTGCCCACGCGCTGAAGCGAGAGAGCTGCCCAATCAGCTGAGGTGCGCGCCAACAGATGGCCCGACCGATCTCATCTCCGCGATCGTGCATACCGCGATCTGGCCGCATTAGTCTGTTTTAAATCGCGCGCGACATCGGCAGCGAATCAGCGCCGGCTTGGCCTGTGGCCGTTTGGGCCAATCCCAAACACAGATGAAAATAAAAAACATCATGATTTTGGTTAATAAAGAATTCTAAGGTGTTAACATTTTCGCGCAGTCAGCGGACTACCCCTTTTCTTCTTGTGTCCCTTCACGAGGCGTATTGATGATGGAAAATACTTTTTAATTACTATATTGGTGGTATCTTTCTCGCGTGCATTGGGACAAAAGCGGGCTCAGATATTGGCGAAAATTCATTCGTTTTTACGATCGATAATTTATTATTTTTCCAAGAACGTTTCAACAACATCTGTTTGTCAAATTTCTGAAAGCCAATAAAAAACGTGGCGATATTGTTCATTCTGAGTTAATCCGTATATTGCTCTGTCGGTGGGTAGTGCGTACGATGTCTTCGGACGCGCAGGTACCGTCGTCAACCGCCAACTCGCGGGACAAAACGGTCATAAACCGCGACCCTTGCAAAACGCTCCAGCCGATCAGCTTGATTAGTTTTGGGAACATGATGTGGCATTTTCCTCCTCTATTAGCTAATGTCTCTATGTTCGGCAGGCAATAAACCTCCGCTACAGTATAAATAATGTGCACGTTCTGAGCGCTGACCGTGATGAAAATTAATCTTGTGTTCTGCGTGATGACCAAAAGAAGATGTCCTTATCATAGATTGTAGAATGTTTCCCTGGCAATGGGGTCGAAAACGAAATTACTCTGAAGAAGTGCCACTTTGCCTCGCGATGAGACACAGGAAGAAAAGGGGTAGTCCGCCGACTGCGCGAAAATGTTAACACCTTAGTATTCTTTATTAACCAAAATCATGATGTTTTTTATTTTCATCTGCAACCTAGTAAATTATGTCTGTACCTAGACCGGGGCAGATTGTAACAAAAAAAGGTTTCACAGTTTTTTCTCGAAAGTGTTTTCCTCAATCAGGAAATAATTTGCGTGATATACTACTTACATATGTGGTGAACTGATTGCGTGAAAGTACGTGACAAAATCTTGGACACTTAGACATATAACTTCATCTTAAACAAATCTGAACCTTTGTTACAATGTGCCCCAGTCCGGGGGTAAATTGTAACACATCTGTTTTACTTATTTAAATACAAATATGAACTCAAATAAACATTTCTAAAAAATATAAATAAAAACATAAATCATTATTAAACATTTGATATACATGAGTTAAACAATCATTGCTTATTCATCTGATTCTATCAAAATCTTCTTCTTCGCTTTTTTTACTTCTTCCTTTATACTTTTTTTCTACTTTTTGGTTTCTCGATTGTTCTGTTGTTCCTCTAGAGCATCTTTTTCCGGTGTGTCAGCAAGTAGCTTGCTTTATACCATTTAGAGTGGAGTAAGTAGTAACATGTTACAATTTACCCCGAGCTTGAATTTTTGCGTTTTATCTCAGCAAACGAGAAACTAAACATTAAATTACTAAAATGCGTACACATTATAATAAACCAATGTGTACTGATTCGTTTGCGACAAAGAAGCAAAATTTCAAACGGTTTCTAATGTCGGTTAATTGAAATAAAAGTGCTAAGACAAAATTTACTTACGTGCTCTAAATACTAAAATTCTGGGCTATAACCACAAAATGAATACATAACGCTCGTTTGTGTCACTAAAACCGACGGTGCTAATATCGTCAAGCAGCTCTCGCATGCTGTGGGTTACCAGATTTGTCGTTCAAAAGATTTTACTTATGTTACAATTTACCCCGTGTTACAACCTGCCCCGGTCTCCTCTACCTATCGCGAACTATTTGCGTAAAATCTAAACATTCGGATATTTAGTTAAAAAATTAAATATGGATATCTTAAGGGGGTATTCTAGTCTAGACACTCGTTTTTGAAAGTGATATTTGGAAATTAATTCTGGGAAATCTATCGCACCTACAGGGCAGGGGTTTTGCACACATATTTAGTAGTGTTTGAACTATCAACACAAATTTTTGGAATGCATTATATTGAAATTTGTACAAGTTACACGCCGAAGCGCAGGTCATGTCATCAAACACCGGCCCCATCGGACGCACGAATTGCGGCCGTCCTAGTCATCTGAAACGATAGTACCAAAGATTTTTTTAATCTATATGGGTGTAGTTATCGCCCGAAGCAGATGTAACCAAGTCCGGACATTGTTACCGAAATCGCAGCTGTTTAAAAATTTATATTTGATTTTTTCGACTTTTCTTGAGTGTCGAAAACATTCGAATGCTAGAAAATATTTAACAATGGAAGCTATAAAGCGAAACGCGTACACGGCTGTAGAAGATATTGAAAGATAGAGTTCCGTTATGGGTGGACAATATGGAACAAAGAAAACTTCTTTCCAAGGGTATTTGAGTACAATACTAGTATAAACTACTTAAGATTAAGAGTTTAACGTTCGCCGAGTCGTCGAGTTTTGGGAAAAACCCACGCCGTTTCTAACAATCCCCTAAAATCAATCAATCCTGCGTGCATTATGTACTCGTATATTTTAAACATTATGTTTTCATTTGATTTGAATATTGCCTGTAGATTCACATATCGCTGACTTGCCTTAAGTCAGGTATCGAAATATTTCTGGAACTTTTCAATAGATTCCATTTAAAACATGGACCGCGGAACTATTTTAAAAATGTTCTCACATTATAAGTTCCCAGCGAACGAAACATGTGTTAGTTTCTTTTGGCTGAAGATGTGCGTGTAACGCGTATGGAGTGGATTGCATAGTGAAGATAGCGATTGACGAACGAAACATGTATTAGTTCGTTGTGGCTGAAGGTGTGCGTGTAACGCGTATATATGTATTATGTTGACGAAAATTTGGCTTGGAGAATAAGAAGGAGAATCAGGAGAAAAATCTTACCGTTTCCGACTGATCCATGAGACGATATTACGATATCTCTGTCATGCGTGGACCGATTTTATTGAATTTGGTCTTATTCGAAAGCTTATATGCGGGTTACATAAGAAAAATGCCTTTAAATTTAGAAAATATTGCAGGCGTGATGAGATATTAATGAAATAAGTTTCAGGTTAGGTTGGATTAAGCGAGTGACGAGTAAATGATAGCGGTAGCGACAGTCGACATATACAGGGTGTCGAAACATATACTTGGCGTCGAGACGCTACCGCGTCTCTAGATATGTATGTATTTCTCGTTCGACCGCGCGGTGCCGTTGCATCTTCGCCGGGTTTCGCCGGTTGCTCACGCGATAATTCACAGCTTATGCGAAAAATTAAATTCGTTATTTTCTTCATCGAATCAATATGGCAGTGACACCAATCGATTCCTTATGTATTTCCAATGAAAATCATACCAAATGTTATGTAAATCGGACTATTTTTAACGAAGCTAATTTTACATTATGCAAATCAATTTTTCACGCGGTTTCCTTAATTATGGTCTGAATTATGTCGTTCTTGGGACCAATTTTATCGGAAAAACATAAGGAATCGATTGGCATTACTTTTGCAAAGATCTGATAAGAGATGCAGAATTCGAGATTCGTCGCTGGTTATTGTTAGTGCGCAACATTGTATGGCCCCGCTAATTCGAGTATCGAAGACCACAAAACTCAGCGGGGCGCATGATTGCTGGCGATATCGCCTTTGACAACTTTTGCTAGAGAACCACCCTGTATTTTGCGTCGTGTGTTTTTACATTTTGCAAATGATTGTACTCAAGAACAGGAAAGGTGACACAGAAGCGCGCAAAATTGACTCACAAGGGAAGTTCGGTTATCCGAACATTCCGACTTTTTTTAAACTGTGCAGGATTGTGTAGGACCTCGATAGAAGTATCAGGCAATTTTTCGTTTGTAGCCATTTTCGGTTCTTCAGGGTGAAAACGCCCCTTAAAAGTTAATGTGTGATTTCCTACTTTCGTGTATATCTTGAAAAATATAGTAGATTTAAAAAATATTACTACAGTGAAAACATAACGGGCTTTGAGAACCTATAAAACTGTATAATCAAATTGTCTAAAATTTGCAATTTAAATAGGAAAATGTTCCTCACCACAAATTTTAAAACAGTTTGTATACATAGTTTTATACAGCATGTAAGAACATTAATTTTGTTTATAACATATTTTTTATATATCATTTCCAAGATATACTGAAAAATAGGAACAGACTCATTAACCTTTAGGGGGTGTTTTCACCCTGAAAATCCGAAAATGGGCACAGACAAAAAATTCCTGATACTTCTATTGAGGTCCTCTACAAATCTGCACACTTCCGAACTGAACAAAGTGAACAATTATGGGACAAATATATGATTTTAATCGCGCAGTTCAGCGCGGCGGTTGGTATTGGGGCCTCAAGTCGAGGACGGACCACTCTCCCCTCCCCCGCCCTTCTTTGCCATAGGCATGTTCACCGGGGGTTGAGGATGTGGCCACGGAGTGGGGATGGCGAGGGTGCCTTCTTCCACACCACAGAAAACTCTGCTACGGCAGTTATCGTGGATCCGCCGTTTACGTGCGAACAAGATACTTTAAGCGTCCTCTTATTCGGTATTTTCAAGTGTTCCGTGTGATTACTTTAGTGTAGTCTTTTAGTGCATTAGTACTTTCTACTACTCGCAGGTAAGTTCTGTATTTATATATTTCTAAAACTACTCTTTTTCTTTTAAAATACAGTCTTTACATATTTTTACTTCTTTCCCGTCACAATAATGTCTGACAGAATTTCAGTGAACAAGTATTACATGCGTGCTAAAAGAGCATTCGATAAGTCCCTTCAAGAAGACGCCACCATATCACCAGTCACTAATTACCAAATTTTACTTGATTTACTTTTCTGCGAACTAATGATTCTGCTTCACCTGGCACTGGTACTCCTCATTTAGATTCACGTTCGACAAGTTCATTTCATGTTCCGGCTATTGATATCCATCCTTCGCCTGGCACTAGCTCACAACTTTCTTTTAATACTTCTGAAAATAATGTTAATTGTCAATTAGATTCATGTTCTACAAGTTCATTTCATGCTCCGGCTATTGATATCCATTCTCCGTCTGGTAGTAGCTCCCAACTTTCTTTTAATATTTCTGAAAATAATGTTAATTGTCAATCGCGTATAGAAGAAAATCCAGCCAATAGTCATAATTTCTCTTTTCCTCTAGCCCAGTGGGCTTTGCAACAGAATGTTCCTCGTAGTACACTTAACAATTTGCTTTCAATTTTGAAGGAATCATATTCAATTGATTTGCCATCTGATGCCAGAACGCTTTTAGAAACAGAAAGAAAAATCGTGACAAAATGTGTTGAGCCAGGACACTATTATCATTTTGGATTAAAAAATAGTATTTTACAATTTATGAAATCTTTCGGTGCATCTCACATTCAAAATAATACAATTTATATTAATATCAATATTGATGGTCTACCACTTTCTAAGAGTTCCGGAAGCCAGGTTTACCCCATTTTATGTAGTATTGTAGGATTTAAAGATATAGCCATTATCGGCATATATCATGGGTATGCGAAACCCAAAGATGCCAACTCCTTTCTTAAAGATTTTGTCAACGAAGCCATAGAACTTATTAACAATAGAATAACCATTAACGGACAGATCTTTTCTATTAAAATCAAATCATTTCTTTGTGATGTCCCTGCCAAATCTTTCATTAAATATATAAAAGGTCACACTGGTTATTATTCTTGTAGTAAATGCCATATCAGAGGCTGTCGCGTAGCTGATACAACTTGTTTTCCAGATTCAAATAATATTCCTTTAAGAACAGATATCGGCTTTAGATTACAAATTGGACAAAAGCACCATAAGGGTACATCAATTATAGAGAATATTCCCGGCATCGATATGATTAACGCCTTTCCTTTAGATTACATGCACTTGATTTGTCTGGGCGTAATGAAAAAAGCTGTGGTGTGGTAGCAAATCCCGCAAACAAATTTCCAAACGTAGTAGATCCAAAATATCTTCTAACTTACTAGAGTTGCGCAGTAGTGTTCCAGTAGAATTTAATCGAAAACCTCGAAGTCTGGATGATGAAAAAGATGGAAAGCAACAGAATTTCGCCAATTTTTGTTCTATACAGGACCTGTAGTTTTATTCCGCACCATAAATAAGAAAATATATAGAAACTTTCTCTATTTACACGTAGCATCCGTTATTCTATCTAATTCAAGACACTCTGTCTACATTGATCACGCAGCTAACCTGTTGCAATATTTTGTTCACAAGTTTATAAAATTATATGGCCCACAATACGTGTCCCACAATATACACAATCTTTTACATATTACACAAGATGTAAAAAAACATGGCCCGCTTGACGACTTCAGTTGCTTTCCATTCGAGAACTTTTTAAAGAGCATTTCGAAGTACATTAGGAAGGGTCACAAACCATTAGAGCAAATAGTGAAACGCCATTCAGAGAAAATGAATTCTTTATCAGAAACATTGCACCCTAATGTAAAATACCCCTTTTTCGAATATCAACATTTTAAAGGTCCAGTAATCGACACTGTTCGTGACTCTGATCAATTCAGAAGGATCGTATTTGCTGATTATAATTTGAATATTCAAAATCCTAATAACTGCTGCTGTCTTAACAACGGCAACATTATTATTATATACAACTTAGTTTTATCCGATATTTAACAGAAAATAATTGGCAAACCATTTTTGACACTAAAAAATTTTTATACAAAACCATGCAAATCATCACATTTAGGAATATTCGTTGCAGATAATTTAGGTCCATTGCAAATTTTTGTCAAATTAGAAACAGGAGGCAAAATTATTATATTTCCATTATTACATACGACTCTTCCGAAATACTAACAAAATGCTCTTCATTTTTTTATATTTTCCAACTTGTAGCGATACAAATCATCCAGGTTTCGATGTTTTCCTGTTGCTTATATTTATACTTCTTAACATAAGAATACTAATTACCTGTGCATTTTTTTTAATGAGTAATAAAATTACTCATAAAATAAAATTAAAGAAGTCATGGAACACGGTTGGAGTGTGGTCCACTTCTTGAAGGATGAGAGGGTTGAGGCAGTTCCGTCGACATGACTAGAAGCAAGGAAATGTTATTGGCCACCGTATAAGCAAGACCGTATCGCAGTGGCGATACGTACATGCAAGACACCCGCAGTTACGTGGCCACAGCATACCGTCAAAACATTGACAAATACCATTTTTGGTACATTGAAATTATTACAATAATCACTATTCATTATATTAAATAATGGTTGATTGTAGACCGATTACTTACTAATGTATGCCTGCAGATGATTATGCTGCGGCCAAAACAGCGGCGAAAGAGGAAGAACACACCTTGGCTTTAGTGTTGGACCTGGAGACCAATAAAGAACGAAAGTCAATTAAAAAGAAACTTTTGAGCAGAGACATGTCTAATATACCGCCACCTCCTAAAATGGGGAAGACCAGTCCCTTATTAGGTGGGTAAATACAAAGGGAAAGTATACTATATAAAAATTATAATATCTAGAGATATTTACGTAATTCTGTTTGTTATTGCGATTAAGCAATTAACTTTCATTTTCTTATTCTGTACATTTTCTGTAATGAAATGGTAACACGCATCGACATGTTTTGTACGCCTACTGATGACTACTCGACTTTTACTTATTCTTTTGACATAGGTCTGACACGCAGGGCATGAGTCTAATAAGTGCTTTGTACGCATTTGTACGCTCACCTTCGTTTCTGCAAAGTTATGGTTGCACATGTTTCTACTTTGAAACGTGTTTACATTTATTATACTTGCTTTTACAACTAATACATCTCGGGTACCAATTTAATTTAAAGAAACGTCGAAACTAGTGTTCGGTTCCCCTTGCTTAAATTAATTGATTTGAAGAAATGACTGAGATACAATTTCTGTATGACTACACACAATTATATTGTATGCATTCTGTATACAATTTAAAAGTGTGTATTGTCATACAGAAAGTGTATCTCAGTCAATTGCTTTGAAAAGGAAAAGAAATTATACTTTTTGTATTGAAATCATTAATCATTTTTTATTATTTGGAAATACAAAGCTCATGTTTAATGTGTCCATCAGTTAGTATTTAAATAGTATCTCCTTGACGGAAATAATTCTTATTTTGAGATTCTATTTCTTGGAGCACCGCGAAGGGGAAAACCTCTCAGGGCAGCACCACGCACCGGAGATCTTCGAAAGATAGATCCTCGCGCGGGAGTTTCTCGCACCGGAGCATCACGCACGCGAGTACCACGCATCGAAGATCTTCGGAAGATAGATCCTCGCGCGGGAGTTCCTCGCACCGGAGTATCACGCACGCGAGCACCACGCACCGGAGATCCTCGCCAGATAGAACCCCGCACTAGAGCACCTCGCATCACGGGAGCGTCATTGGTAAGATAATATATGTTATATATGTATTTGTATAAAGATACTTTAGGCGGAAATTCTTTTTCATCATTGAAATGTAATAAATAATTTCCAGAAAAAACGGGCAGTTGTTGCAAACATTGCACAGTCCTTACGGACTTAGTAAAAAAACTGGCGACACAAATGCACATGTTCCGGGCTATGCAAGTGGATAATTCACAAATTTTATTCAAAATTAATAAACAAATTGAAGGGAATGCTCCCGAAAAAAGCAAAGCTTCCTTATTTTCTAAATACGATCTCGAGTTTCCACTGAAGAGTGTAGAGGAGTGAAATGTGCTAGAGGATGCTTTGCAAAATCGGGAGGATTTTGAAGATGCGGTAAGTAAAATACTTACATATGTCGTGTTTAAACTTATTTTCGTAAAAAATTATAGTGGGGATAGGTCATTGTATTTTGCAGAAAATGTGTAATGCAAAAAATATCTAAAGTTTCAAGCTGTTTTTATGAAATTATATTTACTTTGTTAATGCTAAGTAATTCTTAAATTTTAGGTCAATGAATTGGCCAAGTACGGAGGATCGAATATATATAACTGTGTGAAGAGGATGCTGACCCCCCTAATGGCCAACGAATTGGCCCTAAAATACAGTTGGCTGGGGCGAAAGGGGAAACGGCCGTTTACTAATTCCTTGGTGGCGAAATTGATAATAGGTATGTAAATGTCATTCTCATTTTACTGTTGCTAATATTTATTATTCTCTAACTTAAATATAATGTTTCATCCAAATTCCTGTTTAAGGTGCTGCCGAAAAAGGCAAAGCCACGGGGAACAGGATGGAGACGGAGCGAAGTATTCAATTGTGGCTGAAGCGAGCTTCCGACAGGAGAGGGGACAAGCCACTTTAAAAATGTATGTTTTAACCGTTCTTTAATATGCTATTTCGTACTCTGAGATTCTTAATTGTAAGGCAGAAGGTGGAAATATCGAGGAGGGTAGTAATATGGACCACGTCCTTATTTATCAAATAACCTACGGTAGAAAAATGTCCAAAATATTAAAATTTTGTATCTTGCCTTCCTTTATGCCACTTGATATCTTGCTCAGCTAAATAGTTAGCGTTCCTCTGTGAGTGTTCACTTTCGCGTATATATATCACGTTTATTCTTTATTTTCATTTAGCCTTTTCATCGGTTATACCCAGGAGCACCTCGCACGGCGTCACCTCGCACGGCGTCACCTCGCACGGCGTCACCTCGCACGGCATCACCTCGCACGGGGGTATTCAAACCAGCCTCCGATGGAAAACTTTCCTGTACGTTTCCTCTTCTTATGTTATTTGATATCTTGTTTTGCTAAATAGTAAGCGTTCCTCTAGGAATGCCTACATTCGAATAGTTATCTTACATTTACTCTTTATTCTTATTTTGTCCTTTCATTAGTTATGTGTAGGAGCAGCTCGCTCCGCATCATTCGACACGGCATCACCCCAGAAGGCATCACTTTGCACCGGAGCACCTCGATCGGCAGACCGTTGCAGGGGACCACCTCACACGGCATCATCCCTGAAGGCATCACATCGCACCGGAGCACCTCGACCGGGGGAACGTTGCAGGAGATCACCTCGCACGGCATCATCCCTGAAGACATCACATCGCACCGGAGCACCTCGACCGGGAGAACGTTGCAGGGGAGCAGCTCGCACAGCATCACCTCGCACGGGAGAACCTCGCACGGGGGCACTCAAACCAGCCTCCGATAGAAAACTTTCCTGTACGTTTCCTCCTCTTATGTTATTTGATATCTTGTTTTGCTAAATAGTAAGCGTTCCTATAGGAATGCTTACATTCGAGTAGTTATCTTACATTTACTCTTTATTCTTATTTTGTCTTTTCATTAGTTATATGTAGGAGCAGCTCGCACCGCATCATCCGCCACGGCATCACCCCAGAAGGCATCACTTTGGACCTGAGCACCTCGATCGGCAGAACGCTGCAGGGGACCACCTCGCACGCCATCACCCATGAAGGCATCACATCGCACCGGAGCACCTCGACCGGGGAACGTTGCAGGAGATCACCTCGCACGGCATCATCCCTGAAGACATCACATCGCACCGGAGCACCTCGATCGCGAGAACGTTGCAGGGGAGCAGCTCGCACAGCATCACCTCGCACGGGAGAACCTCGCACGGGGGCACTCAAACCAGCCTCCGATAGAAAACTTTCCTGTACGTTTCCTCCTCTTATGTTATTTGATACATTCGAGTAGTTATCTTACATTTACTCTTTATTCAAATTTTGTCCTTTTATTAGTTGTATGTAGGAGTAGGTCGCACAGCATCATCCGGCACGGCATCCTCTCGCACGGGAAATCCTCGCACGGCATCAGCCCTGAAGGCATCACTTCGCACCGGAGCTCCTCGACCCGGAGATCGTTGCAGAGGGCCACCTCGCAGAGCATCACTCTTGAAGGCATCACTTCGCACCGGAGCACCTCGACCCGGAGAACGCTGCAGAGGGCCACCTCGCAGAGAATCACTCTTGAACGCATCACTTCGCACCGGAGCACCTCGACCCGGAGAACGCTGCAGGGGAGCAGCTCGCACAGCATCACCTCGCACGGGAGAACCTCGCACGGGGGCACTCAAACCAGCCTCCGATAGAAAACTTTCCTGTACGTTTCCTCTTTTTATGCTATTTCATATCTTGTTTTGCTAAATTGTAAGCGTTCCTCTAGGAATGCTTACATTCGAGTAGTTATATTACATTTACTCTTTATTCTAATTTTGTCTTTTTATTAGTAATATCTAGGAGGACCTCGCACAGCATCATCCGGCACGGCATCATCGGGCACGGGAGCACCTCGCACAGGATCACCTCGCACAGGATCACCTCGCACAGGATCATCTCGCACAGGATCACCTCGCACAGGATCACCTCGCACAGGATCACCTCGCACAGGATCATCTCTCACAGGATCACCTCGCACAGGATCATCTCGCACAGCATCATCTCGCACAGCATCCTCTTGCACAGCATACTCTCGCACAGCATCCACTCGCACGGCAGAACGTCGCAGGCATCCTCTCGCACGGGAGAACCTCGCATGGTATCACCTCGCATGGTATCACCTCGCATGGGAGATCCTCGCAAAGCATCACCTCGCACGGGGGTACTCAAACCAGCCTCCGATAGAAAACTTTCCTGTACGTTTCCTCTTTTTATGCTATTTGATATCTTGTTTGGATAAATAATAAGCGTTCCTCTAGGAATGCTCACATTCGAGTAGTTATATTACATTTACTCTTTATTCTAATTTTGTGCTTTTATTAGTTATATGTAGGAACAGCTCGCACAGCATCACCCGGCACGGCATCCTCTCGCGCGAGAGAAAATCGTGACACAAATCGGAAATGTGTCTATCCGTGTATTTGGAAATGTTGGAACTGGCGGAAGAAGACGAGAGGGAGCCGTAAGGTGTAGTACATGTACATTAAGTGAAAAAAAATGTGTGATAATGGAAGTGTATATTGATGCTTTTAAATTATTATCAACAAGCAGCATGCTCCTGCACACGATCCCGGAATATCGAGACCGGACAGATAGGTGCAACGAATGCATATAAGCCGTCATAGAGTTTCGACTTGCTTCTGGGAAATAGCAAACGTCGTCGGTTACTATTAATCATCCTACGTCTCAAGGTACTACGGATTAGTGTGCGACAGAAAGCGGTAGATCTAGATAAGGAGAGAGTGCTGCGGAAGAATTATTGTTTTCATTGTCATCGTTGGACCAGGAGATTTTTGGAAGTGATGATACTCCAACACCATCTGGGGATCGCGAGCTGAATGCAGAAACAGTGGTGCTAGAAACGCTTAGGATTCGCGAATTTGAAAATTTTGAACTTTTTAAACCTTGATATAAATATACATTATGATATATCGTTGAATTTGTATATTTTTTCTGTTTAAGAATACATACACAGCATATAACATGGTTAAATAAACGTCCGTGACCTTGAAAACTCGAAAGAGTGACCTTGAAAAATAATTTTTTTCTTCGATTATATTCGCCTCGTTATATGCTACAACTTTTGTCTGAAGAGTTTCTTCGTATATCCATAAACGATGAAGATATTAAAGATTTTCATTTAAACGCCCATGTAGCTTATCGAAAAAAGGTAGACAATGCTATATAACGGTATATTTTAAATTTCATGTAAAATAGTTGCATTTTTGACAATACTACAGTTTTTTAAATATTTAATTCCTACATGTATTGAAATGCGAGTTTTGAAAGCCTTCGAAATGCAGCTACAGCTGACTCAGGTAATCAGTTTGTACCCCTCAGAAACCGTTAGAATTCTACCTGCGCAGGAAGGGATGGGACAGAAGGTCCGAAAGTCATAGTTGGGCCATTATGTTCTGAGCGTTCAGCGAGGTAACAGTGAAATATCGCAGTGAAAGTGAAAGTGAAATGGAAGGTACAAGGAAAAAATTATATTTACTCGATCATGACGAAAGTCAAATTATCGGTGCAAAATTGCCATCCAACGGGCAAGTCTTAAGAGTCCTATTTCACAATCTACGGAATGTGAAATTAAATCCTAAGTCTAGTGCTTCTTTAGTTATTAAGGAAGTTCAAATATTTTGGGAGAAAGCGCGAATCCCAATGAAAAGACCACAGCATTGCATTGATAAGCTAGATGTATTGTATCAAGAATGGGTAAATTTGCATAAAAGTTGCAAGCGCAGTACTGAAACCCAAGAAAATCGGGAGAAGGAGTTTGTAGACAAGCTACATGATCTTTTTGATATTGCACCCACCGATGCGTTAAAAACTATTAAAATAGAGGAAGACAAACTTTTTCTATTAAGTCAACGAAAAAAAGGACGTCCTGGATCTATGATTGGAAGCGATAATATATTGTACCGGAAAGAACAGAAAAAAGCGTTTCGGAAGGAGCAAGAAGAATCGAGGCAGGCGCAGTGTGAAGTAGAAGCTATGCAAGGTAAATATTCTTTATGCAATTCATTTTTAAAACTCAAAATATTGATCGTTATCTTAGATATATAATATAAGATATATTGGTCTCTACTGACACTTGTATATCGTTTAAATCAAGACGAAACAATGGACAAAGTAGCATCATCCAACGAAGAAGATAGTCAGCTATCAAGTGAGGGTGAAAATATTGAATTTATTATCCCCGTGGATGAAGCTGGTCCAAGCAACCCTAAAAAAAGACGTGCTCAAATCGACATAATTACGCCAAAACTTGTTGCAACCCTTGACAAGTGCAAAGTAAGCGATCGTGATGCTGTTCGTATAATAACAGCAACAGCTCAAGCTCTTGGTCATGACCTAGGCGACTTAATTATCAATCGAACGTCTATACGGCGTCATCGCACGGATCTTCGAGCACAACTTGCAGATAAATATCGTGTAGCGTTCAAAGACTGTGAGCTTGGTGCTGTTACACTACATTGGGACGGAAAGCTGTTGCCAGCTTTAATAGGCAATGAGAAAATTGATCGTTTACCTGTACTAATAACTTGCAGAGGTATTGAGCAGTTGCTTGGAATCCCTGCAATTCTATCGGGTACTGGGGACAAACAAGCTTCTGCGGTATACGATTTAGTGCAGAAATGGGATTTAGGTGGCAAAGTGCAAGCATTTTGCTGTGACACAACGTCGTCGATCATGGGACGTTTCCAAGGCGCATGTATCCTTCTCGAACAAAAATTTGAAGGAAATTTACTATATTGTCCTTGCCGGCATCACATGTATGAAATTATTTTACGGAGTGTTTTTGATGTAAAGTTAGAGAAATCATCGGGTCCAAATATTCCACTTTTTAAACAATTTAAACGAGTACGTCCACCAATCTACAATTGTAAATATTACTGAAGTGCTGGAGTTTGCAATGCAAACATTGAAAAACATTAATCAACCACGAGAAGATTACAGAGAATTCCTGGAGCTAACAGTTCTTTTCTTAGGTGGAACTCCTAGAAAAAATTATACATTTCGAGTTCCAGGAGCTTTTCATCACGCTCGATGGATGGCCAAGGCGATATATTGTATAAAAATATATTTATTTCGAAAAGAATTTATCTTGACTAGCGAAAAGGCCACTGGAATTCGCGACATTTGTATTTTCCTCGCCAATTTGTATTTAAAAGCATGGATACAAGCTCCAGTCGCAACAGAAGCCCTGCGACAAGATTTTGAATTTCTAAACAATTTATCCGCTTATCGTCAAATTGACGATACTGTTACGTTTCGCGCTCGACATAATATGACTTTAATGTATAACAAGAGTAACAAAACATTAACAGGACTGGTAAAAGAACAAAGGTAACGAAATACAATCTCGTAGGCAGGGGAATGTGAATATCGATACGTCTGCTTGTAATGGCGGCTGACTCTCGAATGACAGCTTGACAGGCGATCGGTCCGATCGCCTTCTTCTCGCTGTCCTCTTGTCTTCGTCGCGGGCACCAGGGGGCCATGGATTCTATCCATAGGGTGCCCGCAACAATACAATAAGCCGCGCTGCAATAAGCAAAATGATCAATCATTTATGGTATTTGGCACCAGAAACTGCCGCATTATCATTTTTCGATAGTGCCATTGAGAATGACACTAAAATAAAAATAATAGAGGCAATAAATGTCAGTGTAGGCAGTGACGACAACGAATACCTTAAAAAATATAAAATTCTTCCAAAGGATGTGGAACAATTGGTCAACAAAAAATGGAACATTTTATTTCTCCTGATTCCAAAAGATTCTTTGAAAGGTTTTTAATACGTACCACATTTTTTTAAAAAGACCCTTCTACATGGGATGATGACGAGGCTTTCCAAATTGGGCGAAACATCGTGAACGGATTAAAAGTGGTAAATGACACCGCTGAGCGTGGCGTTAAACTTATAGAAGAATATAACAAAATATTATCAAAAAATAAAGAGGAGAAACAATTTATACTGCAGAATGTGATGGAATATAGAAAGCAGTATCCTGACGTCACAAAGGAGAATTTATCAAAGGATTTTTAAAGCATTTTTATTATAAACGAACCCCTAATAAATACCTCTGTGGCTATTTGAATTTTTGAGACGCATTTAAGACTGTGTTTGTTAAGACAGTCGCGTCTTGGGCAAGATCTGCTCGGTCTTATCGAACGTCCACGAGCAGGTCTGTGACGAAACGCTTAGGGTATCCATAATTTAGAAATTTACATGATAGCTTAAATTCAAGGTGAGCGTATTAAGACGTTGTATCGGGAATTGAGATAGGATCTGCTGGGCCCTACTGACGAGTCCACGAGCAGATCTGGGACGCAATACTTTGATGACATTTCTATTCGTAATTTACATAATAGCTATAGTAACTTATTTTCAGTCTTAGAACTGCTTTTCTTCTGTATAATGGAGCGGTAAAATAAAAATCAAAAATGTTTAATATCTTCGTCGTTTATGGATATACGAAGAAACTCTTCAGACAAAAGTTGTTGCATATAAAGAGGCGAATATAATGGAAGAAAAAAATTATTTTTCAAGGTCACTCTTTCGAGTTTTCAAGGTCACGGACGTTTTTTTTGGTTAACAATCGTATATGCTGTGTATGTATTCTTAAACAGAAAAGAAATACAAATTCAACGATATATCATAATGTATACTTATGTCAAAGTTTAAAAAGTTCAAAATTTTCAAATTCGTGGCGCGTCCTTTTCCCGTGGTCCAATCGGGCTGAAATTTTTTCCAGATCATTTTCCCAACAAGTGTCACATTTCTGGGGGGGGGGGGGCGGGACCAAAAAAATCTGATGGTCGAAAAATAAGGTCCACCATAGTATATACGTTTCATTAATCTCTCGTACGATGTTTCTCACGTACAAGTATGCAATGTATGGACTTAGCGTATTTGATGACAAACATATTGTAAAAAGTACCAATATATTGTAAAGTATCGGTTGTAAAGTAATGTTGTTCTTTATTTTTTAAATACAAAGAATCCAATAAAAGAATAACGATATAAATGTAAAATGTGTAATGTATTTAATAATAATAAGGAGCTGGTGTCACAGAACATCCTTTTCATGTATCCACGAGTTCTTGGACGAGTCGAATCTCAACCATTTCACATACACTCAATTCCCCTGGCGACGAATAATCTTTTCGATTAGATAAACGTCCGGATTCGTGACCGAATTTATCCCGAGTGTCTTCGCGCATCGTTGAAACTCCGCGGTGTAGGACTCCTTCCCCATGTCGGTTTGTAAATTTCGTTGGCATCTATCGCTTCGCCGCAACGAGGTCGCGAACGCCGCGGTCACATCGCAATCGCTTTTCTTTTACTGGTATGGCCCACGCGTACTTACAGAACATACCGATAATCGCGAGTTGACGTCGTCGTGGTCGTGGTCGAGCGTCGTGGCCGTGCGTCGTGGTCGTGCGTAGTGGTCGTTATTTTTTCATTTCTTTTATTTTATATTTTTTCTATTTTTTATTTTTTACTTTTTTATTTTTATATTTTATTGTTATATTTCTTATTTTATTCTATTTATATTCTATTTTTATATTATTATTCTATTTTTTATATTCTTTCTTTTTTATCTTTTTTATCCTTTATTTTATTATTACTATTATTATTATTATTATATTTTCGTTTGTCAGAATATATAATATCATAAACATACATTCTATCTCCGTTTATTTACCCATCTTCCTCCTTCTTCCCTCGCCACATAATTTTAAGTTATTGTCACAAATGATATCATCTCGCGCGGCTTTCTCGGAGGTGTCAATTTACGCGTAATCGCGCGATACACTGCGACGTTCGAAATACTGTTACCTTTAAAACTTGCTACCTTTAAAATGCTTGCTGCATATTTGTTTGAAAAAATATGTCTGCTTTCTACATAATGGTTCGGTAGATCGCTGATTAAAAAATTATTATTTCTCTGCGTTTGGGGGGGGGGGGGGGGGGGAATTCTGCTAATGCTGCATATTGGTATAGATAAAAAAAAATTTCAGTGGGACATTCTCTTCCTGTGTGGAAATTTTCAGCGGTCTCCGCGGCGGCTCGGCCTGGACTGATCCCCTCCGCGATTATGGCTTCCCCCACTCCGCGGCTCGTGCGCGCGCAGCCGGTCTTCCACTCCCCGCTCTCCCCGCGCCCAGAGTTCCCTCGACCGCACTCCCCGCGCGCCCTCACTCCCCCCGCCCCCGCGCTCCCCTCAGAGGACCAGGGTTAGAATCCCCCTTGCTATACTACTATCGCTGCTTCAAATACTTGACAATGGCGTCTAGTTCGTAGGAGCCGTGGGGAATCATAATGTATTCATGAGTGGTGTTGACGCTGTTGCTGATATCATAGTTTACAGCGAAGTAAAATTGATCGTTGCTCGAGTCGATGTTCGGTATTGTATAATAAGTTTCAAAAGTTGTTAGAACAAGCTCGTAATCATCATCGCTCAAATGTATGGGTGGAAAGTAGCTCACCGCGAGGGTGCTACTCTTGCCGGTTAGAGTGAATGTTAACGACATTTTCTGCTGAAACTGCTCGACTAGTACTGAATCAGAATGGTGATAAGTCAATCCTTAAATTCGGTGCCGATCGTTTGTAGAAAGCATAGACATAGTTGTCCACAATTGCTCCGATTGTACTTTTGATAAGACGTTCGATTGTATTCAATTTTCACGACATCTTTATCCAGATATTTTACCAATTCCTTAGGCGGTCGATGATTCCCAAAGCTGTCGAAGTATATAGTTCGACACCTTCTCTTCGCATACGCCACCCAATGAGTCCCCGGCCCCTCGATATTGTCCAAATTTACGATACCGCTCCCGTTTCGACGTACTCCTTCGGCTGGTAGCGCGTTACGCATAAAACACCTCTAAAGAATGGAATACGCATACGTTTTGCCAACTCCTCCAATTGCGCATCGGTAGTTACGCACGCGGGCATTTTTATTTTCTTTTCAGCGTTTTTTTTTTCGTTTCGATATTCCCTGTCCGCGCTTGTATGGTGAGAGATAAAGTCCACGACGTTCCATGGAGCGATTATGACGTTGCATTTCCTGCAGCTGATGTTGCACCGAATTATTATTGTTCACCGCCTTGGCGATCCCCACCGCTCAACTAGCTAATGATCAGAGAATACCTAGCAGCGGGAGAAGTGGTAATATACCACCCCGTTTTGCTATCGGGAGAATCCGCTTTTTCGGTGCTCTCCTCACAGTCCTTTCGCGGTTTTTTGTTTTCATCCCCATTCCGATTTTTGTCTTGGCCTTCATAGCTGTCCAAACAGCCGTAGCAGCACCTCTTTCACCCAGAGTCGAGTCTCGTGCAACGATGCGTTTTCGCGCTTTGTCAACGGGAACTTTATCCGCCGCGTGCCTTTCGCCGAGGTCGCTGCTGCGCGAATACGCAATATCGTGTTCGCGACACGCTGCGTCCAACGGTTTGATGCCTTGATCACCTCTAGCCAATTGTTTTGCTAGATGAGTTCCTGGGCCGCAGAACTGGTATCCCGGGATATGTAATTCGATAGGTTGCTCGTTTATCGCCCGATTTAACAAACCACAACCTTTCTTTACTCTCGTCGGCGACATTCGCTACAGTTTTTAATCAATGGTGCTGGACCGTCGATACGCGTTCGCTGTCAAGGGCGATTATAATGTTCCAAACACGGACGATACTGCTGAACTTCGGAATCGGCTTTTATATGCTCGGGGAGTCTGTCCCATAACTGATCAATGTGTCTCTCAAACTCTCGCAGTAATTATTGGTGTATATTTCAGCTGCTCAGAGGTTAAGTCTCGAATATTGCAATTATCCGACAGGATGAGAAGCATTTTGAATACTGAGCTGTTTTGATTCGGGGCAGACCTATAAATAGGCCGCGTCGCCGCTTCGATGTATCAAAATCATTTTTCGCAGTTCGCGGAGAGGATGCGATTCGTGCGACAACCTGTGACGATACGCATGACAAATTTTGACGATAAATCGCAAATGATGTCTTCGAAAACAAGACGCAGACATGGTAGCATGCTACCAAACACTATCCGCTGTGTTATTTGTTTCCCATCAAATTGTGGAAAGACCAACGTGGTGGTGAGCCTGTTGGAAAGTCCTCACGGCGTCCGCTTCGAGAACGTGTACGTGTATTCCAAGTCGTTGCAACAGCCGAAATATCAGTATTTGCAGAATTTACTGGCACCGATAGATGAAATTGGCTACTTTACTTTTTCGAATAACAGTGACGTCATCCCACCGAACGAATCGCTTCCGAATTCCATTTTTATCTTTGATAACGTGGCATGCGACAAGCAAGATACGATACGAGAATACTTTGCAATGGGGCATCACTCGAACGTTGACTGCTTCTATCTCTGTCAGACGTATGCAAAGATTCCCAAACATCTTATACGCGACAATGCGAATCTGCTGATTCTGTTTAAGCAGGATGGTACCAACTTGAAACATGTGTACAACGATCACGTAAACACTGATATGTCTTACGAGGATTTCTGGGCGTTATGTCGTAATTGTTGGCGACGGGAGTATGGTTCCGCGGTAATAGACAAGGCATAGCGCGATGTCCAATGGACGTTATAGAAAGGGATTTAACGAGTTTGCCATACCGTGAGATGGCCAATCATTGTCAACACGTCGGTGAGAAAGCAACGTCTGCGGTACAGTGATGATTGATATCGATAGTCTGGAGATTAAGTATCACGAGAGAATAGCGAAGGAAATTGCAAAAAACCACGAAGCCATTCGCAAGAAACATCAGGCTTTGAAGACTGGCAAGATGGAGGAAGATATCGCGTTGGAGAGATACTTTAAATCTGTTGTCGAACCCTTGAAACATATCGTGGAAAATACCACAGCGGCAAAAGCTGACACATCACCGCTGATGAGCACAGACGTTGAAGGGAATGAAACGTTAACGCCTAAACCAAAAATCAAGTCGAAAGGGAATACATCGCGCAAGACAAAGAGGAAATGACACATGTCATCGGAATATTCACTCATAACCTCCACACCAGTTCAATTGAAGCGAAAACGGCAGAATGTCACATCAAACGAGTCCTCTGTTCCTCCCGCACCGATAAATACATTTCCTAGTGTACAATTGCTAACAACCAACGATGACGACGTTTTCGAAACTACTCCCGATGACTCCTTTGTAACATCTATTAGACAGCAACTTCAAACATCTGAGGGGCAAGAAACGTTTCGCAGCCATTTCGGTCCGCTGGGGCAAGAATACATGAGCGCAATTCTAAGTGGGGATAAGGATACAACAATGGACTATGTGTATGGCGTATACTTTGGCAATAGTGGAGCGATGCTTGGGGATAAGGCTTTCGATATAGACAAGGGTGATAACATAATCATAGATGGTGTAAGATACGGAGGAACACCTAGCCTTACGAACTGATTTTCAAGAGAATTTACCGATGCCGATAAACAACAATACAAAAGTATACTGCTGGCGACGAACGCCCACAGACGCAGTCATTGTGCTAAAAAGCCCATACTGGGCAACAAGGGATACAAGTACAAACATCTAATTGCGCCACTACTTCCGCGTGTATCGGCTAGTAGAGCAGGGAAACATCTAACGGTGTCACGAGCCATGGTGGTAAACGATAACAAGATCGATTACGTGCACTGGGATGATCCCAACGAACTGGTGGATCGATTGCGTTTGCTTCAAGCATCGCGTCAGGCGGGTAACAATTCGCACGATCATGAAAGTCTATCGATTATCGAGGAACTCCGTGAGGTAAGTCTCATTATATAAATTAAACCGCACGCCGATGATGTGCACTGTATGTATTCAGATGCCGATCAACAAATTTAGAGTATCGCTCGAGAAGAGTGGAGCAGCTAGAATAGACTACTACAAATGTAGCGGTTTGCTTCGTAATTATATGCGAGATAACGCTCTTTGTGTGGCCCTTGCTGACTTTGATGCAAAATCACGCAAGATACGACGCGTGGCGCAACCCACGTTCGACAGCGATGCCGTCAATAAACTATACATCTTAGAACAGAGCCTTAAACTTTTGAGAGAGCAGCAGGAAGAATTACAGAGGAAGCTGCTCGTGTTAAGAGGGATATGCTGACGTTGCAAAACAGTGTTCAAAAGATATCGCAGGCGTCCAATTCTATCCCGCAGCAACGCTGCGAAGGAGAATCATGCGAGATGGTTGAACTTGTCTCCGGACCGATGGGGAGCACATAATGCACGTACACGATAATTATCGCATCATTCGTGTCATAGACACCTCTGCGATCAAACATGCAGCCATTATGGAAATCCAAGAGTAAAGAAAACCATGGCCACAAGAAGCGACAACTCGTTGAGGAATCGCATGCTCCAGCTCGAAGACATTTTCCGCGGAGGCGCGTCATAATGCATGGATACGATGATCTGTGGCACGCTGACGTTGTATAAATGCGTCCATACTCGCGATTCAACCAAGGTCACCACTACATACTCACCGTCATCGATGTGCTGAGCAAGTATGCATGGGCGGTGCCGCTCAAGGCTAAAAGTGGCGCTGAGGTGACTAAACCGTTTGCAACGATATTTAGAGATCGATATCCGAAAAATTTACAAACCGATCAACGAAAAGAAGTTTACAACGCCGAAGCGCAGAAACTCTTGACAAAGCATGACATTAATCATTATTCGACGTATTCGGTGATGAAAGCCTCCGTCGTAGAACGTTTCAATCGAACTTTGAAGAACAATATGTGGAAATTGTTTACACTCAATAGAACCTATAGATGGATCGATGCGCTACCAAGTCAACTTGCAGAGTATAACGCACGAAACCATAGAACCATCAGAATGCGTCCTTGCGATGTTACCCCTGCGATTGCCGATAAGCTGCTAGCCACCGTATACAGCAACATAAAGATCGCTGCTCCAGCGAGATTTAAGTTGGGCGAGTTTGTGCGCGTGAGCGAATTTAAAACCATCTTCGATAAAGGCTATACACCGAATTGGACAACGGAGGTATTCAAGATAGCCAAAGTATAGGCAACTAATCCCGCGACGTATCTGCTCGTCGATTCCTGTGGAAAACCTGTTGCCGAAGGATTTTATGAACACGAGCTGCAACGTGTCACCGATCCTGATGTATATCTAGTGGATAAAGTGTTGCGTAGGAAGGGGGATAAGGTATACATCAAGTGGCTGGGGTATGACAAATGACACAATTCTTGGATAAATAAAAATAATGTATTGTAAAATAATAATACGTGATTCAATAAATACAATGATACATGTACATATACATGAGTGACCACTTTTATTTTTACACATTAGTTCCACCATTTGTAATAATTTCTATACATGCATGAACAATTTTATTTAGCATAATTCAGCTATTTATAATTTCTATACACGTGCAAACAATTTTATATTACGCAATAAATACAATTTCTATTTTTACAATGGTATACTATAATGTTCCCAGGCAGATTGTCGACCGAATCGGGTACCGCTTGTCGTCGTGTGGACTTAGAGCGATTTTGGATTCTGAAATGGTGTACACTTTGTGTAATCTAGACCGTATGCATGATTGTCTGCGAACCACTTCGATCTCCCTTTGCAAACACTGCGCGTAGTTGTCGAAAGTTATCGTTTTGGCTATGACGTTGGTCTTAACTCCTTTCGCCTTTTTCGTATCTTTTTTGCCGTCTACGCGAAGTGCATACATTTTCGCTCTAAGACCTTCGAATTCGGTCATTATCGCACCGTTATTTTCATCCTTCATCAGCCCCGGAACCTTCTTCTTTAAGCGCGGCATATTATATGGATTGTCAGTAGGATAATCGCTTGTGTCGAATCTACCGATATTATCTTTCATGGACTCATAGATATCTTCGCGTTGAATATGATAAATGAGGCTGTCTGTGTCTGTGTATAGAATTTTACAATTTGGCGCGTGTAGGAGAGACATGTACTCGTGATGAAATTCGTACAAACAAATTTTTTATATGTCCAGAATGCACATACCCACGTGTATCGGTTTGTTGAATTTCACCTCGAGTTTTCGCAGTTCAACAGCTATTAAATTTTCCGCAAAAACACTTCTGCGGTGGAAATTCGGTTTCACGATCATTGCCTCTGCGCCATATCGCCCTTCCCAATGTGTCAAAAGTTTTACATCTACATGATTTCGTACATTTTCCATAGTTTTACCGAATACCGCATTGTTCATCAATTTGTACAAACTTTTTTCAAATCATTTGTCGCGCCTGTTCTAAATCGTGTATTGAGTTCGATGTAATCGCGGAGCCAGGAAGATTGAGCGAATTGAAGCACGCGGTGTGTCTTTGTAATACGAAGACCGTGACGCATGCACTGCTGCAGGTTGCGATAATGGATAACGTAACGCTGCTTATCGTATACCGTTGCGAGCAACTTGTCCTGTCTGCTACCAGGTGGTTTGGCACGCGTCGGGCAGAACGGTAGATCAGCATGGGCATCGTGCAGACGTTGCGGATATTTCAGGTCTACCTCGAGAATGTATCCCTTGGGCGAATCGACATCGATTGAAGACACATCAAAATTTGCAACATCTTCGACCCATTGAAAATTGGCGTATGGCAGGGGTTGACACATTGCTCATCGATACAAATTGTTCACATCAATGTACATCAAGTACGATGACTGTACCGATGCGTCGTAAGATGACATGTACTTGTTATTGGCATGTGCGTATCTTCCGGAACATTGACTTAAACCCCCACGTATACAGCATTCGATAAACATAACTATATCGACGTCTGTGAGTAATTCGAATATAATTTTAGTATGTTTTAGTATGGCATCCCACGTGAAACCGGGTAAAGTATAATAATGCGCCGAATCTAATCCCTAACTTTTGATACAACTTTCACGAAAATTTGGAAAAATATCTGCCAATAACAAGACATATGATTTCAAATACAAATCGCTGTATTCGCCCAAGGTTCTAATGCCGAAACGCTGCCAGACAGTCTCGGCGTGTGCGTAATCGCTCTCGGATACAGTCTCACCCGTTAACGAACTGTAGAATGACTCGCGCGGCGGTAAGCATGGGTCCTGCCGCTTGTTTGCGCAATCAAGGTATTCATACGGAAAGACACCCTTTCGCGTCAATAAATTGAAATCTTCGGCGGATAATGTTTCAAATTCGGATTGTAAAATTTTTAATTTTTCTGCGCTAAGAAAATATGCTAATTGGTCGAGACTGGTATTGGGAAATTTGTACGAATCGATGAATCGCAATTTAATACAATTTCACGAGTCTGATTCAGCCGTATCTTCGACATCTTTTGTGAAAGAAATATACTTTTCTTTAGTTATGGGTAATACGTCAACGCTGCCTCCGAAAGCGGTAGCTATTTCCTCGGTAATGAAATGCGAATCGTAGCCGAATAAATTATGGAAAACTATGGGGATGTAAAACGTATTTTTATAATTTAAATTGCACTCTGAATGTGCGGAACCTCTAAACCGTCCGGATAGATGACAATGATCGCGGACTCGTATATCGCTAGCCTTGAATGGTTCTTCGAAAATATACCGATCACAGATGAATTTATTTGCCTTCTTCTTACTCAACTGTGCGCTCACCAGCCGGGATAAATCCTTGATTAGCACGAAGTGCCCTACATCGCCATGTTCTCGATTCGGCGTGTAGAGCAGGTCGACGTGTCGATCCCTCTTGTGGCTGGTAAGACGCAGTGGAAAGACTATCGAGCCCTTCGTCTTCTCCACCTCGAAGCTGTACACGTTGATGGAGATTTCGTTTTGCCGCTCAAACTTCCCAATTTGCTCCAGAGACATTGGAAACTCAATGCCCTGGAGATTTAGCGCGGAGGCATAGTCGGGGTACGAACTTGGGCGATCGGGATGTCTTTCCGCAGGATGTACCGCGGCGACCACTGCCCACGCGAAACATGCATTGTCCGGGGATTGCACACTAATCGTCGCTCTCTTTAGCGCCAATTCCCGCGGCAACTTATAGTGACATCCCGCGCGCAGCGGATTATACTTGTTGACACTGACGGTCAGATTGAGAATTCTCGTCAATTCCCATCCACTTTCGCGTTCCTGGAACTCTTCCAGCAATGCCAGGGTGGGTTCGATGATGCATCGCGGGTACCACTGCTGTAGATCGAATGTGCCGAAGTGTTCACAGTTTCGGGTGTTGATGCTTTTACAAGCATGCTTGTCACCAGCCACAAATTCACCGTTGAACACCGTGTCCACTTTGAGGTTTCGACGTTTCCTCAAAGCACGCCGCACATGCTTCAGCACAATGGTTGTCGCATCCTGGAGGAAGTTTCGCGGCTCGATATAGTTTGAATTTAATACAGCACCAGTTAATACGCGGCTATCGAACGCAGTGTCTACTCCACGCCACAAAAGTCCCGTACTTGAATGTCCGGCACCTTCACGTACGAAACGTCCGCGCAACGAATATTTCAGTCCTTCGAGCCGCGCGATTCGAGCAACCAACGATTGTTGAACACCAATCGATAATCGAGGACGTTTCACGCGGCTGTGTTCTTCCAAAGATTCGATACACTCGTTGCACCGTTCTTCCCACGCGAGGTATTCTTCCCGTGAAATCAGTCGTTCAGATTGATCCAACAATTGGCGTTCTACTTGCGCGAATTTTTCCATGATTGTAAATGGAATGTAATCTTTTCCACGCAACACGTTGGAACGATTTGATGCTTTGTGCAGTTTTGAGCACGCTTTTATAGCTGGTATCACGATTTGCGATCTCTGTCTAACTCTTTTGTTGTACCCCTCTCTCTTGAATGCATTGCATGCAAAAACGACGATCCGTCCCATCATGGTTCTATACAGTTTCTGTCGATACAGCATAATTCTTTCTATGATTCACGCGTATAGCGAATTAGCGAGCAGGATCATCCGACACAGTTTCTACTGACATCGCATAATTCTAAGATTCGACGCTTCCCAAGGAATTATATTACATTCAACACGTGCCGGGACATTTATCCTTGAGGGTGGGTTCAACTTACATGCGATTGTGCGATATGCTGCGTCGTTAGCATTGAAACACATTATGGAAAATGGTAGTTTTAGAATAAATGCGATGGTGGAGGGAAGCAATTGCACCTCTATTTAAGGCAGTCTCCGGATGCTACTCCATCAATCGCTCAGTAGCCTCAGTGACTTTTGACGGAACAGATAGAGCTCTGAAAAAATGTGCAGTACCAGTGCCGAAGGAAACGTCGGATGCATGAATTATTACGTTCCGATCATGCGAGATGATGGTGTAGCCCCATGCGGGGAGAATACATTTGATTGGTAAGGCTTAACTTTCACATAGTCTCTAAGTTTTTTATGTTTATTCCTGATACGAGTGGACATCGCGTATCATGGTCAGAAGATACGTATTAACATCCGTGGGTCGCAATTATTTGGAAATTGGAATCAGCGTACGGCCTACGGTCGATGTAGAAGTTCTTCTCGGTGACAATCATGGGAATCATTTCATATTACCATGGCATACATGGAATGTGCTATTCGACAGCCGTACAACCATCGAAGAACGTACACAATTGTCTGAACCAGACTCTATTCGATTGATGATTTAATGGTGGAATTTCTTCGGATCTTTGATTCACCGATTGTAAAGCTGACACGATGTGATAAGTCACTGTATTTCAAACTGAATACAGTATCATTTTTATGTAATCTTGAGCCATGTGTAGACTATGTGTATCCGCGGCTGTATCAAACTGCAGAAGATGCGAGAGTAAAATTTGAAACTTTTGTTAACGTGTTGCAACAGAGCAATGTTGCCTGCAAAACATTAGATACGCATCGTGCTGCTAAAATAATACGTGATAGCGAATATTACGACGAGGAGTATCTTGTAGATTGCAAACTGATAGCATGTGCCATCAATGATATTCTAGCTGATACTCGTAGGAAAAAAATGTTAAATTGTATTTTTTAATTTCATATTCTTTTCGTTTGTAACAATATATAATATCATAAACATATATTATTTCTACATTTTATTTACCCATCTTCCTCCTTCTTTCCTCATCACGTAGTTTTAAGATTCGACGTTTAAAAAGTATTATATTTCGTTCGAGCGTTCTTCGCGCCGCGAAAATGACATCATCTCACGCGACTTTCTCAGAGGAGTCAAATTACGCGTAATCGCACGCGATGTTCGAAATACTAGCTTTAAAAACTGGCTAGCTTTAGAATGCTCTCTCACACACACACGCACACACCCCTGATCGGGTAGTATGTATCGCTTATCGTTGTATTGGTTGAGCGCGGTTTTATGCTCGTTCACGGAAAAGACATCGTGTAATCGCGAACGGATATGGTTCTGTCTAATCCATTTTCTGTTTGTTCGTAATAAAAATTTACATCACTGCGCGGATGTGTTAGCTCCGAATGATGCATTGAGAAAAAACAAACTACCCGCGACGACGGAATTGTAACTGTACAAAGAATCCCCATCTTCTCAACTCCCTGTATCACACATGGAAAAAGATCCTTCATTGTCGCCAGAAGAAATATCAGCAGCGTATGAAGGGCGTGAAAAGCGTCGTTTATCAGTTGATTTACCTCATAAAAAAATGTCAAAACCTGACATTAAGTACAGTATAACAATTCCTTATTCTAGTTTTCAAACTGTACCTACATTGATTGAGAAAAAAAACTACCCGCGACAACGGAATAATCATCGTGACTGCCCCGGTATCGGTAAGGGCTATGAATAGTATTAAGATTGAAGAACTTTTTAATCGATTATTTGAACTTATACAAGGGAATTGTGATACTTCAGATAATATTTTTTAAGTTGCATAATGTCTTCTCTTTAGGCATTGAGAAATCGAACTTAATGAGCGAGATTTCAATAGTATCTTACAAAGTCTTGCGTTCCGTTCATCGTGACTGCCCCGGTATCGGTAAGGGCTACTTCCTCAGGTGGTAACTATCTCGGTGCCGCTAACGGTGTCGGTAACGGCGGCTGCCTGGACAATGTCAATGACGCTGACGGTAACGGTGACTATTTCGAGGACAGTAACGATGACTGTCTCGACGTCGATCACGATGGTTGTGTCGGTGACTTCATGGGCGGCGACGACTGCATCGGAAGATACCTCTGATGCGACGACTGTCTCGGTTGCGAGTTAACAATCCCTACGATACGCAAAGTCATGCACATATAGTATATTGTAATAATTATGCGACATGCATCACATCGTGATTGTATTATATCGAATAAATCCTCTGAACCCATATACGTACATTTACGGCTCGAACAATCGTCCTAGCCCCCAAAAGTCCGGATCATCGTTGTCGTCGTTGAACGCCCAACGGTCTAAACCGTTTCGAACCTCGCACCAAAACTGCCTGAAGCCATGTATTAATTTTCTACATTTAATGCTGTCGTATCACTTCGTATATGGATACTCCGATCGCTGAAACATACGAGAAACTATAGGAAACATGTGCTTTTTATTAAAAGACCTCGTAGTCGCTACGTACAAATATCACTTACCAAATACTCCTTCATCTCGTTGCTGTCGTCGCACCACATCCTGATTGAAACGTGTAATGATCCCTCGCGTGTTAACCTTTCTTAAGGACTGCGGTAAGCATGATGCATGGTGGGAATAACCATCGTACAGTAGGGACTGCCGAATCGTTATCATCATTGCCCATTCAGATATCGTGATCCTTGCCCACGTTGATGACCGCACAGGTTGAAATACAGCTTATAAACGCAGATTCCACGTCTTCCCATGCGGCTTTGGGTGCAGTCGATAGGACCGAAACCCCGCACCCTACTCGCCAAAACTTTTCCCGCACGATCGCGCGCAATGTCTTTATTCGCACGATCAGCGACACCAGGCGTTGTTTCGCTACCGCGGACACTCCTCCGCTGCTCTGAAACACTGCGTAGAAGCTCATACATCTGGGACAAGCCCTGCACGTGTCCACGAACACTTCCATGTTCACTTATTCACAAAGAGTTTACTTCTTCACAAATACTTAACTTTCCAGAGACGGTCGCTTTCACCTGATTTCATGATGCGGCTTTTCCAGGTGATACGAGCATGCTGCCAATCCGGGAATCGAAAACTGAGTGGTGCAAGGACGAGCTTCGCGTTTCGCGGCAGGTTCGTACGCTCGTCCAAAATCATGCCAATTCCCGACACAAAAACCTATTCACTGTGTGGCGGGCGAGAATGCGAGAGGCCTTGGTGACGATATCGATTTGGAACGTTCTGGGAGAAAAGGGCCCTTCCGTGAAACGGATCGTCTCTAGCGTGCCCTCGCCAGGCGGTTAGAAACAGTGAGGCATTCTACGCTGAGTGCGCGACCGAACGACTCGTGCAGTATACACTGTCGTAATCTTTAACGTAACCAAAGAATCTTTGTTATATTCGTGATTAAACGGATTGTTATGTTTATTGTTAATTCAGCGTTGGTTTCATTTATTTCTCCACGACCCAATCACTTCAACTGTAATTGTTGATATATCAGGACTCAGCACTTCCCGTACTTCGACCACACCGGTCTCGATGTCCTGGAGAAGCGTTAACGGCGTATACACGACCGTGGTAAAGTACTTCACTTCCTTGCGATGCACGTCTCCCTCTCTCATCCTCAACGTCTCAATCATGTGACGTGATGTCACGCTTGCTCGATGCGTTACCACGTGTATCGAATTATACCGCTGATGATAAGGGTGTTTACACCCATTTCGGGGGTCTCGGTCTTCAAAATTTGTTGGCCGATGACCGAATAGTTATCGCGCTATACTTCCGTATGCGTGATCATGGATCAGCCACCTTAAAATCAGTTCTCAAATGCTACTACAGCGATCAAGACATATGTTACCACGAGAAACGTTTTAAAAATTTATCGCATCTAAGTCTATTGCGTCTAAGTCGATTGCATCTAAGTCGATTGCATCTAAGTCGAGTGCTTTAAGTGAAATTGCATTGAAGTAGATCGCTTTTGCAGAAGACTGCTTTCGAAAGAGATTGCTTTGAAGGATATCGCCAGTCGTTCAACGGACGGAAATACAATCGAATAATACCGTAAGTTTCCATTACCATATTTTAGTGAATCGTTGTGTTAGTAACTGTGAGAATTATAAGAAAAATCGGTTTCAGGTTACGCCCAACTGCTGCTGCGATCTCCGACTCCGCTCTGCTACCAACCCCAAAATATATGTTGCGTGTCGGAATGTTGCGGTTCAAACCGAAGAAATTCGAGGTGAAGAACTTCATGAGGCGGAAGTTGTTTATGACGGTGACATTTCCTTAAAAGTGTTTTAGAATGCTAATGCCATATACAACGAGCCGCCGGTTGACCGACATCGGGATGAGCAACATTGGCTAAATAGGTATGCGCGGCAACACGCAATCTTTTTAGATGTTAGTGATGATGAAGCTGATGATTACCGAACAGTTTGATGGATCCAAAAAGTGTAGTTTGGCGGAAATGTGTTAATGCTGAACAGATTGACTTTGTCGCTGTTTTTGCGAATGGAGTATCGGGGCATCTCGCTCGCGATAATGCAGTTCACACTGTCCTTGATCTATTTATTGAAATCGTTGACAATGCCATTATTACCGACAACGGCATCGGCGATGCGATATTCAATGATGATGTTGTCGAGTGGGATAACTAAGTTAAATAAATTACTAAAATCATGCAAATCTATGTATGAATTTTTTCGCCCTTCACATGCTCCCACGACGCTTGACTTACTCTACCCCGAATAATCATCGCTCTATGTTTGCGATGGTTGCTTGCGCGAACGCAACGCAAAATTCATTTCTTCGTTACACGTGCGCTGTATCAATCCCACGGTTCAAATATCAAAACGCGTTCAATCCTAACCAAATATAAACACACTGCAGGAAGCGCGGGCATGTAGGTGCCAAAACGCGTTCAATTCTGTGGCGCGTCATAATTCCTTATCATTTTTCAAAAATCATTGGTACACCCTGTTTCTCGGAAATCATTTGTACACCCTCTTTCTCAGAAATTATCATCGAAGGCGCGATTTGAATTTCCACGAGTCGGTCGCGGTCGCGCCTGCGCACCGATCCCCGCACGCGTACGGAGATTACGCAGCTGCGACGCGTGCCCAAAGTACCTTAAACATCCAACAGGTGGCGCCAATATGAAATGTATGAAAAACCTGGAAAATTTACCAATGCGGGCTCAAATACCGACGCGAACCCAAAATACCTTAAACATCCGACGGGTGGCGCCAATACGAAATGCGCGCGACGTCATTTTGAAATTTTGAAAATCCATCCCCTTCCTTGTGACTTCAGCCCCCTCGCCCACGAACGCAACCTGCGTGCGCGACGCCATTTTGAAAATTTTGAAATTCCCCTTCCCCCGTGACGTCACCCCCCTCACCCACGAATTCGGTCGACGCCATTTTGGAATCCCTTTCCCCTGTGACGTCACCCCCCTCACCAACGAACTCGGTACCCCCTCCCTGCCTCACCCCCTCGCCCACACTTGGTCCAGAATCTGCATAGCCTGTCTACTACCTGTGCCAATCGTACGCGCGAATACCGAAACACTTGATCAGAGACAACGTGAATTTTCTCGTGCTGTTCAAACAGGACGGGACGAACTTGCGTCGCGTGTACAACGATCACGTGAACACGGACATGACGTTCGAGGCGTTCAACGATCTGTGCGCGAGATGTTGGAGACAACGATACGACTTCGTGGTCATCGATTAGGACAGTTCTATGTACGATAGTCGGTATCGACGAGGATTTAACGAATTCGTGGTAGCGCGCGGACATCAGTAGATCGCGAGTTCTTCGTCGAGCAACACCAGGATGTCTAACGAAGCAGCGACTAGCGGTGTTAACATGGAGAGCACACAGCAACAACAACAAGGAAAGAAACAGAAACGGCGTCGTAGACAGCAACAGTTGCAAGACGTCGAGACGAAGAAGAAAATTGCTGAAATCAGCGACGCTATACGAAAGAAATATATGAGCCTGAAACTCGGTAAAATATCGGCAAAAGCTGCTGCGGAGGAGAGCGCACGCCCGATCGTCGAACCGCTGAAACACTTGGTGGAGAACACTGCGGCGTTGCAAACGAGTCCAGCGATACCATCGAAGCCACGACCATCGCTCGTCAAGCGGAAACAACAACAGCAACAACAACAACAACAACGTTTGAAGAAGAAACGATTATTCTATACTCCGTCCACAGCCGAAGCTGCGATACGGCCCGAAACGACTCCGCTTCCGGATTCGAACGACGACGACGACGACGACAGCACCGACTACGAAACAACCGAGGAACATGACCATGGTGAGACGGACAAAATGATTCTAGAAGTTCTGGATCCAAAAACCACCACTACCGTTCACAACCTCGACGCGTATACCCGAAACGCCAGCGGACCGCTGTCGCGCGAATATCTGCAGTTGTTCTTCACCGACACCAAGTAACTGATCGACAACGTGTACGGCGTGTACCTAGGCGACGACGAACAGCTGAGAATCGGTGAGTCCGTGCTCACCATCGGCGAGAACAACGACGACGACGGTAGCGTGAAGGGCAAGCGATACGCGGGTTCTCGAGGCTTGTATGAACTGCTGTTCATGCGAGTGCCTAACGAGCAGGCGTACACGACTGATGATCTCGACGCGTGCCGTGACATCTTGTTGTCGACGAACGCGCATAAACGGGACCATTTGGCTAGCAAGCCCACGCTAGGCAACAAGAGCTACAAGTACAGGAAGATCGTGCTGTTGTTGATTAGTGGAGACGACAACATCGATGGGATCACACACGAAGGTCGAGGATTACCAATCGACGACGCAATGACGGTCACCGATAGCATGATCGATTACGTGTACTGTGACGATCCGAACGAATTAGTCGATAGACTGCGATTGCTTGTGACGTCGCGCGACGCCGGACACACCGAACACGATAACGAAATTGCCTCCATCGTGGAGGAACTTCGCGAAGCTGGTCTCATCGTAAATTGATTGTTCAGATCGACGATGCGTCAGTCTCGTTCGCAATCACCGCCGGCGACATGTCGATGAACAAGTTTGGTTCATCTTTGCACGGCACGACCGATGCTATCGGTGACATCGATCAACGCATGGAGACAATTCGCTCGCGGAATCTGTATGTTGCGAATTACGTTCGGGAGAACGCGCTGTGTCTTAACACCGATCGGTCGACGTTCGACGCGATGGAACACAAGATACATCGCGTGACACATCCGGAGGAGGACACCGACGCTGCGACGAAACAATACGTGGACGACATGGAACGTACCGTCGGACGTGCCCTCGACACTATGGAGGAAGACATGTATGAATTGACGACGAAGCGTGACTTGGAGAATTTGATAAATACCGCGATGCAACGACGCTTCGATCACTTGAAGGACAGACTCGAAGAGCTTGCGACAACGACCGCGCAAGTACAGAAACGCAAGGAAGCGCGACGGTGAGCAACGACTACGACAACAAACCCTGAAAACACCGTACCTGGTTCGAGTACCTGGTACAGTACCTGCTGCTGGTCGTGGAACGTTACCTTCGCCGCCGCCATCACCGCTATGGGCACGAGTAAGGAGCGAATACAATTGGTCAACGAACTTTACGCTCCCGCGAGACAAATTTTCCCGCGGAGACGCGTAGTGATTCGAGATTACGACGATCTATGGCAGGCGGATTTGGTTGAAATGTGCGCGTACGCGACCCACAATAGTGGCTACAACTACATACTCACGGTCATCGATACGTTCAGCAAGTACGCGTGGGCCGTGCCCCTGAAAACGAAAAGCGGACGCGACGTGACCGAAGCTACAAACCGATATGGGAAAGGAGTTCTACAACGCGGAGTTTCAACGATGCGTTACGTCTCACGGAATCAATCACTACTCGACGTACAGCGTGATGAAGACGTCGATCGTAGAGCGCTTCAATCGTACGCTGAAGAAACTGATGTGGAAACAATTCTCCTTGAACGCCTCCTATCGCTTATTGGATCTGCTACCTACGCTCGTGCCCACCTGCAATCATCGTAAACATCGCACGATGAACACGCGACCCGTCGACGTGACCTCCGCGACTCGTTTGCCGTTCACCGTATCAGCGTCGTCAGGTGTCAAGCAACGACGATGACGACGACGACGACGACGGGTGAAATTCCACGTTGGCGACAAAGTACGCGAGAGCAAATTCAAGACAATCTTCGAGAAGGGCTACATGCCAAACTGGTCGACCGAGGTGTTCGAAATCAACGCTGTACAACGAACGCAGCCTGTAACATACATTCTACGCGATTCTGCGGGAGAGCCTATCTCGGGAGGATTCTACGAGCACGAACTGCATTCCGTCAGGAATCCGGACGTTTATCTGATCGAGAAGATTATTCGTCACAAGGGGAATCGAGTACACGTGAAATGGTTGGGATTCGACTCGTCCAAGAACTCGTGGATACAGGAAAAGGATGTCCTGTGACTCAACAGCGGTTCCATCTTATTAATTAAATAAATATACAGTACAAAGTTTACATTTATATCATTTCTTTGTATTTAAAAAAAAATAAAGAATAATATATACCGATACTTGTACGCTATTTCATTTCCCGTTTACTATTATATAAGTATATTAAGAAATAAAAATAATACTTCGTTCACATTTGTAAAGTGTTTACATACGCTTCCGCGATTTATAGTATATTTAGGTATACCTGATCTATTTCCTAACTTATCCACTTGAAGTACTTACAATAATGTTTGTCATTACCCACGCTACGTCCATACATTGCATACTTTTTTTTTAAAGAGGGGGAAAATGCATTATGCATACCCCGGCAAAGGTTATGCCGGGGTTATGTGGAACTCTCCAATTATGGCATACCCACTAAAAACCCCCTCTACGCTACGTTCATACAGTGCATACTTGTATACGTGAAAAACATCGTACACGCGATTATTGAAACGTATATACATATGTTCATACATGCATACCAACACTACGAGATATCCATACACGTATCACTGTCGTTATCATTGTTATCGCACTCGAGAATCCAATAGTGTCCCCGCGGAAGGGTTTTGATCTGGTCGTGTAGTATACAGGGTGTCCCAAAAATGCTGCGGTTCCTTGAAGGGGGTGATTCGGAGGGCGATTGCAAACAACGTTTTCCTTTGCGAAAATGCTCTCCGAGGTTTCGTTAACGAGATATTAACAAAAAGCACCGACCAATCAGAGCGCGAGTCTGACGGCTGAGTTCACGCGCCAGCGTGGCTACGCGTCGCTCTGCGACTACGAACAAGCAACTCGGCATGCATCGAAGAAAATTGCGTAGAATGGCAAATGAAAAAGACGTAACAAATAAAATCGAACATGTTGTCATGGATTGTTTGTCATTTAAAGTGCATAATGAATGAAGGATAAATGGATGAAAATCACGTCTAACGTAGAAAGAGGAATACACAGTTTTTTTAAGAAGATTCGAAAATAATGTCACTGGGTCACTGAACCGATCCTGGTCATCGATGGACTAGCCCAGTGCACAGCTGGTCCCAGGTATACGACACTACCCAAAGTTAAGGGTCGCAATGTCAGGTGCTTCCAGATGACCAGGATCGGTTCAGTGACCCAGTGACACGGGTTTTCAAGCTGCAGGTGAATTTCCGACAAGGGTGAGTTTTAGTCACTTTATTGGTGATAATTCATTTTTAAATTTAACGCAAGCTATGGCTTATTTCCGGCGATAATTCTCAAAATTCCCGTACGAGAATATTTATTCGATCTTTTTAAACAGACTTATTCGTTATGAGCAACAGTGCTAGCCGTTATTGAATTGTGGATTTTTATCACAATAATGAACTACTATCAATTTTCGTTAATTTCCTGTTACATTAACTATTCGTGGCTACGTTATTAACACAAAGAAATTTACGTATTCCTTATCCTCCCACTTCAAATAATTATTGTTTTCGAATCTACTAAAAAAGAACAGTGTATTCGTCTTTCTACGTTAGACGTGATTTTCATCCATTTATCCTTCATTCATTATTCACTTTAAATGACAAACAATCCATGACAACATGTTCGATTTTATTTGTTACGTCTTTTTCATTTGCCATTCTACGCAATTATCTTCGATGCATGCCGAGTTGCTTGTTCGTAGTCGCAGCGCGACGCGTAGCCACGCTAGCGCGGGAACTCAGCCGTCAGACTCGCGCTCTGATTGGTCGGTGCTTTTTGTTAATATCTCGTTAACGAAACCTCGGAGAGCATTTTCGCAAAGGAAAAAGTTGTTTGCAATCACCCCCCGAATCACCCTCTTCAAGGAACCGCAGCATTTTTGGGACACCCTGTATAGCGTTTATCGTCGCACGGAGTGAGCGCGGTCTTCAGTTCGTTCACGGAACAGACGTCGTGTAATCGCGCACGGATATGGTTCTGTCGTACCGTCGTTGCCGCGTGCTCGTGAAGACACCGAACGTAGTCTTCGAAACGTCTCACGTTCGCTACCACACACCTCTTTACACCCTTCACTTTCTTCGTTTCGGTCGTTCCCGCCGCCGCCGCCGCCGCCGCCGTCGTAGCGTTACATACACAATTCGCGTACATCCTGGACCGCAGTCCCACGAACTCTGACATTAAGGCGCCGTTGTTCTCGTCCTTCATGTGTCCCGGCACCTTCTTGCTTACGAGCGGCATACCGTACGGGTTGTCCACCGCGTAATAGCTCGTGTCGAATCGCGCACTGACGACACTTTTTATCTCCTCGTACGCGTTATCGCACTGCAGCTGATACAGAAAGCTGTCGGTGTCCGTATACAAAATCTTGCATTTACCGCCAAACTTTTCCCGCATATACGCACAATAAAATTCGTACAAGCACACCTTAGACACATCCAACACACTCATAACCACGTATATGGCTTTTATCGAATTTCTCTTTCAATTTACGCATCTCGATCGCGACAAAGTGCTCCGAAAATATCGCGCGACTATGGAAATTGGGTTTCGCGATCAACGATTCGACATCGTAAAGACCGTCCCACCGCGTCACCAGTCGCACGTCTACGAGAATCCGAACGTTCTCCATCGTCTTGCCGTTCACTGCATTGTTGATGAGTTTGTATGTGTTTTCTGGAAATTGCTGGTAGCTGGCGTCCTCAACTCCGTGTTCAAGTTGATATAGTCGCGCAACAAGGATTTTGATCGAAATGCAAAACGCGATGAATTCGCGATATACGGAGTCCGTACCGAATGCACTGCTGCAAGTAGCGATAGTGGATTACGTATCGTTCCTTATCGTAAAGCTTGGCGATCAGCATGGATGGCTTACCGATTGGCGCCTGCTCGCGCACAGGACAGAACGGAAGGTCCGCGTGCTTGTCGTGAATGTCCCGTGGATACTCCAGATCCACTTCCAATAGGTAGCCTTCGGGTCCATCGTCCTTCGGCAAGGAGTTCACGTCCGAATCGGCCACCGCCGCCTCGTCCAGCCGTCGAAATCCGTCGCACGGCATCGCCTGAGACATTGCCCACCCGTACAGGTTGTTCACGTCGAAGTACATCAAGTACGTGGATGGTTGCGACGCGTCGTACATCGATGTTGGCAGGTTCTTGTTGTTTGCGCGCGCATACTTGTGCGAGCACTGGCTCCGGCCACCGCGTATACCACGCTCCACGAACAACAGCATGTCCACGTCAGTGATTTTTTAATGAAAGGAAAAATATAATTATAATATCATAAAAATAACAATTTACAGTCTACACCAGAACAGCCTACAGCAGAACGTTGCGTTGTAATTTGTGCACCCTCCTTTCCACATCTTCAGATGTATGAGCCACGGATATAACATAAGGCGCTAATGTGTGGACACTATGCACATCTAATGTGTTAGGAACAGGTATCAGTTCCTGCCAGTGCTCATCTAAGACGCTTTGAAGGCTGACGACGCTGTCATGGGAAATGTACATAATTCGCACATTCGGGCATACTTCTGAAGCCACGGTGGCGAACTCTTCAGCAGTGGCAACCTTATGCGTTCCAGCTTTCATACGATTCCACACTGTGGCTTTCAGCGAGCCACCTATGCCATCCACTACTCCCTTCCCGTGGCTTGAAGCAAAAAAGTTCCAGAACACACGAATGCCGTACTTTAATTCAAAGACATGAAGCGTAGCAAACAAAAATTTATGTTTAAACTGACTTGATGCTCCATCCGAGAAAATATATACATCCCGAACAGAGACATGATCAACAGTAAGACAAGTCAGTAATTCGTCCAGGAATTTAAAAACTGCAATTTTGTCATGACTTAAGTGGTCTGAAACTATGGCAAACCCTTGGCCCGGGGTGTGACCACTTGTCCAAGCATAAGCTGTGAAAATAGTACACTGCTTATGGGCCCCGTGTGCACTCTGAATTTCATCCCTTTCTTGAATAGTGAAATTCTCTGCGAAGTCCACTTGAAGAACAACTTCCATCCAGTGAATTTTTTACCTTCTCAAAGTAATTTGCTTGAGCGCGCTTGACATATACATGTAGTAGAAAGTATGGCAAATTCTTCTTTAAAACCTTGAAACATTCTATAAGGGACCATTTATGTGTTTCTTTGACTGCTCTGCCTATAGTCCATTGTTCGCAAGTAACCAATATTTGGTCTGGATTCACACAAAATTTGTCTGGACTATAATCTTCTACCTTTGACTTACAGCCGCCACACTGTCCCATCATACACGATTTTAGCGTTTGGTCACATGTGACAGAAGAAATGAAATCCCGAAAAGAGACAGACACACCGATGTAACGATTGAGAACTTCCAATAGCAAACGCATGTTCTCATGGTACCTACAGAGACAAATATTCTGAGGAATATGTGCGTATGAGTATATCTCTGGAGGCTTGTAGGTGTAGAAGGTTGTGAAAGCAATCTGAGTGTCAGTTTCCTGTACGAACAGTTGAAAAGCTTCGTTATAGGACATCCTCACGAACCGTTTTATAACCGAGATTTTCTTTACGTTCCCTTCACTATTTGTCTCACGCATAAATATTTTGTGTTTTGCACAGGGACTTTGCCATGATATTTCGTCCGAACTGTAGAATTTATGGATCCGTGTTATAACTTCGGGGTCAGTTCTTCGCCCATTTTCACCAGGTAACGTTGCTTTCGGATCCATCACCACCATACCTATACTTTTGGCGAGGGTGACGACAACGGCCTTACATTTACGTGGACTTGACGGGAGTGCACGGCGGGCACGATGAACAGCTTTCCAAAGGGCTTGTTTACTATTATACGCGGCGGTGTCATCTTCGGAAAAGCTGCTGCTGTTAGATTCGTGCTGTTGGGCTCGGCTTGCTCGTTTGCACACAGCATTTTTTTTTTTACCTTCTTATAATGTACAGGATTCTGCTGAATTGCTTTTCTGCGAATCTGTTGACGCTTTTTCTCCCTCCGTTTGTCAATTTCACTTAAACCTTGTGCCCTTCGCCTGACCCGATATGCGGCTTGTTTTTGCGCGTTTGTCGAAGCCATGTTTAAGATTGACAAAAATGAAATACACTTTTGATTTCTCTACGCAACGATTTATTTTAATACTTTTCTCTACCGCGTGCTTTTTGCGACTGTCTTCTGGAATCTCGGGCCTTGTCCACTACCATCGTTCGTCAATTTTTTGATCGCGCCATGCTCACTACTCCTATTGTTAGCGACAAAACACAATCGTCGCGTGCGCCTTCAATCAGGATGGCTATTTTACGAATCTTATACATTGCACTCTAAATCACGTCGGAGCATTGATCGTATTTTATATAATTAGAAATAATCACACCAACTCATCTACGCCGAAAGTTTCACCACAATATAAACACAGACAGTAAAGCCTCCCCGCGGTTATATATTTATTAATTATAATTAAAAATAATTTCTTCATACAAATTTATATTAATATGATTCATTATCTAATAAATATTTTATTTTCATTTGAATTATTATTTTACTACGCTTTCATCTGCAGATCGGCTGACAATAGACAGGCCCCTACGAGTAGACATTTTCACGGTGTCCGTACGTTACCATATAAGATCGTGCTGTAGTCATGAGCTGCAGTTCCGCAATATTTACACATGTGCACAGGTAGCCCAGGAGACATTGAATCCACGTTGTTGTGTATTTTAACCCACAAGTTTGGACTGGGTGATAATAACTTCACCTCGGACGGTAACGTATGGACATGAAATTTTGAATTTTGGCTACTCCTTTACACATCAGCCGAAAGGATGAATTGTTTTGCACGCACGTCTTTTTGTACCTTGAACAGTGTACAACAAGACACACGATTAGTTTTAGCGATGTAAACGCAGGAAATAACGGAATATTTTATCTAAAGAGATCCCTATTACTGGTTCATTGAAATCGTAGTACAAAGGGGACTTCATCATTGATTTCCGACCCTGTATACGAGTGGACTGATTCTGTCAGACTCATTTTTTGTTGGTATGGAGCATATACAACATAGTGGACCACTTCTCATGTGTGTCTATATATTTTGAAAAACATATCCCTATGTCCTAGTCCGCGCGAAAATGGCCAGCACGTTCGCGTGTCTCCCTTCCCGTTTGTTGCCGGACACGCGTAGAGGTACACAGCCATCGTCGTCGGACCAAAGGTTTATGGAAACATCGTTGACCATTTCGAACTTGTGCAGCTGATCCGTCGATATCGGTAGTCGCATACCATCCGTACGGAACACCGCCGAGTAGTGGGGATACGACGCAATCCTATTACCGTTCGTATCAGCCGGAAACAGACTGGCGACGATCGATCATAAAAAACACGTGTTCTCTTTACACTGCACGACCACTCGCGGTAGCGGCACGTCGCAACCGGCACGCAATGGATTGTGTTTGCTTATGTTGATCAGAAGGTTCTGTACTGCCCCTAATGTCCATCCGCTTTCGCGCTCCTGAAACTTCTCCATCGCGACCAACGTCGGAGCAACCACTTGCGTCATGTACCACTCTCGGATATTCGATGACATAAACAGTGCGTGATTACGCGTTGCAAAACTCTTTACGTCCGTCTCGTCCCGCAACATGAATTCTGCGTTTAGAACAGTGTTCATGGATACGCTGCGATGTTCCGTAATAGCGTTCGTAACGCGCGAAATCACCACTCGACGGGTATTCTGAAAGTATAGGCTCGGATCGACAGCCCCCACGTTTATCACCGGCCCGGTCAACAAACCCTTCGCGAACGCGGTTTCAAGTTCCTCCCACACGACCTTGGGTGACATCGCTCGAGCGGCGTGCTCACACCCTACTCGCGATAACGGACCTCGCACTATTGCACGCAATGTTGTTGTTCGCGCGAGCATCGACACCGTCCGCTGCTTCTTCCACACCGGCACGCGTTCGCCTCGTTGATACGCAACGATATGACGTATTGTCTCGTCGCATCTGTCCAACCAATCGCGAAATTCCGCGTGGTCCTCAAAAGTTCGGACATCCGAGACAACACCAAAAACGCGTTCTTGAATGTCTCCATATTCTTGTTATTTACACGTACGCAATTACTTGACATTAAAGACTCTATGTTGTTCGGTAACACGTTTCGGCCACGTATTCATGTTCGCGTCAGGATGTCGGATACGTATTGCCAGCATTACCGGCGTGCTAAAGAATGGCCATATAACTCGTCTCGTACGCTTATGAACGTAACATTGTAACTAACCAAGGGCCCATTCAACACGTCTCGCACACTTACGAAAATAACGTCGTAATTCGTTATCTAGAAACGCATCTACAGGCATTACCGCTGTAGGATACAATCCCTCGTACACTTCCGTCGAGTTGTTCTCAATGTCGCGTAAAAGCATCAATAGTGAACATTAGGGTGGACCTTATTTTTCGATCATCAGATTTTTTTGGTCCCGCCCCCCAGAAATGTGACACTTGTTGGGAAAATGATCTGGAAAAAATTTCAGCCCGATTGGACCACGGGAAAAGGACGCGCCACGAATTTGAAAATTTTGAACTTTTTAAACCTTGATATAAATATACATTATGATATATCGTTGAATTTTTTTTCTGTTTAAGAATACATACACAGCATATACGATTGTTAACAAAAAAAACGTCCGTGACCTTGAAAACTCGAAAGAGTGACCTTGAAAAATAATTTCTTTCTTCCATTATATTCGCCTCGTTATATGCTACAACTTTTGTCTGAAGAGTTTCTTCGTATATTCATAAACGATGAAGATATTAAACATTTTTTATTTTTATTATATCGCTCCATTATACAGAAGAAAAGCAGTTCTAAGACTGGAAATAAGTTACTATAGCTATTATGTAAATTACGAATAGAAATGTCATCAAAGTATTGCGTCCCAGATCTGCTCGTGGACTCGTCAGTAGGGCCCAGCAGATCCTGTCTCAATTCCCGATACAACGTGTTAATACGCTCACCTTGAATTTAAGCTATCATGTAAATTTCTAAATTATGGATACCCTAAGCGTTTCGTCCCAGACCTGCTCGTGGACGTTCGATAAGACCGAGCAGATCTTGCCCTAGACGCGACTGTTTTAACAAACAGTCTTAAATGCGTCTCAAAAATTCAAATAGCCATGGAGGTATTTATTAGGGGTTCGTTTATATTAAAAATGCTTTAAAAATCCTTTGATAAATTCTCCTTTGTGACGTCAGGATACTGCTTTCTATATTCCATCACATTCTGCAGTATAAATTGTTTCTCCTCTTTATTTTTTGATAATATTTTGTTATATTCTTCTATAAGTTTAACGCCACGCTCAGCGGTGTCATTTACCACTTTTAATCCGTTCACGATGTTTCGCCCAATTTGGAAAGCCTCGTCATCATCCCATGTAGAAGGGTCTTTTTAAAAAAATGTGGTACGTATTAAAAACCTTTCAAAGAATCTTTTGGAATCAGGAGAAATAAAATGTTCCATTTTTTGTTGACCAATTGTTCCACATCCTTTGGAAGAATTTTATATTTTTTAAGGTATTCGTTGTCGTCACTGCCTACACTGACATTTATTGCCTCTATCATTTTTATTTTAGTGTCATTCTCAATGGCACTATCGAAAAATGATAATGCCGCAGTTTCTGGTGCCAAATACCATAAATGATTGATCATTTTGCTTATTGCAGCGCGGCTTATTGTATTGTTGCGGGCACCCTATGGATAGAATCCATGGCCCCCTGGTGCCCGCGACGAAGACAAGAGGACAGCGAGAAGAAGGCGATCGGACCGATCGCCTGTCAAGCTGTCATTCGAGAGTCAGCCGCCATTACAAGCAGACGTATCGATATTCACATTCCCCTGCCTAAGAGATTGTATTTCGTTACCTTTGTTCTTTTACCAGACCTGTTAATGTTTTGTTACTCTTGTTATACATTAAAGTCATATTATGTCGAGCGCGAAATGTAACATTGGTGTCAGAAGTGGGATGCCCACTCGTGCTTCCGCGGCCTCCGCGAAATCTTCCCCTGAACCGACGGGCGACGCCACCCTACAGGAGCTGTTCACCAACCTCCAGCTAAGCATCGTGGGACAGATGCAGGAACATTGGAGGCACGACGAGGCCCGAAGGAGGGAGAAGGAAGCCGCCGACCGAAGAACACAGGCGGCTCTCGAGGCCCGGTTGTCAGAAATGGAAAATCGCATCCAGGTCGTAGTCTCCTTATTACAAAATATTCGCGGATCGGTTGACAGCGGCGCGAATCCTCGGGGTAGAGAGACAGTCGCCAATGTAAATAATAATGTAAATAATGATGTAAACAGTGATGTACATAGTGATGTAAATAGTGGTGTAAATAGTGTCCCCTCGGCGCATGTCCCTACCTCCATCGGTATGCCCGCCGCTACCCCCTTTTAGGTACGCTGTGAAACCGACCATTTTCGACGGAAAAACGTCGTGGGAAGAGTACAAAGTACAGTTACAGACTATCGTGCGCGCTAATGGGTGGAATGACGAAAAAAAGACTACGGCCTTGATCGCTTCCCTCGGGGGGTCGGCAAGGAGCGTCCTCACGACGCTCTCCGCTGCCCAATCCGAGAACTTCGCGGAATTGGTTTCCGCGCTCGAATTCCGCTACGGGGCGAAGAATCTGTCAAATTTGAACTATGTACTCTTCCAGAGTCATAGGCAGCGAAGAGGTGAGAGCATCTCCTCGCTCGCCACGAAAATAGAGCGATTAGCGCAGTCCGATTTCGCCGATTGCCCGGCGGAAACCCGCGACAAACTTGCCGCGTCTCAGTTTGTAACAGCATTGTCGAGCTCTGTCATACAGCGGGAACTGCGACTTGGCGGGTTCACCTCCCTAAGAGCCGCCGTGACCAGAGCTCTGGAGATGGAGGCCATCGAGACGATGTCTCGCGATCTCGCGACAAAGTCCCGAGATCGCGACGCGGAAAAACGGAGAACTAAATCTTCCCATACTTTTGAGAGCCCGGAGAAGAAGGGGAGGTTCGAGGGGTCGGACGACCGCTCAGACTACAACACGAAGAAAACCTGCTGGCAATGTGGAGGGGCCGGTCATCTTCGCAAGAACTGCTTGCAGTTGAGGGATTAAGGAATACGACAGGGGTTACTGAAGGCGCGACGGAGGGAGTTCGAGGGCGAATACCGTCGCTGCGATTGCTGAGCCGCGACGAAGGGAGTTCGATGGCGAACATCGTCGCGGGATAGCTGTGCAGGAAGTCGCGACGGAGGGAGTTCGAGGGCGAATACCGTCGCGACGCTGCGACGAAGGGAGTTCGATAGCGAACATCGTCGCAGGATAGCCGAATTGGAAGCCGCGACGGAGGGAGTTCGAGAGCGAATACCGTCGCGGGGAGAAAGAGTGCCGAGGATGCTGAGTTCGGGAGTTCCAGCCTGGAGAACGAGTGTGGTTGCTACCACGAAGAGTACCCGAAGCTGCAAGCGGATTGGGAAGGCCCATACAGGATAACGGATAGGATCAACGATGTAGTGTACAGGATCCAGCGTTCACCCCGGACGAAGTGCAAGGTGGTCCATGTACGCCGCCTTGCGAAATACGAAGAACGGTTCCAGTGAAGAGATAACGATGAACAAAACGCAAGGACTCCGAAGACTCAAGACCGAAGATTAGTTTAAGTTAATCCGGTGGACTGGGCTGCGGAGGCTACCTTCGTAGCCCGGCCCCCGTTCTTGAGCCTGTTCAAGGGAACACGATACCCCACGACGAGGGACAAGGTGTCGGGGGACTGCTGCCGCGGCTTGGATGCGGCTCCGAATTCCCCGAATGTGCCATAACAGCGTGGCGATCCACAGCGGGGTGCGGACATACGTGAAACCACCCCGCTAACTCTTCTGACACGGATCTTGGTGGCTTCTCTACCCAGATTCTTGTTTGTGATGGAGGTCCGTGTTGACTGAGGGACAGCAGACGGGAAATGGTGTCCCCAATCACCGAACGGACGCAGGCTCACGGATCGGTCGGAGGGGGTATCGCGGAGACGGGGCCGCTGACGAGCTGCACCGAGACGGTCCCCTGGATCCACACCAGAGGCCACGAAGAGGAATGGGGCCATCAGGAAGCCAAGGATTGGAGAAATGGAAGCGACAAGAAGAAGAGTGAAGACGAGCTGACAGTTCTGGGCGATTGATCGAGGAACGGGCCGATAGCATGCTCATGACTTGTGACCCCCTGCTTTCGGTCCCCGTCTCGTCTTTCCGTCTTCCCGATTCTGTCCGGCTCCACCAGATTCTCGTGGAGAAAGAGAGAAAGTAATGTCCGTCCATTGTTTACCAGGGAACCCGGAACGAGAAATCATCGGAGCAGCCGAGAGTTTCACGTGTCCAGAGCCACCAGAGGATGAGAACTTCGAGCAGGGCCGAAGGAGGATACAACACCGCAACCTGCCGCAACCGTCGGGGGACGTTCGAGGAAACGAGGAATGCAGCGAATCGACGGGGGATGTTCCGGAAGCACGAGGGTGATCAGGACGACGAACGGCGGAGCCGTCGCGGGATTGTTGACTTGAACCCCGACGGCTGAAAAGTCGAAGAGTCCAGACCGTCAGAAGAACCGGACCTCTCCGCCTGTCTCTGCCCAAAAAGAAGATGCGCCATCGAAGAAGAGGAAAGCCGTGCAAGAAAGAAATACACAAGTACGAAGACGCAAGTGGAGGGCAGAGACATGGAGATACGGATCCACGTACCTACGCCTTGCCCAGGGTTTTTGGGTGGTTTTCCCCTCGGGCGTGAAGACGAATGTCGAGGTGACGGTGTGAAGAGGCCACCCAGCGTTCTCCACTCTTCTGGACCAGGGTATGACTGCAGACGACGAAGAAGCTGCAGCGGTCGGGACGACCGCTCCTCGAGAGGGGGGAGCAGTGTTGCGGACACCCTATGGATAGAATCCATGGCCCCCTGGTGCCCGCGACGAAGACAAGAGGACAGCGAGAAGAAGGCGATCGGACCGATTGCGTGTCAAGCTGTCATTCGAGAGTCAGCCGCCATTACAAGCAGACGTATCGATATTCACATTCCCCTGCCTACGAGATTGTATTTCGTTACCTTTGTTCTTTTACCAGTCCTGTTAATGTTTTGTTACTCTTGTTATACATTAAAGTCATATTATGTCGAGCGCGAAACGTAACAGTATCGTCAATTTGACGATAAGCGGATAAATTGTTTAGAAATTCAAAATCTTGTCGCAGGGCTTCTGTTGCGACTGGAGCTTGTATCCATGCTTTTAAATACAAATTGGCGAGGAAAATACAAATGTCGCGAATTCCAGTGGCCTTTTCGCTAGTCAAGATAAATTCTTTTCGAAATAAATATATTTTTATACAATATATCGCCTTGGCCATCCATCGAGCGTGATGAAAAGCTCCTGGAACTCGAAATGTATAATTTTTTCTAGGAGTTCCGCCTAAGAAAAGAACTGTTAGCTCCAGGAATTCTCTGTAATCTTCTCGTGGTTGATTAATGTTTTTCAATGTTTGCATTGCAAACTCCAGCACTTCAGTAATATTTACAATTGTAGATTGGTGGACGTACTCGTTTAAATTGTTTAAAAAGTGGAATATTTGGACCCGATGATTTCTCTAACTTTACATCAAAAACACTCCGTAAAATAATTTCATACATGTGATGCCGGCAAGGACAATATAGTAAATTTCCTTCAAATTTTTGTTCGAGAAGGATACATGCGCCTTGGAAACGTCCCATGATCGACGACGTTGTGTCACAGCAAAATGCTTGCACTTTGCCACCTAAATCCCATTTCTGCACTAAATCGTATACCGCAGAAGCTTGTTTGTCCCCAGTACCCGATAGAATTGCAGGGATTCCAAGCAACTGCTCAATACCTCTGCAAGTTATTAGTACAGGTAAACGATCAATTTTCTCATTGCCTATTAAAGCTGGCAACAGCTTTCCGTCCCAATGTAGTGTAACAGCACCAAGCTCACAGTCTTTGAACGCTACACGATATTTATCTGCAAGTTGTGCTCGAAGATCCGTGCGATGACGCCGTATAGACGTTCGATTGATAATTAAGTCGCCTAGGTCATGACCAAGAGCTTGAGCTGTTGCTGTTATTATACGAACAGCATCACGATCGCTTACTTTGCACTTGTCAAGGGTTGCAACAAGTTTTGGCGTAATTATGTCGATTTGAGCACGTCTTTTTTTAGGGTTGCTTGGACCAGCTTCATCCACGGGGATAATAAATTCAATATTTTCACCCTCACTTGATAGCTGACTATCTTCTTCGTTGGATGATGCTACTTTGTCCATTGTTTCGTCTTGATTTAAACGATATACAAGTGTCAGTAGAGACCAATATATCTTATATTATATATCTAAGATAACGATCAATATTTTGAGTTTTAAAAATGAATTGCATAAAGAATATTTACCTTGCATAGCTTCTACTTCACACTGCGCCTGCCTCGATTCTTCTTGCTCCTTCCGAAACGCTTTTTTCTGTTCTTTCCGGTACAATATATTATCGCTTCCAATCATAGATCCAGGACGTCCTTTTTTTCGTTGACTTAATAGAAAAAGTTTGTCTTCCTCTATTTTAATAGTTTTTAACGCATCGGTGGGTGCAATATCAAAAAGATCATGTAGCTTGTCTACAAACTCCTTCTCCCGATTTTCTTGGGTTTCAGTACTGCGCTTGCAACTTTTATGCAAATTTACCCATTCTTGATACAATACATCTAGCTTATCAATGCAATGCTGTGGTCTTTTCATTGGGATTCGCGCTTTCTCCCAAAATATTTGAACTTCCTTAATAACTAAAGAAGCACTAGACTTAAGATTTAATTTCACATTCCGTAGATTGTGAAATAGGACTCTTAAGACTTGCCCGTTGGATGGCAATTTTGCACCGATAATTTGACTTTCGTCATGATCGAGTAAATATAATTTTTTCCTTGTACCTTCCATTTCACTTTCACTTTCACTGCGATATTTCACTGTTACCTCGCTGAACGCTCAGAACATAATGGCCCAACTATGACTTTCGGACCTTCTGTCCCATCCCTTCCTGCGCAGGTAGAATTCTAACGGTTTCTGAGGGGTACAAATTGATTACCTGAGTCAGCTGTAGCTGCATTTCGAAGGCTTTCAAAACTCGCATTTCAATACATGTAGGAATTAAATATTTAAAAAACTGTAGTATTGTCAAAAATGCAACTATTTCACATGAAATTTAAAATATACCGTTATATAGCATTGTCTACCTTTTTTCGACAAGCTACATGGGCGTTTAAATGAAAATCTTTAATATCTTCATCGTTTATGGATATACGAAGAAACTCTTCAGACAAAAGTTGTAGCATATAAAGAGGCGAATATAATCGAAGAAAAAAATTATTTTTCAAGGTCACTCTTTCGAGTTTTCAAGGTCACGGAAGTAGGTAAGCTATGAGAGTTCTAGATACAGTAGGCGGGAGGGTGAGGCGGGGCGGGGGGTACCGGACCTATGGCGCGGGGGCGAGGTATGGAGGGGGTACTGTACCTAGGGCGAGGGGGGATGACGTCACAGGGGAAGGGGGATTTCAAAATTTTCAAAATGGCGTCGCGCGTGCAGGTCGAGTTCGTGGGCGAGAGGCTGACGTCACAGGGGAGGGGGATTTCAAAATTTTAACACGCGCGGGGATCGGTGCGCTGGCGCGAAAGATAAGGCGCGAAAGGATGTAACGCGGATGCTGTAATTCAACACCGATACCTATTCGAGATTAATTAATCTAAATAGCCCAACCGCCTCACGAAAGAATGCAACTCGCCCTCGTATAAACATCCGCCGACTATTCGATGCTTTATCGCGATAATTATTCGAGATCGATTAATCTAAATAGCCCAACCGTCTCACGAAAGAATGCAACGTCGCCCTAGTATAAACATCCGCCGACGAAATGTAATTCGACACCCTCAGAGCGATAATTATTCGGACATCGCCCAACGTATTTTGAATGAAATAACTATTCGAGATCAATTCATAATACGGCAAGAAGTCTTCCGAAAGATAAGGAATCATGACGCGCGACAGGATGTAACGCGTCGAGGCGCGTACGTGCGTGCTCCGCAGATGCTGTAATTCGACACCCTCTGACACAGCGCGAAGCGATAACTATGCGAGATTTATTAATCTAAACAGTACAGCTGCCCCATGATCATCATGTAAGAATGGGGCATTGCGTTCGCGTAAACATCCGCCTACGAAAACATAGAGCGATAATTATTCGAGTTTCGTTTCGAATATTTCAAAGATTGGGACCGCTGTGACGGATGCGAATGCCCTTATCGCGAACGGGGGAATCCGATACACGTGGTAACGCAACGAGTTAGTGCGACTTTACGTTACTCGATTGAGGTGCATGAGAGAAAGAGCGATAAAGAGAATTCGATGATCATCGTCATCAATGCTGCAATATATATATATATATATATATTCATACATTGACGTGCACGCGTACGTGAATCTGTATAAAAGCAACGTTTAAATGAATCGTTACAGGTATTAACGTGAAAATCATCCATTTATTAAAACATATACGCGTACTATAGTGGTACATGATTTACATCGCGCAACATGGATTGCATTCCTAACACTAACAATTCGCAATCAATCAAAAAATGTTGTTCAAAGTGATCGCTTTCGGAAATTAATTTTACATAATCTGTTGGTGCGGTAGCGCTACGTAGAACGTTTACGAACGCGGTATATTTACTAGCTACAGCGTACATATTTTCGGTCAACCAAGTGAACATATGATCGATGCAATGTTCATACGCGAACAGTTTTCGCATCGTGACTTCCGTCATGTATAAGGTGACGCGATTATCGGTGATTTTGACGAGTTGATCATTGTGCATGCGCGTGAATTCGATTCGCAAATGATCAATTTCGATGTGGGTCTGGGGTGTTGTTACGTTGTCGCGTAATTTTTTAAGAATGTCAGTCATATTTTGCAGTAGGAGCTTCCACGTAGACATTGAGAAGCTCAACTCGCCACCTTTATTGTCGACTATGGTGATCTCGACGCGGCACGAATCCATGCCAATGCGAATTCCTATCGTGAGCCGTTTATACGCTGATGAGGTCAGAACGTGTGGAACTCTTTTCGCGTACAGACATTGGGCGAGTACAGTGATTTGTATTTGAAAACAGATGTGCTGTTACTCGCCGACGTATTCGAAAGTTTCCGCACCGACTGTATCGCGAGTTACGATCTGGATCCCGCGCATTATTGCACGCTACCAAGTTTCACGTGGGACGCGATGCTCAAGTATACCAGCGTACGATTAGAGCTTCTGACGGACGTGGACATGTTACTGTTCGTGGAGCGTGGCATACGCGGCGGTCTGAGCCAGTGCTCGCACAGGTACGCGCGAGCCAACAACAAGCACCTGCCAGCAGGGATGTACGACGAGTCGAAGGCATCGACGTATCTAATGTACTTCGACGTCAACAACTTGTACGGCTGGGCGATGTCGCGGTCTATGCCGAAAGGAGAGTTTCGATGGCTGGACGATGCGACAGTGGCCGCGCTCGACGTATCATCCCTACCCGACGGCGAGGACTCCGAGGAATCTGAGTGATACCTGCTGGAGGTAGACATCGAATGTCCCAAGGAGATCCACGACGCCCACGCCGACCTTCCATTCTGCCCGGTGCGCGAGCACGCGCCAGGAGGAAAACAGACTAAGCTGCTTGCCACGCTCGACGATAATGAGCGATACGTCATCCATTATCGCTACCTGAAACAGTGCGTCCGACACGGTTTACGCGTGACGCGAATTCATCGGGTGTTACGATTCGATCAGTCGCATTGGTTGCGCGACTACATTCGATTGAACACCGATTTGAGGACGCGAGCCACGAGTGAATTTCAAAAGACTCTATATAAATTAATGAACAATGCGGTGTACGGAAAGACAATGGAAAATGTGCGGAATTGCGTAGACGTGCGACTGGTGACGCGGTGGGACGGTCGTTACGGTGCGGAAGCGCTGATCGCGAAACCAAACTTTCACAGTCGGACGATTTTCTCCGAGCAGTTAGTGGCCATAGAAATGCACAAACTCAAAGTGAAGTTCGACAAGCCGATATACGTGGGGATGAGTGTACTGGACGTATCGAAAGAATGCCTGTACGAGTTCCATTATGCGTATATGCGTGCGGAGTTCGGTGATCGGTGTAAGGTCCTGTACACCGACACCGACAGTTTAATGTATAGTGTGAAATGCGATGATATGTACGAAAAGATGAAGTGTGACGTTGTCCGATTCGATACGAGTGATTACGCGGTGGACAATCCGTACGGTATGCCCCGCGTAAACAAAAAGGTACCGGGACTCATGAAAGATGAGAACAACGGCACCTTGATGACCGAGTTCGTCGGACTACGATCTAAGATGTACGCGACTAGAACGTTTAACGCTGCAGTGGGGTCTACGAGTGAGACTAAGAAAGTGAAGGGTGTGCGGAGACATGTAGTCACGAACGATATACAATTCGATGATTACATTCGTTGTCTTCATGATCTTACCGAAAAATCAGTTCGGCAGAACAATATACGCTCCAAAGAGCACGATGTGTATACCGTGAGTCAAGAAAAGAACGCTCTCAGCCCGTTCGACGACAAGCGATATATTTTAACCGATCGGGTCAGCACCCTTCCGTGGGGGCATTATCGAATCCCCGAGCTCGAGCTTGAGCCCGACGAGTCCCTCGAGAATCCCATTGTATAGAATGCTTGTATGTTTGTATTTTTTGCATATACATATGTATATACGTTTCTTTTGTATATGTTATTTATTTATTTATGGATATGTAATATATGTATAGCGTAGAATATAACCAAAATTGTATTTTATATGTATTAGTATATATATATATATTTTCTCTACTTTATTAAGCTTAATTGTACGCATATATATGCACGAAGAAGAAGAAGAATGAGAATGAGGAGGAGGAGAATGTGAATAAACGGACAATGTATATATTTATATGTATTTATTCATTCATTTATTTGTTCCAGTAACATCAAGCACGATAACGAATCAGAGAATATCCTTGTCGCGTATCCACGAGTTCCGCGACGAATCGAATCCAAGCCACTTAACGTACACCTGATTCCCCTTGCGACGAATAATCTTCTCGACCAGATAGACGTCCGGATTCGCGACCGAATGTAGTTCGTACTCGTAGAATCCACCCGAGATCGGCTCTCCCGCGGAATCGCGCAGAATGTACGTCACCGGGAACGTTCGTTGTACGGTTACGATTTCGAATACCTCTGTCGACCAGTTCGGAGTGTACCCCTTCTCGAAGAGGGTCTTGAACGCCTTTCGATGCAGAGGGGGGGGGGGGTCATTCGTGGCGAACGACAAACGCGTCGCGGGGGTCACGTCAACGGGTCGGGCGTTGATCGTCCGATGCTTGCGATGATTGTAGGTGCGTACGAGCGCAGGTAACAGGTCGACCCAGCAATAGGACGCGTTCAAGGAGAATTGTTTCCACATGAGTTTTTTCAGCGTACGATTGAAACGTTCGACGATCGACGCTTTCATCACGCCGTACGTGGAGTCGTGGTTAATCCCGCGCATCTTCGCGCATCGTTGAAACTCCGCGTTGTAAAACTCCTTTCCCATGTCGGTTTGTAAATTTCGCGGGCATCTATCGCTCTGCCGCAATACGGTCGTGAACGCCGCGGTCACGTCGCGTCCACTTTTCGTTTTCACGGGTATTTATACTTGTACCCCTTGTTATCCAGCGTGCGCTTGCTCGGCGAAGAGTTTTGCTTATGCGCGCTCGTCGACAACAAGATGCGTCGGTACGAGCGAAAATCAGCGTCCGTGCACGTCTACTGGTTGGGTTCTCGCATGAACAACAATTCGTACAAACCCCGAATCCCCGGGTATCGCGTTCCGTTCACGTGAATGTCATCGCCGTCCGCATCGATGGTGAGCACGGAATCGCCGATCATTAGATCTTCGTCGGGGATTCGATAATGCCCCCACGGAAGGGTGCTGACCCGATCGGTTAAAATATATCGCTTGTCGTCGAACGGGCTGAGAGCGTTCTTTTCTTGACTCACGGTATACACATCGTGCTCTTTGGAGCGTATATTGTTCTGCCGAACTGATTTTTCGGTAAGATCATGAAGACAACGAATGTAATCATCGAATTGTATATCGTTCGTGACTACATGTCTCCGCACACCCTTCACTTTCTTAGTCTCACTCGTAGACCCCACTGCAGCGTTAAACGTTCTAGTCGCGTACATCTTAGATCGTAGTCCGACGAACTCGGTCATCAAGGTGCCGTTGTTCTCATCTTTCATGAGTCCCGGTACCTTTTTGTTTACGCGGGGCATACCGTACGGATTGTCCACCGCGTAATCACTCGTATCGAATCGGACAACGTCACACTTCATCTTTTCGTACATATCATCGCATTTCACACTATACATTAAACTGTCGGTGTCGGTGTACAGGACCTTACACCGATCACCGAACTCCGCACGCATATACGCATAATGGAACTCGTACAGGCATTCTTTCGATACGTCCAGTACACTCATCCCCACGTATATCGGCTTGTCGAACTTCACTTTGAGTTTGTGCATTTCTATGGCCACTAACTGCTCGGAGAAAATCGTCCGACTGTGAAAGTTTGGTTTCGCGATCAGCGCTTCCGCACCGTAACGACCGTCCCACCGCGTCACCAGTCGCACGTCTACGCAATTCCGCACATTTTCCATTGTCTTTCCGTACACCGCATTGTTCATTAATTTATATAGAGTCTTTTGAAATTCACTCGTGGCTCGCGTCCTCAAATCGGTGTTCAATCGAATGTAGTCGCGCAACCAATGCGACTGATCGAATCGTAACACCCGATGAATTCGCGTCACGCGTAAACCGTGTCGGACGCACTGTTTCAGGTAGCGATAATGGATGACGTATCGCTCATTATCGTCGAGCGTGGCAAGCAGCTTAGTCTGTTTTCCTCCTGGCGCGTGCTCGCGCACCGGGCAGAATGGAAGGTCGGCGTGGGCGTCGTGGATCTCCTTGGGACATTCGATGTCTACCTCCAGCAGGTATCACTCAGATTCCTCGGAGTCCTCGCCGTCGGGTAGGGATGATACGTCGAGCGCGGCCACTGTCGCATCGTCCAGCCATCGAAACTCTCCTTTCGGCATAGACCGCGACATCGCCCAGCCGTACAAGTTGTTGACGTCGAAGTACATTAGATACGTCGATGCCTTCGACTCGTCGTACATCCCTGCAGGCAGGTGCTTGTTGTTGGCTCGCGCGTACCTGTGCGAGCACTGGCTCAGACCGCCGCGTATGCCACGCTCCACGAACAGTAACATGTCCACGTCCGTCAGAAGCTCTAATCGTACGCTGGTATACTTGAGCATCGCGTCCCACGTGAAACTTGGTAGCGTGCAATAATGCGCGGGATCCAGATCGTAACTCGCGATACAGTCGGTGCGGAAACTTTCGAATACGTCGGCGAGTAACAGCACATCTGTTTTCAAATACAAATCACTGTACTCGCCCAATGTCTGTACGCGAAAAGAGTTCCACACGTTCTGACCTCATCAGCGTATAAACGGCTCACGATAGGAATTCGCATTGGCATGGATTCGTGCCGCGTCGAGATCACCATAGTCGACAATAAAGGTGGCGAGTTGAGCTTCTCAATGTCTACGTGGAAGCTCCTACTGCAAAATATGACTGACATTCTTAAAAAATTACGCGACAACGTAACAACACCCCAGACCCACATCGAAATTGATCATTTGCGAATCGAATTCACGCGCATGCACAATGATCAACTCGTCAAAATCACCGATAATCGCGTCACCTTATACATGACGGAAGTCACGATGCGAAAACTGTTCGCGTATGAACATTGCATCGATCATATGTTCACTTGGTTGACCGAAAATATGTACGCTGTAGCTAGTAAATATACCGCGTTCGTAAACGTTCTACGTAGCGCTACCGCACCAACAGATTATGTAAAATTAATTTCCGAAAGCGATCACTTTGAACAACATTTTTTGATTGATTGCGAATTGTTAGTGTTAGGAATGCAATCCATGTTGCGCGATGTAAATCATGTACCACTATAGTACGCGTATATGTTTTAATAAATGGATGATTTTCACGTTAATACCTGTAACGATTCATTTAAACGTTGCTTTTATACAGATTCACGTACGCGTGCACGTCAATGTATGAATATATATATATATATATATATATTGCAGCATTGATGACGATGATCATCGAATTCTCTTTATCGCTCTTTCTCTCATGCACCTCAATCGAGTAACGTAAAGTCGCACTAACTCGTTGCGTTACCACGTGTATCGGATTCCCCCGTTCGCGATAAGGGCATTCGCATCCGTCACAGCGGTCCCAATCTTTGAAATATTCGAAACGAAACTCGAATAATTATCGCTCTATGTTTTCGTAGGCGGATGTTTACGCGAACGCAATGCCCCATTCTTACATGATGATCATGGGGCAGCTGTACTGTTTAGATTAATAAATCTCGCATAGTTATCGCTTCGCGCTGTGTCAGAGGGTGTCGAATTACAGCATCTGCGGAGCACGCACGTACGCGCCTCGACGCGTTACATCCTGTCGCGCGTCATGATTCCTTATCTTTCGGAAGACTTCTTGCCGTATTATGAATTGATCTCGAATAGTTATTTCATTCAAAATACGTTGGGCGATGTCCGAATAATTATCGCTCTGAGGGTGTCGAATTACATTTCGTCGGCGGATGTTTATACTAGGGCGACGTTGCATTCTTTCGTGAGACGGTTGGGCTATTTAGATTAATCGATCTCGAATAATTATCGCGATAAAGCATCGAATAGTCGGCGGATGTTTATACGAGGGCGAGTTGCATTCTTTCGTGAGGCGGTTGGGCTATTTAGATTAATTAATCTCGAATAGGTATCGGTGTTGAATTACAGCATCCGCGTTACATCCTTTCGCGCCTTATCTTTCGCGCCAGCGCACCGATCCCCGCGCGTGTTAAAATTTTGAAAATTCACCCCCTCCCCTGTGACGTCAGCCCCCTCGCCCACGAACTCGACCTGCACGCGCGACACCATTTTGAAAATTTTGAAATCCCCCTCCCCTGTGACGTCAGCCTCTCGCCCACGAACTCGACCTGCACGCGCGACGCCATTTTGAAAATTTTGAAATCCCCCTTCCCCTGTGACGTCATCCCCCCTCGCCCTAGGTACAGTACCCCCTATATACCTCGCCCCCGCGCCCAGGGTCCGGTACCCCCGGCCCCACCTCACCCCCCCGCCTACTTTTTTTTTTTTTTTTGTTGACGTGGTGGAAATCCCTTACGGATACCCCCAGCCCTCGGGGGAGGGCCAGGGTTTATGTGGGGCTTGCACCCACTAAAACCACCACGGTGGTCGTCCTCGGGGGCAGCGCTGCGCGCCTGAGGGCAGGGACTTTGGCGAGATCAAACTAGCGATACTTTCGCTTGCCCCCCCCCCCTCCTGCGCATGCTGCAGCGCCACCCTTACTGCCCCGGCAGACGTGCCGGGGTCATCCCTGGGGGAGTTATACCTCCCCCAGATTCCGCACCGACGACGCGCGACGGACCACACGTATGCGTCGCCACTGGGGCCGCTGCTGCTAGGGCGAGCGGTGTCCCCCGACACCGCCACCCCACGGCCCCGCGATCGAGCTGCTTTCCGCCCGGCCCACTGATGCAGCGCGGGGCCGGGCGGGCGGGGCGACGGCATAAATGGCCGTAGGGGCCGCCCGCCTCGTGTGTGATGTTGACACACACACCAACAACGGAGGGCGGCCAAACAATCGGCCGACGTCGCTCACCCCGGAGCCGCTCGATCGCACGGGGAGCGGCCTTTATCGCCGCTCCCGAGGGGGGGGAGGGCCCTCTGGATGTTGAGCGGGGCCCTCCCCTGTCCGCCCCTTCACACAGCCGCCGCGGCAACAGCGCGCTGCCACCGCGCCGCCGCGGCGGCTCACGCGGACGAGAGGGTGGCCCAACAATTGACTTCGGGGCCACCCTCCTCCCACCAATCTCCCCCCTCACAGAGGGAGGCCAGGGCCGAGGTTAGCGATCCCTCGGCCCTCCAACCCCTCCCCCGACTTCTTCGGGGGAGGTGCGCCGACGCGGCGGCCGGAGCCGCTTGAGGGGGGGAGCGGGGCGACTCGCTAAGTCGCCACTCGGCCCCCCCCCCCCCGGCTCCGGGTCATCTATGCCGCGCGCGTCGGCGGCCGGGAGGCCCGATGCGGGACGGGTGTCCTTCCCGCACTCTGTCCCTCTCCGCCTCTTCCTTCTCGAGCATGATTTGCTCGGCGAAGAGGGACATTGCCTCCCAGCAGCCCCGATCTCTCGCCATCCGACGCACGACTGTCGGAAGGTCGAGGTCGAGGCCCAGCCGCGACTCGAGGACCCGGCGATCATCGATCCACTCCCGGCATCTAGCCAGGGTGTGGTCGGCCGAGTCCTCGTCGCCCGAGTCGCAGCTGTAGCACCGCGACGTGGCCTCCCGCCCTATGCGACACAGGTAATCCCCGAAGCACCCATGGCCGGAGATCACCTGCGTCAGGCGGAAAGTCAACCTGCCATACCCGCGCGCCGCCCATTCGTCGAGAATGGGCAGCAACGCCCCGATAACGCGTCTCTCCCGATGTTCTGGGAGGGACAGCCACTGGAGCCATTTGGCCTCCATGCGCTGCCGGGTCTGGCCCCGCGCCACCAGGTGCCCGTCGGCCGCCGCGTCCCCCGCTTCGCGGAGATCTCGGACGGCGGAGTGAACCTCCGCCTCCATTTCCGCGAGTAGATGAAATGGGGGGGGACGCGGCCAGAGCGGACAGTTCGGAGTATGCGACCGTGCGGTAAGCCCGCACGGCGCGGAGGACCGCGCGGCGATGCACTCTAGCGAGTAGCTCTCGCCCGACGCGACAGTCCTCCAGGTCGCCGGCCCATATAGGGGCGCCGTATAGCGCCATGGACCGGACGACCGTTACATACAGCCGCCGAACACCCTCGTGAGGGCCCCCGAGATTCGGCATGATTCGCCCTAAGCCGAACACCTGCCCCTCGAGTCGGGGGCCGAGGGCCCTGAAGTGACGCGTGAATCGCTAGTAGGTATCCAGGGTCAGGCCGAGATACTTCATCGATCGACCGACCCTGATGCAGGCCTCCCCGATCCTAAGGGACGCCCGGTTGGGGACACCACTCCCAACCTTGTCCGCGAGCCACATTGCCTCGGTTTTATCCAAGGCGACTCGCAGACCAAGCGTCCGGATCGAGGCGACGACACGTCGCCGTGCCTCTTCGGCGAGGCTGATCGCCGCCTGCCATCGCCGCCCGGAAGCCACCACCAAAGTGTCGTCTGCGTAGCAGACGAGCGACACATTTGGCGATGGCATTTCCACCCGCAGCACCGCGTCGTACGCAAGGTTCCATAGTAGGGGCCCAAGCACGGACCCCTGTGGAACGCCGCGGTGCACGTGTGCCACCCCGTCACCGTCCCGCCCGACGTACGCGACCACCCGACCGCGGAGGTAGTCCCGGATCAGGCGGCGAAGGTAGAGCGGGACGCTGTGAAACAGTAGCGCCCGCTCGATCGCCGCCCAGGAGACGGCGTTGAACGCGTTCGCGATGTCCAACGACACCGCGACGCTCACGCCGCCCCTCTCGACCGCCCGGTCGGACAGCGTCCGAACCAATCGAATAGCATCGATGGTCGAACACTGCCGCCTAAAACCGAATTGGCGGTCGGACAGATCCGGGGCCACGGCCCCAAGATGGCCGCAGAGGCGGGCAGCGATGATACTCTCCAAGAGCTTGCCCGCCTCGTCGAGGAGACAGATCGGCCGATAGGCCGAGGATGACTCAGCGGGCCTTCCGGGCTTGCGGAGCAGCACCAGCCTCGCCTCCTTCCACGCCGGGGGGAACCTCCCGGTCCTCAGAACGGCGTTAAATAGCCGCCTGAGGCCGTCCCCAAGGGCGCTCATGGCGCAGGCCCAGACTCGCCCGGGCACTCCGTCCGGCCCCGGAGCCGCGCTCCTCTGCCGCATGCGCGTTACAGAGGACGCGAGCTCGTCGTCGCTGACCTCCGGGGCGTCGGAAGTGTCCGCGCCCCGTTCCAACCATGGATCCCCGGTCTCGTCGACGCCGTCCTCCCCAGGTGTTGGGGGAGGGGGAAACAGCGCCGACAGTACCTCGGTGAGGAACCGGGGATCGAGGCCGTCTGTGACGGGGGGCGCCCAAGGTCCGAGCTTTACAGACACGGCCTTGTATGGGCGCCCCCAAGGGTCCTGGTTGAGGGTCGCGACGAACTCGTCGGCCGAACGGGCTTTAGCCCGGGCTATGGCTCCACGGAGTTCCCAGCGCGCCGCTGAAAACGCGGAGCGCAGCTCCTGGAGCTGCCCCTCCGGCACCCGCCGCGGATCTTTACGGCGGGTGTTGGTGTACCGGCGTCGGGCCACCAGATTCGCCGCGCGAAGCTCGGCTATTTCTGGCGACCACCAGTACACCGCCTTCCGACCCCCGGTCGGCGCCCCGGCTCGCGGCATCGTTGCGTCGCAGATACTCTGCAACGCACGCCGGAACCAAAGGGCGCCATTAACGGGGTCGTCCAGCACGTCGCCCGGCAAAGGCGGCCAGGCGACAACGGAGGAGGCGAGTCGGGCCGCGTCGACGTCTAAGCGTCCGAGCGCCCAACGTGGGGGCTGCCTATTGGCTCGAGGGGCATGAGGAGGCCGGGCAGCGGGCGCGGTAGCCAGCATCACGTACATGTGATCGGAACCTGGCTCCACGTCTTCCGCCACCCAACAGTCCGACGTCTGGAAAGCGGCCGCAGGGTTAACCCAGATCAAGTCGATAACCGACTCACCCTGCGGCCCGCGGAACGTCGTGACTCCAGCGGGATTCTTAAGAACGAATCCCGCGGCCTCCGCCCACTCGAGCAGCACCTCGCCCCGGGAGTCCGTCCTGGGAGCGCCCCACTCGAAAGCGTGGGCGTTGAAGTCTCCCAGGAGTATGACCGGCTGAGCAGCATGGGGAACGATGAACGTCCCCAGCTCGTGTGGCCGGTCCTCGAACTCCGGGACGGAAAGTCTCGGCGCGAAGTAGCAGCCCACCACGAGGAAATCCCCCCAGCGTACCGCCATCCAGCCCCGCCCGTGCCGGGCGACCGAGCACGGCGGGGCTCCCCCTCCCATCGCCCACGTCATCGCCACTTGCCGATCCGGGTTTGTGGACCGATAGTTTCGGTCCACCAACGGATACGGCTCGGCGATGACTGCCAGCCCGACCCCCAACTCCACGCGAGCCTGCTCAAGCAGGTCATGCGCTCGCATGGAGTGGTTGGCATTCGCCAGCAGGACCGGGGGGCCACTAGGCATCGCGTGGCGTCGCTATGCCGGCCTCCCCCGGATCCTGCTCGGGTCGAGCCGACTCCCCCGTAACAATTACGGGGGGGGCCTCCCCACGATTCCTCTCCGCGGGGGGGGGGGGGGGACGATAACTCCCCCGCCTGCCACGACGACCGCGGGCGCCAGCACCGACGCCCCGTCCCCGCCACCCGTCATCCCTGCGTCTCGGCGCCGCACCGGTAGCAGGCCCGGCTCCTATCGGTGGGGCTGTCGCACTTGGCCTGCACGTGCCCAAAGTTGAGACAGCGGAAGCATTGGAGCCTCCGCTGCTCTAAGGGCACGACCCGGGCGATCAACGAGTCCACCACCAGGGTGGACGCCCGGACCAATTTGGCGGCAGCCGCCACAGGGGCACGGACCCACGCCGTAAATAGCCCGGTGGCATCGGGGCGCCTCTCGCCGACCGAGACGCTCTCAGGCGGACAGGCACCCTGGGTGGCAATCGCCCCCCGAACCGCGTCGTCCGACGCCAGCTCTGTCAGGCCGCAGAGCCGGAACTCGGCCGTTTTCTGGGGCACTGGATTTTAATACCAGCGTCCCCCAGCCGCTCCGCAAGCCTCTCCTTGAGGGCGGCGGCTTTGGCCGAGCCCTGCGACCCCGGGATCTCAAAAATGAGACCCCCGGTGACGGCGCGCCTTGGTCTTAGTGCTGTGATGCCAAGGTCGGCGACATTTATGGTCGCCATCGCGCCAGCGACCCGCGCGGAGAACTCTTTCTCTCCCCCAGCGGGGGCGGTTAAAGTCACCGCCGCCGTTCTGGGGGTGCGCGGTATCGGCACCGTGGGTCGCCCGGGTGCGCCTGACCTCGGGGGGGGGCCGGCGTCGCGGCGCCTCGCCCCCCACCCCTTCCCCGGCCGTTCTTATTGGCCGTTTTGGCAGCCGCCGTGGGCGCGGCCGCCTTCTTCTTATCAGCCGCCTTGGCCGCCCTTTTGGCCTTTCGGCCAACCACCTGGGCCCATGAGCTCTGGAGAGCTTTCTGGGACCCAGGGGCTGAGGCTTGGGTGGGGGGGGGGGGGCCGGAAACCAGCGTTATCACCCCCGCACCAGCGTTCTTGGCGGCCTTGGCGGGTCTCCTCCGCTGCCCCCTGGACAGCTTGGTCGGCGGGCGGGGAGGGGCCCCGCCACCTCCCGTCGCACCGGCCAGCGGCGCGCCCCCCGATCCACCAGGAGCGCCCGGCGCTCCACCAGCCCTCTTCATCTCCGTCCCGGCGCCGCCGGGCGTCGAGGACCGAGGCGGGGGGGCACGGGGCGGCTCGGGCCTCACCCCTTTTTTGTCTTCCCCCCGCTCTTCCTCTTCTTCCCTCCGGCTCCCCCTGCGGGGGCCAGTGTCCCGGAGGGGGGCACAGCCTCCCCCGATCCGGACGCGCCCCGCACAGAAGGGGGGGGCTACCCCGCCCGATTTGTCGGAGGGCGCCCCGGCGGCGCGCCCCTCCAACCGTCTCGCCTTCTCGCCCTCCCCCGTGAGCGGTTCCCTCTTCTTGGCCCCGTCGGCGGTAGGCTTCTGCCCCCCTATCTTGGCCCACTCAAGGGCGAGGGGCGTCGGGGGAACGGGCGGCCGCCACGCCGGCCCACCCCGGTCCAGAACCTTCCCGAGTGAGAGGAGGCGGGCGTCAACCCTCCTCTCCAACTCCTCCATGCGCTGCAACACGACGTCCCACGGCTGTTCAACAGCCGCGGGGCCGGCGGCAGCAGGACGAGTGTCCTCCGCAGATGAGGAGTGGGGGGACACGATCCTCCTCCGCTTCCTCCCCACCCCCCTGCTCCTCTCGGGCCCGGATGGGGCCGCCGACGAGGGCCCCGCGGTGGGCGCCACCTCCACCTGGACGCAAGAGTCGTCCCAGGGGGGCACACAGGAGGGGAGGAGCTCGGTGCGCGTGGGCAAAGGGGCTCGCGGTCGGAAGGAAAGCTCCTCCGACTCCACCACCTTCACCCCGGCCAGAGCTGCGCGAGTCTCCAGTCTGGCATACTTGCCGCGGAGAAACTCTAACTCCCGCTCCTTCACGTGCAGGCCCTCCTCCAGGGAGTGCGCCTGCTCCGTCAGGGCCCGCACCTGCGAGGAGAGCTTGTGGGACCTACGCTCCCACGTTCCCTGGCGGAAAACCACCTCCCTCGCAGGCTTATCGGGGTTCTCGCCCCGCTCCGCCCTCCCGGTTAGCTCAGCCGCCACCGCCGATGCGCGGCGGATGGCGATCCTGATTGCGCGAATGTCCGTGGACTTGACGTGTTTAGCGGCAGCAATAACCGCCGCCACGGCGTCCAACTCGCGCTGAGCTTGGCCGGCCAAGCCTCCGACGGGCATGGTTTCCGCCCAGTCTCGGAGCTCGGCACGGCTCGGGAGGGCCTTCATGCCCGGGCCCAGCCTGGCGGGGTTGGTCCATACCCCCGGCTTCCAGCCCCTCTTGCCGGGCACAAAGCCCGGCCTCCCTCTCTCGTCGACACCGCCATCGGACGACGATTGGAGGGCGTCGGAACAACCCTCCACGCCGGCGCCACAAACGCGAGTGTGGTCCGCACTCGCGCCGGCGTGCACTCCGCCGCTATCGTCGGCTGCGCCGGACGGAGTGTCGACGTCCATCGCCGCAGCGGCGGCGATGTCCGCACCGGCGCCGTGAGACACGGCGCCCATGGGTCCCGGAGTTTCCCCCTCATCCGAGGAGATGTCGACGACATCTCCTCCACCTGCCACGGGCGCGTCGCATCGTCGAAGCACGACGCGCGGCACGAGCATTTCGTCGATGCGGGCTGGAGTCCGCGCCGACCGATTGGAAGCGGTCGGCGACCCGCATTGAGAGGGGGTGGAGAGAGAGGCGGCCCCGGGATCCAGCCGCCCCAACAACTCTGCCACCTCCCTGCGGAGGCCGAGTAAGCCTCGAGTCTCCTGGGAGGACACTGCCTCCACACTCCGGACGTACGGCCCACCTCTGATGGAATGCGGGGCCGACGCCGGAGTCTCCCCGACTCGTGGGTGTGGGACTCGGAAAGTCCCGCTCGGGGTATCATCCCCCGCCGCTTTTGGGGCTTGCACCGGGGGTGAGTCCCTCCCCGGTGCGTCGTCGTCGCGGTCCCGTATAAACCGGGCCCCCCCCGAAAGCGCCGCAGCCGTGAGCGCCGCGGGGTGTGGCTGGATTGCCACCCCCGCTGACGTCGATCCGCGCCTGCTCTTCTTCCTCCCTCCCTGCCAGGCCGGACACCCGCGAAACCGCGATCGTAGACCGGTCCTGGTTTGAGGCCGGTGACCCGCACGAAGCGATCGAACACCGGTCCTCGTATGGCTCCAGCGACATAACCCGGTCGTTGGTCGGGGACGTTGTTGCCGGGTCGTCACCCGGTGGTGTATGTAGGGCACCGCCCTGGGGGGTCTCCATATGTGTCCCACGAGGAGCCACTTTGGGGAGGTCACACAGCGGTAGAGGCGGCCTGCCGCGGTGAAGTCAAGTGCCCGGGCCCCTAAGGGCGCGGGCTACGGCCGGGGGGTGACTGTTCCCCGGACGGATCTTGGTTAGGTGGAGCATACCCGCTCCACCCAGGTGCCCCTCCGGGAGGGAACACCTGCCCTGGCACCACCAATGGGGCTCAGGGTTAGGGGGTTTTATTATAGAGGTTTTTCCTTACCTCGCGATCCGGCCGGTTAAGGCAAGATCATCGGCCGTGTGGCTTCGCATACCCTCGGGAGACAGGTCTCTCCAAGGGGTCGTCGTTCCACCAACACGGGTTACGATACACCCAGAAGCGATACGCTTCCGGCTTCCCCTCTAAGGCGGGGGGGGGGCACCGCAGCCCCGGAGACCGTTCCGAGACTGCCGGCCACCCTGTAGGCGGAAAGCTTCCGCCAGGGTGGACACCCCTACGGAAAATCCGTCATCGGGGTAGTGAAATGCCATGCCCGCGTCCGCGCCCCTACCCGACTATGTCGTGCAGGGACCCCAGGAGCACCACGAGGAGGTGCGGTGCATGGTCTTACCCCGGTCGAGCCTCCAACTTCGTCCAAGTTCCCCGCCCTGGGCTGACTTCGGATCCTCCCCACGCGACCATAAGGCCCGGGGGTACCACCGGAGTCGACGACCCAGTTGAGAGAACATGGAACCCATCGGAGTTCCCCATCAGCCATGTGCCGGCAAGCCGACGGCTGATGGAGCGCTCTTCCAGAGCAGGGGGGGAATATAGCTGGACCAGTCGGGGACCACCGTGACCGGCAACGTACCGCACACGGACCGACTGACCAATTCCCCAACGCTCCCACCCCCTCGCCTACTGTATCCAGAACTCTCATAGCTTATCTACTCACGGACGTTTTTTTTTTTTGTTAACAATACAATATGCTGTGTATGTATTCTTAAACAGAAAAAAAATACAAATTCAACGATATATCATAATGTATATTTATATCAAGGTTTAAAAGTTCAAAATTTTCAAATTCGTGGCGCGTCCTTTTTCCGTGGTCCAATCGAGCTGAAATTTTTTCCAGATCATTTTCCCAACAAGTGTCACATTTCTGGGTGACGGGAGCAACAAAATCTCGCAAAATAATATTCGTCAAGAGTAGCTAAGGTCCACTCTAGTATATACATATGTCCATGCATACAAACACACACACACAGACACACACACTACAAAACAAGATATTCATATGCGAGTTACGTGTCGCTGTCATTATCGTTGTTGCTGTTGTCATCATCGTACTCGGGAATCCGATAGTGGATCCACTGAACGGTGCTGACCTGATCAGGTAGTATGTATCGCTTATCGTTGTACTGGTTGAGCGCGGTCTTCCGCTCGTTCACGGAAAAGACATCGTGTAATCGCGAACGGATATGGTTCTGTCAAATCTATTTTCTGTTTGTCCGTAATACAAATTTACATCACTGCGCGCATGTGTTCGGTTCGAATGATGCATTGAGAAAAAACAAACTATTCGCGACGACGGAATTGTAACAGTACAAAGAATCCCCATCTTCTCAATTCCCTGTATTACAAATGGAAACAGATCCTTCATTGCCGTCAGAAGAAATATCAGCTGCGTATGAAGGGCGTGAAAAGCGTCGTTTATCAGTTGATTTACCTCATAAAAAAAATGTCAGAACCTGACATTATGTACAGTATAACAACTCCTTATTCTAGATTTCAAATTGTACCTACATTGATTGAGAAAAAAAACTATCCGCGACAACGGAATTGCTCATCGTGACTGCCCTCGGTATCGGTAAGGGCTACTTCCTCAGGTGGTGACTATCTCGGTGCCGGTAACGGTGTCGGTAACGGCGGCTGCCTCGACGATGACAACGACAACCATCTCGACAATGTCAATGACGCTGACGGTAACGGTGACTATCTCGAAGACGGTAACGATGATTGTCTCGACGTCGATAACGATGGTTGTGCCGGTGACTGCGACGACTGTCTCGGTTGCGAGTTAATACTCTCTACAATACGCAAAATGATGCACATACAGTATATTGTAATAATTATGCGACGTGCATCACATCGTGTTTGTATTATATCGAATAAATCCTCTGAACATATATACGTACATTTACGGCTCGAACAATTGTCCTAGCCCCCAAAAGTCCGGATCATCGTTGTCGTCGTCGAACGCCCAACGGTCTAAATCGTCTCGAACCTCGCACCACAACTGCCTGAAGCCATGTATTTATTATTTAATGCTGTAGTATCACTTCGTATATGGATACTCCGATCGCTGAAACATACGAGAAACTATAGGAAACATGTGCTTTTTATTAAAAGACCTCGTAGTCGCTACGTACAAATATCACTTACCAAATACTCTTTCATCTCGTTGCTGTCGTCGCACCACATCCTGATTGAAACGCGTAATGATCCCTCGCGTGTCAAACTATCTTAAAGATAAGCATGATGTATGGTAGGGATATCCATCGCACAGTAGGGGCTGCCGAATCGTTATCACCATTGCCCATTCAGATATCGTGATCCTTGCCGTACGACTTTCGATTCAGTCGATAGGACCGAAACCCGGCACCCTACTCGCGAAAACTTTTCCCGCATGATCGCGCGCAATGTCTTTATTCGCACGATCAGCGACACCAGGCGTTGCTTCGCTGCCACTGACACTCCTCCGCTGCTCTGGTACTCGACGATGAGCTGCAGGCACGTGTCGCACTGATCCACGCAGTCTCGGAATTCCGCAACACTGCGTAAAAGCTCGGACATCCGGGACAAACCCTGCACGTGTCCACGAACACTTCTATGTTCAATTATTCAGAAAGAGTTTACTTCTTCACAAATACTTAACTTTCCAGAGACGGTCGATTTCACTTGATTTCATGATGCGGCTTTTTCAGGTGATACGAGCATGCTGCCAATCCGGGAATCGAAAACTCAGTGGTGCAAGGACGAGCTTCGAGTTTCGCGATAGACTCGTACGCTCGTCCAAAATCATGCCAATTCCCCACACAAAAATCTATTCACTGTAATTGTTGATATATCAGGACACAGTACTTCCCGTACTTCGACCACTCCGTTCTGGATGTCCTGCAGAAGCGTTAACGGCGTACACACGACCGCGGTAAAGTACTTCATTTCCTTGCGATGCACGTCTCCCTCTCTCACCCTCAACGTCTCAATCATGTGACGTGATGTCACGCTTGCTCGATGCGTTACCACATGTATCGAATTATAGCGCTGATGGTAAGGGTGTTTACACTCGTCACGGGGGTCTCGGTCTTCAAAATTTGTTGGCCGATGGCCGAATAATTATCGCTGTGTTCTTCCGTATGCATGATAATGGATCAGCCACCTTAAAATCAGTTCTCAAATCCTACTGCAGCGATCAAGACATGCGTTACCACGAGAAACGTTTTAAAAATTTATCGCATTTAAGTCTATTGCGTCTAAGTCGATTGCATCTAAGTCGAGTGCTTTAAGTGAAATTGCTAACATTCGTGTTTTGTCAGCTATCGTGGGCGCGTCCTAGCCGTCGGGCGATAGAAGCGCGGCCGTCCATTTTGAATTTTCGCGGTTCCGAGAATTCGTGCGCAAGGAAATATCGCGCATTTTTCTCGGAAGTGCATCTGCCACCGTTAAAGTTATATGTTTTTGGTACGGTGTTCGCGCGAGGACTACGCAGGATTCGACTTGCATCTTCTACGCGTCATACCTCATTATTCTCGGAAGTTGACCTTCGATCGTTATGTGTTTTTGGCGCGGTTATTACGCAATAGGAAATGTGTGTGTGTCTGTGTGTGTATGTGTGTGTGTGTGTATGTGTGTGCGCGCGCGCGCGGGCGCGTGTGTACTACTTTTGAAAAACCGTATTTTTTTCTTGTTATTTAAAAAATTCCAATTTTTTCAAAACGGCGAATCCACAATATCCCTAATATAGTAAACCAATCTTTCTAACTTCTAAGAAAAACCGAATACGTTTAGTTCAATTTTTGTAAAAAGTTATGCGATTTTAAAGAGTGTGTGTGTATATATGTATATATATATAATTTGAAAGGTCTGTGAAGTTGGCACCCCCAAACGCGATTTTTTAAAAAAACTCGATGGCATGCGTTTGTCCATCGTTTGCCCATGTTTGCCCATAAAAAATTTTCGTTTGCCCACCCTCCAAAAAAAAGTTATGGACAAAAAAAATTTTTCACCAGCACCCCCATGAAAACTTTTTAATGATTTGACAGTGGGAAATGATTGTCCACCGTTTGCCCACGTTTGCCCACCCAAAATTTTCGTAGGCAAACCATTAAAAAAAAAGTTATGAACAAATTAAAAATTTCGTCATCGGCAACATCCATGAACATTTTTCAATTTTGTACAAGTAGGATACGATTGTGCGCGATCTGGCCACGTTTGCCCACCGAATGATATCGTTTGCCCACCCTCCAGAATCGAATTATTAATAAAAATCGCGAAGAAAAGGGTACTGGTGAAGTGATCGCGTTAAAGTTCGATTTTTTCCGAAAATATTATCAAAATCGTTCTTTCCACGATGCAGTCCGTTAGCTTGGATGTAGGAGAGATTTGCCTACCCAATAATTTCGTATGCCCACCCTTCAGAATCGAATTAAAAAATAAAAACCGCGAAAAGAAAGGTCCTTGTGAAGCGATCGCGTTAAAGTTCGATTTTTACCCAATATTTTATCAAAATCGTTCCTTCAACGATGCAGTCCGTTAGCTTAGATGCAGGAGAGATTTGCCCACTCAATAATTTCGTATGCCCACTCTTCAGAATCGAATTAAAAAATAAAAACCGCGAAAAGAAGGGTCCTTGTGAAGCGATCGCGTTAAAGTTAGATTTTTTCCGAAAATATTATCAAAATCTTTCTTTCAACGATGCAGTCCGTTAGTTTAGACGTAGAAGAGATTTTCCCACCCAATAATTTCGTATGCCCACCCTTCAGAATCGAATTAAAAAATAAAAACCAGGAAAAGAAGGGTCCTTGTGAAGCGATCGCGTTAAAGTTCGATTTTTACCCAATATTTTATCAAAATCGTTCTTTCAACGATGCAGTCCGTTAGTTTAGATGCAGGAGAGATTTGCCCACTCAATAATTTCGTATGCCCACCCTTCAGAATCGAATTAAATTATAAAAACCGCGAAAAGAAGGGTCCTTGTGAAGCGATCGCGTTAAAGTTCGATTGTTACCCAATATTTTATCAAAATCGTTCTTTCAACGATGCAGTCCGTTAGTTTAGATGCAGGAGAGATTTGCCCACTCAATAATTTCGTATGCCCACCCTTCAGAATCGAAGTAAAAACAAAAACCGCGAAAAGAAGGGTCCTTGTGAAGCGATCGCGTTAAAGTTCGATTTTTACCCAATATTTTATCAAAATCGTTCCTTCAACGATGCAGTCCGTTAGTTTAGATGCAGGAGAGATTTGCCCACTCAATAATTTCGTATGCCCACCCTTGAGAATCGAATTAAAAAATAAAAACCGCGAAAAGAAGGGTCCTTGTGAAGCGATCGCGTTAAAGTTCGATTTTTACCCAATATTTTATGAAAATCGTTCTTTCAACGATGCAGTCCGTTAGTATAGATGTCAAAGAGATTTGCCCACCCAATAATTTCGTATGCCCACCCTTCAGAATCGAATTAAAATATAAAAACCGCGAAAAGTAGTGTCCTTGTGAAGCGATCGCATTAAAGTTCGATTTTTTCCGAAAATATTATCAAAATCGTTCTTTCAACGATGCAGTCCGTTAGCTTGGATGTAGGAGAGATTTGCCTACCCAATAATTTCGTATGCCCTCCCTTCAGAATCGAATTAAAAAATAAAAACCGCGAAAAGAAAGGTCCTTGTGAAGCGATCGCGTTAAAGTTCGATTTTTACCCAATATTTTATCAAAATCGTTCCTTCAACGATGCAGTCCGTTAGCTTAGATGCAGGAGAGATTTGCCCACTAAATAATTTCGTATGCCCACTCTTCAGAATCGAATTAAAAAATAAAAACCGCGAAAAGAAGGGTCCTTGTGAAGCGATCGCGTTAAAGTTAGATTTTTTCCGAAAATATTATCAAAATCTTTCTTTCAACGATGCAGTCCGTTAGTTTAGACGTAGAAGAGATTTTCCCACCCAATAATTTCGTATGCCCACCCTTCAGAATCGAATTAAAAAATAAAAACCAGGAAAAGAAGGGTCCTTGTGAAGCGATCGCGTTAAAGTTCGATTTTTACCCAATATTTTATCAAAATCGTTCTTTCAACGATGCAGTCCGTTAGTTTAGATGCAGGAGAGATTTGCCCACTCAATAATTTCGTATGCCCACCCTTCAGAATCGAATTAAAAAATAAAAACCGCGAAAAGAAGGGTCCTTGTGAAGCGATCGGGTTAAAGTTCGATTTTTACCCAATATTTTATCAAAATCGTTCTTTCAACGATGCAGTCCGTTAGTATAGATGTCAAAGAGATTTGCCCACCCAATAATTTCGTATGCCCACCCTTCAGAATCGAATTAAAATATAAAAACCGCGAAAAGTAGTGTCCTTGTGAAGCGATCGCATTAAAGTTCGATTTTTTTCGAAAATATTATCAAAATCGTTCTTTCAACGATGCAGTCCGTTAATTTAGATGTAGGAGAGATTTGCCCAACCAATAATTTCGTATGCCACCCTTCAGAATCGAATTAAAAAATAAAAACCGCGAAAAGAAGTTTCCTTGTGAAGCGATCGCGTTAAAGTTCGATTTTTACCCAATATTTTATCAAAATCGTTCTTTCAACCATGCAGTCCGTTAGTTTAGATGTAGGAGAGATTTGCCCAACCAATAATTTCGTATGCCCACCCTCCAGATTCGAAATAAAAAATAAAATCCGCGAAAAGGAGGGTGCTGAAGAGGCGATAGTGTTTTTTTTTTCGAATATAATATCAAAATCCGTTGTTCTTACCGTAAAGGTTTAAGATGTTTTGTGGTATATTATCCCAAAAATTTGCACACACTTCTTCCCGTAACTTTATTCGAACAACACTTCAATTGCTAGCTCTCGTCGCATACTTCACGCTTTTCACACATCTGCAGCATGTGCAGAATAACACCAGATTCTCTTAACCCTTTTCTAGTTCATTTTTCACTAATCACCACATTGAATTCGCAAAACGGAAAAGGATATAATATTCTCACAGTTACTTTACAAGCCTTAAATGCACACACGATCTTGCAAGAGCTGTGTCCGAACTCTGAAGACTGACTGACTTTCGGGCGCCGTTGGAAGGAATTGTAGCGTATCGCAGACATCTGTTTACGTTTCAGCAGTGGCACTTGAGGCCGCCGCGGCCCTTTAGAGCATTAGCGTTGCGCGCCGTCAGCGAAAGAAAATAACTACGCTTTTATAAACATTTCTGATAATTTGTCACCAAATACACTGAACTGTTACGTTACAAACAATTGGTGAAATTTCCTAACAAATTTGAAAATATTTCAAAATTTCAGTGGAAGATGAAGAAAAACTAATAGTGGATAGCATTAAGGGGTCATGCTCAGTCAGGAGGCCGAAAAAAGGGTGGTCTTTGGAAATTTTGTTACTCAAAAGCTATAACACATTTCTCAAAAAATCTTTTTTTCTTTTAAGGATTGCATCTAGTACCGTGCATCGTAATTTTTTTATTTAAAAATATTTATCAATAACTAAGTTATTGTCCGTCACTCGAAGGATCTCTCAAATAAAAGGCTTCTGCGGTGACCAAAATATTTATAAAACCATTCAACCGTTTTACTTCAAATTTTACAAACTTACTATAGGAACAATAAACTAGTATTTGAACGAAGGATTCTTCGAAACATTGATTTGGAAAAAATGGCTGATGTTTAAAGTCAAAGTTTCTATTTTTACACATAAACCGTGCTTGGTTTTCGTCAATTAAAAGAAAACTAAGCATCGGATAAAAAAATCCTTCGTTCAAAGACTAGTTTAATGTTCCTATAGTAAGCTTGTATAATTTGAAGTAAATCGGTTGAATGGTTTTTTAAATATTTTGGTCACCGCAGAAGCCTTTTATTTGAGAGAACCTTCGCGTGATGGACAATCACTTAGTTATTGATAAATATTTTTAAATAAAAAAATTACAATGCACGGTACTAGATGCAATCCTTAAAAGGAAAAAAGATTTTTTGAGAAATGTGTTATAGCTTTTGAGTAACAAAATTTCCAAAGACCACCCTTTTTCGGCCTCCTGACTGAGCATGACCCCTTAAGGTTTCTAACGAATGTAATTCTATAATTTGAGAATTCTGCCCTTACAATAATCAAAATAATTTAAATAATATAGTGCCGTAATTATATTTTGATATTACATTATGTGAGGAGCGATGGGTAAATATTAATCCGAGACAATGACCACCTTTAAGTGGAATTTTGATCAAAATCTTTGTCCACCTTTAAAAAAATCTTAGAAAATGAATGTTTTACATTAATTACTCATTTCATTTTGAACGAATTGTGACGTTTCACAATTCCACGTGTATCGACGAAAAGTTTTTTTATTGTCTATCCTGTTCGTACCGGCAGGAAAAGCCCAACTAGCTGGTTCGAAAAACTAGCCGGAATAATCGGACAGAGTGTCTTGACAGGGTCGTCGTTTATGGCAGTATTGTCCCACGAGTCGGCCGTGGACAACGGTACACGCGCGTAGGGATGGTTACCAAATGTACCACCCGCCGACACAGCAATATACGGCTTAACTCAAAGCGAGGAAAGTCGAAGTCCCAGAAAAAATGGCACGATGTCGATTGCCCCCTATTCGACATCTGGCAGTCAAATATTCCCCCACGAATGTTTCGGAAATAAGTTTTGCCCGATTGTAAACGAATAAATGCATCTGCATGGTGTGAGCTGACTCCTATCGAAGAACCACGGGAAGGGCGGAAAACAGTAAGGAAGTTGAAGACCACGCTTGACTCGATGAGATCACCGTACGAAATTTTGCTATAGAGTAGGCCGTGAGGTCACGAATTATACAGACAGAAGACAGCTACAAGAAAAGATACAGATGCGGATCTACGTTGCAAATTATTTGCATACCATATTTCAGGTAATATTTGACATCTTATGAATCTCTGGTAAAATTTTGTACGCTTATGATACAACTATTAACCATTTCCATTACAAAATGTGTTACAGATCCAGAAATATTAAGAATGCAGTCTTGTAGCATGCAGAAAAGGAAGTTTGAGAAACGCTGACCATCGAGACGTTTCGAGAACACGCTTGTAGGCCGCCCGTGTGGAGAGACGTGCGGGCGCGGGACCGCGTCTCGCGAGGCTCGCGCTTGACAACGCATCTGTTGATTTCTGCGGCCGCGGATAGCAACGATTGGGTATAAATTAGAGGCCCGCAATGGCATTTCCTTCTTCGCTGTTCTGGGAGAGAGGACGAGGTACGACACACGGCCGCTCTCAGACAGCTTAGGGACTCCGGCAGGAGAGTTCGGCGATAATACCTGGACGCCTGCTGGAGGGACTAGGCACTAGAGTCTGTTCCTGGACGCTCGACCGATATGGAGAGTACGGCGATAATACCTGGACGCCTATTGGTCGAGAGAGTACAGAGCAACTCATTAGAAAAGAGAGGAGAGTACGGGAGAATATGCCTGGACGCCTGTTCGGTATGGAGAGTACAGCGATCATACCTGGACGCCAACCGAACGGGAGAGTACAGAGTATCTCCTGGACGCCTCAGTAGAGTAGAGTCGCGAAAGTACAAAGCCCCCTTCTTAAATACCCAATCGTTGAAAGAGGAGAGTACGGGAGAATATTCCTGGACGCCTGTTCGATATGGAGAGTTCGGCGACAATACCTGGACGCCAATCGAACGGAAGAGTACAGAGTATCTCCTGGACGCCTCGTTAGAGTAAAGTCAAGTGCCGTTTGCACCATAGTATGTTTGAAAATTGTATAAATACATCGAGACGCAACGTCTGACCTTCGAAATTTGTAGCCCCATCCTGTCAATCAAACCATGTATTCCTTCCTAATCCGAATAAATGTTGTCTGTCCAGAAATATCCATATTCCTTACAACCCAAAAGGCTACAGTCTTAGATTCCACAAGCAACCTCAGTTGATGATTGATGAAAATATGTGATATAAATAATTAATACAATTACTGGTTTTCTCAAGAATTCGTGTTTGTTTATTAACGCACTTAGATTTATTGGAATAAGTAGGATAAAGATGTAGTGGTAATTAGGCTTAGGATCTAGTTGTAATTAGGCTAAGTATGGAGTTGTAATTGTTTGTATCGTGTTAAGGAAATTGGAGGATTTGGTCAAGTAAATTGGAAGTAGGCGATTTTAACGAATATTAGTTGATTTACTTCGCAACGCGGTACACGAGCACTGAGCGCGATTTTTGGTAATTTTCTCGCGTGGCGATGCTTCTCTTTCTTTCTCACTTGTCTATGATTGCGTGTACGTTTGGTAAGTCTCTCTGGAACCGACTGACGAGAGCGCGATTATTGCGAAGAACCGCGAAGATCAGATAGGAAGGGGGAGAGAGAAGCTCCTGAGTGTGACGTGGTGTCCCAGAGGGAGACACCAGGACAAAAATCCGGTCCGATAGAGTCGATCCTTAATTCTAGTGTATAAGTAGAAATATTTACAATATATACACGAAACAATTACTTAATTAGAACAATAAGGTTTAAATAAACTGCTAAACTGTATACAGCAACAAAAGATATTTGTAAAGAAGTATTAGATGTCCCAATTACTGCCAGTGTCCATATTATTGCCATTTAATTTATTGTAGTTAATAAAAACGTTCTGCAACGTCGAATATACACTATATACGAATAAAGTATGTGCGGTCGTCGCATGAATTACCGTCGAATAAATTGATACATCTTTCCTTCCTTCACTCCCTGATATCGCTATCTTTCTTTGTTGAAAATATTACATCATTCTACATATAAATAAAAAGATATTGATACGCATATTAGTATTGTTTCATCGACATCTTTCCTAACTCCACTTTCGAAGCGAGGCAAAGTATCATGCTTTGTCTTTTTCGTAGCACTGTTTCTTGCAATTTGTTCAGCCGCGTCTCTGATACTATTTATAAATAAAACTAAATTATCTTTTAAATTGCGGCAGTGTATTATTTATTTTACTTGGATTATTGTAAGGCTCGAATTCTGGGCTAGTATTACTTTCGTCAGAAACATTAATGCTATCCACTATTTCTTTTTCTTCTTCTTCTTCCACCGGAATTTTGAAATGTTTTTCAAGTTCGTTAGCAACTTCTACGGATTGTTTTTAACTTAAAAGTTTAGTGGATTTGATGGCAACTTTCCAGAAATGTTTATAAATGCGTAGTTACTTTCTTTTGCTGACGTCACTCAGCGCTGACACCCCAAAGCGCTGCGGCACCAAGGGCCAATGCTGAAACGTAAACAGATGTCTGCGATACCCTCGAAATCTTTCCAACGACGCACGAAAGTCAGTCAGTTTTCAGACGCAGCTCTTGCAAGATCGCACGTTCATTTACGGCTTGTAAAGTAATTATGAGAAGATATATATTATTTTCCGTTTTGCGATTTCATTGTAGTGATTAGTGAAAAATGCCTAGAAAAGCATTAACCGACTCTGGTGTTATTCCGGGCATAGTGCAGAAGTGTGAAAAGTGTGAAGTATTCAAGCAGAGATATAAATTGAAGTGTCGTTTGGATAAAGTGTGGGATAAAGAATCTGCAAAAATTTATGTAAGTTGTCACCAAATACCTTAAACTTTTACGTTATAAATGATTAATAATTCGATTCTTGGGCCAACGAAATCATTGGGTGGGCAAATCTCTTCTACATCTAAACTAACGGACTGCATCGGTGAAAGAACGATTTTGATAAAATATTGGCAAAAAATCGAACTTTAACGCGATCGCTTCACCAGGACCCTTCTTTTCGCGGTTTTTATTTTTTAATTCGATTCTGAAGGGTGGGCATACGAAATTATTGGATGGGCAAATCTCTCCTACATCTAAATTAACGGATTGCATCGTTGAAAGAACGATTTTGATAAAATATTGGGAAAAAATCGAACTTTAACGCGATCGCTTCCCCAGGACCCTTCTTTTCGCGGTTTTTATTTTTTAATTCGATTCTGAAGGGTGGGCATACGAAATTATTGGATGGGCAAATCTCTCCTACATCTAAATTAACGGATTGCATCGTCGAAACAACGATTTTGATAAAATATTGGGAAAAAATCGAACTTTAACGCGATCGCTTCACCAGGACCCTTCTTTTCGCGGTTTTTATTTTTTAATTCGATTCTGAAGGGTGGGCATACGAAATTATTGGGTGGGCAAATCTCTCCTACATCTAAACTAACGGACTGCATCGTTGAAAGAACGATTTTGATAATATTTTCGAAAAATGTCGGACTTTAACGCGATCGCTTCACCAGTACCCTTCTCTTCGCGATTTTTATTAATAATTCGATTTTGGAGGGTGGGCAAACGAAATCATTCGGTGGGCAAACGTGGCCAGATCGCGCACAATCGTATCCTACTTGTAAAAAATTGAAAAATGTTCATGGATGGTGCGGATGACGAAATTTTTAATTTGTTCATAACTTTTTTTTAATGGTTTGCCTACGAAAATTTTGGGTGGGCAAACGTGGGCAAATGATGGGCAATCATTTCCCACTGTCAAATCATTAAAAAGTTTTCATGGGGGTGCTGGTGAAAAATTTTTTTTTGTCCATAACTTTTTTTGGAGGGTGGGCAAACGAAAATTTTTTATGGGCAAACATGGGCAAACGATGGACAAACGCATGCCATCGAGTTTTTTTAAAAAATTGCGTTTGGGGGTGCTAACTTCACAGACCTCATCTTGAAACAGTTACGAGTGAAAAGGGTTCTGGCCTATATCGGTTTCGGTTCCGGTTCTACAGAACCGATATTATATCGGTTCCGTAACGGTTATATATCGGTTATACAGTAAACTCTCGCCATGGGACTGGGCTCGCCTCTACCATGCGTAAGCGCCTATTAAATTATGATTAAATAATAAATCTGTGAAGAATAAATTGATTCTCAAAAGTAGTTTGAAATCCATTTTTTTAAGTTACGTTTAAGTTAAACCCTTATTAAAAATTTAAACAAAGTAAATTATATACCGAAATTATTGCAGAGCAACTTCCAACTATACATCGCATTTTTATGCTGTCATCGCACGTTTCAAAATACTTATGAACAATGACCCATTTCTTTCGGTCCGTTATGTCGATATGTTTTTAGATATCACTAATAACTATTATACACTACGACTAATATTAATTTGACACTTAATTTAAAGTATTGCTAACATTAACAGCAATAACTTTCCTAATATCTACAAACTTACTATCTACTAATTTTATATTAATTATGAAGATTATTAACTTTTTTTTTAAATAAAGACAGTGTCTCGAGGACGACAATATGTCTTGTTGGGAAATATAAACCTTTTTGTATTAAGTTCCACGTGGTCGCAACTAGCTCAGGAATACAAGTGGCCCATTGGCCTTAAACCCTCCGACCCAGAGAATCGTTCTTCGCGTTTGTTTATAAGACCCTTCATCGCTGAGCCGCACTATCTAGAATCTCTCTTTTCAGTACTTAATTTACAGATGCTGTCTTTCATTTCAGCTTTTCCTGCATTGATGGAGTTTTAAAAAGAGAGACACCTGATAGAGAGGCCCAGCGATAAAAAGACTTATAAACAAATCGAATTTCCATTAAAAAAAATTCACATTGATCGTAAATATTTTGGAACGTGCTATACATACCCGATGTGTAACCGATAGGATACATTACTGTTATAAAACCGATATATAACCGTTACGGAACCGATATAATATCGGTTCTGCAGAACCGTAACCGAATTCGATATAGCCAGAAATTTCGGTTCCTTATAACAGTTATTCAGAATATCGGTTCTTTCATAACTGTTTCAGTCAGAACCGATATATAACAGTTTGAAACAGTTATTTTCGGAACCGTTTCAACCCCTGGTTCCAAACGCGTCCCGCAGACTTAGGACTTTGTATAGATGGCGCTGGGGTTGTTACACGACGTTCCAAAAGCGTCCCAAAAGCGTCTCTAAACATCCCAAAGACGTCTTGTTACAAACTGGGACATTCAGACCTACAGACATAAAACAGACGTAAAACAGACGTCCTAGGGACGTCGTGTGCTGTGTGAGTGTGATGCGATGGAGGTATGTAAGTATTTGCGTGCGTGCCGACTGCAGTGTCTCATATTTAGATCTGTGAAACCATCCATGCAATGCTAAACAGACAAAAGAGATATATCAACTAAGCAATCGCAAAATTAATCGTGATGAACCAATTTAAATATACGTGCACACGTATACTAGAAATACACGGGTATCCGTGAATAGAACTACACGGGTATCCGTGAACAGAAATAGACGGGTATCTGAATAATCTTCAAATAAAAAATTCGAATAAAATGAAATTCTTCAACAATAACGAATGACTTTTTTATTTGACAGAAGATTTATTCGAATAAAAATTTAATCAACTTTCGGCGATGTATGGTGACACCACTGACTGACACCCGTGAGACCTAATGTTTTAAGTTAAGTAACTCTTGTCATAGCTCACTAGCGATGCAAACTGATTTTTTCAGTTAATATGCTAGTCCTTCTTAGTATCTTGAGTATTAGATAGTGTGTTCGTGAGAAAATAGATTCAGAAAACTGGCACCTTATCGACAGTTCTTGAAACATATTTATTATTGTTATTATTATATACATATTTTTTTAAAAATCACTTGATAGTGCATTTTAAGACAAATTCAAGACATGTTGGGCATACCAATTCACTGATTTTTACTGGAAAAACACCCTCCCGAATAGGAAGCGCCGGGGGTGGTCTTGTTTGCGTGTTAGGCATTGTCTCTCAGTGAAAATCTGTAAATTTGTAAGCGAAATATCTCGAAAACCAGATAAGTAAAGGCGCATACATTAAAGGTTATTGAATTTACCTCGAAACGCACTACCAAGTGATTTATAAAAAATATATAGTTCTATTTAAAAAATCGAACTTCACCATCATATCACAGGCCAGGTATAGAATAGACCTACCACGGAATGTAATTTTGTGTCACACGCTCGGGGGGCTCGCGAGCCCCCTTACCATTTTCGTGTCACACCCAACGTTATCGATTCAGTCTAAAATAAGATTACAATGCTACGAGTGGTAGGAATTGAAATTAAATCTTATCGGAAACGTTTAAAATCTAAAACGGCATGAACGTTAAGACTAATTTCAAGAAACATGTTGCATAATTCCGTTTACTAATACATTTTGATAGAAGCATAATTTGCACTTATTTCCATAAATTTCGATTAGAAATATTATATAAATACAACCACGTAATAAACATTTGTACAGTCTCTTAGTTAGGTTATATTTTCGGTTACTTCGAAGAGTGGATTTTCTGTCCTCGAAGTGACAGAAAATATACTTAACCTATATGCTACAGGATAATAAATGTTTATTGGATATTTCGTTCTTTTGGGCTACATTTGTGAACTTTTTATGACTTAACATCCTTCCAAAATATTATTATTACGCCTCAACGATATATTTATGAAGTCGATGAGTGTAATTATTCGTGGTTAAGAAATCAAAATTTCCTATTCATAACGTCATTTTTTTAGTACATTTCATCGAAATACAGTATTGTCTCCGTATGTGCTCGCTGGTCGGGACCGGCGTTGAACTCCTATCGTGAACAGATCCCTAATTCCGAGTGTTCGTTTCTTGCTCCTTTCTGGCCGAAGGGGGGAGTGAGATGGAACGCTTTGCGTGCGCGGCGAGCGTGCGCGACGGGTGCAAGCACTCAGATGGAATCGTGACTGCTCGAAGCATGCGCGCCACGGTCAGATAGCCAGGCACGGCACGAGTCTTTTTTGCGCCCTAGGCGAGCTTGCCAAATTACGCCTTTTATTATAATACATTTATTTGAGATTATTGATAAGCTTACTCTGAATTTGTATTCGTAGTTTAATCCACTTATAGTACAACTTGTAATATTTAATTTTAAAGTTTATTTTCCACAATACCAGTAATGAAAATATCATTTTGCACCTCTTGTCGACTTTCCGCCCTAGGCAGTCGCCTAATTTTGCAGAGTAAAGTCATAAATAATCTCAAATAAATGTATTATAATAAAGGGCGCAATTTGACAGTTCGCTGAGGGCGCAAAAAAAGCTTGAGCCGCGCCTGCGTCACGATTTTGCGATGCGGTTCCCGTGCTCACCTAAGTGCTTGCGACCATCGCGCACGCTCGTCGCGCACGAAAAGAACGGAGTGTCACGGTGCCCGAAAGACGGAGGGAGACAAAACATCAACGCGTCGTCTGTCTCGTACCGTCCTCGCTCGCTTTTAGTGGCTCTCGCTCGCTCTCGTTCCATCTCGCTCTTGCCTTCGCCGGACAAGAGTGAGACAAAAGTGGTGGGGGTAGCGACGAACACCTATCGTGTACACCAAACCGAGCATATACGGAGACAATACTGTAATAAGTTTTAGCTTAATTTGTTTATGTTTGCCAAATTCATGCCTTTTATTAGACTCTACTTGATTTTAGCATCAATTTTCATGTTTACAGATTTCTATGCTTGATTAGAGGTGTGACTATCGATTATTGATAGATTATCGATATCTTATTGATATTTAACAATATATCGACAATATCGTTAAGATATCGTTAAGACGAATAGATCTATTCGCCTCTTCTAGAAGAGGCTGAGGTAGAATATAACACACTTTGTTGCAGCAACGATGAAAATAACAATTTTAAAGACATTGTAAAGCAACGATACATATTCATACTTTTAAAGATATCGCTTGCGATACTCAGCGGCTCAGCACCGATGTTTTCGCCCATTCACAACGGTGTTCTTCGGTGCTAGATAGCGCCGTGAATGGGCCCAGCACCGGTTTTTACGGTGCTCACTTTTCGAGCACCGTTGCCAACGGTGCAGACCTTTTTTCGCATAGAATGCAACGCATTATTTCTATAATAAAGTCAATGAGAATCTACTGGTTTGTATTTGAATTCACGGCGCTGTCCAGCACCGAAAAACACTGAATGGGCTCAGCACCGATATTTTCGTCCGTTCACAACGATGTTTTTCGGTGCTGGATAGCGTCGTGTATGGGCCCAGCAACGCTTTCTACGCTGCTGACCTTTTTTCGTGTATACCTCTGCTGATTTCCCAGGTAGCACACGTCGTCTATCATGCAAATCGGACTACTTTGACACTAGCTATTTGTATTCCCTATGTAAAAGTTGTCCGATTTACACATTTGAAATGATTTTCATCGGAAAACCCCAAAGAATCCATCGGCGACACTTCCATATCCATACGAAACATACCTTTTTCCGAAGCAAGCCATAAAAATCGGGTGAGGCAATGCGAAGGCCTGTCCTCGCCACGGGGTACCAGGCCGCAACTTTTTGACGGGCGTAGCTCCAGAATCATCCTGTACCTGCCTGTTTCAGAAATAAAATAATTCTTTATTCTTTATCGTATGGATATGGAAGTGTCGCCGATGGATTCCTTGTGGTTTTCCGATGAAAATCATTACAAATGTCGTGTAAATCGGACAACTTTTACATAAGGAATACAAATAGCTTGTGTCAAGGTAGTCCGATTTGCATGATATTTGGTATGATTTTAATCGACGGAACGCCAGGAATCCATTGCCGCCACTTCCCCTTCGATACGATGAAGAAAAGATACAAACATTTGAAATCCTGAACAGTTCTCACTTCCTAATGATATTCCAAACCCTTCGAGGGTCGAAAGCCATAAAATTCGGTGAGGCACTGCGGGGTGTTGTCCTCGCCACGGCAGCAGCACGAGGTTGCTTTGCAAAGTGACCAAGGCGAGCTAAGGACTCTCCAGACTTTTCACTCCGCGTGGCACGCCTCGCGCTGCAGCCTCGCAACGTCTAGACGCGGCTTATCATTTGTGCAGTGTGTGACTTGACTACCCTCCGAGTAATCGGTCTGCGCGAAGTAGAGCGCAAGTTCGATGATTATCAGTACTCCTTCCCGAGAGGAATACGATTTACTTTAATTATAGTACATGTGTGTTTTGTAATAAAGTGTTTCTATCGTCTCCTGAATTCAATAACTGGCATCCAGACATCTACGCTCCTACAATCCACCGTCAATACGCCTCGTAGAGAGACACGGGAAGAAAAATGGTAGCCCGCTGTTGACACGTGGTCCTCTCGAATATAAACACGAGCTTTAATATCAAAACAAAAGCATGCGTCATCGTATTCTGTGCGAGAGAAGGTAGGCACTGGGGAGGAGGTATTGCTGTGAAGAGGGCCTCTTCAAGAGAGCAGCCGTTTGTGAGGGATGCAAATTCGATTGGTTCTAATATAATCTGCTCCCTATGGTTGAAATTTAGTCTAGCAACTTTCACACCTCCTAACCTAACCAATTGAACTTACATCCCTCCCAAAAGAACCGGCCATCCGAGCGTAAAAGCAAGTGCGAAATAAAAGTAACGGTGCGTTTCTCGATACCGCAGATGTACCTACCTAAGTAGCATTTCTGACGGAAAAGAATTGTCCAGCCTTTGGGCCTGCCATTCCTGGCGTAGACCTTTGGCAGGTAGGTGTCTGTTTCAACAGGCAAAGCCGCCCGTGGCGCCAGCAAGACCGTCCCCGGTCCTTGCTATTCCAGCGAGTTTTCTTCCAGGGAAAATCAGTAAATTTGCAAGCGCAATATCTCAAAAACCAGTGGAAATCAAGTGTATACATTAAAGCTTATTGAATTTGTCTTAGAACGCACTATCAACTCAGGTCTTCAGAAAAAATAGTTCCATTTAAAAAACCGAACTTGACCATCGTATCTTTTAAAATAATAATCGAAAAAAAAATTCGTCCGCGCTAATAAGTTGGCCCCCTCGAACCATGCAATTCCGTATTTTTTAAATATTTTTGTCTCCAATAGTTTAGGAGATATCCAGCTGTCCACTCTTCCCGCGGACACCCTGTATGTACATACATCACTTGAAATCGCTGTTGAATTTATGTTATAATTGAGGCAGTGAGAGCAACAACGGTCTAACCCACATTAAAAAAAATTTCCTATTTTATATGATTAGTAAAGACTATTGGAATACGTTATTGCTACTAACTCAATTTCGAAAAAAATGTGGGTTAGTCTGTTGTTGCTCTCACTGCCACAATTATATGGCAAAGTAGCAGAGATGGTCATTACTTAAATAACCCGACCCAATTTTTATTTGAAGCGCTATGATTGAATTAATTTAATCATGGGGAATTCAATAATTGTCGGCCATGAATAATTTTCTCGTATTTTTTCTCGACTAAATATATGATTATCGCCTAAAGTACGAATAAATACGAGATAATTATTCATGGCCGACGGATGAAAGGCCTTCGAATTAAAAAAATTATTGGCTACATATATTTTATATATTTGCTTTTTGGCATACAAAAATTAAAAATCAATTAAAATAAAAAAAATTCTTGGCGCCTCTTCCTCCTCTTCCTCCTCTGCAACCTCTTCTTCCCCTTCCTCCTCTTCCTCCTCTCCCTCCTCCATACTTAATACGCCGCAACTCCTTCCTGAGCTCACTATACTGTAATATGAAAAATAAACATAAATCTTATGTTAATTACTATAATAATGTTTTCACACTTTCGTGAGAATGTAGGGTGACTGTACCTAATATCGCCACTGTTCCTAATATGGCCACCCTCTATATCTCGCAAAGTAAGCATTAAAATTTATCGGTTATGCATTCAATTAGTACCTAAACATATGTAGGAAGACATACTGTAATTGCAGCGTCATGTGATCAACAATTACAGAAAAGGAAGGATTTTAGAGAATCTTAATAATGTAAAAATTTATTGGACTACCACAATTTTATATCCCATTCGGAGAAGGCAAGTCTAATAATTCCATGAATATAATTAATGGAATGAAGTCGATTCAAATATTTTCCGTGATGAAAATAGTGTTTTTCTTTTAACAATATGGGTGTTCTTAAGGCTGCCGTCTCATTTTTGTTATGGTCTGAATCGATCGAAGCGTCCCTTGTAAACAGACGGACCCTAATGAAACTACTGCGGTCGATAAAAAGAAATAGTACAGAGGTGACATCTCCAGATACTCTATGTAGACGAATTTTTTACACATAGTTGCCACATTTTCTGTTCTCTCTGTCTCTGCCGCGCTGTTGCCACAGCTCCTACTATCGAGAAGTCTTGAAGGAATACAGCACGAGAGCTGCGTCTAGGCAGGGATCGGCGGGCTCCAGCTACCGCTGATGGAGAAGGAAACACCTACAGGAGCGGTGGTTATGTGTGCATGACTGACGTAGGCAGGCACAGTTCAAACACACATAACCACCGCTCCTGTAGGTGTTTCCCCCTCCATCAGCGGTAGTTGGAGCATGCCGATCACTGCGTTTAGCGTCAGAGCCTCGCTGAAAGTAAAAGAGGATAGCAATAATGAAAGATAGAGAGGTTGAGTAGTGAAGTTATGAAACATATCAATGAAACAATACTAAATTGCGTATCAATATCTCTTCTAAACTTCGCAATTCTTATTATCTTCTCTCATTCTGTGCAATATTTATGTTTACTTGTGAAAAAATATAATGACATGATTGTTCAATGATTGTTTATTTTATTTGTTTTAATAGAATGTAAAACTTTCACATTTTCTATCGTATCGGCATGAACGTTTCAGTAAGATACTGCTGAGTTTTCCCAGATGAAAATAAATTTAAACGATTGGGTGAAAAAACTGAATGGGTGAAAAAATTACTCAGTCATCAATAAATATAATCTATAACCACAAAACGACTTGGAATCAGTCATTCGCGTTCTTTACGAAAACGACAAAAAGCCGTTGCGTTCGGGAAGCTAGTGACATCGCGATTTCCGTAGGAAATACACAATTTATAACGGGAAATGATTCGTTACGTTCGTATAGGGAAAAAATTGTAGTACAAGAAAAGAATAATTTTTTAGTCTTTAGTGTATTTTAATTTAGTTTTTAGTGCATTTTGAATAAAATCGTTTAACATAAATTTTCGTTATATATTTTTTAGCATTATTAGATTAAAAATGTTACATTTATCTTTAATTATATAGTGCAGTTCTAGAAATAACCCGATTTAGATTGTATTTGAAAACATTTTAATCTGGAAAATCTCAGCAGTACCTATGTTACTGAAAACGTTAGGTTTTACATTTTATTAATACATAATCCACTTCAAGCAATATTGTAGGTATGCGTTTCGAGCCGAGGCTCGAACCGAGATAAGAAGCCACCGCCGAACAGCCCAAGTCCTCAGCACGAAGAGAGATCGCGTCGGTTGGGATAAACACGCTGCCGAAAATTACTTGAAATTTCGAAGCCTTCGAATAAAAACCGAATAAACTATGGCTAAAGATGAAAACCTTATTCGACGGTTCGAATAAAAAAATTATCTTTCGCCGTGGAATGAATTCACTTTAAATAAAAAAAATTATCTTTCGGCGTCGAATAAATTCACTTCAAATAAATTTATTTATCCGTGGTGTTTGGAATAAAGATAACTCGTGTTATTCGAAGCTTTGAATAACCCATAAACATAAAGTATCTTTTATTTGAATGTATCCAGATATTATCTTTGCCCATCTCTGTTCTCCAGCCACTTCGCCGTGATTCATTCAAGCCTCCCTGATGGCAAAATAGTGATAGGGGAAATGCGGCAACAGCGCGATACAACTCTCAATACATATTGGCAACTATGTCTTTCCTACAATTATCGGCTAGCTTGGACTTCCACCGGTTCTGATGTTACACAGCGCGAATATACCATCAGCGCTGGTGACGGAGAATCCTTGAAGCTTCATTCTGTCATTTCTCGAGTCTGTCTCAGTACACGAGTCATAAATTCATTATCATTTCAACGTACAGTGGTTATTAGCGTTCAAACGCACCAGACCACCCTGCACTAATGTCTACTGGAGGCAACTATACCCGCAAAAACTTTCTTCTTGCCGATTCCAGGACGAAAGACGGTTGAAACGGTTTGTTTACTACATCGCGTATACGCAGGGTCGGCGGAACCATTATGCAAGTTATACGCCGCATAAGGGCGCCGGGCGAAGAGGATGCTAAAAAACTATATCACACGCTTAATAATAAAGTAATCCAACTCCCACATAAACAAAATGTAAATATATTTCTTTTTTTATTGTACCCCGTAAAGACAATACAGATTAAATAGAAAACAGGTGCAAAAATTTGGGGCACCAAAAATTTTCTTATATAAGAGCGCCAACTAACCTCGCGTCGGCCCTGCGTACACGTCACGCTGGTGCTGCTTGGCCGGAGTACACCACTAGCGCCACCAACGGAGAAGCCTTGAAGTCTCATTCTGTCAGTTTTCGATTCATAAATTCATTATTATTTCAACATATGGTACTTATTAGCGTTCAAACGCATCAGACCGCTCTGCACTGATATCTACTGGAGGCAACTATATCCGCAAAAACTTTCTTTTTGCCGATTCCAGGACGAAAGGCGGTTGAAACGGTTTGTTTACTACATCGCGTATACGCACACGCTTTTTCAAGCTTGTGTGAGCGTACGCACACATTCAAGGCCCGCCGAGACGATAGCCTCAATGCAGTGCATACCTAGATCAGACGTGAGGGGTAAGTAATGGGACGTGTCTTTGATTATAGCAGTGTTTGAATTTTTTTCTAGAATTTTTGTCTCTGAATGTTTAGTTACTCAACGCCACGCCTATACTGGCTTCCGTTAATGCCATTTTTTGGAACCATGCGCCATTATTGTGGCTTTTACACGCAGGTGGCGAAAAATCTCTCCGTACAAGGGTATAACGCCGCGGTCAACCCTGTCGTATTGAGACGGGTACGAGATCAGTCGACATTATTTTCAAACCTCATTATAGTAATCTGGGGTGCGAGTGGTAAACCGATCATAAAAACGGAGCGCGCGGCTCGATTACCTGGGCCGAGAAATTCCCAATACCTAGCTCTTTGCGACGTTAATTTGAAAGAGACCATCCCAAAATTTTCGAAGCTCGGGCATCCGAAGCGCATGACCACGCGTTCGCATATCTTGCATCACCATGACCACGGTGTGGCCTTTCTTCGACCGTGAGAGTGGTCCAACTAAGTCGGCTGACACGACATCCCACGGGTAGGCGTCTGTTTGTAGTACGAACGGCCGGTCAAAGTCGGGGCAACTTAACACCGGTGCGGTTGCCAGCTGGGTCGGAGCGTCTCGAAGGCAGGCTGGGCTTCTTCTGTCCAGGTCCAACGTGTACGTTTCTGGAGGAGTTGGTGTAACGGTGCGGCTGTGTCAGAGAACTGGGGAATGTATCTCTTATACCAAGAGACCATCCCCAGGAAGCGTCGCAACTCGCGCAATTTCTGCGGTGGAGGCGTATTCCGGATTGCCTCGATTTTCTCGGGGTCCGCCTTGACCCCTTGATCTGATACGACGTGGCCGAGGTATTGTAGCTCCGTCTGGCAGAATATAAACGTCTTTCTCGGTGACGGCATTCACTCGGCAGAAGTCGATAAAAAATCGCTTCTTCTTTTTGCCCTTCTTAGCGACCATGACTACGGTGAGCTCCATGGGCTGTTGGAAGGCTCGATTACCCCGTCGGCTAGCATTTGGTCCACTGCCTCGTTAATTAAGGCTTGCGTGGCCGGGTCATGTATCGCTGTTTAATCAGTTCGGTCGTCTTTAGACGTATACGGTGCTCGGCGAGGCGGGTCGTTCCTCGTAGTTTCCGTAGCGGCGGTATTTCCTCGTCCAGGAGTTGCTGCAGGGTGGCTTCCACCACCGCGGTTTCGGCGTGGCGAGCCCATCGGTGCGTACCAATCTGTACCTCTAGGCCCAACTTTTCCAGGACGACTACTCGCAATAGAGCGGCATATGATAAGCCGGGGAATATCTATCGGGGATTTATATATCGTGTATCGAACGTCTGTCGTACCTCTCTGAACGTGTGTCGAACGTGTATCGAACGTCTGTCGCACCACTCTGAACGTGCATCGAACGTCTGTCGTACCACTCTGAACGTGTATCGAACGTCTGTCATACCACTCTGAACGTGTATCGAACGCCTGTTGTACCACTCTCAACGTGTGTCGAACGTGTATTGAACGTCTGTCATACCACTCTGAACGTGGGCCAATTTCACAGTCAGTTTCTTATGAAGTAAGTTTATTTTTAACAATATATTCTGTAATTTTATTAATTGAAAATTAATCATTATTGGATTTATATAACTTTCAATATTATATTAAATTTATTTTAATTTTAATTCCAATACAACGACAGGAAAATTGCGGATAGGTCTTTTAAAATCGAAGACCAAGTGCTACTGCACGATGAGACGCTAAGACGTGGGCAGTCAAAAACTAACACCTGCGTGGATAGCCTCTTACACGATTCAAAACACGCACGATAATAATAATTACAGTGTAAAGAGCGACGAACAATCCGCGTTCACACAAACACATTATAGAATAGGGCAGTAATAGGGGAATGGTCGCAGTTTTGAAGGAAAGTAACGATACACTAACAATTATATAAGGATAAGACTAAGAAAAGTAATTTATTGAAAAAAGATGGTAAATAAGCGCACAACTAGGCGTCGTCGTGTCCCAGCCACGTAGGGCACGGTCGGCCTATAATAGCGACCACAGTCGAGGCCGTGGAGCAGACCCAACGAAGATGTTTCCATGACGTTCTACACAAAAAAACCAATTGCAAGACTATTACCACACGCACGGAAATAGAAACAATAATCAGACCTACAATCCCCGGTGCAATAAGACACTCACCAAATAGGACCCTCAGACCCCATGAGTCTTCGTCATCCTCCCAGAATTCTACATGCTGGAAGAACCGACGCCAATGCGCTCGATACTCCCTAATTGCCTCCATATAGGCAATGCTGATACAACCCGGCGGGGCGGGGCACTGGAAACGCTTGAGGAATTATTCGGATAAATAGAACAATAAATTTACACAACATGATGCACAAACAAACCCCACTCGCACGTACAACTAAACCAAACATGATTTCTCGCGGCACGTTCAAAATAACTGCAAACATATTCGTTCTGCAGATCACAACGAAATAAGAAGTGCTCAAGAAAATCGAGTCCCATATGCCCTCACTTCTCACTTCTACTCAAGTCCAGACAAAGAAGACGAACTGTCCTACGTTAGCAAAAAATTTATCCCGCGCACGCACAAGGAAAGAGTTCGCGACTAACAAAAAAAAAAGGAATCACCGATTACACCTCGACATTATAATTTTACAGGATTTTCGTCCTATAAAACGATGATACTACGCGCAGGAGTAACAACCCCCGACACAGATTTCACTATAAAAGAATTCCAACACAACCCCGGCATTTACTTCGAAATCCTAGGCGATCTACAGATTTATTGAGATACCTGGAAGTTAGTATTACACGTAGACATATCTTACATCTATCAACGCGAAGCGAACATCCAAACTACACAATATGATATATTTGCGCAATGTAAAAAACCTTCTACCGACAACTTACAAAAATTACATAAAACATTCGCCACGAAAATCCAAGACGAGGTAGACCGCGTCGCCAAACTCCTTACCTACGTCCAGCAAACTAAAAGCTCAGCACAAAAACAGCGTCGTAGATAAACAGATGGATTAGATTACATAGGAAAATCACTCTTCGGGCTAATGGATTTCGAAGATAGAAAAAAATCAATGATTAAATAGACCTTTTAAAAAGACAGGATAACAGATTAAAAAATGCAATCAAGGGACAAATGCAAATTGTAAGAGCCAACACCCGAACTTCTCAACGAGACTATACACGACATATGAGACAGCGAAAACGCACTCTTAAACGCGTCTTGGCAAATGCAATACTTACTCCAACAGACAACTGACATTACTAAATTTCGGGAGACAGTAGACGAACACCTCATACTAATAAACAGCGTCGCGGAAACACTATTGCATGACACGCAAGACTTGTTAGAATTCATTATGGATATAAAGAAAGGTGTCCTAAACCCACGGTTAATAACACCAGCACAAATCATAACGTACCTCACTTCCGCACTCGTACATATTCCGAAAGGACTAGACTTTGCAATCGGAATAAAATTAAAAAACATGCACGCCCTGTACGAAATCCTTACGTTCACCGCATTTTCGGATACCAAATTAATTACTGTAGTACTAGATATTCCATTATTAAACGCGAAAAAAATTCAAATTGAGCAAGGTGCACCTGGTACCCACGAAGATAAACGAATCGTTCTACGCGTATAGAATCCCACAACTCATACATGGTACTTGACACCTCGGTGCAAGATTATATACATCGAAGCAAACAGGGCCTAGCAAAATGTAAGACAATAAACGATCTGTACCTCTGCACCTCTAATCACCCAATGTTCAATGCGATACCATACGGACCGTGCGAAGTACAGTTGTACACAAAATTAACAAAACTCTCAAACAATTGTAAAATGCGAATTATGACACTGACTCACAAGTTCCACGTAGAATTACAACAACCAGGCACGTGGATTTATATCGCGCCGAAACCGATACAACTAGCAGTAACTTGCGACGACAAGAGCACAAATATGTATAGCATTAAGGATTCTGGTATAATATTAATAAGAAACAAATGTACAATCCCTACAGCCAAATTCACAACAGAAACTAGAAAAGAATACGAAATAGAAAGAACATGGTACTACTTACCTGGCTACAATTTTGTCATTAGATGAAATTACACATCCACAGACCACTGTAAATTCGTACATAAACACAAATTTCAAGTTTAAAAGGATAATCAAACACCCGGAAGAATTAAATAAAGTTAGCAAACAAATTAGAAGACTTACAAAAGCGATTTAGAAAAACCCGCAATTATACCAACCGAGTATCACTATAGCTTCCTTTCACTATCCACAATAACGGGATTTATCACATGAGGACCTATACCTAAAGTTGCAAAGTAGGATGCCTTTGGTCTTCACCTTGTACTTCACTGACCATCCCCTTCCTCCTGGCACTCATCTTCTTCGAATTCTTCACAGATCATCCTCTCCTTCTTTGGACTCATCATTTGACTAGACCATGTTACTTTAATGTGTACCAAACATCTATCGTACCACTCTGATCGTGCATCGAGCGTCTGTCGTACCACTCTGATCGTGTATCGAACGTCTGTCATACGTCTCTGAACGTGTGTCGAACGTGTATCGAACGTCGGTCGTACCATTCTTAACGTGCTCTCTGCGTTTGGGGGAAAATTTTTTTTTATCTATACCAATATGCAGCATTAGCAGAATTTTTTCCCGCTTAGGACTAATTTGAATTTTTTTCGCGTTTAACAATGAAATATCTAGTACTACAGTAAATAATTTGGAATCCGAAAATGCAGTGAACATAAGGATTTCGTACAGGACGTGCATGTTTTTTAATTTTATTCCGATTGGGAAGACTAGTCCTTTCGGAATATGTGCGCGTGCGGAAGTGAGGTACGTTATGATTTGTGCTGGTGTTATTAACCGTGGGTTTAGGACTCCTTTCTTTATATCCATAATGAATTCTAACAAGTCTTGCGTGTCATGCAATAGTTTTTCGCGACGCTGTTTATTAGTATGAGGTGTTCGTCTACTGTCTCTCGAAATTTCGTAATGTCAGTTGTCTGTTGGAGTAAGTATTGAATTTGCCAAGTCGCGTTTAAGAGTGCGTTTTCGCTGTCTCATATGTCGTGTATAGTCTCGTTGAGAAGTTCGGGTGTTGGCTCTTACAATTTGCATTTGTCCCTTGATTGCATTTTTAATCTGTTATTACGTCTTTTTAAAAGGTCTATATAATCATTGATTTTTTTCTATCTTCGGAATCCATTAGCCCGGAGAGCGATTTTCCTATGTAACCTAATCCATCTATTTATCCAAGACGCTGTTTTTGTGCTGAGCTTTTAGTTTGCTGGACGTAGGTAAGGAGTTTGGCGACGCGGTCTACCTCGTCTTGGATTTTCGTGCCGAATGTTTTATATCATTTTTGTAAGTTGTCTGTAGACGGTTTTTTACATTGCGCAAATATATCATATTGTGCAGTTTGGAGGTTCGCTTCGCGTTGGTAGATGTAAGATATGTCTACGTGTAATACTAACTTCCAGGTATCACAATAAATCTGTGTTGGAATTCTTTTATAGTGAAATCTGTGTCGGGGGTTGTTACTCCTGCGCGTAGTATCATCGTTTTATAGGACGAAAATCCTGTAAAATTATAATGTCGAGGTGTAATCGGCGATTCGTTTTTTTTTTTTGTTAGTCGCGAAGTCTTTCCTTGTGCGTGCGCGAGATAAATTTTTTTGCTAACGTAGGACAGTTCATCTTCTTTGTTTAGACTTGAGTAGAAGTGAGAAGTGAGGGCATATGAGACTCGATTTTCTTGAGCACTTCTTATTTCGTTGTGATCTGCAGAACGAATATGTTGTCAGTTATTTTGAACGTGCCGCGGGAAATCATGTTTGGTTTAGTTGTACGTGCGAGTGGGGTTTGTTTGTGCATCATGTTGTGTAAATTTATTGTTCTATTTATCCCAATAGTTCCTCTAGCGTTTCCAGTGTCCCGCCCCGCCGGGTTGTATCAGCATTGCCTATATGGAGGCAATTAGGGAGTATCAGACGCATTGGCGTCGGTTCTTCCAGCATGTAGAATTCTGGGAGGATGACGAAGACTCATGGGGTCTGAGGGTCCCATTTGGTGAGTGTCTTCTTGCACCGGGAATTGTAGGTCTGGTTATTGTTTCTATTTCCGTGCGTGTGGTAATAGTCTTGCAATTGGTTTTTTTGTGTAGAACGTCATGGGGACATCATCGTTGGGTCTGCTCCACGGCCTCGATTGTGGTCGCTATTGGAGGCCGACCGTGCCCTACGTGGCTGGGACGACGACGCCTAGTTGTGCGCTTATTTACCATCTTTTTTCAATAAATTACTTTTCTTAGTCTTATCCTTATATGATTGGTAGTGTATCGTTACTTTCCTTCAAAACTGCGACCATTCCCCTACTACTGCCCTATTCTATAATGTGTTTGTGTGAACGCGGATTGTTCGTCGCCCTTTATACTGTAATTATTATCATCGGGCGTGTTTTGAATCGTGTAAGAGCCTATCCACGCAGGTGTTAGTTTTTGACCGCCCACATCTTAGCGTCTCATCGTGCAGTAGCACTTGGTCTCCAATTTTAAAACACCTATCCGCGACTTTCCTGTCGTAGTATTGGAATTAAAATTAAAATAAATTTAATGTAATATTGAAATTTATATAAATCCAATAATGATTAATTTTCAATTAATAAAATTACAGAATATATTGTTAAAAATAAACATACTTCATGAGAAACTGACTGTGAAATTGACCCAATCGTTCCTAATATTGAATAATTAGAATTTAAAGCCCAACCAACAATTATCACAGGGTAAACACCTATTCCTAATAAATCTAAAATTCCAATTTTTATTGAATATAGCAAAAACAAAAAAATTTATAAATTAAGTCCTTTCGTACAAAAATTTATTAGATAAATGTAGATACAAATCGATCTGGCTCACATCGATCTGAACTCAAATCATGTAAGATATTAAAAGTCGAACAGACTTCAAATTTAAACTCCTGCATTTAAATTAAATCTTAATTCAACATCGAGGTCGCAATCATCTTCATAAATATAGGTAATCAATCAAAGGTGATAAACAGAACATGGAAGAAAGGGGACTTTCCGGAAGAATGGAAAGGAGGAATAGTAAGTCCTGTGTTCAAAAAAAAAAGAAGAAAGGGAAATGGTTAAGAACTATAGGGGCATAACTTAGATGGACACGGATTGTAAGATATACGCGGACATTCTAAGGAGGAGATTATAAGAACAAATGGAAATTTGGAAAAAACTTTAAAAAGAAGGAGTAGGCGAAGAACTAAGAATAAGGATACAGGAAATGTACAACAGAACTATATGCACTTTAGGAGTGACGAAGGAACTGATAGAAAAGTTTTTGTAACAGGAAAGGGTGTTAGACAAGGGTGCCCGTTAAGCTCGACACTTTTCAATGTCGCATTTGCAGACCTGGAAAAAGAAATGAGCAAAGAACAGGAAGGAGGAGTCGTAATAGGTAGAAGGAAAGTTTTGACAATTTCATATGCGGATGATGTTGTGTTAATGGCAAATAATGCACAAGGACTGAAGAATATGATAAAGAGGTTCGAGAGATACATAAAGAAGAAAGGCTTGGAGGTAAATGTGTAAAAGTCTAAGATAATGATATGCAGGAAAGCAGGAGGAAGAAGAAAAGAGGAAAGACTCCGTTGGAATGAAGAAGAAAGAGTAAGAGAACCGGAATATTTAGGTTATACAGTGAGAGGGAGAGAACAACGAGGATAAACACCATATTAAGAAGGTAGTTAGGAAAGCGAAAATGATACTAGGAAAAGTATGGGGGGATTGGGGAAAGATTATTCAGAGATGACTTTGAAAGAAGAATGAAACTGTTTGATGCGGTAGTTAGAAGTACCGTGGCGTATGGAGCAGAGATATGGGGATGGAGAAGGTATGAGGATATTAGAAAAATTGCAGGCGAAATACATACGGTGGATAATGAAATTGGAGAGATCAACACCAACATACTGATTATTGAAAGAAACAGGAATCGGTGGCATAGCAATTAAAATGGGAGTAAGGGCAATGAAGTTTGAAGTGAGACTAATAAACTCGGAAGAATGATCGATAAGATATAAATGTGTGAGAAGACTAATGAGAGGAAATGAAGTAATGAAAAAGGAAAGAATGAGAATCAAATTCTTGGGACCGAGAGGATGGTCAAATGAAAGATGGAAAAGAAGAAGATTAAATGGGGAAGAAGTGTGGATCAAAAATAGAGCAGATAAGTAAAAGGCATTCAAGAAGAAGAAAGAGAGATGAAAGTAAAAAAGTAAACGTTCCTAAGAGAATTAAGAGAGGTGGCAAGGAAACCAGGAGATAAGCCGAAATGCTTATGGGGGAAAATGAAAAAAGGAGAGGAGAATTAGAAAGGATAGGAAGATTCATATAGGGTAGTGAAACAAGGGCATGCAAATATTGGATAATGAAAGAAGAAAGGGTATGTAAGAAAGAGGAAGAAACAGTGAAACACGCGATTGAAGTATGTGAAGTAAGTGGAGAGAGTGGTAGGAATTGGGCAGAGGTAATTAGAGGAGAAGGGAAAAACTTGGCTACTGTACAGGAGATAATAGGGAGAAGGAAAAGATGGGAAGAACAGGAAAGTAATAAAAGAAGATTATGTAACATAGAATAGATTACGAAACACTTGTATTAATAGAAAAAAAATTGTTAAGACACAGCAGGAAACATTAGAAGGGTAGGACTTACACTGACACAATCACGGGACTGAAATGGAAAGAGTATATGATCGTTAAATTGTAACACGAAAGTGGGCAATAAATTAAATTATTATTATTATTATATTTTTTCTTTATATATTGTATTTTATATTTTTTCTTTTTTATTTCATATTTTTATATTTTTTCTTTTTATATTGTATTTTATATTTTTTCTTTTATATTTTTATATTTTTTCTTTTTATATTTTATTTTATATTTTTTCTTTTTTATTTTATATTATTATATTTTTTCTTTTTATATTGTATTTTATATTTTTTCTTTTTTATTTTATATTTTTATATTTTTTCTTTTTATATTGTATTTTATATTTTTTCTTTTTTATTTTATATTTTTATATTTCTTCTTTTTATATTGTATTTTTATATTTTTATCTTCTATTTGTACAGAGAGAACTCAAAAATGTTGAGAATAGAGCGGTTTATTTAGAGATAGAGAATTGAGGCGATACAATAGATACGTAACAGTTTCGGCGAATAATGACGAGATACTACTGTTCTGTGTAACTGAGCACTCGGGGCGGTCACGAGAGCGTGAGTGTATATGAGTGTATGTGAGGTGTTGTGTGGAAGAGTATGTATGTATGTGTGATGTCGCGAAAAGTAAATAGGAAGTCCATCAGCTGTTCGAGAACGTTCAAATTGTCTTGCGATTGATGTAAAAAAGAGAAAAAGAGAAAAAGAGAAGAGAGAGAGAGAGAGAGAGAGAGAGAGAGAGAGAGTGGGAGGGAGGGAGGGAGGGAGGGAGGGAGAGAGGGGGGTTCTGCCGAGACACTATTTATATTCTATTTTTATATCTTTTCTTTTTTATATTTCTTTTTTTTAATTAATGTAACAATATATAATCATTTTACATATATTACAATCTATTTATTTACCCGTCTTCCTCCTTCTCTCCTAACCAATTTCTGCTGAAACCACATAATTCTTTCTATGATTCGTACGTTCTTCACGCCACCAAATGTCATCTTGCACGGCGGTCCCATCACGGGGGATTCAAATTACACGTGATCGCGCGATACGCTGCGATGTTAAGATTGAAAAAACATATTGAAAAATTTTTAGCTTTAGAGTGTCTGTCTGTTTGCTACATATTAGTTCGACAGATCGGTGTGGGAGGGGATTAAAGTTATTATTTCTCTGCGTTGGGAAAAAATGTCTGTTGATATGGAAAAAAAATTTTCTGCTGACGCTACATAATTCTTTCTATGATTCGCGCCTTCTTCGCGCTGCCAAATGACGTCATCTAGCACGACTGCTCCAGAGGATTCAAATTACTCGCGATCGCGCGATACGCTGCGATGTTTGAAATATTGTCGGCTTTAGAATGTCTGTTTGCTACGTATTGGTTCGTTAGATCGTTGATTAAAAAATTATTATTTCTCTGCGTTTGGGAAAAAAATGTCTGTATGTCTGTTGGTATGGAAAAAAATTCAGCTGATATCGCATAATTCTAAGATTCGACGTTTCCAAAGTGTTATATTTCATTCGTGCATTCTTCGCGCCGCTAAAGGACATCATCCTGCACGACTGCTCCAGAGGACTCAAATTACGCACGTTATCGCGTGATACGCTGCGATGTTCGAAATACTGTTAGCTTTAAAACTGGCTAGCTTTAGAAGGCTTGCTGCATGTTTGTTTGAAAAAATATGTCTGTTTTCTACATAATGGTTCGCTAGATCGCTGATTAAAAAAATTATTATTTCTCTGCGTTTGGGGGGAAAAAATTCTGCTAATGCTGCATATTGGTATAGATAAAAAATTTGCACAGAGGAAGAGCATGTCCCTCTGAAAAAATTTCTGGGGGCGTGTCTTGTCTGAAACACCATCAATGATATTGTAGCTCAGGCATGGAACTAAAGTGAACGCAGCGGCCGTTTTTCGGAGGCAACGCGTCCTTTCTCCCGCCGCGCGTCTTGGCCCCCGCGGCGGGCCTAGGAGCTTCGAGCGCCTCAGACCCGTACCATATGAACCACGCGTGGCGCATTGGGGCGACACCCGTATCAATAGATTTCCGCATCACCCATGGGGTACTATTATCGATGCGTTTTTTTTTTGTCAGTGGTATCCCCTGTAGGCCTGTTCCACTGTGTCACGCGATAAAAATGGATAGGAAAAACGCGTTTTACTATCAAAATTTTAAATACGTTTGGGAAAACTTAATTTTCGCGCACGTTTAGACGTGCTGGGCATATCTAAAATATCAACGGGGAGGCTGGTCGACGTTGTACGTATTAAAGTTGAAAGCGAGGAATCGCTTAGCCGTGTGCGCTGTTCTGTCTTAATGGCACGCATTTTTGAGAACGAACATTCGCACAAATATGTTGACCCGAACATGGAAAAAATTCGGAGCGCGAAATTTCTAAGTTTAGGGTATGTCGATTCTTCCAGCGTTTTAAAGAATTCGGCTCCTTTTTCTTCCCTCGTTTTCAAAGAAATGTCGTGCTGAAGATCGCACAGTTCTTCTTGATACTCGAGGGCCTGTTCTTCAATTTTTACGGTGAGGGGATTCTCAAAGAGAATTAGATCATTTCTGAGCGAATCGAAGTCAGTGAAACGCTCATCGAACTGATCTATCACCGATTGAAGAACGTGTAAATGATTATCAAAATCACACTCATTGCCGAATTCATCGAAAATTAGCCTACACGAGGGAAAAAAGAAAAAATTTTTTTCTTCCAACAGGAGATGATTTTGATACACTACCAGCCTCCTACGAAAAGAATCGACGTGGCTGCATAACTGCGAAATAGTTTGACCGGGTTTCTGCAGTTTTAAATTTAATGTATTTAAATGATTAGTCAGATCTACTATAAGTGAGAGTTCACAAAGGAAACTCGCATCTGTTAATAAGGGGAAATATTCTGCTCCCTTTTTTTCTTGATATTCTTGCAAGAAATGGAAGATCTCATTTCTTATAGCAAAGAATTGACTTAGACATTTCGCTGCACTGAGCCAGCGTACTTCGCAATGCAAAGCGACATCAGTGTAAGCAGCGTTATGCGTTTCAAGAAATTCTATGAATTTCCTGTGAGATAGAAATTTATTTCCGCCCTTGATAGAATTGATTAGTTGCGTAACCTTCTTCATGGCGGAAGATAATTTTATATCTCTCCCACATAACGCCTTCTGATGAATGATGCAGTGCATCATTGGGAATTTAAACCCGCGTTTTTTAAACTGCCCGTTCAGTCCTATTTTGGCACCTGTCATGGCTTTTGCACCATTGGTTACCACTACAGAGCATTTAGAAAAGTCAACCTGGAATTTTTTAACAGTGTTCTCTACTGCGTTAAAAATATCCAGTCCTGTCGTTGTGTTGTGCAAAGGCACGAAGTCCAAAAGCTCCTCGACATACGAAGAATCATTTTGTACAATGCGAGCGAAAATGCTCAATTGACTCGTATGCCGGTTATCGGTGCTTTCATCCAAACACAAAGAGAAATAACGACAGTTAGTTAAAAGTTCAATTAACTTTTGCTCTGTGGATGCGCCTATATCTAAAATTCGGAAGTTCACAGTTTTTCTACCCAATGCGATGCTCTCAGCTTCTTCAAGAGTGTTACACGTCCCGAAGGATTTAACCGCTTCAATGAGACATTTCTTTACGAAATCGCCCTCAGTGAACGGTTTACCCTGCTTTGCTATTAAATGAGAAGTAGCATAAGAAGCTATGCGAGCTTTTTCCACCGAAGAAGCTTCTTCAGGAATATATGTACGACCTTCTTGATATACTAATTTGAGCCCGGGATGTGTAACACTCGGGACGTGTAACACTCTTGAAGAAGCTGAGAGCATCGCATTGGGTAGAAAAACTGTGAACTCCCCAATTTTTGATATAGGCGCATCCACAGAGCAAAAGTTAATTGAACTTTTAACTAACTGTCGTTATTTCTCTTTGTGTTTGAATGAAAGCACCGATAACCGGCATACGAGTCAATTGAGCATTTTCGCTCGCATTGTACAAAATGATTCTTCGTATGTCGAGGAGCTTTTGGACTTCGTGCCTTTGCACAACACAACGACAGGACTGGATATTTTTAACGCAGTAGAGAACACTGTTAAAAAATTCCAGGTTGACTTTTCTAAATGCTCTGTAGTGGTAACCAATGGTGCAAAAGCCATGACAGGTGCCAAAATAGGACTGAACGGGCAGTTTAAAAAACGCGGGTTTAAATTCCCAATGATGCACTGCATCATTCATCAGAAGGCGTTATGTGGGAGAGATATAAAATTATCTTCCGCCATGAAGAAGGTTACGCAACTAATCAATTCTATCAAGGGCGGAAATAAATTTCTATCTCACAGGAAATTCATAGAATTTCTTGAAACGCATAACGCTGCTTACACTGATGTCGCTTTGCATTGCGAAGTACGCTGGCTCAGTGCAGCGAAATGTCTAAGTCAATTCTTTGCTATAAGAAATGAGATCTTCCATTTCTTGCAAGAATATCAAGAAAAAAAGGGAGCAGAATATTTCCCCTTATTAACAGATGCGAGTTTCCTTTGTGAACTCTCACTTATAGTAGATCTGACTAATCATTTAAATACATTAAATTTAAAACTGCAGAAACCCGGTCAAACTATTTCGCAGTTATGCAGCCACGTCGATTCTTTTCGTAGGAGGCTGGTAGTGTATCAAAATCATCTCCTGTTGGAAGAAAAAAATTTTTTCTTTTTTCCCTCGTGTAGGCTAATTTTCGATGAATTCGGCAATGAGTGTGATTTTGATAATCATTTACACGTTCTTCAATCGGTGATAGATCAGTTCGATGAGCGTTTCACTGACTTCGATTCGCTCAGAAATGATCTAATTCTCTTTGAGAATCCCCTCACCGTAAAAATTGAAGAACAGGCCCTCGAGTATCAAGAAGAACTGTGCGATCTTCAGCACGACATTTCTTTGAAAACGAGGGAAGAAAAAGGAGCCGAATTCTTTAAAACGCTGGAAGAATCGACATACCCTAAACTTAGAAATTTCGCGCTCCGAATTTTTTCCATGTTCGGGTCAACATATTTGTGCGAATGTTCGTTCTCAAAAATGCGTGCCATTAAGACAGAACAGCGCACACGGCTAAGCGATTCCTCGCTTTCAACTTTAATACGTACAACGTCGACCAGCCTCCCCGTTGATATTTTAGATATGCCCAGCACGTCTAAACGTGCGCGAAAATTAAGTTTTCCCAAACGTATTTAAAATTTTGATAGTAAAACGCGTTTTTCCTATCCATTTTTATCGCGTGACACAGTGGAACAGGCCTACAGGGGATACCACTGACAAAAAAAAAACGCATCGATAATAGTACCCCATGGGTGATGCGGAAATCTATTGATACGGGTGTCGCCCCAATGCGCCACGCGTGGTTCATATGGTACGGGTCTGAGGCGCTCGAAGCTCCTAGGCCCGCCGCGGGGGCCAAGACGCGCGGCGGGAGAAAGGACGCGTTGCCTCCGAAAAACGGCCGCTGCGTTCACTTTAGTTCCATGCCTGTTGTAGCTGAAGCTCGTAGGAAAAAATGTTAAATTATATTTATATTCTATTTTTCGTTTGTAACAATATATATTTCTTAAACGTATATTATTTCTCTCTTTATTTAGCCGTCTTCTTCCTCCTCCTCTCGCCACATAATTTTAAGATTCGACGTTTCAAAAATTATTATTTCTCTGCGTTGGGGAAAAAACATTCTGTCGACGCTGCATAATCATATTTCGTTCGAGCGTTCTTCGCGCTGCCAAATGACATCATCCTACACGGCTGCTCCAGAAGATTCAAATTACACATGATCGCGCGATACGCTGCGACGTTAAGATTGAAAAAAACATTTTGAAATACTGTTAGCTTTAGAATGCATGCGATTGTACCTCTATATAGTGCTGTCTCTTTCCCCTCCCTCCCTCCCCGAATTTAGCTTTAAAGTAATGCTCTCTCTTTCCCTCGAATATGTGGTTTGTAAAACGTCGATCTTTCCGTACATCGTTGGAAACAATTTCTGCTGCATATTGGTTTGGAAAAAATTCCTGGGGGCCGTCCCCTTCCTGGGTTAGGTCTGAAAAATTTTTCGGGGTGGGCCAAGGTCTGAAAAAGACTTTTCGGGGGTCATTCCCTCCCTCTGAAAAATTTCCGACCGTGGGCCAGGTCTGGAGAGGTCTCCGTGGCGGCTCGGCCCGGACTGATCCCCTCCATGGTTATGGCGTCCCCCACTCCGCGGCTCGTGTGCCCGCAACCGCTCTTCCACTCCCCGCAGACCCCGCGCCCATGTTTCTCTCCGCCGCGCTCCCCCGCGCGCCCTAACTTCCCCCCGCCCCCGCGCTCCCCTCAGAGGACCTGCGTTAGAACTGTCCTAGCTATACTACTCCTCTTCGCTTGCATGCAGTGGCGACATCTGGTCGTATGAACGATCGAGTTGCACTGGTGTCGACCAGTGCCCACCAGCGTACACTGCCCACTTGGAAGGCGAGGTACAATCGAGGGTCTTCGCATATTTGTCCGCTTGAGGCGTTAATGTTGGGGCGTTTTGTCGGTCGCCTCGGTTGCCGCGCCCGGCCTCGTTTCTCGAAAATGGATTGCACGGGCAGTTTCGGGAAGTGCGTCCGGCGGTACCGCAGTAGGAGCAAAATAGCTAATCGCCAGCAGCAAGTTTCCCGGTCGTAATCAGCTTGCACCTCCGCGAGGCCGCTGCTACGGGTTTGTACGGCTTTCTTCTCCGGGCGTTTATCGGATATGGCGGTCTCTTTTTCCCTGATGCCGGCGGCCTCTTTTACCTCGGCCGTGACTTTGTCTTGGTCTGCGGCCAGTCGCATTAATTCCGGCAATGTGGTGAACTCCGTTCGTTTAATGTACCGGCGGTATTCCAGTTGGAGGTTCCGCTAGGCGCGGTGCACCTGCTGCTCGGGTGAGTACTTCCCGTACTGTTGCATCAACGGTAGTAGGTCCAATATAAAGTCGGTGGCCGTTTCTCCCGGCCGTTGCACACGTCGGGTGATGGTTTCCTCCAGCTCATGTTCGTCTTCGGCCGCGAGGAAGAATGCTCGGAAGTCGGTAACGAAGTCATCCCACGAATGCCATTCGGTGCGGCGGAGGCGAGACCAGCCGAGTGCTCTTCCCTTCAGGATCTTGGAGAGGCACTGTATGATCTGTGTGGGGGTGACCATATAACTGTGTTGCAGGCCCCCTAGCCGTTGTAAGAACTCTGCGGCTCCGGCGCCGCCATCATAGCGAGTCCCCCATCTCCTAATCCTTTCCATCGGTGTAGCCTCAGGGGCTATCAAGCTGATTCCCGTGCTGGGCGGTATTACTGATGGGCTGGAGGTTTCGCCGGTTAATGTGATTGTTGGCGGTCCCATGTTCTGTTCTCGGCAGTGCGCGGTGACTCGTTGTCATAGCTCGTCAACAGTGCCAGTAGCGTCGATCTGGTATTTCTCCATGACTTGGACTAGTTGGGCTTTCCGTAGCTCGTAGACCCAGCTCACGCCTATGCTCATCCGCCCTTCTCCTTTTCAACGTCCCTGTTCGGGCGCCACTTTGTAATCGTGTCCAGTAGCGAGACAATTGCCGGTGGGGCGGAGAAGGGATTAGATGCCGACTCAGTTGGTATGTCAGGGTTCGGCGAATGAGTTAAGGCTTAGTAACAGTTAACAATGTTTATTGAACCTTTACGAGTCGTGAATGTGACAGTTGTCCAGTCAGCGCGGTCGGCTAATAGATGCGGAGTTGTGAAACGTTCTACCCTGGATGGCAGTAGAAGCGCATCCGTCCGGAAGTCATATAATAGAGTTTCAGAGTGCAATAGGATTCTGGCCTAATGGGCGCGGAGATACCTCTCTGACGTAGGCAAGACGCAAGATTACTCTCGGCCGATTTCGGACTGAGGCTGGTAATGGTACAGTAATGCCGATGGCCGACACTGACACACCTTGGGGTTTTCAAAAAGCGAGCGTCTTGTTGGTTTGCTTGAAGCGGTATAGCGACATGCACAACAGCTCCTGATTCCGCTCGCCGCGGCCTTTATATCGTGAGGCCGTACATCTTCGCACGGGAGAGCCGTTGCGGGGCTGCGGCCGCCTAGCGGTCGCGGCGTGAACTTGGCCCATTGTTTCGGTTCCAGGCGTTCGCGCGGCTCGTGATGTGACTTCGTCACAATCTACAAAAAAATTCGTCTGCTGGGCTAATAAATTTGCCCCATCGAACCATGCAATTCCATATATGTAGACGGTTTTTTCTATCTCAAATACGTTAAGAAATATTCAGTTATTTACTGCTCTCGCGGACATCCTGTACATATGTATATATGTATATAAAGGTGGAATCTGACGACGCGTGACTTGGCGACCCCGGGCACACCGAGCCATGACCGATCAGACGGCGCGTGGATCGTCGATTCACGCGCAAAGTTCGCGGAGCCAGGCGCCGTCTGATTCCACCTTTAAGGGTCCTACATTTAGAAGCGAGTGCTGGACACCCAAGAACCGCGGAGCCATAACAGACAAGGACACTAGTCATTATAAGAACGGGAAAATAGGAAATTCTTCATTGGATCTGCACGAAAGTCACATCTGAGAATCGTCTCCTTGTACTTTCACGACGAAAATGATACAAAACCGGACATAATTTGAACTATAATTATTAACGATATTACACGTCCGCTTGTTTCTGGTAACAAATGGATCCAGACCTTCGCGTTTACATAGCCAAAAATTCCTAAGACCGACTGGTAAAAACTGGTTTTAATTAAAACTGCAAAATGTCAACACTGAGAGTCACTCTCGCGGTTAAGTTTGGTTGATAACAACGACGCTAACGGTCTCAATACCATAAAAAAATCGTTTAAAAAAGTGTCCTCGCGTATACCCTTCCCAACGTTCTCGAACATTCTTTTGCGTTCTGAAACAGTGGCACTCGCGTGCACATTCGCGAATTTGCCCGTTTTAGCCGTCGGATTAGCACTATTCAAATTCCACTTCAGAAATTTATACCCTGCTATACGCGTGAGAGCAGGATGTTAATAATTCTTCAGTTAAACAGTCACAAACGAAGTTACGGTCTATTATAATCAAGAAGAAAGACACGCGGTTATATACACGGGGTACGTGACTCGTTGAGCTTCGGGCCGTATGCAGCCCGATTCAAACGCTTTTCCTGCACGTTTGTAAAATTGTGTATCGTATTCCCTTACCTGCACTTCGCGTACTCGTTGCTCTTGTCCGTCTGCCATCGACTGATCACGAACGCGATCGCGCGTTGTCGATCAGCTACTTCACCGGTAACCTATTTAGATCCCCAAAATACATATGTAAGGTAGACCGAAGCGAATCGGATCAAAATAAGAGTTCAGTCTCCTGCAATTAAGTTTTGGTATCGAAAATCACTGGCGGCCGCCATTCAACTTCTGTACGACACACTTTATTCTCAAAGATACACTTTTCAGTCGGCTCGGTCAGATCGCTAACCGCTTTCTGCCGATTCTCCTTTCGGCCGTTACGTACATCGGCTCTCTTTCCCTCTCTCGCTCGCTCCTCACACGCCACTGAGGCAAACACGCGAAAATCGTACTACAAGTAGAGCTACCCCTACTTCAAGTACCCGGAAGAAGCAAGCCGAGTCAGGTACTCGAAATAACCGAGCGGCTGTGGATAGAATCAAATAGGGTAGATGCACCATTTCTGGCCACTTTAAGGTATTGTACCAATTTTGGCCACTTCTTAAAAAATATAATATTTTTCCGTGTAAGCAATAAATGTAACCTTATATTTTGGGCGATATACTAAACAATTCTCCATAGAATAATGATCTGCAAGCAATTTACAAATAAGATAAATATACACTTGGCCAAAAACAGTGCAATGGGCACAAACGGTACATCTACCATACTTGTATTTTTTTCAAGCGACCCGAAAGAACCGGGCGGGTTGGAAAGAAGCGAGCGGGCCGAATGAACTTCGAGCAGATCGAAAACTATTTGTCCGATTTATTTGAAACTTGGTACACATATTGTTAATGGTATTATCTAAAATGTAGCATATCATTTTATTTTATGCGGTAACCCATTCGTATATAATAAATGTTTTAAATTTGCCTTGTTAGGTAAAAAATTAATAGCAATATTCACCTTGCTTTCATTTGTACAATAATATTTTTTTTTCTCAAATCCGTATGCTAATTGTCTTATTCCTTTCCGCGTCACCTTATCCGCGCGAATTTAGCTACAGGTACCTTTCGCCCCTACGGCGTAGGACCTATGCGGATATATGCTACTACCAATAAAATAATAAAACGTTTCCTACCGACCGTAGCAAAGTATAATGACTTGCCACGTTTATTTCTTAAGGACCTCTGCAGAATTGTACGTGTCTTGTATTTTTTTTTCGCCGAAGTTATTAAACAGGGCCTTCCGTTGGAAAAAGAATTTCAAACAACGAGACGTGTATTTTTGTCGTAATTGACACCACATGAAATGAGACAAATTCAATGAAATGAATTTTGCCGTACTTGCTCCTTTTTCACGAAGATCGTTCGTTCATCCTCAGCGTGAGCTGTTTACGTTCCATATACTTCGAAGCATACAGATTTGAGAAGAAAAAAATTTATTGTACAAATGAGAGCAAAGTGAATATCACTATTAATTTTTTATCTAACAAGGCAAACTTAACACATTTATTATATACGAATAGGTTATCGCATAAAATAAAATGATATGCTACATTTTAGATACCATTAAGAACATGTGTACCAAGTTTCAAATAAATCGGACAAATAGTTTTCGATCTGCTCAAAGTTCATTCGGCTCGCTCACTTCTTTCCAATCCGCCCGGTTCTTTCGGGCTGCTTGAAAAAAAATCAAGTACAGGGTCATCCGTTAAAACTGCAACCTACGTGCGCGCAAACAGACGAAAATGGAAACACCGCCTCACGGATGCATCCCACTACAATCATTCAACGGCCCGGCGCTGCCAGCAACCGCTGGACAGCAGTGATGCTCGAGCGTCGAAAATTTTAGGATGGTCTGTTTCAAATTAATGTCGCAGAAAGCTATTCGGAATTCCCGGCCCGGGTTGAAGAATTTGGGGCCTTATTCGTATAACTTTTGATGTAAAAGATATCGGAATGCAATTTGCTACTAAAAATAAGGAAAAATTATTCCCTCTTAATGATGGATAATTTAAAATATTTTACGTTTACTTAATTTTTCTTTTATCAATTTTTTAACCATAATTGTAAAAAGCTTTTGCAAACTGTTTATTTGATACTGTATTTAATTCTCTTTTTAAAATTCACGGTGTTGATAAACAATAGCCTAGTTGTTTCTGTATGATTACTTTCATAAATTGAGAAATTAAATTTTTATTAAATTATGTGTTAGTTCTGCAAACCTCAGAATCTATTTTTCTGGTTTGTATTTTTATAATTTTATCCTTAATGTAGTGCATGCATAGGTCGGACGTAACGGGTAACTAATGGGATGTGTCTTTGATTTTAGCGGTGTTGGAATTTTTTCTACAATTTTGGTGTCTGAATGTTTTAAACATTTAGCTATTCAACTCCGCGCCTATACCGGCTTCCGTTAATGTCATTTTTTGGAATGATGCGCCATTATTGTGTCTTTTACATGCAGGTGGCGAAAAATCTCACTGTACAGGGATATAGCGTCGCGGTCAACTCTGTTGTAGCTAAAATTTATGAAATTAAGACGGGTACGAGACCAGTCGAGATTATTTTCGAACCTCATTACAGTAATCTGGGGTGCGAGTGGTAAACCGATCATAAAAGCGGAGCGCGCGGCTCGCTGACCTGGGCCGGGAAATTCCGCACAACTCTTTGCAACGTTGATTTGAAAGAGAGCATTCTAAAATTTTCGAAGCTTGGGCATCACTGCTGTCCAGCGGTCGCTGGAAACCCTCCGAACGTCGGGCCGGTAAATGGTTGTAGTGGAATGCGTCCGTGAGGCGGTGTTGCCATTCTCGTCTGTTCGCGCGCGCGTAGGTTGCAGTTTTAACAGATGACCCTGTACTTAGTTGTATCCGAGCCGCTCGGTTCTTTCGGATACCTGGCCCGGCTTGTAAACCGAGTCCCGGATTGGTTCGGATTTCAAGCCACCCGAATATTCAAGTACTCGAACAGCTCTAACTACAAGTCTATATTTCTTACATCGAGATAGAAATGAGCATTTCGATCGTTCATGCTACCTCATCCCTCTCCCCAGCACCTACCGCAATGGTCTTTAAATTGTTTTAAAATATGCAACAAATCTTTAGTCGTACAATGAGAAACATTATGTTGCAAAGCCTACAGTGCTAGCAAAAAAGACAATTTGGGGTTATTCGTTTGATCCGGCAAACGCAGGGTCCCACTAGTGCAACAGCGCGCCGCGCACGTATATGATTTACGACTTTCTTGGTTTTTCGAGCAGTTTGGAGCACTTGAAAGGTTTAATTTTTACGACGAGGCACGAGTCGAAAGCGTTCGTGTACGTCCTATACAGGAATTTCGACGTACTGAAAGCTGTCTCGCAGCCTCAAGAGCAAAAATCGAATGGCGGAGAAATATGGGCACCAATGGATTCCTGGCGTTCTCCCGATTAAACTTATACCAAATGTCATGTGTCTGGCCGTCGGCGTTCTTTTAATTCGATTGGAAAAACATGAGAACAGACACGGATGAGAGAGTTTGCATGTTTTTCGGGTCGAATTAAAAGAACGTCTACCTGTACCGTCATTAACCGCCAACTCGCGGGGCAATACGGTCATAAACCGCGACCCTGGCGAAACGCTCTGGCCGATCAGCCTGATTAATTTATGGGAACCAGATATGGCATTTTCCTCCTCTAGTAGCTAATCCCTCTACGTTCGGCAGGCAATAAACCGTGCTCCGCTACAGCATAATTAAATTATAATGATGTTCTGAGCACTGACCACGACGTAAAATTAATCTTATGGTCCGCACGATGACCAAAAGAAGAAGATGTTCTTATGTTAGATCGAAAAATGTTTCCCCGGCAATGGGGTAGGAAACGAAATAACTCTGAACAAGTACCAGTACGCCTCGCGGTGAGACACAGGAACAAAAGAGGTAGTCTTCTGCCTGAGCGTGGTCCCGCCCGCGTCGTCCCCCCTTCTACGGCTCCCTTATCTCTCGAGTACAAACACGCGCTCAAATTTCAAAACAAAAGCACGCATTCGCGTATTCCGTGCGAGAGAAGGTGGACCTTGGGGAGGAGGTATTTGCTGTGAAGAGGGCCCCTTCCAGAGAGTGGCCGTTTGGGACGAATACAACTCCGATTGGTTAGGGAGCAGATTACATTAGGAACTAGCGACGCCGAAGACGCGCAGAAAAAACGGGCACGAAAAATCACCGGAAACAAAAAACTAACCGTATCCACGGAACCGTATAACTCGAAACACAAACTCCCCTCAATTTCATGTGAACGTCATATTCGATTTTGAACAGAATCCCAGACATCGAGGTGAAAATGTGATCAATTTGGCGTGGCATTAGGCACTCTAAAGGCCACCATACACGCTCCTTCTTACTCACTCGATTTACGGAGAGACTTGCATACAGTCAAAAGTTGTAATGCAACACGGAGCGCGGGCGTCAATCGATATATCTGGGTTCCGATTTGCCGCCAATCAAAATTTACCGGGAAGTGAGGGCCACTGGCAGACAGATTTAAAATTATTGACACGTGTAATTTGCGGAGAGGGTTTATTGAATCGTACAAAGGAAATCAATGCATTTGGAAAATTAAATCTAAAGATTATTTGGACAAAAATAAAAAACTGTTTATAATATCTTAATAAATAAATTAAAGGAATTAGATCAGGATACGAATAAAGATGTAATAGTAATTCTGCTCTTTTCAGTAACGGCACTCTCTTCTCTGACCACTATTGTACTAGAGACCATTGTTTCATTTTATTAGCGTTTTATACGCGATTAAACGGCCGATTTTTCAGCCGATTTCGTGATCTTTTTTCTAGGCGACGAAAAAAGATACGACATTGATGCCTCGTATACCTACACTTTTATTCATCTTTTGGCTGTTTAAAATCATGAAGGATGATTTAAAATCTTTACAAGTTTCAGAATTATAAGCGTCGTCATCGGAACACATCCTTGTTGACTTGTCCCAAAACTAGCGGCTTTTCCATTAGGCAGAAAAAAAGAATCAAACGTTTTTTAAATCCTACGAGTGTCGCTGTCGTCCTTACCATGACCAGAAATTTGAAAAAAAATCTACAAAATGGCAGTCGGTTAAAGATAAAATACGTTTTCTCCTGCAGTTATTTAAACTTTTAGGTACTCAAAAAAAGTCGATGTTTAGAAAATATTGACCTGATTTTGGTACTGGCGACAGCGACACTCATAAGGATTAAAAACGCGTTTGGTTCAATTTTTCTGCTTTTCAGCTTTAAAGAGCGTTTCTGGCAAGTCTTCAGAGGTATATCCGTCGACAGGATGAGGGTTATGCCGCGTACTGTGGGGTGGCGAGGATTCCTTGTAGCCTACAGGTAGTAAGGAAACTGCGGCATCTGTTATCTCTAACTGTTATCGCAGAACCATCCACGGGGACACGCGCTATTTTTGCGCTACTTTTCTTACATTTTTCACATATTTTTCTCATTTTATTGTTAGTCTGTAGTTTATTCCTAGTTTATTTCTTATTCTATTACAGATTTAGTTGTAGTATCTTTATATTATTTTTATAGTGTATTTTATCGTGTTTTTCTTGTATTTCTATCGTGTTTTATCGTATTTTATCGCGTTTTATCATATATTTATCGTATTTTATCATATTTTTATCGTGTCTTATCGTATTTTTATCGTGTTTTGGTCGTATTTTTATAGTATTTTTATTGTTTTTTTATTAATAGTCTACGGGTTTAAAGTTAGTATGTTTAGTGTGTTTCTTTGGCGTTTGGTTTGAAATACATACATATATTCTGCAGGTAAGTTCTATATCTCCATATTTCTGAAACCAGTGTTACATTTGGTTTTTTCTATATTACAACCAGCTTATTTCTATTTTCTTCATTACTTTAATAATGACTGGCAAATTGAAATTGAATAAGTACTATATGCGTGCCAACAAATCACTTAATCTGATTCCCTTTACGAAGCTATCACAACATCAATAGATGCTAGTTCTTCACATTTAACATCTGCAATCCATTTTGTTATCACCCCCCTAGTGAAGTTTAACCTGGAATTAGTTCACAATCATTTTCACATTCAACATCTTGTCTTTATCTTCTCATTACCAATACACTCATATGTTTCACGTGGCACAAGTTCGCAATCTTCTTCCAATATTACCGAAAGTAATGTAGAATTTTCTCCGAATTTAGAAGAAATTCAGAAGTTTGCCTCCTTCGAAAATTCACAGACTTCTGAAGAATGAGCAACTGAATTGAATAGTCCTAATTTATGCTCTTCATTGGCAGCGTGGGCTGTAACACATAAAATTTCACATCGAACAATAAATTATATATTCCCCGTTTTATAAAGATCGGTTTCAAAACGGCCAGAAATGTAGAAGTAATCGTATCAAACCAGATAATTAAAATCATTTTTTATTACAAAATAGCATTTTAATGTCGCGGAAATAGCACATAAATGCGTGAAATTATAATTTTCTGACAGAATTATAATTTTTCCTTTGCCTCGCTGTACTCCTTTCCTATGTACGAATAAGATACTCATTCAATGTTTGTACAGTCTTTAGAATGTCTTTATGACGATAACATTAATGATTCAGGTTTCGAGTTTTTTCTACTCTCATCGTCTATATCTTTTAAGCCAGAGCTCTCCAAGAACGCTCCCGCGGGAGCTTGGGGTTCTCCCACTCTCGTCCGTGTTGTCAGGGATACTGCGCGACGCTATCCGCGAAGACGCTAGCCCGGCTAGCCCGTCGTGGCAGCCTTCGTAGCGAAGCGAGGTCTCCTTGACAACGGAAGGCACGCTGCGCGAGAGGAAGATTGGAAGGGGTAGCAGGCGCGTAAGCAGTGATGCCAGAATCGTGGGACGCGGGACTAAACGCTTACCCCCACTATGACCTACCGTCGTCTCCCACTATGGCCTACCGTCGTCCCCCACTTTCTTCCCATCGCACTGCACACAAGCATATTTTTACTCTTGTCCGTGTGAGCTGCCTGTTGGGCTGCTAAGCACACGGACAGGGGTAGGGATATGCTTGTGTGCAGTGCGATGGGAAGAAAGTGGGGGACGACGGTAGGCCATAGTGGGAGACGACGGTAGGTCATAGTGGGGGTAAGTGTTTGGTCCCGCGTCCCACCATTCTGGCATCACAGCGCGTAAGGGGTCCCTACGCTGGAGAGCCCTGTTTTAAGCTAAGAATACACGCTAGCAAAATTTCTAAACATGTTTTGTTTCATAAATACTTGTGTATACAGCATTAGAAATGGCGTGGAATGTTTGGATCATTGTCAAGTTCCTTGGGGATGAAACGGTGAAAGCAGTGCCCTCGAATTGGGTGGAGGGAAATTCCTGCTACTGGCCACGCTATGACTCGAATCGCATCAGAAGTGCAATAAAGAAGTGCGAGGCGCGCGATAAATCGTGGAAAATGTTCAGCATATTCAGGTTTGGCAGTGCAATTTACTGTAGGTTGAAATTATTATAATATTTATTTATTAATTATTGTACTAATCATTGACTAATTATTATACCAATTAATTACTAATGTGCTCTTCCAGACGACTACGCTGAAGCCAGGCGCATAGCAAAAAAAAGCTGAGAATATCAGCGATCTGCAATCGGATGCAGAATGTGGCCATAAGCGCCGAATCATCCCCCGGACATTTTCAAACAGCGAGGACGAGCCGCCCCTAAAAAAGTCATTGCCGCAAGCACCAAGAATGGGTCGGACCATTGCAGTATCAGGTGGGAAAATATGCTAATGTGCTAATATTCTCGTATTTTGCATGCCTACCTTAACATATATATTTCGCATGGTTGTTTCTCTAAACTTACAATTTTCTAATTCCCTTCCCGCTACTTTGCTCGTTTCCGTCATATTATTTTTCTGTTGCAGTTATCTTTTGTCCTAGGCGTTTCTGTAAAGAATCGTGTTGTTTCACCAATTCTCTTGATAAAAGTCCCTCTTCTCCTGCGTTCTTTAATGTACACATTCCACCTTGCATTGACGCGGTTGGCAGCATCTGCCCTTGCGTTTCAGTAACAATACATTTTTCACATTTTCCTTACGCTTTATTTGCAGCAGATGCATTTTGGATGTGTCCACAATTCTGCTTCCTTACCTCGAGAATTATTATATTCGCTTTCGAACTAGGCCGTGCCTTCGACGCAACCCCACAGGTTATCGCTTTATAAATATGCTTGCACAGCAAGGTCTAAACATTTCGAACTGCCGTAATTTTCACAACCAATTACCTTGTCCTTAGAGGGGTTCTATATCGTAAGCAGTCTCGACAACGCTTGGGGGTTATGTTTATCTTTGTACTTGAAACTAATTACTTATGTAATTCCTAATACTACTCTAATTCTTGGGTACCGAATTTAATGCAGTAGAAAGTTTCCACACAAATCAGATGTAATTTTTGCACGTGCTAGCACTAGAAAATGTATGACATGTCTGCCTTGGCAAATGTACTCGTGCCTTCGTTAAACCCGGGCTTGCCAGAGCCTCTGGAGGCCCTCTGGCCCAGAGGTAGGGAGTAGGGACGCAAACTCCTACTTGAGGTAACCCCTGTTTGTTCCTATTTGCGGTAACCCCGATTAAAGCACTGGCTAAGGCGCGAAATATAAAACACATCTCGCTCATTTGCTGCAATTCAGACGACACAACTCAAAATTTGCAGTTTTTGAGCTATTAGTATAGAAAAAGCGGTTATTATCTAAATATATAACAAAACTTTCAAACCCGTTTCCCCTTAAAATCGTGAATTTTGAGTTATATCGTTGTTGCAGCAAATCAGCGGTATGTTTAATGTTTGCAGCAAAACTCTTTAATAAAAATAATTTTGGTTTTTAAACGAAAGTGCACCCCTTGCGGGTTCCAGCAGCGGTCTTGCCAGTGAGAGGAGTTCCCCGAATGGAAGTGATATTCAAATTGGTAAGTCAATGTATGTATGTAATAATAATTCTATGTGGAGATATTTTTTTATCATGGAAAGTTACAGTGAAAAAATACGGGATGCTATTTAGCTGACCCGTTACCCGGTTTCACCCGGGAATTATTATTATTATTTATTATTTTATTTATAAATAGCCTATAATCTAATTTAGGACGTATGTAATGTACATTCAAAATTTCATTGAAATCCGTTCAGCCGTTTAGGCGTGAAAGAAGGACAAGCAGCAAACAAACAAACAGACGTGTCACTTTTATATATTAGTATAAGGATAATAAATAATTTTCAGAAAACGTCGAACTCTCGCATCGATTAATAATAAACTAACGACGCTTATCACGCAAATGAATCTTCAGCTAACGTTACAATTGGATATGATGCAGCGGTTGAGAGTATTACGGCCGATTTCTTCACCTCCGGTAATCTTCGGATTAGAGTTATGTTTCACATAATTGACACATGCCTGTTTCTTCACCTCTGGTGAAGACTGATCTGTCACTTAATCTCCAAGTTAATTTTACCGGAGGTTCGGGCACCAATTAACTGCCAGAAATGGCAGTTAATGCATGTTTGCAGTAGTGAGAAAAATAGAAAATATGAAACCGAGAACAGAATTATGCTTGTGGGCTGTTCTGAACGCTATTGTATACGTATATATAGTGACGCAAAGCGATTTTACTTTTATGGGAGAAGGCGCTTGTAGGAAAAATGAATAGGAATAATAGGATCGTGAATATTAACATTTTCGAGCCTTTCACGAGAGGGTGCCCGTTGCTGAGGCACAGGCGGCGCGGTCTAGCGGCGCAGTGGGGAGACCGCCACAACTCACGATTACTTTTAAACGACTACCTACATAATGCAGTTTTACGTTCGCATTACCGTTTTTGCGGCGTTGCCGCGTCAAACCTTTCAGTTACGTAACCATAGGATTCAATAGCGCGAAGAAACACGCACAACAGTTAACTACCACCTAGCATCTAACTGGCGACTAACTGATCGGGACTTTAGTCGAAGGTGAAGAAATCGGCCGTTAATCAATATTATTTAGCAAGCGTCTCTAAGTAGTATTCATTGGAACGTTTGGATTATAGTTTCGGGTGCTTCGCTTAACAATTTAAATTTGGCGCGTCTAAACTTGGTTATGCAGAGCCATCTAATATAAAACTATGGGCGGTATTCAGAGTCGTTGCTTAAGACTAAGGGCGGTATTCATAGGCCGGTATTCATAGTCGCTATTTATTCTTAAGCAAATGCTTAAGCATTCGGCATCCTTTACTACCTACTAGGTTAGTAGAGGATGCCGCATGCTTAAGCATTTGCCTAAGAATAAGTAGCGGCTATGAATACCGGCCAATAGTCGTTGCTTAAGCATGTTCTTAAGAATGTCTTGACAAAGTCGGCCTTATTCGAATAAGCTAAGCTTAAGAAGTCATGTATTCATAGTCCGAACTTAAGATTTGCTTAGTCAAGAAAATGGCGCTTAAATCGTGCTTAGTCAAGCAAATGCTTAAACAATTCTTATATTACGTTCGGCAAACTTCGGAAACTTTCCCGTGTAGCCGAGCGGAATTACCCAATCAGGAATGATATTGAAATTATAGTTCCATTTGAAAAACCGAACTTGACCATCGTATCTTTTAAAATAATAATCGAAAACAAAATTCGTTCGGGTTAATAAGTTCGCCCCCTCGAACCATGCAATGCACTATTTTTTTTATATTTTTATCGACAATACTTTAAGAGATATCGCGCTGTCCAGTCTTAGGTGGGACACCCTGTATGTTACATAATCTTCTTTTATCACTTTCCTGTTCTTCCCATCTTTTCCTTCTCCCTATTACCTCCCGTAGAATAGCCAAGTTTTTCCCTTCTCCTCTATTTACCTCTGCACAATTCCTGCCACTCTCTCAACTTACTTCACATGTTTCAATCACGTGTTTCACTGTTTCTTCCTCTTTCTTACATACCCTTTCTTCTTTCATTAGCCAATATTTGCATGTTCTTGTTTCACAACCCTGTATGAATCTTCCTATCCTTTCTAATTCTCCTCTCCTTTTTTCATTTCCCCCCATAAGCATTTCGGCTTATCTCCTGGTTTCCTTGCCACCTCTTTTAATTCTCTTAGGAACTTTGACTCTTTTACTTTCATCTGTCTTTCTTGTTCTTGGATGTCAATTACTTATCTGTTCTAATTTTTAATCCACACTTCTTCTCAATTTAATCTTCTTCTTTTCCATTCTTCGTTTGACCATCCTCTCCCTTCCAAGAATTTGATTCGCATTCTTTCCTTTTTTCGTTACTTCATTTCCTCTCATTAGTCTTCTCCTACATTCATATCGTATCGATCCTTCTTCCGAGTTTATTAGTGTCTCTTCAAACTTCATTACCCTTACTCCCATTTTAATTGCTATGCCATCTCTTCCTGTTTCTTTTAACAGCCAATATGTTGATGTTGATCTCTCCAATTTCATTATCCATCGTATGTATTTCGCCTGCAATTTTTCTATTTCCTCATACCTTCTCCATCCCCATATCGCTGCTGCATACGCCACGGTGCTTCTAACTAGCGCATCAAACAGTTTCATTCTCCTTTCAGTCATCTCTGAATAATCTTTCTCCAATACATCCCCCCATACTTCTCCTAGTATCATATTCGCTTCCCTAACTGCCTTCTTAATATGGTGTTTATCCTCTCGTTTTATAATCTAAATATTTCAATTCTCTTACTCTTTCTTCTTCATTCCAACGGAATCCTTCCTATTTTCTTCTTCCTCCTGCTTTCCTGCATATCATTATCTTAGACTTTTACACATTTAACTCCAAGCCTTTCTTCTTTATGTATCTCTCGAATCTCTTTATCGTATTCTTAGGTCCCTGTGCATTATTTACCATTAACACATCACCCGCGTATGAAATTGTTAAAATTTTCCATCTATCAATTACGACTGCTCCTTCCTGTTCTTTGCTCATTTCTTCTTTCCAGGTCTGCAAATGCGACATTGAAAAGTGTCAAGCTTAACGGGCACCCTTGTCTAACACCCTTTCCTGTTAAAAAAACATTCCTATCAGTTCCTTCTTCATTCCTAAAGCGCATATAGTTCTGTCGTGCATTTCCTGTATCCGTATTCTTAGTTGTTCGCCTACTCCTTCTTCATAAAGTCTTTTCCAAATTTCTTCCCTTTCCAATCAATCAAATGCTCTCTTCATATCCGTGAAGGGAATCTTTCCCCTTTTTTCTTTGAACACATTATTCGACTAGATCATACCACTTTGAATGTGTATGGAACATGTATTGAGCCACTTTTATCGTATATCGAACGTGAATCGAACGTGAATCGAACGGGTATTGAACGACTCTGAACGTGAATCGAACGTGAATCGTACCACTCTTAACGTGAATCGAACGTGAATCGAACGTGAATCGTACCATTTTCAACATCAATCGAACCACTTTCAATATCAATCGAACCACTTTGAACGTGTATGGTACCACTTTCAACCACAATCGAACCACTTTCAACAACAATCGTACCACTTTCAACATCAATCGAACATCAATCGAACCACTTTCAACATCAATCGAACATCAATCGAACCACTTTCAACATCAATCGAACATCAATCGAACCACTTTCAACATCAATCGAACATCAATCGAACCACTTTCAACATCAATCGAACATCAATCGAACCACTTTCAACATGAATCGAACCACCTTGATCGTGTATCGAACGTGTATTGAATCACTTTCAAACCACAATCGAACCACTTTCAACATCAATTGAACCACTTTCAACATGAATCGAACCACTTTGATCGTGTATGGTACCACTTTGATCATGTATTGTACGTGTATGGTAACTTTCAACGTCTATCGTATCACTCTGAACGTGTATCAAACTACTTCTACGTAATTATAACTATCGTCTTAATCTAGCATACATCATGTGCAGGAGATTAGGTTGGAGAGGGTGAAGAAAAACATTTTATACATTAAAATTGATTATATTTTATTTAAGCATTTCTCTCTGGCGGTTAGAACACCAGTTGAATATTTTAAATACATTTTGCATGGCACAGTGCTTTGCGTGTCTGCCACATCGCAGAGTATTAATTACATTTAGCTTATTTAGAGATTTGATATCCTCGTAGTCAATGCCCAGCGTCTCAATGACCACTTCCGCTCTGGTATTTTCATCGAGGAAATTCGCAAGCCAGTCGCGTTTCTGCAACCCTTTAACGTATACGATATGGGATGCGTCATCTTCTTCGTCGATCGCATCAACTACAGCTTTCGTAATTAGCCGATTAGCCATACAGTATGGAACGTCTCCATCGTCCCACCGTAGCCCATGATGTTTTGCCACCAACCATCGGATGCACGATTTGTCGGATTTCGTAAGAAGAAATTGCGGCATCGAACTCCCAAAAATATAGTGCGAGAGAATTGTTCCCATTCGTAGGACTGCCACTTCCTTGACGACAAATCTTCCATCGACGATGAACGCTTGCAGGTCAACAAATGTTGGTGCGACCATTATCGATACAAGTTAGAGGTCCGCTCGCTTCCAAGACAGACGGGAGAATGCAGTCCTTCTCGTAAAGCATCTCGATTTTCACGATGAAATTTTGTATGAATTTGACACAGGAGAGGGCGTGGCAATTTAATTGATTTTGCGCACCACGTTTGTCAGCGGATTGTATTCAACCACCCGATCGTGTAGAATCAAACAGTAGGCCGTAGTATTTATCGGCACATTCCCTTTACACTCGAATTCTATGCGCACGTCCACTGTGCCATTCTTGATCGACTCATTTTGTCGCGAGCAATCAATTACCACGAGGGGACCAAATTGTAAAAATTCGGCCACGGTGAATAATGCCTCGTTGCAACTATGTCCATAATACGATTTATGGAATTGCGTATACATATGATACAAGATGGCATGCTTATTCTTGTCAAAGTCCAAGTTCATGTCATCGCATGGGTAAAATTCCGAGTTGAGAAAAAGTTTTACATTGGTCAATTTGCAGTTGTTGAACCTAGTAACGTCTTCGCTCATCACATTCCTTCGACCAGTCTGTAGAGCAAGGATAATAACTCGCGGCTTCTCCAGCTGTGCAGATGCCTTCACGGCCCACGAATGCTTGGTTGTACTCTGTAAGAGAGGATACTCGTACAGATCCCACGATTGAAAACAAATGCTCAGGTTTTGCCCACGTTCCAAAGCACGTAGCAAGGATAGCTTATTAACGTCGTTCAGCGTCACATGAGGCATCCGCCACTGCACTTTAAGTAATTCAATTTCTGGTTCCAGCATCGGCGATCCTATTAGAGCATTATTGTCGTTGCACGATCGTATTAAAATCAATTCGTGACGCACATTAATAATAATGCGTTTGTAGTTCTCACAAAATCCCAGCAAATATTTGAGTGGGATGCAAAAATTGAAATGATTTTTCAATATTGACCCATCGCGTCGTTTCAAGCCCCATCCGGCATTCTCCATATTTTTGTCTTCGCTAGATGTCAACGATACATAGTTTTTAAGGGTGCTAGTTATTCCAACGTTTCTGTTGCGATCAATCTCCACGCCATTCAGCTCGTATCGAATCTCATCAAATAAGAACGCCATGCAATTATTTCCCAACGTCACCGTTAATGTATCGTATGACTTATTTATCTTCAATTTTCCCTCCACGTAGAGGAAACTTTCACACGGCAATGTGTATAAATCCTGCTGTTGTATGGGTATTCTTATTTCATCGCTATATCCAAACGTTGAGCTGACGTATGGGTTGTATGTGTGAGTCTCAAGCTTGACGATGCGATCATCGAACGCCGGCTTCCCTCCAATCCTTAGAATGTCAATCATTTTTTTTCAACTTAACCGCGCACAATGTATCCCAATGATTTCAAAAATGCAATGTTCGCAGCACTGAGCCTCTTCTTTTTAGCACAATCAGAGCTGTTGCAGATGTTGCAGTTGTTGCATTTGTTGCTGTCGTCGCTGTCGTCGTCGTCGATCGTCGTCGTCGTCGTAGTCGCTGCCGTCGCTGTCGTCGTCGTCGTCGTCGTCGATCGTCGTCGTCGTCGTCCGTCGTCGTCGTCCGTCGTCGTCGTCCGTCGTCGGTCGTCGTCGCCCGTCGTCGTCCGTCGTCGTCCATCGTCGGTCGTCGTCGTCCGTCGTCGGTCGTCGTCGTCCGTCGTCGGTCGTCGTCGTCGGTCGTCGTCGTCGTCGTCAGTCTCGTCGTCGTCGTCGTCAGTCTCGTCGTAGTCGCCGTCAGTCTCGTCGTCGTCGTCGTCCTCGTCGTCGTCGTCGTCGTCCTCGTCGTCGTCGTCCGTCGTCGGTCGTCGTCGTCGTCGTCAGTCTCGTCGTCGTCGTCGTCAGTCTCGTCGTAGTCGCCGTCAGTCTCGTCGTCGTCGTCGTCCTCGTCGTCGTCGTCGTCGTCCTCGTCGTCGTCGTCGTCGTCGTCCTCGTCGTCGTCGTCGTCGTCCTCGTCGTCGTCGTCGTCCGTCGTCGTCGTCCGTCGTCGTCGTCCGTCGTCGTCGTCGTCGTCCGTCGTCCGTCGTCGTCGTCCGTCGTCGTCGTCCGTCGTCCGTCGTCGTCGTCCGTCGTCGTCCGTCGTCGGTCGTCGTCGTCCGTCGTCGGTCGTCGTCGTCCGTCGTCGGTCGTCGTCGTCCGTCGTCGTCGTCGTCCGTCGTCGTCGTCCGTCGTCGTTGGTCGTCGTCGTCCGTCGTCGTCGGTCGTCGTCCGTCGTCGTCGTCCGTCGTCGTCGCCCGTCGTCGTCGTCCGTCGTCGTCGTCCGTCGTCGTCCGTCGTCGTCGTCCGTCGTCGTCGTCCGTCGTCGTCGTCCGTCTTCGTCGTCCGTCGTCGTCGTCCGTCGTCGTCGTCCGTCGTCGTCGTCCGTCGTCGTCGTCCGTCGTCCGTCGTCGTCGTCCGTCGTCGTCGTCCGTCGTCCGTCGTCGTCGTCCGTCGTGGTCGTCCGTCGTGGTCGTCCGTCGTGGTCGTCCGTCGTCGTCGTCCGTCGTCGTCGTCCGTCGTCGTCGTCCGTCGTCGTCGGTCGTCGTCGTCCGTCGTCGTCGTCCGTCGTCGTCGTCCGTCGTCGTCGTCCGTCGTCGTCGTCCGTCGTCCGTCGTCGTCACCCGTCGTCGTCGTCCGTCGTCGTCGTCCGTCGTCGGTCGTCGTCGCCCGTCGTCGTCCGTCGTCGTCCATCGTCGGTCGTCGTCGTCCGTCGTCGGTCGTCGTCGTCCGTCGTCGGTCGTCGTCGTCGGTCGTCGTCGTCGTCGTCAGTCTCGTCGTCGTCGTCGTCAGTCTCGTCGTAGTCGCCGTCAGTCTCGTCGTCGTCGTCGTCCTCGTCGTCGTCGTCGTCGTCCTCGTCGTCGTCGTCGTCCGTCGTCGTCGTCCGTCGTCGGTCGTCGTCGTCGTCGTCAGTCTCGTCGTCGTCGTCGTCGTCGTCCTCGTCGTCGTCGTCGTCGTCCTCGTCGTCGTCGTCGTCCGTCGTCGTCGTCCGTCGTCGTCGTCCGTCGTCGTCGTCGTCGTCCGTCGTCGTCGTCCGTCGTCGTCGTCCGTCGTCCGTCGTCGTCCGTCGTCGGTCGTCGTCGTCCGTCGTCGTCCGTCGTCGGTCGTCGTCGGTCGTCGTCGTCCGTCGTCGGTCGTCGTCGTCCGTCGTCGTCGGTCGTCGTCGTCCGTCGTCGTCGTCCGTCGTCGTTGGTCGTCGTCGTCCGTCGTCGTCGGTCGTCGTCCGTCGTCGTCGTCCGTCGTCGTCGCCCGTCGTCGTCGTCCGTCGTCGTCCGTCGTCGTCGTCCGTCGTCGTCGTCCGTCTTCGTCGTCCGTCGTCGTCGTCCGTCGTCGTCGTCCGTCGTCGTCGTCCGTCGTCGTCGTCCGTCGTCGTCGTCCGTCGTCCGTCGTCGTCGTCCGTCGTCGTCGTCCGTCGTCCGTCGTCGTCGTCCGTCGTGGTCGTCCGTCGTGGTCGTCCGTCGTGGTCGTCCGTCGTCGTCGTCCGTCGTCGTCGTCCGTCGTCGTCGTCCGTCGTCGTCGGTCGTCGTCGTCCGTCGTCGTCGTCCGTCGTCGTCGTCCGTCGTCGTCGTCCGTCGTCGTCGTCCGTCGTCCGTCGTCGTCATCCGTCGTCGTCGTCCGTCGTCGTCGTCCGTCGTCGGTCGTCGTCGCCCGTCGTCGTCCGTCGTCGTCCATCGTCGGTCGTCGTCGTCCGTCGTCGTCCGTCGTCCGTCGTCGTCGTCCGTCGTCGTCGTCCGTCGTCGTCGTCCGTCGTCCGTCGTCGTCGTACGTCGTCGTCGTCCGTCGTCGTCGTCCGTCGTCGGTCGTCGTCGCCCGTCGTCGTCCGTCGTCGGTCGTCGTCGTCCGTCGTCGGTCGTCGTCGTCGGTCGTCGTCGTCGTCGTCAGTCTCGTCGTCGTCGTCGTCAGTCTCGTCGTAGTCGCCGTCAGTCTCGTCGTCGTCGTCGTCCTCGTCGTCGTCGTCGTCGTCCTCGTCGTCGTCGTCGTCGTCGTCCTCGTCGTCGTCGTCGTCCGTCGTCGTCGTCCGTCGTCGTCGTCCGTCGTCGTCGTCGTCGTCCGTCGTCCGTCGTCCGTCGTCCGTCGTCGTCGTCCGTCGTCGTCCGCCGTCGTCGTCCGTCGTCGTCCGTCGTCGGTCGTCGTCGTCCGTCGTCGTCCGTCGTCGGTCGTCGTCGGTCGTCGTCGTCCGTCGTCGGTCGTCGTCGTCCGTCGTCGTCGGTCGTCGT